>JARCFY010000003.1:148550000-149897000 GCA_029233225.1 Lepidodactylus listeri
CCAAATCCCACCCTACTGTGAAACAAGCTCAGAGCGCCTTGCATGAAGAGCTCCGCCCATTTTATTCTTACAACAAACTTGGGAGCTGGGGTGGACTGAGAGACCCAACTGACCCACAGTTACTCAGTGAGCTCCAGAGAAGGCTGGAGATGTGAGCCACAAACTCCCCAGTCCCAGGAGAGTTTGCTGCAAACCAGGAAGCATGATCACCCCACTGCATGCAAGAGAGAGGACAAGGGAGGGCTTACAGAACCACCTTCCAGACTCCTTCCTGTCTCATACTTGTTACATGCTACCAAAAACCATGGCCTGACATTCTGTCTGAACTGAGCTTTAACCACTATGCAACCCCCGCTCCCACCTACCCATATGTCTATTGGTTTATCCAAGAATGCACACGGGCACTATGTAACAGGGAGGTGCCCATTGGCCAAGATGCACAGCGGAAGCTTTTCGGCAACAAGCCACTGTGCGGTACAGGGTTGGGCCAAGAAGGTCCGAGTTAGTTCCTGCTCAGTTATAAACATCAGCTATAAACCAAGGGCCAGCTGATATGTTTCCGCTTGATCTCAGCTTGCAGCGTTGGCGGAACTGGGAAATCCCGGCACACTTCGCTCAGAGCTCCTTGGGAGAAGGGGCAGGACACAAAACAGAAGAAAGCACCACTTGCCTTTGTCTGTGTGAACGCAGCTTCTTCACCCAAAGAGTGATTAACGCATGGAATTCACTGCCACAGGAGGTGGTGGCGGCTACAAGCATGGATGGCTTCAAGAGGGGGCTGGATAAACATATGGAGCAGAGGTCCATCAGTGGCTATTAGCGACAAGGTATAGATAGGAACTTTCGGTCTGGGGCAAGTGATGCTCTGTATCCTTGGTGCTTTGAGTGGGGGCAACAGTGGGAGGGCTTCTAGTGTCCTGGCCCCACTGGTGGACCTCCTGATGGCACCTGGTGTTTTTGGCCACTATGTGCCAGAGTGTTGGACTGGATGGGCCACTGGACTGATTCAACATTGGCTTCTCTTATATTCTTATGTCCTTATAATGTTTAGAGGCGGTACATGCCTGGGGATACCGCTGGCAGGCTCTGGGCAGGTGGGGTGGGAAATGAGGATCCCCAGGATCCACTGCTGATCCACTGCTGATGCAGCTATGTGGGAAGCGCAGAACTCAGCCAAAGAGACCAAAGGGAGCCAAGAATAACACAGCGGCGGTGCGTTCCAGGCCAAAGTCTGGCAGCGACTCAAAGGATACAGTGCCAGCCTGCCAGCTCCTCAAGGCAATGACCGGCAGTGACTTTTCCCTATCCTGCTTGCCTTTTAAAACACTTACGAACCCAGATTAGAGGAGGGGCACCACCTCAGTGCAGACCAGACAGCACGCCCAGTCTGAAACTGAACAAGGTTTTTCACTCTGTGTGGTGACGCAAAGCATAGGCACCCAGTTATGCCAACATAAAGCACAGCACTGCTCTGTGCCCACAGAGAATCACAACCAACAGCAGACTTCTATCATTTGCCCTTGCCAACAGGACATGGTTGAAACAGTTTCTCGTGTGTGCTCCTTCGTATAAGGACACTGCATCACAGAATCACAGAATTGGAAGGGGTCCTACAGGCCATCTAGTCCACCCCCCTGCTCAATGCAGGATCAGCCTAGAGAGCATCCCTGACAAGTGTTGGTCCAGACGCTGCTTGAAGAGTGCCAGGGAGGGGGGAGCTCACCACTTCCCTAGGCTGCTGATTCCTCCGTTGAACTCTTACTGTAAACCCCCCCTCCCCATATTCAGCAGGTACCTTCCCACCCTTAATTTGAACCCATCATTGCGAGTCCTCTCCTCTGCTGCCCACAGGAACAGCTCCCTGCCCTCCTCGAAATGTGACAGCCCTTCAAATCCTTCAAGAGAGCCATCCTGTTCCCCCTCAACCTCCTCTCCTCCAGAATGGACATTCCCAAGTCCCTCAGCCTTTCCTTGCAGGGCTGGGTCTCCAGGCCCCGGATCATCCTTGTCGCTCTCTTCTGCACTTACTCCATGCCGATCACATCCTTGTGGCAGGGAGGCCTCCAGAACCACACACAGTGCTCCAGGTGCAGTCTGAGCATTGCGGTTTACAGTGGGTCTCTATACATAACTCTAACCTTATCAAATTCTCCTGGCAAACAAAATGATCTTTATATTTCCCTCCTCCTCTTGGATTGTTTTAACAAAACCACCTTTAAGATGGGCAAATTTTGCGCCTCCGTATGCTCAACAAGGAAGCAGCCGGTTAATTCTTTTTATTAATTAGGTCTGTACTGCTGAAACCAGCCTGCTATATGGCTCTGAAATTTTATTGTATGTAGATGTACTGATCACTCTCTCTCTCTCTCTGTGACAATCTCAGCTGATCTATGATCGTAACAAATCAAGATTGATCGGATGAGCGATTGATCTCAGTGGAATACCAGAAACCCAGGCTGTGTGTGTCCATCTCATCTGTGCCAACCTGTATGGCCCCTTCCAACTCTATGATTTTATGTTTCCATAGAGGATAGGACTCACAATACTGGGTTTAAATTACAGGCGGAAAAATGCCAGTTGGATATTGGGAATTTATTTTTTACAGTAAGAGTGGTTTAGTGGTGGAATTGGCTGCCTAGGGAGGTGGGGCGCTCCCCCTCCCTGGCAGTCCTCCAGTAGAGGCTGGACTGATGTTTTAGGGATCCTGCATTGAGCAGGGGGTTTGACCAAGTGGCCTGTATGGCCCCTTCCAACTCTATGATTCTAGGCTCTCTAGATGCTTCCACAGCAGGTGTAAAGAACCCTTGACGAGGAACCAATTACGGCGCTTTTAAAGAGAAAATGAGACCTTTAAGGTCTACTGGAGGTGTAGGTGGGATGTCAGAATAACCAGCAGGCAAAGGGAATAGCAGGCAGAGGTTTTCACGTGACTTGAGGGCTTCTTACTGAAGCTTTACAGAAAGGGCAACGACGAAAGTGAACAGCTGCCAGTAACTGAAGCGCAAACTGTGCACAGATTTATGCCACTGCACTAAAGCAATCACACAAGGTGCTCCTGTGTATCTTTATTACTTCTTGTGAGATGTGGTGTGTGTGCCGCTTTCTAATGAAAGCCTCACAACCATCCGTGTTTGGGCTGCGGGAACTTTATGGATTACAAATCCACATGTCAAGTACTGGTAATGCTGAGGTAGATCTTTCCAGTTAAGCTTTCTTATACGGGCTCTTTGTTGACGTCTTGCTCAGAATTTTGATGCCGTTTGTCTCTGTAACTGTCAGTTTGCTGCCACTCGCTCTGAAGCAAAAGCAGGAGGCCAAAAGGCAGGACTGGCACTTTCCACAGGGGTCAGTTACATAAAAACTGAAACCAAAGGGGGTATATTTATTCCTGTATTGTATCACCATTTCAGACTGCAGAGGGAGGGGAGAGGACCCCGGGACAACTTCAGCTTCTGCAGGGTTGCACAAGCAACCTGACCTTAAAACCATCTCATGAGGGCATGGCCATAGCCAGGATTTTGTGGCTTGTGGAGCAAATTTTTTTCTGGTGGGGATGAAGTTCTCAGAGCAGAAAGAAAAGCCATTTAGCCAATAGGAAGCTGTTATGAGGATAGATCTCTAAACTGCAAGCTGTCAACCACTTCAGATGACAGTTCTCAGCTGCTGCAAATTAATCACTTCTGCCAGCATAAACAATAGTTCTGATAACAAGTTGGCAGTGGGGATGATGACAGAGAGCCAGTTTGGTGTAGTGGTTAAGTGCACAGACTCTAATCTGGGAGAACCGGGTTTGATTCCCTATTCCTCTACTTGCAGCTGCTGGATGGCCTTGGGCAAGCCATAGCTGTTCTCTCAAGGACAATTGTCTCAGAGCTCTCTCAGCCCCACCTACCTCACAGGGTGTCTATTGTGGGGAGGGGAGGGGAGGGGAGGGAAAGGAGTTTGTAAGCCGCTCTGAGACTCCAAGTGAGTGAAGGGCGGGATATAAATCCAATCTCTTCTTCTCTTCTTCTATAGTCAAGAAAGCTAACACGCAGGCAGAAAAACTCTGTTAAAGGAGACCAGTTTCTTGACACAGAGTTAGAAGGGATTCTAGAGGTCACCTACTCCAACCCCCTTGCTCAGTGTGGGAATTAGTCAACTACAGCATCCCACTCAGCTTAAAGGAACGTATGCCTTTAAAAAATGTTTTTAAATGATAGAAAAAAACATTTACAGGAGAAATTCTTGTGGGACTGCTCCTTTAAGAAAGGGGGTGGAGCCCCCAAAAGCCCCACAATAGCTACGGGCCTGGCAGTGGGGCAAATGCCCTGGAAAAATGCCCCCAAGTTCCTTCCCCGCAAGGGACTCAGATGTACTCTGCTGGTCTCTGACCTGGCTGCAGTAAGCAAAAGAGAGAACCCCAGGGCTCCAGTGCCATGGAAGCTTGCTTGTGTGACCTTGGGCCCAGTCACACACACTCTCAGCCTAATCTACCTCACAGGGTTGTTGTCAGGATAAAATGGAGAATGATGTAAGCTGCCTTGGGTCCCCACTGGGGGAATGGCGGGATACAAATGAAGTAAACAGATGAACAAAATAGATAGATGATAGGAAGATAGATGATAGATGACAGACAGATAGATGATAGGTAGGTAGGTAGATCATAGATCAATAGATAGACAGACAAACAGACAGACAGATTCAGGTGGGGTAGCTGTGTCGGTCTGAAGCGGCAGAGCAAAGTTTGAGTCCAGTGGCACCTTCAAGACAAAGTTTTATTCTGGGCATAAGCTATCGTGTGCATGTACACCTCCTCAGACAAAAAGGAATAAAATCTCCTCAAGCGCTGCTTATAGGAAAAAAGAGGGTTGGGGGCAGCCATTAGGAAGGGCCACTCAGAGCCAAGATGCATATGCAGAGCTGAAATTAGACCAGGTGGTAATGTAACAAGATCAATGAATGGCAGCAAATTAGCACGTAAATGCAAGAGTTAAGAAAGACCGATTTCACACCAGGCGCTGCTGCTTCGCTGTTGGTCTTCCCTTTGCCCCACTGCATGCTTCAATTTCTCACTATTTGCCGCGGGGCGCATTTTGACCCGCGGCTTCGCCTGATTTCCTCCAATTTCCTCTGCAGCTTCAGTGATCCTCAAAAAACAGGATCACTGAAGCCGCGGGGGAAATCATGCAAAGAAGCGGTCAAAAGGGAAGACCGACGGCAAAGCAGCGCCTGGTGAGAAATCGATCAAAGAGATGTGATAATGAAGCTAGAGTCCAGCGGCACCCACAGACAAACCAAGCTCAACCCTGGGTACAGACAGACAGACAGACAGACAGCCTGTGTGGAGAAGGTCCAACTTCAGGCACCAGTCATGGGCTACAGACACTACTCGCACATGCTGCAGCTCCGAGGCAATTTAAAAACCTCCCTGCGCATGGAAAACAGTGTGCCAAGGAGAAGGGGCAGGCTGATTGCTTTTCTTCAATGTGCTAAATTTGGCCCCCAATCCGCTCCTGAATGAATGCGCCTTCAGTCAGGCTGTCGCTTCATATATCCCCCCATGATGCAGCCAGATGACAACACACCCTTGCAGAATGCTGCCCATATCTCATTCTGACCTTGAAGTGCCCACAGCGAACAGGGTACCTAACTTTCTGCTGCCAGGCGCCTCCTTAATCCAGAGCCAAATTATGAGGAAATACTTTCCATTTTCACACACACACACACCCCACACACGGTTAATTTGTTGCTACAGCAACCGCCTGAGACCCTTCCCTCCATCAAGTCCCAACCTTGCAGACCCCAGACCCGTCCCCCGCCCTTTCTCGTGAAACCATTTCTGGCCATCTCTGGAGTCCAGTCTCTCTAGCTGCCCTGCGATCCAAAGGGAGGGGGAGAAGCAAATCTCCCCCCCCAAAAAACCTTCCCGAAATTCACACATGGCTGGCCCCAACAGATGTCCCACTAAGACAAATGAGCACGGGGCTTCAGAAACCTTCTCTGCGGGGAAAAAAAAAAAGAAGGAGGAGGAAAAGAAAAGTTAAATTAAAAAGGCCCCAAGATCTAATACTAATGTAATACACTAAATCAGGGGTGGCCAACCTGTGGCTCGGGAGCCACATGCGGCTCTTTCACACATATTGTGCGGCTCCTGGCAGGGTGGCTGGGGAAGCAAAGGGGAGGCATGCTTTTTCTCTCTTCCTTCCTTCCTTCCCTCCTCCCTCCCATCTATTTGCTTTCCTAGTTTCTCTCTCTCTCTTTCCACTTCTTTAATTCTTTCTTTCCATCTCTCTTTTTCTCTCTCTCTCAATATCATTAGCAAACAAGTAATATCATTATCAATAACCGGTTTTCCTCATTTGTTTTTATTTTTGGCAGTCCCATTTAATGTTAATAAAAAGCAAATTTGCAAATTTTTAAAATAAAAACGTGTGTGTGATATTTGTTCCTGTCTTGCGGCTCTCAGACATCTGACGTTTATTCTATGTGGCTCTTACAAGCAAGGTTGGCCACCCCTGCACTAAATCTTTACTCCTTACAAGAAACACTTGCACACTATATAACATTCAATCGTGAATAACCCAATTCAATGTTAAAAATACTAGAAATACTACTAGATATATTGGAATAACCAAAGGTTAGTATAAGAAAATAGAAATAGGAATAGGAAACTGTCTATTGGTAAATTGTTAAATGCTTTATTTGAGATGTCAACTATTTTTGAACAATGTAACAGCTATGTAAACAACCACCTATGCTGTATGTTATATAAATATCAATAAAGTTTATTTATTTATTTAAAAAAAAAAAAAAAAGGCCCCAAGCGAGGTGGAGCTGCCAAAGGAGGTTATGGGTGGCTGTCATTTTTCTTTCCATTTGCAGATAAAAACGGACCACTTGTCTGTTTGGCTTTTCAAAGCTGCTTACCGTGAGTGGCATTCTTGCCCTGCCATTCCTCTCCCCCCGCCCCACCTCCCGGTAACTGGGATTTTTCTTCTTCTGAAGTTAAAAATATAACTGGGTGAAAAAAGTGGAGCGGCCTTGGATCAAATATTACAGAGGATGGCAGACAGCGGCGTTCTTGCGATGCCAGTTTACCCACAGATCATGTTCCGTCTCCCCCCCCCTTCTCCTTCAGCTTCCCTAGCAACAGTTTCTTCCATGCTGGGGGGGGGGGAGATTCCAGCTAAGGGTTAAGGCTAAGGGAGGGGGGAGCCTTTTCAGAGATGATCTGCATTTTCCACACGTGTGAGCAAACGGCCCTTGTGGAGCCGGCCCCCGCCAAACTCTCGGATGCCGCCGCCGGGTGTATTTTAGGCAAACCGCTTTGACTCCCTGAGTCAGAGATGCCCGCCCGATGCCGCGCTAATTAATTATTGTGATTAAAATCATTTCAACGGACCAAGGGCTGGGCAATTCCTCTGCCAACTGATCCCAACAGCGACCGCTGCAAGGGTTTTGTCTTGAATGACAGCGGCATGGGACGGCCTAAGGGCCTGCACGCTGATCAGGAAGGAGAACCCACCGAATATAATGAGGTGCTGCACGTCTGCAAAACATTGGTCCCTTCCCCAATGTAGGGGGTCTCTGATTTTTGAACTGAATGACAGGTGGCCATGCAGGGAGGTGGGGGGGGGTCACAACCAGTGTTCCCTCTAAGCGGAATTAGTGTGAGCTAGCTCACAATTTTTTAGCCTCTGGCTCACACATTTTGGCCTTAGCTCAGGAAGGACGGCTCCAGAGCAAAGTAATTTATGCAGGAGTCAAATCGCTCGCTCACAACTTTAATGCCAGAAGCTCACAAAGTAGAATCTTTGCTCACAAGACTCCACAGCTTAGAGGGAGCATTGGTCGCAACCACGTTTCAACTTTCCTGAGCGTTACAACGCACACAGGTTTTCGGACTTATTCCCCGTGTGGTGTAGTGGTGAGTGTGACTGTCAGGCTAGGGTGCAGGAGATCCAGGTTCAGATTCTGCCTCTGCCATGGAGGCTCGCTGGGTGACCATGGCCTAGTCATGTACTCTCAGCTTAACCTACCTCACAGGGCTGTTGTGAGGATAAAACAGGGGAGAAGAAAACGATGTAAGTTGCTTTGGATCCTCCTACCAGGGCGAAAGGCGGGTAAGCTAATTGAGAAGGCAGTGGCGGACCAGTTGCAGGACTTTTTGGATGACACCTCCGCATTAGATCCCTTCCAGTCCGGTTTCCGACCAGGCCACGGGACAGAGACGGTGCTGGCCACCCTTACAGACGACCTCTGGAGGCATCTGGATCGGGGCGGTACGGCGGTGCTGATGTTGTTGGACCTGTTGGCGGCGTTCAACACGGTCGACCATCAGCTACTAGTCCACCACCTCGCCGATATTGGGATCCAAGGGTTGGCCTTACAGTGGCTCTCCTCGTTTCTCCAAGACCGGGGACAGAGGGTGGCGGTTGGGGAACAACTCTCCCAAAGACACCCACTGGCTTGCGGAGTGCCACAGGGAGCAGTACTTTCCCCAACATTGTTCAAAATCTACATGCGCCCCCTCGCCCAGATTGCCTGGAGGCATGGGCTGGGTTGTCATCAGTATGCTGATGATACCCAGCTCTATCCGCTGTTGGGCGGCCAGTCGGACTCTAGTCCGGGTGATCTGGACCTGGCATTGAAAGCTGTGGCTGGTTGGCTCAGGCAGAGCCAACTGAAATTGAATCCGACGAAGACGGAGGTCCTATGCCTGAGTTGGAGTGGACCAAGGGTAGGGATCCCTCTCCCGACCTACGATGGGGTGCCATTGGTACCAGCGTCGAAGGTGAGGAGTTTGGGAGTGCTCCTAGACCCCTTGTTAACGATGGAGGCCCAGGTAGCAGCCACTGCAGGGTCGGCCTTTTACCGTCTACGGCTGATCAAGCAGTTGGTTCCCTTCCTTGAACGCAATGAACTGGCTACGGTGATCCATGCTTTGATCACCTCAAGATTGGACTACTGCAACGCTCTCTACATGGGGCTGCCCTTGTCCCAAATCCAGAAGCTGCAGCTGGTGCAGAATGCGGCAGTGCGGCTGTTGTTGGGTCTCCCTGTGTGGGAGCACATCCAGCCCGCCTTAAAAGCACTGAACTGGCTGCCAATAGCATACCGGATAAGGTTCAGGGTGCTGGTGCTTACCTATAAAGCCCTATATGGTCAGGGACCTAGCTACTTGAGGGACCGTCTCTCCCCATATGTTCCCCAGCGAGCGCTCCAATCGGGATCCCAAAACCGCCTGGTTTCCCAGGGCCAAGGGAGGCCCAGTTGGCAGCTACAAGGGCCAGGGCCTTTTCAGTGGCGGCCCCATATTGGTGGAATGAGCTCCCGGATAACATCAGGGCCCTGCGGGATTTATTGCAGTTCCACAGGGCCTGCAAGACGGAGCTCTTCCACCAGGCCTTTAAGTAGGGGCCACCTAACATCTATAGCCCTGGCCATATTATTGGAACCCGCCAACCTGGATGACTGTTTGCCACCTGTGACGCCACTCCGATATAGAAGTGAAGTTACGCCATCTTGTATTGGGGTATGTTATTTTTGTAATATTTTATTTATTCATTTATTATTTTACATTTATATCCCGCCCTCCCCACGAACAGGCTCAGGGCAGCTTACAAGGGCACCTAGTGCCAAATTCAATACATCATAAAATTGTGATAGAACATTAAAACCACACAACACCACACTAGTAAAAGAGTTCAGTATAAAATATAAAGTGCTTCCAGAGATATTCAGTATGCAGATGGGTTCCCCCCAGGGTTGGAGTCCAGCTCCCAGACTGCCTGGCCTGGGCTGTTTCCAGGGCCGACCTGCCTTGTGATGGTACTGGCAATGATAGATGGCACTAACGGTGGTGGCTCCTAACCGAAAGCCTGGCGGAAGAGCTCCGTCTTACAGGCCCTGCGGAACTGCATAATAATGAGTGTTTTAATGTTTTATGCCCGCTTTGTGCTGGCTAGGTGGGATATAAGTCCAAATAAATAAATAAATTTAATGTTTACTGTTTACATTTTTATTGTAATTGAAATGTTGGTAGCCACCCTAAACCTGCCGTAAGGTGGGGAGGGCAGGATATAAATCTCAAAAATAAATAACAAATAAAATAAATGAAATGAAATAATAAACAGACAAACAAACAAGGGCACAAAGGATTGCAGCTTGAAACTTCAGTGGGCAATATGTGTGTGTGTGTGTGTTGAAAAAAATCACAGAAAGGCTGAAATGCAAACAACATATCCACCTTCCTGTGAAGCCACCACTGATCGATTCAGAAACCTGCGTCGGATCTCGGAGGCTAAGCAGGGTCAACTGTGGTTAGTACTTGGATGGGAGACTTCCTTGGAATACCAAGTCGGGAGGACAGAGGCAGGCTTTATTCAGCCACCTCTCTGAATATCCTCCAGGCCTCCAGTAGGGGTCAGTCACCAGCAGTGTTCCCTCTAAGCTGAGTTAGTGTGAGCTAGCTCACAGTTTTTTAGCCTGCAGCTCACACATTTTTGTCTTGGCTCAGGAAGGATGGCTCCAGAGCCAGCTAATTGATGGAGTAGACAAATTGCTCGCTCACAACTTTAATGCCCGTAGCTCACAAAGTAGAATTTTTGCTCACAAGACTCCACAGCTTAGAGGGAACATTGGTCACCAGACGTCGCCATGACTTCCAGGTGCAGACACACATGCACAGACAAACACAACCCCCCCCCCCAAAAAAAACCTCCAACCCTTTACACATTTAGGGCCAAGCAACACCACACGCCCGACACATGTTGGGTCATGGGTAGGTGAACAGACTTGCAGTGAAAGATACATGGGGGGAACTTACCTTAAAAAGTGTTCCTTCGCTTGGTGCTGCAAAGGAGCATCGTGAGGGGGGAAGAAAGAGCTTTTAATTTCTCTCCCATCCTGCTTTCACCAATGGGGGGGGGGGGGGGGCTTTTGGTCCCTTTTCTATGGGTCCAGGTGCCCAGTAGCTGATGGTGGTGGAAACTGCCAGCACGTTGCCACCAAATTTATGGTAACCCCGGAGGGTTTTCAAGGCAAGAGACGAACAGAGTTGGTTTGCCATTGCCCACCTCTGCGTAGCAATCCTGGGACTTCCTCGGTGGTCTTCCATCCAAGTACTAACCAAGACCCTCCCATCCAAGTACTAACCAAGGCTGAGATCAGGCTAGCGTGGGCCATCTAGGGCCCTGTAGTTACGCTCTCTGGAGGAAACGAGGGGTCAAGGAGGCTTGGGGTGTGGAAAGGGAACGCACAAAGGAACGACAGGCAGCAGGGGGCTATGTAGTTTTCAGGCTGGATTGAAACAGGACAACAGCAGAAGCAAAAGCATTTTAAGGTGTGGAGCGGCTTTGTGCCGTCCAATTTAAAGAAGTCCTTGCACCGCACAATGTCCCACCACGGCTAAATCAAGCCTTAGGGAAGAGGAAGCAGAGAGAAAAGGGGGTTGGGTGCCGGAGAGCTGGGTTTGGCTGGGTGGCCCACACCGTTTTGTGCCTTTAAAGACAGCAGAAAGGTCACCATTCTGCACAAAACCCCCCAAGGCAGCTGGCAGAGATTCGGGAGAACAAACGGATCAACTCACTTATAATTTACAGAGAGCAAAATGGCGGCATCAACAGTTAACCCACAAAAAGCCCAGGTGACTCCAAAAGCTAGGTTTTTCTAAAAGCAGCCAAGCTTTCTTGGCAACTAAAAATATAGCAATGTGGCAGGGAGAGGGGGATCATAAAGCTGAAAAGGGGCTTTGCAGGCCACCTACTCCAACCTGCTACTTAGCACAGGAGATTTAAGGTGAAAGCGTCCCTGGCAGATGGTTGCCCAGCCTCTGCCTGAAGACTGCCAGCAAGGCGGAACTCAGCCTCTCTGCTGCCCCCAGTAAGGGGTTTCCCTGGCAATCTGCTCTACCCATTAGGAGGTTTCTCCTAACATTCCACTGAAATCTTGGGCCTCTTTCAAATGTGTTTCTCTCTGGGGAGGGTATTTTGCAAAAAGCAGAAAAGCCGATAAACAGAAAGATTGCATTCTGGGGATAGTTTCCTGTGATGGGCAGCTATAAATGGAAAATTCAGGAGCTGGGGGGGGGGGGGGTGTCTTGCTTGGAAGTTTTGTTATTGCACATATCACTTTAGCAATGTCACTTTTGCCAAGGGATGCTAACCTCCAAATAAGGCCTGGAGCAGCCCCCAGATTTACAGCTGATCTCCAGATTAGAGATCAGTACCCCCCCAGAAAATCAAGATGGGTAGCCGCGTTAGTCTGTCCACAGCAGTAGAAAAGAGCAAGAGACCGGTAGCACCTTAAAGACTGACAAAATCTGTGGCAGAGGATGAGCTTTTGTGAATCACTGCTCACTTCTTCAGATATCAAGGCAGGGCTCTCTGGAGGAAACAGGGGGCCAAGGAGGCTTGGGGGGTATGGAAAGAGAACACACCAAAGAATTGCAGGCAGGAGGGGGCTATGTACTTTTCAGGTGGGTATCTGAAGAAGTGAGCAGTGACTCACGAGAGCTCATACCCTGACACAGATTTTGCTAGTCTTTAAGGTGCTACTGGACTCTTGCTCTTTTCTACTCCTGGAGAAAACAGCTGCTTCGGAAGATGGACTGTATGGCATTATACCATACTGAGGTCCCTCCCCTCCCCAAACCCAGCCACCCCCAGATCTCCAGGAATTCCCCAACCCAGAGATGGCAACCATTCTTTTACCTCTAAACCTGCAAGAGACTGGGGATTGCCGGGGGGGGGGGGGAGGAGGAGAGAAAGCATGCTTCATTTCAATGGGCTGAAGTCTCCTCAGGGACCTGCCACTGCTGAACTTCGATGCAAGAGTACAGAGCATGCACCTGACAGAGCCATACAAATTCAACAGCAGAAGACATGTTGTGGTGGTCAGAGGGTCACAGAAGGGCCTTCCTGGTAGTTCTCAATTTATTTCTTCCAGAAAAAAAAGCTCTCTCCCCTTCCATTGTTGCCAGCCTCCAGGTGGGGCCTGGAGATCTTCTGGAATGACAACTGACCGCCAGACAACAGAGACTTGTCCCGCTGGAGAAAATGGCTGCTTTGGAGGCTGGACCCTATGGCATTCTACCCTGCTATGGTCCCCTCTGCTCCTTAAACCCTCCCCTCCCCAGGCATTTCCCAACCCAGAGATGGCAACCCTACCCCACCCAGATATAAAATCTGCCATGGTAGTTTATGGAAAAATCACAAAAAACAACCAGTTCTACATCCAAGCACGTAACAGACATGGAAACAGACCACGAAAACAACAGAAAGACAGTGCGGCATAGCAGTCAGAGTGCCAAGAGTAGGGTCTAATCCCCACACAGCCACACACACCCGCCACTCTTCCTCAGCCTAACCCGTCTCACGGTGTACTCGTCAAGGTAAAATGGCTGGGTTGAAGGAGAAGTTCCTTAAAACTGTCATTAGCTCCTTGCAATGAGAAGAAAATGAAGGGCCGCACCAACTGGAGCAAAGAGAGGAAGAAAAAACCATGTCGCGGTGGGAAGAAATTTTTTATTCCAAATATCAAGACCCCTACGCGTTTCGCCGCGGTATTTATATTCTACAGATCCCCCTGAGGAAGTATAACGCAAAACATGTAGGGGTACTGACATACTGACTGGAATAAAAATTTTCTTCCCGCTGTACCATGGATTTTTTTCTTTGTCTCTGAGCTCCAGAATAAAAATGGAACAATAAAAATGCTTCAAAAAATTATGAATAAAATCACATCAGCCACACGTACATTTTCAAGCCAGAGAGACACAGAACCAGGGAAACAGTGAAAGCAGAATGTTAAAAGCAGGCCAGGCCAAATTCTTCTTTGGGGGGGGGGGGGAAGAGTCAGTTTTGGCACTGCTGTTATTTCGCCAGCCACATGGACTGCCACCCTCTAAGTGCTGTACCCAGCTGGCGCTCTCCAGCCCGCGCTGTTGAGGTAGACCAGCTGCTCCCTCTTTGCCCCCTCTCTCCCCCCGGCCACATACCCTCCCCTCCCTCCCTCCCTTCCTTTCTGCCACCGTTCTGCCTCGTCTGCACTATTAGGTGTTTATTTGTTCTCATTGCAGAGTTCGCAAAAACACCATCTGGCTCATTACAGCTCCAGAGCCCTCTAAATCAATTCTACGCCGTTAACCAGGTCAAAAATAAACAGATAAAAAAGATGCCAAGCGGAGAGTTTCCAAAGGGCAGTTCTGGGTGTGAGTGTGTGTGTGTGGGGGGGGGGGGTTGTCTACAGGTTCTGGTAAGCAGAGCATAAGACCCCTGGTCAGCAACTATTTTATTTTTCCAGGCGAAAGGGCCCTGTTTTGAACAGAAAGGGCAGCCATCTTAGATCTGCCCATTTGCTCCGTTCATCAGGCTTGGGTCTTTCAGCAGGCACAAGGATTTCCACCTGTGGAGCATGACTTTCTCGCATTCCCCTCCATTGGAAGCCTGGAATGCACCCCCAAATCCATTTCCGGGGAGACGAGGACTCCTCAGGAAGAGGATTTTGGGTGGGGATGCCAGCCGCCAGGAGGGGCCTGGGGATCTCCCAGATTTACAGCTCCTTTCCAGACTACAGAGATCAGTTCCTGCTTTGGAGGGTGGACTCTATGGCACTGTATCCCACGGAGGTCCCTCTCCTCCCCAGCCTCCACCCCCGAATCTTCAGGAGTTTCCCAACGTGGAGCTGGCAACCCTATGCCCCCTGCCAGTGACCGAGGGGGGGGGGAACCTAACAATCCTAAAGGGGGGGCATTTAGAGGCTGCTTTGGGAGGGGACAGTCGGGCTTCGCGGGCAGAAGTCCTTGATCCTTTAGCAGGGCACAGAAGTCCTGCCCAAGCTCTCCCCTTTATGCCTCTTCGTAGCTGTCTTCTTCATCTTGGTGGGATGCACAGGAGTGAGCAGCTGGTGACCCAGCCACTGTTGCAGCTGTTCCAGCCACAGGGTCAGTCAGGGGTTAAAGAGCCTGTCGCCCAGAGGTTGGCACAATTCAGCCGGCCTTGGTTAGGAGGCCAATATGTCTGCCCATCATAGACAAGACTTCCCTATCCCACCTCTTCCCCAAAACCAGGGAAGGGGTGTGTGTGAGACAGTGTTCCCTCTAAGCTGAGTTAGTGTGAGCTAGCTCAGTTTTTTAGCCTCCAGCTCACAGATTTTTGTCTTAGCTCAGAAAGGATGCAAATAACTTGCCCACAACTTTAATGCCAATAGCTCACCAAGTAGAATTTTTGCTCACAAGACTCCACAGCTTAGAGGGAGCATTGGGGTGTGTCTCATCTTCAATTTTCATGCTAAGCTTTGGAACCACTCCCTGCTCTCCAGGAGCCCAGAAGGCCCCATGTTCAATCCCTGGCATCTTCAGTTAAAAGGACCGGGCAGTAGGTGATGTGAAAGAGCTGGAGAGCTGCTGCCAGTCTGAGTAGACAATACTGACCTTGACGGACCAAGGGTCTGATTCAGTAGAAGGCAGCTTCATGTGTATTTACCTCCAAACTGCCAGCAAGTTGTAATGACTAAAGCGTCAGACTCAAATCTGGGAGATCCAGGTTTGAATCCCCACTCATGCCATGGAAGCTTGCCGGGTGACCGTGGGCCAGTCACACATTCTTGGCTTAACCTACCTTACAGGGCTGTTGTGATGTTAAAATGGAGGAGAGGAGAATGAGGTAAGCTGCTTTGGGTCCCCACTGGGGTGAAAGGCGGGATATAAAGGAAAAATAAATAAATAAAACGCAACTGGGGTCCCCCTTGCCAAGCTCCAGAAGGGCAGTGGCTCACACTCGTGGCCGTACAGAGCGTAGGTGTAACTTGGAAAGCAGAATTTGAGTTGAAGAAGTTCCCCCTCTCTTGGAACGGCAGGGAAAACAAAACAGTCATGGAAGCAGACATCTTCCTCTACTGTTTTTTTTAAAGATTTTTACATTTATTATTCAACCCAAGAAATTACAAAATTCATATACCAAACGTAAAACAACAAGTCTAAATCTACAAACATGGCGCATAAAGGAAATGTCAAATACTCAATATAACAAGATTTCAGCAGCCAACAGAGGTATACTGCTTTGCCAGAGGAAGGTTCCATTTAACTGAAAGGCTGGGGGTGGGGGGTTGTTAAGAGAGAGAGAATTCTGGATTAGGAAAAGGTATCCTTTTCTATCAGGGAACGAGAAGGACATGGCCACTGCCGTAATGCGACTTGCACAGTCCGGCAGCCCTAGCTGCGACAAAGACATCTCTCCCGTGCACGCTGCTTGCCGAGCCCTTCGGACGCGACCTCATGTCCTTTTAGCAGCGGGCACAGCTGGCATTTAATCAAGCTACAGCAAAACCTTCCGAACCGTTTGTCAGAAGGCCCCAGAGCTCCTGTCACAAAGCAGGTGGCGAGACGGCAAACCGAGGAGATTAGGGCACGGCCTTTTCTGTCGCTCCCCGTAAAGGGCCACAGGAGGTCAGCTGCCTGGCGCTGAGTGGCAGAGACATTTCGGCCCGCCCTCAGCAGCCGCGGCCTCAGCGGGCAGCCTCCGGCAAGCTACCATTTGCTCATCCTCTGCAATACGCATCCTGGATATCTTAAGAACCATCTGCTTCCTTGTAGTCTCTTGAGAGACCCTTCTGCTTGCACCATCTGATATACAGAGGGCAACCCGGTGGGACAGGGCCTTTTCTACAGTGGCCCCAAACTGACAAACCCCACCTCTTGGGGGAGATTCATCTCGGCTCCTGCCTCCCAGTGTTCAGGCATCAATTCAAGGCGTTTCTTTTTTCAAACAGTTTTCAGGGCACACTGACTGCTATGCTTTGGACCACTGCTATTAAATGTTTGTTTGTTTTCCCTGTTCTGACAGGACGCTGGAGCTTTCTTGCGCATGTTTTATGTGGTTTTAGACTGTATTTTAGACTCTACACACCCTAGCTGCATTGGGGACCCTATTTGGGTAGAAAGGCAGCCTGGAAATATTTTACGTAAATAAAATAAAATCTTTCGGTTCATGAGGAACTTTTTTGCTAGCTGCCTTAAAGATTTTAAATGAAAGGCAGAGGGTATATTGATATTTTAAGAACAACAAATATTTTAATAACAATAAATGATCTGTCTCAGTGTAGGCTGCCAGCTCTGGGTTGTGAAATTTCTGGAGATTTGGGGGTGGAGCCTGGGAGGTCTTCTAGTGTCCTGGCCCCACTGGTGGACCTCCTGAGGGCACCTGGTATTTTTGGCTACTGTGTGACACAGAGTGTTGGACTGGGTGGGCCACTGGCCTGATCCAACACTGGCTTCTCTTATATTCTTATGAAATGACAGGGTTTGCAGAGGGACTTCAGTGGGGTATAAAGCCACATAGTCCCCCTTCCAAAGCAGCCATTTTCTCCAGGGGAAATGATAGCTCTTGCCTGGAGATCAGTTGTAATCCCAGGCGATCCCAAGCCACCTCCTGGAGGTTGGCAACCCTATATCTCCAAGGGCTGCTTTAAGGATAATGTCTGTAATGCGTTTGGAATATGTTCCATAAATGGGAAGTATTACTTGTCAGCGCCAGCAGAAACCAAAGGGAGAGGTAGCTGCTGGGGAAAATAAAGCCCCCCCCCCACCCAATAATCCCTAAAAGAAATCTTCATGGCACAGGAAGAAGAGACTGAGAGCCCATGGGCTACAGCGGCAAAACAAGAGCTAGAGTGGTCCTGAAGGCAGCTGGCTAGACAAATACATGAGACTTAGGCTCAAATAACACCTCTGCCATGGGCTCACGTTTGCAGCCTTGGTCGTATCACCTAGTGTTAGTTTCACATCTAATTTTTTTTTTAAACCCTGCTCTTATGTGGAGCTTTTGTTGTTCTTTCATCCAGAGGACCAAACAGGTCCGACCAAATCTGTTTAGCTTTAGCATTCCTGCAGGATTAGGTAAACCTCAGACCGTAAGTTAGACCCTTCAGCTGCCATCTATAAAAAGTCACCCTCGCATGGCTGTTGTGATGGCAAATATAATCAAGAAGAGAATGTACTCTGCCAATCTGATAAGTGTGAGAAATGATAACTTGTAGGACTAGAGGCCTGGGGCTCTGGCCTGGATGGCTCCGGCTACCCCGATCTCGTCAGATCTCAGAAGCCAGGCAGGGTCGACCCTGGTTAGTATTTGGATGGGAGGTCGCCAAGGAAGTCCAAGGTCACGATGCAGAGGCAGGCAACGGCAAACCATCTCTGAACGTCTCTTGCCTTGAAAACCCCACCGGGTCGCCATAAGTCAGATGTTACATGACAGCCAAAAAAAAGGACTAGAGGCTTAGAACTTATAGAATGCTTCAACGCCGGTTAACACTAACCATGGTTTGGTTTCAGTTACAATACGGTTACCGTGGTTGGTTGTTGGTTATGACCACAGACCTGCTTGCCGTCTTGCAAGCAGAGGTCCTGGGGAGGCAGAGAAGCTACCCAGCCCTAATTTGCGTGGTCCCAGGCATTCAACACTTAACCATGGTTAATACTAACCATGATTTGCAAACAAGGCCAATCCTTCAATATAGTTTAGGGCAGGGGTGGGCAATTGTTTTGGCTCGGGGGCCACTTTGTGGGAGCGGAGGTTAACGAAGGGCCGCATCTTTTAAAATGATTGCATTCATTAGTTAACTCTGCATTTCAGAAAAGGTATAAATTATATCATAAAAATCAATAAATATAAATTAAATAAAATAGTGGTAATTTATTCAATTTATTTATTGTGCTAATTTCATATCATCTATAGCTGCAAGCACATTTAATTTTAGAATCAGTTTAATGAGACAAATGTACCCTATCACACTTTTCTACAATTTTTTTTAAAATCAGGAGTGAGATTGCTTGTTGAGATTCCCAATGGAGGCCTGACTGAAACCACGTGGCCGACTGTCTTGGTAGGCCGCAAAAAACTCTGTGGCGGGCCGCATGTGGCCCGCGAGCCGCTATTTGCCCACCCCTGGTTTAGGGATATGGAACGTAATGCTTAACTACCATGGTTAAGGGCCAAACTCAGGTTCCACCATTGCCAGCAACTGGAGGGAATGGCTTTTTTAAAACACAAAGCAAAGCTCAAACAGGCTCAGGATGCTGCCGAGGGGGGAGGGAGGACTCTAGCCTTCCCCCCCCCCCAACTGTTTTCCTGTGCCGAAACAGCACTGGGGAGGGGGCCATTCCCCTGCTTTTGTTGCTCCATGTGAAAAGCACTCTACATGCACTGCAGTATAAACAGGGAAATAAACTCCCCCGCAGCGCTGTTTTGGACTCACCTGGTTAAAAACTCAAACGTGTGATTTGGCCCCTCAGAGTTACACTTGTCCAGAGCATGTGAGATGAGAATGGGGCAGCAGGGCACGCTGGAATCAGCACATATGTCGGCTGGGGGAGCTGACCTTCCACATTAGCAAAGGCTAAATGGTTTGGAGCGTCCCTCTCCGGGGAGAGATCTGCTCCCAGCCTCCCCAAGGAGTCCTTCCATTCAGATGCGTCTCACAAAGCTCGCTGGAAGAGCCTCTGGGGTTCCGAGTCCCCACGGCAACTTTTGCCACGCTAATCAAAATTAATGCTAATTAGACTGGCTTGCACTCGGGCAGTAGCTCATTTTTAGAACGCCGCTGCTGCTCACTCGCTCCCTTTGGCTAGAGGGCCAAGCGGGAACCAATCCATCTTCAGTTTTACTGCTAGAACCATCTCCCTCTCTCCCTTTCCCGTCATTTTTTTTTACAAGCAAACAAAACCGCTGCAAACTGTAGGCCATTTGTTTTTACAATAAATCCTATCACTTACCCCAAAAGCGCCACCTATTAAACTGGGCCGGGTTACTTGCACCCCGGGGAGGGGTTCCACAGCTGAGCAGAATGCAGGAATTTCGGACCCAAGCAACTCAAGGCAACAATCCTTGAAAAAAGGGGAACCCCGCCAAACATCTGACCACTGCTGCTAACAATGTGCCAGCTCAGACGTCCATAACGCGCATACCAGTACATGCAAACAATGTCCAATTGTCTTCGTGTGTGCTACACTAAACCCCACATAGGAAACATAGAACGTAGAGGGCCCGGTTCTTGAAGCGTTTCTCCTGTGTAAGTACCACTGGGATCAACCCGTGGTTGGTTTTTATCGCAGTCCCGCTGAGCGGCGAGCTACAGAAAAAAAGAATCCCATTCACCCACAGGAATTTTAACTAGCCACCAGGCTGCTGGTGAGTTCTACAGGGACAGCCAGAGAAGGGAGTGTCTGGGAAGCCATCTGCCTGTCATGAATTAGGCCGTTTGCAGGAGGCTTTGTTCCAGCGACTCCATAGAGGCAGGAGGCCAAACTAGTAATATTTATATCTGGCCTGGCCAGTCCAGAAACCTCGCTTTGCCTACCAATCCCAAAAGCTGATGCTGTGTAAGCCTGTTTTCAAAGAGGGCTCTCATGCTCGCACGGTAAGCTCACAACAGGGTTAATCCGACTGCAGTGTTGTGTTGTCTACTTTGGTTTTCCTTCCCAGAAATGCAGTGTTTTGTTTTTGATTTAAAAAGGGAAATTAACTGAGAATAACTCCTGGGTCTCCCATATTACAACATGGCCCCCCAAAACCATGCCCACGGGTGCCAAAGAGCCGGCGGCCACCTTTTCTGTTTTTAGAAAGTGGGCGGGGCTGGGTGGGGCTTCTGCCCAGCAGGCCTTCCAATTGGCCACCGGAGATCTGAGTGGCTGTGCAGATTAAAATTATATCGTTTCGATGGTAACTGCCACTACAGTGTCCATTCTATTCTCTCTCTCTCTCTCTCCTCTTTCTCAGTGTATTTTTAAATATTATTCCTCGTGTCTCCTGTACTTGGGCTTCTTTTGTGTGTGTCTGCTTCTCCCAGTGGCCATTTTGTGGCTGCACCCACCACCCTGTGTCACAAGTCCAAAGGAGCCTACGGGCTCAAAAAAGGTTGGGGATCCCTTGGGATTCACCCAACAAAACGGATGAGCAGTTGATTCAGGACAGACAAATCTCAGCAAGTCTACCATAAATGGGCCAAGTAAATGGGGGGGGGGGGGTAACATACAGCCAGCAGACTGCATGTGACCTTCAAGGGGTGTCCCCTGGGACCCAAAAGCTGCCCCACCCCAGGCGGGTTAGAGCAGTGCTTCCCCACTAGGAGTGGTCCTCTGTGAGGCAGCGTACATTTCCCAGGAAGGAGGGGAGGGTGGTGGTTTCAGAACACCACCTCGTCACTGAGAGAGGAGCTGCATTCTGACCACCACCCTCCAAATGGTAAGACTTCTCCGCTGTATCCCGGGAACTAGCAAATACCCTTGGGGTTATCCCCAGTAGCATTCTGACCCTGTGCTCAATAGTTACATGGGCCATAATGGAGCCTGCCAGTGTAACGGAAGGGTCCACCCACTAAGGTTACCAGGTCATACCTGGCTGCCAGGGGTTCTCCTGCCTGGTCCTGAGGTCTTCTAGCATGTGCACGACATCACCTGGAAGTGACATCATTGTGCCAGGCATGTTGTGCAGGGGGCGCTCTAGCATTTGGGCAAAAACTCTATGGTCACCATGAAGTTTTAACCCAAATGCTAGATCGTCCCCCGCATGACGTGCCTGGCACGATGACATCAGCTCTGGGTGATGTCATCGCACTGGGTATGTCGGGGCTCTTTGGGGGCAAGGCTCCCCCTGCCAGCCAGCTGACCGTCAGTGGATTGGGAGCCCCAAAAGCAGGGGAACTCCTGCCCCCATCAAGGGGATGGCAACCGTACCATCCACTCAGCTCTGCTTGAGATGCCTTAAGGCAGGGTCTCCAGTGTGGTGACTGTGGGCACCACAGTGCCCGCCAGCCTCTTTCCTGGTATCTGCTGTGTTTTCAGAAAGTGGGCGGGCCCAGATGGGACTCTTGCCCAGCAGGGCTTCTGATTGGCCACTGGAGAGCCAACTGGCTGTGCAAATTAAAATAACATAGTTTCAGAGTCAGCCGCCTCCGCAATGTTGGTTTTACTCTCTCTCACTCCTCTTTCCCAGTGTGCTTTATAAAATTACCCTTCTTCTCCCCTGCACTTGGGCTTCTTCTGAGTCGCTGGCTCCACCTCCTGTGGCAGCCGTTTTGCAGTTGTGCCCACTGCCCTCTGTCAGAATTCCAAAGGTGCCCACAGGCTCAAAAAGGCTGGGGACCTCCATTTTGTGGTCCACCCAAGTGTTTATTTCACCTGTTTAAATGTTTATATCCCGCCTTTCCCCATGGCTCAAGGTAGCATACGAGCCACAATTAAAACATTACACTTTAAAACCAATAGAATAAAACCCAGAGTCCCCCACTGTCCCCACAAAAGCTTGCAGTTCGTACCCCAGTAAAACCCCTGGAAACTAAAATGACGTTCAGTGTGTCTGAATTGTGCATCAGCTGATTTACATCCTGCTCACCCCTTTCTCAAAAGGTGAACTCTGAGTCTCATTCCATCAGTCTCCCAAATGAAGTTGTTGATCTCCTCTGTGTGTGTTTGTGTGTGTGTGTGAGAAGTGCTGTAAAGGCACAACCGACTTCAGGCAACCCCAGCAAGGGGCTTTCAAGGCAAGTGAGAAGCAGAGGTGGTTCGCCATCGCCTTGCTCTACAGACTCCTTTGGTAGTCTCCCTTCCAAGTATTTGACCCTGTTTAGCTTCTGAGATCTGACAAGATCAGGCAGGCTATACCATGCTGCCTTCCCTCCCCGCTGATCTCCTAGCAGGCCCTAAAAATACACAGTTAAAATTAAAGACAACTCTCTCTGACGTTGCTATTCAGGTTATACCAGAATCTGTGGAGTCTGGGAGCACGTGACTCAGCTCTGTGATGAGCCAGCCTGCAGGAACGCAGCCAGACTCAAATACTTTTGAAGCCCTCGCCAGCTCACACAGAGGAACTGCCAAGCGATGGCTAATAATTTCTCCCAGTGAAACTGATGAGCAGTCAATTCGGCACGTACAAATGGAAGTAATTCTTCACACGACAGATAATTCACCGGTGAACTTCTCTGCCACGTGATGTAGTGCTGGACATTATGGACAGCTTTGAAAAGAGAAATTCACGGAGGGGACGTCTAGAAAGGCGATTAAATGGAAAACTTCACATTCAGAAGCAATACTGTCACTGGCTTGCAACCACTGGGGCATTTCTGGGGACACGACAACTTCCACCCACAGAGAGTGACCTTCTTCCTTCTTCCCACTCCTTTCAGCAGCATCTCCTTGTGTTTAGGTCTACAATGGATGGGGGGAAAGCAAAAAAAAAGCCACGGTCCATGTGATTCAAACTGCTGAATGCCAAGCACCAGGGGACAACCAATTGGGGAAGGGCAGGTGTCTTCTACCCTAGTTCTGGCCTTTCCTAAGGCATCTGGCTGACCATGGTGTAGGCAGCATGCTAGACTAGGTGGAACTTTGGTCTGAAGAACTACAGGTCTTTACTAATCTGCATTAAGTGATTCCAAGTAGGTATTTGGAATCAAGAACATCAGAAGCGCTTTACTGGATCACACCAGCGTGTGCGTCATTCGGCATTCTTTCTGAGTGTGATGGGAATGTGCTCCACGCGTGTCTATATGACCTGCTTGCATTCCCACCACACTGAGAACCTATGAAGTTTGGGAGCGTGTGGCCATGTCTTCAAGCGGCGGCTGGACAAACACTTGTTAGGGATGCTTTAGGTTTAGGCATTGAGAAGAGGATTGGACTAGATGGCCTGTATGGCCCCTTCCAACACTATGATTCTATGTCCTGTGCACGAGACTCAAGGGATATAGTCAAACTAGAACACTTGAAGATGTTGCTGACTCACAGAGCAACTGGCACTAGCTGCCCATAATTTCTACCCTCCTTTGAGCATAAGAACTACGCTGCAACCTGTTATCGACTGCATCCTCACAGTAATCCAAAGAGGCAGCTGACCACAATTTCCCGTTTTGAAGTCACAGACGGGCTGGTATTTCCAAAAACAGAAAGTGCCCAGTGGTATGGCACAAGTTCATCATAAGCACTGTTATCGTTGCAAACAGGAGCTAGCAACGGGAGAAATATCAACACAGCACGCTCAGAGGAGGAGGAGGGAGGGCACCGCCCAGGGAGGTGCCGCATACCCTACCGTTGTCTTTGTGCCCCTGCCCACCTCTTATCTGTTTGCACAACGGCCCAGAAAGATGTCACAAACAAAGACAGAAAATGCAGCTGCACCTTTTTTTTTTGCAAACTTGATCCCCATTTGGTCAAAGAGATACATAACAGGATAACGATATTATCAAACCTCAGATGTCGTTCCCACCCTTCCTCCCGAGCTCAAAGTAGCACAAACTGGGATGACAAGGGACCTACCCTGTCCAGCTACAGGCCAATATTAGATCTGCTTAGTGATAGAGGCATCCACAGACAAGAGTGAAAACCCACTGGTCTACTTCGCAGGGGTTGTTGAGGAAGGTTCGATCCTTGCCCGGAGCACGCTAGACCCAAGAAGGCCAAGACCCCTCCACAACTGGGAGGGCTCCCTCTTTAAGCAGAGCTGGTGCAGTGCAGAGGCAAAGAGATGAGCTGTGATCTGGGGGAGAGGGGGGATCCCTCATTCAGATCTGTGCCATGAATCTGCTTGGCAGCCTTAGTAGTGACGTACTCTTTCCACCCCATATCTGCAATTTGGCCTGGAGAAAAACTGCTGCCTGACCCCAAAGCGGCGATCAGCATTTCCCCAGGGTGTGTAAGAAAGGGCCACGAGAACTAAACACTGTGATGCAACCCTTCCTGCCCTCCACCTAGCAAACAAACAAAACCTCTTAAAACTGTCTTTAGGTTTTTCTCAGTATTAAAGAGAAAAATCCAGTCTGAAGACCCAGGAGAGGACCCCAACCCACAGCAGTCACATCCCCTCTCTCAATCCCCTGCAGGCCTCTAAACTTTAGTGTCTTTGCAGGCAACTATCAAGCCGTTTTTCCTCATCTCTATGGGGCACCATGCCCTGGACCTGGGTAGTCCAGGCTAGCCTGATCTCATCAGATCTTGGAAGCCACGCAGGGTCAGCCCAGGTCAGTATTTGGAAGGGAGACCACTAAGGAAATCCAGGGTGGCTACGCGGAGGCAGGCAACGGCAAATCACCTCTGAACATCTCTTGCCTTGAAAACCCTACAGGGTCGCCATCAGTCACCTGAGACTTCAAAGGCAAAAAAAGGGAACACCGTAGGAAAAATGGAAACCTGAGAGAATCCACTCTCTGTAGCTGCTACTTATCCTAGACCTTATGTTTCCTCTGGCGGAACTGAGCTCTGCAGTCTGGAGGTCAGCTGTACATCCAAGAGAACTGCAGGCCCCACCTGGAGGTGGGGAGATCATGGGGAAAGCAGTTAAGAACCACCAAAATACAGCCATGATATAATTACTCAGTGCAACATTGTATAGTCAATTATACTGTTTATCAAGCACATTCATACAAACATCTCCATGCAAAGGGTATAACAGATAAATATATAAATATTTATCTGTTATACCCTTTGCATGTAGATGTTTGTATGAATGTGCTAGAGGCTGGCGGCCTTAAAAGGATTCCAAAAGACCCATGAAGCTGGGAGATCTGAGTTCATATGTCAACTTGTTGGGGGGGGGGGGGTGTAAAGTGTTGTCAAGTAGCAGCAGATTTGTAAGAATCCCTCAAGATCTTCAAGGCAAGAGATGAACATAGGAATTTGCCACTGCCTGCCTTGGCTTGGAGACCCTGGACTCCCTCGGTGGTCTCCCATCCAAGGACTAACCAGAGCCGACCCTGCTTAGCTTCCAAGATCTGATGAAGTCAGGCCAGGCTGGGCCATCAAGGTCAGGTGCAGTGTTCCCTCTAAGCTGAGTTAGTATGAGCTAGATCACAGTTTTTTAGCCTCTGGCTCACACATTTTTGTCTTAGCTCAGGAACGATGGCTCCAGAGCAAACTAATTTATGCAGTAGCCAAATTGGCTCGCTCACAACTTTAATGCCAGGAGCTCACAAAGTTGAATTTTTGCTCACAAGACTCCGCAGCTTAGAGGGAGCATTGGTCAGGGCAGTGGGTGGCACTGGGCAAACCACACTCACTCAGCCTCTTCAGTAAAATGGGAATAATACATGATATGCTTTATTTCAGACTGGGGGGGGGGGGGGAACACAGTGCTCTTTACAACTTCCACCTGGATACAGGAAATATGGGTTACTGGAAAAGTGACCATAATGAAGACTATAAAGTTCCCTGCAAGTTAAAAGTACTACATACCACTATAAAAAGTGTGACTGGACAACGCATTTAAATTTTTGCAAACGCTTCCACAGAAGCGTATGTTAGATGCAGCGTATGGTTTCATTTTAAAAGTTGTTCTATGAATTTAACTGCAGTTCCTTGTGTTGCTTTGGCACGCCACCCTGAAATATCTTCGCTGCTCTGTAATGTGGTGCGCACTGGGACTGAGGCAGTTTGCATTTGAATCAGAATCGGTTATTGATGTAAAGAGCAACAGAGGTTCCAAATGCCTTGGAGTAAAACATATTGAGAGAGAATGCAAAGGTAATTCCAGGATAACCACCTGAAATCCCCCAAAAAGAGACAGCTGGATGGAGCAGATGTTTCCAACAGGCCCGCCAGTTTTAACGAGTTGATTAATCAATTCATTGGTAGATATAACAATTTTCATCCATGGCTCATAATGCTGCCAGCCTCCAGGTGGGGCCTGCAGATCTCCTGGTATTACAACTGATCTCCAGACAACAGAGATCAGTTCCCCCAGAGAAAATGGCTGCTTTGGCGGGTGAACTCTATGACCCAGTGCGGTTTCTCCTCTCCCCAAACCACATCCTCCCCAGGCTTCACCAACCCCAAAGTCTCCAGCTGGAGCTGGCAACCCTATCTATGAAAGAGAACCTGAACTGGTGGACTGCCAGTTACAAGGTACTTATTTTTAAAGCAACTTGGGTTCTTGTTCTGGACTGCAGCCTTTCAAGAACTCCGCGACCTGTATTTCTGCATACGGAATAACCACAGGGATTTTCTTAGCAGGACTCATGCAACTTGACGAAAACAGGGGTCGCCAAAAGGTATCTCAAAAGTACTTGTAGATGCTACCAAAGTGAAATGTAGATGCTACCAAAGTGAAGTGTCCTGCAAAAATTAAAGCATTCTAATTACAATCCTGTATTTAATTGCTATATGTACCGGATGATATAACAAATCTGTGTTGGATCATGGAGAAGTCTTGGGGTATCAAAAGACTATCTACCTATTCTCCATCAATTACAAGAAAGCCTTCGTGTTGATCATGACAAACTGTGGCGAGCCCTACAAGACCTGGGGGTGCCAGCACATCTGGTCAAGTTGATACAGTCATTGTACACAAGCCAGGAAGCCACTGTGCGAACACCATATGGAGATACTGATTGGTTCAAGATACATAAAGGAGTACGACAAAGTTGCATTCTTTCATCTTTTGTATTCAACCTGTATGCCGAAACAATCATGAGGAAGCTGGAAGAGTCAAAAATCGGGATAAAGACTGGAGGATGGACTATCAACAACCTTTGATATGCTGACGACACAGCTCTCCTCTCGGAAACTAAAGAAGGCCTGGAATACCCGATCCAGAAAATCAAAGAGGAAAGCGAGAAGCTTGGCCTCCTCCTAAACATCAAAAAGACCAAGGCCATGACCACCAAGAAGAAGAGAAACATCAAAATAACAGTTGACAACGAAGAGATCAAATGTGTGAAAGAATTCACTTTCTAGAATCACAGATCAATCAAAATGGCAAATGCAGTCCAGAAATAAAACGTCGAATCATGCTGGGTTGCACAGCAATGATGAGCATGAATCCAATATGGAAGAACAAGGACATCAGCCTAGCAACCAAACGAAGATCAGTCTGTGCTATTGTGTTCCCCATAGCAACCTATGGCTGCAAAAGTTGGACCCTGAAGAAGCAAGACAGGAGGAAAATCGACCCATTTGAGCTGTGGTGCTGGAGAAGGCTCCTGCGCATTCCTTGGACAGCAAAGGTGACAAACAAGCAGGTACTGGAGCGTGTAAAACCAGACATGCCATTGGAAGGAAAAAAGCACAAAATTGCGACTGACTTATTTCCGCCATGTCATGCGGAAGAACTCACTAGAAAAAGCAATTATGCTTCGACTGGTTAGTGGCGAAAGGAAACCTGGCTGCCAAAGAACACGGTGGCTAGAAACCATAGAAGTCGACACCAGCCTGAGCATGGAACGACTCAAAGAAACAGTACAAGATCGGAAAACGTGGAGAGAGAGCTGGCCCATGGAATCACCAAGAGTCGGACACGACTGAATGGCTAACATTTAATTCTGAAGCTGGCCACCAGGTGGATCAATAACAGACCCACAGAATGGAGTACCCAGAGATAGGGGTCCTCTTTTGCAGACTTGGGGGACCCCAAGCAAACCTGCAGAAAAATGTGACCCTCCCCCCCAAAATGGAGGGAGTTTAAATCCCCCCCAAGACAGAGTGACCCTGTGCTGTGCTTGCTGACTCTGAACAGGGAGGAGAGGAGCCAGCCAAATGAAATTGCCGCTGGAACCAGCCCTGCTGCTGTCACCTCTCCTCTGCAGGCAGGCATGTAGATGGGCATTTAGGAAGGCGAGGAGGAGCTGCCACTGTCCCCTCCCTCTGCCTAGGGCGTTGCCTGCCCCGCCACTGCAACCTGTGCTCTGTGAGTGGGGCTGCTGTCCCTCTGCTGCGTGAGCCAGGTGGGTGGGCAGAGGAACAGAGAGCAACAGCAGTGATTGGGCAGGTGGGCCACTGGTTGGCCCAGCAGGCAAGTGGGGGGTGGTTGGGATCCCCCCCCAAAACCTTGCAGGTCCCCCACAAAAAAGTTCAACGGCAACACTGGCTTTTCTGAACTACTTAACCAAACATCTCATATGCCACCCTGACCAGGCTGGCCCAGGCTAGCCTGATTTCATCATATTACGGAAGCTTGGCAGGGCCAGTCCTGGTTAGTACTTGGATGGGAAACCACCAAGGAAGTCCAGAGTTGCTCGCTACCCAGAGGCAGGCAATGGCACCACCGCTGAATGTCTCTTGCCTCGAAAACGCCACGAGGGATTGTCGTAAGTTTGCTGCAACCTGATGGCACTTTACACAAACATATCTCCAACAAACCCAACAACTTATAAATCACTGTTGTACACATTTAAGCCTAAAATGATGCTTCATCAGACAAAGGTGAGGCCTGGTTACAGCACTTTTAAACTCCCAAGGAAGAAAAAAATCTTACCACACAAGGGAAAAACACAACAGCAATGCAAACAACAGCAAGAGCATAGAAACAGGTTCCTTCTTGGGCTTGATATGCTCCCTGAGGTTGGCCTCCCCATCCTACAAGGGCTGCTATAGAGTTGAAAAGTCTTTTTCTACACAGAGGGAGAAGAATGGCTATGAGGTCACAATGCCTTCTCCTCCCTGCAGTTAGTGCTCACAGGTTTATTCCTTGCTGCCCCTGGTTCTCCTCCCTCCTGTTGAAATGCAGGATCTAAGCACCCTGGAGCAAAGGGTCTGATCTTTGCTTATGTTACCCAGATAACTGCTCCGTACCCTGATGTCACACTGCATAAGTAATACTAAATCACCCCACCCCACTAAATCATACGCCTGTGGGCATATCTGGAATTCTGACACAGAATGCTGGGCACACCCACAAAATGGCTGCCAGGAGAGGAGGAACCAACCACAAAATGACAGAGAGCAAGGTAATGTGTAACTCTAATAGTAACTCTTCAACATTTCAGACAGCAGAGGTGTTCAACAGGATGCCTTTCAAAATACAAACATTATTTCAAAGTATTTTCTTGCATACATCTTCAGGCATGCAGTGACACAGTTACCTGGTCTCCTGCTATGGTGAGAGACCTTCCATTGCCACCCCCGTTTCCTGCTGCCGCTGTTTGCATGACCCTGTGACCTCAGTTTGGGGTGACATCATGAAACTCTAGAAATCACCTGTGACACCATTTTGGGGCAATGGTGGAAGTGATATCATGCCACTCTATGATATCAATCACCTGGACTTCTATGGTTTTACCATACAGTTTCCACCAACTCCTCCAAGAGAGGGGTGGCATCACTTCCAGATTTTCCCGAGAAGTGACATCACACTGTTGTACCATCAGTGCCCCACTCCATGTCCCCATTCCCCATGATTCCTGCCAGCTGCCAGCTATTGGCTGGCAACCCTACACAGTGAAGATCTTTGTGTTATGGTGCCAGCTGCTGCCAAAGTGGCTTTTTAAAAAGCTGCACAACCTATCAAATTGCTAATGCCCAATCAGACGCTCTGCTGGGCAAAAGTCTCACCTGGTCCCACCCACTTTCTCAAAACACTTGGCCAGACCCAGGAAAGGTATCAGTAGAAGTCATGGTGCCCACAGGCGCCACACTGGGGACCCACAGTCCAGTAATTCATATTGTATTAGTCTACAAAAAAGGGCAACATTTAAGTGCTTACTCAAATGTATGAATTGGTTATCAATGGCCCTTTACTGCATTCATTACTGGCTCCTCAATGCTCCCTGTTACTTATTACCATATATACCCTAAACTATAAATTCACTGGGGTAGGTATAGAAATGTGAAGGCCCAGGAAGAATGGAAAAATTCCAGGGGTGTGTCCCATTTTTATCTGAGGACTTTTGTTTTATTTTCTGATGACCTATTTCAATAAAGCTTTTTTACTTTGATGTGAGTGAAATTATTTTAATACAAGGTTTTACTAACTTAAAACATATAGCATGTACAATTCTGGGGGGAAACCCCCCCCCCATTTTTCTAGTGGGAAAACCGGGACATTAGGGGAAGCACTGGAAAAACTCCTGTAAGACAAAACATTTAAATTAATGAAGTGTGCTACGATAGCATAGACCTGGAGAGCCCAGACTAGCTTGATCTCATCAGATCTTGGAAGCTAAGCAGGGTCAGCCCTGGCTAGTATTTGGGTGAGAGGCCAACAAGGAAGACCAGGGTCGTGACACAGAGGCAAGCAATGACAAACCACCTCTGAACGTGTCTTGCCTTGAAAACCCTCTGGGGTCGCCAGAAGTCAGCTGGGACTTGATGGCACTTTCCACCACCAAGATACATAGGTGCAGTAGTTTGTAGCTTTCCGTCAATTTAGTATTGGTTGTATTTGCGATTTTGCTTGTAGAAAAAGGGTATTTATACTTTTAATTCCGTACATCTGTCAATTAATACAATTTTATATGCTAACTATAAATTAAATGATGCATTTTATGTTGTTAAAGCAACAGAACAGGTTTAGGTTTGATAGCAATGTTCATATTACATAGATTTTCATTTCTTTGTAATTTTTTCATTCCCCCCCAGGAAATAACACATTTCCCGCCCAGTGCCTCCAGAATTTATGAAATTTTACACCCCTAGGCAAGGAACTCATCCACATTAGCATATCTTATTTTGGAAAGCACTGTGAATGCTGACAATGCTATATAAATAATAAATTAGCCCCCATTTTATTTCAATACAGACTTTGAACACCAGTCAAGCTCATATCTAATGGTCACAATAACTATCACATTTTTGTCCTGCCCTTCCTTCAATGCACAGGTTGCCAACAACCTGGAGGAAAATGCCCTGCCCCTTCAACAGAGGCTTAATGGAATATTATTTCCTCTATGCCAGTGGTTCTTAACCTTGTTGGAGGTACCGAACCCCACCAGTTTCATATGCGCATTCACCGAACCCTTCTTTAGTGAAAAAAAATTCTTAGTACTTAGTAATAGTACTAAGTTGGAGGCCCCACCGAACCCCTGAGACTGACTCGCCGAACCCCTAGGGTTCGATCGAACCTAGGTTAAGAACCACTGCTCTATGCCATTAAAAGCTTCATATACTCATTTTTACACAGTAGGCCTCTGTTAAAGAGGCAAGGCATTTCCCCCACTCAAGGCTGTAACAAACGAGCAGAAAATTGTTCTCTCTTCCATTTTACCCCAAGAACTCTATGACATACAGTTAGGCTGTGACAGAGAAAGAGTAACTCCTATACATCGTTCTTCCCACCTGTTTTATCTTCACAACATTTCTATCTAGTGAACTTTTTAGTACAGCGGGCATCTGAACCTGGGTTTCCTTGGCCCTAGTCTGAAACGCTAACCATCGTAACATTGGGATAGTATGGTTACATGCACACTATACAGCTGCCAACCTCCCTGTGAGGCCAGGAGTTTTTCCAGAATTAGACCTGGTCTCTGGGCTACACCAATCAGCTCCGCCTGGAGAAAATGGCAAGCTTTGGAGGGCAGACTCAAGTCAGGCATCACACCCCCACTGAGCTCCCTCCGCTCCCCAAATTCTACCTTCCCTAGGGCACTACCTCCAGTAATTTCTCAAGCTACTCCAACCCAGTCTGAATTTAACACTGACTGAAGTTGCTGCGGATCACAAAATTCTTCCATCATCATGCCCGGAAGTTCGTATTGCTCTCCCTCCCCTACTTCCATATTCTGAACGGAACACGCCGCCTGATGAAAGAGATCTGGCGAACTCAAAAGCTTGTTAACTCCGCGGTAACAACTTGGCTGCTCCGAATAACAAGGTGTTGCATTGCATTGTTTGGGAGGGGGGGAATCTTTTTTTTCTAACACACCAACACACTTACAAGGTTTAGTTTCGCAGAAAAAAATAAACATATCTATAGCGCGCCCCACCCCCCACCCCCAACAGTTTTTATTACGTCCACGATGCAGAATTCCCAAAATAAAAACAGTTAAACCCGGGGGAGAGGTCAAAAATCTGAAGAGCGGAACTCTTAAGTAAGAGGGCAGACACTTCCGGGGTAGAAAAGGGTGACACCAGTGGCAGGTGCAGCACTAGTCTGAAGAGCGAGTAAAGGTGAGCGACCAGAGGGGTAAAAGGTCCGGGGGGGGGGGGGGGACATAGTCGAGCAATGGTAATTTTGAATAGCGTGGAAATGAATGGGCGGGTTGCATTGCTGGGATGTCATTAAACCAGCTCCCCCCCCACACACACACACCCAAAAAACAAAGAGGGGACACTGCAGGAGAAAGGAGGCAGTGGTGACGGTGGGGACACGGCGGTTACTATAGAAACTCACACTTGGCGCGCGGGCTTCGGCCGCCATTTTGATGCCCCCGACTCCTGCTCTCGTCTCCGGCCGACTTTGGCCCCGCCCCTTTCGGAGGAGGGCGGAGGGAAGGAGCAACATCCGGGCACTTTCTCAATCGCCTTGACCTTAGCTAGTTTTGATCTCAGTTTAGGCTGGGTGCCATCTGTTTTTTTATGTAACATAAAAGGAAGGTTTTATGTAATTATATTATGTAATAGTTAATAAATATATCCACACAGACACAATTTTCTGCCTTGACATAATTTTTCTGTAGTGCTACGACAAGCAGAAGTTCAATAGAAGCTCCCACTAATCTAGGCTGGAAAAAAAATTCACTTATTGAATTTCTGCCTGTTGTGCCTGGGCTCATGTGCCTTCACATATTTCCTCAGATATATTAACTGCTTTATGATAACAGGCACCTCCTTCAAATCACCATGCCAGGAAAAGGTTGCACCTGTAGAATGCCTACCTACTGTGTAGTAGAAGAGCAAGCGTCCAGTAGCACCTCAAAGACTAACAAAATTTGTGGCAGGGTCTGAGCTTTTGTGAGTCAATGCTCACTTCTTCAGCTACTTCTGAGGAACTGAGCAGTGATTCACAAAAGCTCATACCCTGCCACAAATTTTGTTCATCTTTAAGGTGCTACTGAACTCTTGTTCTTTTCTACTGCTACAGACAAACTAATGAAGGAATAGAATTTCAAAAAGCCATATTTCTGCACTAACAATGTTTAATTAGAACGCTAAGCAACCGCAAGGCCAAGCAAAAGATTCTCTCGTGTTATATGAGACGCCTGCACGAACTATACAAACGCCTATTGTTCTGCTTACAATTTTATCTCAGGTCAGCTAGCCTGGAAGCCATGAGAATTCTGATGTTTAGCAACATAGCTAGAAATGAACATTCCTTCTAGTTTGACTCTGATAGGCATGGGTGGGATTGTAATAGAATGCCTTGCTTACAAAAATGACACTGGCATATTTTTCTGCAAAACTTATTTGCAAAGCTGAGACTGACGTCAATAAATAAGCTTCTCCTGTGCCAATTGTCCGGTACCTTGGATAGTGTTTGTTCTGATTTCTGGTCAAAGAGTGCTACACTAACATGGCTACCCATCTTGATCTATTTATAGTGTAGGTGATAAAGGGAATAGAAATTTCAAATTCAGGCTGGCAATACTCAGAATATGTCATTTCTCATAAAGGGAAAGCAGATTAAGGTATAGGAAAACAGGACAGATTTTGGCTTTTGAGGTTGCCAGCTTTTTTCTTCTCGTTTTTTGTCACTGGCCCTGTTCCTTTGCCTTTTAATACATGGAAATTTAGCAAAGTAACACTTTTCCTGGCATGTCCACAAGCGGATGGAAAGGCTTTACTTGATTAACATTATGTGCTGTCTGGCAGTTGTTAAAAGCCCCAGAGTAAGGCCAACACACACAAAAATAATGATTAGAGTTGGCTACCCTACATGAAACAAACCAGGGCATACAACCCCATGTATTTCTTGGAATTATTCCTATGAAGAATTGCATCCAGCTAGAGGTCCATCTGGCCCAGCATCTGCTTTCTTACCAGGGCCATCCAGAGCTCCTGCCTCCAGAGGTCAGCTGTGAGGTGACTTCCTAAATTTAAATCACACCCCCTTTGAATCCGCTAGAAGACAGGCCAAATGATGGTCCCACCGAACATGAGCCAGATTTCACCCAAAGGCCACTGGTTGCCTGCCACAGAATTAATGAGCCCAAATTTGCTGTTGCTGCATCCACACATCTTGCGCTATGGTTGCACTATTGCAATAATTCCCAACTGGATTTTATTTATTTACTTATTTTACATTATTCGTCGTCCACCTTTCTCACAGGGACTCTAGGTGGATTACACATAATGAGCCAGTTCAATCAACAAAATGGGACATTTAACAACCAATGTGTTAGGGTGTTAGAAGTCAAGGCATGCTGGCCACATGAGAGTAGTTCCATTGTAGGATCAGTAGCCCATCTATACTTTTTTTCTCTGGTTAATGGATGAAGCAATTTCTGCTCAATAGTAGTTATGCTTATTACATAAACATGGAGTTTCCTCATCTCAGTGAAACTGGTGAAATTAATATGTAGTATTCAATTAATCTGATATAAGTCTTCTGACAAAGATTTATCGAAACGAAGAACACAATCCGGAGTCTTCGTTGGATTCAGCTGGGTGATTCATACTTTTGGCTTTAATAGCTGCTGTTAATAAGTTTCATTGATGTCTGTAAAATAGAGTGATAATGACATGAGTTATGATAATGGTCTATTGAATTGTTAAAATATACCAGTAGTTATATCTATATATTTGTTTTGTTTGCGTTTGAGTGCAGTGCTTGTTTCCTAATAGTATTTATTACTGCTGCTTATCGAATTTATACTTAGGGTGTTAGAAGTCTACAGCCACCAGAAAGAACTCAAGCATAGCATAAGTATTCACATGACACATTAAGTGGTACAGAAATGACATAAATAGGGTCCTACTTCCAATAAGCTGCACACAACACAGCAGTATAGATCAATGACCTTAAACATTTATCCAAGCAAGTTTCTAAAACCATTTTGTGCAGCGCAGCCCTATTACCTGCATAAAAATGCCCTCTAGAATAGTTCACTTTTGCATAGTGTGTGGAAGGCCTCGAGAATGGGAGCTTTCCTGACCTCTTCAAGCAGGCCGTTCCATGAGGCAGGAGCTACAAGGCTTTTCTGCATATTTATTTTATTAAGTTTATATCCCATCCTTTCCCAAAAATGGGCTCAAGGCGGCTCATAACAGTTAAGCTCAAAATAAATAACAGTGCCATCTAATAAAACCAACCTGAAACATAGGGAAATAACCATTGCAATGATTGCATCAATGCAGTGATAGCACAATACACAAGAGGATGTGTGGATGCAGTGTAGGGCTTAGCCTCGGAGTATATCTGAACACAGGCAAATGCCCTTTTCTGTTACTTTTTGTCACTTCCAAACATCAGTTAATCAGGTATTTTTTCCTGCCCGTTCTGTATTTTTTTTTTTTAATAAATTTTATTGTTTTTTTAAATGTTACAAAACTTCCTTAAATAACAATCAATTAACATAACTAACAATCCAACAAAACCAACAATTTTAACCAAAACGTACTTCAAACATTGTTTTCTCAAAACACAAAATTCAAATAGTTAGTAGGTACTTTATATATTGCATTATCATTTGTAGAGACGTGGGAAAAAAATCTATACCATCTATTCATAAAGTCATTCGATATACCACAAGAGAATTGAGATTTAATTTGGGTGGTTATCTTATCTGCTACAGCCACATCCCAGCATTTGACAAGCCACTGTCTAAGTGACGGAATCATAGGAGTATTCCAGTATTTTGCTAAGATAGATTTCGCGGCTGATAATAATAGCGAAATGAGTTCGGATTGTTGGCGGGTAAGATTTAAATTAGGCCAATAGGTAAGAAGGATTGATTCTGGGGTGTTGGGAATTACAGTTGCACAAATTTTGTTTATTTCCTTAAGAATCTTTTCCCAGTATTGAAACACCAGTGGACAGCTCCACCAACAATGTAAAAACGAACCGACTGAACAACAACCCTTCCAACATTCAGGGCTAGACTTATATTTACAACAAAAAAGGCGTTGAGGTGTGAAATACCATCGTGATTGGATTTTGAAGGACTGCAGTTTTACCACTAAATTATTTGTATTCAGTGAAAAAGATTTCCAGATATCATTCCATTGTTTGTCTTCCTTGATTGAGCTACAGTCTTTTTCCCAGGCTTTCCTAGCCTTCGAGGGTATCTTCCAATTTAGGGCATTAATTAATACATAAATCTTTCCTATCATGCCTTTAGTATTAGCACTTTCTAGGACTGTTTTCTCAAAACATGTAAGTGGTTTATCAAAGTCTAGAGACTTACTGATTGTCGAATACATATGAGTAATTTGACTATATTGAAACCAATTTAAGGGGGCTTCTAATTTTTTTTCTAACATTTCCTTCGAACAAAGTCTCCTACTCTGAATAAGATCATTGATTCGAAACAAATTTTTCCGCCTAAAAACTTGGAATGATGTTGGGGGTCTACCAGGAGCAAACCATGATTGGCCCAAAAAGGAGGCTGAAAATGAGGTTCCCGGTGCCAACTTAATCCTATTTTTGTCCCAGATTCTAATGGTAAGGTCTAAAAATTTATTATATACACAGTAATCAACACGTTTCCCTGGGGCATCCCATATGAATTCACAAATCCTGCTGGGTGCAACACTAAGTGCTTCTATTTGTACCCATGTTTTCTCGCAGTTTGGGTTAGCATAATGACAAACCGTTTTAAGTTGAGTTGCTGTAAAATAGGACTCAAGTGAAGGAAGACCCAGGCCACCCAAAATTGTGGGCTTCTGTAGAAGACTAAGTTGTAGTCTGGGTTTCTTATTGTTCCATAGGAACCCCCTAATTGAGGAATCCCATAATTTATAATCAGACTTTAAAGGCTGAATAGGAATGTTCTGAAAGCAAAATAAAAATTTAGGTAATAGAATGGATTTAAAAAGCTCAATTTTTTCTAAAAGAGTAAAATTTAAATTTTGCCATCTTTGCAATGTCTCTTTAAAGTGAGTTGTTAGAGGTATGTAGTTTGCTTGGTATAAATTGTTTATATCAGGTGGGATTCTAATCCCCAAATGTCTCCATGACTTGTCAACCCAACGAAAGGGGAATGACTTAGAAATAATATGCTTAGTATTTTCAGAAAGACCAATAGAAAATAATTCAGATTTTTCAAAATTAATTGACAATCCAGATACTTTACCAAACTCTGAAATATGCTGCATCAAAAAGTCTAATGAACGTTTTGGGTCAGACAAATAAAAAATAGCGTCATCTGCAAAAAGGCTAAGTTTGCAATTAATCTGTTTGATAAACACACCTTCAATCATTACATCGTTTCTAATAACGCTTGCCAATGGTTCCAAAAAAAGGGCAAAAAGAAAAGGGGATAAGGGGCACCCCTGTCTTGTCCCTCTGGCCAGGGTAATTTCTTCTGATCTAAAAGAATTAACAAAGATTTGGGCTGATGGATTAGTATAAATGGCCTTAATGGCTGTCAAAAAATGAGGGCCAAAATTCATGTGTTTCATTAGTTCCATTAGAAATAGGGGTTCCACCCGGTCAAAGGCTTTTTCAGCGTCTAGGGATAAAATAGAGGCTTGTATTTTGTTTTTAAAACAATAGTCTATAATGTTGAGTGTCTTTCTAATGTTGTCTGTTAACGTCCTCCCGGGCATAAAGCCTGCTTGGTCTTTATGGATATATTGTGTAATTATCTTACTCAATCTAGCTGCTAAAATAGAAGAAAACAATTTAAAATCATGATTAAGAATTGAAATGGGGCGAAAAGAAGATGAGTTTAATTTATCCTTGCCCAGTTTGGGGATAACTATAATTCTAGCCCTAGTCCATGAAATAGGCATAGATCCTGTCGTGAGGACTGTGTTCATGGTCTTCTGTAAATGTGGAATCAAATCTGGTTTAAAGGCTTTATAAAATTCGACCGGGAGGCCATCTCTGCCTGGAGTTTTGTTATTTTTTGAATTGGATAGAGCATCAGAAACCTCTTGGATAGAAATAGGGGCGTCCAAAAGTTTAACATGATTAGGAGAAAGTCTCTTTGAATAATTAATTTTATCCAAGTAGGCTTTAATATCTAAAGTATTTGGATTTGTAGACGTATATAAGTCCTTATAAAAGTCATGAAACACCGATGTAATGGCTTTAGGGGTGTTTTGTATGTACCCTTTCTTATCTTTTATAACATGTATAAGGTTTTCTGAGGCCTTGCAAGCCGCCCTGAACTTCAACCTCCTTATAGAAAAGGGGTTTTTTGTGACCCAGGATTGTTTTAAATAACGAAGTGATTTTTGAATTTGGTTTGTTTCTAACAATTCCAATTTTTGTCGCTCCCTCAATAATTTTTTAAAAGTTTTTTTTCCACCAAACTTCATATGCTTGTATTCTAATTTTTTAATAGTGGTTTGCAAATCATTGATTAGTTGTTGTTTCTCTTTTTTATAGATTGAGGAAGCTGTGCTGATGTGTCCCCTAATGACTGCCTTAAAGGCGTCCCAGATATTCGCCTGGGAGGCTTCACACTCTGAATTAAATTTAAAATATTCTAATAAATCAGATTTTAACCTTTGTCTTATAGCGTCATTATTTAATAAAGTTTTATCAAAGGACCAAAATGGTCCCTTGTTGTCACCTTGAAGCTTAATCAACTGACAAGACACCCAGGCATGGTCTGAGAGTGTAATGGAACCTATTTCCACTTCTCTCACGTTTTTTAATGTTTGATTTGAAACTAAAATGAAATCTATCCTGGTATAAATCTGATGGCGTGGAGAAAAATAAGTATATTGCTTTTCCTTAGGGTTAAAAATCCTCCAGGTATCTCCCAGATTAAATGTGTCTAAGATTGATTTTAATTTCGTTAATTTTGTATTTTTTTTCTTAAATATATTCTTCTTATGAGATCTGTCCATAGTGGGGTCTACAATGTAGTTCAGGTCTGCGCCTACTATCACTTCTCCATTACTGAAATCCATTAAAAGTTTTAAAGTAGATCTAATAAAATTAAGCTGATCTGAATTTGGAGCATAAATGGAGGCTATGGTTAATGATTCACCATTCAGCAAGCCTTTTAAAAAAATGAATCTGCCAGCCGGATCAATTTTAGTATCTGTGGCATTAAAAGGAATATTTTTTGAAATCAAGATTGCAGTGCCCCTTGACTTAGATGAACCCGGGGCCTGAAATTGGTGTGTGAACCATTTGGAGGGAAAAACCTTTGAAAAACCTTTTTTTTGATGAGTTTCTTGGATACAAAGGATATTTATCTTTTGTCTAGCCCAAAACGTGGAAGCTCTCCTTCTCTTAATATTGTTATTTAGTCCTCTTGCGTTCCAAGAGGCTATTTTAAAATTTTGTGCCATTTAAAAAAAAAAAAAAAATATTCTAGGACCTAGTACCACAATAGCTATTACAAAACCTGGGACTCAATGGCAGACTAGTCAGTACCCACTAATCCAAATATTATTATTTAAGAACCTTAACTATTCCTTACCTAAAGTGAACACAACCCAAATAACTCTTATTAATTTTATACCAAAAAAGAAAAAAAAAAACAAACACAACCAATCTTGCTGCCTCAATCTGAGGCCAGAGTTTAGAAGGTTCACTGTACCTAGTGAAACCTAGGAGTGTTAAATTCTTTCACTCCATCTATTAACTCTTAATATATATGAGAGGGGAGTGTATCAAATCTATACAGACATTTGTATATACCCGAACAACCAACCCCCCTTATACAAAAATAACAGAAGTTCAATAAATGTATTGAGTTCAATAGGTTTGAAACAAACCCTCCGTTTTTAACATTTTCAAGAGGTATGTACAATTAAAAAGCTACTATTACATATTCTAATATAAATAGAATCTTACTTTTTAAATAGACTCTAGTGAAACCATTCAAAACAGAAGTTAACATTAATAGCGGCTTTAAAAATAAAAATAAAAATAGTATTATTATCACTGTAAGTAGTAATTGTTCTATGTAGACTCTAAAACACCTTAAATTAGGAGCCATAGAAAGGAGTAATATATAAACTTGTATACTTTTCCTAAACTTAACTTCTCTATATATATTTATAACTTGGGACATGTGAGTCCTAATATTGCTTAAAGTATGACCTTCTATTACAAATCTTAATGCTCTATCTAGCCAATATCACTAACACGTTTAAATCTTATTTTCTAAAAAACTATGTTACTAAGAACTATAAAAATGAACCACTATAATGTTATATCCAACTAGTGTCTCAAACTTGTTTAAAACTGATTTTCTAAATAGCTAAACTTACTAAGAATTGTGGAAAAGGCTCAACTATCGCTTAATAATCAGATATAACACAGTCTTAAGTGTAATAATAGCAATACTTCTACTTCAAAAATAAAGTTATATGGTGTCTTTTAGGCCTTAAAGGCCTTAAAACCTTTGGGACTTAAAAAGTAAAAAAGATATTCAAACTGCATAAAGACTGAAGAGCTCATGGAACTGCCAGTGTTTCTTCTTCTTGCTTGGAGAGCTTGATTCCCACCGAGGAAAGAAGGGCTTTACCAGTTAGTCTGTCAGAGGCTTGAAAAGGCAGGCCATTCTTGTAGACTATGATGTCGGAGACCGGGGACCAACGAAACCTGATCTTAGCTTCGATTAATTTGGCAGTGATGTCTTTCAAGGAACGCCGTTTTTCAAGGGCTTCAGGAGGCAGGTCTAACAGAATCAGGATTTTCTTGTCCTGGTAATATAATGACTTATTCATTCTAGATTCTTTTAGAATTCTGTCTCTAGTTCGCTGGTATAAGAATTGCACAAGTATGTCCCGAGGTCTGCCCTGTCGAGCTGATGCAAACGGGCCCAGTCGCTGTGCTTTTAGTATTGCCGGGGCGACTCCATCTTCCAAATTTAAAGTGGTAGCCAACCATTTAGATATAAAAATGGCTAGGTCACTGTTCTCTTCGACCCCCTCATCAAACCCACGTAGTTTAAGATTGCTTTGACGCCATTTATTTTCCATAATGGCTAAGCGATTTTGGGTCTCGTTAGTAGATGTTTGCAAGGTTCTCACCTCATCTTGGAGAGTTAGGGCCAATTCTGAAGAGTTCTCCGCGATTTTGGATACTTCTTTAAGTTCTTGTCGCATCTCCTGTAGAGTGTTTTGCACAGGCTTTAACAAGTCAGTCACTAGGGAGTTCATAGCTCTCAAGATGTCTTCTCGGAAGTCTCGGAGGTCCCGCCGTGTGAGTAACGCATTTGCGTCGTCTTTACTGTTCGGGGAGTCGTCTGCCGCCATTTTATCCGGCTCTAAGGCCTCCGAAGTCAGCAGGGCCTGAGTGTTGGGCGGGGAGAAATAGGCTCTTACTGAGGTTTTTTCGAGCCGATTTGATCCTGTGCCTGAGCTTGAGGATTTCCTGGAGGGTTTCTTCGGCATTAAAGCTGTCAGTTCGATTTCTTGTTAAGATTTCGGGGGGTTAGAGCGGGAGCTCTCTCTTTACACGACCGCCATGCACCGCTGGCTCCGCCCCCTCCTCCCCGTTCTGTATTTTGACTTTGGTTTTGATTGGGGTTGCCACATCCCCCCTGGCCACCAGTAGGGGATGCGGACTAGAGTGGCCAGATCCTGGCTGGGAAACTTCTGGAGATTTGGGGATGGAACCTGGGGAGGACAGAGACCTCAGTGGGGGTCAGTGCCATGGAGTCCACCATCCAAAGCCTCCATTTTCTCCAGGGGAACTGATCTCTGTAGTCTGGAGATGAGCTGTCAGTCCAGGGGATCCCCAGGTCCTACCTGGAGACTGGCATCCCTAAGTTTGATTGATAGCAGGTACAGTGTTAATGAGATCATATATCATGAGCCAGAAATTGTTTGTTTGTTTGTTTTTATTGGCTTCACAAAATGATCCATTAGAATCTTCCCCTGATCTGACCCCCCAAAGAAAAAGAAGAAAACTCCACCAGGATGGTCATCCTGAGGTGCCCCGGTTCTACCTACAGATTAAGTTTTTAAAACAGTTTCAGAATTACAATTTGGCAGCCTGACAGCATAATCACACATCTGGGGCTTGGGAAGGAAGACTCACAGCTCAGGCTGCGGCTCCTTCCCCTCGGCTTGCGTGCCGGGATCTTCATCAAAAGAACGGCTTTCCCATCACATGTGTGCCAACCGTTGTCTTGCTGAACAGCCGAAGTGTCCACAGTCAACACACACGCATACACAAAAACCTTGTGATCTAGACACGCAGTTCAAGCTAATAATCGCTGACGCAAACTATACTAATGCTGCTTTACAAAAATATGCAAATGTACAAGGAAAATAGAGGGTTCACAGGGTAAGAAATGTCAGGCCCTTTGCCGGACTTGTCTGTCTTGACGTGAGGGACTCCATAGGAAGCAGTGCTCTCTAAAGCAACTTGCCGAAGAGAGACCACAATTGCTTAGCGCTAATTATGGGAATCGTGCCAAGGAGAGGGTGCAGCGCAACCGGCCAACAAAACACACTTTTGTCAAAATTGTTACAGTGACTTCATTCTTTGGGAGGGGCACAATGGTCCCCATTCTCTCAAGAGGGTTTCTCTTCACAATGGACTCAGTCAGGCCTGTGAAGCAGAAGTGCCAGAGGAAGGAGCGCTTGTTGTCAAGGGAGCTGAAGATCTGTCTCCTGAGGGCAGGGAGGCGGGGCCCCTACATGGTGTGAAAGAGAGGTTAAAGAATATGTCATGGGGTGAAATATTTATTTCATAAAGTAAAAGGTGCTCAGCAGAGGCTGTGGGCTAGTTCCCGAAGGTGAGGTTACCACCAGAGAGGTTCTTCTGTCTCCTGCAATTTATGGTCTCAGATAAAATTGCCAACTCTCAAACATGCACTTGTAGGTGTGAATGTCACTTAGGGTTGCCAAACTGCAGGTGGTAGCTTGAGATCTCATGAGGTTACCACTGATGTCTGGGCAATGTAGATCAGTTCACCCGGAGAAAATGGCCAATTTGGAAAGTGGACTGTATGGCATTATAACCCACTGAGCACCCAGTGTGGTGTAGTGGTTAACAGCGGTGGACTCTAATATGGAGAACTGGGTTTGTTTCCCCACCTTTCCATAGAAAATCAGTAGGGTGACCTTGGGTCAGTCACAGCTCTCTCACTCAGCCCCACCTACCTCACAGAATGTCTGCTGTGGAGAGAGGAAGGGAAGGAGGTTGTGAGCCACTCTGAGACTCCTTCAAGTAGTGAAGAGTGGGGTATAAAACTAACACTTTTTATTCTCCCAAAACCCTTCCCTCCTCTGGCTCCACACTCAAGACATCTAGGTATTTTCCAAACCGGAGCTGGCAAACCTAGGCTACCATTCACAGGTGGATAATGTCAGCGATAGAGGTCAGACTCCATTTCGTTTGCTTATCCTCCCACAATAACCCTTTGCTTCATGCTATGGAGAGCTTTACATGCCAAGTTCTGGATATCAGACTATTAATAAAGCGCAGAAGCATACCAAACAGGGTCATTTAATTGTTGACAACTCCAGTTTGGATGGGAATGAGATGCGAAAGGCCTTCTGCTGCTCTCTCCTGGTAAACTCTACAGCAGAGTTTACTTGGGGCCAAACCTAAGACATGTGCAACAAAATCCTAAACAGATTTACATCATTCTAAGGCCACTATGCTGAGTCCATCCTTTCGCCACGGATACCCTGCACTGAAAGCTGGATATGCAGTCCAAAAGCAAGCTGAGAAACATAGTCGAAGATCAGAGAGCCAGGAAATCAGACAGAGGTTTCAGGAGCGAGGAGCAGAGGCTGGCCAGGATCAGGTCCGAGGACGCAAGGTTGATTTCTTGCCGAGGCAAGTGAGCGGGGGTGGGGGGGGGTGTTTATGATCAGGTCCTCCCTTCCCTGGGAGTCACTCTGCAAAGACTCACAGCCCCTCACATTGCCTGTGCAACAGCTGCAGTCTGGCACTCCTTCTTCTCTCTTACACATTCAGATGCTGGCGTACCCTGTGTCTGGGACACTCAGGTGAGCTAGGTGGGGATTCTGGCCTCGGGGTGTCTCCAACAAGAGGTGCTGGGCCAGGCTCTGGATCAGTCTCTCCCTCTGGCTGCACCTCCATCTCTTCGCCTTGCTGCCCCTCCTGTGCAGCTGCTGGGGCTGTTAGCCTGTCTGCTCTTTTTACTATCAATGTTTGGGGGAATATTAGCTCTTAACAATTTGTAGCAGGCATTGCGGATCTCCACCTATGTCTACAGAGGCTGCGCTTCACCGAGACTTCCCAGGAACTGACACGTGACTCGAGTCAAGAGTTATAAATGTAAATTGTTTACTATAAAAAGGATAAAAGATTCATAGGCAATATTACACAATCATACACACAGTTACACAGATCTAAGAAATTAGGTAGAGTTACAGGGACGTTTGCATGAGCAGGAGAATTGATGGTATCTGTCAAGGGTGATATTTACCTCCATGGGAATCTAGCAAAGTCTGTCTGGAAAAAGCAGGGAAGATATCTTCGGACAAAGGATCGTGGTTCAGAACCAGCAGAGGCCACGTGACAGATCCAAGTGGTGCACCCAAGGATCCGTGAGGGAGGGAGGAAGAACAAGCAGGAACGGGGAGGAAAAATCTGATCTGTGACTCTTGGGGAGCAGTATTTATGGGGGGGGTGTTCCTGGGAGGTTGAGACCTTCCCAGGAACGCCCATAGATGGTCCGTTCCCTGTCCCTAGCCGCTAAGAGGGTCCTATGGGGAGTGGTCAATATTTAGATCTACCTGATGGTCAGGACAGGATGTCAGCTGCATCTGGCATGGTCTTCTAGATGAAAGGGGCCCCGGGCTGCAGAACTGGTCCATCAGGAAGCATCCCGCTGCTTTCGCACCCTCGTGTGAAGTCCTTTGAAGTGCCAAATGGAGGGGGAAGTTGCAGGAGGAGGTTCAAGCCTGTGTACATGTATGGAGTTCGTACTTTCATGGAGTTAGTGGTATGTGTCTCTAGCCAAAAAGCTTCACATGGCTTTGTGTGTGAGTGAGTGTCTTTGTGCTTTGTGACAACCTCCAGGCTGGAGGTGGTAACCTTAGAAAATGGCGCTTTAAACTTTCGTTGGAAGCCTCTGCTATCATTTTCCCACTGGTCACCGTGTGCACTATTTTAACTCACATGACTGGCAGCATAGTCCATTCACTGCTCTTATAAATCACCAGAAAAGTCCAAAAGAATGTTGCTCTGGCTTACAGGGCCTCTTCTCCCTCAGGTGCTGGTAGAGGTCCCTCTTCTGGGCTGACTCCGGAGGAGGTTGGGTTTCTCCATGCCTCTTCCTCATTTGAGGAATAGACAGCCTCAGCAGACCCATGACAACCACCTAGGACAGACAGGCCATAGCAGAGAACTCAGACAAAATGCAATCCACTGGAGAAGGAAATGGCAACCCACTCCAGTATCTTTGCCAATAAAACCCCATAAACAGTAACAAAAGGCTAAAAGATATGATTCCAGAAGATGAGCCCCTCGGGTCAGAAGGTGTCCAATATGCTACTAGGGAAGAGCAGAGGGCAAGTACAAGTGGCCCCAGAAAGAATGAAGTGGCTGGGCCAAAGCCAAAAGGATGCTCAGCTGTGGATGGGTCTGATGGTGAAAGGAAAGTCTGATGCTGCAAAGAACTCCGGAGAATGGCAGAAGACAGGAGGCCCTGGCGTGATGGGGTCGCAAAGAGTCGGACTCGACCGTGTGACGGAACAGCATAAAAAAACAAAAAGATCACTGACTTCAGTGGATGCAGGAATGGCCTAACACTCCTTCGAATGACATTGTTGGAGTCTGAAGTATAAAATCCAATTATCACCCTGGTGAAAAATAATATTTATATTAACTGAAATGTACTGACACAGAAGGCTGCCTAAAACCTGTCATATCAGGCCTTGCTCAGCCTAATTGGGAGAGGGGGGCTTTTGAAAGCTGCCCTCACATTGGCCTTTCTTTGGGGGCCTTAAGCAGTATCTGTGGTTCCAGCAAGAGAATTAGCAAATTAACGACTCAATTGCCATTTTTTTCTGGTGGGAGTATTCCTATTTCTCCCAACTGGACAGATATTCAGCGGTCAAAGGTTTTTACATTCCTATATCCTCAAGGTTTGGTGTAGTGGCCAGGAGCGTGGACTCTAATCTGGGAGAACCGGGTTTGATTCCCCACTCCTCCTCCACATGCAGCTGCTGGTGTGACCTTGGATCAGTTACAAGTTCTCTCACGAGCAGTTCTCGAAAGAGCTCTCTCAGCCCCACCTACCTCACAGGGTGTCTGTTATGGGGAGGGGAAGGGAAAGGAGATTGTAAACCGCTCTGAGACTCCTTCTGGTAGTGAAGGGCAGGGCATAAATCCAGTCTCCTCCTCTTCTTCATCTGCCCATGGTGGCATTTTTTTTAAAAAAAGAGCCAGTGTCTCTGCAAGGTGGTGTGTGGAGTCTTATTTAAATGTGCATCTGATCAGGAAACGAACCAACAAAAAAACACCCCTCTTCAAGTTGCTCTTATGGCTGTAGCACCAGTTTGAGCTGCAAAACCAGCAGGTGAAACTTTTTAGGGCATGGAGATCCTTGTCAGCCTCCAGGTGGGACCTGTAGATATCCCCCAGAATTACAGTTTAACTCCAGACTACAGAGACCAATTCCCCTGATGAAAATGGATGCTTTGGACAGTGGATTCTATGGTATTGTACCCAACTGAGGTCCCTGTCCTCCCCAGGTTTCTTCCCCAAATCTCCAGGAGTTTCCCAGTCTGGATCTGGCAACCCTCCCCCCCCCTGCTGGTGCCTGGGGGGGGGGGGAACCTGGCAACCCTAGCCACTGTTAAACAAAGGCGTAGACTATCCAATTTCCGGGGGGGGGGGGGGGGCTGGGGCTGGGCCAGATACATTACAGGCCATTGTCTTAGGGGAGGCTCAGCATGTCCTGGAAAAGTTCAGGGTGGTGGGCTCTAGCTCCCCTGAAGTTGACACCTATGTAAATGTTAAAGGTTCAAGAGCTGGGGTGAAATGAAATTGGGCTAGTTATAGTGCTTTGGGATACTGCAGAGAACTAACAGCAAAGTCCCACTCCCCAAATGTTATCTGTCCTCCTAAAGTGTTCCCACTGAGATTAAAGTTAATTAGTGCCAATTACAAATCAGATTAGAAGCAGCCTCTTGTGGGGGAAAATCGCTTAGTGAATGGAACCATTGCCAGAGGGGTGTTGTGCACAGTGAAGTAAGTGGGAGATGGGAAGCAAGATTAATCTTCCCACATACGGTCATAATCCCCTCCCGCAAAGCTGGGTAGGAAACCCAAGACGGCTGGTAACCGCTGTACGCTGTAACCCCTGCAGCCAGAAGTAGAACAGGAAACAGAGTCAGTGAATTCTGTGTCCTGTTTGTTGTCATGTGTTGGAAGTACCAGATGTGATGTCCTAGCGTCTCAGCCTCCAGAAGACAACTGACCACAGAGTGTTGCAGGCAGATAGGCAGACACTAAGCATCTTACCATTTACTCTACTGTCACTGACTCCCTTTGGAGTGTAGATCAGCACTCTTTAGGAAAAAGCAACTTCCTTCCCCCTTCTCTCTCTTTTCTTCTCTCTCTTCGATGTACATAAGATGGAGATGCAGGATGCTTCTCTCAGCATCCACATCCATCTGCTAGCTAGATAGCATAGGAACAGTCTCTACTTCCCTACCCTGTGCTATCAAGTATGTATTTCTAGAACAGTTATTGGTTTCATTAAAACTGAAACGTGGCTCTGTGTGACTTTGTAAATTTGCAAGCACATGGTAGTTTCAGGACAAAGCACTGCCAGAACTGGTACCCTTCCAACATCATGTTCCAGTTTGGTGTAGCGGCTGAGTGCGTGGACTCTAATCTGGGAGAGCCAGGTTTGATTCCCCACTCCTCCATTTGCAGCTGCTGGATGACCTTGGGCAAGCTGTAGTTCTGTCAGAGCTGTCCTTGAAAAAGAGCAGTTTCTGTCAAAGCTCTCTCAGCTCTGCCTACCTCACAGGGTGTCTGTTGTGGGGAGGGGAAGGGAAAGGACTTTGTAAGCCACTCTGAGTGAAGGGCGGGGTATAGCAGCCCCAGTCTTCTTTGGTGGTCTCCCATCCATGTACCAACCCAGTCTAGCTTCCAAGCCTGGATGAGGCTAGTCTGGGCTATTAAGGCTGCGACAAAAGATAATTGCATGCTGTCGAGTCATAACCCATGCTCCCTCTAAGCTGTGGAGTCTTGTGAGCAAAGATTTTACTTTGTGAGCTACTGGCATTCAAGTTGTGAGCGAGCAGTTTGGTTGCTGCATAAACTAGTTTGCTCTGGAGCCATCCTTCCTGAGCCAAGACAAAAACATGTGAGCTGGAGGCTAAAAAACTGAGCGAGCTCACACGAACTCAGCTTAGAGGGAACGCTGCTCATAACCAACTCATAGTGACCTCTAGGATCAGGGGGTTTTCTAGGCAAGAAATGAGCAGAGGTAGTTTGTCAATACAATAACAATAACAATACCTTTATTGGCATAAAAACGATATAATGCACCCGGCGATATACCCCAAAATAGCCAGGTAAAGCAAGATTTCCAGTCCAACCTAATACAAGGCTCTCCTCCTAGAGACGTCACATAAAAAACTTGCTACAGTCTCAAGAATCTCAGCTCTCTGGGATGACAACAAGGTATCAATAATGAACTCCTCGGATTGATCCCAGAGGGGGGCGATCACTGCTTCAATATAAGCGAGACGAATATCGTTATGAAAACTACGGTGTAAAAGCACATGCCCAATAGATTCGATTTCCCCCATCCCACATGGGCAAAATCTCTCTCTGTAGGGGATTTTTTTGAATCTTCCCGAAAGAACAGCTGAGGGCAAGACGTCAAACCGAGCTAGCATAAAAGCCCTACGGAGGTGGGGCTGAAACAAGGTAGTCAGGTAACCTGTAGAGATGTGACTAAAGGAAAGTCCCAAACTCAAAGGGGAACAATGTTTATGCGCAAGCCTTCTCAGCTCTTGCCCCTCTATCTCCAGGAGTCTTTGTTTAAGTAAATAAAAAGCTTTCTGCTCAGGCAAGGGTAACAGATCATCAAACTTACAGCCCATTGCAGAGATTTTTTCCTCTATGTTGGTCAGCCAAATTGCTAGATGAGATTCTGTTAACATAAGGGTCACAAGACTATTTGGGCTACTTCTAAAATGAAGGCGCAGCCAAAATATGAAGGTTATAATCCATGCCATCGTGGATAACCTTCTTTGTGAAGTCTCGAGGCACATAGCTGCGTATGGGAGACATGCTGGTAAGCCCAATATTTTCTTCAAGAACTTAGACTGAACACGTTCAACAGCTTCATTACAGGCTGCAACCCATATTGGGAGGTAGTTTGTCATTACCTTCCTCTGCAAACGATCCTGGTCTTCCTTGGTGGTCTTCCATTCAAATATTAACCCTGGCCAACCCTGCTTAGCTTCCAAGCTCTGACAAGATCAGGCTATTCATGGCTACTCAGGCTAGAGCACCATATCCTCCAGTGTTTTGTGGATGTTTGAAAAAGGGACACCCCAAGTGTCTGATACTGAGCATCATGCCTGACTCTACCATACACACTACTGCTTGTGGCTGAGAGGTCTACTCGATCCACTCTGTATTCATTTACTCTGTAGCAGTTGCTCTTCTTTGTGAATATAGAAAGACTGAAAACAGAGAGTTGCCCATCCACAAAGACATGGCTGTCTCAGGCCTATCCAAACTAAGATCCCGACACCCAGCAATAAGATCTAGGGAATTAATGGTTGCAAACATGGATGCGATCAGTTCCACCCAATATCCATGACCTGATAAACAACAATGAGACGCCCACGGGATTTGACAACTAATAGAATACAAACATGCTTTGGCAGCTGTGCATACCTGTTGTTTAAATGGGGCAAGACATGAATGAATGTGATTGTGGTGCAGCGCGTCAAACTATCTTCTGTCTGTCACAGCAATGTAAGTATCATGCTTTCCAGGGAGATGTGATGGAGCTCTTTGAACTCTCCCCAGCTAAGATTGAGTGGTTTGAAAATTTAGATATTTATTTATTTATTATATTTATATCCCGCCTTGCCAGCGAACCGGCTCAAGGCAGCTAACACACATAAAATACCCTCGCAATATAAAAGGCGATATTGGCATTTAGGGGGCTTGCCCAATCCATCTGCATACCCATTGTATCAACTTGGTTTCGAATTTTATATTATTATATGCTTCCTGTGTGTAACTCTGCCGTATGATAAATAAATAATACTCTGCAGCATCTTATCCTCACTTGATTTAAAAGCTAAAAACATAAAGCTATATTTGAAAAAAAGGACAAGATTTTAACAGCTGCTCAAAATACACTTCAGTAGAGGCAGGTTATGAAATGGCTGGCTGTGAATTGCAATGGCACCTTCATGTTCATGCGCTTGCATGACTGTTTCTGTGCCCTAGAGAAAAGATGCATTCCTTCCCTACTTAGAAATGTAACTTTTAGAAATCCAAAGGGAAAGAGCTCAGTCCTGACACTGCCCGCAACTCACACTATCAATATTTAAACCAGATGTCCTTTCCTGAAAAAGACAAAAGGAAGGACAAAATAGGAATGCTGATATACTATGGAGAAGGACCAGAAAATAGAGACAGTCCGTGACAAATAAGGACAACTGGAGTGTATCAGAAACTGACTTTTATATATACCAATATTATTCCAGAGTACAGAGATACAAGGGTGTTATTTTTTTCATATTTACAGAAATGGCCCTGAAACAACCAGCACCCAGAAAAGGGAAAATCAACTACACTTCCATCTGATAAAGGAGCAGGCTGTCTCCGCGGGTGTTTCTCCTCGAAAGATTGTTTTCTTGATGACTTTTGACGGGCTTCATCTATCTCCTTGTTAATGCTGTCTTGATTCTAATTGGATTCATCAGTCTCCCTTTCTCTCCTTCATCTGAAACCTGAATGAACTCTTCAGCACCTATCTCTCTTCTGTAATCTCACACTGCAGCTTCTCAGGGATGGAGACTGTGAATCCAGACTTCTCAGGGATGGAGAACATTTACCTTTGTTTATGGCGCTGGTACTGCAAAGGGGATTCTTAGAGACCGATTCCATTCTGTAGGACTCAACACAGATAAGGCAGCCGCCTGATTAAAATAAAAACTTGGTTGAATAACCACATATTTTTTTAACTGATTTGAGTATATGAAATCATTTTCTATCAAGTTAGGCCCCTGGTCCTTCCAGCTTGGTATTGTCTGCTCTAGGGTGGGTGCTAGGCGCCTCCCAACACCTTTCCTCGTGCTTGCCAAGTGATTTTAAAACATGGGCAGGGCCAGGTGGGGCTTTTGTCCAGCAAGGCTTCTGATTGGCCTTGAAGATTTGTAAAAAAATGTTGATTTGGCAGTAGCATAAGGATCTTCACAGTGTGACTGAAGGTAAGCTGCGGCAGCCATTTTGTGCCTGGCTCTACTTCCTGTGACAGCCATTTTGTGGCTGAACCCATCAGACTGGGTCAGAACTCTGAAGGTGCCACAAGGCTCAAAAAGGACTGCTCTGAATGGCACCAGTGCTCCCGGGTCTCCTAAAAAAATGTACTTTCATAACACTTGTTAGGTGATATTCTTTAACTGGAGATGTCAGGGACTGAATCTCAAACACACAGAGTGTGCGCTCTCCCAGTGGGCCAGATCGAAGTATAACACGTAAATCTGCCTCAGACCATTGGTCTACAGAGCCCAGTACTTCTTCAGGGTCTCAGACACAGAAGAGTATTTCCCAGCATCTGGTAGCAGAGACCAGGGTGGATTGGAGGTTTTGGGGGTGGAACCGAGGGAGGGTGGGGTCTGGGGAGGGCAGGAACTTCAGTGGGGTAAAATGCAATAGAACTTACCCTCCAAAGCAACCATTTTCTCTAGAGGAACTGATCACTGTTGCCTGGTGATCAGTTCTAATCCCAGGAGATTTCCAGCCACCACCTGGAGGCTGGCAACCCTATGAGGTAGTGTTGCCAAGTCCAGGTTGGAAAATACCTGGGGACTTTGGGGGCGGAGCCAGGAGAAGGCGGGGTTTGGGGAGGGGAGGGGCCTCAGCATGGTACAATGCCATAGAGTCCACCCTTCAAAGCAGCCATTTTCTCCAGGGGAGCTGATCTCTGTCAGCTGGAGATCAGTTGTAAAAGCGGGAGATCCCCAGGCCCCACCTGGAGGCTGGCAACCCTACTATGGGGGCACCCCCAGGCCTGTGTGGGACAGCTGCCATGGCCACCAGCCCCACTCCTTGTATTACACAGAGACATACAGACATGATCCCATTGAAGCCCATGCTGGGCAGGGAAGGAAGCATGCTGTCCCGCTGAAACGCATGACATGTGGGAAAGGAAGTGCACAGCACCACCAAACCACACGCTGGGCAGGGAAGAGGTACACGGCCCCACCAAGCCCCATGCAGAGGCCCAGTCAGGCCCAATGAAGCACAGGGCTAGAGCGGCAGATTCTTTCTTCCCCCTTTGGGGCAATGTGTTCACGAGGGCTGGAAGCAAGGCCCTTTTCTTGGGCTTTTCCCTTCACCCAGTCTGCCCCTGCAGGAGACCTCAACTGGAGATGTCAGAGACTGAGCGCAGGATCCTTCTGTGTGCAAAGCAGGTGCTCTGAACTACAGTCCCCTCCCTTAAATCTGCATACTTGTGCATATTCATTAAAAAACAGTTCTGAAAGAGGGACAGGACATTTTGTCTCGATAGGATGTGTGTGTGTCTCACCATTGGCGCCGTGTTCCCTCCTGTGTGTGAGATAACAGGGAACGTTCAGCTCATTTCTCAAGGGTGGTCTCGGCAAGGGAGATACTGGATTGTCCCCGATTGGAGCTCTAGCTTAAAAAAAAAAACAACTTAAATGGCTGCTGCCAGGGTTTGGAAGGACAAAGGCTCTTAAAAAATCTCACTCCCCCCCCCCCCCTATATTTTCTGCAGGGGGGCACATATAACTCCAGGGCAGTTTGAAGCTGGGAAAATGGCATAGGGCAAAAAAAACCCAATTCCCCTCTCTAACTAATTTAAAAAGATGCTGGAGGTTTGATCGTGAAACACTCAGCAATTCATCTGGTTTGACTCTCACGTATGTTATAAATCTCATCTAGATTGCCATTTCAAGCTGCAGATGAGAGCTCAGATGACTGCATGTTCCTCCTTTCTTAAAGAATTCCTTCCATATAGAAAACTAGTTGTCAGGAAGGGTTTTCTCTGGATTGCTAGCAATGCTCCCTCTAAGCTGTGGAGTCTTGTGAGCAAACATTCTAATTTGTGAGCTACTGGCATTCAAGTTGCGAGCAAACGATTTGGCTACTGCATAAATTAGTTGGCTCTGGAGCAGTGTTCCCACCAAGCTGAGTTAGTGTGAGCTAGCTCACAGCTTTTTAGCCTCCAGCTCACACATTTTTGTCTTAGCTCAGGAAGGATGGCTCCAGAGCAAACTGATTTGTGCAGTAGCCAAATCGCTCGCTCACGACTTTAATGCCAGTAGCACACGAAGTAGAATTTTTGCTCACAAGACTCCACAGCTTAGAGGGAGCATTGCTCTGGAACCTGAGCTAAGACAAAAATCTGTGAGCTCACGCTAACTCAGTTTAGAGGGAACACCGTTAGTGCAGGGATTTTCTATGTGGGGGATTCCCCCCCCCATTAACCTCTAATTAGAGTTGCCAGCTCCAGGTTGGAAAATACCTGGAGATAGTGAATGTGGAGCCTGAGTGCAGTTGCCAACCTCCAGGTGGCACCTGGAGATCTCCTGCTTTTTCAATTGATTTCCAAATGACCAAGATCAGTTCCCCTGGAGAAAATGGCTGCTCTGGAGGATGGACTCTATGACATTAAACCCTGCTAAGATCCCTCCCCTCCCCAGGCTCCACCTCCAAAATCTCCAGGTATTTCCCAGCCTGGAGCTGGCAACACTAAGCCAGAGGAGGGAGGGGTTTGGGGAGGGGAGGGACTTCAACTAGATATAGTCTCATAGAGTCCACCTTCCAAAGCAGTAATTTTCTCCAAGTCAACTGATCTCTATCGCTTGGAGATCACTTGTAGTCTCAGGAGATCTTCAGCCTCCCCCTGGAGGCTGACAAACCTAATTCTGCTCAGAAGGCATCACACACATCACTCCCCAAAACTGCACACAGATTTGTAAGTCTGTATATTAAAATAAAGTGTCAAAAAATACCTGTTTCCCAGTTAATTGGGGGAGGGATTTTTAATTGATGAGCAGGGTTTTAATCCATTAATCTACCTGACCAAGCGGTGCAGTTGTAGACAAGAAAGAATTCTCTGGCTGTCTGAAAGGCCTAGGTAACCAGGCAATCCTCCCTCCTCTGCTGCCAAAAGATATTTATATTAAACTGCCAAGATTGCATTCCACATCGTAACTCAGACCAAATGGGAAAGTCTTTGCCTTGTAATTAAATTGAAGAGTCATAATCTTGTAACACCAGACCCAAGGGCTCACTTGTTTTTACATCCTCCTAAGCACCTAACATCCATTACAAGGTCAAAAACAGAATCAGATTTAGTATCGGAAAGCTGTTAGCCCAGAAAATATGGATTGAGGATGGTCGCCAGTCTGATGCCCGTGATCATATAATCCAGCTCTGATATTCCCCCCCCCAAGCATATTGCAGTTTTTAGGGATTCAAGTAACTAGGACTGCACTAGGCCCTGATCCAAGGTTGCCATCTTTATTAATGGCATCGCTTCTCTGCCCTTAACAGCAAATGGATACACAGATGTTCAGCAGGTGAAGCTTTGCTTACCGTTAAGAAAAAATGTGGGGGAAATTCCACCTGTTTAGGATCTATAAATCAGTCTATTCAGAGGCAGTTAACATCAATCCAAGAAAATCTGCACCAAGCAAAATCCTATCGCTGTCACCACTTGTGTTTGAGCCCACACTAGTAAATGAAGACAACCAAAGGTGCATTCGGATGTCCAAGCAAGAAGGTGTAAACATGCACACCAAGCATATTGATATGAAGTGTCACCTAGACTGTGGTCACACACACTAAACAATCCACTTTCAAACTGGATTTTTCCAGTTCACACAGTAAAATCCAGTTGGAAAGTGCATTGAAAGTGGATTATTTAGTGTGTGTGTGACCGCAGCCATTGTGAGAGAATCGCAGAAAAGGGACATCGTCACGTTGACCTACTGACCAACAAAAGAGACTGCAGATGTTCTCAACCAGCCACTTCTTAGAGAACACTTCGAGACTCTAATACAGAAGATGTCTTGTAGGCTGAGCCACAAGACATCGAGAGGGGGCGCTGGAAGTGGAAGACTTCAAGCTGTCTCCTGTCTCAGACTTTCAAACTTCTGCTCTCTTCTGTGCCTTTAACAGCAGCCTGATCTGCAGAAACGAGCCGGAGGGTCATGCTTTCATTTCCATGCCCTGAAAGCCTTCCGCTGCAGATTTCAACATCTATATGTGCCCCCTTGGCCAGATTGTCTGGAGGCATGGGCTGGGACGTCACCAGTATGCTGACGACTCCCAGCTCTATCTGCTGTTGGGCAGCCAGTCGACTCTAAACCAGAAGATCTGGACCTGGTGTTACAAGCCGTGGCTTAGACTGAGCTGACTGAAATTAAACCTGACGAAGACGGAGGTCCTGTGCCTGAGTGGTCCAGGGTTAGGGATCCCACTCCTGACCTTCGATGGGGCTCAACCGGTGCCAGCGCCGAAGGTTAGGAGTTTGGGAGTACTCTTGGATGCCTCTTTAACAATGGAGGCCCAGGTAGCAGCCATTGCCAAGTCAGCCTTTCACCATCTTCAGCTGATTAGGCAGCTGGTTCCCTTCCTCGAATGCAGCAACTTGGCAACAGTGATCCATATGATGGTCACCTCGAGATTAGACTACTGTAAAGCTCTCTACATGGAGCTGCCCTTGTCCCAAATCCGGAAGCTACAGCTAGTGCAAAATGCTGCAGCCAGGCTTAAGATGGGCCTACTCATGCGGGAGCACATCCAGCCTGTGCTCAAACTTCTGCACTGGCTGCCAATAGCATACCGAATTTACTTCAAGGTGCTGGTTCTTACCATTAAAACCCTTTATGGTCAGGGGCCTACATACCTGAAGGACCACCTTTCCCTACATGTTCCCCAGAGAGCACTGCATTCAGGGTTGCAAAATCGATTGGCCCTCCTGGGTCCCAAAGATGCCAGGCTAGCCAGGGCCTTCTCAGTGGTGGCTCCATACTGGTGGAACAAGCTCCCAGAAGACATCAGAGCCCTGCGGGACCTTTTACAGTTCCACAGGGCCTGCAAGACGGAGCTCTTCCACCAGGTCTTCAATCAAAGAGCTGCATCCAATAACTGAATTGTGATAAGGCTCTATTTCCCTGGCCTCCGCCTGCCACATATATAGATCAAGATGAGCCCCTCATCAACGCAGACTGGATCCCACTTGATATTCCATCATGATTGTTTCCACCATCTCTATGTAATGCTATTATTATTAGTTTGTTGTTACTAGCACTTTACAATAGTTTGGATTTTTACAACTGTTTTATCATTGTTAGTTTATGTGTTTGACTTTTTATGTAAGTCACCCTGAGCCTGCTTCAACGGGGAGGGCAGGGTATAAATTGAATAAATAAGTTAAACTGCTGTTAAAGGCACAACAGGCTGGACTGAGTTAACAACCATATGGGTACCAGTATTGCCAGCCTCCAGGTGGTAGCTGGAGATCACGCACTATTACAATTGATCACCAGGTGACAGAGATCAGTTCACCTGGAGAAAATGACCACTTGGGAAGTTGGACTCTATGGCATTATGCCCCGAACCCCACCCTCCTCAGACTCCACCCCCAAAATCTCTAAGTATTCCCCTAATGGGTACCAATCCAGGTCTGGAAAATTCCTAGAGATCTTGGGGTGTAGCCTATGGAGGACAGAGGAAGGGCATAATGCCACCCTCCAAAGAAGCTGCTTTCTCCAGGGGACCTGATCGCTACTGTCTGGAGATCACACATAATTCCGGGAGATCCAGGCCCCACCTGGAGGCTGGCAGCTCTAGCAAACCACTGTTAAAGGGCACCAGCAGGTCAGACCAGCATTACATATAACTAATTAAACCGAAAACCATTTTTATTCCTGTACTGTGATTCAACGGCACAGCGGCGTGCCTGGATACCATTTTCATGGTCAGTTGGCAACCTCCCCACGCCATCTCCCAATGCAAGAGGCGAGCTGCCGCCAACGGGAAATGCACTTGGCAGGGCGGGCGGCTGCAGCCGAGGCAATCCGAGGAGCGAGCGAGCGACTCCGGCGGAAACAGACGACTTCCTTCCGGGAGGCGGCAGCAGGAGGTAAGCAGGCCGGCGGCGGCAGAAGGAGCTTCCGAGACGCGGCCCTTTCCAGACCCCCGCAGCGTCGCCGGGGTCCTGGGCTGCCTGCCCTTTGCAGTGAGCGCTTTTCCTCCCGCCCCCGGCCGACGCCGCGAGGCGCTTCGGGGGGCGGGGGGGGGGGGAGCATCAGCTTGCCTTGCCCTATTTACATGTTATCTGCATAACTAAGCAGGGAGCTCATTGGTGCGCCCCGGAACGTGGCCCGTCAGCAAAGGCGCCGATTAAGCCTCCCGTCGCCTTGACGGTGCAAAACTTCATAATGGTGACACGCGGTCCCTCTTGGTGGGGCGCCTGCTGCTAATGGGCGAAAGCCGCCTGCTAATGAAGGCGCTTGTCTAGCCGGCGCGGGCGCGGCAAGGGAGAGCGCAGCTCGGGGAGAAGGCCGGGGGCTGGACAAGCTCCCTCCTCTTCCTCCCTTCTTCTGCGGCAGCCTCCCCCCTTCGCTCATCAAGGACCAGGAGCGACTGTATATGGGTTTTATTACCGAGACACCACACTAAATTAAGTTAACCTTTTTTATCAGTAGCTCTTAGCCATCGATAGGTGGAGCCTCCACATTCAAAGGTGATGCACCTTAGAGACAAACTGGGGAATGTTGTTTATTTTTCATTTATTTGTTTTTCAGATTTATGTTCCACCCTCCCCACCAGCAGGCTCAGGGTGGATCACCCTGCTCCCTCTAAGCTGTGGAGTCTTGTGAGCAAAAATTCTACTTTGTGAGCTACTGGCATGAAAGCTGTGAGCAAGCGATTTGGCTCCTGCATAAATTAGTTTGTTCTGAAGCCATCCTTCCTGAGCGAAGACAAAAATGCGTGAGCCGGAGGCTAAAAAACTCTGAGCTAGATCACACTAACTCAGCTTAGAGGGAACACTGACAACAGATTATTAGGCCATTCGGCATCGCCAAAAACACAACGGCTGCTTGCATGCTTTTGCTTGTGGGCATCCTGACCGGCCTCGGTTGGAAACAGGATACTAGATTGGATGGGTCCTGCGTCTGATGGTAGCCGGTCTCTCCTTTCATGTGGTCAGGGCTTGAGAATTTCCTTTCTCCGTAGCTGCTACTTATGAATGACTGGTGGCTTCCCTCTTCCCTGCCAGCAGGGCTCCTATCATGCCTTTAACACCTTTGCCCTCCAGGCAGAAATTCAGCAGGTATGTATCTTGGGCATGCAATGGCAAGAGAAAGCTGTAGTTGTTGCATTTCTGCCTTGGAGAAAGGAGTACAGTCGCTGCTGGCTTTATCACCCTGTGTATTCAAACAGCAGCTTGAACAGGTAGAAATCCAGCTGGTAAAGCCTTTGCTGTTGTTGATTTCCCCATCGGGAGGACCTTTGCTTGCTTAATTGTTCTGGCGATCTCTTTTAGAGGTGGAGGAGCAAGACCAATAAAAAAGGTGGCAGCTTTACCCCTGTGCCTTTAATTCCTACTAAATTTCTAGCAGCAGACCAAAGTTTGAGTCCAGTGGCACCTTCAAGACCAACAAAGTTTTATTCAAGGTATAAGCTTTTGTGTGCATGCACACTTCTTCAAATACAATAAAATGGGAAGTCCCAGTCCATACATATAGATAGAGGGCGAGCAGTAAATTAGCATACAACATAATGAAGATGTTTAACAGATTCAAGGACCAAACAGGAATAACAGTCTTAGTTCGTATGGTTATCATTTGTTTGGGTTTAATTCAGGAGGAAACAGAGTGAAGGAAATAAATATGTCGGAACTGGAGATTGATGGGCAGAAGTATCCTTAATTGTGAGAGTAATTAACTGAGACCCTGCCATTATGCTCCATCTGTCTCTTCTCTCAACCTTACAGCATCTTTTTCTTTGAAGTGGGGTGATTGGCTGTGTAGAGTTACCTCCCCTGTCCCCAGACCAGAGGAAACTTTGTAGGTCTTAAAGGTGCCACTGGACTTGACCTTTGTTCTGCTGCTTTAGATCAATGCGGGCCATCTAGTCCCACTCCCTGCCCAGTGCAGGATCAGCCTAGAGAGCATCCCTGACAAGGGTTTGTCCAGCCGCTGCTTGAAGACTGCCAGGGAGGGGGAGCTCACCACCTCCCAAAGCAGCCCATTCCACTGTTGCACAACTCTTGCTGTAATTTTTTTTTTCATAATATCCAGCCGGTACCTTCCCACCCTTAATTTAAACCCATTCTTGCGAGTCCTCTCCTCTGCTGCCCACAGGAACAGCTCCCTGCCCTCCTCCAAGTGACAGCTCTTCAGATACTTCAAGAGAGCCATCCTGTCCACCCTCAACCTCCTCTTCTCCAGGCTGAACAGTCCCAAGTCCCTCAGCCTTCCCTCCTAGGGCTTCTTGGTCTCCAGAAGCCAAACCCCATACCTGTCAGAAAATGTTCCCTAGTGCCTGTCAGATGTTCCCTAGTGCCCTAAAGGAGGCTGTGGTACGTCCCCTCCTCTAAAAAAACCAACACTAGATCCGGCCGAATTGGCCAACTATCGGCTGGTATCTAACTTGCCCTACTTGGGCAAGTTAATCGAGAAAGTGGTGGCGGACCAGTTGCAGGGCTTTTTGGATGACACCTCTGTGTTAGATCCCTTCCAGTCCGGTTTCCGACCAGGCCACGGGACAGAGAGGCATTTGGATTGAGGCGGTATGGCGGTGCTGATGTTGTTGGACCTGTTGGCTGCATTCAACACGGTCGACCATCAGCTACTAGTCCGCCGCCTCACCGATATTGGGATCCAGGGGTTAGCTTTACAGTGGCTTTCCTCGTTTCTCCAAGGTCGGGAACAGAGGGTGGCGATAGGGGAACAGCTCTCCCGAAGACATCCGTTGGTGTGCGGTGTCCCACAGGGAGCAGTACTTTCCCCTATGTTGTTTAACATCTATATGCGCCCCCTCACCCAGATTGCCCGGAGGCATGGGCTAGGGTGTCATCAGTATGCGGATGATACCCAGCTCTATCTGTTGTTGGGCGGTGAGTCAGACTCCAGTCCGGGTGATCTGGACCTGGCGTTGCAAGCCGTGGCTGGATGGCTCAGGCAGAGCCGACTGAAATTGAATCCGACGAAGACGGCGGTCCTGTGCCTGAGTCGAAGTGGGCCAGGGGTAGGGATCCCTCTCCCGGCCTTCGACGGGGCGCCGTTGGTGCCAGCGCCATCAGTCAGGAGTTTGGGAGTGCTCCTGGACCCCTCTTTAACGATGGAGGCCCAGGTAGCAGCTACTGCCAGATCAGCTTTTTATCATCTACGGCTGGTCAGGCAGTTGGTTCCCTTCCTTGAATGCAATGAACTGGCTACTGTGATCCACGCTTTGGTCACCTCAAGATTGGACTACTGTAATGCTCTCTACATGGGGCTGCCCTTGTGCCAAATCCGGAAGCTGCAGCTAGTGCAGAATGCGGCAGCGCGGCTTTTGATGGGTCTTCCTGTGCAAGAACACATCCAGCCTCCACTAAAAGCACTGCACTGGCTGCCTATAGCATACCAGATAAGGTTCAAGGTGCTGGTGCTTACCTATAAAGCCCTATATGGCCCGGGACCTATCTACTTGAAGGACCACCTCTCCCCATATGTTCCCCAGTGAGCACTACGGTCTGGTTCCCAAAATCGTCTAACCCTCCCAGGGACAAGGGAGGCTCGGCTGGCGGGTACAAGGTCCAGGGCCTTTTCTGTGGCAGCCCCATACTGGTGGAATGAGCTCCCGGACGACATCAGGGCCCTGCGGGACTATTTACAATTCCGCAGGGCCTGCAAGATGGAGCTCTTCCACCAGGCTTTCGGGTAGGGGCCACCTAGCACTGAGATTTACATCTGGCCCTGGACCGATTTTATCCACCAGCTGTAGCTGTTCTAAGGTTGCATTCGGGTGCTGCATTGAATGATCAAATTGAAGATACGCCATCTGTATAATGTTATGTTAGTTATATGTTTTAATGTTTTAAATACTTACATTATGTATGGATATTGTTGATATGCTGTTAGCCGCCCTGAGCCCGCCATATGGCGGGGAGGGCGGGATATAAATGAGATGAAATAAATAAATAAAAGCGGCCTTGAATGACTCTGGCACTATAAGTGGCAAGCGCTGTCATTTCTGTCTTCCAGACACCTCGAGGGCAGTGCTCTTAGATGGACAGGGCAGCGAAAGAATGGATCCAGAGATCTCCCTCATATTCCAATGTACCTCCCCTTCGAGCATCTCCGAGTGTCAGGTCCGAGCTGAACTTTCCCCTCTGTATGACCGACACCCGTTGCCCGGCGACCGGGTCCAGATAGAGACTGCCTGGGCGGCACGGCGCCAGCAGGAACCCTGGCTCTTCGATGGGGCCAAATTCCGCCTCCACTTGATCAAGCAGGAGGGAGGCGTCTTGGTCTTCCGCCTTGGCCTCACCTGCTACAAGGACTTTGTGGGCACCAACCTGGCCAGCCGAGTTGAGCAGCTGCGTCAGCAAGGGCACGAGGATTTTGGCAACAGCCAGGCCTACCTCGCCGACCCCCTGGGGGTGGGCGCCATGCTGCACACGGCAGACGATAAGTTTGTCTTCTTGCGGCGCAGTCTGTGTGTAGGAGAGGCGCCAGGGAAGGTCGACGTACCTGGGGGGCATCCTGAACCGCAGGTTGGTATTGTCCAGTGAGTGGGGGGATGGGGGTAAATCCCTGTCATTGTCTGAAGTAACAGAGGGAAACGAATTTAAAATATTATGGAGCCTGTGGCAGAGAAATCAAAGTCCTGCCTCCTTCACATGATCACACATGAAGCTGCCTTGTACTAAATCAGACTATCGGTCCATTGAAGTCAGTATTGTCTACTCAGACTGGCAGCGGCTCGCCAGGGTCTTGGGCAGAGGGATTCCACATCAGCAGCTATCTCCTGACTAGAGATGCCAGGGATTGGACCTGGGAGAAGAAAAAAAAGAGATTGGATTTATACCCCGCCCTTCACTCGGGAGTCTCAGAGCGGCTTACAATCTCCTTTCCCTTCCCCTCCCCACAACAGACACCCTGTGAGGTAGGCAGGGCTGAGAGAGCTCTCCTGAGAACTGCTCGTGAGAGAACAGTTCTGAGAGGACTTGTGACCGACCCAAGTTCACACCAGCAGCTGCCTGTGGAGGAGTGGGGAATTGTACCCGGTTCTCCTTTTCCTTCTCCTCCCCACAACAGACAGGTAGGTAGGTGGGGCTGAGAGTTCTGTCTTTGAGAACTGCTCTTGAGATACCAGCTCTGGGAAAACTTGTGACTGACCCAAGGTCACACCAGCAGCTGCACATGGAGGAGTGGGGAATCAAACCCAGTTCTCCTAGATTAGAGTCCGCACTCCTAACCACTACACCAAGCAGATGCTCTTCCACTGAGCCATAGCCTCCTCCCCTTCTCTCTGGTTATCCAGGGAGTTCTCCTACATCTGCCCCATTGAAATCACGTGAGCGGTGTGTCAGATCTGGCTGTCTTCTACTCTGCTGCCCTTCATGGCACCCAAAATCGGGGAGTGGACACAAGCTTGGGCTGCAGAAAATGGAACTGACTCTCCCCATCATGGGGCTCACTGCTTTTCAGGTCGTGACAGGAGAAACCGCCTCAGAGGGACCCATCCGCCATCAGGACCTTCCTGGAGAGCTAGTGGTGAAAGAGCTGTTTTCCTCCGTGTTACGGGAGATTCAGGATGAGGTGAGGGGCCCAGAGGATGGGGCTGGGTTGGTTTCTGGGTTTTCCTCCCTGGCTGCTGTCTGACCCAGCTTTTCCTTTCCAGGTTAACCTCCCTCCGCCCACCCTGAGCTGCCCGTTATTACTCGGGATAGCTCGGAATGAGACCTCAGGAGGCCGGGCCAGCGCCGAATTCTATGTCAGGTAGTGTGTAATTGTCATAGTTGCAGGGCTCAATCAATAAGGCGGATGGGTTTTTGAAAAGTGTCCACAATAGAGAGAATGAGAAGAAGAAGATTGGATTTATAACCCGCCCTTCACTACCCAAAGGAATCTCAGAGGAGCTTACAATCTTCCTCCCTTCCCTTCCTCACAACAGACACCCTGTGAGGTAGGTGGGGCTGAGAGAGCTCTGAGAGAACTGCTCATGAGAGAACAGCTCTGAGAGAGCTGTGGCTTGCCCAAGGTCACTCCAGCAGCTGCATGTGGAGGAGTGGGGAATCAAACCCGGTTCTCCCAGATGAGAGTTCGTGCTCCTAACCACTAGACCAAACTGACAGTAGATGTCTTTATCAATTATAGAAAACCAAAGGCTTTATAGGGCCTTCTTAGTCTGGCCTGACCCTGACCTGGGTAGCCCACGCTAGCAATGTGGGATATTTTTTAGCCATGCAGTGCGGAATTGGTCCACAGAAGAAGAAGAAGAGGAGGAGATGGGATTTATACCCCGCCCTTCTCAGAACGGCTTACAAACTCTTTTCCCTTCCCCTCCCACAACAGACTCCCTGTGAGGTAGGTGGGGCTGAGAGTGCTCTGAGAGAACTACTCTTTTAAGAACAGCTCTGACAGAACTATGGCTTGCCCAAGGTCATCCAGCAGCTGCAAGTGGAGGAGTGGGGAATCAAACCCAGTTCTCCCAGATTAGAGTCTGCGCACTTAACACTATACCAAACTAGATGGGAATTAGCTTTCAAATTTTGGACCAGTGGCAAATGGTCCACCCTGCTTAGCTTCCAAGATCTGACGTGATTGGGCTAGCATGGGCTGTCCAGGTCAGGGTCAGGCCAGAGTAAGAAGGCCCTATAAACCCTCTTGTTTTTTATGAGGGCTCTAGGTTCTTCCAAGCCCTGTTTGGCTCCCAGTCAAGTCCTGTCTGATAGGTTGAAATCTCCTGCTGGTGTGGTCAGCTGCAACTGTAGGGTTGTGATCTCTCTCTGCCATCTTGAGGGTCCATCCCCAAACTTCCATGAATTTCTGAACCCAAAGCTGGCAACTCTACGTAGTCTGGCCCTGTCAGCCTTTTTGGCTGCTATGCGAGGCCTCCTCAGCCAGTGTTTTCATGGCCTGACTTTCCTCCAGAACCAAACTACTATAGATTCAGGTTCTTGCTATCAGCCCTCAGATTTTGTTCACTTCCCCTCATAGGGTCTTTATTTCTTCTTTTCAGGTGCAGCCTCACGTCTGAGGAAGTGCAACACAATTATGCCATCGGGGGCCCTGAAGCCCAAGAGTCTACCAGCACCATATTTGTCACCAGAGAAGTAAGTGGCAGCCCAGAGGCAAAGGACGTTTAGCCAGTCTGGGTGTACTGAGGCCTTCACACAAGAATAAGAGCCAAGCCTGGCAGAATCAGAGGCCTTATAGGCTCGAGTGAAACCCGATTGGGCCTGCTTGTGTTGCCTGACAACTGGTGTAACAAGCTGCAGTACCACCTTCTGGCTAGCAGTACTGGTGGCGCCAGAGTACATTACAGAGTGTAGCTTAGTGGCTCTCCTATTAAGTTGTCAGAATGTAGTGAGTAACAGACTGGTCTAAGCATATTTACTTAGAAGTAAGTCTCTGAATTCAGTGGGACTTTCCACTTTAAACAGGCATAAGAACTGCTGCTTGATTGGGTTGCTGGAATCCACAATTCAAGACCTTTCCCTGCCATTTAACAACAGTTGCATAAATTCTTTGCACCCAAAGAGTCAATGTGGGATATCTTTTAGCCATGCAGTGCGAAATTGGTCCATGGATGGGATTTAGTGTTCCGATTTTGGACCAGTGGTAAATGGAATTAACGGTTTGTGACCGAAGGCATCTCTGATAATGGAACATCCACTATGCTTGAAATAACTTCCATGCATTGCAAGGGTTTATTTCTAAGGTAGCAGTCGTAAGCATGCATTTCTTCAAGGACATCCTGCTGTATTAAATGGGATACTTGTGGATCAGTTTGGTCATGATCAGCCCATAAACTGTTGCCACAGTGAAGACATTAAGCTGCCTTATAATACTGAATCAGATCCTTGGTCCATCAAGGTCAGTATTGTCTACTTAGACTGGCAAGATCTCTCCAGGATCTTATGTAGAGGTCTTTCACACAACCTACCTGATTTATTTTTTTTTAACTGGAGATGCTGGGGATTGAACCTGGCACCTTCAGCAAGCAGAGATGCTCTAGCCCTGAGCCACAGTCTCTCCCCTAGTGAAACCCTCACTCAGGGCTGGCCCTCAAGCCTCCACCCTCATTGTTTAGTGAGCCTACAGGAACTCAACCTTAACACATTCTCTTGATTTAATTCTGGGTATGTTAGAGCTTACTGAACCGCATTAGTGCATTGAAGTGCATAGGATTGAAGTTTCTGTAAGGTGAGCAATTGCTTCATGTGATCCAGATGCAAGTAAAAGAAAGAATAGCCAAATTATAATAGCCCTTTAAAAGGATGGGATCATTCTGCCGGATATCTCTGAAGTGTGAAGAAAGAGAGGTGGCCATGAACCACCCTAATGTCATACTTTAGGTGGCTTTCTTTCTGTGGCCCCTGACAACTGAAATCCCTACTGACAAGGCCCTGGGGCATTCCTTGAAAGTCTCCCTCCTGCATGTGAGTTCCTTCCTGTTTTTGTGCAGAACATCCTGACGATGGAGCAGAGCGGGGACCTGTGGAAAGAGCTGTGCCCTTCGGCAAAAGGGGCCATAAAACTCTACGTAGGAACGATGGGCCAGTGCCGGTGACGTGACCACCAGTGTGAAATGGTAGGAGGAAGCCAGTGACTCAGGGACCGCTCAGGACTTTCTCGCTTTTTTCTGGGGGGGAACTCGCCAGCTGTTCATTGGCACAGCTGGAATATTACTGCAGGGTTATGGATAAGTGGGCTTCCCTCCTGCTGCTCTGAAACTGAACCGGCTGACCTCTTCCTTGTGCCGGGCCCGACCTGCTGCTAACCGTGCCTATTTGTCACCCACTTCTCAATAAAGGCGTGAAAAAACTTACAGACGTCCCGTTCTGAGTATACGTCAGTTTTGTGCCTCTTGCGTATCCCATGACTGCTGATCAGCTGTACCGGTGACTTTTCCCTTGAGATCTGTGCTCTTCAATATATATATATATATATATTGAAATGGTACAGCCCATATTTTGCATAATTTATGCTCCTTTTAATAGTGGGGAGGGGACAGAAACTTTTGCAACCCCTTCCCCTCCCCTAGTCTGATCCCCTTTAGAAGCTTCCACAATTACAGGTGGCATTACCTGTTTGTTTTATGTATACTCACCTTTCTCCCCAATGGAGACCCAACCCTTACGTCATTCTCCTCTCCTCTGTTTTATCCTCACAACAGCCCTGTGAGGTAGGTTAGGCTTGAGAGTATGTGACTGGCCCAAAGTCACCCAGTGAGTTCCTGTGGCATAGTGGGGATTCGAACCTGAGTCTCCCAGATCCCAGTCCGGCACTTTAACCACTAGACCATGCTGGCTCTCCACTTACATGCTTTTGAGTAGAAACTTGTTTTGTGTTTTTAAGTGGAATCTTAGATTCTCTGGAAGTAGGGTTGCCAAGTGGTACTTAAGATTTGGCGGGGGGAGTCCTTGCCGTGTCTGGGAGTGTTCTGGCACACACGCAAAGTGTGCACACCGCAATGACATCACCCGGAAGTGATGTCATCACGTCAGGCACGTTGGGGGCGGGACCTCTGTAATTCGAGGGAAAACCATAGACTTTTCCCTCAAATTATAGAGCATCGCCCCCGAAACATGACCGACACGGGCATGTCTCCACAGCCTGGCAATTTGGGGGTGGGGTTCCCCCTGGCAGCCCAATTTGTGCTGGCAGGGAGCAGGCTGTTCGAGCAGGGGGTTCCCCAGCCCCCCGGGGGGATTTGGCAACCCTATCAGGAAAGCATGTTCTGTACCCAGCGCGATTTCTGTGCCTGTCTGCAACTGTGGAGTATCGCAGCCTTGGCGATGTCCTTCATGAGCTTGCTTCTAGGAAATTCTTACACTCCTCCCCCCCCTGGGCTTAAAGTGATGTCTTCAGCAGGGGAGGCCAACTTTTTTTTTACTGGACACCCACTGCTTCAACCAAAGGCCTGGCGGAACAGCTCTGTTTTACGGGCCCTGTGGAACGGTAGAAGGTCCCACCGGGCCCTGATGCCACATGGGAGCATGGTCCAAAAAATGGGCAGCTCCAGGTAAAGCCTCAGTGTCTTTCCCCATGTTTGCATCCAAGTTACTCTGGGCGTTAGCCAGAACCTTTATCCTGCAGTGCTGAAGAATTTCTCAGAGTTGGGCGAACAGGAAGCGGGCAGAGGTGGCGTGAGAGAGAGCCACATTACAAGGAAAATGCTGATCCCTCTCGCTGAGCCTTCATTATCTGGATTATTGGCAGCTCGGAGGCAGCTAATGAGCCAGGATCCGGGTCCCTGCAATCCGAGGAGCCTGACACCCGGCTCCTGAGCAGATTAGTGTCTGAGCTGTGACCCGAGGGGCTCAGCTGCTGCATTTACACAACTACCCTCTGGCTTACAAGTGACGTTCCCCCCCCCCCATTCCATTTACACAAGAGATGGAGTTTCAATCCACCAGACATGGTCGACTCTCCAGAAAAAGGAGGTCTCTGACCCATTTCTGTGCATTTAGCCGTGCTTTCCTCTGCAGAAAGAGGGCAAACCAAATTTCACAGTTAGGGGCAGTTTTAGCCAATGGTCATCAGGGGCAGTTGCCCCGGGGCCCATGCTTAGGAGGGCCTGACCACCTGTGACCCTTGACGGCAGAAAAAGAAAAACAGCAGGCTTCCTCGGTCGTTACTTGCACTCTGGATCTTGGGGCACCCACTCCCAGCAAGGAAACAGAGCAAGGGTTTTTCCTTGCTCCGTTTGGTGTGGTGTTTAAGTGCGTGGACTCTAAGCTGGGAGAACTGGGTTTGATTCTCCACTCCTCCACTTGCAGCTGCTAGATGACTTTATGAAAGCTGTAGTTCTGGCACAGCTGTTCTTGAAAAAGAGCAGTTTCTGTCAGAGCTCTCTCAGCCCCACCTCACAGGGTGTCTGTTGTGGGGAGGGGAAGAGAAAGGAGTTTGTAAGCTGCTCAGAGACTCCCTTGGGTAGTGAAGGGTGGGGTATAAATCCAATCTCTTCTTCTTCTGCTTGGCGCCAGCGGGGGGTTGGCACAGATTCTGGGGCCCTGCCCTGGACTTTCACCCAGGACCCCAAAACCACTAAGATCACACCTCTGTTCACAGTGGGACGGCCCTGCCCATTGTGGAGTTCACTGCTGGTGGAGGTAGCGATGGCCGTGAGCACAGATGGCTTTAAAAGGAGGTTGGACAGATTCATGAAGGAGAGGTCCATCAGTGGCTACTAGCCGTGGTGACTAAAGGGAACCTCCATGTACAGAAGCAGTAAATCTCTGAATACCAGTAATAGGAGGTGTGGCAGAATAGTCCTGCTCTGGCCGTGCTCTTAACCACTACGCCAAACCGCTCTGCTGGTGACCCCTCCTCTCCTGAATGGTGCATTTCCCCTGTACACATAATTTAAAACAAACAATTATCAATAATACAAGGTCGGTATTAGTAAAACCTCATAGATGGCTTTAAAAGGGGACTAGGCCAAGCCTGAACTCTCTCTAGAAACTGAAATCACTAAAGACTGTGGTACTTTCGTCACCTTATGAGAAGACAAGATGCCAGTGACATCGCCTCCTCAGAAGCTATGGACCTTCTGTCCTCCATGGTGACACTGGGACTCTCTCAGTTTGTAGCAGCTCCCCCGCACCAAGCAGGCCACACGCTGGATCTGATTTTGGGAGTGGGGATGAATGTGGATTGGGTGCCATCGATGCAGTGTCATGGTCAGACCACTTTGTCCTGAAGGCTCGGCTGAGTATCCCAACTCTTGTTTAGGCAGCGAGCTGATTTATGCTCCCCCGTAGAGACCAATGCATCCAATTGGTTTCCTGAATGCTCTGTGGGATCCGATGCCTTCTGGCAATTTGTTAGAAGAGCTGGTAGAGGACTGGCGTAGCCGACTCTCTGAAGCCATCGATGAAATCACTCCCTGACGCCCTCTTTGCTCCCGCTTCAAACTAGCCCCTTGGTACACTACGGAGCTACGGAGGATGAAATGGGAGCTGAGACGGCAGGAGCGAGCGAGGCAGCGTACTCATGACGAAGCTGCAGGAACATCTTATAGGACGTTCATGAAAGCTTACGAGATGGCAGTGGAAACCGCAAAGAAGGAATTCTATGTGACTTCCATCGCATTGGCAAGGTCTCGCCCAGCTCAGTTAGAAAAGTGAGGTCATTAACTTCCCTCTCACAGGGAAACCAAACAGATAGTAAATTGGCAATCAGCTGTGAGGCCTTTGCGAGCTATTTTGCGGATAAAATCTTGTCGCTCCACCAAGACCTGAGAGCCAGTTTGGTGTAGTGGTTAAGTGCGCGGACTCTAATCTGGGAGAACCGGGTTTGATTCCCCACTCCTCCACTTGCACCTGCTGGATGACCTTGGGCAAGCCATCTCTCAAGGACAGTTCTCTCAGAGCTCTCTCAGCCCCACCTACCTCACAGGGTGTCTGTTGTGGGGAGGGGAAGGGAAAGGAGTTTGTAAGCTGCTCTGAGACTCCGAGTGAGTGAAGGGCAGGGTATAAATCCAATCTCTTCTTCTTCTTCACTATTGATACAGTCTGTGAACTGAGGCCCCTTGGCCATCTTGAGGCCCAGTAACGGACCATTTCAGTCAACAGAACACTGCCTGCTGTGCTCACCACTCGCCCCCTTGATACGTGTCCATCATGGCTGGTGAAAGCCGGCGGTGATGGAATACGGATCCCCCTGGCAGATATTATCAACTTGTCCCTGAGTTCTGGGACATTCCCAGGGGCTTTGAAGGAGGCAGTGGTGAAGCCTCTCTTTAAATAAAAAAAACCCTCTGGACCCTACTGATCCAGCCAACTACCCCCCAGGGCTGAATCGTTCCTGAATAAGGTAGTTGAGGGAGCAACGGCAGAACAGCTCCAGGCTTTTCTGGATGACGCCTCTATCCTGGACTCATTCCAGTCAGGCTTCTGCCCTGGTCATGCGATGGAGACAGAATTGGCCGCCCTCACGGATAACCTCCTGAGACAACTGGACCAAGGCAGGTCAGCGCTCCTGTTACTTCTTGATTTGACAGCGGCGTTTGACACAGTCAATTACGGTCTTATGGCCTGCTGCCTCGTCAACATGGGGATACAGAGGGCTGCCTTGCAGTGGCTTGTCTGCTTTCTCCATAGCCAGGGGCAGAGGGTGGCGCTAGGGAAGAGGGTTTCATTGTGTTACCCTTTGGTATGCAGCATCCGTGGGGGGGGGGGGGTGATCCTCTCCCCTATGTTATTTAACATCTATATGTGCCCCCATGCCCAGCTGGTCTGGGGGTCTGGGCTGGGTTGTCACCAGAACGCTGATGACACCCAGCTGTATCTGTTGATGGACGGCGGGCTGGATGCTGCCCCAGATGTTTTGGTCAGGGCTTTGGAGGCTGTGGCTGGCTGGCTGGCGGGGTGTCAATAACACCAACGCCAGCAGTGTGGTGTCCAGGTTTGACCTTGGATGTTTTGCTTTCATTCGAGGCTCAAGTCACAAATGTTGCCAGATCAGCATTTTACCATCTTCGGCAGGTCAGGCAACTGGTTCCCTGTGTCTCTCCCCGTGACTTAGCCACAGTGATCCATGCAATGATCACCTCCAGACTGGACTACTGTAACTCGCTCTGCATGGGGCTGCCCTTGAAGTTGACCTGGAAACTTCAGCTGGTTCAAAATGCAGCAGTGCGTGCCCTTACCGGGATACCTCAAAGAGCACATATACAACCAGTGCTCTGCCAGCTTCATCGGCTTCCAGTCGAATACCAAATCAAGTTCAAGGTTATGGTATCGACTTTCAAAGCCCTGTGCGGCATGGGACCAACATATCTGCACGACTGTCTCTTCCAATATGTCCCTTGAAGAACTTTACACTCTGCAGACCAACATCTGCTGGTCATAGAATCATACAGTTGGAAGGGACCTCCAGACTCCTCTACTCCAATCTCCTGCACTCTGCAGGAAATTCACAAATACCTCCCCCCCACCCCCAGTGACCACTGTTCCAGGCCCAGAAGATGTCCCAGTAAAAACATGCACAGCTACACTTTGAACCAGCTGGAGTTTCTGGATCAGTCTCAAGACTGGATTACTGTAACGCTCTCTACATGGGGCTGCCCTTGTGCCCGATCCGGAAGCTGCAGCTAGTGCAGAATGCAGTGGCCAGGCTGATGTTGGGACTTCCTATGGGGGAACACATTCAGCCTGCGCTAAAGGCACTGTACTGGCTGCCCATAGCATACCGGATCCGGTTCAAGGTGCTGGTGCTTGCCTATAAAGCCCTATATGGCCAGGGACCTGTTTACCTGCGGGACTGCCTCTCCCCGTATGTACCTCAGCGAGCTCTTCGATCAGGTTCTCAAAACCGCCTGGTCCTACCAGGGCCCAGGGAGGCCCAACTGGCGGCAACAAGGGCCAGGGCCTTTTTGGTGGCGGCCCCGTACTGGTGGAATGAGCTCCCGGAGAACATCAGGGCCCTGCGGGACTTAGTACAGTTCCGCAGGGCCTGTAAGATGGAGCTCTTCCGCCAGGCTTACAAGTAGGGGCCGCCACCAGGTTCTTGTAGCCCTGGCCCAAGTTATAAACATTGCCGTCCAGACCATCTGCACCTGTTGACGCTGCTGGGATGGGGTAAAGTAGCACCATCTTGTAGGAAGGACACTGTATAATGTCTAGTATGTGATATGTTTTTTTTTAAATAGTATTTTATGGTTTTAACTGTCTATAGCACATGTTTGCTGCCCTGAGCCTGCCGAGAGGCAGGGAGGGCGGGATATAAGCCTAAAAAACAACCAACCAACCAAATAAATAATAAAGGGTAGCCCTGCGTAGAGCGAGTTACAGTAGTCCAGCCTGGAGGCGACCAATGCATGGATCACTGTGGCTGTCACGGGGGGAGAGATAGGGGGCCAAATGTCTGACCTGCCAAAGATGGTAAAAGGCTGATATGGCAGTGGTTGTGACCTGGGCCTCCATTGAAAGGCCGGCATCCAAAGTCACACCCAGACTCCTCACCATCAACACTGGTGCTAACAGTGTCCTGTCAAGGGTGGAGACCCGGATCCCCAGTTCCATCCCCCCAGTGGCTCAGGCACAGGACCTCCGTCTTAGATGGATTTAATTTCAGTTGACTCTGCTTCAGCCAATCAGCCACGGCCTCCAGTGCCCCAGCCAGAACCTCTGGGGCAGTCCATCAACAGATGTAGCTGGGTGTCATCAGCATACTTATGACAACATACTTATGACAACCCAGCCCAAACCTCCAGACCAGCTGGGCGAGAGGGCGCATGTAGATGTTAAATAACGTAAGGGAGAGGATCGCCCCCTGGAGGACATTGAATACAAGTGGGTTAATGTGAAACCCCCTCCCCAAGAGCCACTCTCTGTCCCCAACCTTGGAGAAAAAAGATAAGCCACTGCAAGGCAGTCCCTTGTATCCCCATGTAGTGAAGTGGTGTATAATTAAATTGTTGCACAATTATTGCTGTGCAGGGGAGGGTGGGTTAGAAATTCAATTAAATAAATGATAAATAAAAGAGGCCTTGGAGGAAGGGGAGGAGGAGGAGATTGGATTTATACCCGACCTGCCTTTCACTACCCAAAGGAGTCTCAGAGCAACTTACAATCTCTTTTCTCTTCCTTTCTCCACAGCAGACACCCTGTGAGGTAGGCGGGACTGAGAGAGCTCTTTTGGGGACGGCTCTTGAGAGAACAGCTCTGAGAGAACTTGTAACTGACCCCAGGTCACACCAGCAGCTGCATGTGGAGGCGTGGGGAATGAAACCCGGTTCTCCCAGATTAGAGTCTGCGCTCCTAACCCCTGCACCAAACTGGCTCTAGACAATAATGCTAGGAAAAGTTGAAGGCAGCAGGAAGAGAGGAAGACTCGATGTGAGATGGATGGATGAATGGATGGATGGATGGACAGACGCAATCTAGGAAGCTACCACTGTCCTTTGGCAAGACCTGAACAAAGCTGTTAAGGATCGGATGTTTTGGAGGACATTAATTCATAGGGTTGCTGTTAAGTTGGAAATGACTTGATAGCACTAAACACACACTCTACATGGAGTGTAGGTCTACGAATGGCAGGATGGCTAAATGGAACATCCATGGTCAGAAGCAGTGTACCTTTGTGTAACAGTGGCTGGGAGGAGGCAACAACATGTCGTCTTCCTGCCTAGGCTTGTAGGCTTTGGATGGGGGAGCATTTTTGAAAACTGGTTAGTTGGCCTACCCAGATCTTTGGTCTGATCCAGTGGGGATTTTCCAAACTTCTTATTATCTGCGCATTTTAAGTTGGTCCCTGCCCCCAAGGAGATGACAATCGACATTTCAACAGACAGCAGGGGAAGGGCAGAGAAAGAACCGTGGAAGGTTATTTATTTTCCCCACGGCCATTAATAGGCACTGTCTGGCATTTACGTTTCCAGACTCCTCCGCTCCTTAAATTGCTGCAATTTCCCCGTCCCAACTGCCAGCGCAGCCCATCTCCGGCTCCTTGGTATTTCAGGCTGCGTCCCCCCCCCTCCCCCGCCTAGTCGCGACTCACTTCGTTCTTGAAATGACCTTCCCAAGTCTGGGCCGAGGAAGCGCTTTACGCAAACCCAACCTGACTTTGAAAAGTGCAAAAACAAGGCAGACAGCGCCACTTAGTGGTCATGCAGTGCAGCAACTCCACCGCAAAGACAGCAGCTCGCCAGGATTTTGAATTTTACTTTGCGTAACACGATCTATATACTAATTCCCAAGTTGCTCCCTCTGTGTGGATATCTAAATCTGCACTGAGGGGGCACTTGGGGGGCAGAGAGATTTTCCTGTACACTTGGGAGACTCCCCAAATGTGCAGAAAAATCTAAAAAGTTTAAAAAAATTTCAGGGAGATATTTAAATCCCCCCAAAAAGTAAAAGAGCGTTCCCTGTGCTTGCTCAGGGAATGCTCTTGGAACTCTGCTGTGGCCCGGTAGTTGGGAGGTGTCCAAGCCTCACCGCCAGTGCCGGGGGGTGGGAGGGGAGATTGCTGGGCCCGGCAGCTGAGAGCTGCTCAGGCCTCACTGGTGCCCATGGGGGGGGGGGGGATCGGCAGGCCTGGCGGCTAGAAGCCTCAGGTCTCACCATCGGTGTGGGGGTGGGGGTGGGGGAGAAGGATTGGCGGGCCCAGGCTTCGCCATGGGTGCTGGGGTTGGGGAGAAGACTCACCTGCGGCTGCTGGCTCTGCTCTGTGAAGCTCCCCCCCCCCCCCCCCGTGAGTATCGCGGGTCCCACCTCTTGTCAATCAGTAATTTGAAATGCGCTGTTCTGTCAAAGGGGAGATGTATAAGCCTTGCTCTAAATGAAATACTATTAACTCCTAATCGGAGAGGGTCCTTCATTAGTGATTCATCCTTGGGGGAGAAACTCAGGGGATATCTTTTTGTATCAAATATGTACGTTCACATGTTCCTAAAATCTGGCGCTGTGACTGCTTTGGGTAATTGAGAGCTGTTTTGGTGTAGTGGTTAGGAGCATGGACTCTAATACAGGAGAACCAGGTTTGATTCCCCACTCCTCCACTTGCAGCTGCTGGTGTGACCTTGGGTCAGACACAAGTTATTTCAGAGCCGTCCTCTCACGAGCAGTTCTCGAAAGAGCTCTCTCAGCCCCACCTACCTCATCACAGGATGGGGAGGGGAAGGGAAAGGAGATTGTAAGCTGCTCTGAGACTCCTTCGGGTAGTGAAGGGTGGAGTATAAAACCAATCTCCTCCTCCTCCTCCTCCTCTTATTCTTCTTCTTCTCATCAGATCCTGCAATTACAAAATTTTGATCTAGAAGAAGAAGAAGAAGAGAAGAGATTGGATTTATATCCCGCCCTTCACTCACTTAAGAGTCTCAGAGCGGCTTACAAACTCCTTTCCCTTCCCCTCCCCACAACAGACACCCTGTGAGGTAGGTGGGGCTGAGAGAGCTCTTTCCCAAGCTGTCCTTGAGGGAACAGCTGGTACAGAGCTATGGCTTGCCCAAGGTCATCCAGCCAGGTGCAAGTGGAGGAGTGGGGAATCAAACCCGGTTCTCCCAGATTAGAGTCCGCGCACTTAACCACTACACCAGACTGGCTCTAGGGAATGAATGGTTACAAACATGGTTTGGTGTAGTGGACTCTAATCTGGAAAACCGGGTTTGATTCCCACTCTTCCGCATGCAGCCAGCTGGGTGACCTTGGGTCAGTCACAGTTCTCTCAGAGCTGTCTCTCAACAGCAGTTCTCTCTGAGCTCTCTCAGTCCCACCTACACCAGGCACAGCTGCTGGCCCCTTTCCTGTCACCCCCTGACCTGGCCACAGTAATCCATGCAACGGTCACCTCCAGACTGGACTCCTGTAACTCGCTCTACGCTGGCCTGCCCTTGAGACTGGCCCGGAAGCTCCAACTGGTCCAGAACGCGGTGGCGCAAGTCCTGTTAGGAACACCATGGACAACACATATACAAGTTGTGCTGCGCCAACTACACTGGTTACCAGTGGAGTACCAAATCAGGTTCAAGGTACTAGTGTTGACTTTCAAGGCCTTGAGCAGTCAGGGATCCACATACCTTCAGGACCGCCTCCTCCAGTATGTCCGCAGAAGAGCACTGAGATCAGCTGATAACAATTTACTGGCGATCCCCGGCCCTAGGGAGGTCCGGCTGTCCTCGACCAGGGCCAGGGGCTTTTCAGTCCTGGCCCTGACCTGGTGGAACTCTGCTGAATAACATCAGGGCCCTGCAGGATCTGATGCAATTCCGCAGGGCCTGTAAGGCAGAGATGTTCTGCCAGGCTTTTGGCTGAGGACAGCAACGGTTGAAACTGGCTCCCTCCTTTTTTACTTTTGGCCCTGTGTCCCCTTCTTTGCCCTGCTGCAGCAGCTGGCAAAAAAGGGATTGGTCGCCATCTGGATTGGTCGTTTTATTAGTGCATTGTAAAATTTTGAGTTGATTGTATTTTATCTGTTAAATGCTGCAAATCTCCCAGAGCCCGCTTGCGGGGTTAGGCAATTCAGGAATCTGAGAAACAACAACAACCGCCACCTACCTCATAGGGTGTCTGTTGTGGGGAATGGAAGAGAAGGTGATTGTAAGCTGCTCTGAGACTTTGAGTGAAGGGCGGGGTATAAATCCAACTCTTCTTCTTCTTCCACTCAATATCCATAACCTGATAAACACCAAGGAAAGGCCTGCAGGATTTGACTTGCCATGTAAAGTATGGAAGATGGGTAACAGAATACCAACAGGCTTTGGCAGCTGTGCAGACCGATTGTTTAAATGGGGCAAACTACCAGGACTTGAATGTGATTGTGGTGCAGCCCGCCAAACTATTTTCCATCTGTCACAAGAATGTGAGCATCATGCTTTCCAAGGAGATGTGACAGAGCTCTTTGAACAATCCCCAGCTGGGATTGAGTGGACTGAAAATTTAGACATTAGCATTTAGGAGGATTGCCCAATCCGTCTGCATAACCGTTGTATCAGCTTGGTTACATATTTTATATTATTATATTCTTCCTGTGTGTAACTCCGCCATATGATAAATAGATAAATAATAGATTGGGGAATAAACATCTGAGCGTGATTTGTTGGAGACGCTGAGCACCCATCTCGTTCGCTAATCTCTCTGTAATTCTTTATTTAAGTGAAGTAGTTATATGCCAGCTTTTCTCCCAGAACTGGGGGGCCAAGGTGGGTGATGGCGGGGGGGGGGGCACCAGAAAAGATTAAGGTACTTTTGCAATAGGCAGAAATCTGAAATTGGTGTGCTCATACTTCGAAGCAAAACCCAGTTACTAAAAAAGTCTGTGAATCATTTTCTTTTCTTTTCAGGTGTGTGTGTGTGTGCGCGCGCGCACTTGCAAGCCTGAAGAAGTCATGGTGACTTCTTGCAACCCCTAAAGGGGCTTGGGCATTTCAGAGAGGTGGCTTCCTATTGTCTGCCTCTGCCTCCCTGCCCTGGTATTCCTTGGAGGTCACCCTAAGTAATTACCAGGGTCAGCCCTGCTTAGCTTCTGAGATCTGATGAAACCGGGCTTGCCTGGGCTATCCAGATCAGGGCACTGTGATACACTTTCGACTCTCTATCGTTTACTGGGAAATCCGCCCTGGATATCAAGATGCCTTTCTAGGCAGAAAGAAATGTGCGGGTAGCAGCGAAACGAGAAAACTACAACTCCCAGAAGCCTTTGTGGTATAGCGTGATCATAGACGATTATTGCTTCGGGTTTTGTTTGCTGTCTCCAGCCCATGTTTTAAGAGAGTTTGCAGACTGGAAGGAAGGGGGCTGTGTACAGTGTAGCGTGGACGCAGGAGGACAGGGAGGAAAGTCGAAACAGGGAAAGGGGCAAGGAGCCGGTTTCTGGTTCATTTCCAGGGGAGCCTTCGGGTTCTGCACCCAGTCGGGACAACCACCTTATTATGGAAGCAGAAGGATCCAGTGTTGGGGGGCCCTCGCCAAACCCTGCAAAGAGGCACGGCAAACAGGCAAACCGGAGGAGGTGCAGAGATCAGGTCAGAGACCTTCCCGCCAAAGCGTCAAGTCTGCATGGGGGTCTCCTAGTCAGATCTGAATTTGGGACACAACTTCCCTCGTCCGCCGAAAATGGCCTGATCGACAGCTTCTTGAGGCTTTAAGTGTGACTTCCGGGAGAAGAGTTCTTCTGTGTCCAGTTTCTTCAGGGTTGCAGTGCCCATATCAGATGAAATGATCTCTTATGCGCAACTGTAAAAGACACAGGAGCCCTTTTAGGGGGTCAGGATTTGTGTGTGATGAGAAGAGAAGCTAATGTTTTGGATGTCAAAAATAGAACCAAGTGGTCCACCAGGGTGTTATGCAAGTGCAGAAATATAAATCAGGAAAGGAGTACACAGCCTGTCAGAAATCTCAGCTTTCAATATAAAAGGGAAAGGGGGAAAACCCACTCTTTCATTCATAAAGTAAAAAACAAAATATGAAGCCAAGCAAGATCTGGGTGGTTATACATTCATCTGGGCTGGGCATACAAACACTGGAGAATGACTGGTTTTCATGGGCCCATTGTGCTCTGAGGAGGAGGATGTATAATGTCCTTTACTAATAATCACTGCTATTTAATAGAATTAGGATACCTGACAAAGAGAGCATTGACTCTTTAGAGCAGGGGTGTCAAACATGCGGCCTGGGGGCCGGATCAGGCCCCCGGAGGACTTCTATCAAGCCCGCACTGGAACTGGCCATCTCCTGCTTCCAGTTCTGTCGCTGCTGCTGCATCATAGCTTGCTTTGCCAGGCTCTCTCAATCGCTCAGCCATTTCATGTTTTCCCCTGGGTCCTAGGCTCAGAACGCTGAGCGTGAGATTTCTGTGGTGAATGTCAATAAATCAAAAGTAGGTTTGCAGCTTACAGATAAACAGTTGAACAGCATACTCAAGATTGCAACAGCACAAGTATTTTGATGCACTAATTCAGAGCAAGAGGTGTCAGTTATCAGAGACTGTTAAATAAACAAAATATTGCAAGCAAGAGTGCTAATGTTTTAAGCATGTTTTTATTTTAAGTAAAAAAAAAAACCCTTTGTGTTTGTGTCCTTTATAAAGTTTTTATCTCCGCTACCTGGCATTACATTTTATGACATGCATGGCCTGGCCCAGCAAGGTCTCATTTATGTCAGATCCAGCCCTGTCAGATCCGAAATGAGTTCGACACCCCTGCTGTAGAGCTTATATCCCAGAAATCTTGTTGGTCTCTGAGGTGCTTTTTTGTTCCGTTTTGTTTTTTGCCGTTGAGTCACAGCCGACTTATGGTGACCCCTCATGGGGTTTTCAAGGCAAGAGACAAACAGAGGTGGTTTGCCATCACCTGCCTCTGCATAGCAACCCTGCTGTTCCTTGGTGTCTCCCATCCAAATACTAGCCAGGGTCAACCCTGCTTAACTTCTGAGATCTAATGAGATCAGGCTAGCCTGGTCCATCCAAGTCAGGACTTGTCTAAGGTGCTACTGGACTCGAATTACGATTTCAAGCATTCAAAGCACTTTGCCTGCATTCACCGGTTGTAATGCCTATGACAGCCCTGTGAAGTAGGCCAGTTTATAGGGTTACTAAAACTACAAGTGAGCTCCAGACTACAGAGATGAGCTTCCCTGAAGGGAACGGCAGCTTTGAGCAGGGGCGATTTATCCATTAGGCACAGTGCTTAGGGCCCACAATACTTTTAGGAGCCCACAAAACTGTTTTAATTTCTTTTAAAATCAGAAAGGGGAAAAATAAACTTTTAGGGTTGAAGAAAAGGTTTTAATTTTTTTTTCTCACCTCAGAAAAAAATGGAAGGTTTAGGGCCCACAAAAATGTATTAGATTTTGCCTAAAACACGGGGGGGGGGGGGGAGTTGAGTTTAGAGTTATATCAAAAACAATTTGTGGGAGGGGCCCACAAAAGCAAAAGAGCCTAGGGCCCACAAAAGTCATAATTTGGGTCCTGGCTTTGGGAGAAACAAATTCTATGGCACCCCCCCCCCACAAGGAACTGCTTGCAAATCTCCAGGAGTTTCCCAATCTGGAATTATTAACCCTGTGAATGGCAGTTTTAGCTCCATATTTACAAGTGGAGGGCTGGGCTGAACCTGGGAGAGTGGCCATCCTAATGCCACCCAGTGAATTCATGATGGAGGTAAAATTCAAACAAGGGCTTCTTAATTTCTAATCAGTTGGGATTGCAAAGAAGGGATGGGGGGGTGTCAGCTGATATGATGTGCCACAAAGACTTCTGGGAAATGTTTTCACCTCACTCTGCCCAGTCTCTTAACTGCTGCACCACAACAAACCTTCAGCCAATGCTCCCTCTCAGCTGTGGAGTCTTGTGAGCAAAAATTCTACTTTGTGAGCTGCTGGCATTCAAGTTGTGAGCGAGCGATTTGGCTGCCGCATAAATCAGTTTGCTCTGGCACCATCCTTCCTGAGCTAAAACAAAAATGTGTGAGCCAGAGGCTAAAAAACTGCGAGCTAGCTCGCTCTAACTCAGCTTAGAGGGAACACTGCCTTCAACAGTTGTAGAGAAGAGAGAATTCCCACAGATGCAGCATTTCTCATTTCTATCTGACAGGCTGCCATTCCCCACCGGTCTCCTTGTAGACAAGCATTACAGCCCCAGAGCCCTGCTTTCCTCCTCTCTGCAGTCTACTGCCTTCCCAGCTGACTGTTTCTTTCCAAACTTTGTGACAGGATCCAGATGTCCGCCTCTCAAAAGCCCTCTCTTACGCCCTCCGCCACGGTGCAGACAAGCTGGGGTTACAGATGGGGCCTGGTGAGTATTTCTGCCCCGACTCTTTCCCTCGCTGCCTGGGAAAACCTTACCGGTTGCATTTTTGCCTGGCTTGGGAGGCCAGTGGCCCATCCAGTCCAACACTCTGTCACACAGTGGCCAAAAACACCAGGTGCCCTCAGGAGGTCCAGCAGTGGGGCCAGGACACTAGAAGCCCCCCACTGTTGCCCCCCCTCAAGCACCAAGAATACAGAGCATCACTTGCTCCAGACTGAGAGCTCCTATCTACACCTTGTGGCTAATAGCCACTGATGGACCTCTGTTATAAATAATATGTCTGTAAAGAAATGTCAGTTCACAGCCTATTTATGGCAACCCTGTAGGGTTTTCAAGGCAGGAGATGAACAGAGAACTGACTCTGTGCAGCAACCCTGGGCTTCCTCAGTGGTCTCCCATCCAAGTACTAACCAGGGCCAACCCTGCTTAGCTTCCAAGATCTGACGAGATCAGGCTAACCTGGACCATCCAGGTTAGGACAGTCTTCCATCCAAGTACTAACCGGAGACCACCCTGCTTAGCTTCTGAGATCTGGGCTAGACTGGGCTCCCCAGGTCAGGGAACAAATAATGTAAAAAAATTAAACATGGGACATTTGGTATCTTTGTTGCCCATTGCTTTCAGACCCAGCTTGGTGAGAATGTGGGTTATAAATCAAACTCAGTCCAGGCCCCTTCCCGAAAGAAAAACTCTTCCCTTGATAAACACACAAGCACTCATAGTCTAACATGGATGGGGCATGTACAGAGAGCGGGGACATTTTAAAAAAATAACCATGGAACAAAATGTTCTGAGCAACAGAGTCCGCCTGCAAGGTAGAAGGGATTCTATTAAGCAGCAGCTGGACTAACACTTGTCAGGGATGCTCTAGGCTGATCCTGCATTGAGCAGGGGGTTGGACTAGGTGGCCTGTGTGGCCCCTTCCAACTCTGTGATTCTGACTGTATTTACTAGCAGGGTTCATTTCATAGCAGGAACTCCTTTGCATATTAGGCCACACACCCCTAATGTAGCCAATCCTCCAAGAGCTTACAGAGCTCTTCTTACGGGGGCTACTGTAAGCTCTTGGAGGATTGGCTACATCAGAGGGGTGTGGCCTAATATGCAAAGGAGCTCCTGCTACGAGATGAGCCCTGGTTACTAGCCATGGTGACAAAAGGGAATCTCCACATTCCGAGGCAGTCAGCCTCGGAATATCAGTGCTAAAGTGCCGCATCAGGAGAAGGCCTTGGTATGGTTTAGTCAGGCTTGTGCCTGCACAGTTATAGTGGCAGTGGGGTGGCCAAATAATTCCCCTGCTTTTTCTTTTTTGACTGCAGATGGTTTTGTGGACATAGCAGAGGTCCTCCGTTTGCCCCAGTTTAAGGCTTGGTCCCTGGACGACGTGCAGCGCATTGTAGAGACGAACGACAAGCAACGTTTTGCTGTGCGGCTGCACCCTTCCGACGGACGCCCCCAGATCCGTGCCAATCAGGGGCACTCGCTGAAGGTGGGAGAGCATGGGAACACAGAGCGTGCATCAAAGACAGGCAGGGTAGAAATCTGTGGAAAGGGCTGTGTGTATATCATAAGAACATAAGAGAAGCCAATGTTGGATCAGGCCTATGGCCCATCCAGTCCAACACTCTGTCACACAGTGGCCAAAAATACCAGGTGCCCTCAGGAGGTCCAGCAGTGGGGCCAGGACACTAGAAGCCCCCTCACTGTGCCCCCAACAGTTCCATGTTTTAGACTTTGGATTGGTTTTACAAATTAGCCCTGGCCCTGACCTGGTGGAATTCTCTGCCAAATGACATCAGGGCCCTATGGGATCTCGTGCAATTCCACAGGGACTGTAAGGCAAAGCTGTTCTGCCAGCCGTTTGGTTGAGGACAGCGATGTCTTACATCATGGCTGGCATCCTTCCCAGACCTCTGTCCCCTGAAGGATTTGACTCCCCCCCCCTACACACACCCATGAGGCACCCATAGACTGGAAATGGGAGGGAACCTTAACGCCACTTGATTTTAATAAATGAATTATATGTGTTGGAAATGATTTTATGGCTTTTATTGTTTTAACTCTGTACATCGCCTAGAGTACACCCACAACCATGAGGATTAGGCGATTAAAAAATGTAATTCATTAAATAAATAAAACGAAAAGGAGTAAGCCCATCATTTGCAACATGTCATCCTGACCGTGATTCCTTGCTGCAGGTATCTGAGTTGGAACTGATCCCTTTGCTGGACCCTGCGGACTTCCCGGAGATTGTGGCCCATGGCACTTACCTGCGCCACTGGCCAGCAATACGGAGTAAGGGCTTGTCCCGGATGGGGAGAACGCACATCCATTTGTCACCAGGATTACCAGGGGACAGGGCTGTCCTGAGCGGTGAGTCTTCCTTTCTCATGCCTGACCTGGATGGCCCAGCCTAATCTAATCTCATCAGATCTTGGAAGCTAAGCAGGGTTGGCCCTGGTTAGTGCTTGGATGGGAGACCGCTGAAGAAGTCCAGGATTGCTACGTAGAGGCAGGCAATGGCAAACCACCTCTGTCCGTCTCGTGCCTTGAAAACCCTATAGGGTTGCCATAAGTTGACTGCAGCTTGATGGCAGCTTCCACCATCACGAAGGGGAAACCAATAACCCTGTAATGACCAACCGAGAACAACACACAAGTCCCAGGTGGAAACCCACCCCTGTTCTACTGAATTTTTTCAGCATCCCTGAAGGAATGCCTCTTTCCCTGCCAGCCGAGGCCCAGATGACATCAACCCAGAAGGGAGTCAGTCTCGAACATTTTCTATCCTCAGACTATCTACTGAAGTACAAAAGACATCATTTCGCCATGGCTGTCGCTTCTTGTTTTTGGAACGTTCTTCTGGAGAGAGTTAGGAAAGCTTTCTTTCCCCTTCAGCTTTGGACTATTTGAACTTTTTTTGTTCAGCATAGCCTCTCAGGCTTGTCCTTTGGAGCCACAGGGCGTGGGGTCATTTCCAAACATGCGTGAACCAGGCCTGAGGTGGTACAAATAGCTGTGCTGCTTCAGACTTGGGGGGGGGGTCACAGTTTTAATACTTCCTCACGAAAAACTCCCAGCAGAGGAAAGAAAATGTCTGGGTTCTAGTCTAGCTCTTGGCATTCCATGTTAGTTTTCCACTTACAAGGTATTATTGATGGAGGAGAACTTTGGGGGAAAAATAATCCCACTCTTGCAGACTGAAGTGGTATAGTCCATTCCCTATCACAGCAGCACCCTAATGGCTCATTCCACTGTCTGTGGGGGGAGGCCTCTTCCTTCCTGTCCCTCTTATTTTTGTCCTCAACAAAATGGGAGCCACATCTGACAGACTTATCTTTTTTTTGCTCTGTAGGAATGAGAAACAACTGTGAGGTGGCCATAACCATTGATGTAGCCAAAGCTCTGGCAGGTGAGTGAGGAAGAAGCAGATAAACAACCCCCCCCCCCCCCAGGTCCAAAGAGAAATGGGGTAGGCGACTGTTTGTAGCCAAGGCCTTTCCACTCACCCTTTGCCAGCCCTAGCCAGCATTTGTCTACTCATCCTGTCATATTTGCAACAAGCTACGGAAATAAATATAGGCTTTCGAGATCATGGATGGCCCCAGTTTGGTCACTCACTGAGTTTCAGGGCTTAGTGGGAATTTGAACCCAGGTCCAATAGAGATTCTCAAATTCTGGATAGCTGAGATTTTTTTTGTAAATCAAAATAAATGGGAAGCGCCGTACGCTCTTATACCCAAAGTGGTTTAACTTTTAGAGTGCATCTGGATAGCAGTTATTTTCTTCCACTGTGTGCTTTTCTGATCACTGATCTGGGTGTGCCTCTTGGTTGGAAAGGGGAGGGGCTGTAGCTCAGAGAGAGAGCATCTGCTTGGCATGCCAAAGGTCCCAGGTTCAGTCCCCGGCATCTCCAATTAAAGAATCAAGTAGTAGGTGATGGGAAAGACCTCAACTTGAGACCCTGGAGAGCACTGCTGCCAGTCTGAATAGACGGTACTGACCTTGATGGATCAGTGGTCTGATTCAGTATAAAGCAGCTTCATGTGTTCTAGCTAGCCTGGAACCATGACTCATGCAGAGATGCAACAGGCAGCTTCCTCTGAGAGGAGGTCCGTTCTGCTGCATTCTGTTGGGGAATGGGGAATAGAAGACAGATATCCTGGATCCCAGGAACGCTTCTTCAGACTAGCCAAACTCGGGTTGAGAATAAGAGGATGTGAAATTCAGGGTTCCTGTCGCACCACTTTCTGGGGCCGGGAAGGGCGGTTGTTCTGTATGTAAACGCCACCGGCCTGGTTTCTTCTCCTGCAGACGGAATAGCTTTTTACCGCTCAGCCAACAATGTCATCCTCACAGTTGGCGATGCCAATGGGCTGCTGGCCCCCTGCTACTTCCTGGAAGCCCTGCAGCTCCGGCCCATTCGTGAGTTTATTTATTTATTTGATCTGTATCCCGCCCTCCCTGCAAGCAGGCTCAGGGCAGGTTCCATCATAAGATTCACAGTATAACAAATCGACAGTTAAAATCTATCTAGAAATCATATCTAAAACAGCCGTCAATCCCAGCTGGCTTCTCTTGCTTTTCTATAAATTCGGAGTGGGGTGGATTTCACATAGGGGCTTGCCCGAGGCCACAATGAGTCAACGCTACAGAGTCAGATCTGCTGTGACCCACTGTTACCTGGACTTCCTTTCACCAGAACCGGAGATAAAGCCTAAATCCTGTTTCCCTCTCCCCACCAGTTTCCTCTGACTCTGCAAATCCCACCCCCAGATCTTGCCAAAACCTGCCCCAGAAGCCTTTGAAATCACAATCCCTTGGAGGCTTGGCTGTGCTTATTGACTGAAATAAGAATTGGGGGCCATGTTCAGGAACACTGTTTGTTCGAGCCGAGGATATGCCCCCCTGCCTGCCATCAGAAACCAAGGTTGGGGCAGGGTGACTCTTTCTTACCACTTTATCATTCGTAATTTAACAGATCGTGGTGCTGTTAAAGTCTGATGTCTTAAGCAGAAAACAGCCTGGCTTCTAGGTTATTAAAAAAGGAAAGACTGAACAGAAAGCCCATTTCTGGGATTATCGGGTGCTGTAAGACCCTGACCTGGATGGCTCAGGCTAGCCTGATCTCGTCAGATCTTGGAAGCTAAGCAGAGTTGGCCCTGGTTGGTACTTGGATGGGAGACCACCAAGGAAGTGCAGCGTTGCTGTGTAGAGGAAGGCAGTGGCTAACCACCGCTGAACATCTCTAGCCTTGAAGATTCTGTTGTGTTGACTCTCAGAGATTTGGAGAGAATTTCTCAGTTCTGGGGGAAGGTATTCTAAAAAAAAATGCAATAATTTATCAACAGATACCCAGAAATCTCCTTCTGGAGGGGAAGCCGTGTTAGCCGGATGAAGCCAAACAAAAATTAACAGACTTATTGAAAAGCTCCAGATGGGTGGCTGCGTCAGTCTGCTGCATCCAAACTAAGTGACTTGTGGGCACCTTTACAGACTAACAAGTATGCTGTTGGTAGATCCTTTGTGAAGCTTCAAAAAGGGAGGGGTCGTTCTTACAAAGAGAGATAAGACTACCCACTTCCCCAGGACGGCGGTGTGTGAGATTGCTCTGGAATGTGCAGCTGCACCAAGTCAGATCGCCTGCTGTTGATGAAGTACGGTCTAGCACAAAAACTTCCCTAAAATCTGGATGCCCCAAGACTCTCCCCTCCCCAAAAATCCAGTTCTGGCTATCCTGGGCACCTTCTTCACAAAGCTGTATAGTCCCCTCTCTCTTCTCAAGGATCTAATAACCCTTCATGCTTAGCACAGGTATGCTAATAGGATATATTTAGATTTGAGTCCAGTAGCATCTTGAGTCCAGTAGCACAAGAGTTTCAAAGTAGAAGCCTTCGTAAGTCAAAGCTCCCTTCGTCAGACAGGAGTAGAGTAGGAATGGAGATTCGAGTCCTTTTCTCCTAGTCAGAAGAAGAAGAGAAGAGATTGGATTTATATCCCGCCCTTCATTCACTTGGGAGTCTCAGAGCGGCTTACAAACTCCTTTCCCTTCACCTCTCCACAATAGACACCCTGTGAGGGAGGTGGAGCTGAGAGAGCTCTTTCCCAAGCTGTCCTTGAGAGAACAGCTGGTACAGAGCTATGGCTTGCCCAAGGTCATCCAGCAGGTACAAGTGGAGGAGTGGGGAATCAAACCCAGTTCTCCCAGATTAGAGTCTACGCACTTAACCACTACACCAAACTGGCTCTCCTGCTGTTGATGAAGCATGGTGTAGCACAAAAACTTCCATAACATCTGGATGCTAGGTGGGAGGTGGGAGGGCGGTTTAAAAGTCTAATTTAGGAAGGAAGGAAGGAAGCTAGCTTGTAAAGGCTGCAAAGGTACAGTACATATTGTAATCAGCTGGTTTAGAGCAGAGGAAATGCTTGGGGTGTAATAGGATGTAGTTATTACAGTGGAAGAGGCCAAGACATCATGGAATGAAATGGTACAAGAGGATCTGGTCTACCTCGATAATGTACTGAAGCTGTGTTTAGACATCTCAGCAAGCTGTTACTCAGTGGGGCCGTGCATGAACTTGGCTTGGTCTAGGCTTATACACACGCCTCATGGTTGTCTTCTTGCACAGAGCATCCTGGTTAGAAACTATCCCCCGTGATATTCCTCAAGGGTAACCATACTTAATAACCAGCAAACTCTGCCCACGAGAAGGGGAGGGGACCGTACATGCAAGCCAGTCGGCTCGTTCCCATGCATCCCTGCTCCATGCTGACTTTCTGTGATACCTGAATGCTTTCCAAGTTACTGTGACAGATTCTCCATTACCAAGGTAACCTCTTCCGCAGCCAGAGAGTTGTAAGGATTCGGCCTGCACCTGAAAGCAGCATTGCAGTTTAGTGCCTGTTAAGTTAGGTGGATGAATCATCATTCCCCCGAGGTCCCACCCTAAACACTCTTCAGCTAGGATGGTCTGTAAAGCCCCACTTGGATAATTCAGCATACATACATACATACATACAAAGAACATTGCTCAAGAAATTGACATGAATCACTTCTGCCTGTTTTTAAAGGTTATCGTGTTTGGATTTGTGTAGTTCCCGGTTTCCCCTTGGTTTTTGTCACGTACCCTTTTATTTCATGGAAGCTTTGGAAAAGTTATAGGATAACTGAGCGGTAGAGCATCTGCTTTGCATAACAGAACATCCCAGGTTTAAAAGTGCCCCCAGGAGAACATTGTGCTCAGTAGATCAACATCTGTTGGTGGTCCCCAGCCCGAGAGATGTCCAGCTGTCCTCGACCAGAGCCAGGGTGTTTCCCGCCCTGGTGGAACTCTGCCGAATAACATCTATCCCCTGGGGGACCTGATGCAGTCTTGCAGGGCCTGTAAGGCAGAGATGTTCCGCCAGGCGTTTGGTTGAGGACAGTGACGGTCTCCTCTTCCTGGCACTCCCACCCCTCCTACTTCCCCGTGAGACAGTGGCACCATTAAAAATTGTAGTGCCATCTTCAGGTTCTCTACTGTGTTGTTGATTTTATTATTTATTATTTCATTTATTATTTCATACTTTTACCCCGCCCTCCCTGCAAACGGGCTCGTTTTATTTGGTTTTACTGATGTATTTATGATGTATTTTAATGATGTTTTTATGTCTTGTGTTGTACAGTGCCCTGAGCCCTGTTTTTCGGGGGAGGGTGGATTAAAATCTAAATAAATCAATAAATCTCCAGTTTAAAGGATCAGGGAGGAGGTAATGTGAAAGACCTCAACCGCCTTTCTCTTCTTCTTCCTCCTCCTCCTCTTCTTCCTCTTCCTCCTCTTCTTTTCTCCTCCTCCTGCTCCTCTTCATATGACATTGGGTGTAGTATAGCCAGGAGATCCTAAGATTGTCTGGCAGCCAGAAGTTCTAGCTCCTTTAGCATTATGCACCACTAGGTGGCGAGCTAGACTTGTTCTTAAGGCAAGAGACATTTCAGAGGTGACCTCTGAAATCACAACCTCTGTGCCTCTGCGCCACAACCCTGGTATTTCTTGGAGGTCTCCCAAATACTAGCCAGGGCCGGCCTTGCTTTGCTTCTGAGATCTGACGATATCAGGGCACACCAGGACTGTCCTCTTCTATCTCAGCCTGCAATCATGGGGAGACAGCTGCTAGTCAGAGGAGACAACCCTGACCTCAGTCAACCAAGGGTCTGACTCAGTCCAAAGCAGACTGCTGTGTTCGTTTTGTACATCATATGTGAATATTTTTTATTGCCTGAGGCCACGGAGTAACACCTAACTTTCTCACCCTTTGTTTTCTTCCCCTGCAGGATGCCGGCTTCCTCTAGAGTAACCTGTCACCACCCCAAGACTGTCCTCTCCTACTTCATCTCCCCCATGGGATACCAATTTATGGTGTGTGCTTATTATTTATTGCTCAAACAGTAAACTTCACTATTTAAATCTAGTATGTGCACTTTTATTTTTTTGCGTGCAGCACCTGCCTCCCAGTCTGGGTTGGAGAACCTCCTGGCTTTTGTCTGTCTTTGACCTTTTGTCAACAGGTGGCAGCTTTCTGCTAACCATTGGACAGAGGACCAGCAACTGCAGAGAACTGGTATTCCTCTTCCCAGAAAAAGCGCCTGCAGCTACCTGTGCATGGCTGTGGAGGCAACAGAGCAGTCTATCTGGCTTCAGTCAGTGACCAGGATGAAGGGCTGCTGGGGGGGGGGGGCGTGCAGCTCCTTCCTTCCTGGGCAGCCGTCCCCAGCCTTTTCCAGCCTGCAGGCGCCTTTGGAATTTCAACACAGGGTGTTGGGTGCGACTACAAAATGGCTGCTGCAGGAGGCTACAGCCACAAAATGTCAGGGCGTGTGGTGATGCATAAACCTGATAGTAACTTGTTGACGTTTCAGCAGAAAGCCTGCTTTAACAGGATGCCTTTCTGAAAGAACACATTACTTAAGAAGAATTTTCTAGCTCACACACAGCTTACCTTCAGTCACACAGTGAAGATGCAGATGCTGTGGTGGCAGTTCCTGCCGAAGCAAATTTTTAAAAATCTGTCAGATCTATGTTGGCCCATCTGAAATCATTGTTAGTTGAAAGCCTCATCTGCCCACTTTCTAAAATAGCTTGGTAGGCAGCAGGAAGGGTGTTGGTGGGTACCGTGGCACCCATTGGGACCACGGTCCTAAGGAAAGCAACTTTAAGGGGAAAGGCCTCAGCTGGATCGGAACTTACCCCCCAGCCTGGCGTGCTCAAACTTATCTTTTTCCTCCATGCAGCGACAAAAAAGGCTAATGTGATCTTGGGGTGTATCAACAGAGGCATACCATCCAAATCGCAAGATGTGATGGTCCCGCTGTACACTGCATTGATCAGGCCGCACCTGGAGTATTGTGTGCAGTTCTGGAGGCCTCACTTCAGAAAGGAGGTGGACAGAATGGAGCAGGTGCAGAGGAGAGAGATGAGGATGATCCGGGGGGGGGGGGTGCCTGGAGACCAAGAAGCCCTAGGAGGAAAGGCCGAGGGACTTGGGAATGTTCAGTCTGGAGAAGAGAAGGATGAGAGAGGATATGATTGTTCTCTTGAAGTATTGGAAGGGCTGTCACTTAGAGGAGGGCAGGGAGCTATTCCCATTGGCAGCAGAAGATAGGACTTGCCATAATGGGTTTAAATTAAGGGCAGGAAGGTACCAGCTGGATATTAGGGAGGTGGTGAGCTCCCCCTCATTAGCAGTCTTTAAGCAGTGGCTGAACAAACATTTGTCAGGGATGTTCTAGGCTGATCCTGTACTGAGCAGGGGTTTGGATGAGATGGCTTTTAGGGCCCCTTCCAAGTCTGTGATTCTATGATCCCCCTGTCCTGGCTTGCTCTGTACAGTTATGGCTGCCTCACACCCATAGCTACTGTGGGGCTTTTGGGGACTCTGTCCCCTTTCTTAAAGGCATAGCCCCACAAGAATTTATCCTGTAAAAGCTTTTTCAATAATTTTAAAAAAAATTTTTTTTAAGGTGTGCGCTCCTTTAAGCAGACTGGGGTGCTGTAGTTGACTAATTCCCACACTGAGCAAGGGGGTTGGAGTAAGTGACCTCTAGGATCCCTTCTAACTGTGTCAAAAAACTTGTCTCCGTTAAAAGAGTTTTTCTGCCTGTTAGCTTTTTTAACTATAGAAGTCATCACCCCCACCTGCCAGCTTGTTATCAGAATTGCTGCTTAGGCTGGCAGAAATGATTAACTTGCAGCAGCTGAGAACTGTCATCTCAAGTGGTTGACAGCTTGCAATTTAGACATCTATCCTGGTAACAGCTTTCTATTGGCTAAACAGTTAATAGGTTAAGAACACCTATATAGAATAGCATAAGAACACCTATGTAGAACAGACAGCTTGAGAAGACTCAGAGAGAGAGAGAAGAGTAGCTGAGTCACAATCCTCAGAATTCTGGCTTTTCTTTCTGCACTGAGAACTTCAGCCCCACCAGAAAAAAAATTGCCCCACAAGCCACAGAAACCTGGGTATGGACCTGGTTATGGACCCCTGCTGTAGACCTTTGTGCCACATTTATAGATTTGCTGGAGACTTCTGATGGGCCAGAGTGGAATGTGGACTTTCTCTGGTTCAGAAGCAGTTCTAAAAACAAGCACTTAGTTTGCTGTAGAAAAATAATAGTCTCTGGAAGATGAGGAATAGAACCTCACCAAATAAAGGCTTGGGGGGGGGGGATCAAGGCCGTTCTGAAATGTAGGATGAGAAATTCTCTAAACTACATGATTAAAGGATATTTTATGGTGACAGTGTAAGTCACAGCAAAGCGAGAGAAAAAGACAATGACACATTATTAAGAATCGGGACAGACATTTTTATTTATAGCTCTTCAGGGCAGATAAGAAAACAAAAAGCAAAACCCATATGAGGAGCCTTCAGTAAAACAGACTTTAAAAAATCCAATACCTTTAAAATAAGATGGGCAGCCCCCGCCCCCAACACCCTCCTATCAATTCCTTCCTTACTGAGCCCCAAACTACCCAAGACCCTGGGGAATCGAACCTGCCAATGTGAAATTCAAAAGCAGCTGCAGAGAGCCCAAGAGGAGGGTCAACTCCCCCCCCCCAATGCTGTTTCCCTGAAACTGCCCCCCACCTACTTCTAGCCCTAATATGGGGTGGGGAAAAACACTTTCCCCACTTCCAGTACTTTCTTTTTTCCCTTAACAGAGCAAAAAGTGTCATGGGTTGTGGTTGTGTCTGTTTGAGGAATAGTGCTTGGGAGTGGGGGGGGGGGGGGGAAGATTATAGAGTTGCCAACTTTGGGATGAGAAAATTCCCAGAGATTTGGGGGTGAGATCTGGAGAGAGGAGGGGAAGGAACTCAGCAGGGACATGATTCCATAGAGCCCAGCCTCTGGAGCGCCATTTCTTCCAGGGGAACCCATCTCTGTAGTCTGGAGACTAGTTGTAATTCAGGGAAAACTCCAGTCCTCACCTGGAGGTGGGCAACCTTAGGGGAGTGTTACCTTCTCCTGCCATCCCAGAGACCCCACAGATAAGCTAATGGAGGGTGGACATCTGATCCCCAGCTTCCAGCGTAGCTTGGCTTTTCAGGTCCTTAGGGTTCGCCTCAGGTTCCCATCAGCACTGGCCAGACAGCTTCTTGAGGAGGCAGGCCTGCCTGTATGGCTCCAGGGGAGAAGGTTAGGCTGGGTGGTGCCAGGTCAGAGGGCCTCGTGGCCTCCCGTCAGCTTGTGGAAAAGGTCTTCTTTCAGCTCCTGGCCACGGTCGGCCGTGCGGGTCGACAGGAAGATGTAGCCGCCAATGTATTCATGCACCGTCTTGCAGCTGGCAGAGATGCAGCTGAAAGCCACGTTGATGTGTTCGTCGAACTCAATGGCAACCTAGGGAAGGAGGGCAAGTGCAAGGTGATTATGGGGCTGGAGCATCTTCCCTAGAAGGACAAGGCTAAAGGGATGCATCGGTCTTTTTCATAGCGGTGCCTTCCCCCAGGAGAGGGGTCCCCCAACCTCTTTGAGCCTGCAGGAACCTTTAGGATTCTGACACAGCACGGTGGGCCCAGCAGCAAAATGGCTACCACAAAATGGCTGCCGCAGGAGGCAGAGCCAGCCACAAAACCATTGCCATTGCCACGGCTTAACTTCAGTCACACAGCATAGATCCTTGGGCTGCGGTGGCAGCTGCTGCCAAAGCAACGTTTTAAAAAATCTGCACAGCCAGTCAAATCTCCAACGGCCAATCAGAAACTTTGCTGGGCAAAAGCACTACCTGACCCCCACCCACTTACTAAATCTACCTCACAGGGAGTCTGTTGTGGGGAAGGAAAGGGATTGTAAGCCGCTCTGAGACTCCTTTGGGTAGTGAAGGGCGGGGTATAAATCCTATCTCCTCTACAAACATTTGAAGGATGCCCAAAAAGGTGTTGGCTGGCCCCATGGCACCCTCAGGCACCCGAGGACATGGCTTGAACACCACCATTAGTAGAACAAACCTTCAGGATCTAACCTGCAGTCAGACTAGGATCTGAGAGATCCAGGTTTAAATCCTCGTTCTGCCATGGACGCTTGCTGGGTAACGTTGGGCTGGTCCCACACTCTCAGCCTAACCTACCTCACAGGCTCCTTGCGAGAGTAAAGTGGAGGGGAGTACAATGAGGTAAGCCGCTTTGGATCTCCACTGAGGAAAAGGGCAGGGTATAAATAGTGTTTGGGGTACGAGGGGTTGAGTTTAAAAAAAGGACATTGGGCACTAGGGCTGCCAAGTCAGCCTGGGGGGCGGGGGTTCCCGATCCGCCGGCCAGCATTCAGCCGGTGGGGGGAACCCCACCCCCGAAGTCGTCCAGCCAGGACGACTTCTCCAACGTAATGACATCACCCGGAAGTGACATCATCACGTTGGGGCCTTTGCCAGGGCGACACTCTGGCAATCGCCCCAAAACTCTATGATACCATAGAGTTTTGGGGCGATTGCCAGAGCGTCACCCTGGCAACGCCCCCAGTGTGCTGACGTCACTTCTGGTGATGTCACCGGGCGCGCGCTCACCGGGGAAGCTCCCAGCGGACGGAGGACTCCCCCCCGCCGGTGAGTAATAACAGACTTGGCAACCCTAGTGGGCACAATAGAGGTTTATAAAATGGTGCGGAAGAAGTGTAGAGATAAATTTCTCTTCCTCTCTCAAAACCCTAGAACTTCTTGAGGGTTAACCCACTGAAATGGAAACCTTAGTTTCACAGGAGAGATGGCGGGACAAAGGTATTTCGCACAACCCACAATTAACAGGACGTGGTCATGGCTACTGGCTTAGATGCCTTGAAGAGAGGATCGGACCCCTTTCCTGTGAGCTCATCGTGACAATCACGATACTTAAATGGAGCCTCTGCGCTCAAAGGTAGCCTGCTTCTGAATACCAAATGCTGCTTCACAGAGAACAAGGCAAAGTTGTAGCCATCATACCCTGCTTGTGGGTTCTGGGAATTATTTGATTGGCTGCTACTGGAATACAGGCTGCTGGACTAGAAGGCTTTTGGGGATTTTGGGCTAGAACTCTTTTTGCCAACATGCTAATCTTCTACAAGCAGGGTGATATTTTCATATGGAGAACCATTCTTGCGAACCCCAGATTCAGTCTGAAACGGTGTAGCCCAGATATGGGTTTACTACTTGCAGAAATTCTGCTGTGAATGTTTTGCATGGCTGTAGGCAATCTAACACTACTTGGCCTCAGCCTACTAATGCTTTGCATGCAGGAAGTCCTAGGTTCAACCCCCCCCCCCCTCTCCCATTAAAAGGACCAGGCAGCAGGTGATGGGAAAGACCCCAGCCTAAGAGCCTGGAGAGCTGCTGCCGGTCTGCATAGATGACACTCAACCTTGATGGACCAAGGGTCTGATTCGGTATAAGGCGGCTTCATGTGTGGTCATGCGTGTTTGATGATAATGCTGATCTACCTTACAAGTACATTGCGCAGACTGCTGAAATAATGCATGTGAAACATTTTGGATCCATAAATGCAAAGTTGATGCTTGATATGTAGGCTGGAGGTTTTCTTTCCATTTAACAGTCTTAAAACAAGTCAGATACAAAAATGAAACATATCCTCCATTAAAAGGCGCTTTCTCATTTCAGAGCTATAGATCCAAGATAATGTTTTTTCCCCAGGAACAAAAACATTATTGACAGAGGTTTATTGCTGGCAGCTAAAACAGAAATGATCCATTGCCTCAACTCCGAAAGGAACAGCTTAGAAACTGAACACATGAATAAGTTCACAGATGCAATTCGTTATAGAAAAGGGGATAATCTATTTCACCAAAACATTATTTATGGACTATACAATGCATAATGAACTATGGCTGCAGTCTTCTGTGCTTCTTATTTAATAAAAAGTAATCATAACTGGGGGGGAAGGGATAAAGGCCCACTCAGGCTGGTCCTGGGAACTCAAAACACTGGAAGCCCCTCCCCAACTTGCTGCATGAGCTGACCTGGCGGATATCCCAGTTGACATTCCACTGGCGCATGTTGCTGTATCGCCACGTCTTCACCATGTCCCCGACAGCCAGGTCGATGCGGATCAAGCGGTTATTAGCAATGCCCAGGATTTCGTCCTTCCGGCTGCCCTTGAACCTGCAGAAAGACAGCAAGGAGGGTGTGGGTTGAGGGTAGACTGGGCCTTCAACTTCCCTGAAAAATTACCAAGCTCAGCCTATGGCGCTGCAGGGTCTGATTGGCCCAGACTCAGCCAGTGGTAACCTCAACAGGTGTCAACTTGCCTCTTGCCTATTCCTGGACCAGATAGCATAGCAACAGGTTAACAGGTGAATATGCACCTGTCAATGTTCCCAGGCCAGAGCACATGATCCCCAGAGTGCAGCTGGTAGTGCCAGGGTCTCAGCTCAGCTCAGCTTGTTTCTGGGCAGTTTTTGTGTCCCAGTCTACCCCACGTGTGGATGTTATAAAAAGGCTGTATCATAAACTTCAGCAAATGACAACATGAACTGCGCCGATTATTGGGAAAAGGCAAGACTGAGAAAAGTGCAGTTTTGACTGAATATCCTGCTGCGTTTTGGTTGTCTTCCCCAGAGGGCTTTATTTAGCAGAAACCATGCATGAATTGCATCGCCTTCTAATATTAACACACGTACAGCAGCCGCGTCTGTGATCACAGCTCCTCTGTGTATTTTATATTAGACGGAGATGCAATTTGGTGCTGAGCGAAACTGCTGAATAAATTCCCTTGATGAAAACCACTTGAACGTGTCAGGAATTATTCATTCAATAATAATTGCACTTTTTGACCTTGGCTTCTGGATTCTTTTTTGTAGCCACAGCTACGACTGCTACAGGGGCTCCCTCCAGAGGTATCTCATACCCTTTCCCCGCATTTCCAATTTTCATTAACAAAATTGCAGGCCCTTTTACTTACAGAGATACAAGGAAAAAAGAAAAAGGCTAACCAGATGCACAGTAAGACAGAAACTCATTTCCCACCTTCTGTTGTTCTTGCCAAGGGGTGCCAAACACTAGAATTATTTAAAATGCTCAAGCACCTGTCAATTTTAGTAAAAAATAAATTTTGTGTTATGAAAAGATTAAGAAATTCAATAATTTGAATTGCAAATGCAAGGGCTAAAAATTGCAGAGTATATATGTATACATATATAGATATACATACATATATCTATATATATATAAAAGAAAGTCCCCTCGCTGTAAAATCAATGCCTTGGCCAAACCCCTGGACCTAGAATAACGAAATTCAGGGAGAGCATTCCTACCATGAAGTACATGCTCACTAAGAAGAGATTTTTAGAAATTCGACCCCTAAGGGGGTCAAAAGGGGTAAAATGTGCTCCCCCCATTGCTTCCTGTGTGGCTGTCAGGCTGCTGCCTCCTTGCACCCCCCTCTCTCTGACTGGTCAGCTGCAGAGCTCAGTGTTCTGAGGTTAAAAAAACCCACCACAGTTACAGGAGACTTCAGAGAGCAAATGACAGTTGAGGAAATCAGGAATGGCCAGCCATCTATGAGGTGCAGCAATGCTGCTGGCCCAGCCTCCCTGATGGCTTCCAACATGCACCCACCCCCACCCCCTACACCTGACAGGCAGCTGTCTGTCAGGTGGAGCAGGGGTGCAGGGTGCTTAAAACCATCTGGGAGCCCACCCTAGCAGTAATGCCTTAGTGATCCTGTCAGCCCAGTCTCCACAATCACTTGCAATGCCCCCCCTTCCCCTCCTACACTGGTCAGGCAGTTGCCTGTCAGGTGTAGGAGAGGGGGTGGGATGCTTACAGCCATCAGGGAGGCTTGCTCAGCAGGATTGCTTTAGTGCTACTGCTGGCCCAGCCTCCCTCCCCCACAACACCAGACAGGCAGGTGTCTGTCAGGTGTAAGAGCAGGGTCAGGGTACTTTAATCCATCAGGGAGGCTGCCTGAGCAGAAACACCTTAGCAATGCTGCTGGGCTAACCTCCCCAATGGCTTTAGACACACTCCCACCAACCCCTCCTCCACATGACAGGTGGTTGTCTGTCAGGAGCAGGGGGAGAGCATTGAAAGCCACCAGGGAGGCTGCCCAAGCAGCATCACCTTAGCAATCCTGCTGGTCCAGCCTTCCCAATACCTTCAGACATGCTACCCCTCCTACACCTGACAGACAACTGCCTGTCTGGTGTTGTGGGGGAGTGTGTTTAAATGCATCAGGGAGGCTGGGAGGGGCACGGAGTCCTTAAAGTCCCAAGGCCAGACAATGAAGATGGCAGGGATTGACTTAACAGATGGCTGCTTCTCACATGGACAGTTTTATGTGGCCTGCTCCAGGATGAGCTCACCAAGCAGCCTGGTGATCCTAGCACCTGAGGGCAGATCCACCAGTGTGGTCTATAGAGCGGTCCTTCAGTAGAAAAAAACCCCAGTATGTATGTCTCACTTCATTTTTTACACTACAATCCTCTCCATTAGAATTCCTACAACAAATGTTACATTTCAAACTTCACATCATCAGTATTATAACTGGATTTACAGAACTTAATTCCTTAGCGAAGCACAGGTACCAGGCTAATATACAATATACACACATATATATACACAGACACTCTAGAATGGGATTGGGGACATTAAGTGTGGGGAGAAACAACACTTTGTGTATGTGTATGCAATATTTAGTTTGATAAAATGAAAGGTTTTACATACAGAGGAAGGATAGTAAATCTGGGCTGGAAGAAGTTGTTGTGGGCCAGAAGCCCATAGGGTTGCCAGCTCTGGGTTGGGAAATAAGTGGAGATTTGGGGGGGGATGGAGCCTGGGGAGGGCAGGGTCGGGGAGGGGAGGAACCTCAGCAGGGTATATTGCCAGAGTCCACCCTCCAAAGCAGCCATTTTCTCCCGGGGAACTGATCTTGGCCGTCTGGAGATAAATTATAATAGCGGGAGATCTTCAGGTACCAGCTGGAGGTTGGCAACCTTACCAAACATGTAAGACCTGATGGGGCTCCCAACCCATGAATACTTCTGTTAACCTTTTAGGTGCCTCAAGACTGGGATGCTATTCATTTAGAACTGAAACAAGATTTCAGGGTCTCTCTTCCACTATAAGTCTGCAGTCACAGACGCTAAACAATCCACTTTCAGTGCATTTTCCAACTGGATTTTTTACTGTGTGGAACTGACAAGACCCAGTTGGAAAGTGCGTTGAAAGTGGATTATTTAGTGTGTGTGACCGCAGCCTAAGTTAACTTATCTAACTTACCTAGGGTGTATGATCTCTGACCACTGGTCCGCGTGCTTGGTTTGCCAAGTTCTGAGTTTTTATGGACATGTCACAGACTGCATCTATCTATCTATCTTGTCTGCCAGCAAAGAATAACACTTCCAGCATCTGTGGAAAGTAGGATCTAGGCTTGCAAAAACTCATGCAACGATAAATCTGTTCAGCTCAACTGAGACATAGTATGAAACCATAGTTTATTTTGACCATGGCTAGTTTGTGAAACCAGAAGTTGGCTTACAGATGGTAACTCGAATCCTGGTTTGCCTCAACAGATGTTGGGTTCACCACCTTTGCTCTGGCAGGTGGCTCTGCAACGAGGAGAGAAAGGTGTTGGGGCCAGGGAGCCAGGCAGAATTAAGCCAGGTCCGCATTTGTGTGTCCCATGAAACCACCGTTAAGATGGGTGGTGGTTAAGAAGCCACCTCCAGATCTGGTTTCAAATCCTGGTTTTATAGATCTTGACTAACTATAGTTAATGGAGTGGCCCCCATTCAGACAAGCACACTAACCATAGCTAGTTTAATTAAACCCTGAATTATGCATTATGTCTGAACTGAGCTTTATTCCTTCCCCGGTTGTACTTTTTTTTTTTTTTAGCAGAATGCATAGAAAAGTGACTCTAGAACTTTTTCCTGTTAGGACATTGTCACCTGCACAGTAGTAAACAATGTCCCCAAAGTACAACAGTTTACCACTTAATGGTTTGCTTTGCCAGGATAAAAAACAAACTCAGAAATCTATGCAGTTTGCCATTGGGGTTGTTGCTCTTCCACAAAACCATTTAATATGTTAGGGTAAAAAAATACCCCAGGAGTTCATTAATGTCCCACAAGACTTCCATTTTTGTGGCAATATGGCAGTCTCTTTGGAATATGTCAAGAATGACTTACATTCATATATTTTATGCAACTTACATTTTAAGACACAGTCCAGTCAATTTTGGGTACTTTCAAATTCCACTGATTTCAATGTTTGGGAATAACCTCAGTACGTCTTTAACTCTCTCCCCTAATGAACTTTTAAATACTTTATTTTGCTCTCCACTGCTATAAAATTATAGGTTAAACATGCACATGGCCTTTAGAAGCTGGATTCCAAGCAAAAGTCCATGTCAACTATGGTTTACTTCAGGACAGGAGATTATATTCCCACAACCCGCCCAGGAAGACAGAATGGGTCCTTACCTGACCACAAAGTAAGAGATACCGAAATCAGGGAGCGACTGCCAGGCCTGGATGAATTTCATCTTGGCATCGATAAGTGAGAGCTGAGCCACATTTTGATAAGCTTCCAGGATGCGTGGGGTTAACTGTGTGTGTTTATAAACAGAGCACATCAGGAGTTATTTGTAAGGGGCTTGAAGCCATAGGGAAAGGAAGGGATATAAATAAAAAAGAAGAGAAAAAGAAGAGATTGGGTTTATATCCCACCCTTCACTTGGAGTCTCAGAGCGGCTTACAAACTCCTTTCCCTTCCCCTCCCCACAACAGACACCCTGTGAGGTAGGTGGGGCTGAGAGAGCTCTTTCCAGAGCTATCCTTGAGAGAACAGCTCTGACAGAACTATGGCTGGCCCAAGGTTATCCAGCAGCTGCAAGTGGAGGAGTGGGGAATCAAACCCGGTTCTCCCAGATTAGAGTCCGCGCACTTTACCACTACGCCAAACAAGCAAACAACTTATACTAGATCGGTACAAAGGTCCATTTAGTCCAGCATCCTGTTTTCTATAATGGCCAATCTAGGGTTGCCAACAGGCCTGGAGAAAAATGCCATGTGCCTTTAACAGAGGCCTAATGTGTAGAAATGGGCAGCTGAAACTTTTGTGGCCCAGAAGCAGATATCACCAGGCAAATGACATCCCATTAAAGCTCTCATAAAGAAACAGGGTATCTTTTTTTCTCCAGACACTTGGCAACCCAAGTGCCATAGGGTTTTTTATTACCATACTTTTGCAGCAAGAATTGTTGCTTATTAGTATTTTTTTATTATTCTAATTGCTGAAATACAGTAATCTGATCATGCAAGGAAAAGCAATGAGCAATAGGTTTGGCTGCAAAAAGCAAAGCACCAATTAGAGCTTTTCTAGAAGAAGACTTAATTCAGGTGGACTGCAGCTACTGAGAGCTAACAGGAGGTAATTAATTGAGAAGCAGAAACACAGAGGAACAGAACAAAATTTAAAGAGGCCCTAGAAAGCTTCAACACCAGTGTGAACTGGCAGGCACTGCAGATGCACTTTTAAGGTCCAAACAAAAACCTCCACAAACTGGGTCTGAAAAAAAAATATGGGGAAAAATACCCCCCCCCCCCCCAAAGAACTGGAATGCACTAGGCTGTAAATGATATTGCTTGGATTTTCTGTAAAAGCCAAATTACCAAATAAGGACTGTTCCATACAAGACAAACTGGTAGACATCCAGGTAGGCTTGCTCTATCCTATTCTGTGCTAGGACAAGTTGAAGACAGCAGGAAAAGACCCAACAAGAGAAGGACTGACTCAATCAAGGCAGCCATGTCCTACAATTTGCAAGACCTGAGCAAGCCTGTTAACGACTTGATGTTTTGGAGTATGTTAATTCACAGGGTTGCCATGTCAGAGGCAACTTGACAATACTTGACACACACACACACACACACACACACACAGACTCTGTGCAATGGGTCATACACCCAGGAATGTTTTCTTAGGATGGCACTGTCAGTTATGTTTAAAGAAACCTTGCTCATTCATAACAGCCCCCTTGGAAATGAGTGCGGGGCTTCACCCGGGGGGGGGGGGCTTGCACTTCAAAGAGATCAAAGTCTTGAATGTGCATAACAGCCTTCACGCTCAGTAGTCAAGGGAGATATCACACTATGTCGAAGTTTAACCACTTTCCCTTGAAAACAAGTGCCGGGGTCAAGCTGGCATGCCTGTACTTGAAGCCCAACATCTTGGCTTAAGGATGTATGCGGGCTTTCAGTCTGACAGCTCAGCCTTCACGGGGCTTACGGCACAGGGCTGCGTTTCTGCATTTTCCTTCGCCCATTCAATGGTGCGGGTCCATTGAGCTGTTTTGTGAACCTGAAATGTGCTCCGAATCTGGGTACTCGGTTTCATCCCGATATCTCAGTATTCCTTGGAGTTATCTCCTGTTACCAAAAACTGATTGACAGAATCCAGATGGTGTAGTTCAGCTTTATCAATTGATGGGCGGCTGGCCAGATGCCATCCTGGTTAATCTGGATGAGGTCCTGGAGGCCATGGTGGGGTGGCTAAAGAAGAGCCGTTGAGACTGAATCCTTCAAAGATGGAGGTCCTGTGGCTGGGTCGGGGAGATGCTAGTGTGGGGCACCAGCTCCCAGCCCTTGACGGCGTGCTGATAAAACCGGCACCTTCCATGCAGAGCTTGGGGGTGATCCTGGATGCCTCCCTGACAGTGAAGGCCCAAGTCATCAATATTCCTAGGCTGGCATTTTACCAACTGCGCCAAGCCAGACCACTGGCCCCCTACCTGTCTCACTCTGACCTAGCCACCGTAATCCATGCAACAGTCACCTCCAGACTGGATTACTGAAACTCACTCTACGTGAGCCTACCCTTGAAGTTGACCAGGAAACTCCAGCTGGTTCAGAATGACACAGCTCGGGTCCTTATAGGGACCCTGCACATGGTTCACATCTCTCCGGCAGTGTTCCCTCTAAGCTGAGTTAGTGTGAGCTAGCTCACAGCTTTTTAGCCTCCAGCTCACACATTTTTGTCTCAGCTCAGGAAGGAGGGCTCCAGAGCAAACTCATTTATGCAGCAGCCAAATCGCTCGCTCAGAACTTTAACGTCAGTCGCTCACAAAGTAGAAGTTTTGCTCACAGGACTCCACAGCTTAGAGGGAGCATTGCTCTCCGGTAATGCGAGAGAGCTGCATTGGCTTTCAGTGGATTCCCAGATCAGGTACAAGGTGTTGGTGTTGACCTTTAACACCCTTAACAGAGACCCATGTATCTTTGGGACCGTCTCTCCTGGTATACCCCCAGGAGAGCCTTGCACTCCAGTGATCAACACCTGCTGGTGGTCCTCGGCCTGAGAGACATTCTGCTGTCCTCAACCAGGGCCAGGGCTTTTTCTGCCCTGGCCCCAACATGGTGGAACTCTCTGCCAAATTCCATCCGGGCCTTGTGGGGTTTACTATCCTTCCACAAGGCCTGCAAGGCAGAGATGTTCCACCAGGCATTTGGTTGAGGGCAGCAAGGGCACTCCCTCTTCCACCCCCACCCCCACAAGATAGCGGCTCCTCTGTGACTTAGATAGTGCTGCAAGATGTCAGCACTATCAGGATTTTGACGCTGTCTGGTTTTTTTTGGTCGCGTGACAGAGGTACCTGCTTGGGTTTGAACTTCTTCTGATAACGGGGTGACACCAGCCACTGGGCACCCTCGGTTTCGGTGGCGAGGGGAGCATCAGGATTTGCCCGCTGCAGTTGTAGGAAGGACAGGATGTTCTGCACCTCAGCCTGGTACGATGCGTCCGCCATAGTTTTACCTTTTGCTGCCAGCCGGCACCCAGCCATCCAGCGGGCGTACTGCTGCTCCTGGTGGCAGGGAGAGGAGGAAGAAGGTATCAGGAAACTCGGGCTTCACACATAAAGCTGCCTTCTACTGAATCAGACCCGTGGTCCATCGAAATCAGTACCGTCTATTCAGACTGGCAGTGGCTCTCCAGAGTATCAGGCAGAGGTTGTCTATGTCTCCTGTTGCCAGATCCTTAACTAGAAATGCTAGGAACTGAACTTGGGGCCTTCTGCATGGCAAGCAGATGCTCTACCACAAAGCTACAGTGCCTCTTGTACCTGCTGCAAGAGCAGACGGAGCATCCATGCAGCAGCTGTCCTTGCAGTTTCCATACCTCACCCCTCCCACTACAGAGCTGCCACACACCCCCAACCACCAGAGAACTTGTTTTAAAATAAGAATCACTATTATTTATATTTATTTATTTTATATTTATTTATTTATTTATTTATTTATTCACATTTCTATCCCGCCTTTCCAGTGAACTGGCTCAAGTTCCTTTCCAAGCGAACTGGCTCACTAGTAGATAGGTTGCCATAGTTCAATGACCCTAGAACTGTCTATTGCCGCAGTCTACTAGCTTTTCTGAATTCCCAGCTGGGTTTTGGGTCAGAGGTAGAGCATCTGTTTGGTATGCAGAAAGTCCCCAGTTCAGTGCCCAGCATCAATATTTAAGGGGATCAGGTAGTAGTAGTAATAGAAGGAGAAGGAGGAGGAGAAAACAAAGAGGGAAAGGAAGAAGAGGAAATTAGATTTATACCCTGCCCCTCACTACCCTCAGGAGTCTCAGAGCGGCTTACAATCTCCTTCCCTTCCCCCTCCCCATAACACACACCCTGGGAGGTAGGTGGGGCTGAGAGAGCACTTCTGAGAACTGCTCATGAGAGAACAGCTCTGAAAGAACTTGTGACTGACCCAAGGTCACACCAGCAGTTGTATGTGGAGGAGTGGGGAAATCAAACACAGTTCTGCCAGATTAGAGTCTGCGCTCCTAACCGCCACACCAAACTGAGGTGAACAGACCTCCGTATAACACCATGGAGAGTCATTGCCAGTCTGAGTGGACAATACTGACCCAGATGGACCAAGGGTCTGATGCAGTAGAAGGCAGTTTCATGTGATGCCCATTTTGGGGCAGGGGGGTATGGCTCAGTGTCAGAGCATCTGCCTAGCGTGCAGAAGGTTCAGTCCTCAGCATCTCCAGTTAAAAGGACCAGGGACTAGACGATGTGAACAGACCTTCACCTGAGACTCTAGATAGCTGCTGCCAGTCTGAGGAGACAGTACTGACCTTGATGGAGCAATGATCTGATCCAGTAAAAGGCAGCTTCATGTGTGTGCTCAACCAAAGTCTCCTCTTGTGCCTTCCCAAATGAAAAGGACTACAGAGGGTTTTTTGGGTTTTTTTTAATAGAAGCTGGAGATGCAGAGGCGCTAGTAGACTGTGGCTATCAATCATTACTATATTAGTGCGCTGCAGTGATCTAACAATTCAAAAAGCAAAAGTCTGAAAAAAGCGCTCTGGTGGTGGAGGTCAAACGGAGGCTGCAAGGGATGGAGGTAAGAAAAATGACAGTGATGTGTGGGGAAAGGTCACATCAAAGCAGGGGAGAACCTGGAAAGTGGACAGTTAGGGGCCACTGCCGTGGAGATGATCCAAAAATATCTCGCTCCAAAGCACAGCCGAAACTACTTAGCAGAAGCAAGTTTTGTCTGCAATAGGTTCGCACCACCAGCTTGCTAATATAACGCACGCTTCCTTTAAAACCTGATTTCATTTCCGCACTCCGGCACTCACGTCTACACAGCGCAAGTGAATTTCGCTCATCCCATCTGGTGAAGGAACCAGTAGCTTGATGCAGAATTTCTGCCCGGAGATGTTGACGTCGGGCACCACCTCGCAGCCTGGAGTGGGGGGGGGGGGAATAGCATTACAAATGGAGAGGAGAAAGGATGCAAAACTGTATGAACCTGCATCATATTGAATCAGACCACTGGTCCATCTGAACTCGCTACTGTCTAGTAATGACTCTCCAGGGTCTCAGGCAGAGAAAGATCTTCTGTGGTTTCCTGAGATCCTTTAACTGGGGATGCCAGGGATTGAACCTGAGACCTTCTGTCTGCAGAGCATGTGCCCCATTCATCGAGCTGTGACCCCTCTCAGAACTGAGATGCAATACATGTGAAGAGCATGGGGAGATGCAATATCTGTGAGGGTCCCCAGAAGTTGGATCAGGGTCTGCCACTATGGACCTTTCTCCTGTAACAGCTTCTAAAGGTAACTTGTATGGAGCCTGGAGTTGCCATTCTCCAGTTGGGGACAGGGGAATCCCCCGGTTTTGCAGGCTCCTGCCTGCTACTGGCCAGCTGGCCGGCAAGAGGAACCCCCCCCCCCAAAAAACAGCAATGTTGCCGGAAATAAACACATCATGCCTACGTCAACCAGAAGTGATATATGCACATCAGTGACATTGCAGGGTGACACTCTGGATTTGGGGCAGGACTCTATGGTTTGAGGCTGATTTTACCACAAAGTTTTGCCCAAAAACCACAGCGCTGCCCCCCGACATCAGTGACATAGGCATGCCCCATGATGTCACTTCCCACTCCCAGAATGCCCCCCCCCATCTCCCCGCCAGCGTTTCTGAGGGACCTGGCAACCCTAATGGAGCCACTGGTTTCTCATCCAGTACTGCCGACCAATGCTCCCTCTAAGCAGTGGAGTCTTGTGAGCAAAAATTCTACTTTGTGAGCTACCGGCATTAAAGTTGTGAGTGAGCGATTTGGCTCCTGCATAAATCAGTTTGCTCTGGAGCCATCCTTCCTGAGCAGAGACAAAAACGTATGAGCTGAAGGCTAAAAAACTGTGAGCTAGCTCACACTTACTCAGCTTAGAGGGAACACTGCTGCCTACCCTAACTAGCAGGAGCTCTCCAAGCTCTGCTCCCCAGTTTCTTTCTAACTTTGAACACACAGGACTGTGCTTAGGCAGGAGAGGAGCTGTGGCTCAGTGGCAGAGCATCTGCTTGGGGTGCAGAAGGTCCCAGGTTCAATCTCCGGCACCTCCGGTTAAAAGAACCAGGCAGTAGGTGATGAGAAAGACCTCTGCCTGAGACACTGGAGAGCTGCTGCCAGTCTGAGGAGACAATACTGACCTCAATGGACCAAGGTCTGACTCAATATAAGGCAGATTCACTTGTTCACAATTCCACTTCTGGAGCTCTGGGCCTGGTGACTGGAGTCACTCACCCTTGAGGTTGAGCTGTTGCACCGGCTCCCCAAGCGCTTCATCGGGACTCTTGTAGTAGGAGATGGAGGTCTCTTTGAAGGTCACCCAGTACTGCTTGTAACCTTTGAGTGTCAGCTTGCGGGGCCTGTGCCGTGGGAAAGGACAAGAAAGCAGCATTGTGTGGCTTTCCCTCCTCGTTTCAGCATTCTCTTTCCCTCTCTCACCTGCACACCAGCCCCCTTGTAGTTTCCTCCAACACCTCTGTGGGCTTGTTCCTCTCTACCTGTCTCCTTCACTCCAGAAGCTAGGAATCTTCTAGCTAAATCTAAAACTGCCTCTCTAGTTCCTACATGTGTCCCGCTATTACAAGTAATCTATAGGCAACAAAGATCGGTTAACCTGAGAAAATGGCAGCTGTGGAAGGTGGACTCTGTGGCATTATATATTTTAATTTATTTATTTATTAGGCTTATATTCCGCCCTCCCCGCCTCTTGGTAGGCTCAGGGCGGCTAACAACATGTGCTATGGACAGTTAAAACCATAAAATACAATTTAAAAAACATATCACATACTAGACCTTATACAGTGTCCTTCCTACAAGATAGGGCTACTTCACCCCATCCCAACAGCGTCAACAGGTGCAGATGGTCACGGACCCAGTCAGGAGCCCCCTATCGACAGACAGGTAAGACCCATCCCTTGCTTGGTATTCAGATATACCATCTCTGAACCTGGAAGTTTCGCTTAGCTATCCTGGCGGGTGGGGTTCTCTTTCAATTCACTTTTTGAGATACTTAATTCTTGGGGTCCCTGTTTTATAAGGTTGTTCACATTTGTGGGTTTTCTTTAATTACATTTTTTTTGCAAACTGCCTTATGAACGGTCTTCTGTTGAAAGGCTGTCTGGAAAGACTGTAAATAAAAATAATGAGATGTGCTCTGCTGGCAAGGCCTGTTTTATTATTGATTTTTGTACTGCCTCTAGCGAGTTACAGGCGCTTGAGAAATAAATAAAACAAGTTCTAAACCTGCATGGAATCATCCAGGGAAGGAGGGTTAATGATTTGGAATTGGATCCCTCTCCCCAAACCTCCCCTCTCAAGAAATTCTAAACTCCCTGGGGTATCAGCAGGCTGATTTTCACATCCCCTTCTGTTTCCGTCCTTTAACTGACTCTCAGCACTGCACACCTCTTGGAACATACTCAGTCCCCCTCATTAGACTGTGGGGCGGGGGTCCCCCTCACCTTTGGCTATTTTACAAAGTAATATATATATTTCCATATCTGTGGATCCCTCCCCACCTCCACACATGTAGAAACGCTTTCTCTACAAGGGACCTGGATTTTCTGCTGCTCTCGTGACTGACACAAGCCACCCACTTTATTTGTAGCAATACTAATAAAACAGCCTTGCCTGGAAGGTTGGGCAAAGTGCTGGCCAAAGCCAGCACCAAGAATCTTGCCTCCGTCTTCCACATCTCCCACCTTCCCTAATGACAAGGATATCACCATGTTTCCAGACCTAGAAAGAGAATCCAGGCATCCTTCCCCTGACTTCCTAAGCTTGAGCAAAATGCCAATGTTTGTACTGAAATCAGAAGCAAAGCAATTGCTAATTACTTATATATTTTATCATCATCATCATCATAATTATTATTATTACATAGAAGCACAGAGTTGGAAGGGGCCATACACGCCATCTAGTCCAACCCCCTGCTCAATGCATTGTGTGCAGAATAGCCAGGAGATCCTAAGACTCTCTGTCAGAAGTTTTAGCTCTTTTTTAGCATTATGCACCACTAGGTGCTGAGCTAGACTTGTTTTTTTTTAAGGCAAGAGACGTTTCAGAGGTGGTTTGCCATTGCTTGCCTCTGCATCGCAGCCCTGGTATTCCTTGGAGGTCGCTCTTCCAGATACTAGCCAAGGCTGACTCTACTTAGCTTCTGAGATCTGACAGGACTGGGCTAGCCTGAGTTATCCAGGTCAGGGCAAAGCAACTGCTATTGCCAGTTTATAGGGTTGCCAACCTCCATTTGGCACCTGGAGATCAACTGGGATTACAAGTGATCTCCAGGTGACAGAGATCAGTTCATCTGGAGAAAAGGACTGCTTGGAAGGTGGACTCTGTGGCATTATACCCTGCTGAGGCCCCTCCCCTCCCCAAACCCTGCCCTCCTCAGGCTCCACCCCCCAAGATCTCTAGGTATATCCCAACCCAGAACTGGCAACCCAATCAATTTAAGAGCTACTCCAAGATCCACTTTATGGTTTTGAGGCTCACCTGAGTATTCGGAGGTAATCCTTCAACTCTGGGATCGCTGTGAGACTGTCCTAGAAGGGCAAGATGAATTCTTATTTTATTTAGAGCATGTAAAGACCCCCTCTCGAGAGAACTACCCAAAACAGCTCACAAAGTTAAGCACTTAAACCATAAAAATCATAAAAATCAGTGACATGAAGACCGGCACTAAAATGCGTGACAAACAGCACAGAGCAGTATAAAAACCGTGTTTAGCAGAATGGAACAATGTTGGTAGCAGACAAACAGCATTGACAAAAAAATTTAAAGGATGAGTTGCCCCTTCAATTAAAACCCTAAATGAAAATGGAATGCTTTGGGTTTGGTGCCTTTTGCGTAGTGGAGCAAACAATAAACACCCAATTCCATTTGGCTGAAGACCTCTTTAGTAACAGTAACTGCAGGGAAGGCAACTTAGCTATGGGGTCGGGGGTTTTCCCGCCGAAACAGCCCCCAATCTGCTGGTTCGGATCAGGCCGGCGAGGGGAACCCCACCCCCAAAGTGCCCGATTCAGGCCGATGTGCCCGGCGTAATGTCACTCAGAGGTGACGGCATTGCGCCGGGCTGGGGTCGGGGGTTTTCCCGCCGAAACAGCCCCCAATCTGCTGGTTCGGATCAGGCCGGCGAGGGGAACCCCACCCCCAAAGTGCCCGATTCAGGCCAATGTGCCCGACGTAATGTCACCCAGAGGTGACGGCATTGCGCCGGGCATGTTGCTGGCCAACACTCTAGCAATCAGCCTGAAAACTCTATTTTCCAGGCTGATTGCTAGAGTGTCGACCGGTGACGTGCCCAACATGATGACATCACCTCCAGGTGACATCATTGCGCCATGCACATCCTGGAACAGGACCAACTCTCCCCCGCTGCAAAATGTGAGTGACTTGGCAACCCTATTAGCTACTGGAATAAGGAATAACAATACTTAACTAATTCAGGTGGGGAGCCGTGTTGGTCTGAAGCAACAGAACAAAGTTTTGAGTCCAGTGGCACCTTTAAGACCGACCAAATTCAATTCTGGGTATAAGTTCTCTCATGTATGTGCACACTTCTTGACTGATGAAGTGTGTGTGCACACGAAAGCTTATACCCAGAATTAAACTTGGTTGGTCTTAAAGGTGCCACTGGACTCAAAACTTTGTTCTAGTACTGAACAAAGCTGTTTATAGAGCTCTAGCCCAGGAATGCCCTGGCCTGGTTCTTCAGATTTGCGGTAGGCCTACTGGGACAGCCTCTTAAAGAGGCAGTACAGAACAGTGCCTAAAACAGAGTAGGGGAAGGTGCCACCCAGGGAGGCCTCAAGGGAAAGGGCATCCCAAAGATGAGAGGCCACCACGGAGACCTCCATGATGGCCCCCTTCCCTGCAGACCACCCTGCCCCCCAAAATTTCCCCAGGTTCTCTTGCTCTTGTTATTTTTGAGATTAGTTTGGAATATTTAATTCCAGAGGTCCTTTGGGGTGGAGAAGTCCCAGCTGCTGCTGCTGTCGAATGGTTCTGTAGAGCTGACTGCACCATAAAATTTGCCTGTTGTTGCATAGTTTTAAAATGCATCAACTGTCCTACGGGACCTTCAGGACCCTCAGTCAGATCGTTGCCAGCTCTGGGCTGGGAAATTCCTGGAGGTTTTTGGAGTGGAGCCTGAGGAGGGTGGGGTTTGGGGAAAGGGCAGGCTTCAGTGCAGCATAATACCATAGAGTTCACCTTCCAAAATGGCCATTTTGTCTGGGAGAACTGACCTCTGTCGCCTGGGAATCAGTTGTAATCCCAGGAGATCTCCAGCTGCCACCTGTAATTTGGCAACACTAATCAGACCTCAGCAGCTTGGCCTGGGGATGCTACGGCAAGGATATTTCCCATCCCATAATCTCAGCATACAAGGCGGCCACGCCCCGTTCAGCACTCACCAGAACATTCGGAGTCGTCGATTTCCCCTCCAGTCTGACTTCCAGTGTGGCAAGAGCAGCATCCAGGTCATCCAGGCCGGAGTCTCCAGCATGGTCTGTGGGGCTGGTGTTCAAGGACAGCTGGTTGATCCGGTACTGGAAGGGACAACACGGACAAGTTCGGCTTGAGATGCATCAGGTGAGTGGCACTTAGTGGTAGGGTTGCCAACTCTGGGTTTGAAAACACCTGGAGGTTTGGGGGCAGAGCCAAAGGTGGGTGGTGTTTGGGGAGGGGAGGGACTTAAATGGCATACAGTGCCATAGAGTCCACCTTCTAAAGCGACCATTTTCTCCAGGGGAACTGATCTCTGTTGCTTGGAGATCAGTTGTAATAGTGGGGGATTGCCAGCCACCACCTGGAGATTGGCAACACACTACTCAGTGGGACCCTCAAATAATGATCCAGACACCCAGAATTAACCACTAAACCAAAGGTTGCCAGCTCTGGGTTGGGAAATACCCAGAGATTTGGGGGGTGGAGCCTGGGGAGGGTGGGATTTGCAAAAGGGAGGGACCTCAGCTGGGCATGATGCCATAGAGTCTAAAGCCCACCCTCCAAAGCAGCCATCTTCTCCAGGGGAAATTATTTTGGTTGTCTGGAGATCAGTTGTAATAGTGGGAGATCTCCAGGAACCACATGGAGATTGGCAACCCTAGCTAAGTACTAGGGATTCCAGCCTCCAGGTGGGACCTGGAGATCCCCCAGAATTACAGCTAGACCACAGAGATCAGTTCCCCTAGAGAAACTGGATGCTTTGGAGAGTGGACTCTATGACATTGTATCCCACTAAGGTCCTCCCAGGCTCCATTCCCAAATCTCCAGGAGTTTCCCGACCGGGATCTGACAACCCTACCCCCCATCCTCCACCGGTGGCCAAAGGGGTCCTCGTAACCTTACTAAGTGCCCAACAGTCATCTAGTGGTAGGCACTCAAATGTTCTTGGGGAGGGGGAGAAGAAGTTACCTGCAAAGCAGCGAAGACCACCATCTCTTCTTCAGTACAATCTGTCTCCTCCAGCAGAACAGACCAACGGGCCTGTTCATACAGCTGGTTTATCCGCACGGCATCATACTGGATGCAAGAAAGCAAAACACAGATGGGCCAGCTGACTATACAAGACAAGCTCTACCCTGCTTTTAAACACTCTCCAGAAAGCCGCTCTGAGACTCCCTTGGGGAGTGGAGGGCGGGGTATAAATCCAATCTCTTCTCTTCTTCTTCTCTTCCACAGACTAGAAATTGGAGTTTTGCATTCCCGCTAAACCCTGACCTGGATGGCTCAGGCTAGCCCAACCTCTGCAAATCTTAGAAGCTAAGCAGGGTGGGCCCTGGCTAGTATTTGGATGGGAGACCACCAAGGAACACACGGGTCATGACCAGTGCTCCCTGTAAACTGTGGGATCTTGTGAGCAAAAATTTTACTTTGTGAGCTACTGGTACTAAAGTTGTGAGCAAGCGATTTGGCTGCTGCATAAATTAGTTTGCTTGGAGCCATCCTTCTTGAGCCAAGACAAAAATGTGTGATCCGGAGGCTTAAAAACTGTGAGCTAGCTCACACTCACTCAGCTTAGAGGGAACCTCACGAGGGGTTGGCATGAGTCAGCTGCGACTTGATGGCACTTTTCACCACCTACATTCCTTGCGTTGTGATGCTGCCATGACCCTCAAAACAATGGTGGGAATGTAGTATCTAAGGAATCGAATGCCTTTTCTATATTAAGTGAGCGTAATAAAGATCTTGGTTGTTTTGAGTCGCAGGCAACTAGTATGTGTAATGCTTTGTGACTATTGTTGGTTATATCCTGCCCTGGCATGAACCCGGATTGGTCTTCGTGTACATATTTTGTTATGAAAGAGTTGAGGCGTTTGGTGATGACAGACATAAAGATTTTATAGTCTTGGTTGAGTAATGAAATGGGTTGGTATGAGGCCGGGTTGGTTGGGTCTTTCTCTGGTTTTGCAATTACTATAATTGTTGCTGAATTCCATGATGTGGGTAAGATTCCTGATTTCAGGACTTCACTGCATGCGTCTATTAGTGGGTGTACTAGGATGTTTTTAAATTTCTTGTAAAATTCTGCTGGGAAGCCGTCTGGTCCCGCTGTTTTATTGTTTTTTAGATTCTTGATGGTTTCTAGGATTTCTGGTTGTGTAATTAGGATTTCTGTACTTTGTGACCTTCTGGTATTTTGATGATTTGTGGGTGAGTGGTCAGGTATTCTTTAATCTTATTTTTTTGTGTATGGGGGGGTTATGTATATAGTTTCTGGTAGAAGTTAGTATTTCATTTATGACTTTTGATTTGGTTTGTAGGTTTCTTTTTTCATCTCCTAACATTGCAATGGAGGTACTTGTTTTCCGATTCTTCACTTTCCATGAGAGTATTTTTAGTAATTTTGATGAGGTAACCCAGTATGTTTGTTTTATGTACACGTTGATATTGCTTTATTCTTGTATACTTTTGAAAAACCAATAAAAATCTTTTTTTTTTAATGGTGGGAGAAACACAGGCTTTTAAAAAGCCCCTTTTAAAAATAAATAAAATAAAAGTTGGCCTCTCTGCGTGCACACACACACATGGAATAAAGGAGAGGGGCTGATGAACTAATGGGGGCCTGGATCCCTGTGGGGAGGGAAGTGGCACTGACCTTTGGCTCTAGGTCAAAGAAGCTATAATACTTGAAGCGTAGCCACAGATGATCGTTTTCCTTAATATCTTGTTGCAGCAGAGTCCGTGATGAATCCAACCACCTGGGGAAGCAGGAAGTGAGCAAACATGAAAACTATTGAGGAACTAGCTTTGCCCCAACTACCCATCCTGTTTCTTTTTGGGCATATAAATCCCAAGAAGAACCTGTTTCTGTACTCTTGCTGTTGTTTGCACTGCTGTTGTATTTTCCCCTTGTGTGGTAAGATTTGTAAGGAGAAGCCCATGTGGTTTGCAGTGGGCACTTTCACTTTCCTCTAGGGTTGCCAAGTCCTTCAGGGGGGCAGGGAAACCCCCGCTCAATTGGCCTGCTCCCCGCCGGGGGAGATTGGGCTGCCAGGGGGAACCCCACCCACAAATTGTCGGACTGCGGAGAAATACCCAGTGTGATGACATCACCTGGAAGTGATGTCATCGTGTTGGGCACGTTTTTTGGGGGGATGCTCTATCATTTGAGGGAAAACTCTATGGTTTTCCCTCGAATTGTAGAGGTCCCGCCCCCAATATGCCCGATGCGCACCAGAAGACTCCCAAAGAGGGCCAGGATTCCCCCCACTAAAACGTGAGGGAGACTTGGCAACCCTACTTTCCTCTGCTTCTTCCTCTCCCTCTTTTGTCTTTGACGATTCTTCTGATATCAAATTTTAGATTTCAGGCCCATTGGAAAAGAGCAGGGGTGGCCAAACTGTGGCTCAGGAGCCGCATGGGGCTCTTTCACACATATTGTGCGGCTCCCAGCAGGGCAGCTGGGAAAGTGAAGGGAAGGCATGCCTCCCTGATCAGTCTTCCCTTCCCCAGCCAGTGTTCTCCTCCTTGGATAGGCTTTTTTTTGGGGGGGGGGAAGCAGAGAAAGAAAGCAACTTTAAATGCATTCTCAAAGTGCCCCCTCCCCCCGCTGACTGGCTTGGAGAAGGCATTTGTCTCTTTAAATACCTTCTCCAAGTCAAGCTGGCTGGTGTTGGAGAAAACATTTAAAGTTAAAGTTGCTTTCTTTCCACCTCTCCCTTCCTCCCTCCCCATTTATTTGTTTTCTTTCTACCATTCTCTTTCTCTCTTCCCCTTCTTTCCTCCCTCCCCCCACCTATTAGCTGTCTTTCCGCCTTTTTTTACCTTTTTCTCTCTTTCTCCTTTCCTTCCTTGCTTTCTATCTTTCTCTCTCTCCCTTCCTTCCTTTCCCTCATCTATTTGTTATCTTTTTTCTTTCTTTCTCTCTCTCCTTCATTTTCCCACCTTTCATTCTTTCCACCTTTCTCTTTCTCTCTTCCTCCCCCTCCCCATCTATTTTCCTTTCCTTTTCTCTCTTTCTCTCTCTCCTCCTTCCTTCCTCATCTATTTGCCTTCTTTGGTTTTTCTCTCTCCCCCCCTCCCTCCCCCATCTATTTGCTTTCTTTCCACTTTCTCTTTCTCTCTTCCTTCCTTCCTTCCTTTCTCTCTCTCTTCCTTCCTTTCCCCCTTCCCCATCTATTTGTTCTCTCTCTCTCTCTTTCTCTCCACCGCTTCCATTATTTCTTTCCACCTCTCTTTCTCTCTCTTTTAGATAAATAAATATAATTAGTAAACAAATATCATTGGACAAATAAATATCATGATCTGTCTTTACCTCTTTTGTTTTTATTTTTGGCAGTCACATTTAATATTAATAAAAAATCAAATTTGCATATTTTAAAATAAAAATATGTAACATTTGTTCATGTCTTGTGGCTGTCTTCCCCATCCCTCCCTCTGCCTCCCCCTTACCTGCTGTTGATCTGAGTCTTCTCGACAAGGGATCCTGGCCGGTGCATGCGTAAGATCTGTTCTGGGGTCAGCCCAGTCTGACTGATGGACAGCATTCTGTAACAGGCTTCAGTGTGGGCACTGTCTGAAAAGTGAGCAGGCATCCCACGGAATAGCTGCTGCTCAGCATCTGGTGTTGGGATGGATGTGGGGGGAGATCAGAGATGGGGGAAAAGGTCAGTGTGTTTCATCTTGTATTCTCTGGAAGGACCACCAGTTGGTCGTCTGACAAAGCAGGCATCATGATCTCTCTAGGAGGTGAACCAAGACTGTCTCAAGACACTGACACCAGCTCAGTTGTGAGGTAGGTGGGGCTGAGAGAGCTCTCTCGAGAACTGCCCTTGAGAGAACAGCTCTGAAAGAACTTATGACTGACCCAAGGTCACACCAGCAGCTGCATGTGGAGGAGTGGGGAACCAAACCCGGTTCTCCCAGATTAGAGTCTGCGCTCTTAACCACTACACAAAACTGACTGTAAAGGGTGACCAAGTTCTTGTGAAAACATCTAGGTAAGATGAAACTTACCCATTCCATGAGCAGCTGTTACTTCTGGTAACATAATGAGGCATCAGCAGTTTCCCCCTCAGACTGCCCCAGGTCTCATGCTAACTCAAGAGTTCCCTCAGGAACAGCTTTTCATTGAGCTAACGCCCTCTCTTACTTGAGAATGGACAAGCTGTCACAATCTCTCCCTTCCTTCCAGAGAAGAACACAAACTTACCTGCTTCATTATGCATTGTGGCTGAAAAAGAGCTTCAAAATATTCAATAAAGTGCCCTCTCTTAGAGTTAGAGGCCTTGATCAACTTCCCAAGGAACTCTGAGATTTCTCAGAGGGCATTTTGAAAGCAACCATTCTAACCCCCAAATCCATCTCTTTAATCCAAGATGAGCAGTAATTTAAATTGGCAAACTGTGCTCAAGGGAGTCATGGTTTTGCAGCAAATAGGCCATGGTATTTGAAAGACTGCATACTCCCATATGAAACTGCCTAATTACTGATGAAATAATGTTAAACCCTGGTCTGTGTGCCGCTGTGATCTGAAATAAGGTGGGTAACTGTAGAAACAGGACCTGTTTTGTGGTGGCACCTTGATCATGGAACACTCCTCCCTGCAGCTGGCTGGCACTCTCTGAAGGCATATTTGTTCCTGTTGATCATCAATATACTAATAGCTAAGATGCCCCCTCTGTGCGGATATCTAAATCCACACATCGGGGGCACATTGGGGACAGAGAGATTTTCCTGCACACTTGGGGGACTCCCCAGGTGTGCAGAAAAATCTGAACAGTTAAAAAAATTATACAGGGGATACTTAAATCCCCCAAAAGTAAAAGAGCATGTCAAGAGAATGCGCTTGGAATGGTGTCTGGGGCGGGGGGAGAAGGTTTGGTGGGCCCGTGGCTGGGAGCTATCTGGGCCTCACTGTCGGAGAATGGCGCACCTGCGGCGGCTTCCTCCTCTATGTGGAGCTCCCCCCCCCCCCATGAGTATCGCAGGTCCCTGCTTCTTGTGTGTGTGTGTGCGTGTGTGTGTGTCTGTCTGTCTGTCTATCTAAATATGTGATTTGAATATGCAGTTATTATACTGGTATTTTACATTTGTTATATTGTTTTAATTCTCTATATTCCATCTTGAGCACCTTTGGTGAAGATAGTGGGGCAGACGCTATTTAAAAAGTGTCATGCTTTAAGCAAGATTAGAAAGCACATGCCGTTGTACTTGGATGTGTGCACATGCTCCCTCGGCCTCCCCCCAAACGACTCACTTGTTGGAAGCCGCACTCCTGTCAGGTCATAGGTCTCTGTGGCGCTTCCTTCTTTCTCCTTGTGCTTCCTTTTCTCCTTCTCTGCAGGCGCACGCAGCAAGGACAGTTCTTCAGGATGACGGATACCTGCAGGATACTTCCATTAGCCCCTTTGCTGATCTCACCTGTTGCTTTATCCTTTCTCAGTGCCCCACAAGGCACCCTAACCTGTTGCCCTGTCTTCCCCTGAAACCTTCTTGCCTTGAATCACAGTTAATTACAGGGACTGGGACATGAATCTGCAATGAACTCAGCTTCGGGTCTAAAATTCAGCCTCTTCTTGAAAATCCCAGCTCACTAAGTTCCTAGTCCTCATTATTATATGGAGGAGCTAGAGGAGAGGATTACTGTGGCACTAGAGAATGGAGCAAGGAGGGCTGGCTTTTTACGAGAGAATGCACTAGGGGCTTTTCTCTCCCCTGAACCACAAGCCAAATTCTCTCATTTATACAGCCATTAAAGGTGGAGTCTTCCTTTGAAAGAGTCACCTGAACTTCCAACATCTGCCCAAATTCTGAAACAGGTGGGGTAGCCATGTTGGTCTGAAGCAGCAGAACAAAGTCTGGGTCGAGTGGCACCTATAAGACAATCAAAGCTTTATTCACAGTATAAGCTTTTGTGTGCAAGCCCATTTAATCAGATACCTGTGATTGTACACAAAAGCTTATACCATGAATAAAACTTTGTTGGTCTTAAAGGTGCCACTGGACTCAGACTTTGTTCTGCAGATTCTGAAACGGCATCCATCAGGGTAGAATAGGAATATCCAGTATCGAAAAACAGAGGAAGGAGGCTGCATCTATACAGAGTCCAGAAAGAGAAGGGTCGGGGGAAGAATTACAGTATGAAAGTATTTTTATGTGTATTAGTAGATCCCTATGCATTTCACACGCTGCTTCATCAGGGGATCTGATTACAAACAAAATAAAAGAATATAATAACATCAGCTTCTCGTATTTTAAATTCTCTTATATATTAAATTTTGCATATCTTGTGACTCTAAAAATATGTACACATAGCATTATCCTGGTTACTGCAGCCCTCTTGTGATAAACTGATGCTATAACTTTACAAAACAGACAAACTATGTGGCTTCTTAAGAGAAAAAATTATGCTCAGTCCTAAAATTTATTTTATAAAACAGTCTGTACATTTCACATTTCTTGTTATTGCTTTCTTGTATTTTGTTCTTAATTAGATGCCATGATGAAGCAGCATGCAAAAAATACGATATACAAATATCAGTAAAATTATTTTCCCACTACACCGGTTTTTTCCTTCTCTCCATAGAATCAGGAATAGTTGAGTGTTGCGGAGGGATGTTGCCGCCCACTTTGATGCCCCTACACCACCCTCTGCCTCATGGGGTGCTCACCTAGTACCCTGCAGATGTCGATCACTGCACTGAAGACAGGCTGGGCAAAGTTGGCTCGGATACGGACGACATGCTGGTTTGGCAAGGAAAGACGCACCGGCTTGTGCTGCGGAGTGTACTGCAGGCGGGCATCAGCCAAAATCCCATATTTATCCAGGCTCCAGTGTGTATTCAACAGCCAGATTTTCTTCTGCTCCCACCACAGGGCATGGTCCGACCAGTCTCGCTGCAGTTCTACAGGAAAAAGCAAGAGAGCAAGAGAAGAAGCCCAGTCAGGTCACATCCTTTGTATGCAGAAAGTTCCAGGTTCAGTCCCTGCTGGGGAATCAGACACTGGGAATGGATCTTCTCTGGAATGCTGCCGCCAGTCAGGGTAGAAAATACTCAGCTAGACGGACCACAGCTTTGAATGGGGATTAAGGTAGCTTCGTAAATATATACATGAGGGTTCTGTGGTATCAGTATGAAAGCCACAGGCAAAGAGGGGAGCCAGCAAAATGGAATTAAGGCTGAAATTCTGTACCTATGATGATCTTCCACTGATGAAAATTTCTGGTCCAGAAAGTCCCTTCCAATGATTGTTTAGCCAAAGCGTCCTCAGTAAATTTGTCCCTTTAGCAAAGACTGGCATGTAATTACATTTGGCATGTGGTTGCATCTTTGGAGGCCTCACTTATACTTTTATTCTGTGCCTAGTGGTTTCACTTTGGAACAATTCTTTTCGGTCCATCTTGTATCTATGTAGCATAATTGTATGATTGTACTGTATTATGATATAAGCCAATTTGTTCCTCATTGTGTCTGACCTCTAGAGAAGGCCTATACAGGCCGAAACACGTCAGGCCAAGTCCATTGGCCCTTGTGTGTAAGATTTTGGTATTTTTACATGAGATGTGATTGGGCCCTTATGTTTTTTAATTCTTTGCTAATAAATACATGTATCTTTTTATATTATATATTAAGCTTTTATTGCTGGCCCTCTGTTCTGTTTGACTTACATCTTTAGGTTCCAGACAAAATAGCAAACCATGGTTTATTTTAACGACAGCTTATTTGTGAACCCAGAATTCATTTCCCAGGCAGTGGGCTCTTCCACAGTCTCATCTTCCTCCCTTGTACATTCCTGTTCCTCCATTTCTTTTTTCTGTTCAGCATGCATTTTGCACCCTCTAGTGGTTCATTCGATATTACATCAGTTTACGTCCAGCATAAAAACCTGCAGTTAAAATCTACAGGTAGATATGCTGGAAATAAACTGGTGTAATATCGAATCGACTGCTAGAGGGAGCAAAATACATGTGGAACAGAACACACCCACACACCCCTGGAAGAAACAGGAACTTACAAGTGAGGAAAATGAAAATGCAGGAAAGCCCAGTCACTCACATCCTGGTTTACCTTGATAAACCCTGGTTTCATAATCTTTGTTCTGCCTGGACATCTCCACAGCTGGAGAGTGTCTGAGGGTGCTACTAAGGAATTAGCCAGGACATCTGCATCTAGGGTTGCCAAATCTTACCTTTTGTGTAGCAGGGGGGAGTCCTTCCCATCCGGGAGTCTTCTGGCGCGTGCGTGAAGTGCATGTGCCGCGATGATGTCACCCGGAAGTGACATCATCGTGTTGGGGAGGGACCTCTGTAATTCGAGGGGAAACCATAGAGCTTTCCCTTGAATTATAGAGCATTCCCCCCCCAAAAAATGTGCCCGACGCAATAACATCACCTCTGGGTGACGTCATCGCGCCAGGGATGTTGCTGCAGCCCGGCAATTTGGGGGCGGGGTTCCCCCTGGCGGCCCAATCCGGACCGGCGGGGAACAGACCAATTGAGCGGGGGTTTCCCCACCCCACGAGGGGACTTGGCAACCCTATCTGCATCCGAACATCATGTGAAACCATACCTAAGACTAACCGTGGTTATTAAACCAGCTTCAAACCATGATGTCAGACTCTGGTTCGACAGACCCTACCTGGAGTTAATTAACTGGTCACCATTAATTAAATCCTGGTGTATCATCTGAACCAAGCCCAAGAGGGACCTTTGAGGAAGACCCAGGTAGCCTTGGCCACAGACTGAATTGGTAGCCTTGGCCAAGCCACTGTCACCCCCGAATGGCAATGTGGGGGAATAACACCCCTAGCCTGCCTTACAAGGATGTTGTAAAGATGATGGAGATTATGTATGTGAAACACTTGGGACATTTTTGAGATTTCAGAAATGAAAACAAGCACATATTCATAACACTCATATTCACATTGCCTAAGTAGATATGTACCCAGGGCTGGCGTCATCATACCCTGAGGTGATAAGGCAGCTGCTGGGACCCAGGGTGTCTGGCTGGGCCCACTACTGCCAGCAGCATCTCCTGCCCTCTCACTTTTTAGCATTCCATCACCCATGCTCCCTGCTGCACTCATTCTGCCTGGTGCCGCTGCAGGCATCTTGAAGCATGGGCAGTGGGAATGCGAGAGCAGATAAGGGAAGGACACGCAAGCAGGTGGAAGGCATGCAGGGGAGTGGGTGGGCATAAGTGCCTGCTGGTAGGCAGAGGAGGGGAGGGGGGCTCCCGGGAACTGCCTGGCCCCCTCTCCAAAACCTGGAATTAACCTGTATGTGCCATCCACTATCACTCACTGCCGAAGGTTCTTCATCAGCTGACTGCAGGCTGCAAACATTTACTATCCTCTGCTGATTTAAAGCCTGGACAGTTTTGGCTTGGGCTACACAGCAGAAAAACACAAATTACTCTACAGTACACTCAGCAATTCAAAATATACCGCAGTAGCTGCAAGGTGTGAAAAAGGCAGGATATGCACTGTTTGGTGCCTTAGCATTTCAGACGCATGCATATTTACATGCTGCAAGTGCCAACTGTCCTGGAATACAGGCAGAGTAACAGAGTAGATCTCAGTAAAGAGTCCAGTCCAGGGGTCAAAATATCAGTTTAGCAGCAGTCAAGGTCAGCTGCCAGCAATGAATCTTGAGGCTCCTGTATCTCTAATTCACTAACTGTAGCTGGTTCAGAGCTGGCTGCCTGTGGCTCCTCGACTCCTGAGGAGTCTTCAGCCACACTGGACTCAGGCTGGTCAAGCTGACCCACAACACCAGCCTGCAAATGGGCAAAGTCAACAACTGTCTGTACACATGCTTTCTCCATTGTGGCCTCCATCTTGTGGAATGGCCTGTCTGCAGAATGTTGTGATGTGCAGGCAGATAGTGGCCCAGAGTGAGTGGTCAGCTTTGTTGGCCTGAAGCAGTAGAACAAATTTAGAGTCCAGTGGCACCTTTAAGACCAACAAAGATTTATTCACCTTATAACCTTAGCTTGTTATTTAGTTTTGTCTTTGCATATCTTAAAATATCTTCATCATGTTACATGTTAATTTGCTCTTCGGCCTCTGTCTATAAGTTTGAACTCTACCTTCCACTCCAATATATTTGAAAAAGTGTGCATGCGCACGAACGCTCATACCTTGAATAAATCTTTGTTGGTCTTAAAGGTGCCCCCGGACTCTAAATCTGTTTTACAATAATAAATAGTTGCTTTTTTCAGTGGAAGGGGTTTTCCCCTCCAGGTTGTATCAGCATCAACACACTGCAGTGCTGACACTGTTGTTTTCCCCACCTTCATGCAAATGACCTCCCACCGTGAAATTGACAGGATTGCCAAGACCAAGCTGGGTGATGAAACGACAGGAGAGGAGTTAAGTTTATGAGCAGCTGTGTCATTTCCTGCCCTAGTTATCAGACCCCTAAACCAAGCAGGGATGAGGGGGTTTAGCATCAGCCCCTAAGGGTGACAGTGCCCTAATGGTTATCAGAAGGATTCCAGAAACCCACAGGGGAAAAGGGATCTGACCACAATTCCTAGCTGAGTCACTGGTATTTCCCTCCCCCCCCACACACACACACATGCAACTGGATAGAAACGGATCCATCTTTACTGTGGTTTGTGAACCGCACAGACAGACATTTCTGTCTCAAATAGAAGTTACTTATTTACAGTGGATCTCTGGAAGTTCTAAGGCAAAATGTGCACAGAAATAACAAAACCGTTATTTCTAGCTTCGTCTTTGGGCTTAGTTCAATCCTGCGTCCGTGAGATGGAACAGCAACTGGGCAGTGTCTGGAAAGCAGTGCTAGGGTTGCCAGCTCAGGGTTGAGAAACACCTGGAGATTTTGGGAGTGAAGCCTGAGGATTGCAGGATTTGGGGAGGGGAGGGACTTCAATAGGGTACAATGCCATAGAGACCACCTTCCAAAGCAGCCATTTTCTCCAGGTGAACCAGTCTCTGTTGCCTGGAGATCAGTTGTAATAGCGGGAGCTCTCCAGCTACTGCCTGGAGGTTGGTAGCCCTAAGCAGTGCAGCTCTTGCTGACCCACTGTGCTGCAAAAGTGCTGTAAAGTGCTGTAAAACATACCGCTGGAACATGAAGTAGAACATCACAGCGCAAAGGATAAAAAGGGTTAATATTGTTTGGGTGAGAGAAGGGAGAGGAGAGAAAGCAGCATGGCACAGCCCGATCTCACTAGCCCTCAGAAGCTTAGCAGGGTCAGTATTTGGATGGTAGACCACCAGGGGTCATTTCATAAAAAAAGAGGTGCAGGAGCTCATTAGCATAACTTATTTGCATGATGTGCCACACCCCCTGACATCACCGGAAGTGTGTCAGAAGGCAACACCCACCGCTCAGGCTCCACCCCCAAAATCTCCAGGGATTTCCCAACTCAGAGCTGGCGAGCCAGCTTTACACTTTGACTAAAGACATTTGAGGTTTCCTTTGCTCTTGCAGGGAAGCTACCCTACAGCAAGCATGAAAATACAGATCAAGTGAGTATGCTTTTGCTTTTTCCCACAGCGCATCACCATATGTGCCCGCTCCTGGGCTTGTTACTCTCAGAACGACATTCCTGTGCGTTCCTGCTCGAAATGACCCCTGGAGACCACCAAGGAAGGCTCTGCAAAGGAAGGCCATGGCAAACCACTTCTGCCTCTCACGTGCCTCGAAAGCCCTTTGCTGGGATCATCATAGGTCGGCTGTTGCTTGACAGGTGGTGGACCTACATTTTTTGGGCCCTAAAGCTTGAACTGTTATGGGGGCCCCTTCTCAAACAGGAACATTAGGGTAACAACCAACAAGGTCCAAAGGGCCTTGCTACCCTTGAAAGGACCTCAAGGCCCAAATGGCGGAGAACAGGATGGTGGTGAGGGTGGAGCCCTTGAAAATGGGCCATACACTGAGCCCCTTCCCACCAGCAACAAGGTCTGAGTAACCGCTGTTGTCTTCTTCAGTGGGGCTGTCCCCTGGCAGACCACCACAATTTTTTTAAAAATTAACCACTATATCTCAGATTTTGATTAAAATTGCTGTACTGGCCCTATGAAATGGGCATTAGAGCATACAAGAAGTGGGACCTGTGATACTCACCGGGGGGGGGGGCAGTATCCTCCACAGCTCAGGGCCTGCTGAAGCTGGAGGAGCTCCAGAGGAGCAGGAAGCGGCAGCAGGTGACCCCTTATCCTCCCCCCGCAGCGGTGGCGGCAGCGAGGCCGGCCTGCCAAGCCTTGTCCTTCCCCCCAGCGGCAGTGGCGAGGCTGGCCTGTCAAGCTTTCTCCCCCCCTCCCCTGCGGCAGCGAGACCAGCCCCCCAAGCCTTCTCTCCCCGCCCCCCCCCTCCCGGGGGCAGCAGTGGACAGTTTCCAGAGCGTTCTCTGTGCAGGGAATGCTCTTTTACTTTTGGGGGGGATTTAAGTATCCCCCGAATAATTTTTTTAACTTTTCAGATTTTTCTGCACACCTGGTGAGCCCCCAAGTGTGCCGGAAAATCTCTTTGCCCCCTAGGTGCCCCCAACATGCGGATTTAGATATCCACATGCAGGGGGAGCCTTGGCTATTAGATATATAGATTCTCAGGTGAATACTAAGTACTTCATCCCATTGGCTTATGATTCTGTCACTAAAATAGCCTCATTTTAATACAAACACTTTAAAAAACTCCATCAATTTTGTTGAAAAACTCATTAAAAAAAAAGGATTTTCCCCTCCCCCTTGAATCCCCCCCCATGCAACCAATATAATATTTTTGGAGTCTTTATGTATTCACAAGCTTGTTCTATCATTTTCACATAAATGAAAGGCACATTGGGGACTTACTTAATTTATCTACTATCTGGAGCATGACACCTCCGATATGCATGCTGCCGGAGACCCGGAGTGGGACTGGATCAGCCTCAGGTCCCAGATCCTCCACAAACACGCTGAGCTCCCATGAGTCATCGATATATTCCCCACTGGCTGTCTTTATACCAGCCATGGTATGTCCTAGAGAGGCAAGAAAAGACAGTAGCTTGAGTGAAGAGTCCCACTGGATCAAATCAAAAGGTCCGCCTTGTCCAAATACATAGGTGATGTAATTCCTCTGTTTCGCCCCAGCATCTGATAAACAAAGAGATATACTGCCTCTTTACATGGAGGTTCCATCTAGCTATCAGGACTAACCGCCATTGACAGAGCTCTGTCATCGACAGAGTTTAGTGTAGTGGTTAGGATTTTATGCCAATAAAGGTATATGTATGTATGTAGTGGTTAGGAGCGTGGATTCTAATCTGGGAGAACTGAGTTTGATTCCCCACTCCTCCACATGCAGCTTCTGGTGTGACCTTGGGTCAGAAACAGTTCTCTCAGAGCTGTTCTGGAAAGAGCTCTCTCATCTTCCCCTACCTCACAGGGTGTCTGTTGTGCGGAGAAGAAGGAAAAAGAGATTGTAAGCCGCTCTGAGACTCCTGTGGGTAGTGAAGGGTGGGATATAAATCCAATCTCTTCCTCCTCCTCCTCTTCTTCTTCCTCTCCCCTCCATGCATTTTCTAAGTGCCTGTTATGTTACCTAAGCTAGTGGCCATCATATCTTGTGACAATGAAGTCATACATGAATTATGTGTTCTGTAAGGAAGAACTTCCTTTTGTTTGCTCTGAATCGACTCAAAGAGATGGGAATCCAGGATACAGGTTCAGCTCAACACACACTAGCCATTGTCTCAGGCCTGATTCTTATATTACCAGAACAGCAACTGTATGACAAGTAACAACCACACATGAACACACCCAAAGCTGCCTTGTACTGAATCTGACTTTTGGTCCATTAAGGTCACTACTGTCCACTAGCCCTGACCTGGATGACTCAAGCTAGCCTGATCTCATCAGATCTTGGAAGCTAAGCAGGGTCGGTCTTGCCCAGTACTTGGATGGGTGAGTCCCAAGGAATACCAGGGCCATGATGCAGAGGCAGGCAATGGCAAACTACCTCTGAAATGTCTCTTGCCTCAAAGACAACTCTAGCTCGCTACCTAGTGGTGTGAAACAGCTAGAACTTTGGGCTGCCAGACAATCTTAGGATTTCCCGGCTATACGACACAGAATGCAATTATCATCATCATCATCATCATTACTATTGCCCACTCAGACTAACAGAGACTCTCCAGAATCTTAGGTAGAGGCGCTTTCACATCACCTGATCGTTTTAAATGGAGATACCAGGGATTGAACCTGGGACCTTCCACATGCAAAGCAGAAGCTCTACCACTGAGCCCTTCTGCCCCCAGTCCTATGGATCTGGTCTACTAACAGCAGCATTTTTCTTCAAGGCAAGAATTTGTTCAGCTTCTTGTTCTGGAGGAAAGCACCACCCTTAGAACCGTAGGATTCAACCCTCGGAATGTTCAAGTTATGGGAAGGTGCTAGGCCACATGAGAAGAGTCCAGCATCACAGCTAGGCAACCTTGCTAAGGCATAAACTAGACATGACAGTGTCCACAGGTCTGACCTGTGGATACTGCCACCGGCACCATTTTGAAGTGAATTAAAATGCCTAGTAGGCCCACAGTGTGGTGAGCTCAGGTGTTCCACCCACAGCACCTTTCCAAGTGCCGAAACAGCCATCCACCCGCCCCTGATTAGAGGACAATATAGACGATGCTGAGAGTTTTCCACTGAGAACTCAATTAAGAACATAAGAGCAGCCAATCGACCATCCAGTCCAACATTCTGTGTCACACAGTGGATAAAACCCAGGAGGTCCACCAGTGGGGACAGAACTCCAGAAGCCCTAATACTGTTGCCTCCCAAGCACCAATTTGGACAGGGACCATAGTGTATGAGAAGAAGGGGCTTAAACCCCCCCCCCCCCCGGGCTCCATTTTTTCAACCCAAAATGGCAACAGGGACCTGCTGTTTGCCTCACTAGGGAAACTTATGTGTACTGATGGGCAACCCATAAATTTCCTCAGTGGGACAAACAGCAGCTCCTCCTGTGACCACCTCAGACTAGGAAAGCAGGGGGCAGCTTAAGCTACCCCCCAGTTTAAAAGCAGGTTCTACACACCTGGGAATCAATTTCTGATCATGAAACACCCAGAATACGTCTGTCGATGAGACACATGGCAGACATGAGTACTTTATAGCGTGTGAATTGTCTCTTGAGACCGCCGTACTTCCAAGTGTGTCTTTAACTGAACGGAAAAATCCATGGTTCCCTCACAATCACAGACATTTCTAGAGCCCTCTCTCACCAAATCCCAGTGTCTGGGGTCTGTGAAAGGTCAGTGTTAGAGACCGACAACTTGAACAAATACTGTTCTGATTTAGTTTAAAACTGCTTAGAATAAGTGTGTTCCTTAAACAATTCCCTTCAGTTACCCCTATTAACTGTAAGTGGCCTGTCATGATGAGCGAAAGAGAGATTTTTCCCCCTGAGGAGCACTCTTTCTGGCAATAGTTCTCTTAAAAAAAAAATCTGTGGCGGGGAGGGAATCTTGAATGTGTTGAGCCGCAGCCATCAGTTGGCTGGAATTTGGAGATCTGCTGGAGCGATGTGGCCAGGTACTACCTAACCAAGGGCTGTCCCTGAGGAAGACATTAATATATGTAGGTAGGGTATTACGGCCTTAAGTTACAAAGTGTTAACTGGAAAGGGCAACCTGATTTTTTTTATGGCTTCAGGCTGCAAACTGAGGGCAACTTTGGTCCAAAACATGCCATTCCGTCTCAACTTGCCAACTCCAGTTTCTTATGCCACAAGCAAGAGTACAGGCTGAATATCTCCAAGACAGAGGCACTTCCCAAAATGGTAGCCAACGTGGCTAATAGCCTCTTGGAGGTGCTTCCTGGCTGCCACGGATCACGGAGGTGGCTGCCACCTAAGTACAACAAGAAATATCTGAGGACAAAAATAACTTTTACCTTAGATGACAAAAAGTAATGGCAGCCTGGTTTGCCAACCTCCAGGTGGTGGCTAGAGATCTCCCACTGTTACAACTAATCTGCAGGATTACCTAGGAGAAAATGGCCCTTTTGGAAGGTGGAGACGATGGCATTATACCCTGCTGAAGCCCCTCCCCTCCCCAAACCCTGCCCTCTTCAGATTCCACCCCCAAAAACCTCCAGGAATTTCCCAACTGAGAGCTAGAATCCCTATAAATGGTGGCTTTCTTACTACCACACCCATACTTTCTGTTTACGGTGAAGATATTAGAAGTGGTTTACAAACAACAGCAAGATGATGTGGGAATGAGATGGTAGAATAGACCATACCCCTTCAGGCTATAGGTAAGAAAACCCTTTGAAAGTGGAAGACCAGCATAACAGTGAACTGAGCTGAGCTAATTCTTCAATATGATATGCTTGCAATGAATTTGGTAATAAAAGAAAGTATTAAATATGACACATACAGCTATCCGAAGCACCATTGTCTACTCAACCATAACCTCTTCTTGCTTTAAATATAAATCCATAGTAAGGCCTGTGATCAAAGATCTGGGCTGCGTGTTACGAAGATGTTTGTTACCACATCTTCCGTCCCATCTCCCTTCCCTTGATACTTCCTGTCAAAATGCTTATGCAGATCTCTCTGTTTTAGACTACTATGAAGCTCTGTGTTCCTTCCTTTTCTGCTACTGTGAGCTCCCTTCTCTGGCTGGTTCCAAATGTCTCCACTAACATTCATCATCCGCTGAATTCACTTATGAGTCACAGTTGCTGCCAAAAGCCTCTGTGTAAGCTACCCACCACTTTGCCTGCCAAATTTCCTTAGAAAATACAGTTGGGGTGAAGAGTTTAGAGAGACATGATGAAGGGAGCCAATAATCCCTATGTTCTGTGAGGTGTCATCATCAAAGTACGTGAGACAAATCAGAGTGACCAGCCAACTCAGAATTACATGAGCTATCTTTTTATTTGTGTGTGGGGGAATGGAGATTGGATTTATACCTTGCCCTTCACTCAGACTTTCAGAGTGGCTTACAAACTCCTGTCCCTTCACCTCCCCACAACAGACACCCTGTGAGGTAGGTGGGGTTGAGAGAGCTCTTTCCAGGACTGTCCTTGAGAGAACTGCTCTGACAGAACTATGGCTTGCCCGAGGTCATCCAGCAGCTGCAAGGGGAGGAGTGGGGAATCAAACCCCGTTCTCCCAGATTAGAGTCCGCGCACTTAACCACTACACCAAAGGGGTAGCCCCATAAGATTTTCTTTAAAAAATTATTTTAAAACTATTATTTATAGCTATTTATAGACAATGTTCTATTTTTTATTTTGAAAAATAATGGCAGCCCCACCAGAAAAAAAAAAGGCTCCTCAACCCCAGAAAATCTTGGCTACAGGCCTGGGGGGTGGGAGACAATGTTCAGGAAGGATTCTTCTTTAGGCTATTTGGCAATTCTGTCCCTAGATACTAATAATTTTATGCTTACACTCAGTCAGTGATGTGTCCTGAAACAGCAGGAAAAAGACCAGTTCATTGGTTACTTTCCATTGCTCAGTGTTTGCATCCCATTAAGATTTTGTGTTGTTGCCATGGTTAGTCATTCTTTCTAAATAATCAGCTGCAAGCAGAACTGTAACTGGGGTTCCACACAGCCTTTAATATAGGGCTGTTATCTTCCCATCAAATTTTGCCACATCCATTCCCACAGGCAAGTCCCTTTTTTTAGCAAAGTTTCCATTTCTTGCCGCAATTTTCCTTTTCTCCCATCCAGCTTAACTGGTTACTCCTTCTAGTCACAGCATTCTTGAATCAAAGGATAATTATAACTCAGTGTTCCTGAAGGGATGGCGTCTTAAATACTGCTTTTCACTTTGTAGTCAAAGCAACTGCATCTAAAAATGTTTTTATGATGGAACTGAATAGTACTTTACCAATAACAAAAAATAAAACTGGAGTGGCTGCTGCAGGAAGGGGCTGTGGCTCAGTGGTAGAGCATCTGCTTGGTATACAGGAAGTCTTCAGTTCAGTCCCCAGTATCTCGTTAAAAGGGTCAGCTAGTAGGTGATATGAAAGACCTCTGCCTGAGACCATGGAAAGCCACTGCCTGTCTGAATAGACAATACTGACTTTGATGGAGCAAGGGTCAGACTAGGTATAAAGCAACTTCAAGTGTGTGTTCAGTACACCCCAAAAACTCAAGGTGTGGATGACCCTTTGCATTGAAAAAAAATCATATACATGCCATTTGCAACATTTATAAATCAGGCAGAGCTATTTCAGCAGCCCAGTGACTTCTGACCTGAACATTACCATTTCACAACAAAAGAATTTCAAAGGGGAGCTCCACCGGGAATCTACTGAACCAGCATCACCAAATTTGTTTCAAGTCATTTAGGGCTTAAGCAAGACTCCGGCTTTATTTCCCAGCATAGCTGTTCATATTAAATCACTAGTTACTGCTCTTAGCATGCTGCACTTATTTTTGGGTACATTTGAACTTTGCAAAGAAGTGGTACAAGCCATACTTCTCAAATTATAGCACATGAAACGCAAGATGCTTAGATCACCTGTCAACATACATTACACAGATTACGTTTAGCTTTGACCTCACCGCTAACAATTTGTATGTGTGTGCATCTGTCAGAATCCTTCCTGCATCTAATGAAATTCATTCTAAACCACAACCCTTTAACCGCCCCCCCCCCCGGGGCATGGGACTCTGCTCCAGTGAAGGCCAAAAGAAAAGAATGTAGTCTACAATCACTTTACCAAGTGGCCCTGCCCAGGAACAGTTAAGAAAAAAAGAGGAACCTCCTAATCTTGCTGCTGCACCCTTAAAAGGACACAGGAAACGTACCTTTAAGGCGCTGGTCTTGCCACCAAGACCTGGATGCCTCTGATGTGGATTAGAATGTGGGTCCAAGCTTCCAGGGACCGTCACAGCACGCCTCTAGGGCCCCCACTACTCCACGTTCAGGGCATTCTCCTCCCCCTCTCCCTTATCAACTTCCTCACTGCGCACGCCACATGCTCGAACCCACCCCCTTGCAAAACATGACTTCCACTTTTGAACAAGCTCACTTGCTCTGCACAGGAAACTGTTCAGCTCCTTGGGTTGGCTGGGCCAGGTGAACACCTGCTGGTGGCTCTTTATAGCCGTATCTTGCATTATAAACAAACCAAAGTACACTTCAGGACAGAGAAGCTGGCTAGCCTGTTGCTGAACACAGACAAAAGCATTGGTCAACACTGCAAGGATGCCAGCCTCCAGGTGGGGCCTGGGGATCTCCCGGAATTACAGCTCATCTCCAGACTACAGAGATTAGTGCCCCTAGAGAAAATGGATGCTCTAGAGGGTGGACTCTATGGCATTGTACCCCACTGAGATCCCTGTCCTCCCCAGGCTCCATATCCAAACCTCCAGGAGTTTCCCAACCTGGAGTTGGCAACTCTATGCCTCTGCCAGTAGCCAGGGGGAACCTGGCAACCCTAGGCAACAGCCCATCTCCTGTTGGCCAGAGGAGGAGATGCCTACCCATACATGTGGGAAACTGGAAAATGCTTAAAAAGGCTAGGCCGACGTATGAAGGGGAAAGAAGGGCGGAGGAGGAAGAAAATCTCCTAATCTATATGTGGTGAGTGACCCCAGCCTCCAATTTCCTGCCAGTAGAAAACTAGTGGGAGAGCTGGATTAGACACTCCCAGCTGTGTTTCCTCTAAGCTGAGTTAGTGTGAGCTAGCTCACCGTTTAGCCTCCAGCTCTCACACTTTTGTCTTAGCTTGGGAAGGATGGCTCCAGAGCAAACTAATTTATGCAGTAGCCAAATTGCTCGCTCACAACTTTAATGCCAGTAACTCATGAAGTAGATTTTTTGCTCACAAGACTCTGCAGTTTAGAGGGAGCATTGACTGTGATAATCTCATGCTTGCAGGGTGTCTTCTCCTCTACATACCATATTTACAATGGTATCCAGCCCCAACACCCCTCCACCAGCCTATTCACTCTGTCATTCCACATCCAGTCTGTTGTAAGTGTAAAGAAGGAGTATGAGGACATTACCCCAGTGAAGAGACACATTATGAGTATGGCTGTGTCTGAGTACCAGGATGGTGTAGGGGTTAGGGTGTCAGAATAGGATCTGGGAGACCCAGGTTTGAATCCCCACTCTGACATGGATGTTTGCTGGGTGACCTTAGGACAGTTATATACTCCCGTGGTGTAACCTGTCATGAACCCAGAGGTGTAAGGTTGCTTTCAAGTTCACCAGGAGTTTCCTGGGACTCTTGACAGCCACTTACTTTCCCAATGAGGAGGGCTATAAAATGCACTAACAGGTCAGCAAGAGCGGAGATGTGTTCCCACAAAGAGATAACCTACTCTACACACACAATACAATACACAACCTTTATTGGCATACAGATAACCTACTCCCATAAAGAGATAACCACTTGCTCTATCTGCCTGGAAGGGCAAGACGGATTGCTCTTGTACAACATGATCTGGGTACTGAGATGTGTGGAACATTTGCCCTTGGATGACTGGGAAATACGGGCTCACCACCCACATGGGATTGAGTTCCCTAAATCTGGACTGGGTAGGAGACTTCCAGCCAGACAGTTAGTTCACCTGGAGAAAATGGCTGCTTTGGAAGGTGGACTCCATGGCATTATACCCTGTTGAAGTCCCTTCCCTCCCCAAACTCCACCCTCCTCAGGCTTCACCCCCCCAAATCTCCAGGTATTTTCCAACCTGGAGCTGGCAACTCAATTCAAACGCTAGGAACTGAATTCCCCTGTAGGGAGCAGGGTGTATATGTGTGTCAGGATTTACATTTGCTCCACGAGCACCCATAACCTACTTCACAGAGCTGCTGTTAAGGGCAAAATGGAGGAGAGGATAACATTGTAAGCCGCTTTGGGTGCCGGTTGGGGAGACAGGAAGGGTATAAATGAAGGAAATAAATACACATATACAACACTTCACGGAGCCAAGGATAAGCTGTGGGCTTGCCGCCTGTATCAGGGGAAAGTTCCTTATGCTAGGGGGAAATGAAGTTAATGGACAGATGCACAGGATCCAACCCTGTATCCAGCAATTCGGAGGAGGAAAGCTGTAGAAATTGAAAGTCAGTTTTCCTGCATCAAGGGACAGCTGTTGATGTTGTTTTCCTGGATTTCAGTAAAGCTTTTGACAAGGTTCCCCATGATGCTCTGTTGGGTAAATTCGAGGACTGTGAACTGGACTCTAGGATTGCTCTCAAAGAGTAGTCGTCAATGGCATTTCATCCAAATGGAGGGAGCTGTCCAGTGGGTGCCACGGGGCTCAGTTCTGGGCCCAGTACTTTTCAGCATTTTTATAAATGATCTGGATGAGGTTGTGGAGGGGCTACTCAGTAAATTTGCAGATGATACTAAATTGGGAGGAGCAGCAAACACACCAGAGGATATAGAATTCAACGAGATCTGAACACGTTGGGAAAGTGGGCAGATGTGAACAAGATGCAATTTAACGAAGATAAGTGCTGAGTTCTACATCTGGGTAACGAAAATGAGGAACACACATACTGGACGGAGGATACACTTTTGGGTAGCAGTGTGTGAACAAGATCTTGGGGTACGGGTGGAACATAAGTTAAATATGAGCAGCCAGTGTGATGCAGCAACAAAAAAGGCTAATGTGATCTTGGGGCGTATCAACAGAGGCAAAACATCCAAATCGCAAGATGTGACCGTTCCTCTGTACTCTGCATTGGTCAGGCCACACCTGGAGTATTGTGGGCAGTTCTGGAGGCCTTACTTCAAAAAGGATGGGGACAGAATTGAGCAGGTGCAGAGGAGAGCGACAAGGATGATCGGGGGCCTGGAGACCAAACCCTGTGAGGAAAGGCTTGGGAATGGTCAGTTTGGAGAAGGCTGAGGGGGGACAGGACAGAACTATTGGAGAAAATTTTGGACTTATCCTCATTTATGGCCTTCACAAAATCAACAAGGTCAAACAAAAGACGGAAAATCGGAAGGTACACATTGCTCTTTTCAAGTATTTGAAGGGCTGTCACTTAGAGGAGGGCATGGAGCTGTTCCTGTTGGCAGCAGAGGACAGGACTCACAATAATGGATTTAAATTAAGGGCAGGAAGTTACCATCTGGATATCAGGAAAAACCTTTTTTACAGTAAGAGTTGTGCAACAGTGGAATCAGCTGCCTATGGAGATGGTGAGCTCCCCCTCCCTGGCAGTCTTTAAGCAGTGGCTGAACAAACATTTGTCAGGGATGCTCCAGGCTGGTCCTGTATTGAGTGGGGGTTGGACTAGATGGCCTGTATGGCCCCTTCCAACTCTGAGATTCTATGGTTCTATGTAATCGTTAGTGAAGTATAGAAAGCAAGCCACTCTGAAAGTCACCATGCTATTACCTTCTACACCCTCAAGCATACCCTCACAACCATAAGGACTAAAAAGTGGTTCTTATGGCTACTTTAGAATGGTTGTTAAAAAACCCAAACACATTATCTCAGCAGATGGAGGCTCCCCTTCAGGCACCATGGCTAGTAGGAACCATTGATGGGTTTCCCCAACAACCTTAGCTCACTTGAGAGACAAAAACCGAGCAAGGCTCCAGGCCTTATAGCCAGGGCTTGAAGGTTTGTGGGTCCACAGGCAAATAGTCAGAAGCCAGAAGAGTTGGGTAATTCGGACAGCTGCCAAAGGCAAAGTCTCGGCTCTCTATGTTAACTCCATGCCTTTGAGCTAACGGAACATTTTGCAAAATGGTGATTTGCTGCAAGACCACACAGAACTAAAATGATACAAGTTTGGAGAGTTTTATTTGATACAAAAAGCAACAGAACTTCAGAAGCCCTGCAACACACTTGATTTGGCTTGTGATAGCAAAAGTGGGACTAGACCAATGTCTGGCATCCCGCTTCCTACAAATGACCCCAGAAGGTCCAAAGATGGTGAACAAAGGCCAGTGCTTCCAGTGGCTCATCTCCTGTGGTACATGCAGGAATGTCTCCTGAACATGGAGACCCTCTGCAGCCTCAGTAAGTGACACAGATGGCAGCCTGAATAGCCCAGGTCTAGAAGGAGAAGAGATGGGATTTATACCTTGCCCTTCACTACCTGAAGGAGTCTCAGAGCGGCTTACAAACTCCTTTCCCTTCCCCTCCCCACAACAGACACCCTCTGAGCTAGGTGGGGCTGAGAGAGCTCTTTCCTGATCTGTCCTTGAGAGAACAGCTCTGACAGAACTATGGCTTGCCCAAGGTCATCCAGCAGCTGCAAGTGGAGGAGTGGGGAATCAAACCCCGTTCTCCCAGATTAGAGTCCATGCAGGAGCAGCAGTGGCCAATACTTGGATGGGAGGGTTGTTATACGTAGGAAGGATCACCTCTGCTCATCTCTTGCCTCGAAACCCCCCTAAGTCTGCCATCAAGTTGCAGCCCTTAATTAAGTGGCACAGAAACAAGACTCAGGACTACAGGGGTGGGTGGGGGTCAGGTAAGCTAATGTTTTTTTCTCCTCTGCATTGCTGCTCCATACAGACCTGGCCTCTTGCTGACACACAGAGACGGGTACAACCCGGACACGTTTCTCAGCTGCAAAAGGCCTGTGCCTGAGAGATGGGAGGGGACAAAGAGTCGCAGCTATGACTGTGGTTCCCCTTCTGACGCAGCCACTTCCTGTTGCTGTGACCACATCGTGTAAGGCTTTCTACTTATAAAGCCCTGCCTTGGAGTTGTTCCACTGCTTCAGAGGGGAAGGGGGCCAGGCAGCTACGCCGTATCCCTTGTTTAGCACCTCCAAAACTGAAACGACCCTCCCCAAATGGGATCTTTTACTGCTCCGAGACTGCCTTAGCCTCACTTTGTTGGCAAGCATGCAGAACTATTCATTCAATTTCTGAATTTTATTTAAATGCAAAGGATACGTGGCCTTTTCTTTTGCTTTTCCCCCAAGCTATAGCCTGTGCCCTTCAACCCACTTCGTGGTAACCAGCATACATTTCTCAATTAAGGTCAGTGTTCCCTCTAAGCTGAGTTAGTGTGAGCTAGCTCACAGTTTTTTAGCCTCCGGCTCACACATTTTTGTCTTAGCTCAGGAATGATGGCTCCAGAGCAAACTAATTCATGCATCAGCCAAATCACTTGCTCACAATTTTAATGCCAGTAGCTCATGAAGTAGAAGTTTTGCTCACGAGACTCCACAGCTTAGAGGGAACATTGATTAAGGTTCCCTTTGATACAAGACAGCCAGTTTGATGTAGTGGTTAGGTTTGCAGACTAATGTGTAAGAACCAGGTTTGATTCCCCACTCCTCCACATGCAGCTGCTGGAGTGACCTTGGGTCAGTTACAAGTTCTTTCAGAGCTGTTCTCACTCACAAGCAGTTCTCAAAAAAGCTCTCACAGCCCCACCTACCTCACAGGGTGTCTGTTGTGGGGAGGGGAAGGAGATTGTAAGCCACAGTGAGACTCCTTCAGGTAGTGAAAGGCGGGGTATGAATCCAGTATTATCTTCTTTGCTGAGAAGCATGAAGCAGCAACTGTACCCCCCCCCAAGGCCCTGAATTTCCCAATCCTGTTGCAATAAGGACTTCTGAGGCTGAATTAGCAGCTAAGGAGAGAAAGGGGAACTGCCACGAAAAGCTACAGGAAAAGCCTCTCTGTTGAACTGCCCCAGGCCTTGAGCGTATGAATGGCTGCAACACACAGCTGTCGCTAGGGGTCATTTTGTAGAAAACGAGGTGCAGGAGCTCATTACCATAACTCATTTGCATATGCCACACCCCCTAACATGCCGGAAGTGTGTCAGAAGGCGACACCCCCCCCCCCCCAAGCTCCACTCCACAGGTGAGTGAAACTGACCTGCTCTTCCTCCATTCCCTTCCCCATCCAATACTTTGTGCAATAAAAATAAGCGTAAAGAACACACCCTCATTCTCTTCCTGCTCCCTTGAAACCACCAGGTTTCAAGTAGACTTGAGATACCCAGGACATGTGCACCACCCATCCCTTCCCCTTCCCCTCCCCACGACAAGATACCCTGTGAGGTAGGTGGGGCTGAGAGAGGTCTTTTGAGAACTGCTCATGAGAGAACAGCTCTGAGAGAACTTGTGACTGGCCCAAGGTCACACCAGCAGCTGCATGTGGAGGAGTGGGGAATCAAACCTGGTTCTCCCAGATTAGAGTCCAACTCCTGACCACTACACCAAACTGATGGGGTGGAAGCTGCTGAAGGGTTGGTGAAATTTCTCCAGTACTTATGTGCCATGTGCCCAGATAAAAAATGGTATACTTAGAAGATTTATATGCCACCTTGAGCAAGTCTCTGGAAAAGCAGCACACAGTCATAAAAGGAACAATGATAAAATTATCAATATTAAAACAAAACATTAAAAACAATAAAGACCCTAGCAGGGCTTTCCCCGGGGCGCTGCGCCTCTGCACTGCTCGGGGAAGCCGAGGAGGGGGCGGGGCTTGGTCATGTGCCCGCCCCCTGGGCTCCTCACTCCCGGAGCTGCGCTCCTGTGCGCTCCCGCTCCAACGGACCCCTGGCTGTGGCTAAAAACACCTCTTCCAGATCACACATTAAGGGTCTATGCCGTTCAACACCTCATCATGCTCAGAGTCTCACCTGCAACAGCCACTCCGGCACCCCCTTCACAGTCATGGTGAAACCTGATTGATGGGACAATCAAAATCAAACGAAATATAAGGGCCGCTGTCATGCCAAGTCAGCGATGCATAGATTTTCTGTGGATGCAGAGCCTGTTATGAGTACAGACAAGGAAGTCCCTGATTAAAGTCTCGTCTTAGCTCATCCTCAGCCTACAAAGATCGGCCTTGGGGGTAAGATAGGGAGACTGTTTGTATTGCCAGATGGCAGGCCACAAGTATCCATCTCCAAGGCTGAAGAACTGGACAAACTCCAGCCTCCCAAAGCATAAAGACTGCTGGGAGAGTCTTAAAGCAGGCAGTGCTCCACATGGACCATTGTTACGAAAGAGGGAAGATAGAATAAGTTAACAGCTATATATAAAATGGGATTGTCCCCCTGGTGCTTGGCATTGAGAATAAACTGGCTTGGCTATTTTTGGAAGAATTTGATGGACACCATGGACAAAGAAGTGGGTTCTAGATCAAATCAAGCCTGAACTCTCCCTAGAAGTTAAAATTACTAAACTGAGGCTATCATACTTTGGTCACATGATGGGATGACAAAGAGTCACTGGAAAAGATGATGATGCATGGAAAAAGCTGAAGACAGCAGGAAAAGAAGAGGAAGACCCAACCAGAGATGGATTGGCTACATCAATTAAGCCACGGCCGTCAATTGGCAAGATCTGAGTATGGTTGTTAATGACAGAATGTTAAGAGCCCTGCTGGATCAGACCAATAGTTTATCCAGTCCAGCATCCTGTCTCACAGTGGCCAACTGGGTCTTCTGAATAGCCAACAACAGGGCAGAGAGGCTGAGGCCTTCCCCCGATGTTGCCTCCTGTCCCCGGAATTCAGAGGCTTGGTACCTCTGAACGTGGAGGTTCCCCTCAGCCACCATGGCTAGTAGTCATTGATAGAGCTAGACTTACCCTCCATGAATCTATCTAATCCCATTTTCAAGCTGTTTATTCCTGTGGCCATCACTACATCCTCTGGCAGCGAATTCCACATTTTAATCACTCTCGGTGTAAAGTAGTATTTCCTTTTGTCCGTCCTGAACCTACTGCCAATCAGGTTAATTGGATGCCTTTGAGTTCTAGTATTTTGGGAGAGGGAGAATCCTCTGAAGGTAATTAATTCATAGAGTTGCCATGAGTCAGAAGTGACTCGAGGGCACTTAATACACGTACACTTGGCATCGGGGAAGCACAAAATACAACACCTGGTACAAAGTTCGTTTCCACTTAGTTACTAGACCTTATGGTTGCAAAGATATGCTTAGAAGTGTATAGACAATGCTTACGTGAAATCTAAAGAGGAGTGTCTGAATAAGACATCCAGTATATGAGAGGAAAATCTTAACTCTTCCTCACGCCTAGCAGAATTAGGCAAAATGAGAATCTACGTGGTGGTGGAAAGGGCTGTCCGGTTGCAGCTAACTTATGGCCACCCTGTAGTTTTCTCAAAGCAAAGAGACAAACGGAGCTGGTCTCTTGCCTCTGTGTAGCAACCCTGGACTTCCTAGGTGATCTCCCATCCAGGTATTAGCCAGGGCTGACCCTGCTTAACTTGCAAGATTTGAGGAGATCAGGCCAGCTTGGGCCAGAACCTGTGTATATGTGCTCGATCCATTCAAGTTGCTGAATGTCTAGCACTGACTGATTGCTGTTTTGTCAAGGTTGCTCTAGGCTGTGTAGCCATGACTGGGCACATATGCTAGAAAACAAGCAGGGAGGAGTCAGGGAGTTTGCGCTATTCCAGAGGAGACAGCCTAGCCACAGGGCTAGCTCACATATGGCTGCAGAAACACACTTTGCACAGTTGTTGTGTGTATGTATGATCAACAACAAACCCAGTGTGCACGCCCTGGAGCAGACGAGACAGGATTCGCGGAGGAAGGGAGGCGACACAGGAAGCCAAGGCCACTAACTTTGCTTTTTTATTTATTGGGTGTGCAGCAGACAAAATGCAGCCTCACAGCCAGGGGAGAAAAAAAAAAGAAGAAACCAGACAACCAACAAGTGATGAACCTCCCGCACGCCAGGGCCACTGGCGAAGAGCATTAAAACTGCAAGAGGGGCGGAGGGGGAAAGAAGAGGGCAGCATACAGATGGGAACAAGTGCTGAGAGGCAGAGCGATGGGGCGAGACGATCGATGGGCCAGTCCCTGTGCTGGCAGGGTGTTTGGCGTGAGCACGCACGCATGTCATGTGTGAAAAGAGAGCGAGATCGACACACCGCTCAACTGTACGAGTCCCTGCCTCCAACACGGGAGAGGCGCCCTCGGACTGCACTGCCAGCATCCAAAAGTCCCAGCTGCCCTCTTCAACCAGGAGAGGGAGGGCGGAGTCAAAATCATCACCGAATCGCAATCAGACCGACATCCATTAGCTTCTGGATTTTCTGAGCGATGACAGGATTCTTCAAGTGTCTGCAGAGAGAAGGAACAAGGAGGGTCACATCAGGGCTGCTGCCTCCAAAATTGGTTGAGCAACTGGAGTGTTGCAGCAGGAGCCCTCTGTGGGCACAGAGGCAATGTGGAGCCCAGTGCAGTGGTTAAGGGTATCAGGTGAGGGCCTGGGAGACCCAGGTTCAAATCCACGCTCTGTCCTGGAAACTTCTCAGGCAACCTTTAGTCAGCAGGCCTCTCTCGGCCTAACAGAATTGTTGTGAGGATAAAATGGAGGAGAGGAGGAGGATGTAATACACTCTGGGTCTCCACTTGAGAGAAAGGTGGGGGCATAAATGAAGTAAAATAGAACGAAGCCTTGTAAATGATTTACGTGGCAGACTTCAGAAGCCACAGGGCTACCAAAGCAAACTGTGCAGTAAGGCCTCATTGCGAGAGAGTGCTTCTAATTCTCATGAGTGTAGAAATGCCTTGAAACGTACACGTGAAATCTTTAAAAAGCTCTGAAGGAACCCGCCCCCAAACCCAATCCCTACAGACTGCCACAGACCTCAGACTGTTCCCAGCCCTTCCTCATAACTCCTCTGACGCCCATAAAAAGAGTTTCCTGGAATGTTAAAAGTCCTGAACTCCAAAACCATCCAGAATAAGGCTGGTTAAATTAGAATCTATTCAAAACGCTGATTGGCATACGCAACGATCTGCATTTATTTGAAGTCAAACCTCTTTGCTTTAAGAGCCTCTACCACCTATGGGCCCAATTAGCAGTCTCAGCCCCAGCTTGCATTTTCTATATTTTCCTGGCTGGTCCAAAGCATGAGACACTGTTCAAAATATGCACCATTCCGCAACTGATTGCCAATTCTGCCCCACTGACTTTAAAGGGGTGCTCTGGTGTTTAGAACTGCAGCACGACCAGCGTAATTTGGCACAACACAGGAGCTGCCAGGCTAAAAAGAATGAAACCTGAGACCAGAATATCATCTCTTGCGTACCAGTACCATTTGAACTAGCACCTGACCCGACCCCCTGAAGGATTTCTGTAGAGCGCCCAGGCCAGTTCTGCCCAAGCTGACCACACCAACCCCCGCCCCACCCCCCCCACTCACTCGCTTAGTGCTTGCGGATCTTTCTGCATCTGCTCCAGGATCAGCCTCATGGCCGGGTCACTCATGATCTGCTGCACCTCGGGATCGGCCATGGCACGGCGCTTCACGTCCTCTGGGTTGTCATTGCGGTTGTACTGGGACATGAGGCAGCGCTGGTAACCCTCTGAGGCTTCCTGTGGGTTGAAGGCGGCGGCATGAGAGATTCTGCTTGGAGATCGGTGTGCCTAGCCTCCACTTTTCCCCATTTTCGTGAACTTGGCAAGTCCTGTAAAAGTCTGTATGTCTCTGCACCAGCTTCTTGTTCCCTCCCAGAGCATGCTGAAGAGACAACTGATTCTTGGGACCACAGAGACAGCTCAGCATAGCCAGCTGGAGGAAGAATATGACTGGCTGGGGGCATAGGAATACGTATATGAATGACGGCAAAGTTTAGGAATACCCCTATCTTGGGAGAGAAAGCTGGTTTCCACTGGGAAACCCTCCCCTTTGCAATCACAATGCCAGTTTTTACTCCTGGGGAGGAGGAGAGTACCCTGTAATACTCCTTCTAACATTTTGTGCCTTTTTAAGGGAAAGAAAACCTGACCCCCCCCCCCCCCAAGAATTTCCTCTGTTACAAGCAGCCATTTCCAACAAATAGGCACCCACCTTGCAATTTGAGTCAAGCTCAAGTGCCTTCTGATAAACATCCATGGCTTTGGTGTAATCTTTCATCGCTTCCAGCGCTGCTGCTTTGCGTGTGTAGCCCTTGACTGCAAGCCAACCGCAAATGATAGGTCACCCTCACGTCAGAAATTACCAGCCCACCGTTCGCCACCCCAAGTTCTTTCTTAAGAGAAGAAAGCAACTGTCCAACAGCCTTGGCTATACAGCTAAGCTAATCATGAGGACATCTGACGAAGGGGGCTTTGAGTCTCGAAAACTTATACCCCGAAAATTTTGTGGGTCACTATGGTGCTACTGGACTTGAATCTAGCTATCCTAAGGAATATTAAACCCTTCTAAGCCCCTGACTCCAATGGACTTCTTGTAAAGACGGCACTGTCCATCAGCAAAACGGTGGGTAGAAGGAAATGAGCCAAAGGTAACCTTAGGCTCATACTCTTCCTCTTCCCTTTGCACACTGCCAGAGAAGTGTCTTTGCTCTTGTGGCAAACCAGTTTGTTGCTGCCTCCAAGCCAGCAAGCCGCAGTCCACACTATGTCTGCCATCTTGGCTTGCAGGGAAAGCACAACCCACAGCTGTGCCGATTTGGATACAACACCTGCGGTCTGCGGCAAAGGAGCCCACTGAGTTCATCCCGTGGGAGGATGTGAGCGCACCCATTCATGTAGTGGTAAACCACGGTTTGATTTTTAACAATTGGACACAGCTGTGGTTGCTGGGAATAAGCCACAGCCTTAGGGACTTGCAGGCAGCTTGTAATCAAGCCTCTGGGCCACTCCCCATCACCCAGAATGCTTCGGATGTGCTGCTTCATCACCTTTTCCTCTCTCTAATCCCTCTTCAAAGTTAGCATTCTCAGGACCACATACTTACTGAAGGTGGGTTCTAGACGGATACATTCTTCACAGTCCTGTGGAAAGAGAAACCGCTTTTAAAAGACTGCTTTCTTCCCATACTCAGCCACAAGTTAAGATCCTTCTCCTGAGGCCTGCTCTTCAGCCCCGTGCATGCAGAGGGAGGGCAAGGGGCAACCAGACCTTTTTTAATGGAGTGGCACCTTGCTTTTCAGCATGCCCTCCCCCTTCAGGCTCTTGCCTGATGTAAAATTTCCTGTCCTTTAGGCATCAGGAAGAAGCCACCTTTTTACACCCTGGTTTTAGCAGAGGTATTTCCTCTTTCTGAGTTTTATTTATTGCATTTATTAGTCACCTTTCTACTTACAGGAAGTCAAGGCGCCTTGCAATATAAATAACACAATAAAACCCATAAAAGCCACTAGTTAAAACCAATGATTTAAAATTGCCGGTGGGCAGAAGAACCAATCAAACGCCATCATGAGTAAAATGGCCTTCAGCTGCCTCCTAAAGATTGTGAGGCTGCCACTGATTGTGGGGCTGCCACTGAAAAGACCCTCTCTCATGTAACCCATCATCAGACAAGCTTCTTTGATCAACGGGACAGTCAAGGGGGCCTTTCCCTGTGATCTGCGTTCCTGGGCAAGAACACATGGGAGAAGACAGCCCTTCAAACAGCCCAGTCCCAAGCCACGTAGGAGTCTGAAGGTCAAAATCAACATCTTGAACTGTGCCCAGGAACAGATCAAAAGCCAGTGTAATTGCTGTAGGACTGGGGTTTTTAGGCTTTGTTTCTAGCCTGAGGACTATTCTATCATCTGAAGCTGCTAAACGTTTTATTATTCATAACTGTTCTGCTTCTGATCATATTGTATTGCGAGCCGCCTTGAGCAGGTTTTCAAAGCAGCAGCGTATACATTTTTTAAACAACAAAGCTTGCAGTTCGGTCTGATGCAGACATTCCTCAAACCTTCAAGTCTGCCTAGCTACCAGTTTCAAACAAAACAATCTGATGGTAAGGGAGGAAGAACCCAGGGTTTTAAACTACACGTTATTCATTTAACTATGCATTAAGTGTATACATTAATTTTGAGGGCAGGCGCGTTGTGTTACTGAAGGACCTACAACAGAGTGAGCCAACTGCCAAACAGTTAGGAATTGGTCCTCAGCTGTTCAAGAACACCAAGTGACAGGGAACCTGCGGGAGGGGAGGCATCGCAGCAGCTAAAAGATGGAGCCATGAAGCAGAAGCTCCCAGGTGAACTCTCACCCTTGCCATGGATTCTCTAGGTGGCCTTTGGCCAGCCACTCACTCTCAACCTCCTGTTCTGCAATACTGGGGGTTGCAGTGGGGGTCATGCTTACCTACAGCATCACAGAGTGTAGAGACTGTCACTAAATAACAAAAGAAGCAGGACCTGCGATACTCGCGCGCAGGCATGTGTGTGGGATATTCCTAAAGGCTGCAGCTCCACTTTGGGCCGCCACAGAGTTTACAGAGTGTTCTCTGTGCATGCTCAGGGAACACTCTTTTACTTTTGGGGGGATTTAAATATCCCCCGTATAGTTTTTTTAAGTTTTAAGATTTTTCTGCACACCTGGGGACAATCCCCCTACGTGCCCCCAATGTGCGGATTTAGATATTCGCACGCAGGGGGCACCTTGGCTATTAGATATATAGATACACGAAGCACTCTGAACACTCAAAAGTGCTAAGCTAATAAAGCATTATTAATTAGTTCTATGATTTGGTTGTGTATTTAAACCAGGGGTCACAGCAACCTTTTTGAGCCTCTGGGCACCTTATGTGTTCTGACACAGTGTGGTGGGCACAGCCAGAAAAAGGCTGCCACAAACCACTGCCGCAGGAGGTGGGGCCAGTCACAAAATGGTTGTGGCAGCTTACCTTCAGTCACACAGTTCTTGTGCTGTAGTGGCAGCTGCTGCCAAAGCAACATTTAAAAAAAATCTGCACAGTCAATCAAATCTCCACTGACCAATCAAAAAGCCTTGCTAGGCAAAAGGCCCACTTCTTAAAAACACTTGGGGGGTGGGTGGGCACCACACTTGGGACCCCTGATTTAAAGTAAGCCAAAGTTTCTATTCACTGCTCACGCAGCAGATTTTCTTCTGCCAGCAACCAGCTCATTAATTCTTGGGGTCTTGAGGGACAGACATCAGTAAGTGAAGAGAAGAAGAGGAGATTGGATTTATACCCTGCCCTTCACTACTCAAAGGAGTCTCAGAGAAGCTTACAAACTCCTTCCCCTCTCCACAACAGACACCCTGTGAGGTAGGTGGGGCTGAGAGAGTTCTTGACATTAACTGCTCTTTTTCCAGAACAGCTTTGCCAGAGCTATGGCTTGCCCAAGGTCATCCAGCAGGTGCAAGTGGAGGAGTGGGGAATCAAACCCGGTTCTCCCAGATTAGAGTCCACGCACTTAACCACTACACTAAACTGGCTCCAGTTTTAAAGTGGGCTTTAAAAACTTAGAAGTAAGCATGCAGATTGACCCTGAAGCAAAGTCAATACCACATGGTGCTGATAAAAGGCCGGGTTTATGGAGATGTTTGGTGAGCTCTTTAAAATATGTGGACCCTCAAGGGGCATGTATTTGACACTGTGGGAATTCTGCAGGACACAAACACACAGGTGGGGGTTGCCACCAGCAGAGCGTTGTGCACATTAAGGCCTCTGGCTCTTCCAGAGTAAAGTGAGGCAAGTCCCAGGCTACAGGTGAAGCAAGAACTCTGGCAGAAACTGCTCCTCAAAATCAATGCTCAACTGTTTGAAAGCAATTCAAGAAACCTTTTCCCAAATCAACAGGAATCACCCCCTAGCATTTATTGAACATGACATTCAAAGTACTTCAGGCTCACTGTCAAGAAACAAAGATCTGAGGAAGGTCAGTATTATATCCCTATATTGCAGGCACAGGTCTGAGATAAAGAGTGGCTCAGCGAACTGTCAATCAATTTGTTAGCAGAGAAGAGATCTGAACCGGAGACTGCCTCAGATCTAGGGGCGTGCAAAACCTCCCAATTTTCGGATTCGGTTATTATCTGTATTTCCAGATATTCCCGAATCCCAATATCAGCATGGTATTCAGATTTGGGAAATATTCGTGTAACCCCTATTTTTCCAGCTCCAATATAACCCATGGGAGGACCATTATAGTTAATGGTTTCCCCATAGGGTATAATGGAGAACTGATCCGGGGTATCTAGGGCTCGGGGGGGGGGGGTTGTTTTTTTGAGGCAGAGGCACCAAAGTTGCAGTATAGCTGCTAGTGCCTCTCCTCAAAAAAACCCCAAGTTTAAAAAAGCTTGGACCAGGGGGTCCAATTCTATGGGCCCCCAAAGGTGGTGTCCCCATCCTCCATTGATTTCAATGGAGAGGGGGAAAGGGGCATCTAAACCATAATCCCTTTGTTTGTCTATCTGGTGGTCTTGAAAATCCCAAATATTTTCAGGATTTTTGGGGCATGGCCATTTCAGATAGACAAACAATATCTGAAATTACTATCCGGCTGAATCAGTACCCAAAAAATACTGATAAGGTATTTTCCAGGTATTTTTCCAGCTCGGATTTAGCTAAATGCACACCATAACTCAAATCTCAGCTGATCTTCTTCGCCACTCTGTAATGCCAGCCCTTCCGTGCCACAGAATGTGTGTGCTTTGCAAAAGACTCCAGGTGACTTCCTAGATGTACTCAGTTCATTAACCAGGCCTGCTGAGCTTCTCTATTGTCACCCATGAATGTGTGCCCTCCCCTGGGGATCAGCTGCGGGTAACCTGTCTTTTGTACCTGTTGAAGGGAGTATTGACTCTTGAAAGCTCATACTCTGAAAATCTTGCTGGTTTCTAAGGTACTACTGGAACTGAACCTGTTTTTTAAAGAAGCTTATCTGCCTTTGTGCGTGTCGCATGCCCTCAAGTAATTTCTGACTTACAGCAACCCTATGAATTAATTACCTCCAAAACATCCTACCATTAACAGGTCTTGCAAACCTTTGCTGCTCTCATAAGGAATGCTGATTGGCTTCAGAGAGACTCCAGGATTCCCTGGAATGCAGTTCAAGAGTCCCCAAACTCTAGGACACAGTTACCTTCAGTGCTAACTGGAACTCCAGCAATTTAGTGTAGCAGGCAGCTCTGTTGCTGTAGAGTTTGGCATCGTTGGGATTGCGTTTGATGGCTTCTGTGTAGTGTTTCATTGCCTGAGGATAGTCCCCTGGAAGGAAAAAGGCAGACAATCAGATTAAAATGTGTATCTTGCTTCAAGATGGATTCCGGTGGATGGCCATGTTGGTCTGAAGAAACAGAACAAAGCTTGAGTCCAGTGGCACCTATAAGACCAACGAAATTTAATTCTGGGTATGAACTTTTGTGTGCATGCACACTTCTTCAGATACTTTGAGACAGAATCCCTCAAGCCTTACATTATAGCCCTTCCTGGCAACAACCCCTCCTCCACCCTCTTTCTACTTGTATGTAATGCTTGAGGAAGTCTGTTTTATGTAACTGAGGAAGTGTTCATCTACACACACTAAATCACTCAGTCCTCGCTTATACTCAGAATTAAACTTTGTTGGTCTTAAAGGTGCCACTGGACTCAAAATTAGTTCTCACATCTGTTAAACTCTTTTATTTGTATGCTTATTTGCTGCTACTCACAAGTCCTACCAACTGCTTTAATCCAATCTTACCTATTCTTATCACTTAGTTACTTGTGCATCTTGACTCTAAGTAGCCCTTCCTGGGAACTAACCCCCCCCCCCCCCCCATCAGTAAGGCTTGAGGAATGTATCTGATGAAGCGTGCATGCACACAAAAGCGTAAACCCAGAACTAAACTTTGCTGGTCTTAAAGATGCCACTGGACTCAAACTTTGTTAACTTGCTTCAGATTGTTGAAGCTGGCTAATTATTAATGAAAAACACCAGAACTGAACAACCAATGTAGTTAAAACAACACAGAACACTAGAAAAATAAAATCAGCAGCAGATAAGTCACAGCAAAGCAATTCAAATAACCTTGGATTTGATCAGTTCTGTCAAAAGTGTAGTGAACAAATGAAGCTGCTTTATACAGAGTAAAACCATCGGTCTACCAGGTAGGCAACACTGTCCAGGCTGAAGTCTTTCACATCACCAACTATCTGATCCGTTTAACTGGAGATACCAGGGATTGAACCTGGAAACTTTCTACATGCAAAGCAGATGCTCTACCACTGAGTCAGTGAAATGGTCACCTGGGACCTAAATGCTGATAGAAAGTCCCAAAGGGACCCCCTCATGTATAAAGAATGCCCTGGAGTTGCGATGCTGAAACCAAGAAGACCCTGCCCCTAGGCACCCTCACTCCGCCTCAGGGAGAAGGACTCAAAAACGCACCAGAAGAGCTCTCACTGAATGGGCAGGAATTTTCGCACAACATACACGAAGGCATGAGATCTGGAGATTGCGCTGACAGGCACGTTCTGGATCAAATCTTCGAAAACGTTTAGAAGGCAGCCCCACACTCAGCTTGTTACAATAAATCTAGACGTCACTGAGGCATGTGTGACAGTCTATAGCGGTTAAATGGAAGAAAACTCACGTAATGCCACTCTGAGCTCCTTAGGTGAAAAGCAGGCTAAAATTTAAAATAGTAAGCAGCAGCTGCTAGCCTCCAAAGGCCCCGCACTGGACAGCCCAGCCTCATCAGATCGGGGAAACTAACCAGAGCTGGCTCTGCTTCACTCTTGGACGGGAGACCACTGAGTAAGTCACTATGCAGAGGAAGGCAATGGCAAACTGCCTCTGATCGCCTTCTGCCTTGGAAACCCAACAGGGCTTCCGTTAAGTCAGCTGTGACTTGAAGGCACTTTCCCACCACCGCCAACTTCCATGGATTGCTGCAACAGAACAGCAAAACCACTCCCCCGGCATTTTCAAGACAACCCTTTGCTCAAAAGCCCCCCCCCCCCCAGAACCAAAAGGGCCTCAGGCAGCAGGAAAGGCCTTCCTTCTTTGACTCTGGCCAGTTAGGTAACACTGATTTAGATGGACTGAAGGCCGGACCCAGTCTAAGGCACACGTAAGGACCTCAGCGCTCCTCCAGCTGAGACCCTCTCAGAAAGAAGCCCTCCCTTCTCTTTAGGACTTAGTTGTTTTAAGGGGCACCCCCTTCCTAGAGCCTAAATGCCAGGGGAATCTAAAACTTGGGGAGTCTCAGAAAGGCACCTGGGCTCAGCCATGACACTGGAGGGTACCAGGGATGAGGTAGGGTGTGGCCTGAATTAAAGCAGATCAAGTGCAATCCTCCCCAGCTCCCTGACATCTCTCTCTCAATAACAAAAGACTTTTCAACTCTGAGGACATTGTCCACTGTCCTCTCTCACACCTAGAGGTGTCTGCCCAGTCCAAGGTCAGTGATTCAGTCAAGGAAGACAGAAGTCATTAACTTGTCCCCCACCCTCATCTCAGGAGTTATTCTTGTCTCTCTAAGGTGCCCAAGCAGATCTGGCTTATGGTAGAATAATCAAAGGAATCTTCCTGATCTTCCCCACTGAAATATTACAGCAGTTAAACCTCCCAGTAAGATTCAAACTTCTTATTTTGACCCAATCCAAAGTCAGGACCTGGGATCTTCTGTCCATAAAAGAAGGACTCCAAGTGTCAGCAAACTCTTCCTCAGATCTCCAGCCCATATTTCTGCAAGTTAGAACTCTGGCTTCCTTTTGAGAGCCCCTGCTGCATTCCACAGGCTTTTTCCCCTCCTTTGCTGGCTCCTTGCTCTGCTCTTCAGACCTCTGCTACACCAGCTGCTGGATCTCTTCAGGCCTCAAGCCCTTGGATTTGCTGTATGCCCCTTCCAATGTCTTTCTAGTTTCTCCTCCCTCTAATAAGGGGTGCCCTGTTGCTGGTGTGTATGTGTGAGTGCTTGAGGAAGCAGTTCTCAGGTGCATAGTGTAGGTTCTTTATATTTCCCCCCTTTTGTGTACGATAAGGTTATCTGTGCGTGTTTACAATCACTTTTTCATCACATTTTTTGGTTTGTTTTAGGGGTACCGTTAGAGAGCTCTACCGTGGTATACACAGACTACAAGAGCTCATGTCATCCCCTTTGGGTATCCCATCTATAGATAATTCCTCTCTTCAAGGACCAGTTCAGGTAACACAGCTGTGTATGTTCAGGGGTAGGATGAACACTCCAAGATGTGGCTGAACACAGACTCTCACCTTTCTGGAAACACTCGTTGCCTTTGTTCTTCTCCTCCAAAGCCAGCTCAGGATCAATGTAGGCGAGCCTTTCTTGCTCTTTCAAGATTTTCTCAGCCTGCAGAAGGAAGTTGCATTTAAAAACCTACAATGGCATCGCCAACCATGCCCCTTCTGGAAATACAACAAAATTTAAAATTTTTACTGGTGCACCTAAGCTGCTACTGCATGAAACCCTGCTGAAGCAAATGGAGGCATTATGATAATTGATAATAGCTAAAAATAGTATTCAGGAGATATAACAAGAAAGACACATTTATCCCCTGCTGGCTATCTCCAAGACTTAGATATGGAACTCAAAATCCCTGAACAAGGCAAATGATATCTAGCTCAAGCCACGAAGAAGACTTGTAGCATCTCAGCTCTTAAGATTGTACTGAAGTCTGTGGGATTTCTGCAGTCCCCTAGCATCAGGAACTCCTGCAGAAGTTGCATGAAGAAGACCAGATGCCTGTAGCGGAAGAGGCTGGACCAGCCAAGGAAGCTGGAGATGCTTTTGGAGAGTCTAGAGATGGGAGAGGCACAGGGGCAGGACCAAACTGACTCTGTTACAAGAAGGCTCAAGAGCCTGACACTCACCTGCTGACACTTTTTCAACACATCGGGAGTGCGGTGCTCAGCCAGAGACTTGTTGTAAAACTGGATAGCTTCCTTGAACTTTTCCTCCTTGAAGTAGGAGTTGCCAATACGGGCATAAGCTCTAGACAGAAAAGAAAATGCTTAGAATGAGGAGCTAGCAAGTACAGAACATCCTGAGCCACAAACCCCCATGAGGTTCTGTTCGGGGTGATGGGAAGAGTCAAGCAATGGGTAAACGGAGGAGGCTAGTTCCACAGAGAGGTCATTTTGAGAAATCACATTTCAGCTTCTGCTCAGTTCATGAGTAAAAATTCTTACAGCCTTAAAATAGCCTGGTCTCCCTTCCCTCCAAATCCTGAAGAAAGAAAGCAAGTTAGTGGGCTGCGTCCTTCCAAGTGGAAGTAAAAGGCACTTTAAAAAGGCAGATCTTTCCTTGCTTCCCCAGCAGTCCCCTAAGACCCGCTAGAAGCCAGTGCTGGGAATTGAGGGAGGCTCTTTGAAAGGGGGGGGGGGAAATACAAGACACACAGCAATGTGGGATGTCAGACAAAACTGCTCCCAGCTCTTCCTGCTGCTGATGGAACAAGGTTTGTGCTGATGGCAGGAGGAGAGGATGTTGTGCCCAAAATCCCCTTCCTCATTTCAACAACTGACTCCACGAGGCTTCTCTGACCCCTCCCCCCCTCAACTGCAATACTGACTTTCTGGAAGTCTTAAGCGGCTGCAGAGGAAAGACCTGTCATTACGAGTGCACATAATCTAATTCATTTCCTTCATCCCCAAACGAAGACAGGTCTGTGAGGTATATAGATCAGACGACCGGGTTGGCAGAACCGTTTGCTGAGAAAGGTGCAGAAGCTCGAGAAACATGTATTTAACAGTGGGGGGTGGGACCCCAAAACCTCCCCACACCAAGTAAAACAGAAATGGGTGGAAAAGCCACAAGTGGTCTTCAAAGAAATGGAAGCCCCACCCAACCAGACCTGAAAAAGGCCCCTAGCCCCTAGCAATGGAGGACGCTCTTGGGAGCGACTTGCTGCTTACTTGGCAATCTGGCGGTAGTCCTCCCGGTTCTCGCGCCCTACCTCGATGGCCTGCTCGCACAGCTCCCGGCACTTATCGTAATCTCCTTTCTCAAAATAGACCGCTAAGGGGGGGAAAGGTGGGTGAAAACAAAGAGTAGTGAGCCCCTGACAATCCCAGAACTGTAACAGCTGTAAGCAGCAAGGTCTCTATGGATGGACAGATGTCTGTTGACTCGACTGTAAGGAAAGTGAACACACATTCCAGCACTTATACAGAACCATAGCAAACTATATGACAGGTCCCTGCCCCGAGGAGCTTACAAACTGCAATTTCAAACCAAGGGGAAGGTAGGAGGAGGAATAAGAGGGGGAGAGAATGTGCATTCATGCCAGTCAGGCTTTGTTTCTGGGGTGGTGGTGTTGAACAGAACAGAAAGATAGCCAGTTATGATACCCAAGAACCGCCCCCCCCCTCAAGATGTTTGGCTGAGTCAACGTTCTACATGCTTCAAGCCTCCTTACTGCCAAAGCCACCTGAGTCATTTTATGTTCTTGAATTTAGAAAAATGATGTGGCGTAGTGGCTAAGCGTCAGCTTGGAAGCGCCTGTTTCGACCCTCATCTTTGAAAGGGGGCAAGCTGCCCGTTCTCACCTTCAGCCCTTCCTCCAAACTGCAGGGATAAATACATTAGTCTTGGTTTAGCAGATGTGGTGAAGATGACTGAGGATGTGTGTGAGTACGTGAACAAGATAATGTTATTGCTACTACTGAACCAGGCCCCGGAGAGGAGTGCTCTTGCGCCATCTGTGGGGCTTCTTTCTCCTGCATCTCCCCAGCAAAAAGATGATCAAACCCCTACGCTTAACAGCCTACTAACCTGGCGCAACTCCAGCCCAAGTATTCCCATTCTGGCCTCCTCTGGGGCTGGGCACCTCAGGTTTGCCTTTTAGGGAAGGAGGAGAAAAGGGTCTTTCTCCATCTCACCTGCTTGATTAGTGATATATGTCATGTTGGTTGGATCCAGCTCTTTTGCCTTGTTGTAATGCTCCAGGGCCGTTTCGAAGTCTTTCTTCTTGTAGGCCTCGTTTCCCGACTCCTTCTCTTTGAGAGCCTGTGAAAAGCAACCAAGGGGCCTTTAAACGATAGTTACTCTGGGTCAAGCTCCAGAGTCGTGTGGAAACTTGGGACTCTTCAGGATGAAGACTTATTGCAGGATAAGCAGGTGATATGATTTAAGACAAAGTGTGGGTACAAACAGGAAGGAGGAGAGAAAAGAGAGAACATTAGCCAAAAGGAGGCCAGGTGGCCCAGCAATCTAAGAAATAAGTTCACATATATACATGAGTTCATATGAAGTTGCATTACAGTGAATCAGACCACTGGTCTATCAAGGTCAATACTGTCTACTCAGTGGTCCTCCAGGATTCCCAGCAGAGGCCTTTCACATCACCTGCTGCCTGGTCCTTTCAACTGGAGAGGCTGGGGATTGTACCTGGGACCTTCTGCATGGCAAACAAATGCACTGTCCCCTAACCCTGAGAGGAAGGGGAGGGACTAGAGTGTACAGCATTACTACGCAGAACACAGCTGACGACAAGATCCTGAGAAAAATGCCGCAGGGAATCATGATGACTAAGAAACAATGAGAAGGACAATGGGCAGTATCCTGCCTTCAGTGGATGGATGGTACATGGAGCTTTTCTTCTGCACTGCCGCAACTCTTTGGGGTTTTATGAGAGGCTGTGGCTCAGTGGAAGAGCCTCTGCCTTACAGGCTGAAGGTCCCAGGTTCATTCCTGGCACCCCCAGTTAAAAGAACCAGGCAGCAGTTGTTGTGAAAGACCTCTGCCTGAGACTCTGGAGAGGGACTGCCAACCTGAGTACATTACTGATCTGGATGGACCAAGGCTCTGATTCAGGATGAGGCACGTGTGATCTATGGTGAGTTACAGCTGGGAGGGCTGGCAGGCTGGAGTGAGAGGTGTGTGTGTGTGTAAAACTAATCCCTCCCTTAGACCAGCTGCACTTGCAGAAGAGAATAAGGAATGGTTACCAAATCCTCATCCTTTTCTCAGTCCAGCATCTCCAACTATCTGGCTGTTCCTTTGCAGGGATCCTGCAACCACCGAGATGATCTTCCTGGAGGGTGGGAAAGAGCTGCAGCCAAGAAGAAGAAAAGGGGGAAACTACAACTTCTGTGCACAGAGGGGCAGGAGACTGCCCGTTTACGAGAGAGCTCTTGGACTGAAACACACATCCCGGAAGAAAGACAAAGCGTTGGCTTTTATACCCTGCTTAAGGAGTCTCAAAGCGGCTTAAAATCGCCTTTCCCTTCCTCTCCCCACAACAGGGCACCCTGTGAGGCAGCTGCAGCTAACAGAGTTCTGAGAGAACTGTGACTAGCCCAAGGTCGCCCAGCAGGCTTCATGTGGAGGAGGAGCGGGGAATCAAACTTGGCTCTCCAGATTAGAGGCCACCGCTCTTAACCATTACAGCCACACTGTTTCTCCACCAAAGGGAGCTCTGCTGTGTTAGAAGCATTTTCATCTCCTAAGCCTGGCAGCTTTGAGGTTGCTCCCCATGTTCTACCACTGGCCAAATCTGAAGTGAGTATGCACAGTAGAAGCCAATTGTGTCTGTGATGCTCTGCGTTCAGTGGGCAGTACCTGCTTCTTGTTCTCCGGGAGGTCCTCCTCCATGGGCTCTGGCTTTGGCTCCTTCTTGGGGGGAGGAGGTGGTGGCGGTGGAGACATTGCTTCATCCTCATCATCTGCACTGGCCAAGTCTACTCCGAGCAGCACCCCCAGGGTTGTCATCACCCGCGGGTCCTTCAATTTCCTGTTATAAAGTAGGGCATGGAACAAGTCAGTTACACACTGCAGACAGCAGGATCCAGGAGACTGGAGTTCAACTTCTACCTTTGCTGCCACTACAGACAAATGCTGTTTACAGCTGTACTGGTCCAAAATTAAAGCACAGTCCACACAATACCTTTTACTGGGACTAGCTGTAATGCCACAGATCCACTCGTTGCCAAAGTCACTATTACAAGAAGAAGAAGAAGAGATTGGATTTATACCCTGCCCTTCACTACTTAAGGGAATCTCAGAGCAGTTTATAAACTCCTCTCCCTTCCCCTCCCCACAACAGACACCCTGTGAGGTAGGTGGGGCTGAGAGAGCTCTGAGACAACTGTCCTTGAGAGAACAGCTGGTACAGAGCTATGGCTTGCCCAAGGTCATCCAGCAGGTGCACGTGGAGGAGTGGGGAATCAAACCCGGTTCTCCCAGATTAGAGTCCGCGCACTTAACCACTACACCAAATGGGCTCTCATGCCCATAGTCTCAGTTCGGTCTTTGCAGAACGAAATTAGAGTCCAGTGGCACCTTTAACCCCAACCAAGTTTTCTGAAGTTTGCAGAGCACTTGTGCCTTCGAGATGGTGACAACCCACATGGACACCTGTCTTTATCAATGTCCAATCGTACTTTCATGACTGTGGGCTGTGAGGTACCGGGGCTCAGTTTTGGAGAGTAAGCCCAAAAGATGGCTTACTCTCCAAGGCTGGCAGCAGATACATACAACTTTCCTACCTGGGGAGACTGCTGGAAAACACAACTGTAGAGGACTCTTTCAAGGCCCTGTAACTGGAATGAGACCCTTTAATGGTTGTCCACTGGAGGGTAAATCAAATGCTAGAAAACAGAACAAAGTTTGAGTCCAGTGGTACCTTTGAGACAAACAAAGTTTTATTTTGGGTATAGGCTTTCATGTGCACGCACACTTATTCAGATACCCAAAATTAAACTTTCATAGAACTGTAACAGTTGGAAGGGACCTCCAGGGTCATCTAGTCCAACCAACTTTGTTGGTCTTAAAGGTGCCATTGGACTCAAACTTTGTTTTGCTGCTTCAGACCAACACAGCTACTCCACCTGAAGCTCGGAAACACAGTAACTGCAGGTCTAACACCATACATTGAAGTTACTGTAGTTGGAGAACATATGAAGTTAGATTATGAGAGATGTGGAGCAGCCACAGCTTAGTGGTAAGAGAACATCCACCGAGCTCTGGTCTCCTGCCAGCCAAATACTCACGGCAACACCTTCTCAAACAGAAGCCATTGGTTGCTGCTGCTGCCAAACAGGTGCTATGGACTTCCTGGGGGCCAGATACCATCCCAAAGGTTTTTCCTGTCACAGAATTTCCTGCCTAGCCCACTGCACTAGGGTTCCCAGCAAGATTTTATAAAGGTTTGAGGGAACAGAATCTAGGCTGGTATAAATGGCTAGATCAGTAAACGAGGACAAGGAGGCAGCATGTTAAATTCTGAAAAGTGAACTAACATGAAGATAGAGACAGACGAGGATAAATATTAACTCTCAACTAGGAGTTGTGGAAACCTTTACCTTTTTAGGAGTTGTGGGGATATTATGTTTAGGGATGGACACGAACTGAACCATGAACCGGGAGGTTGGTTTGTGACCCCTGCTTTCTGCCACTTTTTGCAGGGAGCAGAAAGCAGGGGTTTAAATGGCCCTGAACCATTTAAACCCCGGCTTCCTGCTCCTGGTGAAAAACAGCTGAGTGGCAGGAAGCAGAAGACAAGGGTTAAACCCCTGCTTTCTGCTCTTCAGGAACCACCAAAAACTGCCTTAAAATTTGTAGAAGCAACTGATTTTAATGTACATATGCACCTTGGCTTTTAGCCAAGCTAAGTAAGCCGCTCTGAGCCTGCGTGCAGGGAGAGCAGCCTATACATTTGATAGATAGATAAATAAATAAATAGAAGTTCATGGTTGCTCTTCAGTTTGTGAATTTTAGTTCACAATCCACGAACAGCCCAAAATTTGTTATGAATGCAAGTGCCCGTCCCTAGTTATTTCAGATACTTTGGTCCAAATGAAAACCTTCTCTCAGGCAGGTGTCAAACTTGGGGCCTCGTTTGCCATGAATTACTGCTGGAATTCCTAAGGGGGGTGGTGGTGGTCCTGTGTATGTGTGGGGGTGTGCATGGGAATGCTTATTGTAGTGGCTGGGCAATTTTTTCAAGACACATCCCTTCTCTGAGAAGAAGTTTAAATGACCTTGGCTATGTCTCTGCTTGTTCCACTATGAAAATGTAACTGTAGTATTGTAGGTGGGGGTTGGAGCGTGGGAAGCCTAGGCGGGCTAATTGTGGGCTATGACTGGACTGGGCCTTTGGGGGGCTTGCTTGAATCATGTATAACTTTGGAGTTTCACACCAAAACTTCAGTTCTGACACAGAAAGTCTCAGCTTGAATCATCTTTACTACTCAATAAACAAATCACTGCCAAGAGAGTGTTGTTGAGAGTAACTTTGTTCAAGAGTCTGACAGCAGGTCTATCGCACAGAAAATACAGAATTCTGCGGCAGTTAAGTTACACACCATACCTAGCAAACTCTGCTGACACAGTGTAAAACCTCAGCATTTTGAACGGGAAAACTTAACCAAGGATATGGTACATCCACCGATCTTAATTTCTCACCCATTAAACTAACCCTTCTCTCTCTCCCACTCACAGCTTCTAACCTCTGTCAACCTCCCCCTGTCAAGAGTTCAACTCTTTTCCAGCACACACAAATCTCACTGGCTGGTTCAGTGTACTGTTCTCTTTCTGAACTCAACCTCCAGACCTTGGGAATGAAGATCTACCTTATTCCCAAGGGGGAACCCAGGGACACTGACACTATTACTGGTGTGTCTGAGTTCCGTTCCCTGTCCTTTCCAGCATTTCACTATGCAGAAAACTCTGGATGTCGGAACTAATTATGTGTGATGCGGGTATATGGGTTTTTGTTGCTTCCTAAGTATAGTCTTGTGTGTCTATAAAAACACCATCTTGATTTTATTAGGTCTCTTATCCCTTAGCCATCTAACTGCTTCAATCACAAGCCCCTAATGAACAGAATCATTCGTGTTTGGGACAAAAAAGATACTATTCCAAACTGTTCAAAGCCAGCAAAACTGAAATTTAACACATCTGAAAGGTCCGGGTTTGATCTCTGATGGTGATGGTGGAAAGCACCATCAAACTGCAGGTGACTTGTGGGTGAGTGCCCCACCAGTCACATCAGACCTATCCCAAGAGGTACTTCAGGGAGAAATCAATGGATTTCCCAAATCAAAGTGAAACCCAGGGGCCATGTGTTGCTCTCACATTTTCTGCCTGGCTATTCTCACATTCTGCACCCAAATCTTGCCTACTAAACCTCAAAGCTATCTCCTACTGGGGGGGAGCCAAGACAGTAGGCATGAACACCTGTCCCTGCCAAACTACACGCCCTGTTTTCATTTCTTTGTATGAGTCATAATATGAAAGAAATTACTTTTTGGTGCACCATCAATGGAAGCCATCACCCAATTGCCCACAGTGATGGAGGCATCAGAGCTACCAGATGGCAGCTGCTGTCACCACACCTGGTATTAAATCCTCCTATGGATTCTGCCCCTCTGAGTGCTCCTGCTTCCTGCCAGTACCGCAGGGTGATGGCATCCCTATCTCAGCCCCATTTCAAAGATGCTAACAACACTGTGGTAGGTGAATGGTACCTCCATACACATACAGGCACTCTACCTGTGAATACCAGATGCTGATGACAAACAAGAGGAAGGGTTATGACTCTCTCCTCATACTAAGCACCTCAGAGACCTTCGGCTGCTGGAGACAGAGTACTACGCTAGAGAGACCTTTGGTTTGTTCCAGTTAAGTCCCAGGGTCACCAGCATGGTGCCTGTGGGTGCCATGGCACCTGCCAATGCTTTTTCTGGTGCCCAACAAATGTTTTTAGAAAGTGGGTGGGGCCAGGTAGGGTTTTTGCCCAGCATATCTTCTGATTGACTACTGGAGATTTCGTTGGCCCTGAAGATTTTTTTTAATAGTGTTGCTTTGGCAGCAGTGGCCACCACAGCGCGATGATCTACACTGTCTTACCGAAGTTAAGTTGTAGCAAACGTTTTGTGGCTGGCTCTGCCTCCTGCAGCATCCATTTTGCTGCTGCTCCCACCATGCCCTGTCAGAATTCTAGATGTGCCTGCAGGCTCAAAAAGGTTGGGGGCCCTCTGCAGCCAGTGAATCCAAACTCCACCCCTCCCCGGGGCCTGGCACTTACGCCCCCAGCTCCGATGGCTTGTTGCGGAGCTGTTCGATCAGCTCTCTGTAGCTTGGGTCACTGAGCAAGCCTCTTGTGCGTGGGTCGCTCTCCAGCTTCTGGTAGAGGTTAGGCATGTTGAAAGGGTTCATGAGGTTCCTTTCTGAAGGGGCAAGCAAGGAAAGAACATGAGGAAAGAACGATCTCTTTTCAGTACCGTGCAGTGCTACTCTGGATCACAGCATCGCTTCTGTCAACCACGCCTGCCACCTGTGATGGCCCTCGGCCAATACCTGTCTGCATACCACTCATGTCTTTCAACAGCCAGCCTGCATGGAAATACAAGCTACTGACTTCCCGGCCTGGGAAAAAAAATTAGAGGCCCAGCCCTTCAGCACTGACTGGATAGCAATAAACTTTTGAGCCTAACTATCTTGCAAGGTCTCTCTTCTTTTGGGCATCCAGCGCAGGGCTCGGAGGTCACCTGTGCCAAGTGTTGTGCAAAGAAATCAGTTCAGGAGGCTTCACCGATACACACCAATTTGGTGTTTTGTAAGACAGTCTTTATTTTCTTCCCAAGGTGCAGCGATCTCCTCTGGTGTTCCCACAGACTAGTTTAAAGGGTTTCTAGGATAGAACAGAGCTTCCTGAACAGATGCAAGTGACTGCTAATGGAAGCATGAACAGGCCATGTCCCTTATTCTGATCTATCCACGTGTACACACAAACACGATAAATATGCCAGTTGTATTCCCAGTGAGGTTGCTGAAAACAACAACAGCTCTGACTATTGGAAACAATGTTTAGGGTTAGGTCAGACATCATACAAGGCCATGGTTAGTTTTATAAAACCAGGTTTTGGCTCACATGCACTCAATGAACTTTGGTTTGCCTCAAACTGTTGATTTCATTGCCTTTACATTTTCCTCCCCCTTCCCTGCCATGATCCAGCCAGTATCCCAGGCTGTATTGCTGGGAGGGTGGTGCTGGTGAACATACCAGCACATCTCTTTGTATGTCACTCAAAATTCTTCTCTTTTTTTTGCTGTCAAGTCACAGCTGACCTAGGGCAGCCTGTACGGTTTTCAAGGCAAAAGACATTCAGAGGTGGGTTTGCCACTGCCTGCCTCTGCGTAGCAACCCTGGTATTCCTTGGTGGTCTCCCATCCCAATATTGACCAAGGCCGACCCTGCTTAGCATTCCAGATCTGACATAATGCTCCCTCTAAGCTGTGGAGTCTTGTGAGCAAAAATTCTACTTTGTGAGCTACTGGCATTAAAGTTGTGAGCAGGTGATTTGGCTGCTGCATGAATTAGTTTGCTCTGGAGCCATCCTTCCTGAGCTAAGGCAAAAATGTGTGAGCCAGAGGCTAAAAAACAGTGAGCTAGCTCACACTAACTCAGCTTAGAGGGAACACTGGGCTAGCCTAGACAGTTTAGGGCAGGGCCACTCAAAACCAGCTTCCAGTCATGGTTTCAGGAGCTCAGATTAGCCACAAAATATAGATAGGAACTCTCAGTCTGGGGCAAGTGATGCTCTGTATTCTTGGTGCTTGGGGGGGGGCAACAGTGGGGGGGCTTCTAGTGTCCTGGTCCCATTGCTGGACCTCCTGAGGGCACCTGGTGTTTTTGGCCACCGTGTGACAGAGTGTTAAACTGGATGGGCCACTGGTCTGATCCAACATTGGCTTCTCTTATGTTCTTATAAGGTGCCTTAACCAATAGTTAACAGAGTGATCTGCATTTGGATTATTATACTAACTGTAGTGAAATTAACTATGGCTGTGTGTGATATCTGATGTGAACATATTTGCTGTCGTGCAGAAGGCCCTCTCCAATGACAGCACTTGGAATTAACCAATGATGGAACACCTGAGGCACAGCAGCAGTGAAATCCTCTCTGCATGGCTCCCAGGGGACTAAAGATCTCTAGTCCTGGGAAAGAGGGGGTAGAACGTGTTATCACCCAGCAACAGCTATTCTGAAGCCACCAAAGGAACACCATCCCACATCTCTGGACTTGTTTTTGAATGGCTCTTGCCTTTCCGGGTTAGGCTTGCGAGGATAAAATCATTCATTCCTCTATACCCATCACTTGCAACTATGCTTAGCATGTACCAAGCAAGTCCCTTCCATCTTCTAGGTCATTGCAGGCTACTGAAGCTGCTCAAAAGATCCAGAAAGTGCTCCAGCGGAGTCTTCATAGTTATCGAACAACCACTGAGGATGAGACATTTCCTTACTGGAAAATAATTGGGGAGGACTGCGTACAAACCTATGGATCAGACACATACTGGATACCCCCCATTTGATTCTTGCTCTGAGCCAGGCAGGCGACTGACAAGGAGTATCTTTGCAAGTCACGGCAATGGATAGCAAGGTTCCTCCTAGCCCAGGACTTAGCAAACTCCTCCTTTGGAACAATTTCTCAAACTCTTCTTTCAATTAAATTGCCGAACTAAGATCAGCACGCTTTCAGGGACCGTGAGGAAGAAAGCAGACCTAGGCACGGCTCTCTTACCTGCCAGCCTGGCTTCCATGTTCTGGAGGCCTTCTTTCAACTGTGCATTGCCTGGCTCATGTTTCAGGCCTTCTTCGTAAGTCTTCTTGGCCTCTTCAAAGCGGTTTAGGAATTCCAAGGCCGCTGCCTTTCGGGAATAGCCCTATGGACAACAGGAAAGGGGCAAAGTCAGGCTTTTAGGAGGCAAGAAATGCTACTGGCGACTTCACAAAAACATGCCATTCAGTATCAGTGATGGCAACTTCAGAGGCTTCAGATCACCTCTCCCTCCATGCGCTGCTCAGGAACTGAGATCGTGCGGAAGTGGCGTTTTCCCTGGAAGACGGCTCTGAACTGGACACAGCGGAAGGTGTTATCGAAGCCAGGGAAACAATAAACTGGCTATGAATATTTATGAACAGGGGTCATGGATCAATGGTATAACATCTGCTTGGCATGCACCAGGTCCCAGATTCAGTCCCTGGCATCTCAGGAAGCAGGTGACGGGACAGGACTTTTTCTGCCTGTAACCCTGGAGAGCCACTGCCAGAGCAGATAAGGCAGTTTCATACGTTCATACAGACCAGATCAACAGCAGACAACCTTTTCTGCCTGAGCACTAAAAACACCTTAATCCCTACTTGTGAAGACATTGGTGTGCTGGCAAACAAGATGCTGAGAGGGAAAGATGGAAGGCCAGATGCACCAGGAGCAAGCTGATGCCCAGCAGGCCTCCCAGTGCTTCAGTGGTTCACGGACCCCTCGGACCGAACTTGGCTCTGCGGGTACAGCCAAATGGTCTGATGTGTCACTGTCTGGCACACGCATGCCTACCCCAGGACCGGACTCTTTGAAAGGTGCCAGCCACAGAATTCTTTCGCGGAAATTGCTAAGAGAGGAACAATGCTCTCAGCTGGAACCAGAAGTGCGTCCTGACAAGGCACAGGGAATTTCAAGCACACAGTGGATTTTCCTGCCCTGAGGACAGCCTCGGCTAGAACGTTCTTCTCACCTTGCCCCACTCCGGCTTCAGCTCGACGGTCTTGCAAGCATCCTCCAAGGCTTTCTGATATTCCCCCTTTTTGGCATATGCAGCAGACCTGTTGCTGTACAGCACGTGGTTGGAGGAGTCCAATTTAATGGCCTCGGAGTAGTGCTTGATAGCTTCTGCTGTGTTCCCTGAGCTCAGGGCTTTGTTACCTTTCTCCTTCAACTCGTTCACCTGAGGAGAATCAAAAAAGAGAGGGGGAAAAAAATCAAATGCTTGTGAAGAATCCTGTGCGCTAGTAACCCAGTAAAGTAACCTATTTCCCCACTGTGCTATTTCTTAATAAACACCAAGCGCCCTGGACTTGTTATTATAACCTGTACCCAGTCACATGTTCTGCTCTTGTGTTTGGGTTATAAAGGGAGAGGAACAGTCTTTCCAACTACAAAAGCTCTTGGTGTTCTGAAAAGAAACACAGGCATTCAGAAGTTGTCTGTTACTTAAAGACACAAGCTTGGGACTGATCACCTAAGGTTCAATTTGAACATCTCCCACGGGCTACTGCAGCCGCGCAGCATTTCATTCTAACTAGGCTGCTGCCCATGCAAAACAGCTAGCCAGCGCCATGCTTAAATCAAGGCAAATATGCAAGGCAGGAAGGAATACCAGCCAAAAAAAGAACTCCTTTCAGCCAGCCAGTCTGCACAGGTTTGCGGGTGGCAGCTGAAAACTGGTCCAGGTTTGCTCTTCCGGAAGTAGGACTAGAACCGGGGACTGCAATGGCTCCTTTCTGAATTCTCAGAATTCTGCTCTCCGGAGAATATTTGATTGTGCAGTTCAGCTTGTGAGGAGAATGGCCGTAAATCAGTAGTAGAACTTCTGCTTGGAATGCAGAAGGTCCCAGGTTCAATCCCTGCCATCGCCATTTAAAGGACGCGATAGTTTCACAGGGGTGGCCAAACTGTGGCTCAGGAGCTGCATGCAGCTCTTTCACACGTACTGTGCAGCTCCTGGCAGGGTGGCTGGGGAAGCTAAATATCATTAGCAAACAAATATCATTGGACAGATAAATATCATCATCAATATCTGCTTTTACCCCTTTTGTTATTATTTTTGGCAGTTTCATTTAATGTTAATAAAAAGCAAATGTGCCTATTTCCCAGTAAAAACATGTGATATTTGTTCATGTCTCGCGGCTCTCAAACATCTGACGTTTATTCTATGTGGCTCTTATGTTATGCAAGTCTGGCCACCCCTGCGGGTAGTAGCTGATGTGAAAGACCTCTGCCCGAGAGACCCTGGAGAGCTGCTGCCAGTCTGAGCAGACAATACTGTGATGGACCGATGGTCTGATTCAGTCTAGGGTAGCTTCACACCCAACTGTTTCTTATGCACACGGGACCACATTAATATAATGCATATGTGCTTTGACTTTTTGATTCTGTAGTATCGATCAACACACAGACCCTTTGTTTCTTAGAAGTCAAAAAGATTTTTCTTCGTTATCACTGACAACAACCGGAAAATTTTCTGCCAAACCTTAATTGTTTGTACAGTCTCCAAGGGCCAAACATAACTGGCATGGGGAATCTCCTCCAGCCCATGAGCCCTCAATTAACTATCCCTTTCAAACACATGAAGCTGTCATATACTGAATCAAACCGCCGGTCCATAACGGTCAGTACTGTCTACTCAGACTGGCAGTGGCTCTCAGGGTCTCAGGCAGACATCTTTCACATAATCTGCTACCAGGATTTTAAACTAGGGATGCCAGGGATTGAACCTGGGACCATCTCCATGGTAAGCAGATCCTCTACCATTGAAACACACGCACACCCCCGCTTCTGACAGCCCTAGAAACTGCAAGCATATGAGGTTTTGCGCTAGGAAAAAGTGCAGGGAGAGCCCGAGGGACAAAAAGGCCTCCAGGTATGAGTCACTGCTTCCATAGGTAGCACCTCCTGCTAATGAGCTCCAGAGGAAGAGGAGCTGAGACAGCAGCATCCACCAGCCTGCGTGAATGTGTAGCCCACGATCTGCCAGGGCAAACAGAACGACAATGTCCCCATCGTGTCCAAGGCCACTCCTGGAAGGAGAGGCGAGCGAAGGCAGCTCCTTCTGAATCACAGCTCCATTCGGAGAGGGACTGACTGCCGAAATTATAGACAGCTAACGGGAGAATAATCACCACTTTCAGCAGCACTTAACTGGAACATTTGGGCTATGTGTGCAGAGACCCAGGGACCTTATGACGCTACTTGGAAGGGAGAAACAGCTGCACATTAGAATGTGGCAAGATTGACGTACATGACTATGAAGGGGCAAAATAAAAAATCCGCAAGCAACTTCAGAGGTGGTCTGTTCTCGAGGAAGAATACTCATTACTCTTACCCTCTTGCCATAAATTTGGGGGGAAACAGGAAAAGAGAACCAGAATTCACGCCAGGGCTTTGTGGAGGGAGCAGGTGGATTATAGCCAGGTTGCCATAGCTCAACCTTGGCAGAAACCCTTAACATATTTACCTTCATCTGCCTGCCTGACAGGCCTAACTTTCCTCTTGGAAATGTAATCTTGCTAGCTTCGTTTAAAAAGGCAGTAAAACTTTCCACATTTCCATTCTCACACGCTAAGGCAACGATGGGTTTCTTTCTTGCAATTAATGTGGGAGGGCAGTGCCTATCATTAGTGTGAGGAGGTCAAACAGGGTTACAGCCCAGTGGCTAAGCACACGCTTTGCACGCAGAAATGTATTTGAAACATTAAGTGCTGCTTTCCCACCCAGGGTGGTGAACATCAAACCAACCTCCCATTCACGCCACAGCCACTTAAAAAAAAAAACAATGCCAGCAGCAGAGCCGGGAAAGTACCACAGTCAGAAACAGCGGAGAAGCAGCTGTCAATCAGAGTAGGGCAATACCACACCAGATGGATTCATGATTCATGATCTGGTCCTCTAGAGCTTCATATTTTCTTATGATCTAATTTCTCACGACCTGGTCCTTTTAACTAGAAATGTTGGGGATTGAACCTGGGATCTTTGGCATGCAAAACAGAGACTCTTCCAGTGAGCCACAGCCCTTCCCACAAAGCTGAGCTGAGATCCACGCAACCAAGCAGGAGCACAGAAGTCCAACAGAGTTCTCCCTCTGCTACGGTAATGCCAAATCCCCCCTAAAATAGGGCAGGCTGAAATGCCTCTCTTCAAGTTTCCCTCTGGTAACTACAAACATGCTGCAACTTGCAGGCTGCCGTCAGCCCAGAAGGCACCCTTGAAAACAAGCATGCCTTTAAGAGCTACAAGGTCCCGTAAGACCACAAGTAGCCCAATCAGAGATTCAGCTTCTGCCTCATTTCGTATGTGGCAACACCCACGTAAAGAACCTCACCCCTGATTACTTAGTCATCCAAAGTCCCCCCCCCCAGCCTCAAACCCCAAGACATAGAACCTAACGTCAAGATTCAGAAATTGTTCCATGTGTGCATTTCACTTTCTTGATCTGACTTTTTGGATTTTTCACATGTGCAAATGTGTGTGCGCATGTGTGCCATGGCAACCTCTGGTGCCTGACCCCTACTGGGGGCCTGGAGGATATTCAGAGAGGTGGCTGAATAAAGCCTGCCCCCGCCTTCCAACTGCTGGTATTCCAAGGAGGTCCCCCATTCAAGTACTTGCCAGAGTTGACCCTGTTTAGCTCCCAAGATCCAACAAGATCGGGCTTGCCTGGGCTACCCAGGTCACGGCCGATACGTCTGACTCTTGAAATGCTCTTTGACCAAAGCTCCCTGCAGGTGTCTTCACAAACTGTATGCCTTTTTGAGCACAATTCAGAACTTTAAGGATCACAACCCTTGATCGCGATCCCCTGAAAAGTACACTTGCTGACAAAAAAAATACCACATTGGCCCCATGCTGCAGGCTACCCTAACACTCCAAATCAAACAGTAATATTGCTATTTCCTACTCAAGGAAGGCGGGATACAAATATAATTAAATAAATAAATACTGGATACTCCCTTCTGAAGCACTCCCTTCTGAAACCCTACCTCCTAGGGCAGGGGTCCCTGACCTTTTTGAACCTGTGGGCACCTTTTGCATTCTGACACTGGGTGGTGGGTGCAACCACAAAACAGCTGCCATGGGAGGTGGACGTACACACTGAAGGCACCCCGGTGCAAAGAGAAAGAGAGGTGTTTTTAAAAAGTACTGAGAAAGAAGAGCAAGGGAGATAATAAAACCAGCCAATCAGATTTCAAGTAGCCAATCAGAATTCCTGCCGGAAAGAGTTTCACCTGGCCACAGCCACTTGGTGGGCACCACAGTGCCCATGGCCACTACATTAGGGACCCCCCGTCCTAGAGGCAATTTCTGAGCGCAAGGCAAGATACAACGATGAGAGACCAAGGAACACATCTCCAGCTGCCTTCAAATTTTAAAAAATGGCATTGGGCCATGCAACAGGAGAACAGAGGAGAGGAGACAGAATCTAACCCTTCTCCTGCATAATTCCCACAGCTCCCCGGAGGGGGAAATGCAAGCATTCCTACGGTGCCTGCATCTCCCATCCTCCATTCCCCTCTGTGGGGCAAACAACCAAGACAGGAAATAGGACGAAAGCCTCATCTGAATCAGGGCCCCATGCATTCTGTAAAGTAGTGGGAGATCCCCTAACAGATGTCCAATCTCGCATTGGCTGGAGAGAGTAACTGTAGAGTTCTAAGGCAGGGCAATTGCAAGATATGCAAAACAATCTAAACACCCAGATGTACCATAAAACATTAATAGCAGCTGCTGTTGATTTGTTTATATTTGTGTAATTTTATGTGTTACCCCCTAGCCCTCAGAAAACACCCTAACACGCACATGTCTGCTCTGTTTTATTACACACTACCCCAAAGGTCCACCCACCAACACTTCTACAATCCCACAGTCCTACCCGCTCTAACCAAAAATCTTTCCCACAGTCTCCTGCACAGGTTCAGCCCCTCCTTCCCTACCTTCTCACATTATATTGTTTTCTTCCAGCACCCATTAGCCCACAGCTAACACACCATGTGATCTCCTCACCCTACTGTGAGAAAACTCAATGATCCCACAGGAGTACTGGTGTTAGTCCACTGCCAATACAAAGGAGTTCTGTGGCACCTTAAAAAGCCAGCAACCCTTTCATCCCAGAACAAAACTGAGTTGATTTTTCCCCCAAGATGCCACAGATCACCTGTGCACTCCTTCCTCAAGGCCATCAACCCACCTTAACACCCCCTACCTTTACAAAACACATACAGACCCCTACAAGCCTCCCACACTTCATACCTTCAAGAGCCCCCCCATTCAGACACCCCCTGGGACTAGCCTTCCCAGAGTCCTTTGCACGGAAACCCCTCCTTCAAGACCCTCTCCCTTCTTGACTTTTTCCCCACAATCCCTTGCTTCAAGTTACACTATATTCTAAAGACTCCCCCTCCCAGTCAAGGACCCCCCTCCCCCGAGACTCACTTTCCCATAACCCTCAGTGCACAGACAGTCCCTCCTTCATATATCAGCCCCTCAGAGCCCCCTCCCCTCTGGACCACCCCACTTCCCAAGGTCCCTTGTTTTCCCCTCATGGATTCCCCCCGCGAGTCTAAGATCCCTGATAGGAAAAGGGGCCCTCATCCCCCTCACAAAACATTCCCTGAAGACACCCTCCCTCTTCCCATGAGCCTTTGCACAGAACACAGGCCCGGGCTCTCCTTCCCTCTCCCCCACCTTCTCCATGGCGCCGGCCGGGTCTCCGCGCCACCACTACCGCCGCCTCTACTTAAGCCTTCCTATCCTCCCCCCCTCTTCCTGCGCCCGCCTTTCTTTTCCACCCCGCCTTCTGGAACCTGCTAGAACCCTCTGGCCCCGCCCCCGAACCCCGATTGGCTCCCGCTTCTCCCTTCGGGGCACGCCCCTTCCCCCGCCACGGCGAGGCGTTCGTAGGGCATGCTTCCCAGCACTCTCTGGGGCCCCGCCCTTTCTTCGCCTTCATTGGTGAGAATTCTACGCCCCCCCCCCACGCCTCAATAGCGTCCCGCCTACGCCTCGCGGTAATAGGGTGGCCGTCACTCGCGGGATAGGTCAAAGATGTTGACTGGCGTCTGCCTGTGTCAAACGGGGAGGCGGGAGATTAGGAGAGGCGTCGTGGATTCTTATTGGCCCCCGGTGTGAAAAAGTGGGCGATTCCTAATAAAGTACCCGCCTTTAACTTTCATTGACCAAAGCCAGACTTGGGTCCCATTGGCCGAGATTGGATTAAACGTCACCGAGCGCGAAGCTTATTGGCTGGATGGACCCTCGTACCGGCTTACTTAAAAAAAATTTCCATTGGTTTTTCAGATTTCTTCTTTTATGCAGACTCTGAATTGGGTGACGTCAGCGCCATGCCTTTTAAAAAGAGGCAACCGGAAAATGCAGTTTTTCTCCTCGCACTGGTTTTTGCGAGGTGTAGTGTACGTATTGATACGTGTTTTCATTCCCCACGTTTTCAGGTGCTACTTTCATGCATACTCACAAAAAGCCGTTTTTTAAAAAAGGAATGTTATTTCTAGAATTAGTTTTTTAACTATGGATTCCGGTGCGTCTTGGTCTTAAGCAGCAGAACAAAGTTTGAGTCCAGTGGCACCTTTAAGACCAACAAAGTTTTGTTCAAGGTATAAGCTTTCGTGTGCACGCACACTTCTTTCGATAATTATAGTTAAGCATATGTTTTGGGTTCTCCAGTATGGTACTGGGCACTGTCGCAGGAAGCTCAGGCTGAAAGCCTATCCCAACTGTGGCTTTGCACAAATATGAGCCTGCAATTTTACTTAAGAAACACATGCAACTATGGGTTGCCAACCTCCATATGGGGCCTGGAGATCTCCTGAAATTACAACTGATGTCCAGATGACAGAGATCAATTCCCCTATATAAAATGGATATTTTGGAAGGGGGACTCTGTGACATCATACTCTGCCAACGTCCCTCCTGTCTGCAAACTCTGACATATCCTGGCTCCTTCCCCTCCCCAAATCTTCAGGAATTTCCCAACCTACAGATGGCAACCCTTGGAGCTTTAGCTAGTTAAAATGCATTTTAAAGCATTGTTTGCATTGAAATAGTAGCGTTGTTAGTGTAGCTCATGATGCTTCTTTGAAGGTTAATGCCATAACACTTATAAGGCACTACATACTGTCAAGGGCTGTGGTCTTATGCACATCAGGGAAGAAGACCTGTGCACACATTAGGCCTTCCTTCTGAGTAAATGTCTCTGGGATTATGCTAGATGTTCCATAGGAATAGCCTGAAAAAAAGAAGAAAGAAACATGTTAGCTGCACTTGAAATGAAATGTCTTGTGTATATGACCCAGCTTGCTTATGAACTGGAAGGCATGTTGCTTGAACTTTCTAGCTGATGCTTGTTCAAGCAAGGATATGTGAGTGATATTATCAAATATGGGGTGCATGTATTATTACTCCCATTCTACAGTCACTCCATTGGCTGTCCATCAGTTACTGGGCTCAATTTAAGATACTGGCTGGCTATCACATACAAAGCACTTTATGGCCTTGAGACCTCATATTTATGGGACCATCTCTTCCTCTACACTCTGCCACAACAGCTTTGCTCATTTGAACAGGGCCTTCTACGGGTGCTATCCTACAAATGGGCAAAATCAGCAGCTGCCTGTTCATGTGTATCATCTGTTGTGGCCCTCACCTTTTGGAATGGTCTACCTGAAGTCAGGAAGGCTCCCACCCTCCAGTCTTTCCACCAGCTATGTGAAGCTGAATTATTCAAGAGGGTATTTGCACAGATAATTGGGCTGTGCCCTAACCTGGATAGCTCATGCTAGCCTGATCCCATCAGATCTCAGAAATTAAGCAGGGTCAGCCCTGGCTAGTATTTGGATGAGAGACCTCTAAGGAATACCTGGATAGCCTATGCTAGCCCCAATCTCATCAGATCTCAGAAGCTAAGTAGGGTCAGCCCTGGCTAAAGTTTGGATGGGAGACCTCTAAGGAATACCAGGGGTGTGATGCAGAGGCAGGCAATGGTGAACCACCTCTGACTCTCTTGCCTTGACCCTATGGGGTCACCATAAGTTAGCTGTGACTTGATGGCTTTCCACCACCAATACTGCTGCACTGTAACAGTGTGGTTCAGAGAGAGGCCTGGGGTGGAGAGTTGGGGACTGTGGACCAGACTGCTATATATAGCTCTTACTGTCTGTTGCTGTGAGTAGGCTTCTACTATGTAATTTTTGCTTTCATTTAACATGTGAATACTTATGTTTTTCTTCACCTCTGGTTGGTTTTCTAGATCGCTCCAGGTCAAATGTCTATTGCATTATCTTTTGGATGTCCCACTCTGTTGATTGTGCTGATTTGTTCTGTGTAATCCACCTTGAGTCCCAGGGAGAAAGGCAGACAATATATCATCTCAGTAAATGGTTAAAGAAAAGCAGAGTGGATGGGAATAAAGCAGTAAATTTGCAGGGGGGGCCATTTGTGAAAGTTGTTATGGCCTTTGTGATCACAAAGCCAGTGTGGTGCAGTGGATAAAGTGTTGGATTAGGATGGAAGACCCCATGTTCAAATCCCAGGGCTATTTTTGGGCAGGAACGCACAGGAACGGAGTTCCGGCTGGCTTTGGAGTTGGCCACACCTACAGCCAACCCCCACATCGGGTTCCCCAGGCACCTCACACTCCTCAGGGCACCTGGGGAAGCCGATCCAGAAACTGCCTTCCTTCCCTCGGGTTCCCCATGCACCCTGCAAGCCGTGGGGCACCTGGGGAAGCCGATCCTGGGAGGGAGTTGCACTGTCAGGGGTGTGGCCTAATATGCTAATATATTTCTGCTGTTGGGTGTGGCCTAATATGCTAATGAGTTCCTGCTGGGCTTTTTCTACAAAAAAAGCCCTGTCAAATCCCCACAGTGTCATGGGAGATCTTGGGCCGGTTACACGCTCTCAGCCTAGCGTAGCTCACAGTGTTTGTTGGGAGGATAAAATGGAGCAGAGGAGAACACTGTAAGCAGTTTAGAGACCCTCTTGGGGAGTAAGGTGGGCTATAAATATAGTAAATAAATAAATCAGGGTAAAATTTAATACTGGGCTTCAGTGTTCCCTCTAAGCCGAGTTAGTGTGAGCTAGCTCGCAGATTTTTGTCTTAGCTCAGGAAGGATGTCTATTGCATTATCTCCAGAGCAAACTAATTTCTGCAGTAGCCAAATCGCTGGCTCACAACTTTCATGCCAGTAGCTTACAAAGTAGAATTTTTGCCCACAAGACTCTACAGCTTAGAGGAAGCATTGCTGGGTTTGTAATGATGGTTTACAAAGCCTATGTAAGGTTAGATCCAGTTGGCTTTTTAATTGCTTCATCAGTATCATTTGTGTGTCTTGGATAGGGGACTGGAAGGACTACAGAAACACCAATTAAAAATGCACACCTTTTGTTCTGGCTATGCTGCTTCTCTGGGCAGTAGAGGGAATGCTAGGAGATTAGTTTCCCAGCTATAAATAGAAGCTTGCCTCCTTGACTTGGTTTGGTGGTGCCTTGGCAACTTACCTAAATTTAGCCCAGCCGGTCACACCAACAAAGGGAGAGCAGTTCTCTCATAATGGGGGGAAAAATGTACTTTTTTTTCTTCCTTTCTGGAGCTATCTAGCACACGAACCTGCAAAATCAGGCCACACATCTCTTGAACTAATCCAGAACTGGGCACTCCCTTTCCACAGATTTAGGCTTGTGTTGTCCTGATTTCTTTTTATTTATGACTACTCCTCTTCTCTGATTTTTGTTTCCTTTTGTTGTCCATGGGATTGTGACTCTTCTAAATGCATCCCTGAATCCCACAAATGGTGGTCGGGAGATGGTTTTTAGTTGAAAAATGGCCGGCAAAAAAAAGCTGACCCCCTCAAAGGTCCCCCCCCCCCCCAAAAAACTGTAACCTTTCCAAACTCCTTCCCCCCTTTTAAAGTTGGGGTTTTTCAGATGCTTAAGGTATAGTTTGTCCTCAAGCAATTGGTATGCGGAAGGAGTGATTTCAAGGGAGCAGTATGGTAATGAGAGTAGCCAGGAGCTGTTAGCTAAGCTTGCAGGTGTGGTGGCCCAGGCTCAGGTGGATGCTGGAGCACTGGGAATTTCATCAGCTGCTTGTTCATAAGGGGGCTGAAGTTGGTTCCCAGTTCCTTATTTGCATTTTCAAATTCCTTATTTTGACTTATTTGTGAATCCAACCACAAATATTGAGGGCAACTTAAAAGCTCTGAACCCCCAAAACTGTTCTGGTTCCTTATTAAAATCTTTGCAATACAGGCTTCTTGGTGGCATCCCAAATAGAAGATTGTGGTACCAGAACAAGTGCTTAGACTGGGCACCACAGTATGTCTGGGGCGTGGGGGGGGAATGTGTGATTTGGGGTGGTCCTAGAGTTGCCAACATTCAGGTAGGGCCTGGAGTTCTATTATTATAACAGATTTCCAGACAGGGATTCCAGCCTCCAGGTGGGACCCTTGGATCCCCAGGAATTACAGCTCATCTCCATACTACAGAGATCAGTTCCCCTGGAGAAAATGGATGCTTTGGAAGATAGATTCACTGAGGTCCCTCTCCTACCCAGGCTCCATCCTCAAATCTCCAGGTGTTTCCCAACCTGGGTCTGGCAACCCTGCCCCCCATCCCCCTATGGTGGCCAGGGGAGACCTGGTAACCTTATCTCCGGATGATAGAGATTAGTTCCCCTGGAGAAAATAGCTGCTTTGGAGGGTGAACTTTTATGGTATTATACCATGCTGAAGTCCCTCCCCTCTCCAAACTCTGCCTTCCTTAAGCTTTACTCCCAAAATCCCGAGGTATTTCCCCCCTAGATCTGGCAACCCTAGGTGGTCCAAGTATTGTTTTGGGGTGCAGCTTGGTTCCATTGCCTGGATGTCCATTTGTCCTGGGGTCACCCCACTTTGGAACACCTGGTGCAAGAACTGGGGTTTGGACCAGGGAACAGCATATGTCCCCTTGGAGGGCAGAGTTCCCTGAATGTGGTGGTGTATTTGTGGTGGTCCAAAATTGCTTTGGGGCTCAGAGATTTTAAATTATCTTCAGTATTTCTGGTTGGATTCACAGGTACTTCACATGAAAGCCCTGGATGAGAAACTGATGATTGTTGGAGTGTTGATGAATGATATCTTTGTGATGGGCAAATCCAAAGCATTTTCTCTGATCAAAAAGGGAGTCCTAGAAATTGATTATAATAGTCTGATCCTGAGAGCCCACAGAAATTGCTCACTCCTGTCTTTTGGTCTTTCTTTCCCAAGATCTTCCCTCCCCCACATGTGCTATCTTACCATCCCACATTACTATAGAGCTTTTTTGTTTTAAGATAGAATATTATTCCTACAATGGTTTTACATTGTAAGACCTGTTTGGTGTAGTGGTTAAGTGTGCGGACTCTAATCTGGGAGAACCGGGTTTGATTCCCCACTCCTCCACTTGCAGCTGCTGGATGACAAGATGTCCTTGAAAGGGCAGTTCTCTCAGAGCTCTCTCAGTCCCACCTAACTTACAGGGTGTCTGTTGTGGGGAGTGGAAGGAGTTTGTAAACTGCTCTGTGACACCGAGTGAAGGGTGGGGTATAAACCCAATCTCCTCCTCCTTTACCACCACCACCTGGGGAGATTTTTGAATAGGCCCTATTCTGACAGAATCTGCCCTTGCGGCCTTAAAAGGATAGATATATTGAGCTTAACTGGTGTGGTTAGTCCAGTCACCATTAGTTAGCAGAGTGCTTAAATAAAGCTACAAATGCAGCAGCATCACTTTACCAGGTTGCTCAGCTTACAAAGCTACGCAGAGCCACATTGCAAGTTTAAAACAGAAATACTTTTCTCTTTATTTGGGAAGTACACTTTGGATAGGAAAGAGCAGAAACTTATAGATTACTAATTTACTAGTTAAAGGATGGAGGCAGATGGCGAGAGGCCCATCTGCCTCATGGTGCCAAGAGAGGACCCCATGTCCCTCTCTTGGTACGTGCAGGTAGAGAGCAAGTCTTCATTCAGAGAGAGAGAAGCAGGAAAAGGAAATTGGTCCCTGAGATCACAATCTGCATATCAAAGAGGGCAGTGGCAGAAAAGTAGATACAGGAAGAAAAGTCAGTTTGCCTGTCTAGCTATCTAGTCTCTCTTGCCACTCAGTCTGGAGGTCTGAGACAGGGGACATAACATCTGGAACTTCCAAAAAGATACATCCTTCCATAGGTGTAAACTGTGAGGGGGCTCGGGGGCTCGGGCTTCCCTCAAATTTTTTTTTTGGGGGGGACTGGGCCTCCCCCAGGCAATCAGTGCCAGGCAGTATTGAGTTTACAACCCTGTGTGGGTTTTTTCCTCTGTACTAGAAAGAAGGACATCTGTGTGAGTCTTCCAGGATCACCTTCTTACAAATGGTAATTGAGTTAGCAGGATAGACAATGGGATGGTTAAACAGCCCCTCCCCCTCTCTTAGGGTTGCCAGCCTCCAGGTGGGGCCTGGGGATCTCCCGCTTTTACAACTGATCTCCAGCTGATAGAGATCAGCTCCCCTGGAGAAAATGGCTGCTTTGAAGGGTGGACTCTATGGTATTGTACCATGCTGAGGCCCCTCCCCTCCCCAAACCCCACCTTCTCCTGGCTCCACCCCCAAAGTCCCCAGGTATTTTCCAACCTGGACTTGGCAACCCTACCCTCTCTTCTCCAAGAATATAAGCAGAGGTACCAAATGCTAGAGAATCTTTAGTACTGGAGACAGGAAAAGCTGGGCGAGGAAGGAGATTCGATAACATTCCTTGCAGCTGGAAGAGAAGGTCTCTTGAGACTGGATCCATCAGGTTTTTGGTTGTATCTTTGCACTCTCTAAATTAATAACTAAGGCTTTTGATATCCAGAACATATCAATCCTTGAATATGTTTGGTGTCTGTTTGGAAAAGAAAGTATAGTCCTTACTCCTGGCTGGCTCCACCCCACAGTCAGACTATGAAGCCTCTGTTGGACCCAACATACTTGCTGGGCTCCAGTTTACATCTGGGGGAAAAGTGTGTCTCTATTTTATTTTACTTGGTCTATATATCCTTTTACCCTGTGTGCAGCCCAGAGGGAGCATTGGCAAGGAATGTGCCCTCTGCACATATTCATGCTCTTCATTTTGCTGTTACTTAAAATGTTGTTGTACAGTTTTAAAGGGGTAGCCAACTGGGATGTACTAAAAGGAATGACAGGATTGCCCATTGGAAACAATGGGAGAGACTTGAATGCCCACTGGAGATAATGGAAGCCAGGAATGCCAAATGACCTGCATGGGCTCCATTGAAATTCATTGTAGCACAAAAAAAGTTGCAAAGAAAATGTAGAATAGTTTTTCCATTAAGGTCTTTGACCCCAGATAGGCTACTCTGGAATGACAGCCCCCAGAGTGGAATGATGATCCCTAGCAATAGAATCTGTGCTCTGGGACTGGAATGACAGGTCACAGAGTGGAATGACAGTCACTGGGAATAGGCTCAGTGCTCTGGGGCTGGAATCACAGGTTGCAAAGTGGAATGACTGGCCCTGGGAATAGGCTCAGTGCTCTGGGACTGGAATGATGGCTCTCAGAGTGGAATGATAGTCCCAGAATGCTTCTGCAATTTCCAGGGGCTGTAATTCCAGTCCCAGAAAACTTCTGCTAATCCCAGGGACTGTCATTCCATCTGGGGGTTGTCATTCCAGTCCCAGAACACTTCTGCTACTTCCAGGGGCTGTTATTCCACTCTGCAACCTGCCATTCCAGTCCAAGAGCACTGATCCTCTTCCTAGGGACCATCATTCCACTCTGGGGACTGTCATTCCACTGCCAGAGCACTGAGCCTATCCCCTGGGACTGTCATTCCACTCTGCACATTTTGAAGATGCAGGGATTACATGATTAACATGGCTACCCTTCCTATTTTTTATATGTAAATTCTCCTTCAGAATCCTGTTATTTTCCTTTGAATTGTTTTCAGTCCACCATCCCATTCAATTTGCCATGGATAGATTTGTAATTAGAAAAAGGAAAGTCCTTTCTGGTGCAGTTGAAGTTGTATTTCAGCAGTGTGAAGATCATTTGTTGAAGCCAAATGTGTTTTGCAAGTTGAACCGGAAGAGCAGAAATTAACCATGTACAGGAATGCAGTCATTTCCCACTAACTTAATTATGTAATTTGTTTTATTAATAATTTGTTCTGGATGTCTGTGTTTTTAAAGTGGAGTTTCTAAAAAATGAGCTCAGAAGGCAAGGTATATACAATTCTAGGTGGCATACCTGTGGTGAGTTTTCTGTGGGGTCATATGGGCACTGTTCTGAATTGCCTCAAAATGTACTTGTACTCACTTGTCGGATATGAGTTTGAAGTGAGAATAAGATTGCTACTACTCTGAACACTACGTTGCTCAGAAATTGAGTGCATAGCAGTTGTTTGGTATTCTGCCCTGGCTCAGAGACTTCAGCCATGCATTTACCAAGCGAAGGCATCTGTGATGCCATAATTTAGTAAATTTCAGTACAAAGTCACCCTTATGAATAAGGCAGAACAAGACTCCTGTAAATGAACATCCAAGAAAACTTTTAAAACATTCCCCTACAGGCTTTTTTGTGTTGCCTTTCTTACTGTCAAATTTGTGACCATTTGTTTGTCCTGTGCACATGGTATGTATATTTGCAGATCTTAAAGTGAGTATTCTAAAAAGTGAATTTAAAAAAGGGACACAGCAGGAGATCGCTGAACCACAATAACTGCTGGCTAACTCACACCTTTTCCTGGGTTTAGCCCAGGGGCATTACTAGGGGGCTTTCCAGCCCCCCCCCTCAAGTTTCTGAAGAGCTCCTTCCTAAATCCCACATGGCTCCGCCTCCATAGATAAGTGACAATGGCCTGTGATGTCACTGGCTCCGCCCTATGATCTCTGAGTCCCTGGTTCTTTTAAGGACATACAGTAGCAATGCCTCTGGCCAGCAGCCCCCCCCCCCCCGCCCGCCCATGGAAATTGGAAAGTCTATGCCCCTGCATCCTTACATGCCCTGCTTGAATGCAGGCTCTTTGAGAATATAAGAGATCACTATATTAAGCCTTTAATCAACCAACTGTCCCCCTACACTCTGGGAATCCTGTCTCTTTTGCTCAGAGATAAGCATCCTTACTCTAGCCACTGCAAAATTTGTCTCAGTCCTTTTAACCCTTGTATATATCTATAAAAAAAGAAGCAAGTGTTTTCTGCTGCTCAAAATCTGTGAATCAATGAGCTTCTAAGGGGATTTAAGGAAAGGAATGTCACGAATGAGGAACTAGGAAATGCAAATAAGGGACTGGAAACCAACTTCAGCCGCCTTTATTTGTATGGTTATATGAAAAGTAAGTTTGGCATCTGAGAACACAGTTGTGAAGGCTGGAAAACACTGCAGGGGCTTGGCTTCTCCAGAGAGAGCACCTTTGAGTGGATGCATAAAGGAATATGTGGGGTTTCTCTTTAAGAGGCATTCAGCCGAGATAATGCATTTCAGGCTGATTACCTAAACTCTTGAAGACAACAGCAATATATTGTTGTTTTCACTTGCAGTGACCTCCTTTCTTCTAAGATGATGGCCTTAGCGATTTTCTTTTCTTTTTTTATAAGTGAAAGAACTGAAAATCTGGGGCACCTTGTGTTGCAACTGCTGGCTGTTTGGTTCTGCTTTCATTTTTGCATTAAAGTACAGAGAGCGACACCAGGAAGGCTTTGCAGAACTACATTTCCCAGAAGACCGTGCATCTGTCAAGGGGAGGGAAGAAGCTTAGAAGTCAAAGCCCCTTATCCTGTCTTGTGGCAGCAGCTGCAGCAGCTAGACACAGTGTCCCCCGCTCCCCCACGTAAATACCAGGTGTTATAAATAAGGGAGAAGAATTTCTCTCGCCGACTGAAAGGCCAACCAGAGAAGAAGGCCGGGTGCCCAGTGCATTCCCCTGCAGTCGTGCAACCATGCCAGGATTCCTTCTGCCCCTGCAAATCAGCAGGCTGTCTGGAGCCCTTGGGAGGTTGTGGAGGGTGTGGGGCAGCTGCCCTGTAACACTGCAAGGTGGTGGAAGGAAGGGTGTGTGTAGTGGAGGTGGGGTCCCCGTTCACAGGGTGCCAGCCCACTGGGTCTTTGCAAGGGGCATCCGGAGCTGGGCAGCTGCTCCTTTGGCCATGGCAGCCAAGGTGGATCTGACCACGTCCACTGACTGGAAGGAGGCCAAATGTAAGTGAGAGGGGGCAGATGTGGGGACTCGGGTGTGTCTGTGCGTGTCTGTTCTGTGGCAGTGCCCCCCCATGCTAAGACTGCATCTAGTTTTTCCAGTTCCAGTATCTTTGTGCAGCTGTCTTTTGCTAGGCTGACAGGAAGTGGGCACTAAATAGGGTCTACATGCATGAGCTGACTAATTCTGTGGGAACTTAACTGTGTCTTTCACCACCATATTTCTAGTTCGTCTGCAGTCCTCACAGTAGCGGGTGGCACAGTGAGAGTTGAGGGGGTGAACCCTATCCCGAATGAAATGGCTAAATATTTCAGGAATTGCCTGTGTGCATTGACTGAACCAAGAACTTGGCTTGTGCCTGTGCAGTGAATTATGGGTATTTAGCTCTGGCACCCTTTGCACTTGGAGGTGGCTTGCGGTGCATCCTGGGAAACCTAGATGGTCTCCTAGGAGACAGGCAGCCCTATGTCTTCCAGAGGCCTAGGTAAAATAACTCTGGTTCTTAGGATGCCAGGGCAAATGGAAGCTGGCAGTTTTGGGGTGGGCATACACTGGAGTTAGATAGGCATAGGGATATAGAGTTGGCACCTTTTACAAAATTGGCCCTGCAGCTGGGCCTATGATAGGAGCTTGAACTGCAGAAATCAAAGCACATGATGTTTATCCTATGCTTGGGCTATGAAGTGGGGCTGGCTAAATTTCGCTGTGTTAAGGTCTGTTTTTAAAAAAGGAAAGAAGAAGCAGCAGGGGCATAAAACTGGGCCGCACGTCTGCTAATGAATAGGTATGTCCGCATACCAGGCTGTTCTGACACCTCTTAAAAGAAAGTGCACGGTGTGTAACTATGCAATGGAGCAGTGATTTTCAAAGTTTCCATCCTCTGTGAGAAAGTTTGGACATCCAAAGCCTTTTCTGCATCAGTTTGTTTCCAAGGAAATCTGAGTATCACCTGCAAAATTCCTGCATGTTGTACAGGATTCTGGGTAGATTCAGGTGGGTAGCTGTATTGGTACTAGTAGTGTTGCCAGGTGGGGATGGGGGTGGTGGAAAGGATTGCCAGATCCAGGATGGGAAAGTCCTGAAGATTTGGGGATGGAGTCTGGGGAGGACAGGGACTTCAGTGGGGTACAATGCCATAGAGTCCACCCTCCAAAGCAGCCATTTTCTCCAGGGGTTCTGATCTCTGTAGCCTGGAGATGAGCTGTAATTCTGGGGGGGTCCCCAGGTCCCACCTGGAGGCTGACATCTCTAGGTAGTAGTCAAGGATGGTGATGAACAATTCTGTAAAGGGGTGAAGTTTGGAAATCCCTCTTCCCCATGTTCTTACAAACATAGAACCGTCAAGTTGCAAGTTCTATGGCAACCTCCCGAAATGGGCTTTCAAAGTAAGTGAGAAGCAGAAGTGGTTTGCCATTGCCTTCCTCTTTAGAGTCTTCCTCGGTGGTCTCCCATCCAGATACTGACTCTGCTTATAGGGTTGCTGACTTCCAGGTTGAGCCTGATCTCCCGGAATCACAACTGATCTCCAAGCCACAGCGATCAGTTGTCCTGAAGAAAATGGCAGCTTTGGTGGGTAAACTCTATGACATTATACCACGCCAAGGCCCCTTTCACAAACCCTGCCCTCCCCAAGATCCTCCCCCAAATATCCAGGAATTTCCCAGCCTGGAGTTGGTGACCCAACAAGTTTAGCTTCCAAGATCTGTTGAGATTGGACTCTACCATGCTACCTTCCAGTTTGGTGTAGTGGTTAAGAGCAGTGGACTCGTAATCTGGAGAACTGGGTTCGATTCCTCACTCCTCCACATGCAGCCAGCTGGGTGACCTTGGGTCAGTCACAGTTCTCTCAGAACTGTGTTCTCAAGAGCAGTTCTCTCGGAGCTCTCTGCCCCATCTACCTCACAGAGTGTCTGTTGGGGGGAGAGGAAGGGAAGGAGATTGTAAACTGCTCTGATACTCTGAGTGAAGGGTAGGGTATAAATCCAACCCTCCTCCTCCTCCCCCCTCTATCCCACTCCCCCTGTTCTTACTTTCAAGGAATTTAGCAAGCTAATTTTGCCTCCCCCCCTCCACTGACTCTCAACTGCTCTCAAGCTCAGCATTGGATACTGCTGAAATATATTCAGCCCTCATCAGGCACTTGTTTTCCTTTGGATTAGTTTACAAAGTGATGATCTTCTGGATATTAATCCTACCGCCAAGGAAAAACATGCCCATCCTAGTTAGGGTCAATGCTCCCTCTAAGCTGTGGAGTCTTGTGAGAAAGATTCTCCTTTGTGAGCTACCGGCATTAGTTGTGAGCGAGCGATTTGGCTGCTTGCATCAGTTAGTTTGCTCTGGAGCTGTCCTTCCTGAGCTAAGACAAAAATGTGTGAGCAGGAGGCTAAAAAATTGTGAGCTGGCTCACACTAACTCAGCTTAGAGGGAACACTGGTTAGGGTTGCCAGGCCCCTCCGGGCAGCCAGTGGGGGATGGGGGGTGGGCTTACTGGGAGTTCATCCTACATTTCAGCAACATGCCCATGTGATTTCGACATGTCCTGGAAGTGATGTAGGCACATCAGGGGTGTCACTTTTGTTTTGGGCAAAAACCCTACGCTAGAATTAGCTTCTACCGTAGAGTTTTTGCCCCAAAACCAGAGCATCACCCCAATGTCCCCAGCATGCCTATGTCACTTTCGGGTCACATTGAAGTCACATAGGCATGTCGCTGAAATGTCCGGTGTTCCTCCCTTTTTTGAGGGTTAAGTCTCTCCTGCCAGCCAGCTGATTGGCGGTGGAGAGGTGGGGCCTGGCAGCACGAGGCCCCTACCCCCACTGGGGGGGGGGGGTCCTGGCATCCCTGATCCTGGTTCTGTTGCTTTTTTGATTGATGTGTGGCTCAGCCTCCATACTGTTAAATATAGCAGTGTTCTAAGGGTTGCGCCCTCATTTTGGACAACTACCAACCAGGCTTCTGGGGCCTAGTTGTAGCCCTGTGTGAGAAGGGAGTGTGCCTTAGTTGTCTGACTGTGAGGCGCAGGCAGTGCTCAGTAACTGCAGGCAAGATGACTTTTGGGCTGGATTGTATACCTTTATTTTCAAAAAGATGTACCTAGTAAGCTTAAGGCAACACAGGGCTCCTAGTAAAAGGAATTGAAAGCTATTTTTCTAGAAGGTGGGTGAAATCTTGCAGAGGGCTAGGGTTAAGAAAGTGCCGTGATTGCTAGTCATCACAGATGAAGGGTGGTTTATGCAACTGCAGGATTTCCATTTTCTGTTCTGTACATTAAAAAAAAACAAGTCGGTGTTTTCAAGTAGGGCTTTTGAGCATGTCAGGAAAAAAAATTACTAAGGGCAAAATGCATCTGAGTATGTCTGAAGTACTTTCTAGTTTGTAAAAAAGTTTTTTTCCCTGTTTAGAAAAGAATGGAGCTAAGGAAGCAGTGCCTTTAAGCATATGCAGACTCTGAGAGGAAGCAACTTTTTTTAAAAAACGGGGGTAGAAACATCTTAGGAAGTAAGGCAGAAGTAACCCTGAACATTCTGGACCTGCATTTTCCCTCTCCCTTTTTCCCGCCAGCGTTTCTGTTCTGACTTATGTCGAGACACCTGAAATTCTTCCTGGGTTGATAACTTCAAGTCAGTTGACAACTCAGCAACACAAGTTTCTGTGGGGCAGTGTGGTAGGCTGACACTGTTGGAAGGAGATAGTGCTACAGATTGGGAGAACTGAGCCAGTGTGGTTGAAGTGTCCGACAAGGAGTGAGGAGGTCCGGGTTCCAATTCCCTTGAGTAACCTTGGGCTAATTACACTCATAGGCTACCCTACTTCATAGGGCTGTTGTGAAGATAAAATGGGGGAGTACCATGTGTGTTGCCTTGAGCTCTGCGGAGGATAGGTGGAAGAAAGATGTGACAGGTGGAAGCAAAATATGTTGAATGTTCATGCAGCCGCGCCTGGAGTTCTGCCAAACCTACCTGCAAAGGTGACAAGAACATGAAGTCTTCCGATGAGGCCTGGTAACCGAGAGTGATGGTGCTGCGGGCCTTCCGTGTGACTTCTTGCAGGGATGACAGAGCATCTTGTCACTGTGGGGGCCTAGCAATCACAGCCAGAGGGCAAGGATGCCACAGCCTTTTGGGTGTCTGTAGAGGGTGACGCTCCAGTAATCGCTAATGGATCCTGGAAGGCTCTGGGCCTGGTTGCCTAGCAACCATTCCTAGAGGGTAGCAGCAGAGAGTCTGGAGCCCTTTGGGTGGGGGCTGGCTTTGCTAAACAGAGACTGGGGGCCAGAATGCCGTACAGTCACTCTAACTGGGCAGTTTGGAGCGAGCAGGATAAGCAAGAGAAGCCAGAAAGACATTTGTGATATTTTGTTGTCTGCCTTTCAGCAAAAATACTCACAGTGTTTTGCAGCCTTTACATGGGGTTCAAATGAAATAGTGTAAAACAAGATGGGGTACCTGCAATACTTACGTGCGGGGGCTATCCCAGTCCTCCTGCCACCACCCCTCCCGAGGGCAAACGGCGGCGCGCCCCACCGCTCCTCCGGCCACCCCGTGAGAGCAGTGGAACCAGGGCATTAGAATGCTATATACACATCCAGCTATAGAAGTTTTTCATAAAGATTTTAGCCCATTGTTTTAAAATGAAGGTTATAACAGCCAAAATCATCATTTTGAAAACCTGCTTCAGGTGGCTGGAGAAGCTATTGTTGTTGCCACCTCACGTGACTCACATGGTAAGGGAATGTCCAGTGATCCAATTTAGGATAGACCAGTGTGTAATGGAAACCTAGTTCTAGAAAACAGCCTTCACAGATCTAATCATTCTGGGGGAATACTTTGCGAACCTGTGGGAAAATCTCCCTTGCTCAATGGAAATGGAAGCGGTTGGTGTTACAATACTGGAAAGATAAGAATTTGCTGGCTATTCAAAATTGGAAAGAACATGTTATTTCCTCCTCTAAGTATAAACTTACTTAATACTCAAGGTAACTGATGATGAACTTGAGAATAACCCTGCTGGATCAGAGCAATGGTCCATCTAGTCTGGTATGGTTGAGTATGGTGTAGTGGTTAAGAGTGGCGGACCAGGTTTGATTCCCCATTCCTCCTCCCCATGAAGCGTGCTGGATGACCTTGGGCCAGTCACAGTTCTCTCAGAACTCTCTCAGCCCCATCTACCTTGCAAGGTGGCTGTTGTGAGGAGAAGAAGACGAGATTGGATTTATACCCTGCCCTTCACTACCCAAGGGAGTCTCACAGCAGCTTACAAACTCCTTTCCCTTCCCCTCCCCACAACAGACACCCTGTGAGGTAGGTGGGGCTAAGACAGCTCTGACAGAAACTGCTCCTTTTCAAGAACAGCTGTGCCAGAACTATGGCTTGCCCAAGGTCATCCAGCAAGTGCAAGTGGAGGAGTGGGGAATCAAACCCGGTTCTCCCAGCTTAGAGTTCGCACACTTAACCACTACATCAAACTGGCTCTCGAGAGGAAGGGAAAGGCGATCGCAAGCTGCTTTGAGACTTTAGGGTAGAGAAAAGCAGGGTATAAAAACCAACTCTTCATCATCTGTCCTGTCACAGTGACCAACTTAGAATCATAGACTGGAAGGGTCCAGGGTCACCTAGTCCAACCCCCTTTACAATACAGGAAATTCACACCTACCTCCCCATCCTCCCAGTGACCCTTGCTCCATGCCCAGGAGATGGCAAAAAAACCCTCCAGGATACCTGGCCAAACTGGTCTGGAGAAAATTGCTTCCTGACCCCAAAGTGGCGATTGGCATTTCTCTGGGCATGTATGAAAGGGCTACGAGAACTAAGCACTGGTGCAACCCTTCCTGCCCTCCCACTCATGATCTACCTAAATTCACAGAATCAGCTTTGCTGTCAGATGGCCATCTAGCCATTTACTGACCTGGAGGACCAACAAAGAGGACTCGGAGGCCAAGGCTCTCCCTGAAGTTGCCTCCAAGAAGAAGAAGAAGAAGAAGAGATTGGATTTATATCCCGCCCTTCACTCACTTGGAGTCTCAGAGCGGCTTACAAACTCCTTTCCCTTCCCTTCCCCTCCCCACAACAGACACCCTGTGAGGTAGGTGGGGCTGAGAGAGCTCTTTCCCAAGCTGTCCTTGAGAGAACAGCTGGTACAAGAGAACAGCTGCCCAAGGTCATCCAGCCAGGTGCAAGTAGAGGAGTGGGGAATCAAACCCGGTTCTCCCAGATTAGAGTCCGCGCACTTAACCACTACACCAAACTGGCTCTCCAAGCACTGATATTTCAAGGTTTATTGCTTCTGAATGTGGAGGTTCCGTTTAGTTGCTATGAATGGTAGCCATTGAAGAATCTATCCTCCCTATATTGGTCTAATCCTTGTCCATGCTAGAGGCCATCACTACATCTGCTGGCAGTCAGTTCCACAATTTAATTACTTGTTGAGTAAAGAAGTACTTCATTTGAAATGTGGTGTTGGCAGAGAGTTTTATGGATAGTAGGAAAAGTAGTAGACCCATCATGAGATGGATTAACTCAGTAATGGAAGCCATGGCCTTCAGTTTGCAAGACCTGAGCAAAACTATTAACAATAGGATGTTTTGGATGTCATTAATTCGCAGGGTCACCATAAGTCAGAAGTGACATAACCGAACATAACACATACATTAACTCAAAGAAGTACTTCCTTTACTCCATTCTGAATCATCTTCATATCTATAATGCCATATGGCTAGCCTGTATGAACGTGTATTCATGAAAAAACCAACTATATAGGCAAAAATATCATGTGACGTAACTAGGGTTGTCAGTCTCCAGGTGGGGCCTGGAGAGCTCCCGGGATTTCAACTGATATCCAGACAATGATTTGTTCACCTGCGGAAAAATATCTACTTTGAAGGGTGGACTCCATGGCAAGGATGTCAAACATGTGGCCCAGGGGCCGGATGAGGCCCCTGGAAGGCTTCTATCAGGCCTACAGTGGAATTGCCTGTCTGCTGCTGCTGCTGCTGCTGCATCGTAGCTTGCTTTGCCAGACTCTCTCAATCCCTCTCGAGATAGGCAAGCTTCTGTTCCCTGCACTGTCTGAGACTCCTCCACCTTCCCCTTTCAGAGGGAGAGACCGAATGAGCCAGAGATTGCTTCCTGGCCAAGTTTTTATTCAAGACTTTTAAAACTTATCAGATTTATACCCTGCTCTCCCTGCCAAGGCTGGCTCAGGATATACCCATTCTGTGGTAGATCAGGCGGTAGCAGTGTAGGCTAAAACACAGAAGAAGTGATCCAGTCACAGAATGGGTGTATTTAACAGTAACAGTAGCATATAGGAAAAATGAGCACAGTAAAGGTAGGTAAACCAGCAAAATAAGAAATCCTAATGTGTCTGACTGTACTGTCTCTAGCCTTCCCTAGGTATTTGGCTTCAAACCAGCTCATCCCCTTTGGGTGAGGGATCCCTTTAGGGCTGCCAAGTATTGAAAATTCACCGGCGGGGGGAAAATTCACCGGCGGGAGTTTCTTCTGGCGCACGCGCCCATCAACGTCACCGGAAGTGACGCGGCACGTTGGGGGCGTTGCCAGGGCGACGCTCTGGCAATTGCCCCAAAACTCTATGGTATCATAGAGTTTTGGGGCGATTGCCAGAGCGTCGCCCTGGCAACGCCCCCAACGTGCTGCATCACTTCCTGTGACGTCATTACGTCGTCCTTGCTGGACGACGTCGGGGGTGGGGTTCCCCCCGCCGGCCAAATGCTGGCCGGCGGATCGGGAACCCCTTTAGCGGGGGATCCCCCGCCCCCCAGGCTGACTTGGCAGCCCTAGATCCCTTCCTCTGCAGCAGCTTCACACCAGCTCTGCTCCCTGGGATTGAACCGCCTCTCGCTTTGGGCCAGGCCTTTTATTCCTTCTTCCCAGGCTCCACCCTCTACTCCTCTGCTGGGGTAAGTTTTCCCTCCAAATCCCCTGTTAGCCAGTCACAGGGTCCAGAGAGTGACCTGGGCAGTGCAGGCCCTGTAATCACTCCAATATGGGCTTCCCTGGATCCACTAGGCCTCCCTAGAGCCTGTAGGCTACACCACTATAGGCCCAGGGTCATGACAGCTTCAAATAAGTTAACCCTTGTAGCCAACATGGCCTCAGTTATCCTAACACCTAGTCTTGAATCAAGATGGGTAGCCATGTTAGCCCGTCTGTAGCACTAGAAAAGAGCAAGGGGCCAGTAGCACCTTAAAGCCAGTTTGGTGTAGTGGTTAAGTGTGAGGACTCTAGTCTGGGAGAACCGGGTTTGATTCCCCACTCCTCCACTTGCAGCTGCTGGATGACCTTGGGCAAGCCATAGTTCTGTCAGAGCTGTTCTTGAAAGAGCAGTGTCTATCAGAGCTCTCTCAGCCCCACCTACCTCACAGGGTGTCTGTTGTGGGGAGGAGAAGGGAAAGGAGTTTGTAAGCCGCTCTGAGACTCCTGGGTAGGGTATAAAAAAGAGCAGGGTATAAATCCAAACTCTTCTTCTTCTTAAAGACTAACAACATTTGTGGCAGGGGATGAGCTTTCGTGAGTCACTGCTAATATAGAAGCTCCTACCCTGCCACAAATTTTGTTAGTCCTTAAGGTGCTACTGGACTCTTGACCTCGTCTTAATTGAGACTCAGCAAGGATTTAATAACACGATCTGAATGTACCCACTTTAAAACGCCTGTCCTCGGTTTTTGTGGCCGAAAGGGGGGGCACCCCTTGGAGGTGAGAGGTGAGAGGAAGGCGGCTGGGTCTACTCTTTGAAAGAAACAGAAGATGTTGGCAGGTGTAAATATTAGAATAACGGATCTCAAAGGGCGGCTTTGATTTCCCCAGCTGTTATAGATGCTTCAGAAGCCTGTCACCATCCTGTTATTTTGACGCAAATTGGATTACTTGCTGTGCCAGAAAAATGCCTTTTGAAGTCTGTGAGGATGGCTGAGCGACTAATCATCCCCCTGCCGCTGAGGTGTAGGTCTCGGAGGGGTCGTCAACCTGCGCCCAAGTTGCGCTGCTTTATAGTGTGGTTGGTGGGACCCTACTTTTCAGTCCAGTTGCCCAAAGCGTTGGCCCTTTCTAGCCTAGACAAATCTTGGGCTTCTATCATTTCTATTCTGTTGTAGGACATGTTTTGTGCGTGTCTGAGTTAAAGGCTGGCTGGCTCCCACATCTCCTTGCAGATTTTCTCCCCCAATTTGGATCTCTTAATAACCGCATTTGTTTCTGTCTTCTCTCTCCCACCCTCTTGTTTCCTGATCAGCGTTTCTGAAAGGGCTGAATGCTAAGCAGAGGCGAGACCATTATTTCACCAAGGATTTCATTAAACTGAAGCAAATGCCCTCATGGAAAGAAATGGCAAAAAGTGAGTCTCTTGAAAGCTCTCCCTTGTGTAATGCCATTGGTTACTGTATATTTCTGAGGGAAACTCAAGGCTGTGTGTGTGTAGGTTGAGAAATGGGGATATTGTGAAGTTGTGTGGGTGTGTATATATAGCAAGTGTGGGGTAGGGGCCAGAGTGTTAGACTATTAAGACCTGGGAGAATTGGGTCAGAGTCCTTACTCCGCCATGAAGCTGACTGGGTAATCTTCTGCTACTCACTTTCTCTCAGCCTAATTTACCTCACAAAAGCAATGGCAAAACCACCTCTGGCCTTCTCTTGCCTTGAAAATCCTGTGAGGGGTCGCCATAAGTTGTGATTTGACATCCCTTTATTATTAATTTACCTCACAGAGTTGTGAAAACAGAACGGTGTGAGGGAAGAACTGTATATACTGCCTTGACCTTCTTGGAAGAAGAGTAAGATGAAAATTTCTAGATGGATAAATGTCATGATGATCCACATTTCTGTCTGTTCATCCTCATGGAGCAGAGGTCCATCAGTGGCTATTAGCCACGAGGTATAGATAGGAACCCTTGGTCTGGGACAAGTGATGCTCTGTATTCTTGGTGCTTGGGGTGGGGGGCATCAGTGGGAGAGCTTCTAGTGTCCTGGCCCCACTGGTGAACCTCCTGAGGGCACCTGGTATTTCTGGCCACTGTGTGACAGAGGGTTGGACTTGATGGGCCTTTGGCCTGATCCAACATTGGCTTTTCCAGTATGGGGGGGCGGTCTCTTGTTGACAAAACGGTGTGGTACTTCTACAGACTTGGAAAGGAATAGAGTGGAAAACAGAAATAAAGTTTATTGAGAGGAATAACGCAATGGGGCTGGGCTGGAGAACTAACTAACAAACTTATGCAGTCAGAATAGTGTAGAGCTGCTCAACGATATTGCCCAGTGCTTCTGAAAGGAGCTAAATCTTCTGTGCACCCACATGCTGGCAGGATCAGATCATCTGCTGCAACGGGAAGGCCCGAGTAGGTAAAACAGGGGCTGCAGCTGTGCAGGTCCAAGAAAGGGTCCCAGGGAGGAGTCCAAACTTCTCAGCAGCGCACGATCCAAAGGAGAAGAGGGGATGTATTTCATGTGTCAGCGGGCACTCAGTGGACTGTTCATGTCGGCCAGTTATGTGCCGCCTTTGCTGTTGAAAAAGGGCTCAAGGCAAATAAAATACAAACATAAACAGAACAATAAAATTAATTTTAATCAATCAAAACGTATTTAATAGAACGTATTTAATGGCTCCACTGGTATGTTCTCTTATGTTCTTATGTAAAACTACGGGAATGACTCGATTTAAAAAGGCTATTTGAATTAATAGATGAAGTCTTTAGCTAGTGACTCGAGGCCTTCAGTGAGGGGGCTAAATGTAATTCCAGGAGGAGGGACTTCCAGAGGTCAGGGTCAGCTGCAGAGAAGCGCCCCTACCAAAAGGATTTCTGTAACTGTGTGTAACTGAGATCCTTGGATGGTTTCTGGGTATAAGCAAGTACATGAGGCGGAAGCAGAGCATTCAGGTACTTTAGGTCAACATTTTTGAAGGTTTTAAAGGTCAATCTTGCTACTTTGCACTGAACCTGGATGCAAACTGGAAGCCAGGGTAATTGGTTGGTTCCACAACATCCAGGTTTTTCCAGGCTCTGCTGTGATTGCCCCCAAACCTGGTTTGGCATAATCTTTCCTGGAAGATGGTACCGAAAGTGAATTTGGAAAACTGCAGAAGGGAAGGTGCTGATTTCAGGGACTCTCCACCCGCCTCTGGTACCATTTCCCATCTTGCCCATCACTATGGGCAAGCTTTTTGCTGGTTTCTTTAGAAAGGTATCAGTGGATAGTATATCACTCCAAAAAGCCCACTGGTTGGCAGGAGGGGAAAGCACAGAATGTGTTGCTGCTGATAATGTCTCTGTGTTTGCAAAGGCAGAGCAGAAAGGGGAATTGTCCCTGTGTGGAAGCTACTGTTGATACAGGATAGGTATTATATGCTCATTGTGACAAACCCCTGTTCACAAGACTAGTCCAGGGCAGTTTAAAGGTCAAACACTTATGCTCAGGACTGAGTTCTGGCTTCAGTTATAGGACAAGCAGCTTGAGTCAAAAGCACTCTCTGTTTCTTATCCTTAGTAAGAAGCATGTTTGGAGAGGGGGCCGTGGCTGGAGAGAGGGCCGTTACTCAGTGGTAGAGCATTTGTTTGGCATGCAGAAGGTCCCAAATTCAATTCCCAGCATCTCCAATTAAAAGGGTCAGGTTGTAGGTGATATGGAAGTTCTTTAGCAGATACTCTGGAAAGCCTCTGCCAGTCTGACCAGACGATACTGACCTTGATGGATCGATGGTCTGATTCAGTATATAGCAGCTTCATATGTACATATATGTGCTGGAACCCTCTGTGCCAGCAAATTTACTTACTGAAAAGAGTCTTTTACAAGCAGGTTGTTTGCTCCAGGGTTCGATGATGTGGGGAAGTCGGTTTTTTGCCACCCTCCCAACAGCATTGTGGTGCATTCGTGCACTTCTTCGGTTTTCTCTGGTTTTTCTCCAGTCTTTCCCTAACCTGCTCTGCTGCGAAGTCTTGGGAACTATCGTTAGAAAGCCTGGATGATTGCCCTGTGGGTGGGAAAGTCTGGATTGTCCCATGCCCACCCACATGGCAGCTATTTACCCTCACCTTCTCCATGTGTTGGCCATTCCTCCCACCTTGACTGGGGAGGGGGCTTTTTTGAGGATCGTACTTTTTGGTAAGTGATGTAATAATATAGAGATATATTACTATGTTTGGGGGGGTCCTCAAAAAAGACCTCTGGTGGCCAATGCTCCCTCTCAGCTGTAGAGTCTTGTGAGCAAGAATTCTACTTTGTGAGCTACTGGCATTAAAGTTGTGAATGAGCGATTTGGCTACTGCATAAATTAGTCTGCTCTGGAGCCATCCTTCCTGAGCTGAGACAAAAATCTGTGAGCCGGAGGCTAAAAAACTGTGAGCTAGCTCACACTAACTCAGCTGAGAGGGAACATTGCTGGTGGCAGGGGGTAGGAATTGCCAGTGTAGGGATTAGTGTAGGGAGAATGCAGGGAAACCTGCCATCTTAAAAGGCCTTTGCTGGTACACTGTATTGGCCGATGAACTGAAAAGGTAAGGAAAAAACCTAGTCAATGGCCAGTGGTTAAAACCTCATATATACTTGTTGTGAGTAAAAATACATGTATTTATTTTGAAAAAAGTTAAAAAGCATTTGAGGGCCCAATGAAAGCCTCGTTACACAGTACAAATAACATGCACACAAGGACCAATTATTGTTGGCCCAATAAGGCCCTCTTCAGAAGATAACCAATTTGAGGCTCATGTTAAAAATAACGGGTAAAGACTATGTCAACAATGGACCAGAAAAGGAATGTTCCAAAGCGAAACTAATAGACACAAGACCGGAATATTTATGAGACCTCTCAGGGCCAAGGCCTATGTCCAGTGCATATGCACAGGTGGTAAAAGATGTTACTGTTGTGTATCTTCCAGTTCTGGTCCAGAAAGTAACGGTGTAATCAATTAACCAGAGCCAAAATGTCCTCCACAGAAACACGGTATTGGCAGCCACAGCAACAACAGGACTTCCAAAGGGAAGTGTCCCCATGTGGAATTGCCCAGATGCTGTTCATTGTCTTTTCACTTAGAAGGCCAGGGTTTTGGAGGTCCTCAATTCACAGGGTCAACGTGAGTCGGAAGCAACTTGTCAGCACTTAACACACACATACACCCACGCAGGCCGGGGTAATTCTTGCGCTACCCTTTGGTGCAAGCTGTATGGCAGCTGCGGACAGCCTAGAGCATGTTGGGAGGAGGTGGGATGACTTGGCTGTTCTTCTCCCAGAAGGGAGCTGGGAGGCTGTGAACACACCCAGGACCTTTTGCTGCTAGTACACACGGGTATTGAAATGGGTGACCTCTCTCACTCACCATTTTTTTCCCTGCCAGGTGCCCGGGTTAAGCCCCCAGAAGAGGCCGTCTACCCGAAAGACAATCACCTGAACGAGAAGATCTCTCTCTTCCGTGGCGATATCACCAAGCTGGAGGTGGACGGAATTGTCAACGCTGGTGAGTGAATCTGACTTGCCCATTGTTCATGACCAGAATTTCTTTTGGCTTCTGGGGGGCGGCAGCAGCTTGTAACTCATTCCAGGTTGTGGCTTGTGCCTGCTTGGGAACGTGATGATGGAATTCCTAAGGTTGGCGATAGCAGAGAGGTCAAATCTGTATCCACCCCCTCCCCGGGCCAGGTTTTTGTGGTGCAGTTTTATTTAATAGCAGAGTGGAAGAAACAAATGTTTGTTTGCGTCTGTTCTACTGCCTTCAAATCAATTGTCTGTCTCCAGCTTTCGTAACATTGTTTGTCCCCCAGAACACCTATGACTAGAGAGAAATGATAGTACGTTTGGGTATTTTTTGCAAGTAGAGCTGCTGGTCATAGTGTATACTTTTGCGAGGACCTTTTTGTTTGGCTGGCATTCCTGCCTGCCCTGTGTTCGAGTTGCCATTCTTGTGTTTTTGCATGTGTACTTTACTTTCGATTTTAATTGGTTTTACAGTTGAATTATGCAGTGCTGTTTTAAAGCGTCAGCTGCCATGGTGGCCCTGACTGGGCAGAAAAGCGGGATACAAGTTTGGTAAAGAAATAAAAATAAGTTCAGCCTGTACTGGCTTTGGATTGGTACATATTTGTATTGCTCCTCCCCCCCCCGCCCCCACAAAACCTGTTTCACCAAACGTGACAGTGGGAGAAAAGAAATTCACGAGTATGCCCTTGAAAGTGATGCCTCTCTCAAACTATTTTTAACTCTCAAAGAATTCGTTCTGCTTTAGAGGACCAGTTACCACTCACAATGCTGAACAAAAGAAACCTTTTTTTTAAAAGGGTAGGTGGGTCATGTTGATTAGGGAGATGTGGGATAGGGGAGATATTGGGATGTATCCTGTGACTCCATTCAGATAGAAGAGCTTTCTGCTGGTGCAAGGTGTTTCCGCATACAACCCATCTCATCTCTGGGCTGGCGTTGACTTAGTGGGGCTGAATGTCCTCTAAAGAAAGGATTAGTTGGGCTTAAGTAAAGTCTTTGTGAACTGGATTATAAACATCTGGACTGGCTGGAGGGACGGGGTTATATAATGAGCAACAAACAAAAGTACGGGGACTGTTGTAGTAACATACCACACACAACGCTTTGTTCAAGTAAGCAGTCTTCTCCCTGAGGTGGTGCTCAGGCAGATTGGCCAGTGACTGTGATGTAGTGAACCCATCTGCCCAGTCTCTAAAAACTCAGTTCACAGTCTGACTGTGCAAGCTGGAAAGATATAGTTAGGCCCTTGGCTAAGGGTGCGGCACAAAGAGTCTGGCAAAGCAGGATTTGCTGTGGGATAAGCCCAACTTCTGCCACCCGATTTGTCAAACGTATTGCTAAAACATTCTTATGCTAAGAAAGTCTTATAAATGATTTGAACACCAGTTCTGTTATTAGCCTTGTACCAACTGCTTCTCCTCCTGGTTCTCTGGTGGGAACTCAACTTCTATGTGCATGGGGTCCATTGGATCAGGACTATGCTGTGCAGGGAAGGGGGCTCAGGCCATCTCCACCTGACATTTTCCTTTGGTGTAGTGATTTGGTGTAGTGGTTAAGTGTGCGGACTCTAATCTGGGAGAACCGGGTTAGATTCCCCACTCCTCCACTTGCAGCTGCTGGATGACCTTGGGCAAGCCATAGTTCTGGCACAGCTGTTTTTGAAAAAGAGCAGTTGCTGTCAGAGCTCTCTCAGCCCCACCTACCTGACAGGGTGTCTGTTGTGGGGAGGGGAAGGGACAGGAGATTGTCAGCCGCTCTGAGACTCCTTTGGGCAGGGGTATAAATCCAATCTCTTCTTCTCCTTCTGACCTGAAATGGCCCCAGGAGGTGCTGTTTGCCCTGTAGGAGGGCTCCACATGTACTGATGGGGTATACCTAGGTTTCTCCAACTATATAAATAGCCACCCTCTGGGGCCATTTCTGCTTTACAAGGAGCATAATTTCAGCATTTCAGTATAATTCCCTCTCCCAGTATTGCTGTGGCCCCAACTGGGCCATGCAAGCCTGGAAGCTGAGTTCCTGGCATGGAACTTGTGACACAGAGCTGATTGCATGCATCTGTGGAGTTCCTGGGGCAACCATAATGTGTAGTTTAGCCAATTGTTAAAGCATCAAGACACGTAGACTTTTGTGAGGCATAGATGTCATTTACCTCAGTATACACTAGAGGGCACCAAAGCCTTACTGTTCTGGGACCCCTTGGACTAATTTTGCTCCCTCAATAAATCACGCTGTTTATTAGCGGAATAAAAGTCTTTGCTAACAAGAGGTTTTGTTGGCGCTTCATAAATCCTGCCTCTGTGCATCATGAAGCCCATATGTGCTTAATTCATATGTAAAATCGCAAGTGGGACTATAATATGTGTCCATTAAATTCTAGGAGACCCGATAATTATCATTAGCCGCAAGTAATTACCTGTGCGGATCGAGGCCAGGAGCTGTTAGCTGCTGTCGCTGCAGTGCCAAGCATGGTGGGTGGGTGGGTGAGTGGGGAGGTCATGCATCTCCGGGACAGCAGGGTGGGCTACTCTGTGCAGGTAGAGGGGACAGACGGAGCCTTTCTTTCCTATTAACCTTGATTCCCTGCGGAGATGGAGAACTCTTGCCAGGCATGATTGCAGGGTAAATGCCAGCAGCAGGCAGCCAGGCCACGGCAAGGAAAGTGGCTAGACCCTTGCTGGACAGGACTGGGTGCTGCCATATGTTCATAGGCTCATCTGGACATATGTTCATAGTTCACTGCCGCAAGAAGAGGTGGCGGCTACCAGCAGAGACTGCTTCAAGAGGTCCATCGGTGGCTATTAGTCACAAGGTACAGATAATGAAGAAACAGAGACTGGATTTATACCCTGCCCTTCACTACCCAAAGGAGTCTCAGAGCAGCTTACAGTTCCTTTCCCTTCCCCTCCCCACAACTGACACCCTGTGAGGTTGGCGGGGCTGAGAGAGCTCTTTTGAGGACTGCCCTTGAGAGAACAGCTCTGAAAGAACTCGTGGCTGACCCAAGTTCACACCAGTAGCTGCACGTGATGGAGTGGGGAATCGAACCTGGTTCTCCCAGATTGGAGTCCGTGTTAACCACTACACCAAACTGGTTCTCACTACACCAAACTGGAAGGCTCTGTCTGGGGCAAGTGATACTCCGTATTCTTGGTGCTTGGGGAGCAACAGTGAGAGGGCTTCCCACTCCAGATTTCTAAGGAGACCTTAGAGTTTATTTGTGTGTGTTAAGTGCTGCCAAGTCGCTTTCAGTTTAGGACGATCCAGTGAATTAATGTCTTCCAGAGCATCTTATCGTCAACAGCCATTCTCAGGTCTTCCAGACTGAGGGCTGTGGCTTCCGAGATTATAAGTCCATCCATCTCATGTTGGGCCTTTTCTTAGCATGACTGTCTTTTCCCGTGCGACTCTTGTCTTCTCATAACGTGACCAAAGTAAAATAGCCTCCCTTTAGTCATTTTAGCTTCAAGGGAGAGCTCAGGTTTGATTTGATCCGGCACCCACTTCTTTGTCTTTTGGTGGCTCACGGTATCTGTAAAAACTCTCATCCAACACCACATTTCAAAGGAATTTCAAAGTTTCTTTAAAGGCCCCCTTTTATAGCAGCGCGAGAGCCACATATTGCCCAAAGGGAACAGAAAAACACAGTGTGCTGTACTGGCAATTGATACCCTGCTTTGGTGCTGATGATAAGGTGTCCCCGGAGCTGCTGCTGACTTTGATTCCACTCCGGCGCTGGGTGCTGACCCAGTTCTCTCCCTCCCCAGCCCCTCAGTCATAATGGACAAAGTGCAGGAGCCTCAGCTCTCTCTGTCTCTAGGCAGTGCTCATGTAGGGGGCTCCGTCTGCTCAGGCGTGGGAACTGAACTGATGCCATGTTGTTACTGCTCTGGGCGGAGTTGCCCTCGAAGGAGCCGGTTCGCAGCTCAGCTGTACGGTTAGTATCTCAGATGGCCAAATGGCATTGGTGGCGTGTGGTGCCTTCAGACCACTTAGGCCACTGAGCTGAGCGTGGTGCCGCCTGATGGTAGGGCCCCATTGGACTCTGCCTGGCTGTTTATCATGGACAGCCCCCATCCGCCCTGCAAATCCCTCTGCTGCAGATCAGGGGCTGGGGCAAGAGAAATGTCAAGCTGCGGTCCCCGGGAGCAGTGTCATCACACCCTTTGGCGCCTTTTCCTCCCCGCCTTGGCTGGTGCCGCTGCTTCTTCAGGCTTCAGCTCCTAGAACAGCTTGCCCTTGCAGGGGGCTGACCCTCCCTGGGGGCAGGTGACCAGCTTGGTGCCTCCTTGCAGTGCTCCCCGCCTCTACTACCCAGGTATCAGTGAGCACTGCTGTCCTTGTGAGGCGGGTGGATGTGCACTCGTGTTTCTCGCAGGACAGGGATAGCCTTGCCACAGTTATCTATTTGCGAGTAGCATCCAGATTACCTTTTAGGAGTTCCTTGTAAAGCTGGAAGATGCGGTAGGAGAAGGGGAGGGGCCAGGAAGAGCACCTGCTTGGCATGCAGAAGGTCCCAAGTTCAATCCGTGGCATCTGCAGTTAAAAGGCTCAGGTAGGAGGTGATTACTTGACCTGGGTAGGCCAGGCTAGCCTGATCTCATTAGATCTCAGAAGCCAAGCAGGGTCAGCCCTGGTCAGTATTTGGATGGGAGACCACCAAGGGATACCAGGGTTGCTACGCAGAGGCAGACGATGGCAAACCACTTCTGAATATCCCTTGCCTGGAAAGCCCTACTACGGGGTTGACATAATTCAGCTGTGACTTGTTGGCCGAGGAAAAAAAAGTAGGTGACTGTGTCTGAAATCCTGGAGAGCTGCTGCCAGTTTGAGTAGACAATACTGACCTTAATGGATCCGTGGTCTGTATGTGTGTCATAAATAAATACACAAACTAAGATTTGCTTCTTGACCCAAGGACTTCTGGGCCTAGCTATCCCTTCTCTTTCGTGAAGGTTCCCCATACATGCTTTTCCAGCAATCCCTGACCAGCTTTCCTTGAAAGCTGCCAATGGATTTCACCTGGCTGTGATTCCAGCTTTTGCACTGCCCATCAGTGATTTATTTTGGGGGGGGGGGGGGACCTTGATTATGCCCCGTTTTTTCATTTGAGGAGAAGAAACTGCGGACCGCCGGCTGGCAGAAAGATCAGAGTGAAGCCAACCGCCGCTTCTTCTCCCCAGCTGGGTGTTTTATGGATAGATGAATGGATCTAGCTGCTGTGTATCCCTCTGTATTATGAATTGTCGCCTTATAACGACAATAGTTATGGGACCGCGAAGTGCAGGAGACAAAGCTCTAGGCAGATATTACGATGCCGAACTGTCAGCATAAATCGCTTTGCCTGTCACTTTGGCGGTCCAATTGCTTGCGGGTTTTCGCTGCTGCTCGGGAAGAGGAAGAAAGGAGGTGGGAGCTCAGCCAGCATTCTGACTCGGGAAGCTGCTTCTGTGGTGAAGTCTGTTCTGACATGCATTCGGGAACGGGTGCGGCAGCATGCCAAGGTGTCCTCTCCCGAAGCTGTTATTGTCCACTTGGAATCGGGTAGATGCTGAAATGTCCTGATGACCAGATTAGACCCTACAGATTTTCCGATAACAGCAGTGCCTTTGCCTGGCCAAAGAAGACGTCCCCTGAGGCAAAGAAGGGAAGGCTCCCAAGACTGGGGGACAGATCTGTGGGACAGATCCAACCTCTTGTTTAGAAAGCAAGAAGTCAAATGTGGAATAAGTAGCATTAGGGGAGGACCTCTGATCAGGACCAACTAATTTTTCCCCCTCTACTGGGTGGACAGGGCTCTGCCTACAACTTATTTTCACAAATGTGATTACTTGGGAGGGAGACTAATGGGACCCCTGGTAGAACAGGTCCAGGTGATGTACTCTGTCCTGAAGCACCTTAAGAACATAAGAGAAGCCAATGGCCCATCCAGCCGAACACTCTGTGTCACACAGTGGCCAAAGCCCAGGTGCCATCAGGAGGTCCACCAGCAGGGCCAGAACTCCAGAAGCCCTCCCACTGTTGCTCCACAAGCACCAAGAATACAGAGCATCATTGCCGCACATAAGAACATAAGAGAAGCCATGTTGGCTCAGGCCAGTGGCCCATCTAGTCCAGCACTCTGTGTCACACAGTGACCAAAGCCCAGGTGCCATCAGGAGGTCCACCGTCGGGGGCAGAACTCCAGAAGCCCTCCTACTCTTGCCCTCCAAGCACCAAGAATACAGAATACACCTTCTAGTTGAACACATGAAGCTGCCGTCTACTGAGTCAGCCTGTTGGCCTGCCAAGGTCAGTGCTGTCTATTATGACTGGCAGCAGCTCTCCAGGGTCTACTTCAGAAGTCTTTCAAATCATTTCCTATCCAGTCCTCTTAAGGGGAGATGCTGGGGATTGAATTTAGGACCTTCTGTGTGCAAAGCTGGTGTGCTGCTGCTGAGCTGTGGTGTTTAAATGCAAGAATTTTGCAGTTGCTGCTTAGTTGTTGCCTGAGGTCCAGCCATCTTTTCTCCAGACAGCCTTTCTGTTTTATGGAAACTACTTTTTCCCAGCATGCGGAGTGGAAAATGGGAGGTAAGCTGAGGATGGAGGCTAGAAGTCTGTCAGTTGGAGGGAAGGGAGGAGGCTCAGTATACCTGCAGATGGACCCCTCTACAGTAGGAGGTCTGGATGAAGATCCCCTCCTGGTCCATTTCCTACAAGATGCTGAGTGACAAACTCAGTTCCGACTACGGTTGCCAGGTGCCCCCTGGTCCCTGGTGTGTGTGTGGGGGTAGAGGTTGCCAGCTCCAGGTTGGGAAACTCCTGGAGGTTTGAGGGATGGTGCTTGGGGAAGACAGGGACTTCAGTGGGGTGCAATGCCATAGAGCAGAGGTGTCAAACTCATTTGTTATGAGGGCCAGATCTGACACAAATGTCACTTTGTCAGGCTGGGCCATGTGTGCCATAAAGAAGAAGAAGAAGAAGAAGAGATTGGATTTATACCCCACCCTTCACTTGGAGTCTCAGAGTGGCTTACAAACTCCTTTCCCTTCCCCTCCCCACAACAGACACCCTTGTGAGGTAGGTGGGGCTGAGAGAGCTCTGACAGAAACTGATCTTTCAAGGACAGCTCTGACAAAACTATGGCTTGCCCAAGGTCATCCAGCAGCTGTGAGTGTAAGAGTAGGGAATCAAACCTGGTTCTCCCAGATTAGAGTCTGCCCACTTAACCACTACACCAAACTAAAATGTACTGCTGGGTAGCAGAGATATAAACTTTATAAAGGACAGCAACTGGTAAGCTCCAAGTTGGTGTGTCCTCACTGCAAGGCCCCATGGGCTGGGAGCGGGGTGCAGAGGAAAACCCACACAGGCAACCTGGAGAGCCAGCAGTGCAGCGGTGAGCAGACACTCCCATGCCCCAACAGATGATCATCTGCACCCCTTCACGTGTATATGCTGATCCCTGAGGCCATCCAGGACAGCATCCCAGAGTCGCAGGCCGAGTGGAGAGGTATTAATGTGGCTGTAGTGGCTCCCAACTTACTGTTCCCTGAAGTGGAGGGGTTCTGCTTGGTTGCTGCAGATGAGGTTGTTCCACCATGCTGAGTCCACAATCAGAGTGGCTCCCCACCTCCTGAGCAGCCTCCCTCCCTTGCACCAGTTGCTCACGGGCCATACAACAGCCCTGGGCTGGCCGGTTCCAGCCCCCGAGCCTTATGTTTGACATCCATGCTGTGGATTCCACCCTCCAAATCATTCATTCTCTCCAAGGGGACAGATCTCTGTAGTCTGGAGATGAGCTGTAATTCCGGGAAATTACCTCGCTTAGAGGCTGGCATCTCTAGGTCAGACCCCCCCCGATGGTGGGTTGTTGGAAGGTGGGGGGAGACACGAGCAGTGGCCTCAAGTTTCTAGCACTCATTATTATGGCTGTAGTATGTTTGAGGGCGAAGGCTGCAGTCCACAAGAAGTTAAAGAGCCAGTCTGGTGTAGTGGTTAAGTGCGCGGACTCTAATCTGGGAGAACTGGGTTTGATTCCCCACTCCTCCACTTGCACCTGCTGGATGACCTTGGGCAAGTCATAGTTCTGGCACAGCTGTTCTTGAAAAAGAGCAGTGTTTCTGTCAGAGCTCTCTCAGCCCCACCTACCTCACAGGGTGTCTGTTGTGGGAAGGGGAAGGGAAAGGAGTTTGGAAACTGCTCTGAGACTCCCTTGGGTAGTGAAGCGTGGGGTATAAATCCAGTCTCTTCTTCTTCTTCTAAATCATGACAAAGGCCCAAGTCAGGGGAATGAATCTGTTGCCACTACCTGAAGTTCTCTTTCTTTCAATGAGATTTAGGGCTTAAATAGATGTGATTGCAAATTAGAAGAAGAGAGTCCATGGCATTTATGCAAAAGTAGATCTTTTCAATAACTACGCTCCATGTGCGCAGGCATTACAGTGACAGAAGGGCGAGCAAATTGCAACGAGAGTTGATAGAGAAAATGAGTGGTGACTGGGAGAGACGGCCAGGTTGTCAGGCAAGGCACCCAGACTTCTGCCTCTCGGATAACAGGCCCTTTCCCGAACACTGGCCCACCCCCAGCTAGCCAGTTGCTTATAACTAAAGGACAAGTTAGGAAGGCTTCCTCGTGTCTGCCACCAGGATTCGACCACCATTTTAAAGCCTAAAATGGGCAATTTAAAAATGCCCCCCATGACCGTTTCAGCACTTGAAAAAGCAAGGTGGGGGACGATGACGACAAGAGGTCCTCATCTCACTGCACTGCGGGCCAGATTTCTTGAAGCATTTTTAAATCTTCCATTTTAGGCTTCCTCGGTGGACCCAGTGTTTGGAAAAGGGCCTGTTATCCGAGAGGCAGAAGTCTGGGTGCCTTGCCTGACAACCTGGTCGTCTCTCCCAGTCACCACTCATTTTCTCTATCAGCTCTCGTCGCAATTTGCTTGCCCTTCTGTCACTGTAAAGCTTGTGCACATGGAGCGTAGTTGTTGAAAAGATGTGCATTTGCATAAATGCTGTGGATTTTTAAAAATTATTATTATTTTTTGCTATTTGATTATGGTTGTCGAGTTTCCTCGGTGCAGATTATAAACAACTTGATCGAGCCTTTCTGAACCATCAGTGTTGAACTCCGGCTCCGTAGAACCTGTGTCTGAACAATGTTCAGAGTGCTTTGTAGACCCCTCTGGACCGGAACTCTGGGTATAACTGAGTCCTGGTCTTCGCATGCAACAGAAGAGAGTGGGTAGTACACACCAATTGTGTTAGAGTGGGCCGTGCCATTTTAATTGTGTGTGGGTAGATACTGTTCTTTAAAACACCCCCCCCCCGAAAACTCGTAAGAAAAAAAAAACTGGCACATCAGGGAGATGGTTTCAGAGGGTAGCTGTGTTGGTCTGCAGTAGAAGAGCTAGATTTGAGTCCAGTAGCACATCAGAGACCACCAAAAATTTTGGGGTATAAGCTTTTGAGAGTCAGAGCTCCCTTCATCAGATACTAAGGGAGCTTTGACTCTTGAAAGTATATATCATGAAAATCTCACCAGTCTCCAAGGTGCTGCTGGACCTGAATCTAGCATATCAGAGAGAATTAATTCCAAGACAGCCTGTTCCACTCTGCCCTCCAAGGTTTCTTCAACACCCAGAGGAGGATTTTTTCTTTCTCCGGTAATCTGCCACCACCACCTGACATTTGTAGGGATTGCCCACTGAGTGGGTCAGGACTCCTAGATTCCTTTCCAAGTCCTGAGGCCTTGCCTCTGAGTCTCCTGCTGCCCAGTGTCTGGTCACCACAGGGACAATTTATTGCCTTGTGCGCCCCTGGAGGAATAGCCACTTGACAACTTTCCCCGGCACTCCTTTTCAAAATAGCATGTCCAAGATGGTGTGGTACAGAAAACCACTACCAGCATCAAAAGTTTTAAAGTATTTATTAAAATGAAAAGGTTCACAAGTTTTAGCACAGCACCAGATTGAACAAAGGATTCAAAGGAAATGGGTAAAATGCAATTTCTTTGTCCCTCTCTCTATACCTGCCCTATCAGATGTTAACATAGGACATGCTCCTTAGGTTAGGAAGTTACAGATCTCTACAGGGTGTCCAATACCTTGATATTTCCTTCAGCTCCTTAGGACAGCACGTGGTCAATGGCTGCCTCCTCAGCTGAGAGTTCTGTCTGCTCTCATGGACGCAGCACCAAAGAGAATTTCCTCCTTGCTCTCCTGAATTTTATCACCTCTCTTTTCCCCTTTGCACTGACCTGGTCAGGCCTGGTCAAGGAAGTGTTTCCTGATGTCTCCAGAAATTTCTTCCTGAAGACTTTCTAGCCTTAATTCCTCCAAGTGTTTGTTCCCTGCTGAAGGGGGGGGGGGGGGGCTGGCCCAGCCAATTGTTTCTAGCTAGAGCCATTAGCATTTGTATAAAGGTGGGCTGAGGAAAGTCTGGAAAGCATTTGAACTGACTTCCTCTCTTCCCGCCTGTTCTCTACCCAGAGAGGGGAAAAAACCCTTAAAACTCAGTGAAGGTTCTGCTCATTTCAAACCTCCAAAGAAAAAATGCATTTCTTCACACAGCCCCACTCCCTGTTGCTGCTATTTTTAAAAAATTATGTGATTTTTTTTAAATATGAGGGGATATTTAAGAAAATGGTATCCTTCAGCTGTAGTATGAAGTTGTATAGTCTAGAATACTACTTTGGTTCCCCACCCCCCCTTAACCTGTTGCATGTTTAGATCTAATTTAATTGCCAGTCGATCCAGGATACGACTTCTTTATCACAAACTTCTTTAGTTGCCATCAGTGCTCTCATTATTTTCTATAAGTCGGTCTTGCAACTTTGGGCCGCCGCGTTTTCTGTGATGCTCCTCGGATCCTAGCCTGGTGCTCCACTTTCTGACAATTGCCGCTTAACAAACCTAATGTTCAGGCCAATCTATTCCTCCGTTTTTGTTATCTGATCTTTATAGACTCCCCTCCTCCTTGGAGCAGCTCTTAAGTTGGGAGACTTGTTCAGCTGCGTTGCAAAGAGCTGTCATAAAGCGCCAATCTGACGGGGCGAGTCGGGGGCTCCGGTGCTGGGTTTTTAATGGACGACTTTTATCTCCCTCTTTTTTTTATGGCATAGAATAATTTTTAGCGGCTTTCTGACTTGGCGAATAAAACCACTCGCTCTTTATGTTCCCACCGCGCTCGCAAGGCCCTGCTCCCGGGCCCTGCTGGCTTCCCAACCAAGGTCAAAAGCCCGTTCTTCATATGGTCGCTTGTTCAGATACTGAACCGCTCTTAACATCAGGCCCTCCCATTCCAGGGGGAAGAAATATTTATTACTCCCTTTTTCAAATCCACCTCGGACTGTCAACTCTTTAAAAGATCTCTTAATAGATTTACTGTCTGGCTTTTCTGGCTTTGATTAATTAAACATACTTATGGCAAACACCTCCAAGGTACTTTCTAGAGGGTCCTGAATGAAGATGGCAGTTTTAGTCTTTATGAGAGTTTATAATATTTGAGGAAGGATTTAAGGCATTGCCAAGGGCGCTGTGCAAGAAGTTAGCTATAAAGAATTTCAGGGCCCTGGATGGGGGTGGTGATCTGGCTGCAATATCTGTCACCCCATTGATTGCCAGGGTTGATTTGGCTGATCTGGCTGGCTAGGCGGGTGTCCCCTACTTCCCTCACTGCTCCATGTGGATCCCTCTTGAAGCTGTGCCCTCGGTCGAAGAGGACAACCATCCCAGATAGGAGGAGTGTACTATTCTGTGTGCCAAGGGTGTATGGTGGCTGTGCTCCCCTGCTAGAACCTCCAAACAAGCTCAAGAATTGTACGGCCCTTTCTATGATGTTTTGTGGATTTTCCTGTAATGCTGCATAAGTAGAAACAGGCAACTGTTTCTCTTCAGCCAGTGGCTTTCAAATTGGGTTCTGGGGAACTTTCAGGATTCCTTGAAAGCATATGGGAGATTTCCTTGAGCTGGGCAAGCTTCCCTGTATGCTTGCCCATTAGGCAAGAGGAATATTTCTGCTGGGACCTCTCTTGTACCACCCAGACCTGAACATCATATGAAATAAAACCACATAGTGTTGTTGGCATTGATGGGATAGTAATTAACTCTCTCTCTGTGTACCATTCATTTTTCTTTCCATTCCTCACATTTATATCCCAAGCATGCCACACTTCTCACTGCTCTTTGCATACATATTGAGAGGGACAGCAGAACAGCAAGGTAAGGTCACTGCAGTGGAGAAGATTCTTCCATGGCTCTAACATGCGCTGGCTCAACCACTAGGCAAACTTAGGCAACCACCTAGGGTGCTAGATTTTGAGAGTAGCCAAAAAGGCAAGAAGAGCCCCCTCTACTGGTTTAAAGGGAAGCTTGGCATTAACTAGTGAAGAGTACTGGACTCAGGAGACCAGGAACGGTGAAATCATGAAGCCTTTATTGAGTGATTCAGCATGCCCAGTAGATGGTCAGAACAAGCATGCTTCCAGGGCTCCAGGGCCCTCATTATATGCTGGCCGGAGCCACACCTCCGGCCGCACCCAAAAGACCTGATAGGGGCTTAACATATGCGCATGTTTGTCATAGGTTCCTTGGTGGGGCCTTTGATTGCATTGGCTCCTCAGGGAGAACCTAGGTCCCACATTGCTGGAGGCTTTCAATCCGGATGTCTATTGTTCCTCCAGATTCAAGCTCCCCTCTCTGCCTGACCATGTGCTCTGGCCATGCGGCGGGCGCCATTACCTGGGAGCACATGGCAGGCTGGTTGCTACACAGAGCATACTACATTACAACTAGCTTCTACACTCTCCGTATCTGTTGACTCTAGTCTTCTACAGCTGTCAGGATGGAACATGGAAGGGTTTGGAAGAGCTTATGTGTTTTTATTTTTACGTTTGTTTTGAATGCCCAGTAAGTAGAATATTCACTCTAGACCCCGTATTTCTCTCTGTTGAATGAGGAGTGTGTGCGTGTGTATACCAAAGTCTTAGTTTGCCAAGGGTGCTGAAAACCTTTGCACTTCAGTACATGGCAACTTCTGGAGCTCAGCTTGTGTTTCCTGTTTCCCAACTCTTTTGATCTGTTGCCCACCATCCTATCCTTGATACAGCTGAGGTCATAACGTCGGCTCTTGCCTCTTCCTGTCATGTTGCTCTGATGTCACATGACTTCCTGCCATCTGTTTGCAGTTCAGTAGATCTCATGCTGCTGCCGGTGGGGGCTGAAGACCACTGCACTAAAATGTGTTCCCGAGGTCAAGTGACAGGACATTGCAGATTCACAACTAGGTTTGCTGGTATAGAATTGAAATGTAAAAAAGGGAGATCAGGGTTGGGACTGGTTGCAACATTTGGGGGAAAGAGGTTCATCCCCACCCCCAGAACATTTTCTTGACTGAAAATGAAATACACATTCCCAGTCTGCTTTAAACCCCACTAGGTGAAAAAGGGCCCTGACCTAGATTGCTGAGGCTAACCTAAATTCGTTGAATCTTGGAAGCTTAGTAAGGTCAGCCCTGGCTAGTATTTGGATGGGAGACCTCCAAGGAGTACCAGGGTCATGACACAGAAGCAGGCAGTGGTGAAGCAGCTGTGAATGTTTCGTGCCCTGAAAACACTACAGGGTTGCCATAAGTCAGCTAGGACTTGATAGCAAAAAAGTGGGGGAGGCGGGGAGCGGAATATAGGTATCTTTTTGTGTGTGTCTGGCCTTAAGTTTTTATTTATTTATTTGGCCTCTAGCCGTCCCTCCCCACAGGGCGGGTTACAACAGGCTCAGGGTGGGTTAAAACAAAGCAATAAATACATCATACAGTGTTTAAGATACCACAGTTATTAAAACCCAACATAAAAATAAAATCCATCAAGAACAGACAGTAATGGCCGATGGCACCATTCAGTCACTCTATCCCTGTCAGCTCCCGCCTAAATTCCCCAAGTGTTCCAGGTGGAGGGTAGTTGATATTGGGGAAAAGTTGATATTGGGAAAATATCTTGGGGGGGCTTTGTAGCACACCCCCTCCCCCCGGCGATCCCAGGAGGCAATGGTAAGGCCTAACAGGCCTGACTGGTGCTCTGTGGATCTGTTAGCCCACCCAGAGCATGCCCCAGAATCCTTTGCAACATTTAGAGTGCTCCTCGGCAGAAGTTTGATGTGGAAAACACCTCTGGAGCGGCAGAGGTGCAGGGTACATTTGGGGAAATACTCCAGGTGGAAGCCCCACTGGAGCTGAACTGTATTGGCAAGCCACAAGAGTCACAGATGAACCATGCAACCACGTCCCCGGATGGAAAAACACCCTAGGTTCATTGTGTAGAAGTTGCGCATAGGGGAGCACTCAAAAATAAGGTTCTTCCCACAATTGCAGTGCTCAGTGATTACATATTCATCTGTCATAGCAAAATAAAGCAGTCCAGCAGCTCCTTAAAGACCGCTAGCGTAATTTATTTCAAGTGATAAGAGTTCATCCCACTGCTTTGTACTCTACCGCTTCATTCTGCCGCAAATGTGGACCAGGCCTGATTTGGGAAAGAGGGAGGGGGGTTCTCCTGTTGCCTCTCCCCCTCCCCTGTGTTTTGGCTGGGCCTCCTTGTGTGCAAGCAGTTCTCTGTCCTTGTGGAGTGCTGTTTTGCCACATCAAAGAGGGCAGAAGCTATTAACCATTCAGCCCCGATAGCCCATTTCCCGTATTTTGGGGGGAGTGGGGAAGGAACCCCCTCATCTCCTCTCCCTTGACTCTCTCTTTCATGAGGCGATAACAATGGTGGGGTTTTCTTCTCGTGGAGAGCGGGAGTTGTGTCAGCAGCCTTGGTGGCATTTGAGCTTTTGTTCAATTTAATGAGCGCCGTTAATGGGAGAGCCAGCCGGGCTGTGTTCCTGGAAGGGGAAGAGATTTTCTGCAAACGTGAAAAGGGCATGCTACAGTGATCCTTGGGCTGGGTGTGGGGTTGCGGGAGGGAGCCGTAAGCTTAAAAGGAATGACAGTAATGATGCCGTGCCAGAGTTGGGTAAGGGGACACGGTGTTCTAGGGGTTGAATCCAAATGTGGGAGCCAAACTGGGATTGGGGGGGGGGAGCACTGCAGAACAGCCAAAACCTAAATGGAGGCTAATGTTATTTAATTCCGATAATAACAATTTAAAACATTTATGTGGAAGAGTGACTAATGCTTGTCAGTCATCTGAGTCCTTCATTGGCCAGAACAGTGGGTGTGGGATCATGTTTATTTCTTAGTTAGCAGCTAGGTAGAATTTCCTTATGGGTTGTTTTCCCTGGAACAGGTCTGCAGGATCCAATCTTCTGTTAAGACTAGCGCTTAAAAGAAAAAGAGAAGAGCTGCGAAGTGAAGAAAGCCTGAAAAATCCCACGGCTAGGGCCCTGGGGTATCAAATTGATAACCTAAATTTCAGTATTGGGAGTTCCTTCATTTCCTGGCTCATCTAGAGATGGCAGTAGGTAAGGTACAGAGCCCGGGCTGCTGGTTGACATGGACAGAGGGGTAGTCGAGAAGCACCTGGCGTCACTGAATGAGTACAAATCCCCCGGGGCCAGATGGTATGCACCCCAGAGTGCCCAAAGAACTTTCTAGAGAGCTTGCAGAGCCTTTGTCCATCATCTTCCAGACCTCCTGGAGGATGGGAGACATGTAGGGTTGGCAGCCTCCAGGTGGGGCCTGGGGATCCCCTGCTTTTACAACTGATCTCCAGCTGGTAGAGATCAGCTCCCCTGGAGAAAATGGCTGCTTTGAAGGGTGGACTCTGTGGCCTTATATCCTGCTGAGGCCTCTCCCCTCCCCAAACCCCGCCCTCTCCTGGCTCCACCCCCAAAGTCTCCAGGTATTTTCCAACCCAGACTTGGCAACCCTAGAGACATGCCACGAGACTGGAGGAGGCCAGATGTTATTCCAATTTTCAAAAAAGGGAGGAGGGTTGTGTTATTGCTTACTCAAACTTTAATTTAAAAAAAGGGGGGGGGGGAGAGATGACCCAGGAAACTACAGACCAGTCAGTCTGGCCTCTGTCCCAGGGAAGATACGGGAGCAGATTTTAAAGAGATCGATCTGTGAGCATCTAACGGACAACTTGGTGATCCAGGGAAGTCAGCATGGATTATCCCCAACAGGTCCTGACAGACCAACTTCATTTCCTCCTTTGATCAAGTGACGAGCTTACTGGATGGAGGGAATGCTGCTGATGTTGTTTACCTGGATTTCAGGGTTCCCCATTAAGTTCATACTAACTCAGCTTAGAGGGAACACTGATGAGGGTGTGGAGGGGCTTCTCATACAATTCAATGAGATCTGAACATAATGGAAAAGTGGGCGGGTGTGAACAAGATGCAATTTAACAAGGATAAGTGCTGAGTTCTACATCTGGGTAACAAAATGAGGAATGTGCATACTGGATGGGGAATACACTTCTGGGTAGCAGTGTGTGTGAACAAGATCTTGGGGTATGGGTGGACTGTCAGTTAAATATGAGCAGCCAGTGTGATGCAGCAACAAAAAAGGCTAATGCAATCTTGGGGTTATCAACAGAGGCATAACATCCAAATTGCACACTGTGATTGTCCCACTGTACACTGCATTGGTTAGGCTGCACCTGGAGTATTCTGTGCAGTTCTGTAGGCCTCACTTCAAAAGGGATGTGAACAGAATGGAGCATGTGCAGAGGAGAGAGATGGTGTGAGAATGATTGGGAACCTGGAGACCAAGAAGCCCTACGAGGAAAGGCTGAGGGCTTGGGAATGTTTAGTCTGGAGAAGAGGAGGTTGAGGGGGGACACAATTGCTCTCTTTAAGTATCTGAAGGGCTGTCGCTTAGAGGAGGGCAGGGAGCTTTTCCTGTTAGCAGCAGAGGAGAGGACTCACAGTAATGGGTTTAAATTGAGGGCGGGAAGGTATTGACTGGATCTTAGGGAAAACTTTTTTACAGTGAGAGTTGTGCAACAGTGGAATCAGCTGCCTAGGGAGGTGGTGAGTCTTTAAGCAGCGGCTGGACAAACTCTGATCCAGCAGGGAGCAGGGGGTTGGACTAGATGGCCTTTGTGGCCCTTTCCAACCCTGTGATTCTATAAGAAAAGGGAGGGAAAGGGGACAGAAAGGGAGACAGGGGAAGGATAATATCACAGGATTAAGATGAGCAAATACTTCATTTACAGTTCCTCATCCTGAACTGCCTTAGGAACTAGATGCTGTTTCCAGCATCTGGGTTTTCAAGTAACAAGGATGTTTCTAGGGCAGGGGGTCCATAATTAAATGGCAAATGACATGTGAAACCCCAGGCATCTCAAAGATAAACAGTCTTTGATAGTTGGACAACGTTTTGGCCTGAGACCTTGGAGAGCCAAGTAGGTAGCGCAGTCAGTGGTACAAAGAGAATAGGAAGTGGAGAGCGAGAAAGCCAGAGTGGCACAGTGGCCAGAGTATTGGGCAATGACCAGAGAAACCCAGGTTCAAATACCAGCTCAGCCAGTGAAGCTCTCCAGGTAACCACAGGCCAGTCACTCTTCCGCAGTAAAAACCGCCTTGTAGGGTTGTTGTGAGGATAGTATAGGAAGAGAGGATTTTATATATGCTGCCCTGAGCTCCTTGGAGAAAGGGCAGTCTTGTACAGTGGTCAGAGTGTTGGACTAGGAGCTGGGAGACCAAATGGATTCCCCCCCTTGGCCACAGAATCTTACTGGGTGGGCCAGTCACAGACACTCTGTTGTTGCTGGGGGTAAAATGGAGGTATAACCCACTTTGGGTCCCTATTGTGGAGAAAAAAGTGGGGTATAAACTAGGTTAAAATGCACTGAATAAATAGACGGAGCTACAGTTTGCCTTACTGCAAGGTAGCTTCATTTGAGTTTTGAAATTTTTGTTCACACGTGGTAAAGTTCTCCAGCAACGGCTGCCAGATATGTTTCTCTTTCAGACATGTGCTGTCTCATTGGGAGCTCCTTACTGCATGAGGCCCCAGTTCCAATCGAGACCATGAGGAGAACGGGCTTCAACCCCACCCCCCTCCTACTATTGTCCCAACCTGAAACTGCTCTGGGGAGCCACTGTTTGCCTCATTGAGGAAGCTTATGCGCACACGCTGAGTTTCCTCAGTGGAGAAATTTCGGATCATGCAAGTGGTATGTCAGGGGGAGGCTGAAGTAGGGCTGCCAAGTCAGCCCGGGGGGCAGGGGATCCCCCGCTAAAGGGGTTCCCGATCCGCCGGCCAGCATTTGGCCGGTGGGGGGAACCCCACCCCCAAAGTCGTCCGGTGAGGATGACGTAATGATGTCACCGGAAGTGACGTCGGCACGTTGGGGGCGTTGCCAGGGCGACGCTCTGGCAATCGCCCCAAAACTCTATGATACCATACCATAGAGTTTTGGGGCGATTCCAAAACGTCGCCCTGGCAACGCCCCCAACGTGCCGACGTCACTTCCGGTGACGCCGCTGGGCGCGCGCACAAAGCACGCACGCCAGAAGAAACTCCGGGGCACAGGAGGACTCCCCCCCGCCGGTGAGTCCATAAGACTTGGCAACCCTAGGCTGAAGTCCCCTCCCTGTGATTGTGATCCAAATTGGCCCACACATGCCCACTGGGGAGTTCCAGGCACATGTCTGATCAGAAGTCCTCCTGATGGCCTGTGTACCTATGAATCGGCCCTCAGTGGTCAAGCTTCTGCTTTGCATGCAGAAGGTCCTGGCTTCAACCGGTCCCCAGAGCCTCCGGTTAGAGTCTTGAATGGCAGGGGTTCTGGGAAAGCCAGTTCACTGCCTAAGGCCCGTTAAGAGGAGACAGTGCTGAACCAGGTAGACCTTGATCTCACTCAGGAGGGCAGCCATGTTGGTCTTCAGTAGCAGAGCTAGATTTGAGTCTACTAGCCCCCTAGAGAGTAGAAGGTCATGGTGGTAGTCAAGGAGGGAAGACCTGAATGGTATTCATTGGGAGAGCTACTCGAGCCTCCCTCATGCTTCTGAGTACCCTGAAGAGGGGTTTGACGAGAGAGCAATAGAGCACTGTGAAACTGCTCTGTATGGGAGTTCCTGCTCAGGAGAAGGGGCATGGTCATTCACGAGTCTGGGAGTAACAGTATGTGGGAGGAGGCATAGGTGTAAACTGGGGGGGGGGGGCTCGAGGGCTCGAGCCACCCCTGAAATTTCCCGGGGGAGACTGAGCCCCCCCTTGGCAAAATGGAATGCCTGCCACCGTGCCTTCCGGCTGCCAGAGCCGCGCTGCCACCAGAGCCGCTCTCCCCACCCACTCCTCCCTCCCGGAGAGCGGCGGCGTGGTGGCTCTGGCAGTGGGGACATTGCCCCAGCCGCAGCGGTGCGGTGGCGGCAGCGGTGGGGGACACTGCCGCCGCGCCGCTTCCCCAGCCACCACCGCTGCAAGAGCCCCCCGCCTGGCTCCCCCGCACTCCCTCCCTCCCTCTGAGGGGTGCGTGGGAGCCAGGCGGGGGGGGAGAGGCGGCAGCGGCGGGGACATCGTCCCGGCAGCGGCGCGTGCGCGAGAGAGCCCCCCCCCCCAGGAGAATGGGAAGTCTACGCCCCTGGGAGGACAGGTGGGTACCAGATTTCCTCACGCATTGCATACCCCTCTCCAGGCATATATCCCCTTTGCTACTTAAGGACTCAAAACCCAGGCTCTTGGAATTCTTGGGAAGTCTGCACTCACATGGAACAATCACAGCAACACAACACTACACATGCCTGTGCCCATCTTGGGCAGCCTATGAGAAACTCCCCTTTGTTCCAGTCACTGTTCTTCCCCTCCCACCTGTATGTTTTTAATTGCCCATAAGCAAAATGGACTTGCAAGAGTCTTGCTCCCTACACAGGTATTCTCCTATTTAGTTCGGAAGACTGCAACAAGGATAATTGGGTGGCACTATTCCCCTGTCTGTCCCCCACTCCATCCCCTTCTGTCTCTTTCCACCTTTTGGCTGTAAAAATTGCTATAAAAAGAGAGATTTGCAGCGGCCTTCTGCATGGCTAAGTCGGGAGCACTTCCCCATCAGATGGCTCTTGTCTCAGATCCCTTTTATTGTCACCACTGGGCTATATTTCACAGGGAGGTTTTAAAGATCATTAAAACCACCTCCTTGTGGCTGCTTTCGGAGGGGTTTGCTGTTGAGGGGAGGAGGAGGAATTTGAAGTTGGTTGGAAGGGCTGCTTAGCATACAGGATGCGGCCCTTGGAGCCCGCCTTGGCATATTGGCAGACATCAGTAAATGTCAGTTTTATTGCGCGTGCAAGCAAATTGCTTTTACTTTTGCTTCTTTCCAGTCCTCCCGAATGTTCACATTTATGGGGAACACCCGTGATGTGAATCTAACTGAAGGCACCCTCCCCCACCCCATTCCTTGTGCACATTCCAGATTGCCACGATAGAATCCTAGCCCTCGGAGAGTGGTCCATTTAAGAGATTCCATGCTCCAGATTTTGGAAGATCCACAGCAAGATTACCCCGCTGGAGCCCTCCTTCTGTGAAGTTGCTGCTATCTTTGCTTTCCAGAGAGCTGAGCAAGTTAGTGGCAATGGCAGCAAAGACCAGCGTCGGGCCCTTCAAAGCCACTGGGACCAGTCTGATATAGTGGTTAGGAGCGCGGACTCTAATCTGGGAGAACCGGGTTTGATTCCCCACTCCTCCGTATGCAGCTGTGTGTGTGACCTTGGGTCAGTCACAAGTTCTTTCAGAGCTGTTCTCTCACAAGCAGTCCTCTCAGAGCTCTCTCAGCCCCACCTGCCTCACAGGGTGTCTGTTGTGGGGAGGGGAGGGGAAGGGAAAGGAGATCATAAGCCACTCTGAGAGCTGAGACTCCTCCGGGTAGTGAAGGGTGGGGTATAAATCCAATCTCCTCCTCCTCCTCCTTCTGGCATCTCCCTTAGTGGGCCGTCCTTGATACTGGAACAGGTTCTAGTACTGCCACTGAATTTTAGCCAAGATGAATTTGGGGGTTTCAATCTTAGGAAGGAACTTTGAGGGGAGCAAGAATAACTCTGTTGAAATTTCCCAGATGAGTTCCAGAATCCATACATACTTGCCTGGGACGAACAGAAAACACAGACGCAGGCCCTGACCTGGATAGTCCAGGCAAGCCCGATCTCGTCAGATCTCGGAAGCTGTAATGTACTTTGCTTGCACCAGGACGCTAGCCATGTGCTCCGGTAATGGTGACCGCCATGTGGTCCGGCCTGAGCTTCGATCCTGCCGAACAATAGCTGGCCGGATTGCAATGGGGCACCATTGGCATGTTGAGGTTTCCCCTGGGGACCTATGAATTGGGACCACTCTCGTTAGGTCCTATCCGGTCATTTGGGTGTGGTCGGGGGTGTGGCCCCGACTGAAATAAAAGCGGGCCCCTGAGCCCAGGTTGCTGAACCATATCCTTGAGCTGAACCATCTAATAAAAGAGCTATGCTTGAAATCACTCCACCAGCCTCCCAACTTCAGTGCTTTCCAGAAGCTAAGCAGGGCCAACCCTGGCAAGTACTTGGGTGGGAGACCTCCTTGGAATACCAGGGCCAGGACACTGTCGATTGTCTCTGTGCCACCTCTCTGAAATGTCCATGGGTTGCCAGATGTCAACCATGACTTCCAGGCACACACACACACGCACCCAAAGTACTCACCAAAAAAGAAATAAAACACACAGATGCAGGGTGTATGAAAGCATGTGCATTTGGGCCCATGTCATCTGCATTACATCAGTCCTGGGTGTTCTCATCTTGGGTGACTACAGCTGGTGAGGAAACGCTCCATGCAGTGGAGAGAACTGGTTTGATCCAGAACTCGAACTGCTGCTTGAAATGTGGCGAAGTGATTAATTTGGAGCTTCCTAGGGCTTTAGGTCGCCACTGAAGGTAGGTCGCAAGCCAGGAGTGGGCGCAGTGGTTTATCTCATTGCTTGAACCCCAGCAGCTCCTAAAAGGTTGACTTTGCAGGAACTTCTGCCAAGGATAGGTAATTATAAATAAGACCAGTGAAATTTCTCTTAGTGCCGAACACATCCCTAATTAATTGCTGCCTGTCCTCTTTTGGCAAGGTGAAGCCCAGTTGCAGCTGCCGGCCAGTCCAGGCTACGAAGTGCCATCCTGCCTTTTGGGTCTCCTGTATTTTGCCATGTAAAGAAGGAGAGAGTTAAAGGGCACAAGCTAAGAAGTACTGAATTTGTTTTTTAAAAAACCTGGACGTTTAATCTTTTTCTTTTCTTTTTGTTTAAGTACAGCATGCTTTTTTCTTTTTTTCATTTCTATGCACTTGGATTCCTTTTTCCTCCCACTGTGGGGTGTGGCCCTCTCTCTTTTTTCCTGGCTTTCACGTTTTTTAGGCCTAGACCAGCCTCTGACTCATGTCGGTGTGTGCTCCAACACGTTGGCAGTTGTCACGATGCTGACACCCATTTCTAAAAATAGCCTCCGGAACCCTCCTGTTCCCGGCTGGAAGAACTGCTTGGCATTTTTGTTTTACCCATTTCTATCCCTCGGGTGGCCTGGTGGGAAAGGAACACCGTGAGGTCGGCTCCTCCCTCAACATTCACGCCAAAGACCCTCTTGGCTTAAAGGAGTGATTATTTTAAGGACTGATGCATAAATTACCTGGAGAGCATCTAAACCGAGGAAAGAAGAAACTGCGAAGCTTTTAAAACCAACACTTCCCTCGCACTGGATATCCTCTGAGACAAGCACCATATGTGAGACCTCCTTGCAAAAACAGCAGGGTCTTTTTGTCGGTGCGCCGGGCTACCACAGCCTGGCAGCTACCGAATGCATCTGCAAAGCCCCTGTCATGCCCACTTTAGTGGTGCTAAACAGAACTGTGCGTGACAGATGTTTTAGCGCTCCTTAAGCCTCTTTTTGCAGCTGGTGGGGTGTGTGATTGTCCGGTGGGCCTTGAAAGTGCTGTGCTCCCTGGCAGGCTGGGCCCTGCCTCAGCACGGCGGCGACAGAACAGACCCCGGTCATAACACTTAGCCCTTGCACGGTGCTCCCTGGCAGGCCAGGCCCTGCCACAGCACAGCAGTGAGGGGACAGACCTTTAACAACAGTCATAACACTTTGCATTTGCAGGATGTTCTGTCACATTTTTATTCCAGCCCTTGTCCAAGCAGCTCAGGATGCCAAGCACAGTCCTTCCCGCCTCTGTTTTATCTTCGTCAGAACCCCAGTTCCCCTGGTGGGGTAGGTTAGGCCGAGAGAGACAGTGACTGGCCCAAGATGACCCAGCCTGCTTCATGACTGAGTGGAGATGTGAACACTGGCCTCCCTAGTCTCAGCAGCGTAACCACTTAACCCACACGGGCTCTGGTTAGAGTTTCTGAAACCCTTCTTTCACACCCTTAAGTGATCTTTCAGAACTACCCTTTAAGAGGTAGACCCGTGTTTGTTGTCATTATATCACAGATAAGAATGTTTGTCTCGGCCTTTCCCCCAGAGTGTGGTTTGCCTTGAGGTCACCTCATGAGTCCACCACTGAGGTGAAATTTCTCCTGGACACTTCCTGATTCGCAGTTTAGGCTGGTAAAGGAAGATACTGTTGTGGGTTTGAAAGAAGGGTTATGGCATTGACTCTCATCTCTGGGGTCAATTCACCACCCAAGTGGGCATCTGTGGCACTCTGAGGCTGATTGTGTACGAGGCACTCGGGATCCCTGCGGGGCTTGCGACCAGAGCTTCGAACAGGTTTCTAACGGGGGAGTTGCGCTTGGGAGTCAGTGAAGGAGGCTGAGGGGGAGCAAGGAAGAACCCCTCTAGTCCGACTTTCCTGAGAAAGGAAATTCAAGCTCCACATCAGCAAGGAGGGTGGTGTGCTGCTATATCCTTCCTACTACAGAAATCCGCACAAATTCTGCTAAGCACCCTATTTCACACTAAAATCTCCTAAACCAGTTATGAAAGTAGAAAGCCAGCAGGAGAGCAGGGGATATCTGGTGTTTGACAGGGAGTGCCATATGTAGAAGAAGAAGAAGAAGAAGAGATTGGATTTATATCTTGCCTTTCACTCACTTGGAGTCTCAGAGCGACATACAAACTCCTTTCCCTTCCCCTCCCCACAACAGACACCCTGTGAGGTAGGTGGGGCTGAGAGAGCTCTTTCCCAAGCTGTCCTTGAGAGAACAGCTGGTACAGAGCTATGGCTTACCCAAGGTCATCCAGCCAGGTGCAAGTGGAGGAGTGGGGAATCAAACCCGGTTCTCCCAGATCACAGTCCGCACACTTAACCACTACACCAAACTGGCTCTTCACACCAAACATCCACTGGGCAGAAATGATGGTTGTGTGTTCTTCGCTCTCAGGGAGCGGGTTTGTTCCCTTGAGGCTAGGGTTGCTGACCTGGAGAAGCTGATGCAGAGAGAGAGAGGTTTGGCTTTCAGGGACTTAGCAGAACAGTCCTGCTCCTGTGCTAACAGCAGCTGTTGTAGCGAGTTGAGAGACTTGAGGTCAGAGGGCTAAGCAGGAGGTACCCCTTCCTTGGATGATGGACCAATATTGTCTCATACCAAGGATATCCTCTGGGGTGGGGGGAGGTCTGTTTTTGGTAGTGGGTGATTTGATTATTAGGAATAGGGAGAGAGGGGTCTGTGACAGGCATTTTAACCATATGGTAACTTGCCCGCCTGGTGCAAAGGTTGTGGATGTCACACACTGTCTAGATAGGTTGATAGATAGTGCTGGGGAGGACTCAGCAGTTATGGTCCACGTTGGTGCCAGTGACATTGGGAAATGTGGTTGTGTGGTCCTGAAGAAAAAGTTTTTATTTATTACTAGGCAGAAAATTAAAGGCCAGGACCTCAAAGGTAACTTTCTCAAAAATGCTACCAGTTCCATGCACAGGGCCAGCTAGGCACAGATCAGAGGGTCTCAATGTGTGGATGAGAAAATGATGCCAGGAGGGAGGGTTTAGATTTTTTAGGCACTGGAGAACTTTCTGGGAAAAGCTGAACCCGTACAAAAGAGATGGGCTTCACTTGAACCAAAAGCAAACAACAGTGCTAGCACTTAATATCAAAAAGGCAGCAGAGCAGCTTTTAAACTAATCCCAGGGGAAAAGCTGACAGAAGCTGGTAAGCCTGTGGTTTGGGATAAGTCAGTCCAAAGGGATGATGGTGTAAACACTCAGGGTAATATAGATAGGAGTACAATAGAACTTGGGAGTGCGGGTAGGATGGTGAAGGAGGCCCATGTGTGGGTGACAAAGGAGCCGAGGGAGTCAGGTATTACTAGAGAGGAAAACACGTTGTCTGTACGCCAGTGCTAGAAGTCTCCAAGCCAAGATGGGGGAGCTGGAGTGCTTAATACTCAATGACAATTTAGATATAGTGGGTATCTCAGAAACCTGGTAGAATGGGAAAAGTCTGTGGTATACAGTCATCCCTGGGTATGAACTCTACAGGCAAGACAGGGGGGGATGGGTTGCTGAAGGTGTTGCATTGTACATCAAAGAGAGCATAGAATCAAACAAGTTAGAAAACATCAGGGGAATTAACTCCCCAACGGAAGCAATATGTGTAGAAATACTGGGCCCTAAGGATTACTTAAAAGTGGGGGTGTACTATTGCCCACCTGATCAAACCCTTGAGGTTGATCTTGAGATGGAGAAGGAAAGGAGGTGATAATGTTATGATACTGGGAGACTTCAACTATCCTCACATTGACTGGGTAAACGTGCTTGAGTTATGCTGTAGAAATGAGACTCCTAGACCATAAGGGAGTGTCTGCCCAGCGCTGCACTGCTGGCTTGAGAGCCAGTTTGGTGTAATGGTTAAGTGCACAGACTCTAATCTGGGAGAACTGGGCTTGATTCCCCACTCCTCCACTTGCACCTGCTGGATGATCTTGGGCAAGCCATAGCTCTGTACCAGCTGTTCTCTCAAGGACAGTTGTCTCAGAGCTCTCTCGGCCCTTCCTACCTCACAGTGGATCTGTTGTGGGGAGAGGAAGGGAAAGGAGTTTGTAAGCCGCTCTGAGACTACAAGTGAAGGGTGGGGTATAAATCCAGTCTCTTCTCCTCCTCTCCAGTCTGCTTGTGTGGGTTTTCCTCTGCATCCCCCTCCCAGTTCATGGGGCCTTGCAGTGAGGATGCACCAACTTGGAGTTTATATAGCTTATATCTCTGCTACCTGGCATTATGTTTTATGGCACACATGGCCTGGCCTGACAAAGTGACATTTGTGTCAGATCTGGCCCTCATAAGAAATGAATTTGACACCACTGTCCTAGACAATGAATTTTTTGGTTTCTGTGTTCACTGAGAAAAGTGTGGGGCATGTACCCGTGCCACAACCACTATTTTCAGGAAGGAAGTATGAAGAACTAAACCAAATTGAGGTGACAAGAGATGAAGTTCTAGACCTTTTGGGGAAATTAAAAACCAATACATTTCTAGGTCCTGACCTGAGAGTTCTTAGGGAACCCAAATGTGAGATTGTCAATCTGTTGACCCATATACCTAATTTATCACTAAATTCAGCTGCTGTACCAAAAGACTGGAGAGTAGCAAATGTTACTTTGATTTTTTAAAATGGGTCCAGAGGGGAACCAGAAGATTACAGAGCAGTTATCCTAATGTCTATTCCAGGCAAATTAGTAGAAACTGTAATCAAAGATAGAATCATTAGGCACATAGAGGAAGAAAGACTGCTTAAGGAAAATCAGCATGGCTTCTGCAAAGGGAAGTCCTGCTTTACTAATCTTTCGGAGTTCTTTGAGAAAGCGAAAAGCATGTAGATAATGGTAAACTGGGAGATATTATGGACTTGGACTTTCAAAAGCCTTTTGACAAGGTTCCTCATCAAAGACTCTTGAATAAGCCTGGCAGTCATAGGATAAGAAGATGTGTCCTTTTATGGATTAAAAATTAGTTGAAAGACAGGAAGCAACTAGTGGGAATAAATGGACAGCTCTCTTAATGGAGGGAAGTAAGCAGTGGGTTCCCACAAGAATCGGTACTGGGGCCAGTACTATTTAATTGGTTCATAAATGGTTGAGTGGTGCAGCGGCTGGCTTTGCGGATGACACAAAATTATTCAGGGGGGTTAAAACCAAGGATGACTATGAAGAGCTGCAGGAGAATCTCCACAAATTGGGTGACTGGGCAACAGTGTGGCAAATGGAATTTAATGTTCTGGCCCTCATAGTTGTGCAACAAGAAAAACTCCTCTTTGCTGTCGTGTCATTTTTGAAAGTTGAAGCAACTATGCTCCTCCCTCCCTAAATCAGTGCAGAATGCTCAGTGTGCGGGTAGCGATGTTGCTGGATCCGTGTATGGCTTGAATGTGTATGTAATATTTTATACATCGGGATGGAAATGGGCCAGATCAAAAAGGAAGGAGAAAATGGAGAAGTTGGATGAAATTTTTTTTCTAAAACTTATTTTTTATATTTTTAAAAAAATATTTATACTCTAGATGTATAAATCGCTCAATCCCTGAATACTCAGGGCTCTGAATGATGAACAAGAATAGTAAAACATATTATCTGGACAATTCTGACCATTTAAAAATTGATTAGAACAATTTCACTACTAACAATTTTCAGATGGTGTTAAATATTTAATTTCAACTGTGTCTCCATTTCATAGGGGGGTGGGTGAGAATGTAGTTGGGGTGGGAGGAGGAAGAAAGTTCCGGTCATGTTGGTGCCCGTTGCTGTCCTCAACTAAAGGCCTGGCAGAACATCTCTGCTTTGCAAGCTCTGCAGAGCTACATAAGGTCCTTCCGGGTGCGGATGTCATTTGGCAAAGAATTCCACCAGGGTCAGGGCTAGGGCAGAAAAAGCCCTGGCCCTGTTCGAAGACTGCTGGATGTCTGTTGGGCTAGGGATCACCAATATGTTGTTCTCAGTGGAGTATAATGCTCTTTGGGGAACATACCAGAGGAGGCGGTCCCTCGGGTACACTGGTCCCAGACCACTTAAGTCTTAAGTAGGAGGACCCTGTTGGGGTCCAGCTGTTACTCAGTTGTTTACAGGAGGAAAGGGAAGTTTCCCTGTGGTGTGGCAGAGCAGTGGCTCAGTGGTAGAGCCTCGGCTTGGCCTGCAGAAGTTCAGTCCCCTGTTCAATCCCCTGTTCAGTCCCCAGCATCTCCAGTTAAAAGGATGAGGTAGTAGGTGATGTAAGTGACCTCTGGAGAACTGCTTCCAGTCAGAGGAGACAATATTGACCCTGATAGATTAATGGTCTGTCTTGGGCAGCTTCATGTGAACATAAGAGGTGTGGACAATTTCCACAGGACCAATCATCCATCCAATGGTTGGGGATGCATAAGGGGTTTGACCTGAAGTTTTAGGATTTTAACCTCCTTCACAGCGTCAGACTACGTGAGGTGGCAGTCATGGGTCTCCCTGTGTCCCTGCCCATTCAGGTTTGGGCTACAGGAGTAGGGGAAAGGAAGTTTAATCTTTCTGCCCGTGCATAGTTATGTCAATTGCCCATACTCTGTGCTTTTAGCCTTGGAAAGACAAGAGGTGGGCCTGATAGTTTTGGTAGGTGATACTGTGTGGGAATGGCCATCTATGGTACGGATCTGAACTGGAAGAGGGAATGTCTAAAATTTAACTTAAAAGGCACTGGGAGATGTGTAACTCCTATCTCTCTCCCTCCCTCTCCTTTGGTCTCTGGGGAAGGAAGAAAATCTATTTTCTGCTTGGCTTGGGAACTTATGTTCTTTGGTCTCATGCCTATCCCCCTGAGGCACCAGTTAAGGCAGGCTGTTTGCCTGAGCCACAAGGTGCCAGCCACCCCTGGGCTTTGCTCATGTGCCATTAGTCTTTCCTCCCTGGTCTGCTTGGCACTGCCCGGTAGCCTTCAGTCCCCCTTGAGTCTTAGGGCCTGAGGCAACCCTAAAGTAAAGACTGATGTAAATCTGCATCTTGAATAGCATTTGATGGGATGTGGTAACTAACATTTGCTCAACAGCTTTTTGGATACGAAGTCTTGGATACAGAGGGAAAGAGATCATCCATAGTAACTATGAATTAAGGTTGCTAACCTCCAGATGGCATCTGGGCATCTCTCGCTATTACAGTTGAACTCCAGATGACCCAGATCGGTTCCCCTGGAGAAAATGGGTGCTCCTCAAACCCCACTTTTGCCAGGCTTCGCCCCCCACCACAATCTCCAGGTATTTCCAAATCCAGAGTTGGCAACCCTACTATGAATATAGCTCTCTCAGAGTTTTCCTGGGAATGGTAGTGTGAGGGTACTGAGGACAGACATGAGCTGTTTTTCGTTTTGTATATTGTAATTGTCATTGACTCTGCTGCTGTCGTCAATGATCCTTTTAAGCGTCACTTATATATCATATTCCTTTATGTACAGATAACACAAAAATGTGTTAATTTTAACCAGGGGGAAATCAGCACAAAGACAGAGAAACAGGTGCGAAAATAAAGAGGCCGAGGGTTCGCTTCTCACAAGGGAGAAAACGAAACTGAAATATTCAAATAGTATTGGACAGGAATCATAGTGGGCGAATCCTAGCCCTGCTTTCCCAAGGAGAGTTCTCAAGGCTTCTCAGGGAGAGGTATTGCCTGCCAAACCAATTTAAGGCCAAAATCGCACAGGTGTTGTAAAGCACTGAAAGGATGGAACAGGATTGTAAATCAACCCTCTTGCATGGCCCTGAATTGATTCTGAAAAAGGAGATAAGAGCGTTTAAAAACGGATGACAGGAGAGGGGCTAAAAAGAACTTTTGGACAACACATATGGTTTGGATCTTCATACAGGCACTGCCGTTAGGAGGATGATCTCTTTGTGACAGATGGGGGGGAGTTAATGTGAGCACGAAGCACAGTCAATTTGGGGGGGGGGGGAAGTAGGTTCAGATTTACTGGCGGAGATGAATCAGAACTGAAGTGCTCCACTTGGAAATGAGATATGGGCGAAACAGCAATAGAACATATGTTCACCTGCCTGCAGTTCCTTCATTGCCGGGGCTGTACTGGCTTGAACTTAAAACGCTCGGCTTTAAACTGGGTTTGTAGATCGATCGGCATGTGTTCGCACACTGCCGCAGCCGGTACAGCTCCTGCTTGAAGGTATCTTTCCAGCACTTGCGTTGCCTGCCTTCTGACCTTTTCTGCTCCCTCGGTTGTCTGTGCATTAGTCTTTTAAGAAGACAATCGCTATCCATCCTACTATCCATCCCAATGGCACGGGGTGCCCTGGAGCTTTCTTCAGCTGTGCCTTTGTGCAGGATGAGACCATCTTCTTTTAGGCCCTGAGAGCTGGCATTTGATTTTCCAGGGTTATTAACAGGACTGGATCATTTGTTTTTGTTTTTCCCCTGAATCAAAACTCCGCTCCAAGGTAATGTGGGTCAAGGAAGAAGTCTAGATTTGGGGATCAAAACAGATTGTGCACATATGCATAAGTTGTTCTGCTTGTGCGTAACCAATTATTCTCCCAGGGTCTGCTTCTTAAATACAGATTTTTTAAAAAAAATTCCCTACCCATGGACTACTTTTCAAGTTGAATGTTTACAAAACCTTCCCACTCCCCTTCTTTTGCCCTGTGAGGGGGCCGATGTAGGTCAATAAATATAGCTTTAGAGATGTGGCTCAATAAAGGCAAGGCTTATAAAAAGCAAGTGGGGGACATGTTTACCCACAGGCAAGGAAAAACAGAGAGCAGAAGGGAAAGGGGAGGGAGGGGGGCGATGAGGTACTATCGGCCTGGCATTAAACTTGCCACAGAGCCTTTGAGTGGGGAGGGCGTAATGGTTTTCTTAACTGCCTCAAGAAAGGGAAAGTCACCTACCATTTTGGACGTTATGAATAGATGGATTGTGTCTAAGGCACGACTTTGAAAGGTTCTGCTCCACTTGGCGGTGATCAGGTCTTTGCTAGCTGCTCTGATTCTCTTCCTCCTCCCCTTACACCTTTGGGGCCAGTGCTGTTTACGAAATCTTGTGCAAGAAATTTATTGGGGGGGTGGGGTGGAGGGAGCAAAAGAAGGGGATTAAAGAGCTCGAGGGATTTCTCAGGTGCTCAAACACCGATTCTGTTCAGTATAGCTCTCGGAATTATAATATCCTGTCTGTATCTAATGGAAGTGGGGTAGGATAGCCCTGTTTATTTATGTAGGTATTTCTATCATGCTTTTCTTCCCACTTGGGGAGTGTCTCAAAGATATCATGAAACAGGAAAAATAGAATTTAGACAAACAGAGAAGAAATACGTATAGAGAAAAAAATATGTAGCATGCATCCAACTCCTGGGCTGTGTGGGCATGCTCAGGGCGAAAAGGCTGCATACTGTGTGCTAAGAGCCAGAGGTTGAGAGCCCCCACCCCAAAGCGTTGTGATTCTAGACACACCTGGGCCCAGTCCCTGCAATAGAGGAAGGACAGAAGCTCTGCCCAGTAGCCTATTCGGCTGGCATAAAAATGTTTCATTGCAGAGAGCTGGAGAAGAGTGGAAGATGTTTGCGTTGTTGTCCTTGCTGGTGTTCTGGTGCCAGACCTCTGAAGAACCTGCTGGATCTGGTCAAAGGTTCACCTTTTCTGATTCCAATTGTGGCTAGCCAGATACCTCAGGGAAGCACACAAGCAGGGCCAGAAAGCAGCACTCCATTGTAACCAGTCCTGTCTGGTACCTGGTTTTGACAGGTATATTTCCTCTGAGTGTGGAAGTTCAGTATAACTATCGTAGCTAAATGGGAGACATGATCATTGTGTTCTTATGAGGTATAGCTTTGCTCCTTTAGGCAGAACTGGCCTGAGATATTTTGGCATCCAAGGCTGCGAATCCAAACACACAACCCTTCCTTCTACGTTAGATGGGATGCGATCGACCTGGGAAGTTGTCCTGTGGAAGCCTATCTGAAATGAGTAGGACCTGCACAGAAGTGCCTGAAGATCCCACAAATCTATCAGCAGAGGTGGTTCACTGTGCCTTCACTGTTGTCATAGGGCTGCCTCCCTTTCTCTCCCCACCCCCCCCATGCAAGTCTCATTGAAACGGGAGCATGGGGAGAGACTCCCTGTGGCAGCATTTGTGATCCCTTGATCCAGCGACAGTGATCAATCGCAATTTCTGCACCATGTTCTTGTTCACTGCGTGAATCTGTACAGCTTCCGCAGCAGGATAACGACGGCTGGGTTGATAAATGTGAGCAAAGGGCCCAGCTCAGTGCGCATGCCTAGCTGTTCCGAGCATGAATGATTTTTTTGTCAGCCTGCATGCTCAGTGGCTACAAGGGAGCTTTGATTATTCCCCCCACCCCACCTCCTTTAATTCTAGCTAGGCTGTCTGGCCTTGCAGTCAGAGGGCTGGAAACCCCGCCAGCTGCAAAGCCCCAGGCCTGGCTTTCTCAGGGCCAAAAAAAATGCCTGCCTGCCACCCTGTCCTATCCGCAGGCTGAAAAATGGCACCTCCATCCCCAGGAGAAATCCATTAACCTGCGGGCAGACGCTGGAGCCTGTCTAATGCAGAAGTAATGAGCTCTGGTTTTATGTTAAATTTAGCAGAAACCACTATTACAAGTGACAGAAAATAATTTCCCCCAGGGAGTGTGATAGGCCGGCAGGCAGGCGGGTAGCCAGGGGTGTGTGGTGTGTGTGAGGGAGGGGTTGTGCTACAGAGGGAAGCAGTCTCCCCCATCGTTGGGGGAACATGGTGGCACCCAGGTGGCCCTTGCATCAAGGCAGGACCCAAGGAAGGCTGTGATCTTCACTGATTCTTTCCTGTAATGTAGCAGGAAGTGGCAAGAATGGCTGTAAGCTGCCTGTGAAACAACAAGGGGTGGACTGGGGGGGGGGGGATTGAGGCTCTGTGCCCACAGAGTGGAAGTGCAGGTGAATTGCCTTTTACATGGAGTCCCACCCTGACTTGGATAGCCCAGGCTAGCCTGATCCCATCAGATCTCGGAAGCTAAGCAGGGTTGGCCTTGGTAGGTATTTGGAAGGGCAACCTCCAAGGAATACCAGAGCTGTGATGCAGAGGCAGGCAATGTCAAACCACCTCTGAAACGTCTCTTGCCTTAAAAAAATAAGTCTAGCTCACCACCTAGTGGTATATAAGGCTAAAGAGCTAGAACTTCTGGCTGCCGGACAATCTTATGATCTATTCCACATACAATGTAGAATATTCTGTTCTACCTACAATGCCACATGATAATTATTAATTACATGGAGACCCAGTTTGGTGTGGGTCCATTCATTTTGTTGGGCGTGAACGTAAAACCATGGAGTATAAAACCTTCAGGTGGAAACACTCTCTGGCTAAAGGCAGCGGACTATTCCTCCCCACCCCCAACAGAGAGAGCTGACGGTGTATAACAGAGCCATTGTTGGTGGAAGCACTTGCCTTGCTATTGTTGTGAGGATTTTTGTGCTGCTTCGGGGAAACCTGAAAAACCTTTTTTGTCCAGGGATGGTGGAAAGAAAAGAAAGAGTTTGACAGGAGGCGTGCAAGAAAAGGGAGGGGTCTGATTCCTTCTCCTGCTTGCCAGTCCTTTGACTGAAGCCCTGGCTGTATATTAAGCCTAAATTGGGCTCTGAGGCCCTTGCATCTACTCGCCCTGATGAATTTGGAAATTGGAGAAAGGGCCAGTGGCTGCGCTCATGAGAACTTCCTCCTGTGAGGAGCGATTACATTGCTCTGGATTGCCAGCCCTAGAGTGCTCGGCTTCTCCCTTACTGCCTTACTTTCGCTCTCCTCTCTCCAGCTGCCTTCTCCTTAGGATTGCCAGCACTGCCTTAGCAAATGCTGGCAGATTTTGAGGGTGGAGTTTGGGGAGGATGTGATGGCACGTCCGCATGACGCTCTAATAATTCCCTCTAGTCTCTATGGTAAAGACCATAAAAACATGGGGAAATTTCTACAGCCACATGATGGAGGTCCATTTTCCAGTCTTTCTTTCCCCACTCCTCAATTTCTTGAGGGTGGAGAACTGGGGCTCAGGGTGGGGGTTTACCCGCTGTGGACGAGCAAATGGCAAGCGTACTTCTCACTAAGAGCTCACGTGTACACAAAATACTCACGAGGTTCCCGACAGTGAGAGTTACGTGGAAGTATAAAATGAGAAGCTGACACAGAATGGCAATTTAGCAGGTACTGGACCTTGCTAAGGTTACCGCCTGCCTTGATTCCCCTTCGGATTCTATGCCTGCACTGGGCATAACAAGGACATCTTGCTCTTCTGTACCTTTCATCTCTGTCTTTTTCATTCTTCTGATGCTTCTCTGTCCCTGTGTGCCAAACTAGATATGACTGCATCCACAGATCCAACCCATGATAACTGACATGATTTTAGAGAATAATTTGGCTATTTAAAAATCCTGTGAGGCCACAGAGCAGGAAGACCAGGTGATCTTGTCCCCCCACCTCCACCCCTTCTCAAGTGCCAGAAGAGCCACGGGGACATTTTTAAATGGCTAAACTCTTCTCTAAAATGTATCCCTGGTGGATACAATAACCCGTGGATACAATGACATCTAGTTTAGCCCTAAGTTCTTGCCGCTTCTTATCTATGGAACTCTTTACTAGCCAGTACAAGCTTCTCTTCCTGTTTTTTTGTTTTCCAAAGTATGTCTTAAGGTTCGCTTATTTTAGCGAGCTTTTGTCTAATTGTGTTTAGCCTTCTCCTACCCTCAAGTTTTTATTTTGGTTTCCGGTATCGTTGTCTGAAAATGGTAAAATACCTGGGGCAGGGCTTGTCTTTTTGTGTGTGTGTGCATGTGAAGTACCTTGTGTTTTGTTTTTTGAACAAGCATTTCACAAAATATATGTCTAAACATGCACAATAAGTAACCATGTACAAAGGCAGGGCTGCAGTGTTCTAGTGGGTAGGGCTTACAGTTCCCAAGGGAAGCACTTTGACCTGTGAATAATCCAAGACAGACAGGAGGGAGGGTAGCTGAATCACACTCTGGAATTCCTTATTGGTTAGACAGGGGCCTAGTCTGAAGGTTTATAACCCTGGGATAACAACTTCTGAACCCCAGTTGCATGAACAAACCTTATGGGATGGCTTTCTGCCAAAGCATTAATGCAGTCTGTTTTGATACAGCCAGTTGACAGTTTTTAGTGCCTTGTAGATCCTTCCCTTGCTCACATGCACTCCCCCCCTGAAAATTCTTTTACTGATGGCTTTTCCTCCACTGTAGAACTTAGTTCTTTCTAACCCTTTCATGTGCTGTGCCCTTCCCTTCCTCTCCCCTCCCCTCCCCTCCCCTCCAAGTGAGGCCACCAAGACTCTGATCAAAGTTAAATCTTTTCTATTTTATTCCAAGAAAGGGCAAGGAAAGGTTTTTTTTGTTTTATAATTATCTTTTTTTTTAATTTGTACTTTTATGTGTTTTGTTTTTCTATGAAAAACGAAGGTGGGGGGGAGGACTAAGGGAACTTGCGACACATTCATTTGAAACATTTGAAAATTTTCAAGGCACCTAAAACGAGAAGGAGGCCAAAGGGCGCGCAAAGAGTGCACTTTGGTTTCTCTGGAGACCAAAAAAAGAAAAAAAAAGACACCCTTATTTTGGCGGAGAGAGTCTGGGATGGGATTCTGTCCGTCATCCACACACAGCTCCACGGGACCAAAGAGAACTGGTGGGTGGGTGGAAGGAGAGGAGGCAGCAAAGGGCAGGAGACTGAGGCTTGCCTTGTCCAAAGCAGTCTTTCGGAAGATACAGTCCTCCTTTGTCCTTGACGGTTTGCAAGGGATTTTCTTAAACAATGTTCAGGAAACGCAGTAGGTTGAGTGTCAGTGCTTGTCCTAGGATCGTGACTGTCGACGATGCATCTGCTGTTCTCTCTTGGCCTTCCTCCAGCACAGATCCAGGATTTAATCCTACTACTGTAGTCACTGGAAATGTAGCTAGTTTGTCCAGTCAAAAGCGTGGATGACAGGGATGATGTGGGTTTTTCCCCAGCTTCTAGGAGGCCACTTTTCCCTCACTTGTTCTAGTGAGCTCAGCTGGCCCCTGATAACATTGTGTGTGTGTGTGTGTGTGGGTAGTGGTGGTGGTTTGAAACCCAGCCATTAAGAACACACCAGAGAGAATCATCTCGAAGACCTGGATTTCACAACTAGCCCTGTTTTTTTGTGTTTTTTTTACACTCTTTATCTTTCCGTGCTGGCTCATGAAGCCTGTACTGTTGGGTGCCAGCCCCTCTCTCTGCGGCTATTTGGGTCTTTCAGCCAAGGCCTTGACCGACCAGGAAGGAAAGGGATGCTCAGGGCTTGTCTGGCCTTTAGAATCTCTCAAGCTCAAACTGGCTCCCCGACTGGCCTTCTGATTTGACTTGGAGTCCTACACGCTACACTCTGTGTCAGATCAGCCCCAGATCTTGGTCTCAACTGGCTTGAATGGCTCTCCTAAGTTTTTGGTTCCTGTCCTCCCTCACTGGCCCCTTGTCCTCTTCCCCCCATCACTGGACTTCCTTCTTTTTAAAAATTGCATCCGGCTTTGGGTCCCTGTAAGAAAACGTACTACCTGCTATCTCTCAGTGGGGTTCCTTCCTGCTGGACAAACTACCTTGTTCCACTGCTCAACAAGCCTCCCCACCAGCAAATATGGTTTTACCACTGAAAAAAACATGGATTTAGGATGGCGCAGGGATTTATGAGCACTGGAAAGAAGGATCAAGGATGGCCAGTGCTATATATGTTTGTGTGGCCTAGATCAAGCCAGATTGTGTTTTCTTCCTCTGTCTTGGATCTGAGAATGCTAGAAAGCACACCTTAAGGTTGGTCAATTGACACTGCACTGACATTCACCCTGCTTAGTTCTCCCAGCCGTGATAAAATGGCTGGAATGGGCCAACCGTTGGCCACGGAGGCCAGTTAGCGTAGCATGTACAAATTCTGAAAGTAAAGGGAAATGAAACTTCTTAGTTCTCTTGGATCCAGACGGTTATGTACAGGCTCACTTCCCTTCCTCTGTGCGCTGTCATCATTTGAGACCATCCTGCTTATCTGTACCTGCCCGTCACTTTCTACCATGAAGAGAGAAATTCTGGCCTCTCCGTACTTTCCAGCCCTCTCCTTCCCTCCAAAACCATGCATCCCTTTCCTGAACAGAAACCACAAAGACAAAATGTTTTAAGTTCTGCTTCTTGTCTGGAGCCATAACCCAGTTGTAGAGCGCACATCTTTACATGCCCGAGCTCCTAGGTTCAACGCACAGCATCACCAGTTAGAAGGATCTCTGGTACCAGATTCTGCACAAGGCTTCTCTCTGCCAGAGAGCGGCGTCCCGGTTCTGGACCCATGGTTTGACTTGGTAGAAAGCAGCTTTGTACGTCTGTGTTAATCCCTTGCACGGTCAGTCTACAGCCAAGTGGGCCCACTTCCCTCCACCAGCAGGTTTTTTTTTTTTTTTGCTGTATACCTACTCTGCAGTAGGTGCAAATAAAGGCAAGGGCACCACATAGCCCTTGGGGTCCCTGTCCTCTCATCTTAATTCTGTAACTTCACTGGATTGATCTCTGATCTGTGTCCAGGAGCCCTGCAAGGTCAATAGATGTTTGATTCAAAGCACAAAAGTGGGGGTTGGAGACAATGGATCCGTTCTACTAATGGCAGTGGTTCCTTCCCACCTCCCGCATGCAAAGTTACTTTCCTGGTGCTGGAATCTTTGGGAGAAGTCTCCTCCTACTATGGGAAGGCACAGACGTAATCAGAATGGATCCATGCAATTTGTGTGTAAAGAAAATTGGTTTATAACTCCCATGGCGTTATGTTTTAATGCCGGGCTGTGTTTTTTAATGCTTGATTTTTAATTAATATATTTTACTATTTTGTTTTTGTTATTTTGTCAGCCGCCTGGGGCAGGGTTCTGGAGAGGCAACATTAAACTTTTCTAAAGAAATAAACTTCCACTGAGAGGCCAGATGAGTTATCGGGATGCCACACTTGTAGGCAATCTTGTAGCTGAATTTGATAACTGCTATCTGGCAGAGCTCTTTAAGGACTTTTTTTTTAATAGAAAGCAAGTTTCTGGTCCTCTGTACTACCTTGTCCTTTCAGAAACCTTTCATTTAGAAAAATCCTCCCCCTCTGGGGGCAGTAGGGTTGCCAGGTCTGGGCTGGAAAATACCTGGAGACTTTGGGGGTGGATCCGGGAGAGGGCGAGCTTTAGGGAGGGGAGGGTCTTCAGCATGGCACAATGCCATAGAGCTCACCCTTCAAAGCAGCTATTTTCTCCAGGGGAGCTGATGATCTCTGTCAGCTGGAGATCAGTTGTAAAAGCAGGCGATTCCCCAGGCCCCACCTGGAGGCTGGCAACCCTAGGGGGCTGCACTTTATCCTGATGAGCAAAGCTGGCACTGGAAAGCTCTTCTAGTTCTGTTCTGTTCTTTCTGTGTGTGTGTGTGTGTTTTTAAGTAGCAAACAGCAGTTCGGCCTTAACTCCCTACAGCAAAGCTGCTCCAGCCTAGCAACAGAATTCTGTGCTACTGGTGTTCAATTTGCCCGGAGTGCTGTGCTAAGAAGATAAAATGCCGCTGGGCCACTCTTTTTAAAAAATGCATGGTGAGAGGCCCCTTGTTGGGCTTATCACTGACCCTCTTCTAGAAGCTCAGACTTTAAGAAAGCATAGCAGTATATGAAAGAGAGAAAGAGAGAACGGGGAGTTTAGGAGAGGTTTCTATATTGGCAGAAGAAAGGTGGTGGAGGAAAGTGGCCGCCAAGTTGCAGCAGCGGCAATATCTCCTATTGTATCCTATGACCCCATAGAATACAGTGGAAAGATCGCCGCTGCTGCGGTGCGACTAGAGAGAAGGGGTTTAAACTTTAAACCCCTTCTCACTTCGCTTCCTCTGCTGGCCCATTGAGAGCTGGGGATGGGGCTTGCTGCTACTGCCATTTGTGCCCGCTTCTGGGCTGGCGGAGCGCTGCTCCGCCTCGCTCCAGCCCCAAAATGACCCCTGTACATTCCACCAATCACTCTGAAAAAAAACAGGGTCTCACCATGATAGAAACAGAGCCCACTTTTCCCAAGAGGGACACGTTTATGTGTACAGTCATTCTGTTGTAATTACTGGCATGCCAAGTGGTCACAGGTGGATAATCGGTGGCAGGTAGGGTCTGCCTGAGACAGGATGCCACGCACCTGCAGATGGACGTGGGGATGGAGGAGATCGAATTCTTAATAATTGTTATGAAAACCCTGCATCCCATCTAGACTACTTCTGCATTACCACACCACCGCTCTAGATTACTGTTTTGTAACTGGGTGACATGAAACTGGGTTCTATCTCAACCGGAAATGATTTGTACCAATGGCACCGTTTCCTTTTCCAGAGGGGACTGCGGAGAAAATTGCAGCGCGGGGGGGGGGGGGGGGATGAGCAAAAAGGTGTGTCCCATGACACCATTTGTAATTTAGACTTGTAGCCTGGTTGTGAAAATGCTGAAGCAAACTGCTCTAGGCCGACACACTGATGTGCTGGAAAGAGGAGAAAATGGGTGGGAATATGGATGGCTTTCTCCAGATCCCAGGATTCGGAAATGTTTCTGGACCAGGAAGCTGTGAAATGAGAGAGAAAGTAAGAGCAAGATGTGTAATGCCGAACCGCAAAGCGCTCTCTCTCTCTGTGCGTATGTGTGTGTTTGTCACTCACAGAGGAGTTAAGTGCTCTTCTGCTGAGCAAGTGGGAAGCCCAAGGCAGCTGTCAAGTTAGATGGGGCAGACGCCGCAAAGAGCTGAGCAGGTCTGATGGCTAACGCTGCCTCATAGGGAGGATGAATCGGAAGGTACCCTGCAGGCCCTCGGCGAGGCCGGCTTCCTCAGCCACTTTGTGTACTGCCGCTGGCGTCTTAAGATTTTACTTCAGATCAGACTTCGTGGCTAAAGAAGGCTTTGGTTATAATTAGGGATATGTGAAATGTTATCCCCTTTTATATCTGTGGAGCTTCGCCTCTCTCATGCTGTCGCGTATTTGTGGATTGTCTTAAACACATGTGGGATTTTGGGGGGAGGGATGTTGCCCCCCAGAAAAAGCAGTTGTGCTTGGAACAAGCGTGTTGACTGAGAATGGGAATGCATATCCCATCAAGAGTAGTAAGAATAGAAGAACGACGCTGCTGGATCAGACCAGCGGCCCATCTAGTCCAGCATCCTGTTTCACTGGAAGGCCCTAGCAAGGGCACAGATGCTAAAAGACTCCTCTGTTTGCTGGCCACAGCAGCTCCTATTCAGAGGTGCACTGCCTTTGAATATGGAGGTTCCAGTTAGTCATCATGGCCAAGAGCCTCCATGAACCTGCCTAATCCCATTTTATAGCTATCTGTGCTAGTGGCTCTCACTGTATCCTGTATCCTGCCACAGCGATTTATTATTCCAGATTTATTATACCAGATTTATTATACATTGCATGGATTTTTTGGTCTGTCCTGAACTGACTGCTGTCAGTTTGATTGGGTGCTGTTGACTTTCTAGGCTTACATCCTACCACTCTACTCCACGGAGTCTGAAGCCTGCCCGTCCCCTAAGCCTCCATTCTCTACCTGAAGTAGCTCTTCCACCAGAAAAACAGCCACTCGGGCTGGAGAAATTCTTTAAACTGTGCTGAGTGGAGGTGGTAAGATACGAGCCCTAGTATCTCAGGAGAAGCAAGGGGGAAAACTCTGAACATTTTCTCCAAAACAGGCCTAATGCAGCTTGGTCCCCTCCTCCCTAACTTGCGCAAGGGTTTGTCTATCTAGGTGCTAATGATTCTTCTGTTCTTCTTCTCCCCAGAAAGTAAATTGGTTAGGCTTAGACACAAGACAACTTTGGGATAATTGTCTGTGCCGCCAGAACAACATCCATTCTAGCTGTATCTGAAAAAGCAAGCAGTGACTCACGAAAGCTCATCCCCTGCTACAAATTTTGTTAAGTCTTGAAGATGTTACTGGACTCTTGCTCTTTTCTACTGCTACAGACAGACTAACTCGGCTACCCAACTTGATCTAACATCCACACTGGAAACTGAACCTGGTGGATTACCAACAGTGTCCATCATTTTTAATGTTTTGAAGTGTTGGAGAGAAGGGGGAATTTTGTTGGCATGCATATTGGCATGTGTTTGGCAGTGCTGAGTTTTGACTTTTCTGTTGCATTGTCTGCACCCAAAACAGACAACTGAGGCTAAATTGGGATGGACAGGAGGTGGCACAAGGATGCAAGTGCTCGAGAAAGACCTAAATAGTGCACAGGAAAGCAGCAATACAGGTGGGTTAAGCATGGGGAGGCCACACTGTTCACATCTTACTGAAGCCCGCTGTCAGGTTCACAGGAGGGCTACCATCCTCCAAACCTGTACTGGATGTGGGCTTCCATTAGTGATGCCAGAAGCATGGCTGGAAGCCCTGAGAAAGTTTTGGGGCAGGGCATGAGGGAAAGGATTTGCACTGCTGTCACTTCCAGATGAACCCAGAAGGGATGTCGACAACGCTCCAGGATTTCACCCAGTCTCTATTGTAAAAAATGAGAGAGACTGGGAAGATTCCTAGAGCATTGCCAGCATGACTCCTGGGTTCTAGCCAGAAGTGGTGTCGATGCATTGTCCATGTCCTTCCCCCTGCCGCTCTACTGAGTGTTGTCGGGGACAGGGGAGCATCATTGGGAGCTTGTCTGCTGCTGCTGGGCAAATGGCAAGCCTAAGTTTACTCCCTGTTGGATCTCGAGACTTAGTAAGCAATACTTAGGATTTGCATAGCATTTTCAGTATTACAAGAATCTATCACAAACCATTGCAGTAATCTTTACAACTGCCTTATATGGTAGGCTGGCATTGTTACCCCTCATATTGTGACTTTGTGGGGCGTGGTGCTGAAGTTGTGAGAGCTGATTGCCAGTGTTTTTGGCAGAGGTGGAATTGAGACCGGTTGGATTACAGGGCATTCTCTTAGCGCAATGTGAGCAGGGGCATAACTTGAAGTGGAGGTGGCAGACGATACCCATGGGGGTATGCCAGGCCTGACTGACCCGGTGGCTTCATTCAGCCTTCTACTCATTGAGGCTGATGCTTCACACCTTCCTTCCTTCCTGTGCCTGAAAGGAGCTCTTAAGTATGCACAGTTTCATGTATCTTATCATGGTGGCCCGTAAGAACCCTGTTTTGAGCACATCCTCAAAATCTTGAGTCCTGCTACCTTTGCGTGTTCAGCCGCTGAGCCTTGTTGCTGAAGCCTAAGAAGGCAGCAGTGGGGGGAGGGGGGGGGGAATCTCAGAAGCAATCTTCTGTCCCCATTTTCTATGAGTGCCTTTTTGAAACACCAACCAACAACCCTCCTTCTCCTAAGCAATGAAAACTTTGCAAGCTGAGCCGCAAATCGCTTGTTAGTGTAAGCTCTGTGTGCATGCCAGCGACGGTGTACACCGAGCAACCCTTGAATCACCTGAATTAATGAGCAAGCGGGCGGAAGGCAGGGTAGGGTTTTTCTCCCCCCCCCCCCCCGTGCCTTTTTGCATTGTGCTAAACACATCCTCCCCGAGAGCCTGCTCACATTAGCTGTGTTTGTTAAGCACTGTATATAGAGCTAAACACTTAATAAAATTACACTTTGTGGGAGGCGAGACTGACGCGTCGGGTCCAAGGCCCGGATTGTGCAAAGTGATGTTTAGCATATAAGTATGAGCCAGCCTGGAGCGCTCTCTCTCTCTCTCTCTCTTTTTTTGGGGAGGAGTTGTTGTGTTTTTCCTTGTTGATGGTGTTTAATAGTAAGGAAATAAGCCACCCACCCGCCGTTCCTTTCCAAAATGACTTCTGTGGATGGCTTGTTTCTTTCTTCCCCCCACTGGTTATTTCGGTGCACTGCTAATGAGCTGCATAAATTTGCATATGGAGAACTGAGGGTTGGGGTATATAATAGAGACACAGGCATGCTTGATAGAGAAAGTCTGTGATACAGAAGTGGCGCTATGGGTGCCTGTCTCTTTAAGAGGTATGGGACCCCTGAGATATTCCCAGAATATTGCTTCACCCCCCTGCTGCCTTGGCTTGGCCCCTTAAATCCTACAGCTTCAGCAAACCTGCTATGGTACCATTTCCACACAAATTCCTCAAACTCCTTTTTATTCTCTTATCTTCCACCCTGCCCCAGTTTGCCTTTTGATCAATTGGACACTTGTCCATCTGTGTTCGTTTGACTTGTGCAGGAATTGACACAGGCATGGGGAAGAGGTAGGACTGCTGGCCGAGTAGGTTTACTCGCCCAGCAAACGCTCCATCTTTCCCTTTCAAGTGGAATGCTAAGGGAGACGGTGTTCCTTGCAGTCGAAGGGTTGGCAGACGAGCACCTGGAAAGCCTGATAGTCTTTTTTAAACACTTACAGTATATGGGAGATGGTTTTGCATTTGCTGTGTCTCCCACCTGGTCCTTCCGCATAATCTCCTGCCTTGCCCACTGTAATAAGAGAGCCTTAAATATTGCCCTGCAAGCAGGTGGGGGGGTGAATGGAAGGAGTGGACAGGAAGGCACACTAGTTGCACCGTCTCCTACTGCCCCATCAAAGGTGATGCTAGATTAGGCAGGCTGCAGACATCCTGCAATGGAGGCACTTCACAACAGGCCTGCCGTACCCATGTCCCATGAAGCTAAACATCCCCTGCAAATCGGTGTCTCCTGTTCTTAGTGGCTGCCAGGACCCACAAGAGGTGGACTGGCAGGTTGGCTGCATTCGATAGTGGTGTGTTCAGCTTAGTGGGTCACAAATTGCAAATAATCCTGGTTGGAGGCTTGCTTGTCTACTTTAAGGGCTACACAAGCTCTCATGCAGTTGGTATGAGTAAGCGCTTGCCCTTTACCGAGCAAGGCATAAGCTAAAAATCCCAGTCCTCCTGGGCCACAGAGTGTGTTCTTAGCATTCTCTTTAAGATTAAAACTAGAGTGGCATAGAGTTTAGTATCTGGTATTAAACTGAATGCCATCAGGGGCTGTTACTCTCAACAGAAACCACCCAAGGACATAACTCTATCCTTGCCTCTCTATGGAACGAACTGTGGAAGCCCAGCATTGACTTAGCAGAGTAGAAACCAGTTCAGTGTTAATACTGGAAGTTTCAAGGAGGACTGTATTATGATTGCATGTTCACCCCTGCACGAAAGCAGGCAAGCCATGATACCGTAGGATAAAAAAATCCAATAACTCTGCAAATTCAGATGGTGTAGAGAAGGTTGAATTTGGAGAGGTAGGGGATAGAGAAAAGGGGGTGGGAAAGAAATCTAGAGTTACTGTTATTTGGGGAACAGCCAGAAAGTAGGCCTGCCAAGTACGGGCATTTTTGGGGGAGCAGCTAGTTCTACTGTAATTCAGAGGGATGCGTTGCCTACCAGGCAATTGATAGATGCAGAACCGTTATTGTGCCATCATTGCGGCGGTTGGCCTGGCTTTTAAAAGGTTCTTGCTTATTCTGTTTTCTGCCCCCCTCCCTTCTACTGTCACTTTGTTTTGTCACCAGCAGCTTAAAAAGCATTTTTCTGAATGCTTGTTATTGTCGCTATTAAGGAACAGAAGCCTGTCAGAGAGCCCCGGTGGCGAGGAGAGGCCTCCTAGGAAAAGATGCATCTAATGGCGTGTTTATTGCCTGCTCTCCAGTTAGCCAGCTAATCCCATTTATTGCCATTCCTGGAAATTAAGGGGTTGAAACGTTGCATTTTCGTACACATGAGAAGGCGAACAAGAGGAAATAAAAAAGGGAGAGACACTGTATGTTGAATGACACGTAAAGTGACTGCTAATAAGCTTTCTCTGGGGATTCGTTTGCTTTTGGAGGAGATGTGGGTCTTGGGAGGGGCTGATGGTGCAAGGGGGCAGGGTTCCTGGGTGGTACTTTGCATTTGGGGGAAATCTTCCTGGTTGCCTATGAAGGACTTGAAAAAGACTAAAAAATATTTATTCCAGTCTACTTTAGCCCATCAGGAAAAGAGAAGCTCCTCCTCTTTCCTCCCCCTTGGCAGGTCACCCTATACATGGCTGTCGTGCTGTCCCTCTGCCATACCGGACGGCCAGTTCGCAGGCAGAATTTGTAAATGTGAATCTGGTCAGCTCGAGTCCTCAGAATGTATTTTATCGGAGTGTGACATCCAGTCTGATTTGAGAGACACATATTTGTCCTCCCTCTAAATAAGTTATGTGAATTTCTCATCTTAAAAAATCATTCTGTTTTTTCTTATACATGAGGACTGGAAAACTACTTCAGCAGTTGTTAAATATTTAACTGCGGTGATTTCCAGGGCTTTTTTCCCAGGGGACTGTGCCGGAACGGAGTTATGGAACCTCTTCGACAAAATTCTTTTTAAAATGTTCAAAAGCTCATGGGTTTTCAGTATACAGATTGAAAACGTCATTTCCCTCTTGAGAGTTCCGGCATCTCCACCCCACCCCACCCCACCCCGATAGCCCTGTGTAAGACAATTGCATCTTGATCAGTTCAAGACCTTTAAGTCAAAAGAGCAGTAAGAGAAGAAGAAGAAAGCTATTGGGCTGCCTTTGTTTGGAGAGGACAAGAGGTCATAAGTTGTACCTACAAAGCCTAGAGCCTTTTGTTGGCTCCCTGTTCAGGGAATGAGCTTATTTAACAGGGTGGGGTCCCTGCATGCTACTGCCCTTTAATGTAAAATTATACCTAATTATGCCCAGCCTGATCCTATGTTATACAGATTTTTAAAAAAGAAATATTTTTATATTAATGCTGTGAAAACAGACGTGATTGCTAGAAGGAAGAAAGATGGGTCTGCAATCGGGGAATCTGTTTCCTGAATTTTATGGTGAGTTTGGAAACCGCAGTGACTCCTAGCTGTGTTGAACCAACATCTACCTAGCTCAGCTTTCTATTTCTTGTGGCAGCCAAGCAAGAAGATCTTGAGTGCATGGAAATAATGGCCTTTCTCCTGTGTTTTTCCCCTCTCCATTCTCTGGTTACACGGAAGTGAACTTCCTCTGCAAATGGAGGTTCCAGTTAGATATTAGCCACAGTAGACTTATCCTCCATCAGTTCTGTGTTTTTATTCCTCCTTTCCCAAGGGAAATCAAGGAATCCTTCAATTTCCCCACTACATTAATTACCCCACTCCTTGTAGATCTCTTCAATCCATTTGAGGGTACAGGGGAAGCAACAGTGTGTAGGACTGACAACCAAGAAAACCTGTGACCTTTCAAGCTCCTTCACACCAGCTCAGACCAATGGTCCATCGTACTGTCAACCACTCTCAACTTTAGGGTTTCTCTAGCTGAGTTCTTTCCCAGCCCTTTCTTCCTGCAGATTCTTCACTGGCAATGCTGGGGATCGGACTAGGATCTTCCAACATATAGTTGTGTGTGCATTACCACTCAATTCCCAGCCTATTTTTCATAGGTCCTCACATATCTAACAAGCTAAGATGAAGCCCAATTTGTGCCCGGGATCTTAGTTGTGACCATCAACAATATGAGAGCCCTCCACTCTGTGTTCATTCTGATCTCCTGGCACTTCCAACATGACCTTTTTAGGCGTTTCATCACTACATCTGCTCAAGTACTCGAGATCATACAGAGTTTGTATGACCAAGTGGAGGAAATTGATTTTCCTGGCATTATTCTCAGCCTTGAATCCTTCAGATCACTCTACAAAGAACCTAACTTACTTGGAAAGCCATTCAAATACCAGGACTTGCCTGCACAGCCTGTGACCCACCTTGGTGACAGCGAGGCCACCAGCAAAATACAGCAGCTCAAACAGGGCTTAATTTGCCATGTGCCTTTGATCTGTCCTTGGGAGGCCAAAGAACAAGAGGGCTGTGAACTACCTGGCAGGTCACATGCCACAGTTTGTTTGGATTGGTGGTTCACAAGCTGCAAAGACCAGCCTAGGAAGAAACACTCAGAACATCTCCAAATAGCATATCAAAAGATTGTAGCTCTACGGGATTTGCCCATAAGTCTGGCACTCATAGATGTACATTTGGACATGCAAACTTATCCCATGAGGAGAAGGGGCAAACATTGTATACAGAGGCACTGGCAGTAGACCAAATAAAACCCTTGACCATCTTGGCTGATGGCCTGCCCTGCCCTCTTTGAACTGCCTTGAGCCGAAATTTACTTCTCTCTCCTTCCCTAACATCTCGAAACAATTCATGCTCGATGTGAACCTGAGATTTGTTTAGGACTCCATGACTCCCACCGTGGAAGGAACCTCTTGCTGGTTGGAAGACACCGCACAATCCACTTCCGCTTCAGTTTTTGTTTGTTTTGTTTTGTTTTGTTTTTGCTAAAAAGACAAAAAAAGCTACATGTTGAATTATTCCTACGAAGAGAATAATGTTGAATGATTGTCCCAAGGGATAGATGTGTGAGGAGGTAACAAAATGGATACTCTTACGATCAGTTTGTGCAAAGCAGAAGAGCAAAGTTGAAGGATTCTTCCATTGCAACAGAGGAAAAGGGGTTAAAGGTAGGGGAGGAAGGAGTCTGTTTCCATTAACTCCCTAAAAACCTTTCGAAGGTGGACCTCCCTCCCCTTATCTTTGTAACTTTCATGATAAACTTGGAACCTGTAAAGAAAGCAGAATTATGGGAACCAAAAGGAGGCCTCGGAGCCATGACTGCCCTTCTCCAAAGATTCACAGTTTCTCCCCCTGTACAGTCAACAGTTTAGCCATTAGGAAAGACATTTTGATGGGGTTTTTTTTTATAATCTAACCCCTGAACAAAATAGAAGATTTATACAGGAAGAAAGATAAAACAGGTAGCATTTTTGTTTTTGTTTTTCTGCTTAGCTTTCTCTTTTCTTTTCCAGGTCTTCCCCCTGCCTCCCTCCACCCTTAGGAAAACAAACCCAATGTTCCTTGATGGTCTGAGTTGGTTTTCTTCCCCCTCCCCTCCTTAAATCTGGTATATTAAATATAAATTATGTCTCTTTTCTCTCCATGTCTACTTTTTTAAAACTTTTGTATTTTTTTCCTACAAAATAGGCAAATATTTTTTGTAAAATTTCCTTCCCCTCCCCTCCCTTTTGTTCCACCTGGTTCTGCTTGGAAAATAATTTGCATTTGTTTGTTTGTTTGCGTTGCAATTTTTCCGTCTTGGCAAAAAACCTGGGGTGTGTGATGAGGAGGGGGCAAAAACAGGGAAGAGTTTGGGTGGGGGGATGTTTGTGGGAGGGAGGGAATTCGGCATCATGTATATGAGTAGTCTATGTCTGGAATTCCGCCGTCTCTATACCCACGAGTTGTGCCATAGCCGATGGTGTGGGTACTTTTGTAAAGACTGGTTCCATTGGAAGGGAATATGGTATGGATGACATATTCCTCCTTTGCCCGATGAGGATTTATCGGTAACATCTGCAAACCAGGACCTCTGATCTCCAGGATGGAGTTATCCTTCTTGGTGCCTGACTCCATGTAGTCGTCTTTCTTCCGACTGCCTCTGCTACAGGCCCGGTCTCGCGTCAGCAGCTCTCCTGTCCGGTGGACGTACCAGCAAATGGCAGCCAAGACCAGAAAGAGGAAGACCAAGGCCACAGCCCCGCCAATGATCCCTGCCAGCGGCAGCCCAGCCATTGGGTCTACATTTTGCTCATGATTGAGGGTGGTGGTAGGGCTGTACATGTCTGCCGTTTCAGCCTTGGCACACACTGGGGTCTCGTCGGGCACATAGGTGCTGCCAGTCTCCATAGTGACCATGCAGATAATGTAGGTGGACTTGGGCTCCAAGGCTGTCAGCAAATACTCAGTCTTGTCACCTTGCACCAAAGTTTCAGTGATGGAGCCCACAGCTGGACTGTGTCCCAGGCGCAACCAGCTGAGGCGGAAAGAGGCCGCCGGGAACATCGCCTTCCAACTGATGCGGATGCTGTCAGCGGTTAACGGTTTGACATTCAGAACCAGTGCTTTAGCCCCAGCTCCTGTGGCCATTGGGTAGTCTATGTTGGAGTCTGGCAATTGGATGCCCGGCCTCCTGGCCCTGAGGGTGAAAAGGGAGCCCTGTGGAGTTGTGACGGCAGCATTGCTGGCGGTTGTCTTGGCCACTGCTGGACCTGAATTGCTCTGCGGGCCTGCTTCGAAGCACTCATCCATTTCGTTAGTTATGTCCTTGATGGCCATGCCTCTGACCTTATCGGGGCCCTGGCACATCAGCCCCCTCACATTCACCACAGCAGCACGGGCTTTGACCCAGTCCCGCAACCACATGAGGTTACAGCCGCAGTACCAGGGGTTGTTCCTCAGCAGGAGCTGAGAAAGACTGTCGAGGTCGTCAAAGAGACCTTTGGGTAGCGTGGTAAGGTTGTTGTTGGACAGGTCCAGCCTCTCCAACTCCCTCATCTTGGAAAGAGTGTTGTACGGGATGTGGCTGATAGCGTTGTCTTGGAGGTACAGCTTCTGCAAATGGGCACTGGGCAGGTTGAGAGGTGGGGCGGCCAGGGAGTTGCGCACCAGCGAGAGCTCGCTGAGGTTCTGCAGGCGGCTGAAGGTGTCATCGGCAATGCGCTGGTTGGCCAAGAGGTTGCCGTCCAGCACCAGTCGCCGCAGGCTGTTGAGCCCCTTGAATGCGTGGAGGGGGATGGTGGAGATGCGGTTGTCATCCAGGCGCAGTTCCTCCAGGGTGCGTGGCAGGCCGGACGGGATGCTGCTGAGGTGGTTGCGTGAGAGGAAGAGGAGCTTGAGGCGTGTGCTGTCGGCAAAGGCGTCGTCTTCGATGCTGACGGTGGAAACAGAGTTGTCGTCCAGGTGCAGCTTCTCCAGTAGAGGGATTCGGGCCAGGGAGTCCCGGGCGATGGTGCGGACATTGTTGTCCTGGAGGTGAAGTTCCTTCAGGGAACGAGGCAGGTTGATGGGGAATTCATCTAGGTCATTTTCGTAGAGGTATATGACCTGATGGGAATGGAACAAAGAGGAGATTCAACAAGACAGAAATGGGGGAGAGACTGGAAATTGCATATAACTCAAAATCACAGTAATGCGCATGAAGCTGCCCTATACCGAATCAGACCATTGGTCCATCAAAGCCAGTATTGTCTACTCAGACTGGCAGCAGCTCTCCAAAGACTCAGGCAGAGGTCTTTCACATCACCTATTGCCTGGTCCATTTAATTGGAGATTCCAGTTCTACCACTGGAGATGTTCTACCACTGAGCCACGGCCCCTTCCCTAGCCAGTAGAGTTAAATCTGCAAACATTCATTTTTAGTTCTAGTTTATTAATGCTAGACTATTCCGCTCATCACATCTGAAGTCATAAACCTCTTCTCCGGAAAAGGGGCCTAATTTATTACGTTCATGCTCGTTTGAGAACTTAATATTAAAGAACAAAGATCATAAAGTTTCAAAAGGTACTTTTTGTGAAAAGACCAGATTGTTACTAAAAGTTCAAGCATGACAAGCCTACCCTGAAATCCACTCCAAAACTGAAATGTCACTGGGGCCCTAAAGCTTCAATATGATATTTTGATTTCCAGAATGGGATGTGTGGGGGTAGAGATGTAAGCGATGTCGTCGTTTCTGCTGCCCTCAGTTGAATTAGTTTTGTTAACCACTTTTTATATATGTATTATTGTATTCTTATTGTAAGCTGTCCCAATTTTAAGTAGAAGAAAAGGGTATAAGTTATTGTTGGGTTTTTGTTTTGTTTTTTGCTGTCCAGTCACAGCTGAGTTATGGCGACTCTATAGGGTTTTCAAGGCAAGAGATGTTCAGAGGTGGTTTGCCATTGCCTGCCTCTGCATCATGCCCCTGGTTTTCCTTGGAGGTCTCCCATCCAAATACTAGCCAGGGCCAGCCCTGCTTAACTTCCGAGATCTGACGAGATCGGGTTAGCCTCAGCTATCCAGATCAGGGCAGGGTATATGTTTTAGACCTCAATAAATGGATATACCCAGGGCTTTTTTTAGGGGGGGGGGGGGGGGAAGAGGTGCCTGGAACTCTCAAGAGGGAAATGAAGTTTTCAATCTGTAAACTGAAAACCCATGAACTTTTAAATATTTAAAAAAGAATTTTGTTGAAGAGGTTTCAGAACTCTGTTCTGGCACTCCCCCCCCCCCCCCCCCAAGCCCTGGATATGCCCAAGTCAGGTATCTTTAAGGCCGAGTAACTGTATTAACTAAGCATTGCTTGAAGCTCCCTTATACCAATTCGAATTTTGGATTGTCCACATAGCCTGTTATTATCTACTCTGGCTAGCACCAGCTGTCTGAGGCCTAAGGCTATCTTTCTAAGACTTCCTACCGGAGACCCTTTAAACTGGAGGTTTCAGGGATTGAACCTAGGGCCTTAAGCATGTGCTCCCCCCCAACTTCCCCTAGCATCCTTTTCCTTGTTTTTTAACATTTTGAACTCAACATGAGTTGTCTTGACAGGTTTGGGCATGTCAAACTAGTCTTGCAAGCGTTCCAGTGATTCTCAACATCTGGAAAGAATCTTCAAAATAAGAAAACACGGGTTATCAAATCGATGCTTTGAACGCTCGTTTAAAGTATTTAGAATAAGGCACTGGGAGTATTCATAGGACTGTGATTCAGGAAAAAACCCACCCCAATCACCAAGAAGCATCTTGTATTCAAACACAGAAACTGTCAGTCATTCCAAGTTTCATAAATAATTGTACTTTCAACTTTTAAATGAGCACATGAAGCTGCTGTATACGGAATCAGGCCCTTGGTCCATCAAGGTCAGTATTGTCTACTCAGACTAGCAGCAGTTCTCCAGGGTCTCAGGCAGAGGTCTTTCATGTCATCTGCTACCTGATCTTTTTAAGTGGAGATGCCAGGGCAAGGGTTGAATGTGGGATCGTCTGTATTCAGAGCAGATGCTCTACCACTGAGCCACAACCTCTCCCCCAAAGTTTTGTATTTGGCACATCTCTCCAAATGGCTTTTTGGGGAGTGAGAAAACGCTTATTCTCTGCAACTCTTCTACCTTGGAAGGGGAGGGGGAAATGGCTAGGCTACATTCCGGATTAACTAATCAACAAAGATTAAGAAGGCCTCTTTCCTGGCTCCACCTCCTGTGGCAGCCATTTTGTGGCAGCCATTTTGTTGCTGCGCCCAACATGCCATGTATAAAAATATTTTAAATTTTTTTTAAAAGAAGGCCTCTTTCAAGCAAGGCCAGTGGTTCTACAACCTGAACATTGAGTTTGTTCTTCAGGTTAGGGGGGATGCCAGCGTTGTTGATCTGATTGTTCTGCAGGTACAGTGTGGTGGCATCATCCGGGATGTCAGGCGGGATAGAAGTCAAGCCCCGGTCATTGCAGTAGATGAAGCCATTGTCACAGCGGCAGACTGATGGGCAGGTGGTGCTGTCAATCACCTCGCTCAGGAAGGCAACCAGGCCATAGCAGAGGAAGAGCCAGTCTCGCAAGTCCATGGCTGCTGCTGTGGTCACCACAGTAGCCGTCACCACGGTGGCTGTTGGGGAGGCGGTCGCCATGGTGCTTGGGCTGTGACACTGACCCTGAATTTAGCCCTTGCAACCTGCAAAAGAAAGAGATATATTTGTAAAAATCTAGATGTAATTTCTTGTCCTATTCCAAGGGCTCAGGATAAGGCGCATGATAGCTTCTCCTCCTGCCAATACTTCCACAATGTAGGTTGGACTGAGAGCCGGTTGCATCTCTAAGACTACCAAGTCAGAACTCAATTCAAACCATGCCTCTCTGCATGTTCCGGATGCTTTCCCCACAAGGCACAGTATAACTGCAAAATTCTGCCTGTGTTATCTGTGCAGAAACCAAACACTGGTATTGCACCCCCATTTCAACCTGCAGGTGGAGGACTGCTTCTTTGAATCTCTTTCCCCTTCGAACACACTTCAAAAACCTTAAAGAGCAACAAAAGCTGAAATGTTACAGCTAAGGAAAGGTTATTTCTGCATGTTTGGATGGATTATCTCTTAGATCCAGAATCTGGTATTCTGCTAGCCAGCTAGATCCTCTTAGAGGAAAGGCTCCTCTGGCATATAGGGATTTGGTGTATGCTAATGACCAGTATGCACATGATGAGACGACAGATACAACTGAGAGGGGAGGGGCGCATGTCAGCCATCTTGGCCTCTTGTTTCGTCTTGTTAGGAAGCACCAAACTTGATAACTAAGTGCCTGAGAGGCTTCAAGTCCTTTCAAAACAACAGCTTTAATTAGTGTGAAAGCATCGATCGTATTTTTAATTGGATCTTAATCAGAGCTCTTCGCCTCCCTGCTCTCCTCACCCCATCCAGAATGGAATCTGGTGCCCCTGGCTGTCTTGCAAGCAATTGGTGTGCATGTCTGAAAGTCGCAAAAGTTGGAAGGGGAACTAATAGAGTCATCCAGACTGACCTCCAGGGCTTTCCCACACTCTCTCCTGTTCAAGCATGCAAAAAGCACAATCCCATGACCGGATTATTCCTTTTTCAAACATTAGACTAGGACAGGGGTGGGCAAACAGCGTAAGAGCCACCTAGAACAGGGGTGGCCAAACTTGCTTAACGTAAGAGCCGCATAGAATAAACATCAGATGTTTGAGAGCCACAAGCCATGAACAAATATTGCCTGCTTTTATTGGAAAATAAGCAAATGTGCTTTTTATTAACTTTAAATGAGACTGCCAAAAATAATAACAAAAGGGATAAAAGCAGATATTGATAATGATATTAATTTGTCCAATGATATTTGTTTGCTAATGATATTTAGCTTCCTCAGCCGCCCTGCCGGGTGCCACATAATATATGTGAAAGAGCCGCATGTGGCTCCCGAGCCACAGTTTGCCCACCCCTGGACAAGGACGAAGAATTGTCTACTCTGCCATTGCTTTGTACCTCTTCCATTCAGAATCAGACCAAATGGCAGGGCACTGCAGCAGGTGGAAGGTTTTGGCAGCACTGGAAGCACTCATGGAGTGAAGTGATATAGGAAGTAGCTACTTATTTATTAAAACCATTTTTTATCCGGCCTTTTTTGCTGTATTTAGCTATAATAGGTAAATTCACTACACTTGTCTCCTTCCACATTGCCATTTAATATTACTAAGTCAATTTTATTCATCTACTGATAAAAAGTTATTCCAGCTTTTATTAATAAAGAGGGTTTTTGTTCTCCTTTTTCCATTACAGACGTCCACATTTTAATCATCACGACTACCTGATAGGCTACAGTCGCCAATGCGGGTGTTAAAGTCTCCTAACAGCATTAATCTTTGCCTTGGGGTATTTAGCCTTAAGTTACCTGGCGGGGAAGACACTTTGGTCATGCTGTATATAGGAGTTCTGAACTGGACTTGGTGGTGGGAAGTGTTGCCAGCTGACATGGTGAGCCCATAGGATTTTCAAGGAAAGATCCATTCAGAGGTGGTTTGCTATTGCCCACCTCTGTGTCATGATGCTGGTTTTTCTTGGAGGTCTCCTGTCCAAATACTAGCCAGGGCAGCCCCAGCTTAGCTTCTGAGATCTGATGAGATCAGGCTAGCCTGAGCTATCCAGGCCAAGGCTAGACTTACTTAACCAAAAGTGGCAGACTAAGCATGAGAAGAACCCCGAAACATAATTTTCTCCCAACAGTCAGTATCTTCCTTATCCAGCATAGTCCGGCTTTACGTTCCATCAAAGGCTGGTCTAAGTTTCAAAGAACTGAGGTTTATTCTAAGAACCCAAATGAATATGTCTAAGACAGGACTATATAGCAGCCTGAAAAGCCCTGACTAACGTGATCTTATCAGATCTTGGAAGCTAAGCAGGGTCGGCCACAGTCGGTATTTGGATGGGAGACCACTGAAGAAATCCAGGGTCACGACACAGAGGCAGGCAATGGCAAACTACCTCTGTCTGCCTCTTGCCTTGAAAACCCTGTGGTCCTGGGGTTACCATTGCAAGTTGATGGCACACGATTATTATTATAAGCAAGGGCTCTGAGACCAGGAGAATTTACAAAATCTTATAGCCCCTCCCCCCCAGTCAAAAGCAAATTTTTCTGTCTTGTATATATGGACAGTTATTAAACAGTACAAGTCTGGCCAGAGTCACTTTGCATGTGTGGGCAAGGTCTTAAGATTTCTACCCCAGGCTAAGAGCAACCTCTCCAAGAAGGGCCTCCTTTCCCTGCCTATCAAACCCCAAAAGAGCCTGCAACCAACTCCGTCACCTCCAAAGTTGCTCTCACCTATGCTTCAACTTTCAGCTGGCATCTGTCAAATCCCAGAATGGGTGGCAGGGGAAATTATAAACCTCAGTTGATAAGAAGTATAACAGAGGCAAGGCTGATGCATTACAGCATTCCCCAGGCCGCCGAGGGAGCTGCAGACACAACATTGCATACATTAAGACGTGAAGAAGGGCAAGCTAGTGTGTGCCTGGCAGTCTCCTGTAGTGAACATATGAACCTGCCCTTGATCCATCAAGGTCAGCATTGTCTACTCAGACTGGCAGCATCTCTCTCCAGAGTCTCAGGTGGAGGTCTTTCTCATCACCTTTTAACTGGAGGTGCCGGGGATTGAAGCTGGGACCTTCTGCATGCCAAGCAGATGCTCTGCCTCTGAGCTAAGGTCCCTCCCTCCCTTTCCTCCACCGCTCCTGTTCTTGTGACCCAGTGTGTTCCCCAGCAAAGGCCACTGCACCAAAGGGTTTGTTTCCTGGCTTCTCTGTTTCCACCATTCTCCTTCCAGCATCCTTCCCTGCTGGCGACTTTTCTGGGGTCAGTCTCATCTTCAATGTTCTCCTGCTCTTTGGTGGCACCCGCACTGGTTCCCTGATTTCCAACATGTCCTGCTGCTGTTGGCAAGATTTCTTTTCTCCCTTATGCAGGTTGTATCTGAAGGCTGCTGTGGTGCTTCTTAGAGGACTGCAGGGCTCCGTTCGGGCCGGGGTGCGCCAGAGTGCCGCTCCGGGAGAGAAGGGGCCAGGGGGCGGGCACATAACAAAGCCCCGCCCCCCCGGAAGAAAGCCTCCCCCCTTCACCCTTCCCGGGCTGCGGCAGGCCGCCGGCGGCCCGGGGAGAAGCCCCTCCCCCCCCCACTGAGCTTTCCCGGGGCCGACGTCCTTCGGCATCGAATTGCTTCTCTCTCCCCCCCCCCCCCCCCGCCGCTGTTCCCTGGACTCCCTGGGACTTGTTCTCCCTCTGCTATGAGGGAGAAGAGCTCCTTTACCTCGTGGAGACAGAGAAAGTAGCCCAGGGTGGGGAAGCCCCGCGCCCGGCTCGTTTCCCTCAGGATTTATGGGCAGGGGCTAGCCGAGCTCTGGCGGGAGGCTGCCGGCTCTCTGGGGAGGAGGCCCCTGACAGGAAAGAGTTAAGTGGCCGAAAGGGCGCCAAAACGAGGCGCCTCTTATTAGCAGGCTAAGAAAACAACCTGCTTCTGAGGCGGTGGGAGCTTTACAAGCGGGCCCCGCGTTGTTTATAATCTCGGGACAAGGCGACCACCAAGGAGCCGCAACACGTCCCATCCCGTCAGCAGGATCAAATGTCTGAGCTCTCCTCCCCACCTCTGCCCTCTGGGGCTGCTGCGAGAGGGACAGGGCTGGCTCTTCCGGCTCGGGGGAAGTGCCTCGGCCCCGGTCCAGCGGCCGGTGTGCTGCGCTCCTGCGGCGGATGCCGCCGCTTGAAGTGAACAGAGCTGCTGCCGCTGCCGCCCATGCGGCTCTTTGAGATCCATGGCAAAGACGGAGGCGTTCTGCAGGGGGTTTCCGTCCTCCGTTCCCTAATCCCCCGCCCCTGCCTTTTGGGACTCGAGAGTCCAGCGGCCGCTTGGGAGGCGAGCAGACGTGTCCTCCTCCCCGCAGCGTCAGTCAGCAGAAGGTCTCCTGGGTGTCGGAACGTGAGTCCTCCTGAAAACGATGGCAGGCGGCCAACAGCAGGAAGGCTGGGAGGTGGAGGAGGAGGAGGGGTGTCGCAAAGAGAAGCTGGTCGCGAGGTTCGAGTCCAGTGGCCCCTCAGAGGTCGGCAAGAGTGGCAGGGCCTCCGCGGTCCAGTAGCACACAGCTCCCTTCGTCAGCGAGGTCAGGTTCGACCAAGACCCCAGGCCACGGTCTAAGGAGCCAAACCACCGCCCGCATCCATATTGTCGCCCCTCTTCCTCCAAGAAACTCGGGGCTTCCAGTAACCACTGCCCTGTGAGGTAGGTTAGGTCAGTAGAGAGAGACTAGAGGAAGATCTGGCGGGTAAACTTAATGGACTAGAGGGAAATTTGAACCCAAGTGATCTCCCCAGTGCTGCTCCAGCCTTTGACCACGATATCCCACTGCTTTCTACTGCTTCTTTTATCCAAACAAATACCACAAAAAGATAATTGCACGAAGTTTTTTTAAAAAACAATCTTAATCAAGAACCAGTCCAGTATTATCCTCCTCCTCATCTTTATAATCCACTTTGCTTGCTGAGACACAGGGTGGGTTACAGGCTACAAATAGAGCGACCTGGCAACATAAGACAACCAATGAACAATGAACCCTCCCTCCCCCCCCACTCACCTGTTCCGGGGGCGCAAGGGAGGGAGAAGCCGGGCCTGAGTGGCTTAATGCCACTCAGGCCCAAGCAAGGGGGGGGGGAGGGAGGGAAACCCCAGCTCCAGTGGGGGGAGAAGTGCCCCCCTTCCTTCCTTCCTTCCTTCCTTCCTTCCTTCCTTCCTTCTCTCTCTCTCCCCCACCTACCTACCTACCTTACTGTTCCTTTCTTTCTTCCTTCCTTCCTTCCCCCCTTTCTTCCTCCCTCCCTCCTTCCTTCCTTCCCCCTCCCTCCCTCCTTCTCTTTCTTTCTTTCTTTCTTTCTTTCTTTCTTTCTTTCTTTCTTTCTTTCTTTCTTTCTTTCTTTCTTTCTTTCTTTTTTCTTTCTTTCTTTCTTTCTTTCTTTCTTTCTTTCTTCTCTCTCTCTCCCCCCCACCTACCTACCTACCTTCCTTCCTGTTCCTTTCCTTCCTTCCTTCCTTCCCCCTCCCTCCCTCCCTCCCTTCTTGCCTTCTGACACACTGCCCATGACGTCAGGGATGTGTGGCCTTTTGACACTTCCGGTGACGTCAGGGGGTGTGGCATATGCAAATAAGTTGTGCTAATGAGCTCCTGCACCTCTTTTTTTACGAAAGGACCCCTGGAGGACTGTATTCTCCAGCAATAAGAGTTGACCGGGGGGGGGGGTGGTTTCTGTTTTGCAACTGTGCAGAATGCTGGGTTCTGCACGCATTCTATGTTTCCAGAATTTGGGTTACCTTCATGTTGATGTTTTGCAGGAGATACAAAACCCCTGATTTTTTGGGGGTGGGGGGGAGCAGTGGCATATCTTAGATTGCATAAAATCAGGTAATTTTTTTTAGGAAAGAAAAAGAGCTAGTTTGAAAACAGAGAAGGAGCCCTGACGGAGTCTGAAGGATGAGCATGTCCCGCCTCTGTTCTGGGTTCTCATCTACCTGCCCTTGCCACTTTCCCACTGCTGCTTTAGAGCCAGCCTCTTGTTGTGAGCTTCCCAATTACCCCAGCACAAAAGACCTTTGGAGAAAGGAGGAAGAAAGGGCTTGGCTCTGGGGGGGACGGGACGACTGAAAGGGAGCCCCGTGCTTTTTGGCTGCTCCTTTATGCCCCTGTTGTTTATATTACACAGTTTATGCAGCCAATCAAATTAAGGCCAGTAAACCGGCTTTACTCTATGGCCTCTCTTTTTTTTATTCTCTTGGATCTCGCTGAGAAAGGGAGAGAGAACCTAAAGGGAGAAGAGAGTGCGGTAAGGTGTGGGTGTGTGTTGTGGGTGTGAAAGCACACCTGAAGGCTGGCAGGGGCAAAGGCGTCTTGGCCCTGGTATATTTCGTCTGCCAGTGAGCAACCCAAATTGCAGGTTTCAGAAGCACTATTATCCACTCCCCACCTCGATCGATGTAGCTCTTTCCCACCTTCAGGCTCCCTGTGGTTTCAATGTAAAGGACGTTTGCTAGGGAGGAAGTTCCACTGAACCCAGTGAGATTTACTTCTCTGGTAAGGATTGCACTGCGTGTCTCACCCCAGTGCCAGCTCAACATTTTGGGGTCCAAACTGGGGAATCCAAACACCCACCCACTCTCCTGCTAATTAATACAAAGCACAATCCTTTAGTAAATTCTCTTCTCAGGCCTTATTGCAATGAATGGGAGAGACACAACAGCTTCCTTCCTACTTCAGTGGGTCATTTGCTAGAGCGGCTTAGAAATTAAATAAATAAATAAATAAATTGTTGACTGCGCCCCAAAGTCTCCCATTTGGCTGACTTCAATGGCCGCCACAATCTATTTCCTGAAATGGCTGCCTCCTCAGTTTTGGAGTGGGGTGGAGGGGAAGGGTCTTGTGGTGGTAGAATGGACTGCATTCCTATAGAGTGCAGGTGGAGGAATCACATTTTAAATGTTCCCTGATGTTACAAACACAACCCTTGCAAATAGAAAGCCAGGATAGATGGCAGAAAGCAGATAAATAATCTTGCCCTGACCTGGATAGCCCGGGCTAGCCTGATCTTGTAAGATCTTGGCTGCTAAGCAGGGTCAGCCTTGGCTAGTATTTAGGTGGGAGACCTCCAAGGAATACCAGGGCTGCGATGCAGAGGCAGGCAGTGACAAACCAACTCTGAACGTCTCTTGTCATGAAAACCCTATGGGGTTGCCATAAGTCAGCTGTGACTCGATGGCACTTTCCACCACCAATCTTTTTCTCTCTTTCCTCCTGTAGACAGAGAGAACAAATACAGCTCACTGACCAAAGGTGACCACAAGGTAGATAAATTCAAGCAGCTGAGGCAAGTGAGTCAAGCTGCATACTATGGCAGGGAGAGACGTATAGGAAGCGAATTTTCACCCTCAACATTCTCCACCTAACCCTAGCTTGAATTTGAAACTACTTAGTATAGTTTCCCAGAAGGGAAATACAACTTGAGTTGTACACAGATCTCAACCAACACCCATTTCTATTTGCAGCAGACCTCCCCCCCTGCCCCAAAAAAAGCCTAGAGGAAGTTTTGGGAGAGATTGCCTGGCTCCAGCCCCAATGAAGTCCATGTATCTTCAACCACATGCCAACTGGTTTATGCCAATTTGCTGGCTTGCTCTCCAAGCAGGCACTAAGGGTGCTGAATTTATTTTTAGTTACTTATTTATTTAGTTCTATTCTGCATGTTCAGAGACTTACTCAAGGTAGCTTACAGTGTGTGGGGGGGGGAATCACACTATTAAAACACAAGCCATTGGGACATCAGCTGCATAAACACTGCTCCTAAAACAGAAGCAGACCATTTAAAAAGCTGATAAAACCCCTAATTAAAAGCCTGGGTTAAAAGAATGTGTTTTAGCATGGTGCAAAGTAGGTGAGCTCAAGAGGGAGCGCATTCCAGAGAGGAGGCACCAGTGCAGAAAATACCTTGCCTCTAGTCACCACCTGTCTCACCTCTAAAGGGCAGGGGTACAGAGAGCAGGGCACAGGAGGCAGAACTTAACTGGCAGGCTGGATGGTATGGGAGCAGATGGTTCTTCAGGTACCCTGGTCCCATGCCATTTAGGCCCTTTTTGGTAGAGGGCAGCCGATGTGGCTCATGCTACACCTGTTGTTGTCTCCTAGACCTTGCTGTTGCTGGATCTAGGTTCTGCAGTCTGCCTTGGAGCTGGCAGAGCATGTACAACAGGAAGTGCTCTACTCTCCCCCTCATACTGTCATGGGTCAGTCAGGAGAGCAGGATTCCTCAGGAGGAGAGGACTCCTCAGGACAAGAGGAGTCCTGTGTAGCCAGCTCTGAAGCAGCAGAAGCTGACAAGCAAGAAGATGAACTGCAGGCTTGTTAGAGTTCACAGATGCCCACCAGCACCTTCCAGCCTTCCAACAGATGAAACCCAGGTGGTTGTTACCAGCCCTCCAGTTCCCCTCACACCCTTTGAGCACTGGAGACGAAGACTTAGAATGGAGCTCCAGGAGAGAAGACAAAGCGCACGTCTCCTGGCCAGACACCAGCTGCCTGCTGATGATGAGTAGCTGCAGGGTTACTCCCAAGCAGTTGGCTGCAAGTAAGACCTCACAACAGATGGCCTATAAAGGCCAGTCAAGGGAGACTGCTCAGTGTGGAAGCAACAAGTAATCACCACAGCTCCTGATTCCGCTCCACTTCAGTAACCTTCAGACTGGCTTTGAATTTGGATATTGGATCTGCTTGCCGCTTATACGACCTTGCATTGCTAGACCTCGCTTTCTGGACCACGCTCTGAACTGGATTATCTGGTAACTGACCTTCTGGAGTGAATCTTGACTCTGACTTGGCTTGCACCTAGACTCTGACATGTATGCAGCTTGCTCAGGTACGAGATGGGCTGCTGCCCTCCTTGGAATGGACGGGGGGGGGGCAAAATTTTTGAGCAAAGAGTTTGTACTGGCTTTCCTCCTCCTTTACTGGAGTAGTAGGTACTTCAAAAGAGCTCAGGAGGCCTTTGGGTCTGCAAGAAGAATCCCATTGAAAATAGTTGCCTCCTTCATAAGGACAATGCTGGGCCTGGGACCTCCAATATTTTGTGACTGGCCCCAGCCCCCAGGACAGTCAGTGTGGCTGTGCCCCTCACCTTGGCAGTTGTTATACTGTGGAACCAGTGTTCCCTCTAAGCTGAATTAGTGTGAGCTAACGCACAGTTTTTTAGCCTCCAGCTCACAGATTTTTGTCTTAGCTCAGGAAGGATGGCTCCAGAGCAAACTAATTTATGCAGCAGCCAAATCGCTCGCTTACAACTTTAATGCCAGTAGCACACAAAGTAGAATTTTTGCTCAGAAGACTCCACAGCTTAGAGGGAGCAACCCCCTATCTGTTCTCAGAAACCCAAAGTGGCCACAAACTCAACAGGGAGCCCTGCTCTAACCAGTATCATCTGTTCTGATGGGAAGCAGTTCTGCAGGGTCTCAGGAAGGGGTGCCAGCCTCCAGGTGGGACCTGGGGATCCCCTGGAATTACAGCTCATCTCCAGTCTACAGAGATATTCCCCCAGAGAAAATGGATGCTTTGTAGGATGGACTCTATGGCACTGTACCCCACTGAAGTCCCTATCCTCCCCAGACTCTACCTCCAAATCTTCAGCAGTTTTCCTTCCTGAATTTTGCAATGCTACCCCCATTCCCCCACTGGTGCTCAGGGGAGACCTGGCAACCCTAGTCTCAGGGGACCTTGTAACTCGAGATTGGAGCCAGGATTGAACCTCAGTGTCACATACTGGATACTTGCAAGGCAAGGCTTTACAATGGTTGACCATTCTAGAACTTGGATGGGAGACCTCCAAAGACTACCAGAGGCAGACAATGGCAAATGATCTCTGAACGTCTCTTTTTCAGTCTCTCTCCCCTTATTGCTTTCAATCGTACAAGCCGATAGAGAGTTCAAAAGCTTGCATGCTGTTTTGTGTCATTTTGGTTGGTTCCTTGCAAAAGGTATCACATAGCTTTTGCTTTTGAACTCGCCACCTTGGTGTGTGCAAACCATTGTATTGTAACCTCACTAAGCTTAACCACATAAGAAGAGCCCTGCTGAATCAGACCAGTGGTCCACCTAGTCCTCACACAGTGGCCTCAGCCAGTTCCTCTGGAGGGCCAACAACAGGGCACAGAGGCTGAGGCCTTCCCTTGATGTTGCCTCCTGGCTCTGGTATTCAGAGATTCAGTACCTCTAAACATGGAGATTCCCATCAGTCATCATGGCTAGTAGCCACTGATAGACCTCTCCTCGATTAATCCATCTAATCCCTTTTAAAAGCTTTCTATTGCTGTGACCCTCACTACATCCTCTGGCAGTGAATTTCACATTTTAATCTCTCCCTGTGTAAAGAAGTATTTCCTCTTGTCTGTATGGAATCTACTACCTGTCAGCCCTTGAGTTCAAGTATTTTGGGAGAGGGAGAAAAAGTTATCTTTGTCAACTCTTTCTACCACACCACTCCAGTGTGGTGTAGTGGCTAAGAGTGCGAACTCTAATCTGGGAGAACTGGGTTTGATTCCCCACTCCTCCATATGCAGCTGCTGGTGTGACCTTGGGTCAGTTACAAGTTCTTTCAGAGCTGTTCTCTTACGAGCAATCCTTGAAAGAGCTCTATCAGCCCCACCTACCTCACAGGGTGTCTGTTGTGGGGAGGAGAAGGGAAAGGAGATTGTAAGCTGCTCTGAGACTCCTTCGGGCAGTGAAGGGCGGGGTATAAATCCGTCTCCTCCTCCTCCTCTTCTTACAACCCCCACTTCAGTTTTGTGCCAATGAAAGTCAAATTCTGAACTCCCCATAAGTTCATTTCCATAAAATGATCTGTTCGGCTAGGGACATGTTCAAGGAGTATAGGTCTATCAATGGCTGCTAGCGGTGGTGACCAAAGGGCAACTCCATATCCAAAGGCAGTCAGCATCTGAATATCAGTACTTGGAGGCAGCATTAAAGGGAGGCCTTGGCCTCTCTGCCCTGCTTTCTGGACCCCTAGCAAACCACTGTGTGAGGCAGGATGTAGGAGTAGCTGGACCACTAGCTTGACACAGCAGAACTCGGCTGATGTCCTTAGCCCCAGAACGAGCAGACTGATCCTTGTGATTTGCAACACTTCTAATACCTGGCAGACAGTTTTTAAAAATTACTTTTTTCTTTTCCTTTTTTTAAAAAAAGGCAAAATATTCACTTTAGCGGCTGGGAAATGTAAAACATTCTTCCAGACCCGATCACAGGGGTTGGCCTAGATGCTGGACTAGATGGGCCACGGGTTTGATCCAGCAGGGCTCTTCTTATGTTCTTTTCTACTTATTCAACAGGACATGAGAGAAGCTTGCCACGATTAAGCATACCCAAGGGTTAAAAAAAAAAGTTAACAAATCTGTGTAGAGAAACGCTGTTATTATCTGAGCTGCCTAATCGGTCCTGCTAATTCACTCCCTTGCTTCTCCTGCTCTCTCATCTACTGTCCCTGCTCTGTTTATCTCCTCCCTTGCTCTGAATGCTTCCTCGGTCCGTCCTTCCGGATTTGACTTTCTGTCCCTGCCTTGCTGAGCTGGGCACTCGCTCATGCGGGACGTTGGCAGCTTCTGCTACAGAAGGCTACCCTTTACGGGGCTCCTGCGCATCCCTTTTAACCTCGGCTGAGTTAAACTCCTTCCAATGTTATTTTTTACAAGGCCCTTTTCATGGAAGATTTGAGTCGGCAAGGTGTCTTGCTGGGCCAGTGCCCGTTAAATCACTAGAAACCACTCACTTGCCTTGACTTCATTATGCATTCAATTCCTCTATAAATTTTACATTTCCTTTTTCGTTCTCTCCCCACCGTCTATCTTCTCCCCCCATCTCCCTCTGGCTTACTCTTACTTTGGCCATATTCTCCATTATGGGACATAAAATCCTTTATAGCTCAATATTTCATGGTGTCAAATAAGAGAGCCCAACCGGACACGCTTTCCAGCCTCTTTGCAACGACTACTGCAGATTCCACTAAAACAACCCACTGTGGGATTCCTCCCCTCCCCTTCAAAACTTCGTAAATTGCTTTAGACAATATTTTTAACCTTCCTGGAGCAGCTGTGAGCCCCTCAGCATGACGCTGCTGCTAAGAGAACTAATGCAATCCTTGCCTGCATTAAGAAGGGATTACTGGGGAGGAAGAGGGCCGGCGCTAGCGGTCTGTGCGGACTAAGTGAAAGGTGTGGACAGGAGACAGCTGAAATCCTCTCTCGGTGCTGTAATCGTGTTGCGCTACACTGGCAGCAGGATTTGGGGTACTAGGGCAAAGCTACATTCAGAAGAGAACCCTTAGTAACCCGAAGGAGGCAGGATGTGCAAACCAAATGTCCTCTTAAGACAGGGCCTGCTGTTCTACACTGTCAAGGGGAAATAGCAGTGCTACTGGGGTCTCTTTATGCTGAGCTTGGGGCTTTGCATGCCCTGATTCAGATGGCCCAGGCTACCCCAATCTCGTCTGATCTTGGAAGCTAAGCAGGGTCATCCCTGGTTAGTACTTGGATGGGAGACGGCCAAGGAAGTCCAGGCTTGCTGTGCAGAGGCAGCCAATGGCAAACCACCATCTCTTGCCTTAAAAATCCTACAGAGGTTGCCATAAGTCACCTGTGACTAGACAGCACTTTCCACCACCACACGCTTTGCACGCAGAAGCTCCGATGTTCAGTCCCTGGCAAAAGACTCTGCCTGGTACCTTGGAGAGCCACTGCTAGTCTGAGTAGCCAACGCTGGGCTGAATGACCCAGTGATCTGACTCCAGTACTGGACGGCTTGACATGTCACCGCCGGTGCCTGACATCACTCTTTCACTTTGCCTCCCTGTCACTTTCGGCATCACATTTTAAGGCGCTCCGCTCTTCCCCTCCGACCATAAACCTGCCTTCGCTTTTCTTTTTCCCCGGAGTGGAGGGCAGTCAGAGAGCACCTGCTTTGCATGCAGAAGGTCACAAGTTCATTCCTCAGCATCTCTGCCGAACAGATCTCGGGTGGCAGCTGCCGGGAAAGACCTTTCTCTGCCTGGGCCCTGCTGCTAGCCAGAATAAACAGCACTGGGCTTAGGCAGATGGTAATAAGTGACCTGTTACAAGTCAGCTTTCTGTATTCTTGCTGTTTCCCAACTTACTCTGCCTTGCCCAGCCTTTTCCTTCTCCGTCTTGGCAGGAGCACCGTTCTTTCTGCACTATTACCGCTGAATCTTTCCAGACTCCATTCCTTTGCCAAGCCTTATCTTCCCCCCCCGTGTGACACCCCCCCCCCCCGGCCGCCTTTCTTCTTTGTCTTACCCATCTGATTATATTGCAAGTCCTCTGGTTTGGAGGTGGTGTCGTTTCTGTGTTCCGAGACACAGTCAACATATTGCTGCTGTTTAAGAAATACTGAATGGAAGTAGCAAAAGGGCCTATCCGGACAGCCAAAGACAGGCAGCAGAGGATGGGTGAGTGGAAAGTGCCATCAAGCCACAGCTGACTTATGCCGAGGTTTTTGGGGCAAGAGATATTCAGTGGTAGTTTGCCGTGGCCTGTCTCTGCATCACTGCCCCAGTATTCTTTGGAGGTCTCCCATCCAAATGCTAGCTAGGGCTGACCCTGCTTAGCTTCTGAGATCTGACAAGATTGGGCTAGCCTGAGCTATCCAGGTCAGGGAGGCAGCAGAGGATAGGACTTGCAATAATGGGTTAAATTATAGGTGGGGAGGAACTGGCTGGATAATAGGAAAACTTTTCTTTTTTTTTACAGTAAGAGTAGTTCAGCTGTGGAACGGGCCGCCTGGGGAGGTGGTGAGCTCCCCCCTCCCTGGCAGTCTTGGAGCAGCAGCTGGACAGACACTTGTCAGGGATGCTCTCTAGGCTGATCCTGCATTGAGCAAGGGGGTTGGACTAGATGGCCTGCATGGCCCCTTCCAACTCTGTGATTCTACATGCTACAACTCAGCAGGTGGTTCTGAGGAAGCCTCCATTTCTGTCCATCAGTAAAAGAGCAACCATCGCAGGCTGTTACCAGCAAAAGTCAAATAGACTTTAACCCCCCCACCCCCAACATTATGAACTACATCTACTCAAATTCCATATGCGAGAAACCTCAGGTTTTTGTGAAAAGTTAGGGATTTGTAAAATACGCTCTAGTTTTTCACACATTTCCATCTTTTGACACTCTGGCACCTCACATTCAGGATACTGACTCGCATGAGCAAATATGCAAATTTCACAGCACAGATCAAATCATATTTATGCACTGTGCATGTTACAGCCTGCAGATGGTTTAACCGCACATCGTGTGCCCTGTTCAAAAAACACAGGCCTCTTTCCCATAGCAGTGGCTGAAATGACTCTCGTGTATTACATACGTATTATGGCATGCAGTTGTCCATCACGTCCCCCATTTTAAAGCGCAGCCTGTCTCTTAGTGAAGTAATGCGGAAATGAATCGATCCTGCAATGCTAGCTCAGCTTCATCTGCACATCCCCTGCCTCCCTAATCCGACGATCACTGTTCTGTTTGCCACTAAATCCACAGCCACAGAAATGCAGCTGTGGTCTTGGATGCATCCTTGCTATTCTGCACGTTAGTATAACTCTGTGATCCGCATTCTGAACAAATGTGACTACTCTTTTGCAAGGCTGTGCTTTGTTTAGGCCACGGCTCAGTGATGGATTAGCCACCACCCTAATGTCACACTACCGCCTTACTCAGGAGCTTTGCACAACTGGTCTCCTTCCTTACCGGTTGGAGGCACATTTTAAAGAGCAGCGAGAGGCAATTCTAGTCCAAATTGACAATTGTGAAAGGTCCGGATTAGTTAATCTGGAATGCAGAAGCACGGGAGCATGTAACTAACACTGTCTCAGAAAAATGGGGGGGGGGGGGGGATCCTGCCTTTTTAATCAAGCGCTTTGGGATGTGTGGAGCGAACAGCGTTTTAAACATGTTGGTGGGAGCTCATGTGGATTAACTGGCTGCGCATGGGTGCCAGTTTATGCAGCGCAAATTCTAGACCTTTATTAGATGCTAGCAAAATGTGTGTCATTAAGACTGGTGAGGGTGTGTGTGTGTGGAGGAAGGGTTTGTCTAACACAGCTGCCTCACCATGTGTTTGCAATGTGTCTCTGAGTATCACACTCCAGTACTGGAGCCCCTGTCAGTGTGGGCCCAGCAGAACCATTGCTTTGGCCCCACTGCGGCATGTTCCAGGGGCGGTCTTTTCATTGTTTCCTGTAGAAGCAAATGGCAGCCTTTTACTTAATAATTTAGCTGGTGCAGTACATCCTGTTGCTGCTGTGGGGACTGTGAGGCACAGCAGGTGGATGAAAGGTAAAATTTAGAGACACCATCATGGCAAGGGCTTAAAGAAGGGCAAGTTTTCCTTCCTGTCAATTACACTTGGTCCAGGCCTTCCTCTGGGGGTTGATGCATGTGGATCTTGTTTCCTACTTTGTCCTCACAACAACCCTGTTGTCCTCACAACAACCCTGTCAGGCTGAGAGTGTTTGGCTTGAGGTTACTCTATGAGACAAACAGCTGAATGTGGATGCTGAGTTTCATTTCACACACGTTGTCCCTCTTTCACATACTTGGGATATTGCGCTTTCAGTGCACTTTAGCAATTGTTTGCAAGTAGATTTTCTTGAAAAAAATCCAGCTGCAAAGGATTGCATTATCCAACATGTGTGAAAGTAGCCTCAATCTCCCCAGTTTCACCTTACTCCACACTGGCTTCCTTCCCCAGCTTTTCCCTTGGAATGTGGCTACCTGAGTTGGTCCCACTGAACACCCCACCCCAGATTCACATTCTTGGTGTGATGGAACCATGGGAACTGGCCTATAGATAGAATGCAGTTCAGGGGAGGGGAAGGAATTTATTTCAGAGGAATCTATTTTGAATTTTTTGGCTTTAAAACAACAACAACAAACACACCACACGTCTTTCTGGCAAGTTATCCCCTAGGGTGCCAATTGACAGGCATTAATTCACTTCTATCAGCCTTCCGGCTATTTTTGCATTCTGCAAAGCACTCCTGTCATCTGGCCACAGGTTTGGGTCTCTCGCGCTTCTGTACCGGAAACGCATTCAGCATCTTTGCTTTAGCATGTTGTTCTGGATTGGCCCTCTTTGTTTCTTCTTTGTTTTGACTGTCCTCCTCTTTCTAATTGTTTCCTTAATGCAGTTAGTAGCAATGTTAGGCACTGGAGAACTAAATTTACTACTATTTTTAAAAAGTGGTGACATATAAAATCAGCTTAGTTCCTTTGCAAGATACGGGCAATTAGCTTAAGGACAGAAAAAGAGCCCCACTGGATCACACCAGTGGTCCATTTAGTCCAGTATCTTGCTTAACACAGCAGTCAACCAGTTGCCCTGGAGGGCCAACAAACTGGCCGCAGAAGGCATAGCTTGAAAGGGCACAGCTTGCATTTTTGCAAGTTGTAACCCCCCTTCCAGCTTGTCTTCAAGCAGCCCAAAGGGGGTAGCTGATGCTTCCCCCAAAATATTTCCCACCCCACACCCCAGGTTTCAGTCACCGTAAGGCTTAAATGTGTGATTGTGTGTGTGTTAAGTGCCTTCAAGTAACTTCCAACTTAGGATGACCGTATGAACTGATGATCTCCAAAACATCTTATCATTAACAGCCTTGCTCAGGTCTTGCAAATGGAGGGCCTTCGTGGCTTCCTTGATTGAGCCAGTCCATCTCACGTTGGGTCTTCCCTTTTTTCCTGCTGCCGTCAGCTTTTCCTAGCATTAGTGTCTTTTCTAGTGACTCCTGTCTACTCGTGACCAAGAGTATGATAGCCTCAGTTTAGTCATTTCAGTTTCTAGGGCGAGTTTAGGCTTGACTTGATCTAGAACCCACTGATTTGTCTTTTTGGTAGTCCATGGTATCTGAAACCCCACCACCACCACCACTTCTCAAAGGAACCAACTTTCTTCTTGTCAGCTTTCTTCACTGTCCTACTTTCACACCCATGCATAGGTGAATACAATGGCATGAATTAACTCAATCTTGGTCACCAGTGACGCATCCTTACACTTAAGGATCTTTTCTAGCTCCTTAAGTGCTGTCCTCGCCAGTCTCAACGTCCTTCTGATTTTGTGGTTGCAGTCTAATTATTTAGCCAAAATCTGTGCTCCTGTAAGAATGGCCTTTGTCATTCCTTTCTCTAGTCACCCCCCCTCCACTTTTAGCAAAGCATGTTTCTTTAAATATAGGAAGCCTCTGCCTTCAGAAATAAGCCTTGCTGAGCCTGAATGAGAGGAAAGCGCTCATGACCTCAAGTCAGAGGCAAGACTGGAGGAAGTCGACAGATTGCTCTCAGCTGTGCGTCCAACCATGTGCAACCTTGACCCGTGCCCCTCATGGCTCATAAAAGTGGGCCGTGAGGGGTTACGAGGTGCTCTTCAGGAGATTATCAACAAGTCCTTCATGGAAGAGCTGTTCCCAGGAGCACTCAAGGATGCGATGGTCCGTCCTCTCCTGAAAAAAACATCTCTGGACCCGGCTGTATTGGCCAACCACCGACCGGTGTCCAACCTGCTCTATTTGGGCAAGGCACTGGAGAGGGCGGTGGCGATACAGTTGAACAGCTTTATGGATGACACTTCCATGCTGGATCCGTTTCAGTCTGGCTTCCGGCCAGGTCATGGGATGGAGATGGTACTGGTCGCCCTCACGGACGACCTCTGGAGACATCTGGATTGGGGTGGCATGGCAGCACTGGTGCTGTTAGACCTGTCGGCTGCGTTCGATATGGTCAACCACCAGTTGCTGATCCACCGCCTCGCTGAGTCAGGGATACAGGGGCTTGCTTTACGTGGCTTGCCTCTTTTCTCCAGGATCGGGGACAGAGGGTTGCGCTCGTGGAACAGACCTCCCAGGGGTACCCACTGGTATGTGGTGTTCCTTAAGGGGCAATGCTGTCCCCGATGTTATTCAACATCTATATGCACTCCCTTGCCCAGATTGCCCGGGGGCATGGGCTTGGGTGTCATCAGATGACACCCAGCTGTATCTGTTGTTGGGCGGGCGGTCCAACTCTACCCCAGTGACCTGGAATGGGCGCTTCAGGACGTGGCGGACTGGCTCAGACTGAGTCGACTGAAATTGAATCCAATGAAGACGGAGGTCCTGTGCTTGAGTCGGAACAGGTCGGGGATAGGGAGTGCCATTGGTGCCAGCGCCGAGGGTCGGGAGTTTGGGAGTGCTCCTGGATGCTTCCCTAACAATGGAGGCCCAGGTAGCAGCCACTGCCAAGGCAGCCTTTTACCATCTACGGCTGATTAGGCAGTTGGTTCCCTTCCTCGAACGTGATGACCTAGCTACAGTGATCCATGCTATGGTCACCTCGAGACTAGACCACTGTAACGCTCTCTACATGGGGCTGCCCTTATCTCAGATCCGGAAGCTGCAGCTAGTGCAGAATGCCACGGCCAGGCTGTTGATGGATCTCCCTATGCGTGACCACATCCAGCCTGTGTTGCAGCTGCTGCACTGGCTGCCTATAGCATACCGGATCCATTTCAAGGTGCTGGTGTTGACCTTTAAAGCCCTATATGGTAAGGGGCCTGCCTACTTGAGGGACTGCCTTTCCCCATATGTGCCCCAGAGGGCACTGAGGTCAAGCACACAACATTGCTTGACTGTCCCCAATCCGAGGGATGTTTGGTTGGCCTGCACCAGGGCCAGGGCTTTCTCGGTGGCAGCCCCACACTGGTGGAATGAGCTCCTGGATGACATCAGGGCCCTGCGGGACTTTTTACAGTTCTGCAGGGCCTGCAAGACAGAGCTCTTCTACCAGGCTTTCGATTAGGAGCCGGCACTGGGGATATTGCAGGATAACATCACCCTGGATCCACAGGCCAAACCTTTGCTGCCGTTTCTCTCCAGGAGAACGTAGATTGCCACCAGTATTGTTATGTGCGCTGTTTTATTCTTGTTGTTTATTTTTATGTTTTTACATTGTAAACCACTCTGATGGTATGACATGTTGTAAGCCGCCTTGAGCTAGTTCACTGGAAAGGCGGGATAAAAATGCGAAAAATAAGACACCTCTGAATGCCAGAAGGGAGGGCTTCTGCCTGCACCGGTGGCTTGGGGGCTCCCCCAGAAGCAGCTAACTGGTCCCCATCTGAAATATGATGCTGGACAAGTTGGGCCTTTGGTCTGCTTCAGAAGAGCTCGTCCTATCACAATGATAATAAACATGGAACTTGTGGCACTGTAAAAACGTAAGCTTTACTCTCTAGTGCCGCAAGGCTCCTGTTTGGGTTTTTTTTGCCGCAACAGACTTAACACAGTTAACCCCCCCGGAATTAAAATAACGATACCCCTCCTTTTCATCCGGTTGACTGTTACTGGAAAGAGGCCACGAGACTGGAGGGACTTCAGGTGCGATCTAGCAGGGCTGTTTACATTTTCATGTCAAGATAAAAGTTTGCTGATGTTTGAGCTGCTAGACAGCTCAGCGCTAATGTCCTGTGAAGACGCCCTTGAAGCCACCACCCTCTTCAGAAAAGAACAGAACAAAACTAAAGGCTCGGTTCTACCTATGCAGCTAGAAGACATGCCTATGCAAAACACATCCATGCTTCTGCTTGTTATCTGGTGGTGGAAAATTAGTAGGTGCATTTTTCTGGGTACAGAGCACAACTAAGAGCGTGCAAAGACGACCGTGACAACTTTTAAAGGTTTTGGATCGTGTTCTCGGCACGTGGTCAAAGGAAACGTAGGGAGGGGCAGAGCTCTGTTTCTAACAACAGATGCGTCCAGGGTTTCTGTCTGGGTATGAATGCCATCTTGTTGAATCTTGGGAACTAAGCAGGGTTGGCCCTGGTTAGTATTTGGATGGGAAACCAGCAAGGAACTCCAGTGTGGCTCTGCACAGGCAGGCAATGGCAAACCACCTCTGAGTGTCTCTTGCCTTAAAAGCCCTACAGGGTTGCCATAAGTCAGCTGCAACTTGATGGCACTTTCCACCACCAACACAAATGCTGACCCGTGCTCTGGAAGGAAACCTTTTTAAAAGTGCATGAATTGATGCATGTGAGAGCCAATTTGGTGTAGTGGTTAAGAGCGTGGACTCTAATCTGGGAGAACCGGGTTTGATTCCCCACTCCTTCACATGCAGCTGTTGGTGTGACCTTGGGTCAGTCACAAGTTCTACCAGGCTGTTCTCTCAAGAGCAGTCCTTGAAAGAGCTCTCTCAGCCCCACCTACCTTACAGGGTGTCTGTTGTGAGGAGGGGGAAAGGAAAGGAGATTGTAAGCCTCTCTGAGACTCCTTTGGGTAGTGAAAGGCAGGGTATAAATCCAGCCTCTTCTTCAGTGCTGAGGGAAAGGCAATCTATACATGCTCAGAGGCACAGCTACTTATTGCACAATAATATTGCTTTACATCTGCTTCTTTAAAGAAAAGGGTGTGGCCAAAAATAAATGTGGGTGAAGGAGGAAGTCTGGGGCCAGGGTGCAAGGACTGACAGTATCTGTATTTTGTAGCAATGTCAATATGCATGGAGCTGTAGCTAGTTACCAGTAAGATGGATTGGATGCAGGGGAGGCAAGGGGGGGGGGGGGGATGAGGAGTTGAGGGGCAACCAGGAACAGAAAATGCATCTAATTGAATTTCATGTGTTTAGGTTTTGTTCCAGTAGGGGGTGGTGATGAGGGAGGGAACTGAACCAGCGATTTTTCTTATCATGCACACTGGATGTACATAAAAGCGAGCATCTACCTCTAGCTTTCTTGGCTTTCACATAAGCTTTAACTACACATGAAGCTTATACTGAATCAGACCATCGGTGCATGAAAGTCTGTATTGTCTGCTCAGACTGGCAGGAGCTCTCCAGGGTCTCAGGAGAGAAGGTCTTTCACATCACCTCCTACTTGGTCCTTTCAACTGAAGATGCTGGAGGTTAACTGGAGATGCCAAAACCACACTTCAGACATTAGTAAGCATGCTATTCTAGTAAGCATGTTATTCTAGGGTGTCTTTGCTGCCCAGTGTGAGAGGAGAGTAGCCTATGGGGTGGAGCAAATGATGTCATTTAGGTCTCCACTTTGCACACAGGACTTAGTTCAGCAAATTCCTAAAAGCCTGTCTCTTGCAAATATTTAAAATGAAAAAGCATTTCTGTACAAGAGCCACCTCCCCACACCAGCGACTTAGTGCTCAGGCCCCTTCTGTGCACGCAGCACCTGTCGTAATGATGATGGGCATTTTGCTAGTCCTGTATAAGAAATGGTAAGCATTGCTTGGTGACAGCTTGGGATGAGGCTGTAGGCTGTTGAGCTGACTTTGCTCCAGCAAGTCATTCAAAGCCAGTGGCTTTTAGGCCATACCAAAAAAACAAACTTGCTCCTCGACCTTAGAAATCCCCTCCTTCATTAGCGAATGCCTTAGGTGGCACAGCCCTTTTGTGACATCAGAGCAACTAAGCCAATGGCAGCCTACGTAGCAGATCAGCCACTCTGGCAGGTAGGCAGACACGCATAACAGGCTGCCGGCTGTGAAATCTGCTAAATAGTTGAGATCTGCCCCCACAGACAACCTCACTATTTGCGTTGGGTGGGAGGAACACACAGCAAAGAATAAGAGAACAAAGGCGTTAACAAGGATCCGACAGGCCCAACCCAGACGCAGCGGTCCAATTCTTGGGATTTCTATCTACACACATACACACACCTTTCCCCCCCCCCCCCCTTTTCCCCAGTAAGGTAAATTAAAAAGATGAAATTTACTCCTCTCCAACCTGATGGCAATTTTTCAGCATGGGAAAACGGTTCTGCTCTGATGCCCAGATGTTGTCACTACAGATGAGCCTGATCAGATGTAAAATACTAATGTTATTTTCCCCAAAAGGATTCGGCATCCCATCTGCTTCCGGTGTATGTTTGTTTGTGTTCGTGCATGTGCGTGCGTAGCTAGATTTTTAGCACTTGGCATCTGCGCTAATTCCCCGTTTGACCCACGCTGCCTAATTTTTCATGATGCCTCCCTCCGCGCTGCGAGAGTGAAAAATTCTTTTCCCTCTCTCATAATACTAGAGGCGACAAGGATGGGGGTGGGGGGGACATTTGCCCTGGGAAGCCGAGAGTAGGCAAGCCGCTTCAGGATGGGACAAAAAGGAAATACTTATTCACATGATGCCGTATTAACTTATGGAACTCGCTGCCACAAGTTTGTCATTTGCTTAGAGACAGCTTGGGGAACAAAAAAAAAAGGCAATTAGAAATTCATGGAGGAAGGAGAGATCTGTCAGCTTGAATAACAATATGCCTGTGCAGCCTACCTCTGAAAGCCAGATGCTGGGGACAAACTGAGAACAGCGTGCTTCTTTCACGCCCGGCTTGTGGGGTTCCCAGAAGCATGTGTCAGGTTGGTCGGAGTGGGACAGAAACCCCGGAAGAGGGAGGCAACAAGAGAATCAAGTATTCTAAATCAGAGCAGTTGCATTTTGTATAATACACATAGGAAGACTGAGAGTAATTGTTGCATGTGTGACAGAACTCTGGGCTGCTTTGATTCCTGCCGGATAACCAAAAGATGCAGAAGTCTACAGAATTTCAATGAAGACCAGCCTCAACAATAGCTGTCACGATTATGGCCGCTAGTCGAAACACAACGCTGGGGTCTACAGATCCTCAGTCAGACCCGGCAGGGCTTTGCAATAATGGAGACTATGGCTGAGTGCATACATACAGGCAGGGGATAAAATGGACTGTACCACTTTGGACTGTGTTTGGGAGATAACAGTTGGGGGGGAGGAAACAAGCACTCTAGGGAGATGGTTTCAAGCCCTGACCTCTGCTTGCTAGGCTAGTTTTCTAGATGTGGGGATGTTTTAATATAGGAGAACATTCCAAAACGGGCTTCCTCTCTCCCTTCCCACCGTCTAAGCTTTAAAGTGATGCTGGCCATTTATCGCCTCATTAATGTGGTATGGTATCCCGAGTGTCTAGGGGGAACTAGGGCTGGGGAGTCCAATACAAGTTCCCACTCTCTGCACGATCTTGAGGTAGTCACTTTTTCTCAGCCTCATCTAGCTCACAGGGTTGTTGTGAGGATAGCATAGAGGAAGTGGCTGTATTTAGCTGTCCTGAGCTTCTTGGAGGAAAAGCAGGATAAAGAAATGTGATGGATGGATGCATGCATAGATGGATGCATGCATGTGTAGACCAGGACAACGGGCCCAGCCAAACTGAGAGCAAAGCATCTTGGAAGGACCCACTGCTTTTTTGGGTGCCTGAAGATGTAATTCCGTAGCGATAGCATATGGGAAGGGTGCTCATATTGCTACTGAGCAGTTCTTTTGAGTGGCTGAACATTCATTCATTACCTTAACATCCACACACACACACACACACACACCAAAGAGAAAAAACCCAAGGAAAACAACGTGATTCCTGCTGGAGTCTTTAATCTGCCTAATAATTCATAATGCTGCTAAATCCCTGTCCACAGCGCCCGAATTCGTAAACCTCCCTCCTTGCCTGAAGAAACACATGTTCAAACATTAAAATCGGCTCTTGCGTCTTTTAAGTTTCCATCAGGCTGGCTGCGTTCAAGGCAAAGAATATTAGCTGAGCAGAAGAAGGAAAAGTAAACTCAGATTGTTGACTCTACAAAACCTCTTTTTAAAAAAGGCCAGATCTGGTACAAATATCTGGAGAAGGGCCAGCAGCTGCTTACATCTAACGGGGCTCCATTTTCAAAACTAGACTACTATTGCACTTAATTCACATCAGCTGGGGAATCTGGCCTGCCGGACTACAGTAGATCAAGTCACAGATATAGCAACTGGTATAGCCCACTGGAGCCAGCATGTTGTTGTGGTTAGAGTGTCAGACTAAGATCTGGAAGTCCCAGGTTCAAATCTGCCATGGAAGCTTGCTGGGTGACCTTGGGCCCATCACACACTCTTGGCCTAACCTACCTCACAGGGTTGCGAGGATAAAATGGAAGAGAGGAGAATGACGTAAGCTGTGTTTAGTCCCCGTTAGGAAGTAAAATAAGTTAAAAATAAAATCATTCCAGTGGATCAAGTCCTGCCAACTGAGTTTCTGGCTCTATCAATTCCAGTAAATCAAAACCGGACTATGCTAAGTTAGCGATAGTCTAAGGGCAATGGTTAGAGGCTGATTTACAGCAAGCAGTGATCCAGTCCTCTTAACTACAGTGGACTGCGCGCAATGGGTTGGAGATCTGAACCAAATAGTGCTCATAGATAGCTTATACCAGATAGGAATCTGGTCCAGTCTTCAAGCCCACTGTACTGCAAGACAGGGGCTGTTGTCTCCAGAGAGCCAATTTACACCAAGTTGTGGTCTGGCCTGACTCCCATGGAGCAAGTGTGACCCACAGCAAGTGCACATTTCCTCTAAAATAGCAAAGGCCTACAGTAAGAAGTTGCTCTGATTTCCTTAGTTTCACTAGATCCAATTTGGGGTTTAACCTCAACTCCTCAGGATGATGATCAACTGACAGCAAGCAGAGGATCTAGGTGTACTCCAGTGATTCTCAAGCAGGCTGGATTGACTGACTCCTGTTGGATAGGAGTGGGGAGGGCTCCTATCCAACATGTCCTTTCTACAGTGAATCTAGGTATCTAGACCCATTCACTGCAAGAGAACCCAATGTGACCTATTGTAGCATGGGGATCTAGCCCTACTTATCCTCCAAAGCAACCAAGGCAAGGCAGCAAGTCAGAATCTTATCAGGTTAGTAACATCTCTGTCATTTGCATCTTATCCTTCTTCCAACAAACTCTTTTTTAAAAGGGTCCCAACAACCCTACAAGGTAGTGACTTGGTCAAGGCCATCAAGAGAACTTTGGTATCTGAATTGGTGGGGGTTTTTTTGGTCTAGCCTCTCACTGGGCAACTAGCTTGAGGATGTGGAAGGTGAGGAGCTGGGCCCACAAGCCTTGCTGTCTTTGCCTTCATGCATTCCTCTTGCTAATGGAACAGCAACCGAAAAGCCTAATTATTAAGTTAGGTGAAGAGTCCACCATTCTGTTTCCAGCAAGGAACAGTTAGGTGCCGCCGAAAAGTTCACAAGCAGGGCACATATGTGTCCTCAGTGTCTGGTACTTGAAGGTATACTGCCTCTTGACTTGGAGGCTCCATTTAGTATGACTGGCAGCCTTTGAACAGAGCGCAGCTGGATTAGACGAGGTCAGAAGTCCATCTAGTCCAGCGTCCTGTTTCTAGTAGTCACCAGCTAGATACCTCCAGGAAGCTTGACAAAACAAGCCCTCCATGTTGTACATCTGCAGAAGCTGGTACTCTGCCTTTGCACATGGAGGTTCCATTTTGTTCCTGTGCCCAAGTCCCAGACTACGACTGGGAAGACTAGAATTCAGATTCTCACTTGCCCATGAAGTTTATTGGGTAACCTTTGGCCAGTTAACCTACCTTCCAGGGTTGTTGTGAGGATAAAATGGAGATGAACATATGCCACCCTGGACTCCTTGGATAAAAATATGCTAGGCAGGTAAACTAAACTCCCTGTAAAAGAGCATGGCAGCATCAGATCATCGGGTCTATTTAGTCCAGCACCCTTTTTTCAGCTGGGGCCACCCCTGGGAAGCCTACCCTGTGCATGAGCAAGGGGGCCAGATTTGGGCCAGGATGGGCCAGGGCCCCAGTCTGCTCTATTCTCCCATTCTCCACACCATAACTAGCTCCAAGAGTTCAAGCCTGATCCAAAGTGGGTGAGGAGCTTGCTCGCCATTCATTCCAGAGCTCCAGAGCCCCCCCCCCCCCCCAATCGACATCTGCTACTCCCCCCTCTTTCCCCATTGCAAACTTTTTGCTACTTACGGCGCCTTGGCATCACGGGAGATGCTGCTGCTGGCGGCGAGTCCCCTTTTGGCAAATGTGCGTGTAAATATATCAAGGACTCCCCCTCTCCGCCCCTTCCACCTTGGTCGGAGGGGAGAGATCTCCAAAGCTGGGCGCACTTGGGCTGTCTCTGCACGGCAGCAGCGGCAGGGGAGAGCTATCCAGCGTGCACCGAAAAACGCTTTTTCCGGCATTGCGGTGCCATTCCGGCGGCCGTGGCTGCTGCGCCCGGATCGCGACCCTCCTTCGCTTCTCCTCGCGACCCTCTCTCCCTTTTTAAAAACTGTCTCGGCTACTCCGAATTCGTCCCTCTCCGGGGCCCCATTGGGAGCAGCCGTGCAGACGGAGAAGCCGGAGTGATGACTACTGTGGGGCTGTGTCTCGTGTGTGCAAAAGGCCCGTGCGCGCGGGAGGGGGGGGGGGCGGCGGGGGGGAGCCTGGAGAAGGTGGGAGGGAAGAGGAGGAGAAGGAGGCGGCGCTCTCAATCCGTGGCGGGAGGAGAGCCTCTCCCGCAACCGGGGGGGGGGGGGGGGGGAAATCAACGTCATGTCAGGCAGCTGAAGACACCCCCCCCCCTCCAAGTCAAAGCAAACATTTCCCTTCCACCCTTTGCAGGAGGTCAGATGCAAAAAAAGAATTTAAAACCACCGCGAGTCGTTCTGTTTTACGGGGGGGGGGGGGGCGACCCTTAAAAGGGGACGGGTTAACGCCCCCTTCTTTCTTTTCCTCTCCCCGAAAAGCGTCTTGCCCGGCGGTAAACAGATTGCAGATCCAGAGTTACACGCTTTGATCTCTGCCGGGGCTTGCTCCCGAGGAATGACCCGTGCATAGGATGGCGGCAATGGCCCGCTCCGAGTCTTTTTTTTTTTTTTTACTCGCGAGTAAGCCGTACTGAAGTCTGTGGGGCTTACTCCCGAGTAACACGCGTAGCACAGGATCGCGGCGCGGCGGGGTGCCTAGAAGCGTGCCCCAGAGGATTTACTCCCAGGTAAGTGTGCCCAGGAAGGATCACAGTCTCGCTGTGGTCCACCTCCTCCTCCCGGTGTCCTGGCCAGATTGCACCTGCCTACACACCCCCTGGCCTGCAGCCTCCCCACCCAATGTAAAAGATTCCAGCCTCGGAGGGGGTGTCAAAATCTCGCTGGGGCTCTGTCACAGCAGATGGGTGCAGCCTACCCAACGAGGAGGAGGAGGAGGTGGGGGGTATGTTGGTCCTGGTGCCAGGTCCAAGAGGAGGGTTCCTGGAGCTGAGTAAGATTTGCCACACTGTATTTGTCATGCAGTTGCGGTGGGGAAGCTGAACTGTTTTTATCTGGTGATGTAAGGAAACATACAGCAGGCGGGTTGGGCCTGAGCTTGTCAGGGTTTGGGAGCTAAGTAGGATCAGTCCTGGCCAGTACTTCGATGGGCAACCACCAAAGAAGACTGGGGTGGCTACACAGAGGCAGTAGTCAGTTGTGACTTGACAGTATATGTTATTCATTTAAAGAAACACATAGGTAAGCCCGTCTGGATATACAGTTAAGGGGTTGCCAGCCTCCAGGTGGGGCCTGGAGATCTCTGAGAATTACAGCTCACCTCCAGACGACAGAGACCAGTTCCCCTGGAGAAAATGGCTGCTTTTGAGGGTGGACTCTATGATAGTGTACCCTACTGAGGTCCCTCCCCTCCATAGGATCCACCACCAAATCTCTAGGAATCTCCCTACCTGGAGTTGGCAACCGTATTATATGTGCTTGATCTCTGGATCCCAGCTTTATGCTCAGTGCAGCCTTCCCCCACTTTCCCCAATCTGCTACGCACTTCTTCTTTAAAAGCTAGTTTTCAACAGGTGGGTTTTTGTATGGGTGAGCATTCAAACATGGAAATCCCCCCACTTGTATTTCAGTCTAGGGGTATTGTTCTTCAGTGACTCCACTACATGCTTTTTTAATGGCTGGATCTGCCGTGAGGTGATGTTCCAGTTATGGGGGGGGAAGGGTGGGGGATCTACCTCTTGAAGTCCACTAGTGTGGCCCCTCAGCTTTCTAAAAGTAGCAGAGGAGGGTCTCCACCCAAGGTAGGGAGCCAAGGGCCCTATCTAATTTGCGTACTGTCCTGGGATCCAATATGATGTAGTGGTGGACTCCGTCTGGATCTCTCTCAGTACCATCCTAAAGCAGGTCTACTCAGACTCCTACTGAAGCCTACTCAGTGGGGCTTTCTCCCAGGAAAGTGTTCTCAGGATTGCACTGTCAGCTGTGAAGCTCACTGACTACCTGTGTTTAGCAGGTAACCCCCTTGTAAGCCCATCGACCTCAGCGGATTTTGGGGTGTAACTCTGTTTAAGACAGCACAGTGGGTGACTTTGGGGCTGGCACTCCTTCTTGTCTCTCCCTATCTTAATTCATAGGGTTGTGGTGAGGTTTCAGTAGAGAAGGGGAGAACTCTGCACATTGAAGCTCCTTGGAAGGAAGGGCAGGATTTTTAAAAAAAAAATGTAATAGGCAGGTATGCCATTCTTTTCCCCTGAATGTTAAACTTGTAGTTCCATTTGCTCAACAGGAAGTCAACTACCTCCTGCCAATGAACTCATGTAAAGTTGCCTTATCAGACCCTCGATCCGTCAAGGTCAGTATTGTCTGCTACTCAGACTGGCAGTGACTCTCCAAAGCCTCAGGCAGAGGTCTTTCACCATCACCTACTTTCTGGTCCTTTTTGACTGGGAATTGAACCTGGGACCTTCTGCATACCAAGGAGATGCTCTACCACTGAGCTATGTCCTTGTTCTGGCCAGTTAAGCATAAACTTACTGGGAAGGCATAGTCTTAAAAAAATGTATTTCATTAATATCATTTAATACATTTTATCTAACATACTAGGCTGCTTCTCTGTAACTGTTTTACAGTGCCTTACAATGGCATCTCAGTGTATCCCTACCCCCCCCCCCCCCAAGTCTGGCTAGAGGTCAGTTCATTTCTGGCCTTGGTGGAAATCAAGCTAAGGTAGGCCACTTGTCAGACCCGCAGCGAGAGACACGAAGGGACTGAGTTCCAGACAAAGGCTGTGGAGCCATGCCAAGTCAGTGGCACCTACAGTCCCTGGCAGAGTCTGGAAGGAGCTAGTTATTTTCCTAATTCCTTGGCAACAAGGAAAACGTATCAAAATATTATTTTAATTAAAACAGCTCGCTCGGTGCACCAAAGTGCCTTAAGTGAGATGAATGATATGTCTGAAGTGGCAGCTTCGGCCCTGTGGGGAAAGCATCTTGCCCAGCAAAGGCGTCTTCGCTTCCCTGACTTCTGCCATGCACTCTCCTTATGGCCTTGGGCAGGTTCATCAGTTCCCACATTTGACTCATCTGGATTTGGGGGGGGGGGGGAGGCAGGACCTGGTTGTCACGCCATCCCTGCCTCTCCCAGCGAGGCCCTCCCTCCCTCAAGATGGCTTCACAGAATTTAAAGGGAGGAGTTCAGTGTTAAGATACTTGGTTTTTTAAAAAAAGCTATCAGTTCCAGCTTTAAGCTCATCACTAACAAACAAAACCCATTTTGTCCAGATGTGCAGGTGTGTATGCTTTGTGGAGGAAAATGCTGTGAAGGCACAGCCAATTTATGGTGACCTCATAGGGTTTTCAAGGCAGTAGATTAACAGAGGTGGTTTGCCATTGCCTGCCTCTGCATAGTGAGTCTCTGGAATTCCTTGGTGGTCTCTCATCCAAATACTAACCAAAGCTGACCCTGCTTAGCTTCTAAAGTCTGACATGTTCAGGCTAGCCTGGGTCATCCAGTTCAGGGGAGTAAGATCACTCAGAAGTAATCATCAAATTCACTGCGTTATATTCTCAAGAAACTGTGTAGGATTTTGTACAAGGCTGTTCTGTGTAATGTAATGTAATGACTGAACCAGAGTTTACCTGCCAAGGGTCACATAGTCCATTCTCCCCTCTCACTCTTTAGTTTCCTCCCTCCTTTCTTTCTTTCAGCAAGGCTAGTTGGCTATTGGGCCCGGATCAGATAAACCATAGTTTGTCTCCAGACTTCAGCTGGAAACCAGATTTTTGAGTGGAATTTCCACTTCTGATTCAGAGACAGTGATTTGGATGGAACAGCCAACTGTGGTTTGCTGCAGACAAGGAAGTCCAGGAGGGAATTGGAGCACATGATAGGAGAAGGGTGGAGTAGAAAGGAGCACACAAGTCCAAGGTGTGAACCTGATGGCTAAACCACGGTTTGGCCATTCAGTATGCATTGAACCATTGTCTTTTGTAGCTCAAGACCTTGAAAAGCTGGGAAATGCAAGTGAACAACCATTTTGGGGTCAGTTCAATTGATTAATTTTTTGGTGTTAATTATTTTTAATTGTGGGTGGCAAGTGAAATGTTAAGAGGCATTCTCTCTATTCCCCCCCTCCCCCATTTTCTTTCTCACAGGAAGGAGTGTCTCTTGAAAGCTAGTGCCTATTATACATAGCCATCAAAAAGCAAAGGAAGCTTTTCCCCTTCAGAACTGTTGTTTGTATGCAAATATATGCAGATTTTATTTATTAATCAACCCAGACACACAGATTAAGAGACAAAGATTAATTTTATCAGGTGACAGCTCTAATGGGTTTACAGGACAATCCTAAATGAAGTCACACCTTTCTGTAAGTCCATGTGGGCTGGCTCCATGTTACCATGAATGAAGCTCACAGAATGGGACTTTCCTGTCTCCCTCTGCTTTTCGGAGCCCGTGAATCCCCCCTCCCCAAAATTCTACTTTTCGGGGGGGGGGGGGGGTGTCAGGAACCTTTATGAACAACATTATGTAAACCGCCCTGAGCCCGTTTATGGGGACGGCAGTATATAAATCAAATAAATAAACTGGAAATTTCAGCTGGTGGGAGACCTAGCAAAAATCACCCCTCTCTTATCCAATAGAAAGTGCTGTTTTGCTAGCATTAAGTTTAGCTGCTCAGCCTTTTGGATCCAGCCCATGGTTTATATAGAAAGTATTTTAAAGTGTTTCCCCCCAAATTAAAGATTTGATTGCTGGGGGTGGGGGGTGGGGAGTGTGGATTGTGAGTGGCTGTGACTTAGCCTGAAGCCACCTGGTAAACATCATAGCTGGGTTGAGATTTGAATCGTGGACTTCCAGAATGCACCTAGCTGCTCAACTAAGCTTAAAGCGGTGTCCAGGTGACCAGGATTCCTGCATTTGCAGGTTAACCTATTTCAAAGTAGTCTAGAAGAGCAGGAAATAAAGAGAAAAAGGTTTTAAACAGGTACTGTTTTAAACAGGCAGTGAGGGAGCCAGGAAAACTGGTAGGGTTGCCAGGTCTGAGTTGGGAAATTCCTGGAGATCTGGGGGGTGGAATATGGGGAGGTCAAGGTTTGGGGAAAGGAGGCACCTCTGCAGGGTATAATGCCGTAGAGTCTACCCTCCAGAGCTGCCATTTTTTCCCGAGGAACTGAACTGATCATGGTCGGGAGATCTCCGCATGCCACCTGGAGGCTGGCAACCCTAAAACCTTGGTTCTCTCTAGTGCAGGGGTGGGCAATTGTTTTGGCTCGGGGGCCACTTTGTGGGAGCGGAGGTTAGCGAAGGGCCGCACCTTTTAAAATGATTGCATTCATTAGTTAACTCTGCATTTCAGAAAAGGTATAAATTGTATCATAAAAATCAATAAATATAAATTAAATAAAACAGTGGTAGTTTTATTCAATTTATTTATTGTGCTAATTTCATATCATCTATAGCTGCAAGCACATTTGATTTTAGAATCAGTTTAATGAGACAAATGTACCCTATCACACTTTTCTAGTTTTTTTTTAAATCAGGAGTGAGATTGCTTGATGAGAAACCACGTGGCCGACTGTCTTGGCAGGCCGCAAAAAACTCTGTGGCGGGCCGCATGTGGCCTGCGGGCCGCAATTTGCCCACCCCTGCTCTAGTGTTTTGGAAAGGGTTATTAGTTTTAAAATGTGATTTTTATTATGTATGTTTTGTTTAGCTCCCTTGGTGGCCACTGTAAAGGCAGAAAGGTGGGGTATAAGTTTTGTAAAATAAAAAAAATAATTAAATAATCTAAGCCCACTGGAATTGTTGCATGGGGTTGCATTGACAGGGTCCAAAAAGTGGGGAGCTCAAAGAATCAGAAACTAGTCCCCTTCCCTCTGCCCTATGCCTTGACCCCTCCTGCCAGGTTTGTTATAGGTGTACTGCCGCCTTCTTTTAGAGCCAAATCCCTGCTTTTCTTTCCCCATGATTCCCCCCCCCCCAACTCTATAGCAAGGTATGAAGGATAATTTCCCCCCTGGCAGAGGTGCCAGGCCTCCATTAAGTTAATATCTATGGAGCCTTTTGAAGTAAATAATAACATTATTTTTTTTGCCCTTTTCATCTCTCAAGAGCGGACCGGATGGCAGACCATAATTACCCTGGCTGCGGCTTGCTTGAGGCCTTTGTACCGTAGCTGTTATTAAAAGGGCCACTGGCTCCGGGGAGCAAAGACGGCTTGTGCTGCGTTTCTCTGTAATCCATAAACTTGGGTGCCCCTTAATCTCTCCCTCTGGGTTGCCATGCTCAGCAGTCCTGCACCCGACAGCCAGGGGAGAACCCTCTGGCTGATAAGCAAAGATGAGCAAGAGAAGGAGCAAAACAGTCTCTGGGCGGAGCCTAGGAGCTGCATCTCAGAGGACAACCCGATTCAGGCCTCTTTCCCTTTTCTTTGTTAGAGCAAAGTTTCTAGGTCTCATGGCTCCACCACTGAAAATGTGCAAATATTTTTGTTGTTGTTCTTTTAAAGGCAAGGCAATATTTTCTATTCAATCATATGCAGGCTTTCCAAACTACACGCAGCTGGAAAGTTGACCGTGGTGGTTTGAAAGAAGCATTACTGCTCATTCGGCTTTGTGGATTTTTGTTTTGGAGTCCCACAAACCATGTTGGGGTTGGGAGTGAAAAGGACAAAAGAAATACTTGTGTGCAGGGTGAAATTGTCTCTCTTGTGAAATGGTCCGCTCTCTTAAGAGCTGGTTGTCCAGGCTGAGGTTACAGTCCTGTCCGTGCTGAGGTCTGTGTCAAAGATACATTGTGAGGTGCAAGCCTAAGCAAAATTACACCCTTGCAAGTCTGTGGGAGTCAGTGGGCTTAGATGGATGTAGCTCCAAGTGGTGGCGGGAGATCTCTTGCTATTACATCTTCAGGGCTCTTCTCTAGCAGGAACTTGTTTGCATATTAGGTGACACACCCCTAATGTAGGCAGTCCTCCAAGAATGTACAGTAGCCCCTATAAGAAGAGCTCTGTACGCTCTTGGAGGATTGGCTACATTACGGGTGTGTCGCCTAATACGCAAATGCGTTCCTGCGAGAAAAAGAGCCCTGCATCTGTTCTCTATGCAAAAGAGATCAGTTCCCCTGGAGAAAATGGCTGCTTTGGAAGTTGGAATCTATGGCATTATGCCCCATTGAAGTCCCTCCCCAAACCCCACCCTCCTCAGGCTCCAAAATCTCCAGGTATTTCCGAACCTGGAGCTGGCAGATCTAGGAATCTACTTTTGCTCCAGTTAACATGTATTATCACCATTCACGGGTTACCTTCCTCCCGTGGCGAAATCTATGTCATACTTTTTATTAGGACCAGCCAAGATACCAACAAACAACTTGCAGGCTGTTGAGTTCATCGGAACTCTTCATTGCATGACTACATGAAGCTGCCTTGGTCCATCACGGTCAGTACTGTCAACTCGGACTGGCAGCAGCTCTCCAGTCGTTCAGGCAGAGGTGTTTCACATCACCCACCACCTGATCCTTTTAGCTTGCGATACCAGGGATTGAACCTGGGACCTTCTGTGGGCCGAGCAGACATTCCACCACTGAGCCACAGCCCTTCCCAAAGCTGGATGTTTATTTATTTATTTATTTTAAAAGAGGGATGGGATACCAAAAGGTAGTCTTTTTGGTTCCTGAAGGGCAGAGCACTAGTATGCAGCTCATATGGGATGTGTGGCAGACTTAATTAGATTAGGTAGTGCTGGGTGTAACTGGTTTCAAGTTGTGCCGAAGCCTGCTGGGAAGGAGGCAGAAAGTGGCAGTCTTCATTTGAGAATATCAAAGCTAGCAATTAACCAAATGCCTCTCTAGTATTATAGATCATTGTGGCTGTCTACGACCTCATTGGCCTGTGGTTCATGTGACCGCCTTTCAGGTAATACAGGAGAAGATGCTCCCTACCCCAGAAGAAACCTCATAATGTTTTGCAACGAGACTCCATCGCAACCCCCAAATATCCATTCAGCGTTCTACTTTAACTTTGCTGCATCAACATGGACAAAAAAGGACCTTCTGTAATTTAGGAAATGTATACCTCATCTAACTAGGGTTGGCAACTTGGGGTCGGGAAGTTCCTGAAGATTTTGGGGGTGGAGCCTGGGGAGGGCAGGGTCTGGGAAGGGACCACAGCAGGATGTAATGCAATGGAGTCCACCCCCTCCAAAGCCCCCATTTTCTCCAAGGGAACTGACCTTTGTCATCTGGAGAGCAGCTGTAATGCTGGAAGATTTCCAGGCCCCACCTGGAAGTTGGCGAGCTTAGGTTTTCGTGTATATGTGTTTTAAATAACCTTAAACTTCTATATCTCTGTGGGAAAGGACCTATGGTTCGAAGATTCAGGTAGAAAGCATCCATTCACAAGTTACACAAGAATTGCAGGACGATGGGAATGTAGTTGCAAACTCACCTTTCCAGTATAAATACCAATGGAACCAAAATGTGTACACACGTGCACAGAGGACAGCCGTTCTGTCTTTTGTCTGTGCACCGCAACAATGGGGAAGAGTCTTGGAAGTGCTTTAAGTAGGCTGTGTGAATTCAGTTGTATTTGGGAGGAAACCTCGGCTGAGGACAAACTGGCAGACTAAGGCGGAGGGAATTTCGCACGCCGCTGGAAGGAAGCCGCCTGCAACGTTCAGACTGCGGGCAGCTTCCTACGGCGGTGGGCGGATGCCGCGCAGCTCCCCCTGCCCGCGTGCATTCACACCCGCTCCGGCGGGTGGAACGCACGCGGCAGCAGCCAAGCACGCCTTTTCAGGGCAGATGCGGCCGTCTGAACGGCTGTTCTGCCTCCGCTTCTGAAGCGGAGGCAGAGCGGCCGAGACTGCCAATCTGTCCTCGGCCCTCATTGAGTACACTGGGTACTCACTGAGGAGTACTTTGGAGTCAAAACGCATAGGATCAGGTTCAGGATTACAGGATGCTTTTGCAGAGGAGGTTGACGCCTTTGTTCTATCTCCAGCCCATAAAAAGACAAGCCGAAACTTGCAAATATGGATAACAAGCCACATAATGTGGAAAACCACCATTAAACATTTGATCAATGGGCTCTGGAAAGGTGGCCATTTCGTTCTGCTCCCTAAATTCAGATTTATGTAGAACTAGAAGTGGTTTGGCAAGGACCAAGAGTCGGTGGAAGAGAACAGAGGGAGGGGATGACATGGAAAACTGAGTTCCACTTATGTTGTCCATAAATATGTTCCCTCCTCTTCATTTCCCTCTCTCGACTCAGTCCTTCCTCAGAAAGTTACTTCAATATGCTCACAGTAAAAGTTATTATTGTTCTTATTATTCATATCTATATGTCCATTGTGAGTCTAAGGAAGACTAATAGCTCTGAACTAAACGCTTAACACATTTCAGTTGTTTTTATAGATACTGGCTGTTTTTTGCAAAACGAATATTGAATGAGCTCTCATCACTGTAAGCTTTTTATACTCCTGCTTCTCAACATCATGTTTCATGTATGATATAATTTTCAATAATTAAAAAGACCTACAAATAATTTACTTTAAATCTTGCATCATAATTACAAAAGAAAGTTACAAAGGAAACAGACGGCAAGATAGTAAAAACTCAACAACGCTACAAAATGGCCAACCAGGAACCAGCTAAATATAAATAGATTGTTGTGTGGACCTGTCATTTCACACCTCACATAATCATGCCGTTTTATCACTACCCTTGCCTCCTGTCACTTTCAACAAAATTGTAGATGCTATAACAATTCACTTAGCAACCAAACCAGCCGTTTTCTGGAGGATGCCAAAGCTATGCCATGACCTTTGAAGCGCCTCCTACGCCTTGCCTACATTCTGAATGTATACTAGAATCCACCCCGATATCCCCCAGTTCTTCTGTGCAACTATAAGGACCACTAGGGTTGCCTGCTCCAGGTTGGGGAACACCTGGAGATTTTTGGGGGGGGGGAAGCCTGCAGAGGGCAGGGTTTGGGGAGGGGAGGGACTTCAGTGGGGTATAGAATCCACCTTTCAGAGTGGCCATTTTCTCCAGGTGAACAGACCTCTATCTCCTGGAGATCAGTTGTAATCCCAGGAGGTCTCCAGGCACCTGGAGGCTGGCAGCCCTAAAGACCAGTAGCTTGCATTTGCCAAAAAGGGGTGCCAAATCCTCTGACAGGAAAATAGACCCTGCAATTGGCCAAGATCTCAGATGTTCCATTTTGGTGCTCCAGCCACACCCAATGACAGTGCACGCTATGCGTAATCCTCCAGATATTTGCATCCCCATTTTGTGTAAATGGGGAACTTAGGGTTGCAAGGTCTGGGTTGGAAAATACCTGGAGACTTTGGGGGTGGAGCCAGGAGTGGGTGGGGTTTGGGGAGGGGAGGGGCCTCAGCATAGTGCAATGCCATAGAGTCCACCCTCCAAAGCAGCCATTTTCTCCAGGGGAGCTGATCTCTGTCAACTGGAAATCAGTTGTAAAAGCGGGAGATCCCCAGGCCCCACCTGGAGGCTGGCAACCCTAGGGCACTGTGTATATCCTACATGCCTCATGCAGCTTCAGTATGCACAAACTGAGCCCCAGAGTTTTGAGAGACTGTGCTCACCTGTACTGATGTTATACACAGATGGAAAATACATACCTGGCCCTTTGCACACAAAATGGTGACTGTGGGTATTAGGAGGATCACGCAAAGCACGTGCTCTCATGCACAGCTGAAGTACAAAATCCGAACATCTGAAAAGGGTCTTGTGATCCTGCAGACAGCAATCCATATCCCCCAGGTGGCTGTGTTACCGAAGATCAAATCCTGCACTTAGTCAAATTCAGCATTCTGTCTGTGCCCACGTTCATGCCTCTAACTCCCACAGACACCCTTTTGTAACAAGATCTATGGCAATTCCAGGTTTTTAAAAAAATATAAGAAGCCATATTTGTGCACAAGAACTGTATCAGAACCCCCCAGCCTTGTTGCAACAGCTCCCAACACAGGAAGCAGAAAGAGTCTATCTCCTAATGAAAGCAAGCTCAAAATTGCAGCCTTCAATTCCTTTATTTCCCCAACCTCCCCTTCCCAGCAAAAACATTTTCATATCAGATGTTGCTATCAATATAATTAACCTCCCAAGGCACAGGTCTGAAATCCTCTCTCCACTCCCCACCTACAAAGTACAGCCTTTTCTATTAACTTAGGATAGTTTTTTTCCCTCCAACAGCGGCGAGGAGGAAAGCACCCCAAATTTCTTTTAAAGAACTATATATATATATATATATTTTCTAAAATGATTTGCATACCTGCCTGCAATTACAGTGGAGATAAGGGAAGATGCATTATGCATGTAGCATAAAATTGGCAGAAAATAATTAACTTTTGGGTCCTTTTATTTTGTGGGGGGGCGGGGAGGGGAGAGGGACACGCAACTGCTGTCATTTCTATGAAAAGACACCTTCAGATAAATATCAGACAGATGCTGCATTCGCCCTGGTTCTAGCTCGCTTGAGGCTCATGTCAGGATAACATCTTTTCCTCAGCCGCTCTTGCAAGCTAAGCAGGTTGGATCTCTGTCTCGATCCTTTAGCAAGCACCTTGATCCCTGAAACTCTGTCATCGGGAGCGACAGCAGCTGCAAAGCCTTGCTGAGGCTTTTACAAGCCGGTGGCCCAGGGACTGAGCTGTCACTTAGGAAGGCGCCTGGTCGGAATCTCATCTCTGCCACAGATTCACTAGGTGTCCTTAGGCAAGCCACTTAACTGCCTTGGCCTCAGTCCTCTCTCTGCAATATGGGCATAATGAGGACCACAGCCTGCCTTGCGGGTTTGCTGCTGCAGCCATTATGGAGCATTTTAAATATTGCAGTGTACTTTGTAAGTATTATTATTATTATTGATGCCCAAGTTAATTATTACCTACTGCCAGGTTTTATTAAAGAGGGTTCACAGGGTTGCCAGATTTGAGTTGGAAGGTTCCTGGAGATTTACAGGGTGGAGCCTGGAAAGGGTATCATTTAGGAGACGGGGGACCTCACCACGGTATAATGCCATAGAGCCCACATAGGAATGCCAGCCTCCAGGTGAGGCCTGGGGATCTCCTGGAATTACAGCTCATCTCCAGACTACAGAGATCAGTTCCACTGGAGAAAAGAGATGCTTTGGAGTGTGGACTCTATGGTATTGCACCCCACTGAGGTCCCTGCCCTTCCCAGACTCCACTCCCAAATCTCCAGGAATTTCCCAACATGAAGCTGGCAATCCTACCTTCCCATCCCTTGCTGGTGGCCAGGGGGAACCTGGGGAACCTAACTCCACCCTCAAAAGCTGCCATTTTCTCCAGGGGAACTGATCTCTGTCATCTGGAGATGAGCTGTAATTCCAGGGGATCCTGGGAGTAATTCTGGGAGATCTCCAGGTCCCACCTGGAGGTTGACAACGCTCAGTGTTCATAGTTCGACTCCCAGGGAAAGGCTTGGACTGGAGGCTGGGGTGGAGCCCGAACGGCCTGTTCAGTTACAGCAGTTTGTGACACTGTATCCCTGGTAAACTTAGCTTGGCCTTCCATGTCTTCTCTCTCAATCGAGATATATGATGAGAGTAAGAGTCAGATGGGTAGCTGTGTTGGTCTGAAGCAACAGAACAAAGTTTGAATCCAGTGGCACCTTTAAGGCCAACAAAGCTGAATTCTTGGTATATGCTTTCATGCACACTGGACTTAAAGGTGCCACTGGACTCAAACTTTGTTCTGTCGTTGGAGTATGTCTGCCAGGCTCCTACAGTCTCCCCAAGCCTTTGGTAATCACGAGTTGACCTCTTACCACAGACGCCCAGACACTAATCTTGCTTCATCTTCCTTGCCTAGTTTAGAATAATAATACTTACTCAACCTCTCTCTTATCATTTGCATCCCTCCATTTCTAGGGCTGCATATACAGGGAACCTTATCTCATTTTATTCCCAACCCGTTTGAAGGTAGCGGTGAAGCTGAGACATCACGGGGTGTGATTTTTCATCCCAGTGCCCGAGTTTTTAGAATGTGGTTCACATCCATTAACTCAGCCATGCTCATGGCAATCCTGTAAGGTAGGCCCCTGTTGTTCTTATCACCTGGTTTGCAAACTGGAGTGGGGCGGGGGGAGATGAAGCAGAAAGAACAGGGGAACTAGTGAGTTCATGGTGGAGGCAGGAGATCCGAACTAGGATTTGGAAGCTCCTTTGTATCCTGTCTTGCCCTTGTGAAGTCTTAAACCCCCTCCCTCCTAATTAAATCCAATTACAGTAAAAAGATATCTAATCAAACAATAGCAGGCAGGCAAGCAAGCAAGCAAACAAAGGATATTAAATAAATACAGATTCTAAGATAGCAGCAGCAATAAAACACCTCAACTGTTACAATCTTTAGAATAGTTTTAGTGAGGCACCTGAAAGACAGTAACACTGGCATTGTGTGAACATGGCTGGGGGAGGGCAATCCATAAATGGGGTGCCACCACAGAGAAGGCCTTGTTCCCCATCTTCCTAATTTCAGAAGGCGGGGTAACTAGAGCAGCACTTCTGTGACAGGTTGGGCAGGTTCGTACAGAAGAAGATGGTCTTTCAGGTATCCCAGACCCCAGCTGCTGAAGGCTTTTTTTGGTCCAAGCTAACCATTTTGCATTGTGCCCCCAAACAAACTGGAGACCACACCTTCTAATATTGGTGGTAGATTCTAAATAGCACATCCCCATGAAGAAGATGGCTGCTAAACATAGGCGTAGGGTACGGGGGGGCTCAAGGGCTCGAGCCACCCCTGGCGAAACGGAGCGCCTGCTGCCATGCCTCCCTGGGTCCTTCCGAGGCCCAGCCGCCACTGCTGGAGAGGGAGAGGGAAGGGGTGGCCGGGGGGGGGGGGGGGAGAGAGAGATGCACCGGCGGCGGCAGCTGGCGGGCCTCGGAAGGGCAAAGCGCGCGCGCAAAGGAGCCCCCGCCTCCCCCGGAATTTCCAAAAGTCTACGCTCCTGCTGCTAAATAGTCGTCAATGGCAGCTCCCCACCCCCTAGTGCAATGCATTGCAGTAATATAACTTGGCTGCCACTTTGGCAAGGGTTTCTCAGTCTACATGGGCTGAAGCTGGCCTGATCTGGTGAAAGGTGCTTCATGCCTCAGAAGCTGCCAGGCTAGATGGCCATCTGACAGCAATGCTGACTCACTATAAATTTAAGCAGATCGTAGGGTTGCCAGCCTCCAGGGGGTGGCTGAAGATCTCCTGGGATTACAACTGATCTCTAAGTGACACAGATCAGTTCACTTGGAGAAAATGGCCACTTTGGAAGGTGGATTCTATGCAGGGCTGCCAGCCTCCGGGGGGGGCCTGGGGATCTCCCACTTTTACAACTGCTCTGCAGCTGACAGAGATCAGCTCACCTGGAGAAAATGGCTAATTTGAAGGGTGGACTATGGGATTGTACTATGCTGAGGCCCCTCCCCTCCCCTAACCCCACGCTCTCCTGGATCTACCCCCAAAGTCCTTGCAACCCTATGGCATTCTACCCAATTAAAATGGCTCCCCAAATCCCGCTTTCCCAATGCTCCATCCCCCAAAATCTCCAGGTATTTTCCAACCTGGAGCTGGCAACCCAAGCAGATTGTGAGAGGGAGGGCAGGAAGGGATGAGCCAGTGCTCAGCTTTTGTGGCCCTTTCTTATTGGCCCAGGGTGATGCCATTCGCTACTTTGGGGTCAGGAAGGAATTTTCTTCCAGGCCAGATTGGCCCAGGGATTCTGGAGGGTTTTTTTCCCCTTCTCTGGGCATACGCAGGGGTCACTGGGGGAGGGGGGAGGAGGTAGCTGCTAATTTTCTGCACTGTGCAGTGGGTTGGACTAGATGACCCTTTGGGTCCCTTCCAGCTCTATGTATCTGTGTTTCATGTAATATAAGGGCAGGATGCCAGTGTGGAGTAGCTGTTAGAGTGCTGAGCTATGTATCGGAGGACCCTATTTTCAATTCCTGCTCTGCCATGGAAACTCACTAGGCTGGATGCATTGCGCCCTCTGATGGAACGGATGACTGTTGTAAATTCTAAGCTGGATAATTTGCAAAACAAGGTTGCTGAGGCGAACAGTAAATCTGAACAAACTGCTAAAGAGGTAGAGAAAGTCAAAGCCAAGACAGAAAATATTGATCAGAGACTGCACGTGGTGGAAAAGGAAAGATCCTCTGATAAGGAATATTTTTTGAAGCTTCAAATGGAAAGGTCAACATTTTTTTAAGATTTCAAGGTGTCTCTGAACAGAAAGATGAGAATCTCAAGAAGCTAATAAGTGAAGCTTTAGCTCCAATGACAGGTTTACAGGTGGAATCACTTCAAAGCAATATGGATATGGTCTACAGAACCTATCCTGAATTTCGGGGGGGGGGGGGGACCTGCCAGGAGAAGTTGTGGTGCGATTCTCTAAGAAATCTACCAGAGATGTGGTGCTCAAGGCCACCAACAGGACAACCTTGAAAGTCAAAGGTGAAGAAGTTAAAAGTCTTAAAGGACATTCCTTTTGAAATAAGAAAGAAGAGGAAACCTTATAAAAATTTAACTACATTTCTTCAAGCAAGTAACACCATGTACAGATGGATAATACCTGAGGGCCTGGCTTTCACTTAAAGATAAAAAGCAAAAGATTGAATCTGTTGCCAAGGCAAAGAAATTTCTGAAACAATTTCGAGATGGAAAAAAGAAAACGTCCACAGAGGAAGAATTGGATCAGCAAGGAAGTATATATGGACTGGAAAGTTCTGAATCATCAGCGAGAAGTTCTGAGGTAGAAGACTTTGAGGCTGAATTGGGAGCAGCAGCCCCAAGACCCCAGAAAGCCAAAAAAACTTTATGAAAGAACCGAAAAGAAAGAAGAAAGGATTATTTTCTTTTTAACTGAAAAGTTTGAATTGTTGTATTTGTATGCACTTGTTTTGAAAACAGCTATTCGCTTATTTTAGGATATTAGGGATATTAACTGAAAGTTAAGGATGCCTTGAAATATTAATCATTTTCTTGAATGTAACTAAAATGTTAGACTTATTTTTAGTAACAGCTTGGTCTCTGTATATGTAGAGGTAGTGTTTTTAGTGTTTTTAGTTATCGTGTTTGTAGTGTGTAGAAATAAAATTATATATATATATGTGTGTGTGTATGTGTGTGTATATATATATATATATATATACTCACTAGGCCGGTCTCCCCTCTCAGCCTGACCCACCTCACAGTGTTGTTGTGAGGATAAAAAGGAGAAGGGATGGACCACATATGCCTTCTTCCCGAGGTTGTTGTAGAAAGGAGACAGGATTTTCTTGGAGAAAATCAAACCAACCAGTCAAATACACTTGTTCTACACAGTTCCAAGCTGCGATTCTGATCTTTAACCAAACAGGGCGAGTATCACCTCCATGATTTTGGATTTGCAACATTTGCATGTTTTGTGCTGTATGTGTCTGTCTGTTTCAGCGTGAAGAGAAGGGAAGTTTAGTTAATAAACTGGTAATCAATGGTGGGAGGGGTCAGGGGGCGGAGTAGCCATGCCTGCAGACGATTCATTACGACGCCTGAAAATGAGGCCGTGAGATTAATAAGTCTTTGATTTATCGGCACTCCAGGCCCCTGAACATTACTCACGGTGCGGCATGGACAAGGCCTCAATTCCCACCTTGGCCTGTGAGAAATGGGGGGGGCGGCAGGGGGAGAGGATAGGTGCCAGGACCCATCCGGATGAAGCCCTAAACGCCTGGCTTGTCGAGGCATTAACGGCTTTGTTGCAAGCCCCAAAGCCATGAAAGATTCCCTCTGGACTGGGGGGTAATTGTTATTGATTATGAAGGCAGATAAATCCAGCAGGAAGCAGCTGGTGAAAAGCCACCGCTGGGATAGCAGCAGACTGCCTTCTCTGGTCCCTTCGTTGATTAGTAACAAAATGATTCCCCAGCTTGCCTAACCCTGCAGCTGCGGCTCTGGCCGCTTAGGGCCAAGGAGGGAATGTAAAGCGGGGTGAAAAATCCTGGCCGCCCCCTGGCCTCAAAAGCCGGTGCCGGCATCTCAGTGTTGCAGTAGGATTCTAGACCAGATCTCTGCATCGTGGCAGCAAACTTCTGCTACCATTAATTCCACCTATTAGGATGCTCTTCTTGCAGTTCCATCGAAGGCTGGTGCTGGAGAACCTCTTGGTAGAGAGACTAATACAGGCGGGGAGGTTCCACTGGGATGGAGCACTTCAGGCGCTGTGCCGGCTTGCCAACCTCCAGGTGGGGCCTGGAGATATCCTGGCATTACAACTGATCTCCAGATTATGGAGACCAGCTCCCCCGGAGAAAATGACCACTTTTGGAAAGTGGACACTACAGCTATGTACGCTCCCCTCCCCAAACCCCACCCTCCAGGGGTTCCACTCTCAAAACCTCCAGGTTATTTCCCAATCCAGAGCTGGCAAATTTAGCACTAGAATCTCCTTGGCCAGCCTTATGTACTGTCAGTCCTTGTCTCTCCAATTCCCTACATGAGTTTTAAAGATTTGGGTATGAGGAAGAAGAAGAAGAGATTGAATTTATATCCCGCCCTTCACACAGAGTCTCAGAGCAGCTTACAGACTCCTTTCCCTTCCCCTCCCCACAAAAGACACCCTGTGAGGTAGGTGGGGCTGAGAGCTCTTTCAAGAACTGCTCTTTCAAGAACAGCTCTGACAGAGCTATGGCTTGCCCAAGGTCATCCAGCAGCTGCGAGTGAAGGTGTGGGGAATCAAACCTGGTTTTCCTAGATTAGAGTCAACAGACTTAACCACTACACCAAACTGGCTGGAAAGAGTAAATGGGCTTTAATTTTCATCATTTATTACATTCTTTATACTACCCTTTCCCTAAGGAATTTAGGGCAGTGGTTGTGATTCTTCCCCTCCGCCATTTTATTCTCACAGCAGCCCTATCAAGTTAGGCAAGACAAGTAGGGATTTAATCCAGATCTCCCTAGATCTGACCAGCACTCTGACTGTTACATCACACTGGTTTCAGGTAACCAAGAATCAGGATTGCTAGTGAGGCAGAGGACTGAGAATCAGGCACCTAGAGGAACAGTGACTGGAGGAATTGTGGGATAGGGGCCAGGATGGAGGAAGAGCTTACTTGTGGCCTAGGGATGTGTGCGCGTGTGCGTGCGTGCACCCCACAGCTGGGAAACGGAGAGATGAGGCTGGGAATTCAGTGATGCAGGCAGGTCGAGGAAGTGTGAACAATCTTTTTTACTTAGAGGTGTGGGTCCCTGCTATATTGCTTTCCCGCTTGTCCCTTTTTTCATTGTGTGAAACACATTGTGTGAATTGCTAGCGTCGTAATCCCCCAGGGTCCAGTTCCGCTCTAAGGTTTCTAGAAGTTAAATCTCTGTGGGGGTGGGTGCATCTCTTTTGCACGTTCTTGTTAATGAGCGCGCATGAACACTAAGGGACTGCGTAGTACGCAACTTGAAAAAGTCTTCAGAAAAATACATATTTGGGGGAAGGAACTGTGAAGGGATGCTCCCTACAAGAATTGGGGTGTTAGAAGCATGGTTGCTTCCACATGGGCATGACTCCCCATAATTGCCACCAGAGATGCAAATGTGTTCTTTGGAGTGGCAATGGAGTTTCCACATGGAGATTTGCTGTGTGCTTCTCCCCCTGCCCACCCACCCACCCTCGCTCCAGGAGCTAAATGCAGAAACAAAGCTCTGTCCCTGTTTTCATCTGTGGAACGTGGGAGAGTAAACTTGGGAGTCATTTTTCTTATGACTACTAATACTCCTTCTGATAGCCTATATTTAAAGTTGGTTGACATAATCAGCAGACTCCCGAGATTAAACTTCTCCTTTGCTGGGCTGTTTTGGGCTGCAGGTTGAAGAGTGGGAGAGAGAGTGAGTGAGTCTGTACATGTCTGAATCAAAAGTAAAACTCCCTACAGGTAGAAAACTAGCATATCAAGACAGGGAGGGGTTTTTAATGAGCTTCATTAACACAATATTTTTTAATTCCTCAGCTGTAACTTGACATGAAACCGTTCAGCAAAAGCTTTACCTGAGCTTTGCATTGATACTATCACCTGGCCTAAGGGACTGCTCAGGAAGTATTGGCGGGGCTAGGTGACAAAATTTTCAGGGCCTAGTCCCCAGGGAGGGGGGCTTATGGAGCCAGGTAAATGTTTATTTACTTCTTTTATTGTCTGCATAGGATGTTTGATTTAGGTCTGGGTAAGTCAGGGGTCCCAGAAGATACCTTTGTCTTGGGGGGGTGCATCGTGGCTTTTGACACTCCTGGCTTAGGGGGTGCTGTCTTTTAGATGTGTTCCACTGGTACTATGCGCCATACCTCTACAAGAGCAGTGGCTGGAAATCATGATCCCTAGCTTGCCTACTTGTGTAACATTCCCTCTTTCCTGAGCAGCTTTTCTCAGCTGTTTTCTACCACCTTCTGCTCTTTGTCCCATAGTTTTCTTTAAAGCAGGGGTTCCCAGCCTTTTTGAGCCTGGGGGCACCTTTGGAATTCTGACACAGCGTGGCAGGCACAGCCACAAAATGGCTGCCACAGAAGGCAAAGCCAGCCACAAAATGGCTACTGTGCCTTACCTTTAGTCACACTGTGAACATCCTTGGGCTGTGCTGGCACCACATTGGGGACGCCTGCTTTAAAGGGTCAATAGGATTCATGGTGCTTCTTGGTGCCCCATACCAGGCATAAGTATAAGATCAGGGCCTCAGTCTTACCTGCCTGTTGGATTCAGAGAAGTGCCTGCAGAGGTCAGAGGTTCCTCTCCTTGGATGTGTTTTTTTTTTAATGTGGTTGTCTTCCTCCTCCTCCTCTTCTGCCCATCGACCTTTCCAAAGGCCTTAACTCAATTTGCAAATTGAAAGAAGCTGCTTTACATTCTTGGTGCGTTGCCTGCCAGTCTCCTTTCCGTTCCTCCTCGGAGCGCACAAGTAAATTCCAAGGGTGCCTTCTGGGCCACCATGGGCCACCAAGATGGCTTAACGAGGTGCCTCTCTGAGGGAAAAAAGACCTCTCCCCTCTCAATGGCTCCTGCCCTTCTCCTCTTTTGTTGCTGCTTCACGCTCAGACCCGGTGGTCTGACTTGGCTCTGCTTTGCGACCCCATCCCAGTGGTGAATCAGTGTCTTCTCTTAAATTTTACCATCTGGGATGAAGTGGTTTGAAAACAGCACGAACTCACTCTTCTCCTTCTGAAAAAATTTGTTCTGTCCCCTTTCTCCCACTCTCTGTAAAATGCCAGGAAATTCCAGAGCTTACGTCCAGCAACGGCTCTTCCGAGAAATGGAGCTTCGGATTTCCAAGCAGCCCATGGAAGGATCTTTCTTCGTCAGAGCCCCCAGAAGAGTCTTTTCAAGGTCTGACAAGGAAAGAGGGAATCTCCAGCCTGCTTGACCCACGCAGCTCGCTTGTCAAGGATGGGTGGGCCTGTTGTTTAGCAGGATGAAAAGAGTGGATTTTCTTTCTCCCCCCAAAGCGATCAAAGTGTTCCCTCCGTGCACTGGCAATGGGGTTAAATCCTCCAAGCGACACCAGACTGACGGAATCAAGGCATAGACAGCAGCAGCAGCAGCTTCTGGAACCTGCAAAAGTCATTTGACAAGGCTGTTAAAGTCAAAGGGAGAGGCAGCAAAGGCGGGGGAGCTGGTCCCCCTCACCCTAGAGAGCTTTGCACGCTGGGGGCTTCTGTGTGCAGCCCTTCTGAGCCTGACCGATCAAAGTCAGCCGCTGGTGGGCCAAAGTCTTGGAGCACTGAGTGACAAAGGACAAGCCAGGTGCTCTCTCTCCCCCTCCACACCCACCCGCTTTACACACAGGGTTGCCATCCCTCCCACCACAGCTCAAGGTAGTTCTGCAGAGCATCGCTTCCCCGGGAACACTTCCCACTATCAGCTCCTCTGCCATGGAGCCCCTGTGTGGATTGCAAAGGATTCTGGGACACGTTTTGGGACACCCATTCAGAGCTCGTGCTGGGTACAAGCTAGGCTGGCTGGAGGACCACATTGTCACCTACATGAACAAAGAGAGTGACCCCAAAACACAATGCACCATATTGCGGGAACAAGGGCAGCCGGAGTGGGCCAGCTCTCGTTTAGCGAAGCTTGTTGGCTACTTCGTAACCTCTGAGAAACTTCCAAGGAATTTCCAGGGTCAAATCCACTTCTAAGAAGTGGCAGGCAGTGGCAAGTGGGTGTTTATTTATTTAAAATGTTTACATACTTGCCTTTCTCCCAGGCATCCCAGGACCCGGGGTGGGGGGGCGGTAACAACAATGTCAAAAACTATACAATACAGTTCAATCATACATTAAAAGAATATATGATACAGCCCATGACACTGTTTAGGTAACAGGACTGTATTACACATAGGAAGCTGCCTTATAACTGAATCAGACCATCAGTCTGTCAAAGTCAGTATTGTCTATTGCCAGTTTGGTGTAGTGGTTAGGAGCACGGACTCTATTCTGGGAGAACCAGGTTTGATTCCCCATTCTTGCGCGTGCAGCTGCTGGTGTGACCTTGGGTCAATCATAAGTTCTTTCAGAGCTGTTCTCTCATAGACAGTTCTTGAAAGAGCTCTCTCAACCCCACCTACCTCGCAGGATGTCTCTTGTGGGGAGGGGAAGAGAAAGGAGATTGTAAGCCACTCTGAGACTCCTTCAGGTAGTGAAGGGCGGGGTATAAATCCAGTCTTCTTCTACTCAGACTGGCAGTGTCTCACCAGCATCTCAGGTGGGAGGTCTTCAACGTCACCTACCGTCTGCTCCTCTTAACTGGAAATGCCAGGGATCGAACCTGGGACCTTCTGCATGCCAAGCAAAAACTCTTCCACTGAGCCATGGCCCATCCCTTTCTCAATTAGGGTGCTGTCACTTGTGAGGCTTCAACTGATTTAAGCTTAATACTGGGTTGGATGGATCCATTCTGCTAACGGCATCAGCTGTCTCCTGGTGCACAGAACCTTCCCCTGATGCCTGGAAGGCAAGAGGCTGTTTGGACACTAGAAGGGCCTCTTGCATCAGAGGAAAGTTCCGCGTACTGGATGAAGGTGCCACAGATAGCGGAACGGATCCGTAGGGAACCAAGCTGTTGTTATACTGAATACAAGAAGACAGGTCCCTGCTCCCAGAAGCTCCCTTGCTAAACTCTGGCATGTGGGAAACAGCAAAGGGGAGAAGGGAGATGCCGGTCAAGGTAAACAGAGGGACGTGGTGGTGGTGGTGGTAAAAAGTCACAGCCAACTTATAGCGACCACTGGTGGGGTTTTCAAGGCAAGAGATGAACAGAGGTGGTTTTTGCCCTTGCTTGCCTCTGCATAGTGACCCTGGACTTCCTTGGCCGTGTCCCATTTAGGTACTAAGCCGACCCTGCTTATCTTCTGAGATCTGACGAACTTGGGCTAGCCTGGTCCATCCAGGTCAGGGCAACCAGAGGAAGCAAAGTGGGTTATTTCAGTCACTCATACTTTCAGTAGGGGATGGAAATGACGGGGTTGTGCCGCAAACTTCATAGGTGTGGTGGACTTTGAAGTGGAAGATCTGGCATCTTTCAGGTATTCCAGGAGGTGATTTCAGGTCGAAGGGGAGCAAGGCAGAAAGAGTGGGGTCAGCTGAGGAAACTGGGCTCCGCAAATACATTACAAAGTCCTTGTGTTTGTTGAGGGAACAACACAAGGACTTTATATCATGTGTGCGACAGGAGTCTTGTGCCTCCCAGACCACACCAACTCTTCTCTGTTTGCAACGAGCATGCAGGGAGTAGCAGCTTTGGGCCCCTCCCTCCATGCTGTTTTCGCCTCCTCAAGCTGCCCTCGTGGAGCCTCAGTTATAAAAATTATGTTCGTCATATGGCTAGACATAAGTTTGACCATGGAACTAATAACAGATCTATGGGGCAGTTTCAGGACACAGAAATAGTGTGTGTGTGTGTGTGTGTGACACACACTAAAGATGCTTTTCCCCACTGACTTTGGTCGCAAACAGAAAAGAGACACTGTGCATCTGGGAGGCACAAAACTCCTGCTGCATGTCTGATACAAAGTCCTGATGTTGTTCCCCCACAAGCACAAGGAGCTAGTAATGTGTAGATGGAGCTTAAGGAGTCCTTTGCACCACTAATATAAAGGACGCCAACTAGAATACAAGTTATACTGAATGTACGTTTCACACAGTCAGGCAATACCCAGAATCCATATTAAACCCATACGGTGTGGACTAGATGACCCTGGAGGTCCCTTCCAACTCTATGATTCTATTATTCTATGAGGCAGAGCTGCTTGTTCCAAAGATCATGGGGGCTGCCCAGGGGTCTTTTCGAGCAGGAGCTCGGGGGAACTCAGCTCCAGGAGTTGGTGCCAGCCCCCCCCCCCCGTGGGGGAATGCCTGCTTGTGTCATGGCTGCAGCAAAATGACCCCGCCCCCTGGAAAGGTCCTTGTTCCTCTGACCAGCCTTCTGAAGGCTTCAGCCACCACTGAAGCTATCCTCCCAGAATAGTAGTATTTCTGAGGCTTGGATTAGTAGCTGTCCCCTCTCTTTCTTTCTTTCATTCTTTCTCTCTTTCTCTCTCTTCTTCTGACATACTTTGGGTGATGTCAGGTGGTTTAGCATATGCAAATAAATTATGCTAATGAGTTATGCTAATGAGTTCCTGCACCTCTTTTTCTGCGAAATGACCCCTGGGGCTACCAACAAAAATGGCAACCCTATGCTGAATCTCTCTTCACATCTGTTTGCCGCCCCACACAGTAGTGTCGGCTGCTGCTGCTGGATAGGGTTGCTAACTTCCAGGTGGAATCTGAAGGTTTCCTACTATTACCATCCGTCTCCAGACAATAGATACCAGTTCCCCTGGAGAAAATGGCCACACTGGAAGGTGGACTCTGTGGCACTATATCCCATTGAAGTCCCTCCCCTCCCCAAACCCCACTCTCCCCAGGCTCCACCCCAAAATCTCCAGGTATCTCCCAACCCAGAGCTGGCAACTCTTACTGCTGGAAGATGTGAGAAAAATGCATGTTGTAAGAGCAGGACACAGTGCAAGGGAAACTAGAGACCACAGAGGGGCAGGACAGAATTGGACATGGACGGTGGGGGACCGCACAATTTTCAGTGACAGCCCCCTGTCCATTTTGATGCGTAGTTCCACCCTCAAAAATCTCTGTAAAAGATAGAATTCAGGCCCAGTATTTCTCTAATTTGTCCAGAGGCCATCGGATGGACGGCGCTGCATGTCAGCCTAGAATGACAGCGTTGCCAAGGTATCTTTTTCACGGCACGTTCCTCCTGTGCTGCGGCCAGGCCTTCAGATTAATTTGCAAGAGGGAAAGGGGTGGGGGAAAGAGCAAGAGAGAGACCAAAAGACAAAGAGGGTTAGGATCTGATCTGGATTGCACAGCGGTAGGCTGCAAAATGTCCTCCTTTGCCCAGAATTAATTGGGAGCCCCCACTTCCAGATCCCCATTTCCATAACAGAAGAGCCGGTGCCCCCTTGCTAATGCAGACAAAAGTGCCAGGAGAGGGAGGCCCGGTCTCTGTATCTCCCCCGTCGCATAAGCAGCCTGGAAGCTTCAAGCCAATTTGTAAGAACCCCACGTTAGCGAGAAATGGTTTTTCAAAACCCTGCAGACCGTCAGCTTGCCTTTCATTAGGAGGTGGGTGAAGCCAGATAGCCCAGCTGTGATCCTTTATCTTCTTACCTTTCTTCTTTGAAGGTTTCCCATCCTGCTTTGGTAAGGGTGTGCGTCCGAGGCTAACGGGGATGAGCACAGCTGGACTGGTTTGCTGCCTATGGTGGGCACAGAAGGGAGACAAGCACTGCAAAATCTTCTGATTTCAGAAATGCTTCCTCCGCCCAGCTCCCACTGTCCAGTCAGGCTAGTGAGGCAGAATCAGGACAGAATGTTGTCAGCCAGTATGGTATAGTGGTCAGAGTGCTGACCTAGAAGGTGGTGGAAAGTGCTGTTGGTGACCCCATAGGGTCTTCAAGGCAAGAGGTAAACAGAGGTGGTTAGTCATTGCCTGCCCTGTGTAGTGGCTCTGGACTTCCGTCCCCAGGGACATCCAGTTAGCCTCAATCAGGGCCAGGGCTTTCTCTGCCCTGGCCCCTGCCTGGTGGAATGAGCTTCCATATGAGATCAGGGCCCTGCGGGACTTATTGCAGTTCCGCAGGGCCTGCAAGACAGAGCTCTTCCACCAGGCATTTGATTGACGCAGCAGTCGTTCCCCCCCCCCCCCCAAGCTTTTCTGACCCGGCTTTTCTGGCCAATCGTCCACCGGTGGCCTGACCTTGATTGGTCATCTGCTTAGATACTGAATTGCTTTAACATCTGACCTCTTTGTTTACATGCTATTTTACGATATGATATTTTATGTGTAAATTGTTATTTTAATACTTGTGCTGCCCCAGTCAGCATTAACTGTAGGTAATAGTAGTTTAGTAAAACTGCTGTGTATCTTTAAGTGCAGTTGCGCCTGGGAATTGTAGTCCTGAGCTAGGTATCCCAAAAGCATCCCTCTGACTGGCTCATCAAGAGTAATTTCCTGAGCGCAGAGGCGCGAAGGTAGGAGTTTTATTGTCCTTTTCCATTTTCTTTGTCTATCCTTACTGCAAGGAGAAGGGGAAACCCATCTCTTTCTCAACACAGCAACAGAAGATTTGAATCACAAAGATGTAACTTTTCCACCCAGCTATCAGCTAAGGTCGTGAGTACGTGATCTACTGAATGCATGTGAAGTTAAATAAATATGGTTTAAGTCTATACAGTGTCTGTGCGTTGATCACATCCTAGAAAGCATTCAGCTCAAATGGAGCTAAGTGCTGGACAGGAACAATACTATGTTAATTGTGTCATTTTAATTGCTGTACACTGCCCTGAGCCTGTTTTGGGAGGGTGGTATATAAATCTAATAAAATAAATAAAAATAAATAAATGATTGCTCTCTTTAAATATTTGAAGGGCTGTCACTTAGAGAAGGGCAGGGAGCTGTTCTCATTGGCAGCAGAGTAAAGAACTTGCAATAATGGGTTTAAATTAAGAAGAAGAAGAAGAGAAGAGATTGGATTTATACCCCGCCCTTCACTTGTAGTCTCAGAGCGGCTTACAAACGCCTTTCCCTTCCTCTCCCCACAACAGACACCCTGTGAGGTGGGTGGGGCTGAGAGAGCTCTGAGACAATTGTCCTTGAGAGAACAGCTGATACAGAGCTACGGCTTGCCCAAGGTCATCCAGCCAGGTGCAAGTGGAGGAGTGGGGAATCAAACCTGGTTCTCCCAGATTAGAGTCCGTGCACTTAACCACTACACCAAACTGGCTCTCCAGTTTGAGAGCAGGAAGGTACCTGCTGGATATTAGGAAAAGCTTTTTTACAGTAAGAGTTGTGCACCAGTGGAACAGGCTGCCTAGGGAGGTGGTGAGCTCCCCCTCCCTGGCAGTCTTCAAGCAGCATCTGGACAGACACTTGTCAAGGATACTATAGGCTGATCCTGCTTTGAGCAGGGGGTTGGACTAGATGGCCCGTGTGGCCCCTTCCAACTCTGTGATTCTATTATTCTTAAAACCAAGTGCTAGCTAGGTCCGACTCTGCTTAGCTTCCAAGATCTGATGAAATCGGGCTATTAATTCGGGTCTTCCAGCCCAGCTAGTCAGGGCTGGGCTGGAAGACCTGAATTAATGTTCCTCAGTCTGCCATGGTGGTGGTTGGAAAGTGGTCTACTAGTTTTGATAGGACTTTTTTTTTTAAGGGGATGGTGGTAGGAGGGGATTCTGCACATCTCTGCTTTTGGGCCAAGGTCCAAGGACTTCTGGATTGGAGGGGGGCTTGAACATACGTCTTTTGAAAGGGTACTGTCAAACACTGGTGGACATCCAAAACCAAGCTGGATAAGGTGGCCCCTTTTGCTAACTGTGTCTGGTTCCAGAGTGCAGCAGGATGGGACAGATGCAGGGGCCCTAAAGGCTGCAAGGAGAGCTCACTGGAAATAGATATGGAAGTGGGACCAAACCTTCAAAGACATCACGTAGCACATGGTGATGCTGACCCACAGTTCATCTAGAGTCAGAAAGGTCACGTTTTCCAAAAAAAAAAATCCATCATTATTTATTTACTTACTTACTTCACTTATACCCCAACCTTTCTCATCAATGGGACCCCAAAGTGGCTTATACATCATTCTCTTTGCCATTTTATCCTCACAGCACACTTGTGAAGTGAGTTAGGCTGAGATTCTGTGAATGGCTCAAAGTCTCACCTGGCAAGCTTCCATGGCAGAGTGGAGATTCAAACCTGGGTCTCCGAAAACCCAGTCCAATATTCTAATTGCTACACCACACTGGCTCTCTTTTAGAAAGCGTATCTATGCCACCCCATAATCACCGGGCAAGCGAGCAATTTAGCTTGGCTTGTATGTGTGAGTCATCTCATGGAGGCCTCTGGGGTGTGCATGAGTTCCATGTGCCCCTGTTTATCCAGGTCAACCCGTTTTCTTTTACTCACTCCTGGTAAAAATCACGGCTCTTATTCTGTCCATGTTTCTACCTCTTGAGGATGTCTTCTTAACATTTCTGTGCAATCTGTTTGTTATTCAGGACCCATCTCCCTCTCCAGAGTCTCTAGAAGAGGGATCTCCAATGTTTTTGAGTCTGTGGCCGCCTTTGGAATTCTGACATCGGAGGGTGAGCACAGCCACAAAATGGCGGCCACAGATGGCAGAACCAGCCACAAAATGGCTGACTTTCAGCCACACAGTAAATATCCTTGCTCTGCGGTGGTAACTGCTGCCAAAGCTACATTTTCAAAAATCTGCACAGCCAATCAAATCTCCAGTGGCCAGTCAGAAGGCCAGCTGTGCAAAAGCCCTAGCTGGCCCGGCCCGTGTTCTAAAAACACTTAGCGGGTGCCAGGAAGGTGTCTGTGGGCACCATGGCGACTGTGGGTACTATGCTGGGGACCCCTGCTCTAGAAGTGAAATCTTACAGTCAGTGCTCCCTCCAAGCTATGGAGTCTTGTAAGCAAAAATTCTACTTTGTGAGCTATGGGCATTAAAGCTGTGAGCAAGTGGTTTAGCTACTGCATAAATTAGTTTGCTCTGGAGCCATCCTTCCTGAGCGAAGACAAAAATGCATGAGCCGGAGGCAAAAAAACTGTGAGCTAGCTCACACTAACTCAGCTTAGAGGGAACACTGCTTACAGTAGAAAATGGATGTGTCTCTAGTGCGCATGCATGTAATGCTTATGCATGAACACTCATGTACCGTGCATCACGCAGCCTCGCCATTTCAAATCCAGCAGTGGCTTGGGTATGTTTTTGAACTGTTGATAGCACATTGTAGGACAATTATGCTTCCCTCCCCCCTTCACATATGTCTCTCACCAAAAGAACGGTCACACTCTGAGCTTTTAAATCAATGCAGGACAAGGCTGCCTCAGAACAAAAGAATGCAGCCTCCAGCTGGGCAGCGAAGAGCCTTCAACAATGCGTAACAGTGGAGGAGGAGGCGGAGCTTGCATAGCCATCTTTGGCTTGCCATTTGAGGTGTTACAAACACATCCCTCTTTCCACCTGTGGAATGTCGGAGGTGAAGGGGTGCATTCTCTGTTTGCATGCCCAACTCCCCCTATCTGACAAAGGCTGGTGGAGGTGACCGATGTCCTCCTGCGTGGGGCTCCCCACAATCCCGAAACTGGCTTTGTCCAAGCTTAGGCAGCAACGCTTTTCAAAAGTCCTCTTTTCCTAATTAATCCACCAGTGGGTTTTCCTTTTAACGTTTCAAGGCGCTCTGCCTAATGAAAGGAGAAGCGGCCATCGCGCAGAGGCCCTGAAGAACAAACGGGGAACGCCATTTCTTTCTTCCTAGGGGGGCTGAGATACAGCAGTGTATGTTTAAAAATAAAAGGGGAGCGTGTATGTAGGCATTTGCTCCTCCTCCTCCTCCTCCGAGCTCAGAGGCTCAGCTTAATTCCCCAACTTTGATGTTCTGATTGGAGCTTTCTTCTCATTTAGCAGCAAAGAAACGGAGAGGCACTTTGATAACTCTCTCTCGAGTCATGCGTGCTGCTAAATATCATAACGAACCCTCGTAATTTCTTCTGCAGTGAGGTGTAAGTGCCTTGGTAATTTTTTTTCAAGTGGGGCACTCTATATGTGCTTCTGTGTGGTGGCGTGAAGCATTTAGGCTGTTCTGAAACTAAGACTTTATTGTTTTATTCGGGAATTCACTGAGGATGTAGTGGTAGTCACAGGCATAGACAGCTTTAAAAGGGGATTTGATAGATTCATGGAGGATAATATCAGTGGCTGCTAACCATGGTGGCCAAAGGGAACCTCCACATTTAGAGGCAGTCAACCTCTAAATCTCAGAGCCAGTGGGCAACATCAGGGGATGGCCTCGGCCTCTCTGCCCTGTCATTGGACCTCCAAAGGAACTGATTGGTCACTGTGTGAGATAGGATGCTGGACTAGAGGGACAACTGGTCTGATCCAGCAGGGCTCTTATGTTTTTATCTATTTTGGCCAAAATGTATCCCTAAAATTGGCTACTGATTTAAGAGAGGATAGGGAAGGTGCTGTTCCTTTCTCTTGCGGTGCACATGACTTGTTCTGTAATAATTTGGACTGAAGCACACTTAAAGAAATATGAATTGATTAGTTGAGTCTGCATTGATTTCCATATGAAGAAAACAGAAGGGGAAAAGCATATTTTTTTTCTAGATGATGAACATATCTATCCCAGGAGGCATCACTGCAGAAGAAGCGTTCTTTCCTAACAGAGAGACAGAGGGAGACAATGCCTTTTCTTAGTGCTCAAGCTAAAAAGAGGCATTCCCACCTTTTAAGAACATCAGAAGAGCCCTGCTGGATCAGACCAGTGAGGGTCCATCTAGTCCAGCATCCTGTCTCACACAGTGGCCTCAACCAGTTCCTCTGAAGGGCCAACAACAGGGCATTCCCCTGATGTAGCCCCCTGGCTCTGGGATCCAAATGTTGACTGCCTCTGAACATGGATGTTCCCTTTAGTCACCAGGGCTAGTAGCCACTGATAGACCTGTCCGCCATATTTTATGATAGAAGGGAGAACACCTCTTTATAGAGGCCTTAAGTCCCATTCATTCAGGAGGAAGGCTGTAATAAATAATGCCCATGGGCATCACAGCAGGCACCAGAAGAAATATCCCCTCCTGCATGTGAACAAAGGTGAAATACATCTCCCTAGACTGTGCCTGAACATACCACAGGAGGCATATTCTTGGTAAAGCCATTCCTTCTTGCATGAGGGAGAAGCACGAATGCTTCTTCTGAGATGGTGCAGTTTGCAGTTTTCATGTGTATTAGTTAGGGATGAGCACAAACTTGCTCACAAACTAAAGTTCATGATGAACTTTGGGCAGTTCGTACTTTGCGAAATCAAGTTCACGGCAGGTCACCCGATGCAAACTTTCCACAAATTTTCAAGCTGTTCATGGAGGTTTGTGCCAGTCCACAGAACCTCAAAGCAACAACTTGAAGGGCATGTAGAGGAGCATCTGGGGGAGGTCACCCACAACTTCGATGTCTCTAGCGTGCACAGGATCTGTTCTATACACTCCTGAACCTTGGTCATTTTGACAGGAGCAGGAACCTGTGCAAGGTAGAAACATAAAAGTTGTCCCTCCCCCAAATACCCCTCTACCTACCTACCTTCCCCAGAAAGCACTTTCCTGGGCGCACCTTCTGGGGGGCCCATAACTTGGGTCCCGTAGACCCAATCCTCACCAGCCATGGAGTGCAGATAGAGGCGAGTCAGCTGGAGAGCCCCTGTGAGTTTGGTGTCTCTAGCATGTCGGGGGGCTGTTCCGCCTCCTTACAAACCTCACCAGTCCATGAGATAGCTAAAAAATGGTGATGGTTCATGCCCATCTCTAATACTTCTATTAAAAATATTTTTAGAATTAAAAATCATAGAGTACCCTGTTAGTCAATCAAAACATTGGCAATTCGTCTGACCCGTTAATCTACCTAGCACTGTAGTCCCAGTAAGAACATTTGGCTTCTATACAAGACATTTCACATCCATTAGGCAAAAGTTGGTTGCACCTGAATTTGTTACCCTTGGATGAGAGTTATGCTCGTTATTCATTCCGTGTGTTTTGCGGAGGTTTTTAAAATTTGATTGCTTTCATTTTGATTATTTATTCTTTGGTTTAATGTGGTTACCTGCCTTAGGTTCCAGCTGTGCTGGGTAGGCTTAGAAAATATTTCAAATAAATGTTTTCCTCTTTCTTCCCTGTGTTATTAGATTGCGAGCCATTGTTTTAAATGATAAAATTGCCTTATATGCATTGGCAGAAAGATGGTAAAAAAGTGTGCTCCAGTAAGCTAATCATATCAGTAGTCCTTTACATCAGCCCTTCAAGGCAGGCCAGTATCATTTGCGAATGGCATCTGGGGTGTGGATGAATTCAGGGGCTTGGATTCACTAAGTGGGTCTTTATTTGAGAGCTAGCAGTAATTTTAAATGGGCAAAATACCTATATGCTGTAGGGTCGCTGGTCACCTCTTCACACTGTTCTTTCCCAGGAGTTTGCAGAGGATCCTGCACAGGGGGCGAAGTGATGAGAGTGTATAGATCTATGGTGCAGTCTCACTTGGAATACTTTGTACAGTTCTGGTCACAGAATTCCAAAAGGACATCACAGAGCTGGGGCAAGTACAGAGGAGGGCAGTTAAGATCATTAGGGGTTGGAGCACCTTCCCTATGAGGAAAGGCTAAAGAGTCTGGGACTTTTTAGGTTAGAAAAGAAACAACTAAGGGGGGGGAGGGAACATGACTGAGATTTATAAAAATTATGCATAGGGTAGAGAGAGTTTACAAATAGAACTTTTTCTCCCTCTCCCCAAATACTAGAACTCAAGAGCATCCAATGAAGCTGATGGGCAGTAGGTTCAGGACAGATAAAAGGAAATACTACTTTACACAGAGAGTAATTAAAATGTGGAATTTGCTGCCAGAGGATGTCCTGATGGCCACAGGAATAAACAGCTTTAAAAGGGGATTACATAGATTCATGGAGGATAAGTTTAGTTCTGTCAGAGCTGTTCTTGAAAGAGTAGCTCTTGAAAGAGCTCCACCTACCTCACAAGGGTGTCTGTTGTGGGGAGGGGAAGGGAAAGGAGTTCATAAGTCACTCTGGGACTCCAAGGGAAGGGCTGGGTATAAATCCAATCTCTTCTTCTTCTTCTGTCAGTGGCTACTAGCCACGGAGATTGAGGGGGAACTCCACAATCAGAGGCACTAAACCTCTGAATCCCAGAGCCAGGAGGCTGCATCAGAGGAAGACCTCAGCCTCAATGCCCTGTTGTTGGCCCTCCAGAGGAACTGGCTGGCCACCGTGTGAGACAGGATGCTGGGCTAGATGGACCTTTGGTCTGATCTAGCAGGGTTCTTCTTATGTTTTGGGCAAGATCTTGGTAAGAGCTACTGTGATAGAGCGGTTAGAATGTTAGAGTAATATTGGAGAGCTCCAGGTTCAAATCACCACTCTGCCATGAAACTTACTTGGTAACTTTGGGCCCAGTCACTGTTTTGAGGATGGAACAGAGGAGGGGAGAAGCACGCCTGCTTCCCTGTGCTCACATGAACCCATGAAGCTGCTGTATACTGAATCAAACCATTGTCCATTAAGGTCAGTATAGTCAACTCAGGCTGGCAGCAGCCCTCCTTGGTCTCAGGTAGAGGGTGTTCACATCACCTACTGCTAGGGTTGCCAATCTCCAGGTGGTAGCTGGAGATTCCCCACTAGTACAACTAATCTCCAGGCAACAGAGATCAGTTCACCTGGAGAAAATGGTCGCTTTGGAAGGTGGACTCTATGGCACTATACCTCAATGAGGTCCCTCCCCAAACCCCACCCTCCTCAGGCTCCACCCCAAAAATCTCCAGGTATTTCCTAACCTGGCGCTGGCAACCCTACCTACAGCCTGGTTCTTTTACTGGAAATTGCTGGGGATTGAACCTGGGACCTTCTGCATGCCAAGCAGATGCTCCACCACTGAGCCACAGCCCCTCCCTTTGAAGCAAAGGGTGAGGCAGCGGTAGACACAACAGAATAACCTTAGACCAGCCTGGGATCTGTGGACCCCTGATGCAGCTCCTGCTTAACCATATCTTCATCCTCTTCATGAAATTTTTATCCCGCCCTTCCTTTAAGGAGCTCCAGGTGGCATATGTGGCTCCCCTCTCCTCTGTTGCATTCTAATAACCAATGCTCCCTCTAAGCTGTGGGGTCTTGTGAGCAAAAATTCTACTTTGTGAGCTACTGGCATTAAAGTTGTGAGCGAGCGATTTGGCTACGGCATAAATGAGTTGGCTCTGGAGCCATCCTTCCTGAGCTAAGACAAAAATGAGTGAGCCGGAGGCTAAAAAACTGTGAGATAGCTCACACTAACTCACCTTAGAGGGAACACTGCTAACAACCCTATTGGGTAGGAAAGGCTGAAGGTGAGTGGTTAGCCCAGGGTCATGCAGCAAGGTTTTTGTTGGGTTCAACCTGGCTGTCTCAGATCCTAATCTGACAAATTCATGGCCATGCCAAATGAAAGATGATAAAGGGTTTTGGGGGGGGGGGTGTCCCTCATTCTTCTAAGCCCTCCCAGGCCTACCAATGTCTTTGACTGGAGAGCCAGTTTGGTGTAGTGGTTAAGTGCGCGGACTCTAATCTGGGAGAACCAGCTTTGATTCCCCACTCCTCCACATGCACCTGCTGGATGACCTCGGGCAAGCCATAGCTCTGTACCAGCTATTCTCTCAAGGACAGTTGTCTCCGAGCTCTCTCAGCCCCACCCACCTCACAGGGTGTCTGCTGTGGGGAGGGGAAGGGAAAGGAGTTTGTAAGCCGCTCTGAGACTCCCAAGTGAGTGAAGGGCAGGGTATAAATCTAGTCTCTTCTTCTTCTCTTCTTCTTCTTTTGTTCCATCCAGGGCTGTCATGGCCACGAGCTTTCTCCATCCTGCAACTGGGCTCTGAAACGGAGCCGCAGCAGTACCCTGAGGTTGTTGATGGTACGTGAGCTCCGGCAGCGGCCTGTCAGGTTTTGTTAACCTCCCACCTTGCTCGGCATGCTAATTTTGATTTCCCCCCTTAGCTTGAAATCTTTTCAAGTTATGGAAAAAAGGCAGGAAATCTTTGCAAGATGGGAGGCGGAATAAACCAGCATGTGTGTCGTCCCCCCCCCCCCCCCCCCATTCTGCCAGTTCCTTCCAGTAGCATCTTGCCTGTGTTGGGATTGGGGAATTCACCCTGACACATCTTTCCCCTCCAGCTCCAGCCCCGTCTCTTGGCCTCCTGTCTTGTGCAAAAGTGAAGGGGGGGGGGGGATGGACAGGGCAGAAACCTGCCTCTCTGTGGGTCTTGTGCATAAATCAGGCATGGCTTGTGTGTGTGTATGTGCGTACAAGTGCGGGCGGGGGGGGGGGGAGGAGAGAGGGGGGACTGCCAGAACAATTGTAAGCAGGGAGTGCCATTAATTATGAATGGGCAACAAGCAGTTTCCCTGTTGTTTGTAAATTAGCTGCTGCCTGTTTCCTTATTCTAAATTTATGCTTCTTAGAAAAAGGAGGTTGTTCCAAGGGGCAGGGGGGAGACATCATCTCATAGTTTTCCATTGAAATATCCTGCAAGGAGAGAGGCCAGGCTTCAAGAATGGAAACCTGAAGGTATCTGGGCTTCCATTGCTGTTAGCTCGTGGTCACGGGCTGCGGGGGCAGGATGATGCCCTTAGGAAGGAACATACCTGCCAGCTGCCTTATGCAGAGTCAGTAGGAATGTCATCAACACCCAGTTTCTCCGGGGATCTCCCACTATTACAGCTGGTCTCCAAGTGGCAGGTATCAGTTCTCCTGGAGAAAATGGCTGCTTTGTGTTGGAGAAATGAGCATGTAATGCAAGGCCTGAGAAATTCAGTCATTATAGGGTTAACCTATGCAACTTGTTTGTTTACCTATGTTAGCCTGGAAGTGATACCTGGCAGCTGGCCAATTATCTGTAAGCCTGGGAAAACTAAAGGTGTACTGTCTTGCTAATTGGTCAATGATATCAGGTGTTTCCTTTCAGGGGTCAAGAAGAGGGAGAGATCCTCCATTGCAATCTCTCACTCTCTATCAGTATGTCTTAGTGTGAAGACGGAGCACAATGCAGCTCCTTAGAAAGCATGTTTTGTTTATTTGTAGCTAATCCCGTTTACCTTTTCCCTTTAGTAATAAACTTCTTTTAAACTAAAAGAAGCAATCTCTTCTTTCCAGAAAAGCAAGATTCATTACTCTGAATTTTTCTTGATTATTGGACAAAAGTCCTAACACTTTGGAAGGTGGAATCTGCAGCATTATGGCCTATTGAAGTGCCTCCCGTCCACAAACCCCATCCTCCTCAGGCTCCCCCCCAAAATCTCCAGGCACTTCCCAGTCTGGATCTGGCAACTCTAAGAGTCGGGCCCCTGGGCTCCCTATCGTCTCTCCTGATTGGCAAAGGACTCCCCAGAGTCTCTGGTGGAGACAGGCCTCTCTCAAGGCGGGCTGTCCGGCGATCTGCATGCCAAGCATGTTCTTTACTCCACTGAGTCGCAGCTCCCCTTCCTGCCCCCAGAGTATTGGACATATCCGTTCAGGATTCGTTGGGCATGTGGGCAGATGAATGGCAGTGCAGTGGCAGGAACAAGGTGGGCTGGCTGCAGAGAGAGAGTTGTCACTGAGGCAGCCAGCCTGTGTCGGGGCTGTACTTAGGATTGCTACCCTCCAGGTGAGGTGTGGAGGTCTCCTGGAATGACAATGGATCCCCAGGCTAGAGAGTTCCCCCAGAGAAAATGGCTATGGCATCGCATCCCTGTTTAGCCCCCTCCCCAAACCCCACCCGCCCCAGGCTCCAGCCCCAAATCTCCAGGGATTTCCCAACCCAGAGTTGGCTGTACCAGTTCACACTGCAGGCTCACATGACTGAATAGTACAAACACACTTTCCTGCTGTAATGATTCCACAGCACCCAGTACCAAAACAGTTCAAAACTTTAATAGAACAAAAGCTAGGCCAAAACCAGCTACAACACACACCAGTGGCACACACCATGTCAAAAGTTAGTTTCAGAGGGAGGCCCTGCTGGTCTGCAGTAGAACAGCTAGATTTGAGTCCAGGAGCACCTTAGAGACCAACAAGGATTTGGGGTAGAGTTGCCAGCCCCCAAGACCGAGCAGGGGATCCCCTGGTTTCAGGGGCTTCTCCCCACTGTGGACCAGCTGCCTGGCAGGGGAAACTCCACCTCTAAACAGGGACACTGCTATGTGATGTCCCCAACACAATGATGTTGCCTAGAAGTGTCACGCAGGGACACTCTGGTTTTTGAGCAAAACTCTATGGTTTGAGGGGAAATTTACCATAGAGTTTTGCCCAAAAACCAGAGCATCGCCACTGGCATTGCTGATGCAATGATGGCGGTCCCAGGTGATATTATCAGGTCACACAACATCCCTGTTCACCCTCCAAATCCCCCCGCTGGATTAACGAGGGGACCTGGCAACCCTATTTTGGGTGTGAGCGTTTGAGAGTTAAAGCTCCCTTCTTCAGATACCAAAAAAAGTCAAAAGTGAAACTAAAAGGCTTTTCCCTAAAAAGACCCTGTTAAAATACCTATCCAATACAATAAGGGAACATCACTAAATTCACAACTCCCCACGATATAGTTATGCATGGGATAGTGGAGGTAGAGGAAGAAGTACTTTCCTCCGTTTCTCACAATACAGGAACTCGTGGGCACTCAATGAAATTAATGAGCAGTAGGCTTAGAACAGATAAAAGGAAGTACTTCTTCACCCAAAGATTAATTAACACATGGAAATCACTGCTGCAGGAACTGGTGGCAGCTACAAGTGTAGACAAGAGAGGAGTGGGTAAACATATGGAGCAGAGGTCCATCAGTGGCTCTTAGCCACAAGCTATAGATGGAACATTCTGTCTGGGGCAGTGGTGCTCTGTATTCTTGGTGCTGGGGGGGGGACAACAGTGGGAGGGCTTCTGGCGTTCTCGCCCTGCTGGTGGACCTCCTGATGGCACCTGGGTTTTGGCCACTGTGTGACAGATTGTTGGACTAGATAGTCCACTGGCCTGATCCAACATGGTTTCTCTTACGTTCTTATGGATTTTTAAAATTTCGAAGCATACATTCGTGTGAGGCCCCACCTACTGGAGGAAGTAGTATAGGCCAAGTACAGGTTGACCAGTGAGAACTGGGCCGGAACCTCAGCAAACCCTGGACAGCTCCAAGTAAAAGCAGACAAGCTGCTCCACTGAGTTACCTCACACATCTTCAGCCTTATATCTGAGAGCAAGGGTCCCTTCTTGTTCTAAGCTCTGCCCTTCAGTGGAGAGCAGATGTGGCTTAAAGCCATGCTCTCCAACAGCATTCGGTAATATCCAGGTGGATCTGTCACCACCTTCAGGCAAGGATTTATAGGGAATTACAGAATCCAGGGCGATCAGTGAGCTGAGTCTCTGGAGGGTGATATAGATGAGCTTCCTGGCTTCTGCCTCCTTAGGATCCAAGGAGCGGAGCAGTGTTTCAAAGTGTTTAGCCTCTCAGTCGCTGAGGTCACATGCACATGAACCTATGGAGCTGTCTTATGCTGAATACGTACACATGAAGCTGTCTTATACTGACTCAGACCCTCAGTCCATCAGTATTGCCTACTCAGACTGGCAGCTGCTCTCCAGGGTCTCAGGCAGAGGTCCTCCCCATCACCTACTACTGGTCCTTTGAGCTGGAAATGCTGCGGATTGAACCTGGGACCTTCTGCATGCCAAGCAGGTGCTCTGCCAGTGAGACACAACCCCAAGCCAAGTAACAACTGTGACAAGAAGAAGACAGAATGAAGTTTGAGTCCAGTGGCACCTTTAAGACCAACGAAGTTTAATTCTGGGTATAAGCTTTTGTGCGCATGCACACTTCTTCAGGTATGAAAGCACACACATGAAAACTTATACCCAGAATTTAACTTTGTTGGTCTTATTTATTTATTTATTAGATTAGATTAGATTTTAGACCGCTCTCCCCTATGAAGGCAAGGCTTAAAGGTGCTACTGGACTCAGACTTTGTTCTATTGCTTTGTTCAAACTTTGTTCTGCTGCTCCAGACCAACACGTCTACCCACCTGAAAGAAGAAGACAGGCCATCCATTCCCATAGCTGTGGGATAGAGGATTTAGTGCCACACAGTGTAATATTGACCACTAGCTTATTATTATTGACCACTAGCTTATTAACAAATGTAGGCCAAAATCATGGCAGAGAATAGGTCACACATAAGAACACCCATGAAGCTGCCTTATATTGAATCAGATCATCTGTCCATCAAGGTTAGTATTGTATGCAGACCGGCAATGGCTCTCCAGGGTCTTAGGCAGAGGTCTTTCACATCACCGGTTGCCTGGTCCTGTCAACTGGAGATGCCAGGGATTGAACCTGGGACCTTCTGCATGCAAGGCATAGGCTCTTCCACTGAGCCACAGCCCCTACAGCCAATGGAACCTCTGTGTTAAGAGGCAGCACACCCTGAGCACTGGAGCCAGGCAACAGGGGAGTCTGTTTGCCTCCATGTCCTGCTGGTGGGCTTCCCAGAGGTATCTGGCTAGACTCCGAAGGACAAAGGATTCTGGGTAGACAGGCCTTTGGTCTGATCCAGAAACTCTTTACCTGCACCTCCAGCTCTGACTGTTTTCTCTCTCTCCCTGCCCACCAAGGCACTTAAATGCTGCCATCAGCATCCTTCCTTTAAGCTAAACATACTGAGGTTGTTTAAGTGGGGATGCACTCATTTAAGTCTCCTGGCTGTTGCCGGGGTTGTTTTTCACCCTCTCTTAATCGGAGAAGAAGGCAGTTAAAAATAATGGAGTCATTCCAGGCCTCCTCTGAGTGGTGTGGGGAGAGCAAGCCGGGTGGAGGGTGCGTGGAATAATTCACTCCTTTTCAGTATACAAGGAGCTTAAGGTCATCCATCCAGCTAAAATGATGTGTTGCTGGGTTAAGCTAAGCAGAAGGAAGCGTAAACAGCAGTGTCTTGCGGCCCCTTTAAAGTCTGGAAAATGGATTGCCGAGTGAGCTTTCATAGGCTGGAGCTTATTTCATTCTGTATATATGAACCAGCATGCAGAGATGGGTGTCTTTTCTCATGCCATGCCTAATCAGCCTCTGGAATTCATGGCCACATGAGAAGGCACTGCAGAGGCAGATGGCAGCATCTAGCAGCATAAATGCTGGGGGACAGTGATTCTCTTTGGCCAGAAGCAGTAACTGGCCCCTAGACAGTGCCTGAGCAGAGCCTGTATCAGGGCTGAAGGCAGGGTTGTCAGCTGCCTGGAAGAAAAAATATGTATCCTTTCCCTTCAACAGAGGCTTAATGGAATGCTATTTACCAGGTGAGCCTTGATCTGGATGGCCCAGGCAAGCCCTAGCTCATTAGATCTCAGGAATTAAGCCTGATCGCCCCAGTTAGGACTTGGATGAGAGTCCGCCAAGGAAGTCCAGGCAGTGGCAAACCCGCCTCTGAATGTCTCCGACCTTGAAAATCCCATTGATTTATTTTTTTTTTAATTTCTTCTTTGATTTATATCCCACCCTCCCCGCAGGCAGACTCGAGGCGGCTTATAAGGGCACATAAAATATCGTGACAGAGAACCAATATATAAACCTCAAACAGTTAAAATTAAAAAATTTAAAAGTTTCATACACAAACCAGGGTGAAGGTTGTCTCGCTAGCGGCGCTTGGATGGAAACCTTCTGGCGGTGTTGAGGAGTATCAAGCCACTAACACATATCACATCTAAGAATGCCCATGAAGCTCCCAATGGAATTTGGACGCCCGCTACCTCAACTGAGAGCCCGGCAGAATAGGTCCATTTCGCAGGCCCTGTGGAATTGTGACAAATCCCACAGGGCCCTGGTCTCAAATGGGAGCTTGTTCCACCAGGCTGGGGACAGGGCCGAAAAGGACATCCTTTGGGCCAGGGACAATCCACAAGTTAGCTGTAACTCGACATCAGTTTCCACCACCATTTACCAGCTAGTACAGTTATCTGCATGCCATGAAAAGCTTCAGCTGCCCATTTCCACATATGAAGCCTTTATTTAAAGGGACAGGAGATCTGCCCCCCCCCCCCCCCCCCCCCCCCCCCCGGCCTCTTGATAACCCAGGTGAAAGTGATGTGCCATCTGACAAACCACTGGATCAGCCTGGGAACATTGGGTGACCTGCAATACCTCTTCCCCACCGGCTGTATTGGTGGCGCTGAGAAGCAGTTGATAACAGCTCCATTTTCCGACATGTTCCCAAGGGGCTTGAATCTGGCTGCCTAGATCAGGGGTGTCGAACTCATTTGTTATGAGGACTGGATCTGACATAAATGAGACTTTGTTGGGCTGGACTATGTGTGTCATAAAATGTAATGCCAGGTAGCAGAGAAATAAACTTTATAACGGACACAAACACAGAGATTCTTTTTTACTTAAAATAAAAACATGCTTAAAACATTAGCTCTCTTGTAGCATTTTGTTTATTTAACAGTATCTGATAACTGACACCTCTTGCTCCGAATTATTACATCGAAATGTCTGTGCTGTTGCAATCTTGTGTATGCTGTTCAAGTGTTTATCTGTAAGCTGCAAACCTACTTTTGATTTCTTGACGTTCACCAGTCTCCTGCTTAGAGTTCTGAGTCTAGGACCCAGGGGAAAACATGAAATGGCTCAGTGATTGAGAGAGTCTGGCAAAGCAAGCTATGATGCAGCAGCAGCAACAGAACTGGAAGCAGGAGGTGGCCAGTTCCAGTGCGGGGCTGATAGAAACCCTCCGGGGGCCTGATCCAGCCCTTGGGCCGTGTTTGACACCCCTGGCCTAGATGGAATGCCACTTAGTTTGGAAAGACCCTTCATCTCTAAAATGCTGCTGTGCCTTTCATTGTCTTTGAGATTAGGGGGCATGCCCAGATTTGATGTTTTAATCCGTTTTGGATGCATTGTTTCAGCACAGGGCATCATGCACATACTAGAAGAAGAGATTGGATTTATACCCCGCCCTTCGCTACCCAAGGGAGTCTCAGAGCAGCTTACAAACTCCTTTCCCTTCCCCTCCCCACAACAGACACCCTTGTGAGGTAGATGGGGCTGAGAGAGCTCTCTCAAGAACTGCTCTTTCAAGAACAGCTCTGACAGAACTATGGCTTGCCCAAGGTCATCCAGCAGGTGCAAGTGGAGGAGTGGGGAATCAAACCCAGTTCTCCCAGATTAGAGTCCGTGCACAGTAGCTGTGCTCGGATGGATACTACCTGGCAAAATACAGATATTGCCCATGTGGGGGATATGATGGGTTATTCACATGTGTCATAGTGACAGGAACTGGAACATTGTTGGCATGCGCCACACACTAAGAGGCACACACCACATTGTGCTCATGTTGCAATCTGCTGCTTCCCACACACTTTTTGATGCGTGACAGAGTCTTAAGATGGCTAGTCTTTTTGCCTTTTGCAGCCTGCTTGCTAGTATGTTGGGAGGACTGGCTTTGAATGGGCTACATTACAAAATGAAATGAGTTTGCAAGCTTGTTAATGCCATCATGGCTCCCATCCAAGGCACTCTGGGAATTGTAGTTCTGTGACTTTCTAACAAAGAGTACCCTACAGAACTGCTACAGTTTATAATTGAACCTTGCGGTTCTTCTGCTCTCTTTTTTCTTCTTTGCTTTTATGACAGCACTTTCCTTGTCATCAAAATACTCCATTGGGGGGGGGGGGGTTGTTGTATATGTGCCCAAGAGCAAATGTTGCAGTCGGGTGGATCGCGTACACGTCTGTGCGTGATTAATTTTAAGCATGGAACCCTCCTCCCCTCCGCACATTAGTCTGTATAGCCATAATCATCCATGCCCGCACGAACAAGGTGTTGGACCACAGAGAGTCCGCCTGGCTTGTGTTTAAATCCGAGAGCTGCCAGGATTTTTAGACCTGGTGATTAAACTCTCTCTCTTACTCCCCCGGAGAGCCAGGAAGGTAATAAATCCACATTGTGCCGGTGCAGTGAACAGCTTGGGATAATTGCATTGGTGAAATAAAGCGAGCCGTTGCATATTTTGATGTCCTGACCCCCCCCCCCCTTCCCCCCGCGACACCCTCCAGGACTGGCAGCTCCATATTCGTCGCTTCCAGACAAACAAGAACCTTATTGAGAATTTCTTTCTGCCTTCTTATACCTTTGGAGAGAAAGGGCAAGAAATGTGTGCCTCTCTCTCTACCCATTCCCACTGGGATTCTGCTCTGTTCATTTGGCATTTAGAATTCTCTGTGGCTGAAAACGATGGGGAAGGTCGACTAATCGAGGGCCAGGCAGAGGTCAGGGATTAGAAATTGTTGGGAGCACAGCTGACACATATTAGAAGTTCACCCTCTTGCCAAATGGGATAGTCCACCCCCTATCTATCCAGGATAAAACGAGACTCCCCTTCCCACCTCTCAGTCTATGGATCCCTAGAACCGAGCTGCTGCCTTGCTGGTATGCGAAATCTCTCTCTATTATATTTCCAATTTGGGGTGACCACGTAAAATGCGCTCCCTCAGGTGTAGGCTGCATGAACCGCCACTCAGCGCAAGGACCCTGGCCATTGGCTGAAGCAGCACCCGGGTTGGGACACCAAGCCAGAGGGAAGAGCTGGCCAAAAGAGGCGGCCTGGAGGACAAGGATGGAGCTCAGGCCGGGGAGTAGGGAGGGGACGAGGACTGGCGCAGCCTCCAACGAAGGCGGGTGAGGCCTCAGGTTTTACCATTGCTTTCAAACTCACCTTTGCATCCTTGAAGGCTAGAAACTTGTCAGCTCTTTTTAGCAAGGAAAGCAGGAGAGATTCTCAGGTTGCTAAAATTCTATACGCTTCTGCACTTGTGCAGTGTGATTGTGGAACCAGAGATTCAAACACTATCTGCATTCTATCAGACTTTGTTGTTTTCATAAGGACTAGAAACTTGCCTGTTCAAAAGAAGTGAATAAAGGTGCTCAGTATCAAGAAGAAGAAGAAGAAGAAGAAGAAGAAGAAGAAGAGATTGGATTTATACCCTGCCTTTCACTACCCAAGGGGGTCTCAGAGCGACTTACAAACTCCTTCCCTCCCCACAACAGACATCCTGTGAGTTAGGTGGGGCTGAGAGAGCTCTGACAGAAACTGCTCTTTTTTTTCAAGAACAGCTGTGCCAGAGCTATGGCTTGCCCAAGGTTGTCCAGCAGATACAAGTGGAGGAGTGGGGAATCAAACCCGGTTCTCCTAGATTAGAGTCAGCATACTTAACCACTACACACATTCAGCATCAGAAACCAGATTTCACACTAGTGCTGCGGTCCCCATAGATAAAGAAATGTGGGCAACTGCAAAACTTTGACTGCAGATGTATGAGGACAAAAGAAGAGGCATGTATGCCTATTCATTTGTTCATTTAGAAAAATGTTGTGCCACCTCTCTGGGAACCTGCCTGAGGTGGCTTACAAAACAAAAACATAGACCATAAAAACAGACCACTGACAACTTAAAATAAGTTTCCAGACTAAAATAGTGTTTAAAAACCCAACCCCTTCATTAAAAGCCTGAGTGAAGAGAAACATTTCGGCCTGGCACCTAACAGAAACCAGCCTGGCACCTAACAGAAACCAGGCAAACCTCAAGGGGAAGGATATTCCATAAACAAGGTGCCACTACTGAAAAGCCCCATCTTTGGTTGCCACCTGCCTCACCACTGAAGGAAGGGGCACAGAGATCAGGGCTTGTGAGCTAGGTTTTAACTGGTGGCCTGGACAATATGGGCGGAGGGGGGTTCTTCCATATTTATGTCTCTTTTAATGTCTGGCAGGATTTCCCCCCCCCCTAGTTTCTGTTTCCTCCCTTCTCATCAAGCTGCCCTAAAGTTGGTGCGACTGCTGGCACCCCACCCCAAAAAACTGAACTGTTTTCAGGATTAGGACAGCAATACCTTTAATAAGAGTTCACTCATGGCTGTTATTTACCGGCCATAGCAAAGAATTATGGATGAGTTTATACAAAAGAGTGCCCTCTGGCTCAGAGTGAGGGTTCATCTCATTGAGCTTCCTGCTTCCTGGAATGGCTGACCAGATGCTCTTGCAAAGCCCATTACCAGGAAAGAAAGGCAACAGACTTCCCCTGGTGTTTGTCATCAGCATCTGGCATTCAGAGGTATGCTGCCCCTGAATATGGAGGTTCCATTTAGCCATCATGGGTAACAGCTGTTGCCAAAAGTGTGCTTTTGTCTCATTCTCTTTTGAAACTGTCTGATACAGGGTTGGGCGATCCTTTTTCGTCCTGAGTGCCGGAAGAAATGCGTACTCCATCTTCAAAAATGTTGGTGGGCTGGCGGATAAAAAGAAGAAGAGATACAAATGCTTTACTGGGCCAGACACCACAGAGGGCAAACCATGCCCCAGTAGCACAGCTAGGGACCTGGCTTGCGGTTGTGCTGACCTGTGAGATGATGAAGAAGATGGGCGTGAGCCATGCCCATTTTTTCCTTCCATTCTGCCGGTGCCTGAGCAGCTTTCCTCAGTTTGCTCAGTTGAAGAACTCTGGATGCTAAGTCAAATCATCTGGTTGCCAGCTCTGGGTTGGGAAATACCTGGAGATTTGGGGCGTGGAACCTGGGAATGGTGGGGTTTGGGGAGGGGAGGGACCTCATCGGGGTAACATGCCATAGAGTCTGCCCTCAAAAGCGGCCGTTTTCTCCAGGGGAACTGCTCTTGGTCATCTGGAGACCAGTTGTGATAGTGGGAGATCTCCAGGTGCCACCTGGAGGCTGGCAACTATCTGGTGTGCCACTGTTATGCCATGCATACTTGCGGGGAGGGGCCTACTCCTGGTCTAATACCTTTTGGACATCATACGTGTGTTTTAAAATGTCTAAGAATGGGTGCCTTGCCAAAACTGCATCAGTTGTTTCTTATATTCCCAATGGAATTGATGTGAGCGTTCAGTGCAGGTGGAATTTCTTGTGGTGAGGGAAAAAAAGTTCCTAGCTGTTGTGGCTAAAGGGAACCTCCATGTACAGAGGCAGCCCAACCTCTGAGTACCAATGCTAGGGGACAACATCAGGGAAAGACCCTGGCCTCTCTGCCCTGTTTGTTGGCCTTCCAGGGCAACTAGTTGGCCATGGTGTGAGACTGGATAGACCACTAGTCTGATCCAGCAGGACACACATTATAATCTTAGGTCGGTGACCCCAAGACAGAGAATTTGGCCCTGCAACCTGCTTGAGTTTGACATTTCCTGGCTTTACATCCTAAACCCTTTATCTTTAGTGACATAAAGTATATCAAATTGCATTACCTCTCCCCCCCCCCCCTTTCTCTGTACGCACAGACACACAGACACATAAATAAAATGAGATCCAGGTGCTTAAGAACTGAAAGAAAAGGCAGGATTTTTGTCGATCTGTATATTTGCTGGGCAAATTTCCAGCAGCTGCGGTCGGTACATGGTGGGAGAGAGAGAGGAGGGGAAGGCGTCCCTGTCGATGCGAATCACGCGCTGAGCCTTAACGGCCAAACTAATTTCTTTTAACGCCTCCGTGGGCATTGTTTCAGATGCTGTTCTCCCTTTTCCCCATTAAACCCAGTACTGATGGGGGCCCTGACGCCGCATGCTGTTCTCATCCCACTGGCTCAGGGGAGGCATGCTGGACTGGCACACAGGTTCTGTTACCGCCTTTGGTGGGTGATGGGTCTTCGGAGGCCAATGGAGAAGGGGAGAGATTTCCATAAAGGAATATTAACAGAGTAGCAAGCATTGAGGGAGTCTTGGTGGGACTTGTGGAAAGTCAGGAACAGTCCGTCTGGCTTCACCCAGCGGTCCATAAGTACCATATCCTGTCCTTGATAGCAGGAGGGCCAGATGTGGCGAAGACCAGCACTAGGCCCTCCCAAGAGCCCAGCAGGATAATCTCACTGCCTGGAAGGTCACCCCAACCGACTGTCCTTCCCTCCTAAACTTGCGGCTCTGCCACGCCATGGAACTTTGGGTTGGGAAAACATAGCCCACTCTGCGTCGAGACTTACTATTTAGCTCTGAATTTTTATCCCGCCTTTCCATTATGATGCTTCCAAGGAAGTTCACAACAAATATGTAAACAAAATTAACTGGATAGAATCCTCATAAGCTGGTTAAAGCAAGAGCAATCGTAATCAAAAGCAATGCTCATTTGCCAAATATTGACTGGGAGTCTGAAAAACAATAGGATTTACATCATCTTTGGGAAGGCTATTTCATACCAGGTGCCACCACAGAGAAGGCCTTGTCCCTGATCACAGTAACACCCAAAGGAGCCTTGTACTGAGACAGATCATTAGTTTGTCTAGCACCCCTTTACCTTGACTGGCAGCGGCTTTTTCCCAGGTCTTTCCCATTCCCTGGACCCAACTTGTGTTCCCTGCAGGCACACAGCAGCTTCAGGGAATGGCTTCTTTAAAAAAACAAAAAAGAGAGCTCGAATAGGCTTGGTAGGTGCCATGGGGGAACGAGGGCTCCTGCCTCCCCCCCCCCAAGCCATTTTCCCATATGAAAACCATACTGGCTGTGGAGTTATTTCCCCAATCTTGTGGCTCCATGTGGACTATTTATGCATTAGTTTGTCCTTGAGATCTAGGAGACTTTCAGCATGCAAAACATGTGCTCTACTAAAGAGCCTATGGCTCCTGCCAAGTTATCATTGAGTTCCCAAGAAGTACACCTGCTTCCTACCTTTCTGTGTTGTAGCTTGCAGAGGCACTTGATGACTGACAAGTTATTTACCCCTATGAATCCTTAAAGGGCTTCTTTGTATGTGCCCACGTCTTTGTGCTTGTTGACTGAAAACATGAGGACACTGAAGCAGATGTTCAACAGGAGATTTGTGTCTCCCAGACTCGCACGTGCCCTTTTCTCCCTGACAGCCAAACGGGCCTCACATTGTCAGACCGCTGGTCCAGACGGCCCAGCAGCAGCTTTCCAGTATCTCAGACAAAGCAAGACCTTTTAAGTGGAGTTACTGGGGTTTGAACCTAGGTCCTTCTGCGCACATTGTACCACGGCCCCAGCACCTCGCCGCTGAAAACCGGGCTTCCCCAAAGCAATGACTGCAAAACAGATCATAAGACATTCTTATCTTGAGCAAGAGAATATCAATAAAAATAACATTCTTTTCCATTTCTAAAATGACTAAAACGTAAGGTTGAATTTGGGAGAGAGGGCGGTGTGATATAATGCCATCTTGTCAGATCTCGGAAATGAAGCAGGGTCAATTCTCGGATGGGAGACCATCAAGGAAGTCTCTGGCAAGGAAGGCAAAGGCAATCCACCTCTGCTTCTCACTTGTCTTAAAAGCCCTTGCTGGGGTTGCCGTAATTTGATTGCAGCTGGAGGGCACTGGTGTACGATGAACTGAATTTAATCTCTTGTGTTTACTAAATGGCAGCCTGTGAAAACTGGCTCAACAAAAGTCTTACGATGTTTCCTGGGAATGCAAGTTGCCAGGAGGAGTATTTAAAGCAGCTCTGTTGCATATCGCCATTTCCCAAACTTAAAAGGCTTAGTACATTGCAGCTGAGGAAGCGAGCTCCGACTCGTGAAATGCTGGAATAAATGCTGTTAATCTTTAAGGTACCATTGGACTTCTGTTTTCTTTTAGAACAGGGAGACAGTTCAGTGGGGGGTTCTCCCATGTGAGCCCCGGATCTGAGGCTTCAGTGAGACTCTTTTCAATGGGACTTGAACAGAAGAATTTCCCACCAAATTATGCTTTAGGTTTTTGGGTGAATCTAAGCACATTTAGTTAATAGCATGTTGTTGTTGTTTTTTAAATGAAACCCATGGGACATTCAGGGCCCCTTTTACAAAGCTTCACATGGAATTCACTGCCACAGGAAGTGGTGGCAGCCACAAGCAAAGACAGTTTCAAGAGGGGATTGGATAAACATATGGAGCAGAGGACCATCAGTGGTAATTAGCCACAAAGCATAGATGGAACACTATGTCTTGGGGCAGTGATGCTCTGTATTCTTGGTGCTTGGGGACCAACAGTGGGAGGGCTTTCAGAGTTCTGGCTCCACTGGTGGACCTGACGGAACCTGGGTTTTGGTCACTGTGTGACACAGACTAGTGTTGGACTGGGTAGGCCATTGGCCTGATTCAACATGGCTTCTCTTATGTTTTTATGAGATGCAGGAACAGCCTTGGATGCCTTCCTGAATCTTGTTGATTATATTTCATTGACCAGCTTACTGAGTTTATAGCTGAGTTTCCTGCCCGCTAGACTCCAGGAAGGGAAGTGTTTTGGCTTTGTTTGGGAGGGGGGGAAGATTATTTCACTGGATGGCCCAGGCTAGTCCGATCTCATCAGACCTTGAAAGCTAAGCCCTGGTTAGTACGTGGATGGGAGACCACCAAGGAAGTCCAGGGTCGCTACGCAGAGGCAGGCAATGGCAAACCACCTCTGTTCATCTCTCGCCTTGAAAACCCCAAGGGGTTGCTATAAATTGGCTGCAACTTGACAGCACTTTCCATCACTGATGCTTATCAAAAAGACAGATTAAATCCAATCAGCATGTCTCTAGAGCCTTAAAATAGCTACCAATGTGTTTTCTGATGTCTAATGGTGCGGGGTGTGCGGGGTCTGAAGGGAGGAGAGAGCTTTGATGATTCCTGTGCCAGAGAGCAGACCACCATCTCTGTGTTCAAAAAAACCTGCTGTCTTCGGGGGCTTCCCCAAGGGGAGGGCTCTCCACCTGGCTCATCTTCTTGCTGTGGATGCAGAGGCATTCTCAGCAGGAGTAGAACATTCACATGGCAGTCTCCCAAACGCTTCCCTTGCCTCCAGCGCTCTGTGGCAAGTACTCCGCAAACAGCTCCAAAGGTGGGCAAATTACTCCCCCCCCCCCCAGCCATTTTGGCCTGCAAAAACAGCACAGGGGCCAGGAGGCAGGAGCTATGGCAAGATGTCAATTATCCATTTTTTTAAAAGCCTTCTCATGGTGTTGTGGGGTGGGAAGTGGTAGCTCCAGGGCATTGGGCCAAGGAAAGTGGCAATGATGTGGGTGGGACCTGCAAAATTATGCACTTTCCTGTCGATGCTGTGCAAACATGCTTGGTTGCAATCTTCTTTTTTAGGGGGGGGGGTATTTCTGTCCTGAAGCAGGCTCATGAAAGACAGCAGCAAAGCACAGAGTAGAGAGGAGCAGAACTAAGATTATTAGGGGTTTGGAGCACCTTCCCTTGAGAGTCCCGTGGACTGCAAGGGGATCAGATCAGTCATTCCTAAAAAGAGATCAACCCTGACTGTTCCCTGGAAGGCCAGATACTGAAGGTGAAGCTCGAATACTTTGGCCACCAAATGAGAAGGGAGCACTCCCTGGAGAAGGCCCTGATGCTGGGAAGGATTGAAGGCAAAAGAAGAAGGGGACAGCAAAGGATGAGATGGTCGGACAGTGTCATCGATGCAACAAACATAAAACTTAGCAAACTCCGGAGGACGACGGAGGACAGGAGGGCCTGGCGTGATGTGGCCCATGGGGTCGCGAAGAGTCGGATTCAGCTGTGTGACTGAACAACAACAGCACCTTCCCTATGGAGAAAGGGGTGAAGAGTCTGGGACTTTTCAGTTCAGACAAGAGACCCGGGGGTGGGGGGTGGGAATGGTAATTTATAAAATTATGCATGGGGTAGAGACAGAGAACTTTTTCTCCCTCTCCCCAAATACTAGAACTCGAGGGCATCCAATGAAGCTGATGGGCAGTAGGTTCAGGACGGATAAAAGGGAATACTTTACACAGAGAGCGATTAAAATGCCAGAGGATGTAGTGACGGCCACAGGAAGAAACAGCTTTAAAAGGGTATGAGACAGATCCATGGAGGATAAGTCTATCAGTGGCTACTAGCCATGGATGACTGAGGGGCACTTCCACCAACTCAGAGGCACTAAGCCTCTGAACCCCAGAGCCAGGAGGCAACAGCAGGGGAAGGCCTCGGCCTCTCTGCCCTGTCGATGGCCGTCTCCCCCAGAATCATCCCCCTGCGTGCAGGCAGAAGTAGTATGTATATTCTTCTCAGGACGCACTGCCTTATTCTGCAGGACGGGTAGATTCAGCCTGACCTTAAGGAAGGGGAAAGAGAGAACTCTACGAGATCAGCGTCATGATGACTTGTGACACTTATCATTCCTCCCCCCCCCCCAGCCAAATATCTGGAGTGCCAAAAACTATCTTAAAGCATGGAGGGGGTGGCAGCAGCAACAGGGTCTCCTTGAGTTTGTCAGCTGTTTTTTCCAGTATGGGTACTGAGTGCATCTTCCAGGAAAAGAGGAAGAGTCCAGCAGGACCGCAAAGAGCAAGTTTGCCCACCCCTGTTGTAGGGTATGAGCTTTTGTGAGTCATTGCTCACTTCTTCAGACCTGAGTGAGCAGTGACTCACGAAAGCTCCTACCCTGCCACAAAATTTGTTAGTCTTTAAGTTGCCACTGGACTCTTCCTCTTTTCTACTATAGACAGACTAACATGGCTGCCCATCTTGATCTATCTTCCAGGATGTGGGAGACACAATCTGAATGGGCAGGTCTCAGCTGGACCCCTTGTGGGCCCTTCTTCTCTTGGTTCCCTGCTGAGCTGGCAGCCCGGTCACAACCCAGTGACCTCAGTGGAGCCTCCGCATCCGCAGCTTCCCACACGCTGCTGCCTGCGGGCTGCTGTAAATATTTACTCAGACTGCAGCCACTTCTCCCCACATCCCTCGTGAGTCACTTTCCCTGGTTGCCTCCTTGGCTTTAGCCATCTGTTGGTTTCTGAATGTTACTCTGCACTTCGGGGCAAACCCCAGATGTTCTCCTTCCTTTCAAAGGCCAAGCAATAAATGGCCTCTTTTGTTTCTAGAATGTACAGCCCAAATCCCTGCTGTGCCTCCAAGTCTAACCCCAGAGATGTTCCACATGGAGGGCTAGGGTTGCCAGCCTCCAGGTGGTAGCTGCGGATCTCCTGGGATTACAACTGATCTCCAGGCAACAGAGATCAGTTCCTCTGGAGAAAATGGCCTCTTTGGAAGATGAACTCTATGGCATTATACCCCACTGAAGTCCCTCCACTCCCCAAACCCTGCCCTCTTTAGGCTCCATCCCCCAAATTTCCAGATATTTCCGAACCTGGAGCTGGCAACCCTACTGATGGTTTATTCTGCACCACCAGAAAAGGCTTGAATTTTTCTGGGATTATAGCAGTTGAGACTGTGCATACACGTGAGAGAGAAAATAAAATCTCCCTGCATGGAGAAAAATAGCATCTCATAGAAAAAGATAGCCTAGAATAAAATCAGGAAAACAAAGTGCTTCATGAATTCACACTTTGCAAAACTCAGATTTCATAATTTAGGCCTTTAAACCCTTTCAAATATAATTTATGAAATTTTTATGCCTAAAATACTTTATTTGTAAAGATACAACACTCCTTATGGAGGAAAATTTAAAGCCATAATGAGTGTTGGTTTTATTTTGAATTCACTTGCTTGCTACATTCAATACATTTTACGCCTTTCTAAAAATAAAACTCCTAAATCCTACATAATTAGGATTTTTTTAAAAAAAATGTAAGAGCAAATGTTCATGATTTTGTTACTAAAGTTCAGCTATGATAATGCACTTAGTATTATTATTTTTATTGTGTATATTATCATCAATGCAGAAACTGCTTTAGATGGTAATGTAAGCATAAAAGGCAAGTCCCAGCCACCGAGGAGTGAGCGCACTAAATTCCCGCAGCACTACTGCTGCAGCTGGCAAGGAGGAAGTACTGCAGGCTGGGGTCTGAGATGGGCTGGCTGGGCCGGGAAATTCTGCAGGTGACACAAAAGACCAACAGCGGTTCACCTTGCCTTATAAACCCCCAGATTCTGCCTTGAGTTTTCACTTTGAAATAGTTTGCTTCTGGAGCAAGAACAGAGCTGTTGACTGCTTGTCCTCCTTGCCCGCCCTGTACATGTATCGCCTTGCCCACGGTCTGTGTCGTTGCAACTTGCTACCTGATTCTACCTTGCCCGCACCTTCAACCTGCCAGCCCTGACATGTCGACACAGAGGGTGGCGTTGAAGGGCTCCCGCTTTAGGCAGGTTTCCAGTGGAATACAGGAAAAATGCAGGTCTTAATTTCAGGGTTGAGTCCACGGGCAGAATGATCACACGTTCATTTTGCACAGCAAACTTGGCACATATATATACATGATCATTTATGCTTCATAGGGCATACTGCTGCTGCTGCTGGGCAGAGTCTAGGGTAGGGTTGCCAGGTCCCCCCTGGCTACTGGGGGGGATGGGGAGGTAGGGTTGCTAGATCCAGGTTGGGAAAACTCTGGAGGTTTGGGAGTGGAGTCTGGGGAGGACAGGGACCTCAGTGGGGTACAGTGCCATGGAGTCCACCCTCCAGAGCATCCATTTTCTCCAAGGGGACTGATCTCTGGAGACGAGGTGTGATTCTAGGGGATACCCAGGACACAGCGGGAACCCCCATCTTTTCTTAGCCCTGAAGCAAACTGGGTGAACCGTAGGCCTGTCATTCTCTTTCTGTCAGCCTACCTCAACTCATAGGCTTGCTGAGAAGGTAAAACAGAACGTCTGTCCCACCATGAACTCCTTTGAGGAAGGGCAGGGTGTCTGTTTGATCCATGAGAGCTCCTAAAACTCAGTGGCCCCTCCTGGGCCCTCGGCAGCTGCTTCTGCTCCTCCGTAAATGATGCTGTTCCTCCGGCAATGCTAATTCCCGAACCGGGTTCCCATGCTCAGATTCTCCCCTTCCCCAAGATGCCGTTGCCTCTGGGGTGGAGCATAGGTTTGGATCTTTGACTTCACTGAGATGTAGGTGCCTCCAGGGCAGGGCAAACCGGCCTGTGTTTACACCCACGCCAGCCGTTGCATGAAAGGAGCAATTTTGATGCATGCATTCGAAATGAGCAGCGGAGTTGAAAGGGGCTAGGATTTTAATTACCTGAGCTGGATGAAATCCAGGGCACCAGGAGCAGAAATACCAGCTCTGCCAAAAAAAACTGGCAGTTTTTTTTAAAAAAGATGATTACAGCATGGATGCTGTCCCCGGATCCTACTCCATGTCCCAACTCCCCAGCTTGCTGCTGCAGTAGCCCTGGCATTCCAGTGGAGCCCCATAGTTTGCTATCTTGAATTGGGGCATTGTGGGGGGGGGGGGGAGAGGCTCAGGAGCCAAGCAGCCTTTCCCCTGCAGTCCCCCGAGTTTCAAGGACATTTCCAGCCCGTCTGCCAGAGCAGCTGGTTGTGAGAAGGGGAGTTTAAGGGGAAGATTTATGAGACAAGTTAAAATTTAATTTGGGTGGCAGGGCTCATGTGGTTACGATGCTCCTGAATAAGATTAATTGCTCCTTTTCTCTCTGAACAGTTTATATTCACCCCCCCCCCCCCCACACACACACACACTTGGCATCCGGGAAAGGGAAGTTCAGGGAGGGGGGCGGTAACAGCGGCAGGACCCCACGGGAAGAAATGATATCTTTTTGAGTAGTTGTCAAGTAGGGACACTTGAAAACCATATAGACTTGAAGATTGTTTCAGAGGGCAGCTGCACTGGTCTGCAGCAGAACAGCTTACAAGCTGTTTCCTTCCCCTTCCCCACAAGAGACATCCTGCGAGGTAGGTGGGGCTGAGAGAGCTCTCTCGAGAACTGCCCTTGAGAGAAACAGCTCTGAAAGAACTTGTGACTGGCCCAAGGTCACACTAGCAGCTGCATGTGGAGGAGTGGGGAATCAAACCTGGTTCTCCTAGATTAGAGTCCGTGCTCTTAACCGCTACACCAAACTGGCTCTCCCCCCATTGACTCCTTGCCCACGGTGTGCCAACAACCTAAGTCATTTGTGTCACATCAGCAGCATGAGGCCTGATCGCAACCTGACACCGGTGAAGCGAAGCACTTGTCCATGGCATTTGTGGTGGCACCAGTGTCTAGTGTAAACCGGGATGCTTTGCATGGGTAGCAGTCCAGTTTAAACGAGACACCATGCAAGTGCAAAATCCCGGGGGACAGTGCTTTTGACTTTCTAGTGTCATGTTTGAATCCAAAGGAACGACATAACCCATTCACATTCACAGAAGCTTCCTTCCTTGCTTGACCTGAAAGGCACGGGCAGACAGAAGACAAGTGTGCCTATTTGTAAGCTGTGGATATTCTCAGGCAGTGCTGCTTCACACAACACACAACTCAAGGCCACTTTTGTTGTGGCAATGGCCGCTAGTTTTAAATAGGGCTGGAGGGGGGACCTGGATGATCTGGTCAGATCTTGGAAGATAACGTGGGTTGGCCCTGGTTAGTGTTCGGAAAGGAGACCACCAAGGAAATCCAGGGTAGCTATGCAGAGGAAGGCAGTGGCAAGCCACCTCTGAACATCTCTTGCCTTGGACCCCCCCCCCCCGGGTCACCATAAGTCAGCTGGGACTTGATGGCAGAAGGGGGGGGGGGGGCAAGCTGCCTGAATAGACCTGAATGGCCGGATCGCATTAAAGCTTGGGAGCTAACCGGAGTTGGCCATGGTTACTACTTGGATGGGAGACCACCAAGGTAACCTGGGGGTTGTTATGAGGCAATGGCAGACAACCTCTGCTCAACTCTTGCCTTGAAAACTCCATGGTCCTCAGGCTGCTGAGAGAGTTAGTTGTGACTTGAGGGCCCAGAGATGATGGTGTTGTTGTTGTTATTATTACCACCATAGCCTTTTATGTTTATGTTCTGCTTACATTGAAAGCTTCCCTGAGTTCCGTGAGGTAGAAAGTCGGGTAATACACATTTTAAAGAAAAGAAAAGAAACTGCATGGCAGAGGGGGAAGCGTAGCAATGGCCAGGGATGCTGAGAACTTCACAGTGAACATGTTTGGCAGGCAAATGAACCATTTTCGGCAGCCGCAATTGCTAGGGTGCTGAGCCTTCAATCTTCTTGTCTTACCACTCAAGCGATGTGCTTAACACCTTTCTGGCTGCACAGTTGCTATGATGGTGGAGTTTCATTTCCTTCTGCTTTACCGCTGCTGGGGGGGAACTTACAGGTATCTGTATTTTTTCCCCTAGTGGTGGTAAATACAGTTTAGGAGTAGTCTTTCCCCCCCTCAGCCAGCAAATGGCAAGGAAGGAAATGGATTCAGGTGGGTAGCCGTGTCGATCTGAAACAGCAGGACAAAGTTTGAGTCCAGTGGTACCTTTAAGACCAGCAAAGTTTTATTCACGGTATAAGCTTTCATGTTCATGCACACTTCTTCAGACTGGTTTCTGAAGAAGTGTGCATGCACACGAAAGTCTGTACCTTGAATAAAACTGGGAAGGAAATGGTTAATGCATCCCTCTCTTCCCACACCATTCTCCTCTTTGATAAAACAACCCAGACGGCTATGTAGCTGGGATGTGGAATGGTATGGCATAGTCCGATTTCAACAGACCTTCGAAGCTAAGCAGGGTTGGTAGTTGGATGGGAGACCACTGAGGAAGACTCTGCAGAGGAAGGCCATGGCAGACCATCTCAGCTTAATCACTTGCCTTGAAAGCTCCTCGCTGGAGTCCACATAAGTTGGTTGCGACTTGATGGCATGTACATACATAAGAACATAAGAGAAGCCAATGTTGGATCAGGCCAATGGCCCATCCAGTCCAACACTCTGTGTCACACAGTGGATAAAAACCCCAGGTGCCCTCAGGAGGTCCAGCAGTGGGGCCAGGAGGACACTAGAAGACCTCCCACTGTTGCCCCCCCCCCAAGCATCAAGAATACAGAGCATCACTTGCTGCTCCAAATCATGTCTTTCCCCAGCCCGTTTTGCCACCCATGTGGGAAAATACACAGGGAATGATTCACATGTCTCCCCACTTCATGAGTATTCCTGGATGCTGACTCCTTAGCTTCGGACCTGGGCTCTCCTCAGCTGCCCTCCTGTTTGTTTGTTGTTTCTAACACTTGATGGATTCTGCATCTGCTGCCCTCAGCTCATCCCCGGCCTCTTCTCTGCCCCTCCTCTTTGTTGACTACCAACCCTGCAACACTCCCACGCTGTGCTTTGTTGTCCCTTCTCCCAGGTTTCCACCACAAACGTCTTCAGTTCCCTGGACAGAGGTCGCTTCAGTCAGGGCTTGGGGGACGACACTCGGTGCTCTTCCTCTGCCCCCCAGCTAGTTAATTTCCCACAGGCCTCTGTCCGAGCAGCTCTGAATCACTAAGCCAAGTGTGCTCCTAGGCTCCTTCTGAGGCCATCAATCTCACTCAGGTTGCCAGTGTACACCGCTCCCGGCAGGAACTCTCTAACTGGGATTGCCCTCCTATTAATCTAGCGCCATCCCAGCTTCCCTCCGCATTAGGCTCCTGCCAGTTAGCCTGATAAAAATACTTAGTGTCTGAGTTAACACCAGCAAGCCAGATGCTTGGCGGATAGAAATGAGGCATGCTTGCGAGCATTCCCCTTCCCTGGCTTGAGAATCTTGGTCTTGCCTGCCTCTGGATAATACGAGCACACGTTTCAATGTCAACTGCAGTATGTGGTTTCCCAGACTCCTTTGGGCTGGGTTGATGGCAGGACCGAGAAGGCTCAAAATCGTCTGCTTTCCCATTGGTTCTGGGCCCAATTCACTGCTTGTTTGTTTATTTGCTTCAATTATACCCTGCTTTTCTCCCCATTGAGGACCCAAAGTGGCTTACATCATTATTCACTCCTCCATTTTATCCTTAAAACAACCCTGTGAGGTAGATTAGGCGGAGAGTGTGTGACCGACCCCGGGTCACCCAGCAAACTTCTGTGGCAGTGTGAGGATTTGAACCTGGGACTCCCAGATCTGAGTCTGACACTCTAACCACCACACCACACTGTGCTTGTTTCAACCTTTAAAACTCTAGCCTGGCAGGGTACAGGGTACTTCAATTTCTGCCTTCAATGTGAGTCGGCTTGTTCATTTAAGCCATCAAGAGGGGCCCTGCTCTCAACATCCAGGTTGTGCCGGGGGGGAGGGGGTTACAGGAGCCAGTGTTCCCTCTAAGCTGAGTTAAGTGTGAGCTAGCTCACTGTTTTTTAACCTCCAGCTCACACATTTTTGTCTTGGCTCAGGAAGGATGGCTCCAGAGCAAACTAATTTATGCAGTAGCCAGATTGCTCAATCACAGCTTTAATGCCAGTAGCTCACAAAGTAGAATTTTTGCTCACAAGACTCTACAGCCTAGAGGGAGCATTGAGAGACAGAACTGTCTGGGTAGCAGCTGAAGATGGTTTTGGTTCAGAGGGCATTTCTGTGAATTTTGAAACCGACTTGTGGTCATTACTCTTTCTGGATGCCTTTTTGTTTTGGGTTTTTGATACTCTTGCTGATTATAAGGGATCCGCTTTTCTTTGCTAAATAATTGTGACTAATTATATGCTTGATATCTTTTTGAAAATTATCAGTGGCTTTTGGGGGCCAGTTCTGCCCAAAAAGCATTCATTTTTCATTTACATTATTTAGCATCTGCCTTTCTAAATAGGAGACCCAAGGCGGATTACATGTAGTGAGTCAGTACAATCAACATAGAATCAGGTGGGTAGCTTGGACTGTATGGACTGGTAGCTTCCATTTCATTGTATCTGAGGAAGTGCACATGAAAGCATATACCTTGAATAAATCTTTGTTGGTCTTAAAGGTGCCACTGGACTCAGCACAATCCACAAAATGAGACTTTCAATAAACATTACGTTAGGATTGCAGAAGTCTGGAACCACCAGAAAATAACCGAAGCATACCATAAGAATTAACAGGACACATTATTTGTACAAAAAATTACATAATAGGATGCTACTTACATTAAGTTACACGCAGCAGTATAGATCACAGCCCTTAATTATTTATCCAAGCACATTTGCGAACCATTTTGTGCAGTGCAGCCCTGTTACCCATGCAGAAAAGCCCACTAGAGTAGTTCAGTTTCACACCGTTTGCAGAAAACCAGGAGAATGGGAACTCTCCTGAACTCCTCGGGCAGGCTTTTGCTGGCCAGTTCTGTCCAAAAAGCATCTTCTAAATAAATTAAATGAATGTGATGTTGGGCAGGGTTGGCCTGCAGGCTTCAAGATTGGAATCTGTACCCCCCAGGAAGCTTGCTGATCTGTCTGAAGTGAACTGGACACTTTTGGCTGAGCTTTTAGGGAAGAGCCTGTCATTAAGACAGGAGAAGTAGCGTGCCTCAGGCAGCCGAATCGGGGCTGAGCAAAACTGTTTCATGGCCTGTTTTACCACTGGGGACAGCTGTGTGGGCTGTCTGGTTCAAGCGCCCAAACGTTTCAGGCTGTCTCTGTGGGCTAGATGGATCTATGGTTTTAATTCTAGAAGTCGCATGGACGCATCACAGAAGAAAACAGGCAATATTTGTTTGATCAGCCTGCAATGTTGCCTTTGGATGTAGAAATAAGGTTTACAGGCGGGGAGGAGGAGACGCATCAGACAGGAACACTGTGTGCCGCATCCTTTCTTTCCAAACCAGACCATAGTTACCCATCATAAGATCACAGTGGGATCTTACAGCAAAATAACTGCAACGCTATAGCTGTCCCAGTTCCATAAAAAACAACAACACACAGTCTAGTGGTCCTTCACCAGTAATCAATGAAACACAAGAGAGGGGAAAGCTTTTTCCGCTCTCCACCGGCCCCTCCCGCAGGCAGTCAGAATCAAAATGGGCCATAGCTCAGCGGTAGAGTACATGTTTTCCATGCAGAAAGGTTTAATCCCTGGCATCTCCAGCTAGAAGGACCTCAAGCAGTAGTGCTGGGAAAGACCTGGTTCTGCCAAAGGAGAGTCAGAAAATTACACTGGTGGTTTGACGGGGAATGAGGGAACATAAGTAGAGGCTGCTGGGCCAGGCCAGTGGTCCATCCAGTCCAGCATGCTGTTTCACGCAGTGGCCTCAAACAGTAGCCCTGGAGGGCCGAACAAAAAGAGCAGAGAATCCAAGGCCTTCCCTGACATTGCCTCCTCATACTGGGTTTCAGAGGTTCACTGCCTCTGGATGTGAAGTTCCCGTTTACTCACCATGGCTAGTAGCCACTGATGGACCTGTCTGCCATGAATATATCTAACCCCCTTTTAAAGCTGTCTGTGTTTGTGACCATTACCATACCCACGCGGGCAGTGAATTTGGCAGTTTAATTACTCACTGAGTAAAGAAGTATGTCCTTTTGTCTGCCGTGAACGTATCTCCCAGCAAGTTCGCTGCATGCTCCCAAGCGCTAGTATTTTGGGAAGGTGAGAAGTAGCACCCTCTGTCTACCTTTGCTACTCTGTATATAATTTTAGAAACTTCTATTATTGCCCCCCCCCCCCCCAGCATTCTTTTAACTAGACTGAAAAGTCCCAGAATCTCCAGCTTTTCCTTATAGGAAAGGTGCTCCAGTCCCCTAATCATCTTGGTTGCCCTCCTCTGCACTTTTTCCAGCTCTGCAGTGTCCTTTTTTGAGATACAGTGACCAGAACTACAGGCAGTGTTCCAAACGAGGCTGCACAGTAGATCTATACCAGGACATTACAATATCGGCTGTTTTACTTTCAGCCCCTTTCCTAATAATTTCTGGGATGAAGTTTTCCTTTTTTCACCAATGGCACTCACTGAGTCGACATTTTCATTGAGCTAGCTACCACAACCCCAAGATCTCTTTCACTCTCAGGGTCAGCCAGTTCACAACCCAACAGCATACATTTTGTTACACTGTGCACCGCCTTAGACATACCAACACCGATGTTCATTTGCCATGGTGTTGCCCATTCTCCCTATTTAGAGAGATCCTCCTGGAACTCTTCACAATCTACTTTGGTTTCCATGATCCTGAATAATTTAGTATCATCTGCAAACTTGGCTTCTGTGCTGCACACCCTCTATTTCAAATCATTTATCAGCAAATTAAATAGCACTGGTCCCAGTGCTGATCCTTGTGGGACCCCACTGCTCACTTCCCTCCATTGTGAGAACTGTTCATTTATTTCTACTCTCTGCTTCCTACCGTTTAACCAATCGTTTGCCCATAGGACCCATCCTCTTACCCCATGATTCGTTACTCTGAAGTCTTTGGTGACTGAGGGACTTTGTCAAAAGCCTTTTGGAAGTCCAAGTTCATAATATCTACAGAACCACTCCTGTCCACATGCCTGTTAACCTTCTCCAAAAGGTTGGTGAGGCAGGAATATTCTTTGCAGAATCAGTGCTGATTTTCCCCTAGCAGACTTTGTTCCTCAATGTTAATAATTCTGTCTTTAATAAAACTTTCTACTAATTTACCTAGAACAGGTGTTAGGCTAAGTGGCTTGTAATTCCCTGGATCCATTCTGGACTCAAGGGCAGGCGATTCCATAGCTCAGTGCTAGATCACAGAAGGCATCTCCAGTTAAAAGCATCTGGAAGCCACGCAGAGAAGTCTCTCTGCTTCAGACTTTGACTGCTATTGCAGATCAAAGTACACGCTCATTCATTCATTCATTCCCTGCTTTCCTCCCTAGTGGGAACCCAAAGTGCCTTACAGCATCATTCTTGCTTCCTGTTTGTATCCTCACAACAACAACAACAACAACAACCTTGTGAGGTAGTTTGGTCTGAGAGGCCATGACTGGCCCAAAGTCACCCAGTGAGATTCCATGGCAGAGTGGGGATTCGAACTTGGGTCTCCCAAGATCCTAGTCGGGCCTGTGTGTTCAGAACGGGAAGCTAAGAGCATCTACCTCCCCTCTGCCCTATTACTGGGAGCAGAAGCTTGTTCCTATTTTGGAACCAGTCCTGCTGCTGATATTACAGGCCTTTTCTTGTGAATCCCCGGTGGATTCTCATATCCATATTTAGATGCTCAGTGAAGGCATGAGATGATTACCTATCCATCTATCTGTCTATCTACCTGTCACCATTAATGTGCATGTCCCCCCCCCCCCCAATAGCGCAAGTAAAAGGACAGATCCCTGCTTCCAAGACCTTGCAACCTAAATTTAGGCAGGGGTGAGGAAGTCAATAAAGGGGCTTTTGTGTCCAAACCCTATCAGACTTGGTACAAGGCCATTTCTTGAGAGAGAGACCCCCCCACATCCAATAAAAAGCCCAAGTCAGAGCTGAATTAGTGGGAGTCGCTTGCAAATGGCTGGTAGAAATGCTTGTTTTTTCTCCCCTTCAAGCCCTTCTTCCCTCTCCTGGGGCCTGAGATTCCCCCTGCTGCTAGGAAATGCTATCCTCTGCTCAGTGCGTCTTTTCCTCCATCTGCTTCAAGAGCATCTCTGCATTTGAAGCACTGCCACTGTGTTTGAAAGTGAGCAAGATGTTATGAATCAGCAGGGTTGCATCCGGTTAAATATTGAACGGGTCTCCCCCCAGCTTTGCCCTTCCCTCCTGTTTCCCTTCTCATTCCTAAAGATGCATTTGATGGTGGCAGTGGGGAAATAGTTACTGATGGGAGGGGGGAACCAGTAGCAGCCACCAACAGAGTCAGCTAATCAACGGATGTTGCTGTAAAGAGATGTGCCTCCTGTAAAGGAGAAATGAGCAGCTTCTGTCCTCGGTGAGACTCTGCTGCTCCATTTCTGGGCATGGGCCCTGATATAGCTGTTAAGAACATAAGAGAAGCCATGCTGGATCAGGCCAATGGCCCATTCAGTCTAACACTCCGTGTCACACAGTGGCCAAACCCCAAGTGCATCAGGAAATCCACCAGTGGGACCAGAACTCCAGAAACCTTGGACTGTGAGGAAGTCTAGTAAAGTATATTTAGTGGAAGAAGCAAGAGCAAGGAAGAAAGCCAGCCAGAAGGGGAAGGGTCAGGATGTACAGTAGAGGAAGTCTCCCAACATGGAAATGGTGTTTACCAAAGAATCAATAGTGGGCCCATCCATATAGCTGACATTATAGCCCCAGTCTGGTACAGGGGGTACAGGGTCAGGGTTTGCCAGGGCAGGGTCTCCAGGTCGCTCCAGGATCCTGAATGGGAAGGCTTAAAAGAGGAGGAGATTGGATTTATACCCCACCCTTCACTCAGAGTGGCTTACCAACTCCTTTCCTTTCCTTTCCCCTCCCCTCCCCACAATAGACACCCTGTGAGGTAGGTGGGGCTGAGAGAGCTCTTTCCAGAACTGTCCTTGAGAGAACAGCTCTGACAGAACTATGGCTTGCCCAAGGTCTTCCAGCAGCTGCAAGTGGAGGAGTGGGGAATCAAACCCGGTTCTCCCAGATTAGAGTCCATGTACTTAACCACTACACCAAACCGGCCCTGGTCTCTTGGACACATTAACACAACTTATACTGAATCAGACCATTGGTCCATTGAGGTCAGTAGTATCCACTCAGGCTGGCAATGGCTCTCCAGGGTCTCAGGCCTTTCATATCACCTCCTACCTGGTCCTTTTAACTGGAAATGCTGGGGATTGAACCTGGGACCTTCTGCATGCAAAGCAGCGACATTACCACTGAGCCGCAGCCCTTCCCCTTTTTAAGAGGTGTCCTTAGCCAGTGTACTAGACTGACCAAGTGGCCTTTGTTATGAGCCAGCAGAGCTCCTCTGGTGTCTTCTTTGTTACTTCCAGGGCTAATCCTTGGCTCTACGGAGAGCTTCTGAACTTAGTTCAGTTTGCTCCAGGCCCTTCCCTTGCTATCCATGGCCTTCTTTGCAGGGAGTTTTTGCTGCAGCTCGGCTTCTTACCTACATTGTTTTTTGCCCTCCTGAGACACAATATCGTTTACCAGTCATTATGCAAAGAAAAAAATGGGAGAGCAACAATGGTTAATGATAGTGCATGTAAGGAAGGGGAAGGACTGGTGCGGTCAGGAAGTTCAGAGGCAGCAAAACTTGTGGCAGAGAAGTCCCTCATGATCTTTTTGTTCTCATGATCTTTGCTTATTGGTTGGTCAGAACTGGGCTGTGAGATTCCGAGTCACTGTGAGATGTGCTGGGCTGTTGTGCGGTGCTCACTGTTTGTTGTGCCAGGAGAAGGACCTGGGCCTTTGGAAATGAGTGCAACTCCTGGCCTGAACTGAGCAAACATCTGGCTTGGAGTAAGACTCGAATGTGAAGAAGAGTAGAAGCTCGGGTGACACTGATGCCCCTCTTGTAGGGTTCATCACCCCAGGCTCTGCCGTCAACTGTGAATGTCAAGGCCCTTCCTGGGCTGTCTCCAGATTATATCCAGGTGGATGGACTAGATATGAGCTGTGTCTTCTCAAGAGCTTCTTGCACTCCTGGCTTTAAAGACGGAAGAAATCAGGGTTGCCAGCTGACCCACAGAAAACCAGCTTGGCTCGCTTTTATGCCTTTAACAGGCATCAGCAAGTGAAGCTTTTGTTTATTTGTTTACTTCATTTATACCCCACCTTTCTCCCCAGTGGAAACCAAAAGTGGCTTACATTGTTCTCCTCTCCTCCATCATAGCCTCACAACAACCCTGCAAGGTGGGTGCAGCTGAGAGCGTGATTTGTCCAAGGTCACTTGGTGAGCTTCCATAAGAGAGCGGGGATTTGAACCTGAGTCTCCCAGCTCCTAGTCCAACACTCTAACCACTACCCCACATTGCCATATTTTCATGGCACGGAGATAAAAAATTGTTTGCTCCTGTCCACACACAAGCTGCTTGCTTAGGAAACAGGCACAGTGTTGGGATGGAAAAGTGACAACTGTCGATAGGATTGCCAGCTCCAGTTTGGGAAACACCTGGAGACTTTGGGGGTGGAGTCTGTGGAGGGCGGGGTTTGGGAAGGGAAAGGACTTCAACGGGGTATAATGCCATAGAGTCCACCTCTCACAACAGACAATTTCTCCCAGTGAGCTGATCTTTGTCACTTGGAAACCAGCTGTAATAGCAGGAGATCTTTAGCTACAACCTGGAGGCTGGCAACCCTAACTACAGACCACATCTATCTGTTGTATTTTTGTCCCATTTTTCCCTTTAGGAGCTTAGGGTGGGGTACATGGCTCTCCCCTCCCCCATTTTATCCTCACAACAACCCTGCGAAGTAGATTAGGCTGAGAGAGACTGCCTGATCCAAGGGTATCCAGTGTGCTTTATGGCTGAGTGGGGGTTTACCAGGCAATAGCCAGAAATACCCTGGACACAGAAAGCTAGTCTCTTAGGGAGAAAAGGTCCAGCCTTGTCTTCTGCTTGACACACCAGTTTTCTGAGTGGGAGGAATTTATGCAGTTTGGATGGCGAGACTTTCAGTTTTCACCCTCCATCATTGCACAGATGAAAACTCTCTAATTCTCATAGCAAGAATGCAATTCATAGGCATCCTCTCTCCCCACCATTATATGTTGCTGCAGCCCCTTCTCCACTCAACACATGGCGCATTAATTTATCATGCAATCATTTGTCCTCTGTAAACGATCGCCAAGAGGGTGTTTTTGCTCTTTTGGTTAAAGCTATATTAGGAAAGCATAATTTTCCTACAATCTGTTATCAACAGTTCAAAAACATACTTCAGGGTGTGAAATGGCAGACCGCACAGTGCATTGGTCCTTAGTGTCCATGTGCATGCATCAGCAAGGATGCGTCCTAGAGACCAGATGCATCTTCTCTTGAGGTTTAACTTCTGGAGACCTTGGGGAGGGAGCTCAGCTGAACTGTGCAGCATAATAATGCTAGATTCACTGACCAATATGACAGTCATAAATGAGATTTTGGAAACTTGCCAGTGTACTGTATTTGGATATGGAGGATGGAAATATTACTGATGAAGAGTCTAACTGAAACAGGAGCAGACCCGGCAAACCGTTCATCTGGGAAGAGCTACCTCTGTTGTATCTAGCCACAGTGTCTAGGCCGGATAGAAGTGCTGCTGTAGGACTTCTGAGTAGGAAAGTTTCTGCTCCAAGCCAGGCAGAGTGGAACGCCGTGAAAAGAGTGATGCGGTATCTGAAGGGAACAAGCCAGTTGAAGCTGCGACTACCAACAACTGCAGATCCACAACTGAAAGCCAATGTGGGCACTGACTGGGCAGGGGAACCACTGATCAGAAGTCCACCAGTGGATATCTGTTTCAGTATGGAGAAGGGGCCATTAGCTGGGCAAGTCCAAACCAGACAACTGTAGCACTCTCTTCAACAGCAGTGGAATATGTTGCAGCTGCACAAGCATGCCAAGAGACTATCTGGATTCGCCAGTTAATTTTAGACTTAGGACTGGATAGACCTGAACCAATAACAATCTTTGACAACAAACAGGGGTGTATAAAAACTGTCACAGACTGAAAAGGTCAACCCATGGTCTAGACATATTGATGTCAAGTATTATCTTCTGAAAGATATGCAGAATCGAGGACTCATTAACATGCGGTATTTACCAAACGGAGAAATGATGGCTGATGCTGTCACAAAACCATTGCCTGGAGACTGCCATTGGATGCTTCTAGCAAAATTAAACATGGTGGAATAGTACACATGCTGTCGAGAAGTGGTGTTGGATAAGCAACAGCCTGCTAGTTACTGTAAATACTGCTGAAAGAGTAGTTTAGTCCACTTGCACCCTTGGGGGGAGCTGTGGAGCATTCTCTAATGTTTTGGGTTTATTGAATGTTTTTCTCTTGCAGTTCAACCAACTTCTTGTTGTTTCTCTTTCTGCTATATGTTAGTATGTATTACTGCTTGTGGTCTGAAGGCCTTTCTGTTGCATTAGTGGCCTGTAGTCAGTTATGCGAGAGTTGGACTATAAGGAAGGCCACACGCCGAAGAATAGATTCTTTTGAATTATGGTGCTGGAGAAGACTCTTGAGAGTCCTGTGGACTGCAAGGAGATCAAATCAGTCAATCCTAAAGGAAATCAACCCTGACTGTTCCCTGGAAGGCCAGATACTGAAGCTGAAGCTCAAATACTTTGGCCACCAAATGAGAAGGGAGCACTCCCTGGAAAAGACCCTGATGCTGGGGAAGACTGAAGGTCAAAGAAGAAGGGGACAGCAAAGGATGAGATGGTTAGACAGTGTCATCGATGCAACAAACATGAAATTAAGCAAACTCCGGAGCATGAGGGAAGACGGGAGGGCCTGGTGTGATGTGGTCCATGGGGTTGTGAAGAGTCAGACTCAACTGTGCGACTGAACAACAACAGTCAGTTATTGTCTTTTTGCAAAATCCTGTTGCAGGAAATCCATTGACAGCAAACTCCCAAGCCTGGATTGGATTATTTACTGAACTCTGCCAACAAGGGTTACATTAGCTACCTTCCAGTCCTCAGGAATGAAGGCAGATTTGAGTGATAGATTGCATATTTTTGACTGGAGATCCACAAGTTCACATTGGAGTTCTTTCAAAACTCTTGGATATATGTCATCAGGGTGATTTGTCAGTTTTTAATTTGCCCATCAGTCATAGGACCTCCTCTTTTGTCACTTCAATCTGACTCAGGTCTTTCGACACCCCTCCTGAAATTGGCAGTTCTGGAGTGGGCAAGTACCTCCCATCCTCCACAGTGAAGACAGGGACAAAAAATGCATTCAACTTCTCTACAAATTCCATATCATCCTTTCCCCCCTTGGTCATTTAAGGGCCCCACTACCTCACTGGCTGTTTTTCTGCTTCTAATGTACTTGAAGAAATTTTTATTGTTGGTCTTTATGTTTTTTGCAATATGTTCCTTATAGTCCTCTTTTTCCCTGTCTGATCACCAACTTGCATTTTATTTGCCGCAGCCTGTGCTCCCTTTTATTTACCTCACTCAGCCTAGTCTTCCACCGCTTAAAGGAATTCTTCTTACCTTTTACTGCTTTAATTGCTTTGTTCATTAACCATGCAGGCCTTTTTTAGTACGTGTTTGCACCTTTCCTAACCTGCGGTATATATTTCATCTGAGCTTCCAGTACTGTAGTTTTAAATTGTCTTCAAGCTTCTTGAAGGGATTTGGCCCTCCTTACCTTTCCTTCCAGTTTCTTCTTCACAGGCCCCCTCCATTTGAGAAGAGTTACCCCTTCTAAAGTTAAATGTGGTTGTGTCGGTCTTTTTGGGCAGCTCCCTGTTTACATAAATGCTAAACTTAATAGCATTATAGTCACTGTTCCCAACTGGTGCTATCACATCTACATCTCTCACCGGGTCTTGAGCATTACTTAGGACCAAGTCCAGGATTGCTTCCCCTCCTGGTAGATTCAGTGACCATCTGCTTCATGGGACAGTTATTGAGAGTATCTAGAAACCCACCCAATTGCGAGCCTGTTTGGTGTAGTGGTTAAGAGTGTGGATTCTAATCTGGGAGAACCGGGTTTGATTCCCCACTCCTCCCCATGCAGCTGCTGGTGTGACCTTGGGTCAGTCACAAGTTCTCTCGGAGCTGTTCTCTCAAGAGCAGTCCTCGAAAGAGCTCTCTCAGCCCCACCTACCTCACAGGGTGTCTGCTGTGGGGAAAGGAAAGGGATTGTAAGCCACTCTGAGACTCCTTTGGGTAGTGAAGGGTGGGGTATAGATCCAATCTCCTCCTCTTCCACTACCTCCTCCTCTTCCTCCTCCTCCTGACTTGAATGCATAGTGCTATGGGGTCTCTTAGACCTAATACAGCTGAGGGCTTCAGCATGTCAATCTGGCCCTGACCGGGAGTGAATCTGCTAGCAATGCTGTGAATTGGTTTTCCTGGCCCTTCGGCCCTTGGCTCCCAGCCCAAGTTGCTTCACTACCTGTACAATGACCTGCAAGGTATTTGGTGTGGAGCACAGTGAGGCTGCTTGCTGGTTTGGAGGCTCCATCTCCACTCCACAAGCCTTGCCCCTCCCCAGCCAGTGCGTAAACCGACAGCATAGGAACTTCTAAACCCGAGAAAAACCTGTAATCTGGGAGCATCAGCCCTGCCGTCTCCGTTTCATGTGTGGTCGTGATGACAATAGAAGCCGAAGCGCTCGCCTGTCTTTTCCCGTCTCCCTCCCTTTCCCTCCCACACCTTCTCTTTGCTGAAGCCTAGACTGAAGGGTGGATGTTTTAATAAGCCTTTATTCTGTAGGGGCTGCAAATCAGAGGCCAGGAAGCGTGCTGGGGGTGGTGGAAAAGGAGGCGGAATAACCAAATTACTCTAAACAGCTTGTTTTGTTTGCTGATGCAATTGGATTGATTTTTGTGTGGTTTTTTTTGTTACCTATATCTGCCTCTCCAGTTGCGTCAACCTGCTTTTTAAAAACATTCTCGGGAGAGGCAACTGTTGTTTGCGTCGTATAAAATGGCTTCCAGGCCTGCAGATGGGACTGAAATGAGAGGGAGGGGCGGGAGAGAAACCCTCCCTTGCCTTCTGGACAAGCCTTACTCCGGAGAATTGCCCTTCCTCCTTTTCTTGTCCTTCCAGGCCTTCCGTGTCTTTGCTCCCTTATCATCCCAGCCTCACTTTTCTCTGCTCCCTTCAAGTCTTTCTTCAAAATTCACTTTTCTGTGAACTCTAAAGTACAACCCCCCAGTACCTTTCTTCTCCTGAAATGAGGCTGATGTACATGAGTACATAGTATGGTTGCCAACCTTCAGATGGGGCCTGGAGATCTCCCAGAATTACGACTGACCTTCAGACTACAGAAATCAGTTCCCCTGGAGAAAATGGCTGCTTTGGAGGTAGACTGGATGGCATTATACCTGCTGAGGTCCCTCCCAAAACCCTACAAGGGGGAAGAGCTCTTTTGCTATCGCCTGCCTCTGCATAGCAGCCCTGGTCTTCTTTGGTGGTCTCCCATCCAAGTACTAACCAGGGCCAGCCCTGCTTAGCGAGATCTGATGAGACTGTGCTAGCTGGGGCCATCCAGCCAGGTCAAGGTGCTCTCCCCCTCCCACGTATTTATACCCAGCCCTGGAATCCTCTGGATTCAGAGAAGAAAGAGAATTAGCATCAGGACGTTGGGGTTCGAAGCAAGACCTCGATACAATGAGCCCACTGCACTGACCTCGATTTTAATTTAATTTTTAACCCATCCTCTGAAATGTTTGTGATCCCACCCAGGCGTTGTGTTGTTCATAAATTTTCCAAGTGTTTGTCTACACTGGGGCTGTTTGAGGATCAGATGGGTGCTGTCAGGAAAGGGAAAGAGAGGATGAGAAGGGCTAGAGGTTAGAAAGGGGAGAAGAAATTATTTTCTCACATTGTTTCAGGGTGCAAAATGATGGCGTTAACCCACCCCCAGGCAAACCACCTGGCTGATTTATTCTCCCGTGTGTAATCTAATGCACAGGCCAACTTTGCTTTGGATGCAAATATAGGTAGAGCTTAATTTGAATTGCGGCAAAACACGGCCTGTCCTCAGGACCTACTCTCAGTGAGAGAACTGTGCTTTAATTTTTTTTTTTTGCAAAGTCATAAGCGAACACTTCTGAGCACATTCAGAATGCCTTCTCTTCAATGAAGATCCGCACTCAAGACCTCCGCGTCTGGGATTTGAGAAGAAGGCCTCCAGTTCAGAGAGCATGACTTTCAGGCTAGTTTGATGAACTCCCTGGACCTTTCGTTTTTTTAGAAGCTGCACACTCCAATGTGCCTTCTTCCACTAACTTGCTTAACGCTCCTGCAGTAGCTTAGCAAAACGCTGGATTTGAGCACCTTATCAGAGTCCTTCCAGCCAGGCTGTCTTGGTAGGAGAAGAAAAGATCGAGGTTTAATTGGCATTAGACAGATAGCTCCCCCCACCCCACCCTCAAAGGCTATTTAAGTCCTTCCCTTGAAACTGACGCAAAGTACGGGCTTCCTTGCTTCCTCTCTGCAAGGCCCACTGCTTCCTTTGTAGGCCACAAAGGCAGCTGGAGTAGCCGTCTCCTCCGGCTGCTGCCTCGTTACGATTCCCACAGCATCGTCAGCAAACATCAAGGCAGGGAGCCGATAGCATCTCTCGGAAAGAGAGACTCCGCGGCAGGCGAGAGAGAGAGCGGCTTGTCAAGCAGAACAGCAGCCCTTCAAAATGGCCTCTCTCAGCTCGCCTCAGAGACTCACTTGGCAGGCACTAGCCTGAGGAACAGCCATGCTTGGCTGCCACAAGGCCAAGCTTTGGGGTACCATTTAAAGGTGGCAAAGTGAGAAATGGGCAACTCTGTTCCCCCTCCCCCGGAGCACAATCTGTTAGGATGTTCTCGAGGAGCAGTTGACTGTCAGAGAGAGTTAGATGGAGCTGGCTGGGTGTCTTCACTGGCCCATTCTGCATCTAGCATTCACTCTGTTACCAAACCCACACTGGAACAGAAAAAGATGGGGCTCAAAACCGCATTCAGATACCCCGGGCCAATGCCATACTGACTGCAGAGTCACCCCTGAACGTCCATGAAATGTCCATAAATCTATGCAGACAGTACCATAAAACCGAGAGATCGAAGGAAGTTAAGCCAGCATGCAGTGCGGAGGCTACCATAAAATCCGACAATCAAAGAAAGTGAAAGTGGCACGTGGAGCGAATGCTAGGTGCAGAATGGGCCAGAGTGGTGCTGACAACGTCTCTCTCTGAATCTCTGAAAGTTCATCCAAAATGGAGGCAGCTCCTATCCTGAGATAAAGCCGAGGCAGTGCTGCTGTCAGGCAAAGGTTTATTTTCACTTCTTTTGAAACAAGAAAACTTCCTACTAATTGATTGATAGTATGTTACTGGATGAGGGGGGGTGGGGTTCCTCATACACTAAAACCTTCAGGTGGTCCCTGGAGATCTCCTGAGAATACAACAGATCTCCAGGCGACAGAGATCAGTTCCCCTGGAGAAAATGGCTGCTTTGGAAGGTGGACTCTATGGCATTCCACCCCACTGAAATAGGTCAAGATGGGTAGCCGTGTTAGTCTGTCTGTAGCAGCAGAAAAGAGCCAGAGTCCAGGAGCACCTTAAAGACTAACAACATTTGTGGCAGGGGGAGGAGCTTTTGTGAGTCACTGCTCACGTCTTCAGAGATCTGAAAGCTCCTAAAAAGGTAAAGGTTTCCCTTGCTCAAAAGCCACTCGAATTCGACTCTAGGGGGCAGTGCTCATCTCCATTCCCAAGCCGAAGAGCCAGCATTGTCCGAAGACGTTTCCATTGTACTGTGGACTAGATGCCGAGGCACACGGAACGCTGTTACCTTCCCTGCCACAGATTTCGTTAGCCTTTGCTACTGGATTCTTGTTCTTTCCTATTACCCTGTTGATGTTCCTCTCCTCCCCAAACTCCACCTTCCTCAGGCTCCGTCCCCAAAATCTCCAGGGATTTCTCAACCCAGAGCTGATGACCCTAAGTGGTCAGTCCCTATTCTTTGGATCCTGCCCCAGATAAAGACCTGGTGTTGTCCTAGAGGAGACTGACTTGTTAAAGTGTTGTGCGTCAGAATTTTCAGGGTTCTTATTCTTCAGAGCTCATCTCTTCCCTCCCCTGAGTCTCTGGAAGTCAAATTTCAGAGGAGGTCGGTCAATGCATCTCATCCCTATTCCTCAAGCAGGTAAATACACATCCAGGAACTCTACGGCGCCAATGCTCAGCCTGCTATTTTGCACCCTGCCACTACTGAATTATTTTTCAAATGATTTGTTTATTTACTGCAGCCTTTTGCCGCAACAGGGACCCAAAGCAGCTTCTGTCCTTTATTTTATCCCCACAACAACCCTGTGAGGTGGTTTAGGCTGAGAGTGTGTACCTCGCCTCAGGGCACTCAGCAAGCTTCCATGGCAGAATGGGGATTCACACTTGGGTCTCCCAGATCCTAGTCCAACATATTAACATCTGTGTCATGCTTGATAAGAGACTGTAGGCTAATTCTTGTTTCCAAAACTGTCTTCACCAAAATCACCCTCTTAGGCCAGTTTGGTGTAGTGGTTAGGAGCACGGACTCTAATCTGGGAGAACCGGGTTTGATTCCCCACTCCTCCACATGCAGCTGCTGGTGTGACCTTGGATCAGTCACAAGTTCTCTCAGAGCTGTTCTCTCAAGAGCAGTTCTCTCAGAGCTCTCTCAGCCCCAGCTACCTCACAGGGACCGATTCCCCACAAGCAGCTGTGCCGCCCTTGCTCTTCTGTTTCCCCTGGTTACATTGGTCAATTTCACACTTTTTGTTGCTTGGCTGTATTTTGACCCGCATCTCTCCCCCCCCCCCCCCCCCCCCCCCCGGATCTCCTCTGCCTCTTCTACAGCCTTGTTTTTTGAGATTGAGAAGTGCGGCTGTGCAACAAGAGTGTGAAACTGACCAATGCAACCAGGGAAACGGAAGAGGGAGGCACAGCTGCTTGTGGAGAATTGGTCAGGGCAGGTGTGGGCAAACTTGCTCAGCGTAAAAGCCACCTAGAACGGGTGGCCAAACTTGCTTAACGTAAGAGCCGCATAGAATAAACATCAGATGTTTGAGAGCCACAAGACATGAACAAATATTACCTGCTTTTATTGGAAAATAAGCAAATTTGCTTTTTATTAACATTAAATGAGACTGCCAAAAATAATAACAAAAGGGGTAAAAGCAGATATTGATAATGATATTAATTTGTCCAATGATATTTCTTTGCTAATGGTATTTAGCTTCTCCAGCCGCCCTGCCGGGAGCCACATAATATACGTGAAAGAGCCGCATGTGGCTCCCGAGCCACAGTTTGCCCACCCCTGCGTCAGGGTGTCTGTTGTGGGGAAGGGGAGGGAAAAGAGATTGTAAGCTGCTCTGAGACTCCTTCGGGTAGTGAAGGGCAGGGAATAAATCCAATCTCTTCTTCTTCTTCTTTTTAAAGGAGAACAGGCTATTGCAAAGCATACCAATGCACCATCCAGAAGGTGGTGTAGGGCTTTGAGCTATGTGAGGCGGGGGCGGGGGCGGGGGCGGGGGGGGGGGGGGGGGCTTGGAGCCCAGCTGATCATTCTTGTGAAAGTGATTGCTGCAGGGGTCAGGGAATGAACCCTGTATGAGCTGGTCTTGTCTCAAGTCATTGAGAAAAACAAATATCCTTGCCCTTCTTTGCCGCTCTGGACGCAGCTAGACTTTGCAAAACCACCAGGAGTCATATTCTCAGCAGCTCTGGGGACACCAAGGAAGAGGAGGCCTCAGCCAAAGACCAGGTAAGGGTTACTGCTGCCAGCCTGTGCCAGCAAGAAGCAGGGAGGTGAAGGGAAGCCACCCCCCCCCCTCCGCCTCATGCAGAGAACAGATTAGCACACATCTGGAAGACGCTGAGAGGGGATAAACAGAGCTCACTTGCAGGTCAGCCGCACAGCTTCCTAGAGGAGAGAGAAACAGCAAAAGGTGGAGAGGCTTAAAGGGAAGAGGGGAGGGGAGTGGAGGTCAGGATTCCTGCCGTGGCGATATGATTCATCACCGTCCTCATCCATTTGATGAAGGGAAGGAAGGTCTTAACAGTTTCAAGTGGGCTGAGGGAGATGAGAGCCAGGATTCCGCAGGTTCTCTTCCCAGCTGTGCGAGGTATTGCGCCAGATGAGACCACAGCCTGGGCTCCTGAGGACTGAGGGCCAGAACGGGTGTTCAGTATCGGAGTTGGATATGTAAAACGATAAGTAGCTAGCACAGAGGATCTTTCCACAGCACAGAGAGCCAGTTTGGTGTAGTGGTTAAGTGCGTGGACTCTAATCTGGGAGAACCGGGTTTGATTCCCCACTCCTCCACTTGCACCTGCTGAATGACCTTGAGCAAGCCATAGCTCTGAACCAGCTGTTCTCTCAAGGACAGTTGTCTCAGAGCTCCCTCAGCCCCACCCACCTCACAGGGTGTCTGTTGTGGGGAGGGGAAGGGAAAGGAGTTTGTAAGCCACTCTGAGACTCCAAGTGAGTGAAGTGCGGGGTATAAATCCAATCTCTTCTCTTCTTCTTCTTCTTTCCATCACTAAGGACTAAAATAAATTTTCAAAAAGCACAATCTTGCACTGAGGGGGCACTGTGTATCTTTTGCAAACTGCAGTTCTCTCAGTCCCTTTCAATCCTGACCCATTTTAGGAGTGTTGTAAAAATCACTGAGATGATACATATCAAGGGCTTGGAGTTGCTGTATACAGCTGTTAGATATCACTATAGTGTGGCCGTAACTCAGCAGTAGAACTTAAGATAATCATAGGTTCAGTCTCTGGTGTCACTGATCAAAGAATGAGGGAACAGGTGATATGAAAAACCTTTGCCTGTGACCCTGGAGCACACGGGCTGTAAGGATGTTTTGAAAACGGGGCGGCCTCACAAAATGGCTGCCTCAGGAAGCAATGGCTGGCCCGGGGTGCTGGGAGGTTGCCAAGTATCCTGCTGCAATGGAAGTAGTTGTTTTTGAGTAGATTATCATTGGGCCATCGTAGGGTTGCCAGGTCTCGTCGACGCACTGGGGTCGTAGGTGGGAGGGAGCCTTCTCCAGTTAAAAGGAGCAGGCAGGAGGTGATGTGAAAGTCCTCTGCCTGAGACCCTGGAGAGTCGCTGCTAGTCTGAGTAGACAATACTGACCTTGATGGACCAGTGGTCTGATTCAGTATAAGGCGGCTTCATGTGTTCATGAACCCAGTTCAGATAGGGTTGCCAACCTCCAGATGGGGGTCTGGAGTTCTCCTGGAATAACAACTGAGCTCCAGGTTGCTGAGATCAGTTCCCCTGAAGAAAATGACTGCTTTGGAGGGTGAATGATGGCATCACACCCTGCTGAGGTCCCTCCCTAAACCCTGCCCTCCTTGGCCCCACCTCAAACATCCAGGAAGTTTCCAATCCAAAGTTGGCAACCCCAACACCGAAAGGGGGCGGGGTAGCTTGCAAAAAGTGAATCCAGGAGAATCCAGGAGCTCACTGGCTCAGGTTGGAATAAGACCTGGTGTGCTTCTCAGCACTGTGCGCATTCAGGTGCAGAAGGGAAAGGGTGTTCCACGTCGGCCTTTGCTGTCAGCTTGCAGGATGGCTCGGCTGGGCCAAGGCATCCTGATTAGGGGCCTGGACTTGTGCTCAGAGAACATCATAGATTCCAGGTCCACCCACTGCCATGTTTTCTGCCTAAAGAATAGGGGCTTGCTTGTAACTCCTGTTGTCATCCCAAAGGACCGCTTCTCAGTCACACAGTCCCTCTGTTATTAAACGTAACTGAAGGCTCTTTGCCTCCTGTTGCATGCCACATTCATTTACTCTGCCACAGCCTGTCCTCCACTGATTTGAAAGCAAAGAGGGTGATGGTTTGTTCAGGATAGACATGCTAGAAAATAAACACGGTTGTCCTGCAATATGTTGTTACCATTCAAAGTATATCCCAGCAGCAGCAGTGTGTAGAATGGAAAGCTGAGCACAGCTAGATGCCTTAGTGTTCATGCGCAGGCATTGAAATGTGCTCACGCTAGAGACAAAAGGCAAGCCTTCCCCACTCTGATGTTTAACTTTTAGGGCCTTTTCAGACTGGCCAGTTGCCTCTCAGTTCCTCCTCATTTCCCCCTCTGCGACTCCTCCTGAGCAAACCTGCCGTTTTTGCACTATAGCAATCTGCTCCTCTCCCCCCCCCCCCGAAGTTTTCTGTTCCCATATGGGTTGCTTCGATGCTCTCTGTGCCCGCCCCTTGCATTTCCCCTCCCCTTTCCTCCCCTTCCTCCCCCCCAGCTCCTCCCTCGTTCCCCGCTTTTCTTTTCTTTTTTAAACGCATGCGTGGTAACGTTATAACGTCATAGTGCAATGACGACCATGCATCACCCGCCTTCCTCTTCCCAGAATTCATCAAGTCCCTCCTCAGTATTCAAATTTTCCCGCCGTTCTGGGTTGGTGCAAAATGATTGGCAGGCTAGAAGGAGGACCACCACCCCCCATGGGTGGATTCTCCGATAGGAACTGAAATGTCGTGTGCTTAACCCGATCAAGGCAACAAAATGGAGGATGGGCAACATGGCGTCAGCTGGCCCGTGTAAAGTAAAAAAAAAAAATTACATAAATGGTGGTGGTGGTGGTGGCGGCAGCTGAGGAGGAGCAGCATGACACGCAGAGCAGTCTCCCCGCTCCGCAGGAATAGTTATAGCCCCTTGAAAACAGTTCAATCCATTTCTGTGACTTTTCTGCAAAGAAGCGCGCCCAGCATGCTCTGCAGGGGCTGCCAATAAACAGCAAATTAACCCCCCCCCCCATAGTAGATGTGAACGTGTATTTATTATATAAAGACAACAATTGTGCCGTCTTCCCTTGCTGCATCAAAATTTCATTATGATGTTATAACGTTATAAGGGCCTTTTTTTAAAAAAAAAAAAGGAGGGGGGGAAATGTTGCTTCAGGATCGTGGGACCGCACACAGGGAGCGGAAAGGAAGGCAAGTTTCCCCAGCCCGCCCGCCCGCTTGCCGCGGCTTCTCCACGGATTGCTAGAGGAAAGCATCCACCACCAGCTCTGCACGGGCTGTTGCCGGGGAAGCCCAAACAAAGGGCAGCAGTTACCGGGGAGCAAGCACAGGGAGCTCTCGGGCCAATGGCGCTCGGCTCCTGCTCCCAAGAAATGGCAAATCCACCTCGCCAACGCAGTCCCTGTGCTGCGATCTTGCCTCCCTGCCTCCTTATTTCGATATAACGTTAGGAGGGCTCGTTTCAAAAAAAAAAAATTCAAGAAACGCCCACCGCGGGGCGGGCAAGATGGAGGGCGGGCGAGTGGGTGTGTTCTCATCTAGGTTTCTCCAACGGAGTAAACAGGAAACACCGCCAGGAACAGGATTTTCTTGCTCCAGGGATACTCCTGAGCAGTGCGGTGAAACTCCGGAGGAGTTTGTGAGCACGGAGCAACTGATGTGAAACTGACCAGAAACTCCGGTGCTCACTCCGGTGCTCGCCCCGGAAAAAAGCCAGTGCGAAAACGCCCTTAGAGATTGTACAGAGGGAGCTGAACACTGAAGAACGGCAACGATAAGTATTCCCACTAATAGGCTGCCCATGAATGCGGGTTGGAGAACTGCCAGAGGCATCCTTATGTCGGAAGGGAAGGAGCAAGATGTTTGTATACATTGTTGTGCAGGGCAGAATGAAACGGCTCCTTTTGGAGACTTGGGGACCATGCGCAACAGCAGCAGTGTTCTTCCACACTGGGCAAGAGCTTTTAACCCTTTTCCGTTTGCGGAAGGCACTTCTACTTGCTGCAGAAGAGGGAGAGAGGCAGTTTTGGGTGATTCCCTCTCTCACGGCGGATTCCCCTTTCTTCCTTTGCTGTTCAAGGGGCCCGGTATCCTCCAAGGGATCCCCCTGACCAAGTCCCCTGGTATCCCCTCGGATCACAGCAGGCTGCACTGGGAGGCGTGGGAGTTCATCTGGGGCAGCTCTGCTTATGGGAGCTAGGATCCACCCCAAAGGTCGCAAGATAAATGTTCAGATGTGTCCCATCAGATCTCCCTGGATTAGGCACCCTTCCCCTGAGCCAAGACTCAGTGGGAAGTCCTGGCTTCCTTTCTCAGAACACAGACTTGGACCACCCTGTAGGTGGAGGAGAGGGTGAGTGGGGAGGAGAGGTGATCAGCTGGAGGCTCGGAGCAAAATGAAAAACTTTTGTGCATGCTTAATATAAACAGCAATTAATAGCTGCACTTGTTTGGGGGGGGAAAGGTTTAATTAATCCCCTTGATGGTGGCAAACGGCTTTCTTGGCTTCTCTTGATGTAGAGCAGAAGGAGTTACCGCGGATGGGAAGAGAACTCTCAGCAGTCTTGTCTTCAGACCCTGGGTTGCCATTTCCAGGTGTGGAAATTCCTGGGGATTTTGTGGATGAAGCCTGGTTAAAGTGGGGCTTGGGGAGGGGACAGACCTCAGCAAGGTAGAAGAAGAAGAAGAAGAAGAGATTGTATTTATACCCCACCCTTCACTACCTGAAGGAGTCTCAGAGTGGCTTTCAATCCCCTTTCCCTTCCCATCCCCACAACAGACAGCCAGTGAGATAGGTGGGGCTGAGAGAGCTCTTTTGAGAACTGCTCATGACAGAACAGCTCTGAAAGAACTTGTAACTGACCCAAGGTCACACCAGCAGCTGCATGTGGAGGAGTGGGGAATCAAACCCAGTTCTCCCAGATTAGAGTCCGCGCTCCTAACCACTACACCAAACTGGCTCTATAATCATTGAGTCCACCCTCCAAAGCAGCCATTTTCTCCAGGGGAAATGATCTTGGTTGTCTGGAGATGGGTTGTAATAGTGGGAGATCTCCACGTGCCACCTGCAGGTTGGCAACCCTACTTCAAACCTCAGCCCTGCCCTAACCACTCAGTTGCCCCTCACCATCTCTGACCCTCCAGTCCTGAGACTAAAATCCAGGAGTCCTGCATCCGAACATCATGCTTTAACCACTAGGCATCTGCAAAGCTAAGGACAGAAGTCCTGGCTTCCAGTTTTGTCTGCTGACACCGTTGAGCCCTGCTTCCTTCCTGGAGAGAGCCCATCAGCCCTTCACAGAGAATGCATGAACCACCCAGGGACTGTATCTTTGCACTGCAGGTAGGGAATAGAACCGAGGAGCCTATGGTGCCCAGTTTCTAGATGCCTCTCCCCTATCCACTGCTTAGAGAGACTATTGTACCCGCTGTCATGGAACAGACAGAGCATAGGTTAAAGATCCAGCAGTTCTTTGAATGCCTCTCTTCCCCACCCCCTTCCTGCCACGTTTCCTCACCCCCACCAAACACACACATGGTTAACACTTGTTCTCAATAAAAGAAATAGCTTGTAATATCTCCAGGCCTGCAAGGATGCTATTTCAGAACACACAAAGGCCTTCTTCTGTTTGTGTCCACTGACACGGCTATTCTTGTCCCCTGTTATCTCCCCATCACAGGAACCCGTGCACGGCATTCACTGGCCAGGCTGGCCCGGCTCTTCTATAGCAGAAAGGGACGTCTGCCCGTGATTTATTTACTCCTCTGTTTATTTGCCCTGAGCTGCTTCTATGGAGTGTTAATTCACTGCCAGCCCAATGTCATCTCCAAGAAGGAGAGAGAGGAGAGCAGGCGGAGAAGGCTGAAATACAGTTTGAGGAGCCCCGGTCTGGAAGAACGCTTCTCCCTCTCTCTCTTTTGGGCACATAGGGGAGGGGCCGTGGCTCAGTGGTAGAGCCTCTGTGTGGTCTAAAATCCAATCCCTGGCATCTCCAGTTAAAAAGATTAGGTGGTAGATAATGTGAAGGACCTCCGCCTGAGGCCCTGGAGAGCTGCTGCTAGGGTTGCCAAGTCTTCAAAACTCACCGGCGGGGGGGAGTCCTCCTCCGGCTGGGAGTTTCACCTGGCGCGCATGCAAAGCGCGCACACCCAGCGACGTCACCAGAAGTGACGTCAGCACGTTGGGGTGTTGCCAGGGTGACACTCTGGCAATCGCCCCAAAACTCTATGGTATCAATCGCCCTGGCAACGCCCCCAACGTGCTGACGTCACTTCCGGTGACGTCATTACGTCGTCCTCGCTGGACGACTTTGGGGGTGGGGTTCCCCCCGCTGGCCAAATGCTGGTTGGCGGATCGGGAACCCCTTTAGCGGGGGATCCCCCGCCCCCCGGGCTGACTTGGCAGCCCTAGCAGCTGCTGGTCTGAGTAGACAGCACTGAGCTTGATGGATCAATGGTCTGATTCAGTATAAGATAAGAAGAGTTAGTTTTTATACCCCGCTTTTCTCTACCCTAAGGAATCTCAAAGTGGCTTACAATCTCCTTCTCTTCCTTTCCCCACAGCAAGTACCTTGTGTGGTAGGTGGGGTGGAGAGAGTTCAGAGAGAACAGCGACTGGCCCAAGGTCACCCAGCAGACTTCCTGTGGAGGAGTGGGGGATCAGACCCTGTCCCCCAGATTAGAGTTCACAACTCTTAACCCCACTGCACCATTTATGGTGTGGAGTTATTTTCCGTTGCCCCAGAAGGTCGGACCAGAACCAATGGGTTGAAATTAAATCAGTAATTTCCGGTTAAACATTAGGAAGAACTTCCTGATGGTTAGAGCGGTTCCTCAGTGGAACAGGCTTCCTCGGGAGGGGGTGGGCTCTCCGTCTTTGTAGGTTTTCAGACAGAGGCTAGATGGCCATCTGACAGCAATCCGGATTCTGTGAACTGAGGCAGATCATGAGAGGGAGGGCGGGAAGGGTTGCACCAGTGCTTAGTTCTCATGGCCCTTTCTTACACGCCCAGGGAAATGCTGATCACCACTTCGGGGTCAGGAAGCAATTTTTCTCCAGGCTAGTTTGACCAGGGATCCTGGAGGGTTTTTTTGTCATCTTCTGGGCATGGAACTGGGGTCATTGGAATTATGAGGGGGAGGTATTTGTGACTTTCCTGCATTGTACAGAGGGTTGGACTAGATGACCCTGGAGGACCCTTCCAACTCTATGATTCCACGATCATGCAAGCAGCTTCATGTGTGTTCATGTGCCCAGCTGAAAGTGAACACCAGGGCTTTCTGCCAGCCCAGATATGCCCTTCCTCCTGGTTAGTTGCCAACCTGGAGATCTCCTGGAAGCTCAACTAATCTCCAGGCTACAGAGATCAGTTCCTTTGGGGAGAAGGGCAGCTTTGGAGGGTGGACTCTATGGCATCATAACCCCACTAAGCTCTATCTGTCCCTGGGCTCTGCACCCAAATATCCAGGAATTTCCCACCCTAGAGTTGGTGGCCCTATTCCCTGTCTCCTTTTCCTCAAAACCCCATAGTTTCCCACTTTTCCTACAAGCCCACCTTGAACCCAAACCTGCAATTTGAGACCCACTCAGTTTAGAATCACAGCACTCAAAGCTGATGGAAAGCATCCAAACGAAGCTGAGCAGAAAGCTGCTGAATGAAATTAAAAACGGCTTACTAAAAATAATGCGAGCGAATATATCCACCGATAGAGCATCTGTAAAATATATATTTAGCATTTTCACTTAAATATTTACCTGCATTTTTCCTCGAGCCCTTTGTTTCACACTGCCCTCTTTCTGCAATAACAACCTTCCCATGACCCTCTCACCCACAGGAACGTGCCGTTATCGTTCAAATGCATTATTATTAACGCAGCAATGTATGGAGTAGACATGATTCACCCACCCCCCCTCCTTTCTGCCTTTTAACTGCCTGATTAGTTTCTCGGAACGTGCCAGGCTAGTGGATTTAATCAAATCAAAACGGCATAATCATACCAGGGCTGTGTCAATGGACATACTCTGCAAGCATGAGGTTAATGGGGAGTATAAATTTTCCCTTCACAGTTATTATAGTTATTAGTAGTATTATTTTGATATTTGGCTGTGCTTGAGAAAATGTTAGCAAACATCACATTCCATATATAGGTGTATATGCATTTCAGGTGAGGGCCTGCGTGTGTATAATAAAGGGGAATAGCTGGTCATTTGTACTAATGTACTAATGGATATATTTCCCCCATCAGGAGTATTATTAAGTTTCCCTTCCTGCTGGTGCAGCATAATCTCAGGAACATAATCAGGAGTGCATGGGAGGAAAAAGGGGGCGATTGGCTGGAACAGGAAGAAGGTGAGAAGATCCAGTGGCCAGTTGGAGACGAAACATACCTAGGCACAGACCTGTATGGGAGGAGCTACCTCTCCCTAAGAGAGTTGAATTCTTGTACCTGTCCTCTAGAGGGTGTATTGAGCTGCCTTCAAAAAGCAACCCAGTACCTGGAGACAGGAGGCTGGGTTAGATAAATAAGTACTTTAATCTAGGGATTTTGCTAAGCAGCAGGGAGAAATAAGCAGGGAACCATTTCTCTGGCTGCTGTGTCTTAAAAATGTTTACAGGGCTCTATTAAATGCTTAAACAGAGGCCTTTAAAACAATTGCAATCTTGTATCCCACTTTTCTTGCAGTGCATTGATTTCTCACATAATATTTGTGATTTCCCCAGGCATCAATTCTTTATGACCAGTACAGAATAGTTTCACACTCACACCTCTCCCACCCCATCATCAATTCAATCTCATTGGGGGGGGGGGAATCACTCCTTGTAACAGCAAACATGATAGTTCAACATTAAAAGCCGGTCATTCACAGAAAAGGGTTAAAGGTGTGTGTACTCAGAAGACTCTTTAGTTTTGTGAATTAAAAGAAGGGGACGTAAAAAGCATAGAAATGGCTTCATAAGGACTGAGCATGCTCACTGCCCTTCAAGAAGGGTTGCCAACTTCCAGGTCGTGGCTGGAGATCTCCTGGGATTACAACTGATGTCTAGGCAATAGAGATCATTTCACCTGGAAGGTGGACTCTATGGCCATTATACCCCATTGAAATCCCTCCCCTCCCCAAACCCCACGCTTCTCAAGCTCCACCCCCCAAAAAAATCTCCAGGTATTTCCTGCCTTGGAGCTGGCAGCTCTACCTCCAAGGGATGAATGTTGAGGGCAGATGAACATTTTTTGTTGCTGTTGTTTAAAGGAAAACAAGAGGGGAAGAGAGAGTGGCCTAGTTTAATCCCTAAGAGTTTGTAATATCCTGAGGAGAGAGATTTGAGTTCGAGGCAAATTTCTGCATTGCTTATTCCCACTTGCAGGCCTCCAATTTGTGTCTGTTTTCAAAATGCTGTATAAACAGATCATAGCATGATAGCGGGGGAGCTTGAAGCTGATGGTAGTGCTGTCGGAAACTCCCCCATCCCCAGGCCATGGTAAAATATACCAGATACTTTCCCCTGCTTTTCCACATGACACCTCCGTATACTTTAAGTGTGCGTGCCTGTGTTTAATGGCCTGGTCCTGTGCTCACACATTTACATTACTGAATGGGGTTTCCAAATTAAGGATTGAATGGGATTGCATAAAAAGAGACATTCAAACCCAGTGGAGTCTGCTTATACCATCCGGTAATCAGCAAGAAGTCAGTTGATGGGGAACGCACGTTTGTCTGTGCACCAGCCCTCCAACAAAACGGCCAATTCATTAACATTCTTGCATGGAGCGACAAGTTGCTTAAGAAGCCAGCGACCACCTTACAGTTTCCCTGCTTTGGGTTAAGGCTGCAACGTTCTATAAGCAGATACTTAGGAGTAAGACCCACTAAACTCTCGAGTTGATATGTGCAAGAGCTGGCTACCGAGAACTCTGTTTGAGCCGAGAGATTAGCTCTGCTCCTTTTCTCCAGTTTGCGGCGATTCGCTCCGATTCTTTCCTCCTTCTCTCTTTTTAAACCCTGCGAGCTCATCCATCTATGTATATAACATTACCAAGCAGGGCCCTTCAAGGCTTGTATGCTACAATAGTTATTCAATTTCCAGGTAGGAAAATAAATCCATTTTTATTGTAGCTGAGGAAGAGTGCGCTACGGTGCACGCTTGTGTGTGTGTGTGTGTGTGTGTGTGTGCGTGTGATTTCTTTAAACCGTATTTTATTTATTCCTATCATGTCCCCTACTGCTAATCCGGCAGCGAAGTCTCCTTTCTGGGTAGCGTCTGGAATAGTTTACAGCATTTTCCCGTCATCAGATGGCTGTAATATACCAGCCGATAGATTTTTTTTTTTTAAATCCTGGAGTGAAATAGAGATTGTTTGCCGTGTAGCCTGGTGTTTGGGAGGGGAGGAATGAAAAGCCTATTAAATTATGCCAGGCCTCCCTAGACTGCCCAGACATTGCACAGTTGGGAATCTGATTAAGAGCAAAATGGCAACGGGTAATTCCCTTCCCCCTTATCGTGCCACAAACACAATTGCACGGCGCATGGATGATGACACTAAGGCCTGCTGCCCCTTTTTCACTCCTAAAATTGCTCCATTCCATCCTTTTGCTGGATATTTTGGCCCCTTTCCCTCCAAATCCAGATACTTTCCTTGCCCTCCCAGCCATTCCTTTCTTTCCTACACTGTATTAACTTCTTGTCTTTCAGTACAAAGAAGAAGAAGAAGACGAAGAGATTGGATTTATACCCTGCCCTTCACTCACTTGGAGTCTCAGAGCGGCTTACAAACTCCTTTTCCCTTCCCCTCCCCACAACAGACACCCTGTGAGGTAGGTGGGGCTGAGAGAGCTCTTTCCCAAGCTGTCCTTGAGGGAACAGCTGGTACAGAGCTATGGCTTGCCCAAGGTCATCCAGCCAGGTGCCAGTGGAGGAGTGGGGAATCAAACCCGGTTCTCCCAGATTAGAGTCCGCGCACTTAACCACTACACCAGACTGGCTCTACACAAAGACCTCCAAGATAGTTTACAGTATGGAATACAAATGTAGAAAGAAAATTTAAAAAATGGGATTAACTATAAAAACAATTCAAACCATGAACAGCAGGATGAAAACTAGGGTTGCCAACTCTGAGTTGGGAAATTCCTGGGGAATTGGGGATGGAGCATGAGGAGTTTGGAAAGGGGAGGGACTTCAGTGGGGTACAATGCCATACAGTCTGCCTTCCGAAGCAGTCATTTTATTCCAGGGGAACTGATCTCTGTAGGTTGGCGATCAGTTGTAATTCTGAGAGGTCTTCAGGCCACACCTGGAGACTGGCAACCCTTACATGAATTTGCATAGTGCTGGCTTCAGATGACTATGCCTGAGGAGGAGAGTTCCAAAGCTCTGGGGCCACCACAAAAAAAGCCCTGTCTTTGATAGCAACCTGCCCCGTCCCACCTCCAGAGGTGATGGGGGTGTACAGGGAGAAGCTTCTTTGCCCCTTCCACCGTTCCTTCACCTTCTTCTCTAAGCAAAACATAGCCCTCTCCGATAGCTGCTCCAGGAGTGAGTCAGATGGGCTTGTGAATTTGCCACTCGCCCATGGCCATTTTGCTACTCACCCCAGGTGAGCGATGGAAGCAACATGGCCTAATCGTAACTTAGCTGCCTTTGTGACATAAACCTCACAGGGTTGTTGTGAGGATTAAATGGAGGAGAGGAGAATGATGTAAGCCACTTTGGGTCCCACTGGAGAGAAAGGCAGGGTATAAATGAGTTAAATAATAACAAATAAACTGCTTAAACCAGTCCCGCACGGCATAACCCACCAAGCCAATTGCACCCCCCCCCCCCATCCCCATCTCCTCACAGGTATTTCATATATCTTCCCAATTTATCCATCTTAGCAGTTCCAGGCAGGTGAGGAAAAATGGGAAGGTTCATCAAGCCCTTTGCCTGATGGATTTCCTTTGGCTCGGTGGTTCACAACAATAATAGCTAAGCTATTGTGAAAATTTCTCTCTCCTCTCCCCTCCCTTCCTTGACTTTTAAAAGCTCCAAGGGTGCCCCCCTCCCCTGCTGGAGACAGCTAAACTTTGCATGTAACCAGCAGCTGCCCTTTCATAATTAAAATCCGGGGACTGCCAAGGGCTTCGCTGTTTTGGAACGCATTATCGTGCCAGGAAGGTGGTCAAATAGCACCCTTTGCCCTCCAGCTCCAGGGAACAGATGCAATCTAGTCTCCTCGTTTCTTCTTGCTGAGAATTTATGAGGACGGAAGAAAACAGAGCAATCAGATCTGCTGGTGGATTTGGAAAGAAAACAATAGTTTCTGCCCTCCTCACACCTCTCCCCAAAAAACAGCTTCTGCTCCCTGATTTCCCCCTTTTACCAACACAATGGCGTTCACTTAATGAGAACAGCCGCTCCAAGCAGGGGCTCAGGCATGGACCCCAGAGGGCCAGGGGAAAGATAAAAATCTAACATGGGATGCCCCGTAGGTGCAAGGTTAACCTCAGCAACTCATTAATCCTGCCTTTGTCTTGTGGGATCTTCTTAGAGGCTGCCTGTTTCCTGGTTTAGTGCCAAGTGAGTCTCCGTAGTATGAACGGAGGTCTGCTTTCTGCATCCGGCCCCTTCTCAGGTAGAAAGAAGCAAGCTGGTTAGAATTGTCTTGCTTCTCTGGTGAAGGACTCACAGGAGAACCATGTATGCTGCCTGGTGCTTCTTGTAGGAAGGGTGGTATAAAAATGCACCAGACCAGGGGTCCCCAACATGATGCCTGTGGGCACCACCCACCAACAACATTCCTGGTGCCCGGGTGTTTTCAGGACGTGGACAGGGCCAGGTGGGGCTTTTGCCCAGCAAAACTTCTGATGGACCATAAGAGATCTCATTGGCTGTGCAGCTGCCACTACAGCACAAGGATCTTTAGTGTATGACAGAAGGTCACCAGCGGCAGCCATTTTGTGTCTGCGCCCACTGAGCTACATCAGAATTCCCAAGGTGCCCGCAAGCTCAAAAACTTTGGGGACCCCTGCACTAGGCAGACAGGCAGGAAGAAGACCAGAATCTGAGGTACAACATTCAGTTTGAGCTAGTTTCCCTTGAACTGAGTTAGCAGGCAGCTTAATCCCCAAAACTGCCATCCTAAACAGAGTTACACTCTTCAAAATCCACTGAGTTCACTTGACTTTGAAGAATGTTACTGTGCTTAGGATTGTACTGTATGACCGACGACCTCCTTGGAGTAATTTCGGGTCGTGGATCCTAGTTGAAGATCCTGTGATGTGTCAGGCAAACTAGGCCCCCAAATCAGTTTTCCATGTCAAGACCTGAACATGGGAGCGCTCAGCGCTAGATCCAAGATTTGAGGCTGCCTTTGGATCTCGTCGGACCCTCTTCAACTGGAAGAGGCGTGGCAGGCAGACCAATTATTCTCTGGTGTTTCCTCCTGACCTTCTAGCTCTGTCTGAACAGGGAGATGTCAGCACACTTTGGTGCCTTGACAAATCCTGGATGAAATAACCCCTGACCTTTCCATCCTCTAGAAATGGCCCCATGGGGTGGGTACAGCCCAGAAAGAGTGTCTCTGAGCGGACGCAGAGTGCCTGTCCCCAAGCAAACGCATCTAGTGCCCTAATGTCTAGAGCCTAGTGCAGAGGATAAGAGGATTTGCTGATTATTCATTAACGTGAGGCATTTATGCACTGCTTTTTCAATATGAGGGTTCTCAGAGGCAAAGCAATTAAAATGTCAAAGAGCTCCGCGGCGCCTTAAAGACTGACCAATTCATTGCACAGCGGCTTTCCCAATTTGGACTCTGCTGCAATGAATCGGTCAGTCTTCTAAGGCGCGCGAGGCTCTTTGACATTTTGGCTGTGGGGGACGAACATGGCTACCCCTCTGGAATTGAAAAAGTCGTAATGCATAGCAGCTCTTTGTGAATGGAGCTCGGGCCGGGCATGATGGAGGGATGCCCGCTTGCTGCCTCCTGCTGATGGCAGCTGGCAGCAAGGGCCGAAGTGTCACCTCAGCCACAAAGGGAGCGCCTCCCTTCCCTCAGCCTCTGGCTCCCGCCCGCAGTGTGGGGGATGGTAAACAAACAATCAGCATTTCAGCCAGTTTCACCCTTCGGAAACCCTTCGTTGTAATATTTATTTACTTCATTTACACGCTACCCGTCTCCCCAGTGGGGACCCAAAGCAGCTGACATCCTTCCTTTCCCCCTCCATTTTATCCTGAGGTAGATTAGGCTGAGAGCAATGTTCCCTCCAAGCTGTGGAGTCTTGTGAGCACGAATTCTACTTTGTGAGCTACTGGCATTAAAGCTGTAAGCGAGCGATCTGGCTACTGCCTAAATTCATTTGCTCTGGAGCCATCCTTCCTGAGCTGAGACAAAAATGTGTGAGCCGGAGGCTAAAAAACGGTGAGCTAGCTCACACTCACTCGGCTTAGAGGGAACACCGGCTGAGAGCTGACAAGACTGGCCTAGCCTGGGCTATGCAGGTCAGAGCAGAAATCCTGATACGATCTCTGCCTTTACATGGGCGCTTTCAATGCCCAAAGTGCTTTACCTACATTATCCCAGCGTTTATTTATTTACTTACCTACCCTGCGAACACTTTGCGGCCCAGTCAGGGAGGCTGGTATTATGGATTGGGAGGCAGGGTGGAACTGAGGGAGAGCAGCCTGCTGAAGTCCGCTAGCGAGGAGTGGTGTGGTACAGTGGCTAGAGCGTCAGGCTAGGGCCTGGGATGGCTGGCTTCGAATCCCTTGCTCAGCCACAGAAGCCGGCCAGGTGACCTTGGGCCCATTGCAGTCCCTCACACTAACCTGCCCACACAAGGATGCTGCTGTTGTGAGGATGAAGTTGAGGGGGGGGGGAACGATGTGAAAAGCCGCTTTCGGGTCCCCGATCAGGGAAAAAAGCAGGATATAAATAATAAATAAGCGTTGTAAATACGCACTAAGCGAGTTCGTGGCTGAAACGAGATTTGAACCAGTCGACCTTCTGAATCATAAGAACATAAGAGCCTTGCTGAATCAGACCAGTGGTCCATCTAGTCCAACATCCTGTCCCACACAGTGGCCAACAACATGGCATAGAGGCTGAGGCCTTCCCCTGATGTTAGGACTCCTGGCTCTGAGATTCAGAGGTTTAGTCACTATAGTAGCCACTGATAGATCTGTCGTCCATGAATCTGTCTAATCCCCTTTTAAAGCTGTTTATTCCTGTGGCCATCATTAAGTCCTCTGGCAGCGAATCCCACATTTGAATCACTTGCTGTGTAAAGAAGTATTTCCTTTTGCCCGTCTTGAACCTACTGCCCATCAGCTTCACTGAATACCCTCGAGTTCTAGTGTTTAGGGAGAGGGGGGGAAATTCTTTTTGTCAACTTTCTCCACCCCATGCATAATCAAAACTCTTTTAGCCATTACACTATGTTGATGTTCCAGGCAGCGGACCTGTAAGGTAGATCAATATCTTTCCCCCCCATATAGCCAAGAGGGACTTTCCCAAGGACACATATTTGAGGGCTGTAGTGAGATTTGAGCCGGGACTTCTGTTATGCCCTGTGCTGTGCCAACTTTCTTTGGCATTTAAAATGCCTGAATCAGATGTTTTAACTGGGTGCACTTAGTTTTGTAGCCTTTAATTTTAATTTTTGTGCTGTGGTGTAAAAGCAATAAAGTAACTATAGGTGGGCCTTAAAGGACATGGTGTCTGTGGTTCCTATATGGCATATTTGGGTCAAACAGTGAGGTGTACCACATTTTAATAACTCGGGGTGGGCAGCTGTGCTAGTTAGTAAGACTGTAAAGGGAGGAACAGACCCCCCCCCCCAGTACAAAGTCCCCCCATCCCTTCGGGTCCCTCCTTTCCAGATGGATTCTGCAGCCTTTAATTTAAGGCGGTAGATTGTTCTCCGCTGCCTTTGTGGATAATTTTAATGTATTTATCCACCAAGCAATCTGTTAAATGTCCCCCCAGACTCCAGAACCCGGAGTTGTTTTATTGTGGGCCTGTTTAAAATCAAACGAGTCTGCTCCTGACACCAGCTGTAATAGGGGAGTCGTTTCCCCCAAACACCACAAAACACAGGCACACGGGCCAGCACCGAACCCAGTCCCGTCGTAAAAACAAGAGCAAGCAATTTCCAACTCTCCAAGGTGTCCAAAGCTCTGGGAAAATTTCCTGTTTCACTATGTGTTTCTTGGAGCTCTGGCCTAGAAGCGTATGTGTGTGTGGGGAGTTTGATAGCATAACGACTATTGCTGTGCCCCATAGCCCAGAGCTCCCCACACGTGAGCCACAGTTATGACCCATCGTCAGAGCTGAGCGACAGTAGCCAGGGGTCATGAAGCAGCAGGAGTTTCAAACCAGGGGTGGAGAGTGCTGCTGTCGGCCAGACGGAATCCCAGCCAGAACAAGAAACTTTTATTCTAGTTGCTAGTTGGGGGAGTTCACAGCCAGCGTGGGTGGGCAGGGTCATTCCAGAGCCCAGAAACGCTTTATTGCTGAGGGAAACAATTCTCAAACTTTAGCTACTGGGAGATTGCCATTTTGATTTTTAAAATTTTCCTGGACTCCATAGGGTTGCCTACATAGAGAACCAGTTTGGTGTAGTGGTTAAGAGCATGGACTCTAATCTGGGAGAACCAGGTTTGATTCCCCACTCCTCCACATGCAGCTGCTGGTGTGACATTGAGTCAGTCACAAGTTCTCTAAGAGCTGTTCTCTCAAGAGCAGTTCTCAAAAGAGCTCTCTCAGCTCCACCTACTTCACAGGGTGTCTGTTGTGGGGAGGAGAAGGGAAAGGAGATTGTAAGCCGCTCTGAGTGAAGGGCACGGTATAAATCCAATCTCCTCCTCTTCTCTGGATTGGGAGATTCTAGGATATTTGGGAGTTGAGCCTGGAGAGGGCAGGGTTTTTTGGGGGGGAGGGGTACTCAACAGGGATATGATACCACAGAGTCCACCCTCCAAAGCAGCCATTTCTCTCGGGGAACTGACCTCCAGGTGTACACTGGCAGGAATAAATGGACAGTTCTCTCAGTGGAGGGAAATAGGCAGTGCAGTCCCACAAGGATTGGTATTGGGGCTACTTCTATTTACTCTGTTCATAAATGATCTGGAACTAGGGATGAACAGTGTATTGGCCAAGTTTGTAGGTGACAAAAAATTACTCAGGATGGTGAAAGCCAAAGCTGACTGTGAAGAGCTCCAGGAAGATCTCTCAACTTGGCTGAGTGGGCAACAGTGTGGCAAATGAACTTCAGTGTAGGTAAGAGTTGGGTGATGCACACTGGAACAAAAAAATCCCAGCTTTAACTATATGCTAACTTGCTGAAACCTAGAGGGAAAGAGATCTTGGGGTCGTAGTGGATAGCTCAGTGAAAATGTCAAACCAGTGTGCTGCAGCAGTGAAAAAGGCAAACTCTATGTTTGGGGTTATTAGGAAAGGGACTGAGAATAAAACAGCCAATATTGTAATGCCCCTGTATAGATCTATGATGTGGCTTAATTTGGAATACAGTATGAAGTTCTGATCACCGTATCTCAAAAAAAGGATGTTGCAGAGCTGGGAAAAGTACAGAGGAGGGCAACCAAGACAGTGAGGGGGTTGGAACACCTTTCCTAAAACCTCCACGTTCAGAGGCAGTCAACCTCTGAACCCCAGTGCCAAGAGGCAATATCAGGAGAAGGCCTCAACCTCTTTGCCCAGTTTGTTGGCCCTCTAGAGGAACTGGTTGGCTACTGTGTGGGACAGGATGCTGGACTAAATGGACCACTCAAATGTTGGGAAATAAAGATAAAAGATAATGGTAGTGAATGAGAGGGGTGTACTGTTACAATAGGGGAGTGGGAGATACCTCACTCAGGGGAGGGGGGCTGCTGGAGAATTCTTGCAAGGATCTGGAGCCAGCTCTCCATTAGGAAGGCCTGGTTTCAGTCCATTCCTTTCCCGCTGGCCTCACTGCTGCAGAAATACCAGCCAGTACAAAATGCCTTTAAATCATAACACTCCCCCCCCCCTTTCTTGCCTGCCTGTTGCTCACACCACACCAGAGGAAGGAGGAGAGACTCAGGGAAGGGAGAGAGAGAGTGATGGAAAAGGCTTTGGCTAATTCACAGCCGCCTTCTTCCCAGGAGAATAAAAACCCTGTTATCAAGGATATTGATGCGAAAATGAGTTATGGACATAAACAGCTGGGGTCTCTCGGCACCGTGACAGGGAGAAGGAGCTGGTTCTGCGGCAGGGGCGAGAGCCATTTTGGAGAGCTGGGCTGAAGGAAAGGGGCAGATGGGCAAATGGGGATGGGGGGGGGCTTCCTGTTTGAGGAAGGGAATGGTTAGAGTCCCAGAGACTGGACTCCTGGGGTCTTTTGGCCCAACTCTGGAGAGAAAAGCATGATGCAGTGATTTAAAATAAGGTTTTTAAGGTTTGGGTGTAGGAATAGGGCCCCAAGTGGCTACGGCTGGATAGAGATAAGGAAAGGGGTTATTTGCTGTATTTTTGAGTCACCCTTCCTCCAAGCTAGTGGGGGAAGAGTACATGATTCCTCCCTTTAACACCTGTAACAACCCCATGGCCCCGACCTGGACGGCCCAGATGAGCCTGTTCTCATCAGATCACGGAAGTTAAGCATGGCCAGCCCTGGTTAATAGTTGGATGGGAGACCAAGGCTGCAAATTACAATGCAGAGGCAGGCAATGGCAAGCCACCTCCTAATCTCTCTGGCTTGAAAACCCTTTGGGGTTGCCATGAGTTGGCTGTGACAAACCTAACCAAAAAAACCCCCCACTGTAAGGCAGGTTAGGAGGGAAAGTATAGCCTGGTCTTGTCAGATCTCGGAAGCTAAGCAGGGTCGGTACTTGGAAGGGAGACCACCAGCAAAGACTCTGCAGAGGAAGGCCATGGGCAAACCACCCCTGCTTCTCACTTGCCTTGAAAGCCCCTTGCTGGGGTCACCACGAGCCAACTGTGACTTGACCACACTTTAGACACACACACGAGGCAGGTTTACACCACACTGTAAACCACACTTTTGACACACACCTAAGAGAGAATGACTAGCCCCAAGTAGGGCTGCCAAGTCCAACTTGGGAAATATCTGGGGACTTTGGGGGTGGAGCCAGGAGAAAGGAAGTGACATCATTTTGTGATGTCACATCCTGTGATGTTGCTTCCACATGCTGACACATGAACTCATGAAGTTTCCTAATACTGAATCAGGCCATTGGTCCATCAAGGTCAGTATTGACTACTCAGACTGGTAGTGGCTCTCCAGGGTCTCAGGCTGAGATCTTTAATGTCACCTATTACCTGATCCTTTTTTAGCTGAAGAAGCTGATACCTCCTGCATGTCAAGCAGATGCTCTATCACTGAGCAACAGCCCTACTGAATCCTTCCTCATCTCGGCAGAATATGAAGCACTAAGTGCTACACAAGGGCTAAATATGATTTTCATATCATAAGAACAGGAGAGAAGCCACAGTGGATCGGCCCATCCAGTACAGCCCATCCAGTACAACACTCTGTGTCACAACAGTGGCCAAAAATACCAGGTGCCCTCAGGAGGTCCAGCAGCGGGGCCAGAACTCCAGAAGCCCTCCCACTGTTGCCCCCCAAGCACCAAGAATGCAGAGCATCACTGCCCCAGACAAAGGGTTCCATTTAGACCTTGTGGCTAATAATAGCCACTGATAGACCTCTGCTGGATGGGGACAGAGAGAGACAGACAGACAGACAGACAGACAGACAGACAGAAAAAAGAAAGAAAGAGGGAGAGAGAGAGAGAAGGAAAAAAACTGGCAGAGGCACTTACTTCCATTTAGACCTTGTGGCTATAATAGCCACTGATAGACCTCTGCTGGATGGGGACAGAGAGAGAGAGAAAGAGACAGACAGACAGACACACAGAAAAAAGAAAGGGAGAGAGAAGGAAAAGAGCTGGAAAAGAAACTTACTACAGCAACGTTGCCAGCCACATGCAAAAGCAGCTCCTTCAGTCCCTCCTTAATCTCTGGGCGGACCTCTCTTGCTGTGGAAGCTCTCTTGCTGACTTCTTAAAGGGGAAATGTCTGGTGAGGCTTTTTACTGCAGGGCAGGCTCTCTGCAGACATTTCCCTTTTAAGGCAGCCATTTTGTCCCCCCGGTGGGCAACTTTGGAAAAACGGGGAGGTGAGTATTTAAAATCGGTGTTTCCCCCACCCTACCGGGGGACTTGGTAGCCCTAGCCCCAAGTCACCCAGTGAGCTTCCGTGACTGAGTGGGAGTTCAAACCCAGCTCTCCCCTGACCAATACATTATTACATTTTTGTCCTGGCAAGGAACTCAAATTGTCATCCCCTCAAGCTGCCGAAACACATCATCCCCGCCCCCCGCCCCCCCGCTATCTCATCTACACAACAACCTCTGCAAGGTAGGTTAAGCTGAGAGGCTCTGCAGTGATTTGAACCCAGGCTTGTCTGTCCATTACATTGTACAATGCCCTGCCCTCATCTCCCGAAAAGATTTTAGTTCAAGCTGACATCATTTTCTCATCATGAGAAAAAATAAATAAATGGCTGAGCAGAGATCAAGCGTTCCCTGATCAATAGCAATTTTGAGAACAAATAAAAGTGAGTTAAAGAAGGTTTCCCCTCCCTTCCTCCCTCTCTTCCTCTCTTCTTTCTGTTTTGCTCCATGGGGCCGGTGTGCTCAGCAAGCAGGGAGAGAGGCTATAGACCGGGAACACCCCCAAAAGGCCATGTGGTACAGTGGTTAGAGGCAGAGCCACCTAGCATGCACAAAGATCCAAGTAATCTGTGAATTGGGAGAAGGGGTAGCAGTGAGTCGCCAAGTTTTAATTTAAAATATAGCTTCCTCCTTGGCTGGGCTCAGTGGTCGCTCTGCCAAATGTTGAACAGAACCTTGCACCTATGCATTTAATAGTAACTTACTCTAAAGGCATTAGCAGGGTGAAAAGATTCACCGTCATATTCCTGCATGTTGTTCTAGGTAGATGATTCTCATATTTAAGAACATAAGAGAAGCCATGTTGGATCAGGCCAATGGCCCATCCAGTCCAGCACTCTGTGTCACACAGTGGCCAGATCCCAGGTGTAAGAAGTCTTGGGTTCAATTCCTAACAAGATCACGCTAGCAGGAATTGAGGGAACCATACCTTTATGGACGATAGGTATGTCAATGGACATCTGTTGTGATGAATGCAGGGAGGGCATTTCCACGTTTTGGGCAGTGTACTTCTGTGTTCACTGTTTGTGGACTTTCTGGAGGCATCTGCCTTGCTTCCATGAGATACAGAATGCTGGACTAGATGGACCTTCGGTCAGGCTACTTTTTCTGGGAAGCTGGCAGCCAGGGGGCAGAGCTCCCAGGTGGCTCATAGATGGAACCTGGAGGATCCTCAGCAGAGAGAGGCAGAGTCTGGCCCAATTTTAATAGCTTATCAGACCTTGATACGGGTTACCCCACAGGTGGAGGAGGAGCTGTGGCTCAGTGGTGGAGCATCTGCTTGGCATGCAGAAGGTCCCGGGTCCAATCCCTGGTTATCTCTGGTTAAAAGGTCCAGGCAGTAGCTGATGTGAAAGACCTCTGCCTGAAACACTGCAGAGCTGCTGCCAATCTGAGTAGACAGTACTGACCTTGGTGGACCCTCATGTGTGTAGTCAGAAAGTTGGGTGTGTGGGACCTCAGGATATAGTGGTGGTAAGTGGGAACTGCTTCAGATAAGCCAGAAAGAAAGTTAGTCTGATATGTATAAAGTCAATTACATCCAAGATTGTAATTTTACATAAGTGGCTAGTTCTCATTGGTCACCCTGGTGCCTTGGCACACATTGGCCTGGACACTTGAGGGCAAGATTTGTTTCCCAGTTAGCGGTTGGGTGGCATAGTATTATCACATTTAAACAGAAGATTTCCCGGAATATCCCTAAGGCAGCCAGACCCCTTGTGGCTATGGCCTGTTGTTTATCTGGTAGAACAAATATTGGCTGCTTGGAGAGAGAGACATGATGGATAGCTAGTAGAGATGCAGCCGTGGCTCAGAGGGACTGTGGCTAAATGGCCTAGCATCTACATGGGTTGCAGAAGATCCCAGGCTCAGTTCCCAGCATCTCCAGTTAAAGATATTGGGCAGGAATGACACGAAGGACCTCAGACTGAGAGAGCTGCTGTAGTCCTTGAGAGACCAACGGACTGAGGGCTAAACTAGATGTTATGGCAGGCACAGATTCGACCTGTGGCCACTGACCCTTTAGGGAAGTACCTGATCCTGATCAGCTCCACAGTATGGGCATCAGGCAATCTTGTCTTCCCACCCTTCATGCCGTTTCAAGGTACTTGAAAAAGCATGTGAGGAAACAAGATTTCTTGGTGTGTGTTCCCCCGTGCTACAGCCCTGATCAGGATCGGGCCCTCGTGGCATTTTTAATAGCGGTCAAAATGTCCTCCTAAAAAGACAGCAGGGGCACGGCCGTTGTAATGTCTAGTTTGGCCCTGACTCCAGAACTCGTGTATGTGAACCTGTTTTAGGGGCGACAATTGGGCATGGGTTTGCAAGACTTCATTGGATGCTCAGGGACGTCATATTCTTGCCTCAAATGTAAAATGCCAGTCGGGCCTTGGAAATCACGAGAGATTATCAGAACAGTCCTGGGGAGGTCTCCTCCGAATCCTACTGAGGTCCACTCACTGCGCCCAACTCCTGGAAAAGTGTCCTAAGGATTGTACTGAGTCTGTCAGGAATTGTGAGAGTTGAAAAATATCTCCAACTTTAATGTCCTTCTTTTCTTCTTGTCCTTTGAAGCTTTTTTTTTTTTAAAAAATCACATTTAATTTTTCCCCCAGTGGCGCCTTTATTACCATTATTATTAATAGCATTGTTGTGAGTTTGGCTGTCTGATTGCGCTGAATGGATCTGTCACTGTGGTGTTGTCTGAAAGTGTTGCTTGATTAAAATCCCTGGTTTGACAAAAGAACGATAATGGTCCTGTAATGGCTGTGAATGTTTCCTGAATGGGCAATTCACCTATTTAGGTGTGGAGCCCGAGACCAGCGTTTGGCGAATTGTGTATGAATAACAACAATTGACAGTTTTGAATTTGGAGGTGGGGCAGAAAAAGGGCGGCGGGGGTGGGCGGAGAGTTGTCTGAAGGTGAAGCTCCTTGAGATGCAGGGTCTGTCTCAGGATCTGATGTGGGATCGTGGCTGTGCTGCCTTGCAGTATTTGGTATAGTGGTTAAGAGTGGTGAACTCTAATCTGGGAGAACCAGGTTTGATTCCCCACTCCTCCATGTGCAGCTGCTGGTGTGACCTTGGGTCAGTTACAGGTTCTTTCAGAACTGTTCTCTCAAGGGCAGTTCTCTCAGAGCTCTCTCAGCCCCAGCTACCTCACAGGCTGTCTGTTGTGCGGAGAGGAAGGGAAGGAGATTGTAAGCCGCTCTGAGACTCTGAGTGAAGGGTGGGGTATAAATCCAACTCCAGGAAGGGAGCCATTCTGGTGTAGTAGTTAAGAGTGGTGAACTCTAATCTGAGAGAACCGGATTTGATTCCCCATTCCTCCATGTGCAGCTGCTGTTGTGACCTTGTGTCAGTTACAGGTTCTTTCAGAGCTGTTCTCTCATAAGCAGTTCTTGAAAGAGCTCTCTCAGCCCCACCTACCTCACAGGCTGTCTGTTGTGGGGAGGGGAAGGGAAAGGAGACTGTAAGCTGCTCCGAGACTCCTTTGGGTAATGAAGGGTGGGGAATAAATCCATCCTCCTCCTCCTCCTCCTCTTCCTTATTCATCTTCCTGGGGACATGGTCTGATGCAAAGGAAACTACACCCAATAGTGCTGCTTCTCACATTCTTGTCCTTCCGTTCCTGCTCTGAACCCAGAAACGAACACAGTTCTTCTTCCCCATTTTGTCTTCACAATTACCTTGAGAGGTAGGTTAGTCTGAGAGAGCATAATTGGCATGAAGTCCACCAGTCAGCTTCATGGCTAAGGGCCTAACCACATATTATACTGTTTATGAATCTGCCCCATGTCTGTCCCAGGCCTTGTGAAACCGACATGGACTGGAGGTTCTGTGTTGCACCTTAGATTCTTAGGTAAATCAAGACCTAATTCAGAAGAGTGGCACACAGGGAGAGAGAGAGGGCTTAATCAGTTTTCTAACCTGAAATGGCTCTGGGAGTCTCTATTTAGCACAGAGAGAGAGATTAAGCCCCCTTTCCCTGCATGCTGTGACCTCTATCCTAATTGCCATAGGGAACATCTGTCGGAGAATGTCTGGTCAACAGGATGCAGGGCAGACCCATAAGCAATGTACTGTGCAGTTAGGCTTTAAGTGGGGATTTGAACCTAGGTTTCCCAGAGGCTAGTGCTACCCTCTAATCATTGCACCATACAGCCTCCCAAACATGCTGAGCTGGGGCACTCTCTGTAGGGAGAAAGTGGAGCCAGGATGGAATCTTTTTGTTTCTGGTATTTGTGTGTGTTTGTGCATGCCTGGAAATCATTGCTGACTTCTGGCGATCCCTAGTGGGGGCCTGCAGGCAAGGGACGTTCAGAGAGGTGGCTTGATATTGCCTGCCTCTGCATCATCATGACCCTGGTATTCCTTGGAGGTCTCCCATCCAAATACTTACCAGGGTTTGGCCCTGCTAGCTTCTGAGATCTGATGAGATCGGGCTTGCCTGGGCGACCCAGGTCCGGGCAATCCAGGGTGGAATCTTGAGAGTCAAGAGGAAGAGCGAGATGGAATCCGGCAGGTTATATAGAGTTGCCAACTCTGGGTTGGGAAATATCTTGAGATTTGAGGGAGTGGAGCCTGGGGGTGGAGTTTAGGGAGAGGAGGAACCTCAACAGGGTATAATGCCATAGAGTCCACCCTCCAAAGCAACCATTTTCTCCGGGGGATCTGATCTCTGTCATCTGGAGATGAGCTGTAATTCAGTGCATTCTCCACGCCCTATTCAAGGTCTGGCAAATCTACGGAGCATGGCAGAATATGGACAGTGTTGGGTTTTTAAACACAAATACTGCCTATCTGAAAGGGCACCTCCCACTGGCAGAAGCAATAAAATAATACCAGCCCCATCGAGAGCCCCATTCTCCTCCCGGAGCTGACATTAGAACTCAGCCCTGCCTGCAGCACGGATGTATCCCCAGCGATGTCACCTTGACCCAGCTGCCATGTTGCGCCATGGGTGGCTCGAGCTTCCTGATTAGCAGCTGCCCCGGTCTTCCTTGCAGCTGAAGCGGAGGGGGGCACTGAGCCATTAGCCAGACTGGCCGCACAGCCAGGGAGGTCAGGCGTGGAGGAAGGCCTTCTGGCCTCTGCCATTTCCTGCTTGAATGGAGCTCCCGGTCCCCCCACGCTGCAGTAATGTAGTTAAGGACACGCTTGGATTCTTAATAGAGGGGAGAGGATTGAAGGGTAATATTAATCAGGAAGCAGTGGGCTGCAGGGGCAAAGCAACTGGGGAGCCAAGGCAAAGGAAATTGGGCCGGGGTTGGGGGGACGAAAGAATCATTTGTCATTGGGCCAGGCTGCAGGATTTTCACAATAACTGGTAGCTACCAATGACCACTGGACAGTACTTCCTTTCCACAGCAGATGGTAGAAGCTCAGGAGACCCATCTCCCAGCCTTCTCCAATATACGAGGCCCTGCTTCCTTCCAAAATCAGGAGAGGTTAATTTCTCAGATGAAAATAGGGACATGTTTGTAGCATCCTCCTAACCCATATATAAAAGGTCTCTGCTCAAGCATCCGCCTCCCTCGCTTACATATTGCTAAAGGCTTTCTGCAGTAGCCGCTGAGTCGAATATTCGGCAGCAAACATTTTCAGTGTGAAACAGTCCTTTCTGGAAGGCCAGATATTTCGCAGACTTTCCCCAAATGTTTCACCAGGGTTCGTAGCCCTGATCAGTTGCTGCCTTGATGCCCTCTGCCCAATTTTATCTCAGTTTCCTGGAAATGGAAATAAAATTAGTGCGATTCGGCTCAGTCAGCCTTACTAGGGACCAGTGGCACCCAGGGGTCCTTTCGAGCAGGAGCTCGGGGGAGTGCAGCTCCGGGAGTTGGTGCCAGCCCCCCCCCTCCCCCGTGGGGGAATGCCTGCTTGTGTCATGGCTGCAGCAAAATTACCCCATCCCCTGGAAAGGTCCTTGTTCTTCCGACCAGCCTTCTGACCAGCTATCCTCCCAGAATAGTGGTATTTCTGAGGCTTGGATTAGTAGCTGTCTCCTCTCTGCTAGCTCTTTCTTTCTCTCTCTCCCTGTCTATCTCTTCTTTCTTTCTTGCCTTCTGACATACTTCCGGTGATGTCAGGTGGTGTAGCACATGCAAATGTTATGCTAATGAGTTATGCTAATGAGCTCCTGCACCTCTTTTTCTACTAAATGACCCCCGGTGGCACCAATACAGCAGCAGCTGATTGGGACCGTGAAGAGGCACCGACCCTTGAAGCGATGGCTGCCACAGCAAATGGGACAGAGGGAATTGACACTAGAGAAGGACATGTGTTGGCGGGAGCATGGTGGCCCCCTTTTGAAAACCCCCCCCCCATGCATTACCAGTCAAAAATGCAAGGTGTATTTCATATTATGTGAAGTTTTTTCATGCAGTCTTCCACCCTGTGAGCCCCAGTTTTGCTCAGCCAAAATGCTGGATTCATTTACTCGGCTACAGGCTGTGCTGTACTGATTCAGAAGCCAAGAAGTGGGTTGGGCTTTAGGTTAAAGCTATACTAGAAAAATGTAATTTCTCTACAGTCTGTTTAATAGCATTGCCAGCTGTGGGCGGGGAAATACCTGGATATTTTGGGGGTGGAGCCTGGAGAGGGAAGAGTTTGGGGAGGGGATTGAACCTCAGCAGGGGATATACTGCAATAGAGTCCACCCTCCAACGCGGCCTTTTTCTCCAGGGGGAACTGATCTTTGTCGTCTGAATATCAATTATAATAGCAGGAGATCTCCAGGCCCTACCTAGAGGTTGGCAACCATAGTTATGAACCCTTTAAAATATACCTCAGCAGCTGCACATGTGTGTGTGTGTGTGTGTGTGTGTGTGTGTGTGTGTGAGAGAGAAATGCCATGTGCCTGGGGTTCCAGCCTCCACTTGGAGCCTGGAGATCTCCCAGAATTACAACTAATGTCCAGACAGCCAAGATCAGTTCCCCTGGAGAAAATGGAGGGTGGATGTAATACCCCGCTGAGGTCCCCCACCTCCCCAAAACCACCCTCCCCAGGCTCCACTCCCAAATCTCGTGGAATTTCCCAACCCAGAGCTGGCAACCCTATGCCTTAGTGTTCATGCACAGGCACTGATGTTCATGTGTGTTTCACGCAAGACCGCATTTACTCAGAGATTTAACTCTACACCCTGGGAGAAGAAGCTGACCCCTGAAGGACAGCAAAAAATTGTAACTTAACACTGACAATTTTTAATAGTGCATCTCTAAAAAGGAGAAAATAGGGGTAAGTGAGCGACTGTGTTTTGCCAACGGCCAGTGTCAGATAAAATAGGGGCTGTCCTGGTAAACAGGGACAGTTGGAGTGCGTGGAAAAAGCATCCAGGGGCCCTAGATTTAGCACCCAAACTCTTAGGCCTTCCCAGTGTTGGGAGAGGGAATCTAGAAGCCCCTCCTGCTGCCAGCTGTGCTCTTGGGGGAAATTAAGGAGCCAGAAGCAGAAAGATTCTGTTCAGTAAAATGGAATTGTTCAAGATGCCTCTTTTTTTTTTTTTAATAAAAGGAGTAGGATTGTAGTCTTTAAAGCCTGAAAAAAATAAGTTTGTTTTCCTTTTGTCATGTTCATTGGATAGATTATACATTGTTTTTATTCCATTGTTCCCTAATTCAGTAATCCTGTTCTGTTGCACTGTTTGTTGTATTTATCACGCTAATTTTTATTGCGTCGTTTTCTAATTCTGTAATCTGCTTTGTGTCTCAAGGAGAGAGGCGGATTATAAATGAAGCAAATGAATGAAGTCTAGTACCCTGTCTCAAGAACACAATGCAGGTTCGCATGCTGTTGCGGTGTTCAGTTTTTGTAAGAGAGGTTCTGGGGCTCAAGCTTGTGTAGGGGGCTGTTGTCTGGCTTGGAAGGAAACCCTTTCCCTTATTCTACGAGAGGCTGCTCAGGAATGAAGGCAGAACACTCTGTGCATGCTCAGAGGTTCTTGCTTTCTTACTACTTTTTCCAGCCCCTTTCTTTAGAGAAGAGAGATAGCCAGTGATGGCAGGATAGTGGAGTAGTGTTGCTGAATGGGTGTGCCTAATGGAAGAGGGGTGAGAGCTGCAGTGGCCATTCTTTTAAGAGAGGTCCACCCCCCACACAACACCTGCCCCACTGATAAACACTTACTTGTCAGCATGTGTTGTGAGCTTATGAGCATACCTGGGTTGTCTTCCCTGCACATCCACAGAGTGTGTGCAAACTCGTGTTTCATTGTGCAGGTGCATGAACATGTCCAGAATATGCACAAAACTTTGCAACAACTCCTCTCCCTCCCCCCCCCCCACCATTTGAAACAAACAAATCTGTGCCAGTGATGCCTTGCCCTACTGGGCTTGTTCGCCCGCGTCCCCCCTCCCCACGCTCCATTCCAAATCAGGTGAGGACATTTTGTGGAGGAGGAGGAGGAGGAGGAAAAGAGGACTTGGTTGGGGGGGAAAGAGGAGGGGGGAATATGGAGGCATTGTCTGTAATAATTGCATTGTTAGGCCAAAGAGATTCCTTGTTCTGCTATCTAATTTCTGCGCCTTTATTAAACGTGATTGCCGGCTTGACAGCTGCGGGGAAATGAGCAGCACAGCAGCGTGTCAGCGGGAGAGCCCGGCGCTTTACAAATTGTTGCGCGTGACAAGAAAACCTTATTGTGCCAAGAGGTAGAGAGAGAAAGAGAGGGAGAGAAGGCGAATGGTCCTCAGAGAGATCTCTCTGGAAAGCAGCTGGAATCCCACTGCAGACCAAAGCTGCCCCCCCCCCCCAGTGATCTCTCTGATGAAGCCTAGCCTCTGGAATCTCATGCAGAGCTGGGCCACAGTGCTGAGGTATTCTGCAACAAGGAAGGCTGGATTCTGCAACCTGTATAAATCACAGAGAGAATATTGGTGTATCTTCTCTTTGATTCTGCAGTTTTTGCTGGTTTGTATTATGTATTTAATTTCTGTTAATCATAAGAACCTAAGAAGAGCCCTGCTGGACCCAGTGGTCCCTCTAGTCCAGCACCCTGTCTCACACAGTGGCCAACCAGTTCCTCCGGAGGGCCAACAACGGGACATGGAGGCGTAGGCCTTCCTCTGATTCTGCCTCCTGGCACCACCATTCAGAGGTTGACTTAGGGTTGCCAGTCCCCAGTTGGGGGTGGAGGATCCCCTGGTTTTGCGGGCTCCTGCCTGCCACCGGCCAGCTGGCTAGGAGGAAATCCCCCCCCCAACAGCAACATGGAGCAACGTGCCTATGTCACTCAGAAGTGATGTAGGCACATCAGTGATGTTGGGAGGGACAGTGGTTTTTGGGCAAAACTCTATGGTTTGAGGGCTATTTTACCATAAAGTTTTGCCCAAAAACCAGAGCGTTGCCCCCGACGTGCCTACATCACTTCCGGGTTACGTAGGCACAGCGTGCAACATCACTTTTGGTGATGTCTGCACATTGGGGGGTGATGCTTCCGGCTCCCTGAGGGTCCCCATCCCCCCGCCGGCATTTCAAAGGGACCTGGGAACCCTCAGTTGACTGTCTCTGAAGGTGGAGATTCCCCTCAGCCATCATGGCTAACAGCTGCTGATAGACTTGTCCTCCATTAATCTAATTCCATTTTAAAAGCTGTCCATGCCTGTTGTCATCACTACATCATACTACTAGAAGGGGAGGGGCTCCGCAGCTCACCCTCTCAGTATTGGAGATTATAATCAGAAACTCTCTTAGTTTCTGAGATTGCCAGGCGTTCATCAGATATTTGCAGCCGTAAGGACTAGAAACTTGGTTGTGTGTTTTTTCTTGTTTAAATGGAAATTGATGAGTATTTTGTCCTTTTTTCTGCACTTCCAAGTAATCCATGCCAATTTTTAAAGCTGGTCTTTGCTAAAATTGGAGCTAGAAACTTGCTTTTTTCGAAGAAGGAGAGGGAGAATGGTGAGGTTATTCAGAAGCTGAAGTTTGTGCTCTATTTCATTGGAAAGGTGTCCGTATGCACAATTCTTCCCATCCGTGAGTTGAATCCAGTTCTATCTTAGATATGTGACTCTGCTGTCTCCATTCTCATTGGCTTGGTTTGCGTGCTTTATATATTTCTATTGATTAATCTATGGGACTGGCTACATATCTAACTGCACAGGGCCTCTTGCTGCAGTTCCCCAGCAAACCAAAAACCCCACCTTCAAAGCACATTATGCAAATAGAGGCTTGCTTTGCATAAACTTCTCCGATTTTTAGAGCTCGGCGCTTCTCTTCCTCTCAATCCATCTATTTATTTGTCACAAGGGCCTGTTCATAACTCTCTGCCGAGAAAACGTCTAGATTTCTGCGCTCTCAAAATAAATGACGCAATCAATACAGTGTTATGCAAATGCGCTGGTTTTGCATTAGCGACATCCCGTTTGCATGCCTAATTCTAAACCCGAGGTTGGGTGATTGGCAGACTGCAGTGTGGAGGCAGGAGCAGTGAAGTATGGACCCAAAATGCATTGAAAGACTTCAAGAGCACATCCAGTGTCCCTGGTCAACAGAGTAGCTATCTAACCAAGCAAGCAGCTGCTTGAGAGCCAGTTTGGTGTAGTGGTTCTAATCTGGGAAACCGGGTTTGATTCCCCACTCCTCCACTTGCACCTGCTGGATGACCTTGGGCAAGCCATAGCTCTGTACCAGCTGTTCTCTCAAGGACAGTTGTCTCAGAGCTCTCTCAGCCCCACCTACCTCACAGGGTGTCTGTTGTGGGGAGGGGAAGGGACAGGAGTGTGTAAACCGCTCTGAGACTCCACGTGAGTGAAGGGCAGGTTATAAATGCAATCTCTTCTTCTTCTTCTGGGGTGGAACAGCTCTCTATAACAGCAGCGGTGGCTGATTCTCATTAGGGAAAAGTGCCAAGCCCTGTCTTTGTGTCAGACACTCCTCTGTTCCAAGATCAGCACATTTTGGTGCAAGAGGTGGAAGCACCCCTCATATACGAACATGTGAAGAGACCTTATCCTGTCTCAGACCATAAGTCCTTCAAGGTCAGTATTGTCTACTCTGACTGGCAGCAGCACTACAGGGCCTCAGGCAGAGATCTTTCACATCACTCACTACTGGTCCTTTTACCTGGAGATGCCGGGGACTGCACACTGTGCAGCTGCTCTGCCACTGAGCCACATCCCCTCTGCTCACTGGCATGGGGTGCAATCCATCAAGATTCTCTCCATGTGGGCCAGATTGAAACAATCTGCCTTGCTGTTGTTGCTGCTCTCTCATAGCTCCTGTTCACTGCAATAAAGTCTTTCCAGGAGAATATCCTGGTGGATTATTTGTACCCTGTGGGGAATGGGTAGTAGCCAGACTAGCTCGATCTTGGCAGAGCTCGGGAGCTAAGCCAGGCTGACCACAGTCAATACTTGGACAGGAGACCACCAAGGAAGAGTGCGGCCGCTACATGGAGAGGCAGGCAACGGCAAACCACTTCTGTTCTCCTCTTGCCAACATTTCACAGACGAAAACACAGTTTGGAATGCTGCCATTCTCATAGACCAAGGATCACTGCCCAAGATTCCAACTCACCATTCCAACTCGCTACAGCTTTGTGGCCCATCTGTGGTATTCATTTACTGGGCAGCAACCTCTTCACCATCAGTTTAAAAGCCAAGAGGATTGGGGGCAAATAAATGTTTTCAAAATATGGTTGCCCTGCAGTCTGTTATTCGGATTTTGATATACAGCTCAGCAGCTTCAGGTAATGTTGCCAACCTGGAATGCTCCTGGAATTTCAACTGATTTCCAGACAGTGATCCAATTCCCCTGGAGGAAATAACAGCTTTGTAGGGTGGACTCTATGGCATCACATCCCTGAGCTCCCTCCCCAATCTCTGATCTCCCAGGCATCACCCGGAAATATCCAGTATTTCCCAGGCTGGAGTTGGCAATCCTATTTTCAGGCCAGGGGCACACTGCACAGTGCTTTATTGCTCATGCTTATCCCTTGATGTGCATGTGTGCTAGAGGGAAGATGCATCCGTTTCCTACTCAGTCATATATTTTCTAGAGACTATAGCAAAGGAAAGCTGGACCCTGGAGAATGACTACAGCAATTTGTGCTCACGAAATTTTGAGATAGCATTCCTCCTCCTTTCCTAAGGCAAAAATAGGCATGATGCCCAAGGACAAGGACCAGAAACTGTTAATAGCCCCCAGAGTGGTGTTGCGCAAGGCAACTACTTCACTAACATAAGAACATAAGACGAGTCCTGCTGGATCAGACCGAAGGTCCATCCAGCCCAGCGTTCTGTTCACACAGTGGCCCAACTCTAGGAAGCCTAAAAGAAGGATGCCTGCTACAACATTATCCTACCTGCGCTCCCTAGCAACTGATTTAAGGAGGCAAACTAACTCTGGTACTGGAAGGAGTAGATATCCATTATGATTGGTAGCCACTGATGATGGCCCAGCACCCACGAATTTGTCCACTTCCTTTTTAAAGCCCTCTTTTAAAGCCCTCCATCCATGACCACATCCTGCGGCAGGGGGTTCCACAAATTAACTGCACTCTGACCGATTTCCCACAGCCGCTGCTCCACCCCCGTTCTTCCCTTTGCCCCGATCATGTCAATTTCCCACTATGTGTTGCGTGGCTGCATTTTGATCCGCAGCTTCGCCCAATTTCCTCCGCATCTTCTAGATCCTCCAAAAACAGGATTGCGAAGATGCAGAGAAAACCGGGCAAAGCTGTGGGTCAAAATACGGCCCCGCAGCACATAGTGGGAAATTGACACTTATGATGGGGCAAAGAGAAGAGCGGGGGCGGAGCAGCGGCTGTGGGAAATTGATCCCTATGTTTAATAGTACTTCTTTTTTTTTGTCTGTCCTGAATCTCCCACCCTTCAGCTTCAGTGGGTGACTCTGTGTTCGGATATTATAGGAGAGGGAGAAAACTTTCATGACTCAGCCACATCCACCCATGCCACGCCTGAAATCCACATCCCGAGATAAGAAGCCCTCTAAAGGGAAAGAGGAGCAATCTCAAATCTCCTTCTCCGGGATTGTCTCACCCCAGTGCCTGTGCTAAAGAGGTGTCCTCCAGCCAGGCCGAGGCATGTGTGTGTGTGTGTGAGAGAGAGAGTGCGTGTGATTGGAGATGGGGCGGGGAAGGAACCACAGCGTGAAGGAAGGGCACAGCAGAAGCAAAGTCAGGGCCCGCCGCATCAATTTGGCCTGACAGCTAGCAATTACACTGCGCGATAGCCAGATTACCGCAAATGCATTTATTACAGGGCTGAAGAGCAGGGGACTTATTTACTGGCAAATCCATACTCATTACAAGACTCACCCTACCCTGGCCACAAAACAGCTCAAGTGAAACAAACAATTATCGAAGGCCTTGTGGGGACCACGCACTTTTCCTGGGGCTCAGAGGGCTGGGCGAGGGGCGGGGGACAGGGGAAAGGGGAGGATGGCACTGGCTTTCTTCCTTTCCTCCTCCTGCGATTTTTATCTTCTCTCTCAGTTACGGTAATTCCCAAATTGTGCCAGAGAACCACTAAACATGTCACAAATAATAAAGTAATTACAGAATGAAAGGCCCCTACAAACAAACCCCAATGGATTTAGGAGGGGTGTAGCTCTCTTTAGGATTGCCCTGGGAGTTCTTTTCAGAGGGTAATTCTGACTCTTGCAGAAGAGAAACAAATTTTTGCGGCGTATAAGGAGAGAGAGTACCTTCAGTTTTAATCTGTTGGATCCAGGTGGGAGCTGAAACAAATCTGTGCTACGTGTTGCTCTTTTTAAAAAAGTTGGTCTGTTCTGTCTCCATTCCCTTGTAGAGATGCAGTTTCTGCACACTCTGGGGACTTCTTGGGTATGCAGAAAGATATCATTTTGTAAAATGAAAATAAGAGTCACTCCACCCAACCACCCAAAAACCCAGTCTGATGAGGACTGAGCGTGTTGAGAGCAGCTGAAGGCGAGAGACAGACTGGGAGGAAATGAGTCTACACAGGCCAGTAAGAGTGTTCATATAAATTAGGGTTGCCAGCCTCCAGGTGGCACCTGGAGATCTCCTGCTATTATAATTGATCCCTAGACAACCAAGATCAGTTCCTCTGGAGAAAATGGGTGCTTTGGAAGGTGTGGATTCTATGGCTTTGCCCCTCCCCTCCCCAAACCCTGCCCTCCTCAGGCTCCACTAGGGTTGCCAAGTTCGGGTTGGAAAATACCTGGGGACTTTGGGGGTGGAGCCAGGAGAAGGTGGGGTTTGGGGAGGGGAGGGGCCTCAGCATGGTACAATGTCATAGAGTCCCCTCTTCAAAGCAGCCATTTTCTCCAGGGGAACTGATCTCTATCAGCTGGAGATCAGTTGTAAAAGCAGGAGATCCCCAAGCCCCAACTGGAGGCTGGCAGCCCCAGGCTCCACCCCCCAAATCTCCAGGTATCTCCCAACCCAGAGCTGGCAACGCTATGTCAGGAAAGGGATATTAGGGGAGGGGATCATTCAATAGTTTACCCAAAACTAGCCAGTCTGGTGCAGTGGACAGAGAGCTGGACTACGATCTGGGAGAGTTAGGTTCAAATCCCCATTCTGCCATAGAAGCTTGCTGGTTGACCCTGGGCCAGTCACACTCTTTCAGCCTGCCCCAGGGGTTCCCAGCCTTTTTGAGTCTACCGGACCTTTGGAATTCTGACCCAGGGTGGTGGGTGCAGCCACAAAATGGCCGCCACAGGAGGCGGAGCCAACCACAAGATGTCATGGAGTGAGGTCATGCATTACTCTGATAGTAACTCTTCAACGTTTCGGGCAGAAGCTCTGCTTAACAGGATGCCTTTTAAAATGAACACGTTGTGCAAAAATATTTTTTTGCTTACACGCAGCTTACCTTCAGTCATGCAGTGAAGTCCTTGTGCTGTGGTGGCAGCTGCTGCCGAACAGCTTTTTAAAAACCCTGCACAGCCAATCAGATCTCCAGTGGCCAATCAGGAGCCCTGCTGGGCAAATGCCCCACCTGGCCCTACCCAGTTCCTAAAAACACTTGACAGGTACCAGGAAAGGCGTCAAGAAGCATCATGGTGCCCAGAGGCGCCACGTTGGGGACCCTGGCCTAACCTACCTCATAAAACAAAGAAGGGAGAATGTCATAAGCCACCTTGGGGCCCCGTTGGGGAGGAAAGTGGAGTATTAATGAAGCAAATAAATCATGATTCTGCAAAGCGGGAGGGGCTGTGGCTCAGTGATAGATCATCTGCTTGGCCTGCAGAAGGTCCCAGGTTTAATCCCCGGTATCTCCAGTTAAAAGATCTGGCAGTAGGTGATGTGAAAGACCTCAGCCTGAGACCCTGGAGGGCCGCTGCCAGTCTGAGTAGAGAATTCTGATTTTGATGGACCAAGGGTCTGATTCAGTATAAGGCAGTTTCATGTGTTCTTGAGATCTCCAGGTACTACCTGGAGGTTGGCAACCCTACCTGATAGGTAGTCCTTCCTCCCTCCCTCCTGTAATGTAGTAGTGCTGATGCCACCAGCAGATACTTGGTGCCCACAGTGGGACATCACATGAGCCGGCTTGATGTGGCATCCCAAAGTCCATCATGAAGATAACCTGAACACTCCCTTCAAGATGCCCTCTTGCAGTCCCACCTCTGTATCCAGGCTCTTCATCCCTCCGCCTTATTTTATTTTTCCTCCTGTTGTCGCACTGGGGCCTATTGCTTCCAACTGCCTAATTGCCCGCGATCAATACTACCTCATCGAGGGGAAGCTGTCAGTTTAATTGAAATGTGGCCGCAGGGCTGCCAGCTCGCTTATTGCCTTCGCCTGCCTGCTGGGGGCTGGCCCTGGCACGGGGCTCCGCGACGCTCATCTTAAATATTCATTCACTTGACAGAACACTAATTAAACAAAGTAAGGTGCATTATTACTTGATTAAATTTTTTATTGGCAGTTTAATTGGTCTGTTAGTCGTCCCGCAGGGAGCCATGAGCAGCCCCCCTCCCGCCTTTGCCTCCCCTTTCCCCATCCCGTGCGCACGTTAATGGATCAGTCGCCACGAAACCTCCTTTGTGGCTGTGGTCTCTCTTCTTGCATGAAGGCACTCCAGGGGGGACGAGAGGGGAGCGCTTGTGTGCATGTGTGTGTTTTGTCCCTCACTGCTTGCCTTTGCAATAGTCAAGTGACTGATGAAGCTGGAAGAGTGCTTTTAATTCTAGATTCTGACCCACCCCCTTGACGCTGACCCCCCCTCTGTCTTTCCCGGCACGCGCACCAGCCATGAGTTCTGACCCTTGTTTTGGATCAGAAGTCACCACTGCCTTGCCCATCACCCGTCCACATCAATTCGTGTCACCACTTCCGGTGGATAGCTCCGTGAAAATGGCCGCTTTGGAAGGTGGAGTCTATGGCATTATACCCAGGCGAAGTACCTCCCTTTCCCAAACCCCGCCCTCCTCAAGCTCCATCCCCAAAATTTCCAGGTATTTCCCAACCTGGAGCTAGCGACACTAATCTATGGCACAAATGTATTTGAAATACTGTATCTCGTTCTTGTTGTCCTATCTCAGAAAGCATATCATAGAGCTGGAAAAGGCCAAACAGAATGATCCTTGGGAGGAAACAGTTTCCATATGAGAAAATACTGAAGAGTTTCTGGCTTTTCAGTTTAGAAGAAAGGAAACAAAGGGGGCTGATAAAGGTTTATAAAATTATGCATGGGACGGAGAAAGTAGACAGAGTACTTTTTCTTTCTTTTTTCCAAAATAATGCAATTTGGGAGCAGGCAAGGGAACTGAAGGGCAATAGATTCTGGATGGACCAAAGGAAATCTCAAGAACATAAGAGAAGCCAATGCTGGATCAAGCCAGTGGCCCATCCAGTCCAACACTCTGTCACACAGTGGCCAAAAACACCAGGTGCCATCAGGAGGTCCAGCAGTGTGGCCAGGACACTAGAAGCCCTCCCACTGTTGTCCCCCCGTCAAGCACCAAGAAGACAGAGCATCACTGGCCCCAGACCGAAAGTTCCTATTTATACTTTGTGGCTAATAGCCACTGATGGACCTCTGTTCCATATGTTTATCTAATTCCCTCTTGAAGTCATCCATGCTTGTAGCCGCCACCACCTCCTGTGGCAGTGAATTCCACGTGTGAATCACTCTTTGGGTGGAGAAATACATCCTTTTATCTGTTCTAACCCAACTGCTCAGCAATTTCATCGAGTGCCCTTGCGTTCTTGTATTGTGAGAAAGGGAGAAAAGTCCTATTGGGTCCCCCTTGTCCACACTTGGTGTGTACTCACACTTGGTGAGTAATTAACTTATGGAACTCACTGCCCTGGGATGCGGTGATGGCTGCTAACTTTAGATGGCTGTAAAAGGGGATTAGACAAGTTCAAGAAGGATGGGTCTAATGCTGGCTATTAGTTAGTGATGACAGAACCTCTGTGGTCCAAGTAGAACAGGTAGATTCGAGTCCAGTGGCACCTTAGAGACCAACAAGAATTTTGGGGGTATGAGCTTTCGAGAGTTAAAGCTCCCTTCGTCAGGCATCCAAATGAGGGTGAGGTTTTGGCCTTTGTTTCCCTTGGGTGGGTCATCTGTGGCGGTCCCTGAAGGAAATACGGTGTTGGACTTGAGGGACCGTTGATCTGATCTAGCAGTGCTCTTCTTATGCCTCTGACACTGTTTACAGACATCGGTCATACTATGTGCAGTTCTGGTCACCATATTACCCCAAAGGACCTTGCAGAAGTGGAAAAAGTACAGAGGAGGGCAACCAAGGTTATTAGGGGGCTGGAGCACCTTCCCTCTGAGGAAAGGCTGAAGAGCCTGTGATTTTTTTTTCAGTTTAGAACAGAGAATACTAAGAGAGGGACATTATAGTTTATAAAATTGTGCCTGGGGCGAAGCGAGTTGACCAAGATAATTTTTTCTCCCTCTTCCAAAATACTAGGACTTGCGGGCATCCGATGAAAGTGATGGGCAGTAGGTTCAAGACAGACAAAAAGAAATACTACTTTACGGGCCTTTTTTTTGTAGAAAAAGCCCAGCAGGAACTCATTAGCATAATAGGCCACACCCAACAGCAGAAACTCATTAGCATATTAGGCCACACCACTGACCACACAGCTTATTAGCATATTAGGCCACACCCCCATGTTACCAGAAGAGTGGTCATCCAGCCACACCCACCTTTTGCTTCTTATTCTGTTTATCTTGTTTGTTGTCAAAACCCAGGGCTTTTTTTGTAGCAGGAATTAATTTGCATGTTAGACCACCTACCCCTAACATAGCCAATCCTAATGAGTTTCTGCTGTTGGGTGTGGCCTATTATGCTAATGAGTTCCTGCTGGGTGTGGCCAACTCAGGAGCCAGCCGGAACTCCGTTCCTGTGCGTTCCTGCCCCAAAATAGCCCTGCTGCTTTACACAGAGAGTGACTCAAATGTGGAATTCGCTGCCAGAGGATGTAGTGATGGCCACAGGAATAAACAGCTTTAAAAGGGGATTAGGTAGATTAATGGAGGATATCAGTGGCTACTACTACTGCTCCTAGCCATGATGAATGAGGGGAACCTCCACATTCAGAGGCATAATCTTTATTTTTATTGATCGATTTATTTACTTAGACTTGTATCCCGCCTAGCCAGCACAGATAATCCTCTGAATCTTAGAGCCAGGAGTCAACATCAGGGGAAGGCCTCGGACTCTTTGTCCTGTTGTTGGCCATCCAAGGAACTGGTTGGCCACTGTGTGAGACAAAATGCTGGACAAGATGGACCATTGATCTGATCCAGCAGGGCTGTTATGTTCTTATCACAGTAAAGCAAACAGGAGTCCCTTTGTGTGATGGAAAGTTTACACAACTTGTTTCTAGCCTGTGTGTATTCGACAGTTAATCCCCCACCCACGCACCCAACAGACAAGGAGCCGAACTATAGCTCTAGGTAGTCAGAAACTGCAAGGGGCTGCGTTTGTCTCTAGGGGGGGAATATCCAAAAGCAACAGCAGGATAATACCGTTTATGCCCACTCCAACTGTTGCTACTTACTAGGGGAAATCCCTGTTTATCGGCATCTGTCCTTGGTGAAATACGGCCCCTGTTCTGCCCAGGTTTTTTTTTGTCAGTTCACAAAAGTCTTGTTAAATTTTCGCGGATGTGAACTCCTCAGAGTTCATCTCGCTCCCCAGGACTTTAGAAATTCAATCTCTGAACGGGAATAGACGCATCTTGTTCCTAGCGCACATCTCTGAAAAGGCTTTCGCATGAACACTAAGGCACCATGCCGTGCACAGCCTGCCATCCTGCAGTATGCTCATTTTGAACCACTGGCAACAGATTGCAGAAAAATAATGTTTTTCTTACCCTAAAAGAACAAACACCTTCTTGGCACTTGGCTTTAAAAACAGCACAGGGCAAGCTAGTGTAGAATAGAAAGGGGGGGGGGGGAGAGATTTATGGAAGACAGGGCAGAGCCACCAATTAATGTGTAATAATCCTTGGCTTGTATTTAATAGCAACTGGTGGTCCCCTGTGTAGATCCAAACTTCTTCAGAGGGGCATTCAGGACTAGGGTAAAGGGAAAAAAATAGGGGGGAAATATTACTGGGGGGTAGGGTTGCCAACTTCCAGGAGAAGAGGAGGAGGAGGAGGAGGAGATTGGATTTATACCCTGCCCTTCACTCGGAGTCTTAGAGGGATTTACAATCTCCTTTCCCTTCCCCTCCCCACAACAGACACCCTGTGAAGTAGGTGGGGCTGAGAGAGCCCTTTTGAGAACTGCTCTTGAGAGAACAGCTCTGAGAGAACTTGTGACTGACCCAAGGTCACACCAGCAGCTGCATGTGGAGGAGTGGGGAATCAAACCCGGTTCTCCCAGATTAGAGTCTGTGCTCCTGACCACTACTCCAAACTGGCTCTCACGTGGCTGTCATCTCCAGATGGTGGCTGGAGACCTCCCTGAATTACTACTGGTCTCCATGCCACCAAGATCAGTTCCTCTGGAGAAAATGGCTGCTTTGGAAGGTGGAGTCTATGGCATTATACCCTGCTAAATTCCCTCCACTCCCCAAACCCTGCCTTCCCCAAGGCTCCACCCCCAAAATATCTAGATATTTCCTGAGCTTGAGCTGGCAACCCTAGACCTAACTTCTCCAAGTAACCTGTAATGTTCAGTGCATCAGCAGATGTCACAGAAAAAAATAGCACAAAAATATTTTTTTAAATGTAGGTGTCGGCTGCTCGGTGGAGAAGGGTGACTGGGTGGGTTGGGGAATACGGAGAAGGAGGAAATCTGCGTTATTTGGTGGATAGGTCTGAAGAGTTGGAAATCACCAGCAGAGCAAAAGGGGAGGAAGCAGGGATTGATTGGGGGGGGGGGGATAGGGTTTCCCCTCCCCCATGAGGCCTTGAGGGTCCCCCTCTGGGAAAAACCTGTTTCTACTATGAACAGTCTTCAAGCTCTATGTTAAAGAGAAAACAAAACAAAAGTGTGTCTGTGTGGGGGAAATGCTGCCAAACCCAGACTGCAGTTTATAAAAGTCTTAAACTGGAGGAGGAGTTTGTGTGTTTTGATCCTGCCCTTTCCTCCAGGGGCAGTGGGGTGTACTAGGGTTGCCAGGTCTGGGTTGGAAAATACCTGGAGACTTTGGAGGTGGGTCCAGGAGAGGGCGGGGTTTGGGGAGGGGAGGGGCCTCAGCATGATACAATGGAGTCCACCCTTCAAAGCAGCCATTTTCTCCAGGGGAGCTGATCTCTGTCAGCTGGAGATCAGTTGTAAAAGTGGGAGCTCTCCAGGCCCCACCTGGAGGCTGGCAACCCTATGGTATACACAGTTTTGTCATCACAATAACCCTGTGATGTAAATGAAATAATCCAGTGAATTTCATGCCATAGTTATAAAGACTTAATTAGATTAGGGTGGTTCACAAACTTGTTGAGCCAATAGGCTCTTTTGGAATTTTAAGAAAGATTAGAGAGCATCACCAAATGGCTGCCATGGAGGATTGGCTCTTTGCATTAGGGACAGGCCTACCTGAGCATATCCTGGTATAGTTTGAGAATGGTGACTTGGGAGCAATGCTCCCTCTAGCCTGTGGAGTCTTGTGAGCAAAAATTCTACTTTGTGAGCTACTGGCATCAAAGTTGTGAGTGAGCAATTTGGCTACTGCATAAATTAGTTTGCTCTGGACCCATCCTTCCTGAGCTAAGACAAAAATGTGTGAGCCGGAGGCTAAAAAACTGTGAGCTAGCTCACACTAACTCAGCTTAGAGGGAACACTGCTTGGGAGTGGTGACTGGGGAGGATATTTTGTCATTTCTGGGTGACACTCTAGGAATTTCCCCTATTTTTTGTGGTTAAGACCATAGAGAAATGGTGGAATTCCTAGAATGTCACTATGGAGGCTATTTTCCTTTTTACTCATATTCCTCAATTTCTCAAGGGCTGGAGATTGGGTCTGAGGGTAGGGGTTTACCTACAGTGGATAGGGCATTGGCAAGCCTGACTGGGGAAGTGTTTTTGTTTGCTTGTTCCAGTCTCCAAAGAAGAGGATGGGTTTGTTTCCTTCATGGCCAAAAAAAGAGGATTCCAAAGCCCAAATCCAATGGCCAAGTAGTCAGTCAGCAGGTACAGCCCCACCCAAACCTCTTTTCTGTTCCACTCCAAGCAGATGAGAATGTTGTAGGATAACTACTGGGTTTTATGTATTCCAAAGGAATGAGCAGCCTTTGAGTTCCGCAGAACTCTTCATCAGATTGGATGTTAAGCAAAACAAAAAAAGGGGGTGGGGGGTGGGGGTAGAGATAAAAGGTGTTGTTGGGCATGATGGAAGAAAGCCCAGACTTGCAGAATGTGACGAGATGGAGCTGTGATGCAGACTTAATTAAGTTTGGGGCAAAAAAAGATCTCCATTGCACCAAAGGCAGCTGAGCCAAACACACAGTTTTCCCTTTGAAAATGTAAAAACCAGCAGTAGTGGGGCTCTACTAGAAAGCCTGCTATGCTATCCCAGGGCCTGGGACTAGTATCAGAGACCAAAGTGACATGGTGAATAAGTGGGGTTGCCAGCCCCCAGGTGGGGCCTGTGGAGATCTCCCGCATTTACAACTGATCTCCAGCTAGGGTTGCCAAGTCTGGGTTGGAAAATACCTGGAGACTTTGGGGGTGGATCTGGGAGAGGGTGCGGTTTGGGGAGGGGAGGGGCCTCAGCATGGTATAATGACATACAGTCCACCCTTCGAAGCAGCCATTTTCTCCAGGGGAGCTGATCTCTGTCAGCTGGAGATCAGTTGCAAAAGCGGGTGATCCCCAGGCCCCACCTGGAGGCTGGCAACCCTATCTCCAGCTGACAGATATCACTTCCCTTGGAGAAAATGGCTGCTTTGAAGGGTGGACTCTATGGCATTGTACCATGCTGAGGCCCCTCCGCTCCCCAAACCCCACCCTCTCCCGGATCCACTCCTAAAGCCTCCAGGTATTTTCCAGCCCAGACCTGGCAACCCTATCGTTTCATCTGGGTAGTCGTTTTGCAGGAGAAGCTAGATTCCAATCCAGTAGAATCTTAGAGACTAGGGTTGCCAGCCTCCATGTGGTGGCTGGAGATCTCCCGCTCTTAAAACTGATCTCCAGGTGAGAGAGACCAGGTCCCCTGGAAAAAACGGCTCCTTTGGAAGGTGGACTCAATAGCATTTTACCCCATTAAAGTCCCTCCCCTCCCCCAACCCCCTTCCTTAGGCTCCACTTGCCAAATCTCCAGGTATTTCCTAACCCAGAGTTGGCAACCCTGTTAAAGACCAACAAGATTTTTGGAGTATATGCTTTCAATAGTCAAAGCTGCCTTCACCAGATAGCTAGTATCTGCTGAAAGGAGCTTGGACTCTTGAAAGCTTGGACCATGAAAAACTTGGTGGTCTCTAAGGTTATTGTGATATAAATTTTCATGGGCTGCAGCATACTTCACCAGGCTCAGGAAGCATACACACGTGCACACACACACACTCACGCACATGAACATGCATACATGCACAAACTGGTATAGAGGAAAATGTAAGCGCTGGGAGCAAAAGGCCAGGTAATGCACAGGTTCCAGTCTGTGACACTTCAATGCAAAGCTCAAACGTACCCAGGATCAATACAGTGACCATTCCCAACAGCAGTAAACGCTGTTAACACAATCTCCTTCTCTTTGCCAAGCTAATTAAAAACCTGCCGTGGGTGATAAAACCTTTGTCTCAATTCAGTCCCAGATTAATAACGTCAAACTTCCCTAATCAATGGAAAACAATAAGGGTTTGGGGAAGCAACTCTACTCCCCCTCGTCGCTGGTAGGAGGAGAGTATTTTGAAGCGGTTAGAATGTGTTGACGTGTGGGGGAGGGTTAGGACCCTGGCTCTGATTTGGTGCTGGGTGGTTCTGTAGTGGAGGTGCAGGCACGACCCTGGCACCAGCACTGCTCCACAACAGCCCAAACAAGTCCCTGGTCACTCCCAACCAGTAATTAAGCGTATCAAGGTCGTGCTTTAGGATAGAAGAGAAGCAAGACTAAGCGGATTACACTGCTAAATCCTTTCTCTCCATCAGATAAAAGGAGGGAGAGACAGAACCTTTTGTCTCAACAACAGGAGACCCTGGGAATAAGCGCTGGGGTGGGAGGGCTGCACGGGGAGGGGGTAGCGGGAGTCTGCAGTGGGATTAACTATTTATGGGATGCCAGGATGCGTCACCATAGCACCTGGGGGACCATAAATCTGACTCCCCCGCCCACCCCAGTATGTAGGGGTCAGGGGTGTCGAGGTTTAAAATCGCCGGGGGGGGGGGACTCTTGTGTGCGTGCACGCCGGGACCATGTCCCCACCGCCGCCTCTCCCCCCCCCCCCCCCGCCGCCTGGCCACTCCTGCCTCCGTCCCTCCCTCCGTCCAGCTGGGCAAATGCCCAGCATAATGGCATCAGCTGGAAGTGACACCATCACGCTGGGCACGTTGCCAGGGTGACACTCTGGCAATCGCCCTGAAACTCTATGGTGCCATAGAGTTTCGGGGTGATTGCTAGAGTGTCGCCCCGGCAACATGCCCAGCGTGATGGTGTCACTTCCGGGTGACGCCACCATGCTGGGCATTTGCCCAGCTGGCCCCCAGACGGAGGGAGGGAGGGACAGAGGGAAGGAGGCAGGAGTGGCCAGGCGGGGGGGAGAGGTGATGGCAGCAGCGAGCGGGCAGGCCTAGGAAGGGCCTGGGGAGGTGTGGCGGCAAGGCGCTGTGGCGAGGCGCTTTGTTTTGCCAGGGGGCTCAGTCCCCCCCGGGAAATTTCGGGGGTGGCTCGAGCCCTCGAGGGCCCCCCCCCCGCGTAGTTGACACCTATGCTAGGGGTATGCCCGGTTTCACAATACATTGACTTTCCATCCGGTGCAACTGAAAATTAATGCCTTTATTGCTTACCCACCAACATTTCATAGATGAAAATAAGATAATGCCCCTGTATGCATTCCAAGAGAGACCGATTTCCCACAAGGCGCTACCTGGCGTCATTCTTCCCTTTTCCCCGATTGCGTGCTTGAATTTTCCACTATTTGCTGCGGGGTGCATTTTGACCCGCGGCTCCGCCAGATTTTCCCTGCGGCTTCAGTGATCCTCAAAAAACAGGATCACTGAAGCCGCGGGGGAAATCGTGCGAAGCCATAGGTCAAAATGCGCCCCGCAGCAAATAGTGAGAAATTGAAGCATGCAATCAGGGAAAATGGAAGAACAACGCCGGGGCAGTGCCTTGTGGGAAATCAGTCCCTGAGTCCACATCAGGATTCCCCAACATGGTGCTCAGGGGAGCTGGCGGGCTCCTCGATACTTCCCCTGGTGCCTGTCAAGCTTTTCAGAAAGTGGGTGGGGCCACTGTTAAACTTGAAGGTGCTGGTTCTTACCTTTAAAGCCCTTTATGGCCAGGGTCCGACATACCTGAGAGACAGCCTTTCCCCATACATACCCCAGAGAGCACTACGGTCAGGGTCACAAAACCGATTGGCCCTCCCAGGTCCCAAGGATGCCAGGTTGGCTGCAACCAGGGCCAGGGCTTTCTCGGTGGTGGCTCCATACTGGTGGAATGAGCTCCCAGAAGAGATCAGGGCCCTGAGGGACCTTTTAGAGTTCCGCAGGGCCTGCAATATGGAGCTCTTCCACCAGGCCCTCAACTAGGAGCCACCACCATTTTTTATTTATTATTTATTAATAACAACTGAAACCTATGGAGCCTGGCCCTTAGTTTGCTACTGACAGCCTGCGTCCGTCGATTATATTTGAGAAGATCAGCGAGCTGAACATTTAGATAATTCATGGTATGCACCCATGTGGTACCACCATCTTTATGATATCAAATAATACTGCTAACACTTTAATATTAATATTGTATTGTTTTTACTTAATTGCTTTTAGATATTTTATGGTAATTTGATTGTTATTTATGTATTTACCCTATGTAAGCCACCCTGAGCCTGCCTTGGCAGGGAGGGAGGGGTATAAATTGGAAAAATAAATAAATATAAATAAATAAATTTAACAAGGCATCCCCAAAAGGCAGAAGCAGGGGCAGGATACAGACAATGATTGACCGAGGTCAGAGACTAGAAAACAGGGACTGTTCCTGTTGAGTATGGAGAGATGGAGCCTGGATGGTTGGGCTTTAATCCAAAGACAGAGAAATGGCTGCTTCCCAAGACTTGTTCTCAGTCCCCGTTCTCTGTAAGGACTTGGAACCCATTCACACATCCACATGGATCGTTTGATTTCTCAAAATGTAAGAACTCACAGCTCCATGTGCGAAAAGTTGTAGCCAAAAAGCACTTTTGTTTGAGGTGATGTGTGTGCGTGATATGAAAGTAATGATCCTGTGCATCGTTTCCGCTAATGTCAGACACCTTCCTCTAGTGCAGCTGTCTCTGCTGATGCAGGAGAAGCGGGCAAAAGTCATTTCATACTTGGGCCTTTTGACTGGAGATGCCAGGAATCAAACCTGGGACCTTCTGAATGCAAAGCGGATGTTCTGCTCCTGACTCATGGCCCCTCTCCTCTTTCAGTGAAGGGGAGGCACCAAGGGAAGATCCTGGGCTGGGGCAACTCCTTGCATCACCCATCTCCATCACAGGCTGGTGAAACAGAAACCTATGTGACCCTTCTCATTCCATCTCCTCCTGCCCTCCAAATCTAGAGTTGGCTTGGAAAGTTTGACCACTTCCCTTTCCCACCCTCCCTGCTGTACTATGAGATGACTGGGTGGGAGAGCAGCTCAGGTTCTTTCCTAGCTGCTGTTTCTCCCCTTCCACATGGGAAAGGTCATGTCTGGTGTGATGGACTGTGCTGTAAAAGCTCACAAATAACCCTGTGAAGGACTATGAAGGGTTAATGCCACACAGAGCCAGGGAGCCTTGAGTGACAGGCTGCTCCAAGGAATTTGATTGGTTAGCATCAGTCAAGCAGAAAGACTTGGGAACTGACTGCAAAAGATAACTCAGTTTAGCTCTGACTGAGGAGAGTTTAGCACTGATTGAGAAAAGTTTGAGTCCAGTGGTACCTTTGAGACCAACAAAGTTTTATTCACGGCATAAAGTTTCATGTGCAAGCACACTTCTTCAGATGTAGGTAGGAAGAAGTGTGCTTGAACCCGAGCTTACAATGTGAATAAAACTTTGTTGGTCTTAAAGGTGCTGCTGGACTAAAACTTTGTTCTGCTGCATCCGACCAACATGGTTACCCCATCTGAGAAAAGTTTAATACTGACTGAGGACTGGGAAGGTTGGCAAGGAGGAGTGGGAGGATTGGTAAAGACCCCTATTCAGACCAGGAAAAGGGATAGATCGTCTAGTTAGAGAAGTGATACCCTGCCCAGTTGGAAAGGGAGACATGGAGTGATCCCTGGTGTGTTTAGAGAAGGAATCTGGGGACTTGGTAGTATATCCCCTGCCTTCTGAAATCTGAAGAGTCAGTTAAACTCAAAAAAGTTAACTGGAGTGCTTAGGAAACACTGAAACCAAAGCCTCTCATTTCTACGATTCTAAGACATCGTAAAAAGCTTTAAACTCTCACTTGCTGAAAACATATGAATGTGAATTTCTAAATTATCTCAGAGTTCATTATTGATTTACCTCAGACATTTTACCCCTGATTTCACCTGGCCTTTCCCCCTCTACGTTGAATAAAATACCTTGTTTATTTTTGAATGTTCTAAAGACTCTCCTATGCCATGTTCTGAAATTTACGATAAAGAGGGTGATTTTGTCACTTCCCTCAAGTTCCTGCGCTGAGCCAGCTTCAGAATATATAATACTGTGACAGGGTGGGACAGCCATAAACCTTCACAAAAGAGGAGAACAGATTAAGGGGCTGCTCAGGCAAAAAGGAAGAAAAAAGGGAGGGGAAATCCTGTGTTTGAGTGAGGGAACGGGGCTAGGTCGCCATATCTGGTTAGAGCTGCCAACCATCACTGACCTCCAGATGATCAAAATCAGTTCCCCTGGAGAAAATGGCTGCTTTGAGGATAGGCTCTATGGCATTATACCCCACTGAGGTCTCTCCCCTCCCCAGTCTCCACACTTCCCAGGCTCTACCCCAAAAACCTCCGATATGTCCCAATCCAGAGCCTTGTCAGGTCAACATTGAAGGCCTTGTTTCGTGTCCCTCTGCCATCTGACATAAAGCATGATAGGACATGTTTGGCTGCGGCATCCCAGTTACAGAAGTTGGGGTTGCCAACTTCAGGTAGGGAAATTCCTAGATATTTGGGGGTGAAGCCTGGGGAGGGCAGAGTTTGAGGTGGGGAGTGGCCTAAACGGGGCATAATGGAACCCACCCTCCAAAGCAACCATTTTTTCCTGGGGAACTGTAACTGTAGGAGATCTCCAGGCCCCACCTCTAGGTTTAAGTTAATAAAAAAGGAATACAGATGCGAGAATCTAATCTAATAGCCTAAGCTAAATGCTGTTTGCTTTTTTAAACAATAAATATTCAAATAACAAGTCTAAATGTCCTCTTTGTTTGATTGTATTATGAAATGCCAGAAGTATTTTAATAACCAATTTTCTATTGTTTCATACAAACACAATGAGAAAAATACAAAAGCATAAACCAGTCTAAGATAGAAAGCTCATGAATAACAAGACTGGGGGCGAGGGGGGCGGTATTTACAAAGTCACCGAAGTGGGGGGGTAAAAAAGGTCTTTTTAAACAATGGTATCAGTAAAGATATAAACCTTGAGCCAGACCAATATTTGATTGGTTTATGCTTTTGTATTTTTTTCATTGTGTTGTTTGTATGAAACAATAGAAAACTGGTTATTAAGATACTTATGAGCATTTCATAATACAAACCCACCTGTACGAGATCTGTCTTTCTTCATCGCTGCTACCCTTTTGACAAGCAGTGAAAATGAGGCTAAGAAAGCATTTGGGATCCATCTTTGGAGGTTTTTGCCTTCTCCTACTGCTTTCATTTTGCTGTGGTCACTTCATTACTGGCTACTGTGAATCTGATTCAATTTTTTAAAATTGATTTCTTTTTGTATTGTATCTCATTGTTAACGGCCTTGGAGATCTTTTCTGATGAAAAGGTAGGACATACATTTGAAATAAATGAATAAAATTATTGCTTTTGGGTAAAATAATAATGATAATACATTTACATTTAGATAAGCTGAGAGCCTGTGAGGCATTGTGACAAAGATTGTGTCCAGTGGTACCTTTAAGATCAACAAAGTTGAATTCTGGGTACAAGCTTTCATGTGCATGCACACTACTTCAGATTGTGTGTGTGTGTGTGTGTGTGTGAGAATTAGGAAACCCCACTGTCCTCCCCCAATTTCCCCCTTAAGGACTCTATCTAATTTTCCTTCCCCTCCTTTTTTTCCCCTTTCACTGTCTCACAGCTGCTCTTAAAATTCTGTGCTTTATAAAGCACTCTCAGTTCTCATCTAAAGTCATATTTTTCTGAATGCCTGCTAATCCCCAAGATATCTGTGGGTGGCCTGATTTGGCTGCTTTCATTATCAAAAGGGGAGGGGCTGCTGCTTTACCATTAAATATATTGATATATAGATAATAGGTACATAATTTATTCTTATCAATAGCATTTATGTCCCACCCTTTAATTCAAAGTGGATCTACAGTGCACCTCACAACAAAACTTAAAATATCATAATATGTACAGCAAGAGATAAATGTAGATATAGATATAAATTAGATATATAGATTTTTTTGCCACTAAATCACAGCTGATTTATGGCAACCCTGTGGGGTTTTCAAGCCAACAGATGAACTGAGGTGATTTGCCATTGCCTGCCTCCCCATCACAACCCTGGTATTCCTTTGTGGTCTCCCAATGCAAGTAACTAACCAGGGCCAACCATGCTTAGCTTCCGAGATCTAATGAGATGGGGTTAGCCTGGGCTATCCAGGTCAGGGCACATATATAGATACAGATATATAAATTAATTTTAACCTTCCCTTCCTGCATTTTTATCCCAAACCAATGTCCCAAAACACTGGGAGCATCAATACAGTACCAAGCCAGAATAGAGCTTTTGAAACTGGCAGAATATGATCCCCTTAAGTTATATCTGCTAGCAGTCTTGACACTGTGTTTTGAACTACCTCAACCATGCATACAGGCTAGGGTTTCCTGCCTTCAGGTGGTGGCGGGAGATCTCCAGGTTACGAAGATTTGCTCTCCTGGAGAAAAATGGCTGCTTTGGAAGGAAGACTCCATGGAATTATACCCCACTGAAGTCTCTCCCCTCCCTAAACCTCTCCCCCCCCCCCCAGGCTCCACCTCCCAAATCTCCAGGAGTTTCCCAATCCAGAGCTGCCAACATACACATATTGTTGATGTGCATTTACACACACACATACGCACAAGTATAATGGCAAATATAAAGTACCGGTATCCATCTTTTTGCTGGCTTCTGCACTGAGATTTTGCCTCCTGTGGACAGCTACATGTTCCTGCTTTTTGGGGAGAGCTTTCTTGCGACCACATGTTCATTTTAAGCATGACTCATGGGGCTTAGGGCTTTCCTCTTTAAGCCAATGCAAAAGGAGGGGGGGGGAACCACACAACCAACTACATGCCTGCAGCCAGTCTGGGGAGGATGGTGGATCTGAGAGATCCTCTTCCAAAATGATGCGGCTCATCTTTGCATCTCCTCCCCCCCAGCCGTTTATGATGCTTTTTTCTGGCTAAGGCACGGTGCTTTGAGCACCATGGCTCAGCTGCAAAAGAAGAAAGGAGAGAGGTTGCTGGATTGTGGGTTCCCCAGTGCAATCTTTGGGATACTGGCACTTCTGCAGCAGTGTGGCAGAGGGGTTGGGTGCTGGAGTGATGCTGGCACAGTGGGCATGGATGCCAGTTTGGTGTAGTGGTTAAGAGCGCAGATTCTAATCTGGGAGAACCGGGTTTGATTCTCCACTCCTCCACGTGCAGCTGCTGGAGTGACCTTGGGTCAGTCACAAGTTCTTTCACAGCTGTTCTCTCAACAGCAGTCCTCGAAAGAACTCTCTCAGCCCCACCTACCTCGCAGGGTGTCTGTTGGGGGGGCGGGGAAGGGAATGGAGATTGTAAGCTGCTCTGAGACTCCTTCAGGTAGTGAAGGGCTGAGTATAAAATCAATTTCTTCTTCTTCTTCTTCTTCTTCTTCATCCCTGCTTGCATCCACCTCACTTGCTGTCGCTCCACAGAGGGGGTCACTGTTCTGCACCCCTGTGTAGAAGCTGACTTAGAGCCATAACTCTAGCCTCAGCCTGCTGAAGCCAATGGACTTAGGCTGCATCCACACAGTGCTTTTCCATGTTCTTTCTACTGCAGCTGCAAATGCAGAACCTGCATGGTAGTTCCCCCATGCTTCCCTCGCCCCCACCATGGCACCATTCCACCACGGCTGGAGGCTTTAAAAAAGCTGGCAATTGGCATATTGCTGTACCCTTAAGCTCTAGCAATATATTCGTTACAGTTCCTCTAAGCTGAGTTAGTGTGAGCTAGCTCACAGTTTTTTAGCCTCCGGCTCACACATTTTTGTCTTAGCTCAGGAAGGATGGCTCCAGAGCAAACTAATTTATGCGGCAGCCAAATCGCTAGCTCACAACTTTCATGCCAGTAGCTCACAAAGTGGAATTTTTGCTCACAAGACCCCACAGCTTAGAGGGAGCATTTACGAATGGTAATTTTTGAAAGCCGAACTTAGCTCCCTCCACCCTAAATGGCTGTGGGGAGAGCATCCACTTTGTCTTCAGCCACCCCAATATTTTCCCTTTGAGTCGGATAAAATGAGGGCAGGAAAAAACAGAAGCCAGGTGAGCTCTGTCGAGACTGGACGTGGCATCGCCTGGATGCACCTGTTTCCTGCAAGAGATTCTCACTGCCCATGTTGGGGGAAATCCCTGTGTGGAAGCTGTCTAAATTGAGCATTGCAGGGGAAGGAAATTGTTGCAAACAGAGACCATGTTCTGGTTCTGTGGACTCTGGAACAAGTCCAGAGGAATCCAGTGGGCAGAATCCCACCACAGCTAGAGGCCAGCCCCTTCACTGGTCTCCTACAGTGGTCCCCTCCTGACACTCCTTCTAAGGCTTGGTTGTTGTCCGTGGTCAGGATCTTCACAGGTTCCCCACCTTTGTCCTCTTTTGTAGTTGCAGCATCTCTGGTGCTCAAGCTTTTAATTTATATACTTCACCCCCTGCCCCCTCCCTGCCACTGTCGGACCTGGAGCAAAATTTACAGAGGGCGTAATTAACACCAGCAGGTCCCCGCCAGTCCCAGGTCAGCAGTCAGGTCAGGTCTTGTGCCTGGTGGACCCCAAATAGAGTGGCAAAGGCAGGGCACTGAGGAACGCAGCTGGCCTGTACGGTGGGGTTGGAATGGCATAGGAGTGGGCAGGACAGGGGGGCAGACTCAGGCATGAGTGTGAAATATGGCCTTATTCTTCCCCCCGTTTCTCTCCTCCTCCTCCTCTTCCTCCTGTCAGCCAAGATTCTGGCCTTCCGCTGCTCTTCCGTGTTGCTTCTGAAGGTGCAATTTCTCTTCTCTTACTAAGTTGTACCCAGGGCTTTTCTCCCTGGGGAACGCTCTGGAACCTCTTTGACAATTAAAAAAAAAATGTTTAAAGGTTCAAGAGTTTTCAGTATACAGGTTGAAAACTTCGTTTCCCTCTTGAGAGTTCCGGCTCCTCTTTTTCATTTTTTTTTTAAAAAGCCCTGGTTGTACCTATGTCTCAGTTGGTGGAGATCAAGGTGGCTGAACTTGAGTGTGTGTTTGCCAAGGCTGCCAACCTCCAGGTGGTGGCTGTAGATTCCCTGGCTTTTGTGTGAGTGTGCATCTAAACACAAGAACATATGAAAAGTCATATTGGATCAGGCCAGTGGCCCATCCAGTCCAACACACCGTGTCACACACTGGCCAAAACCCAGATGACATCAGGAGGTCCACCAGCGAGGCCAGAACTCCAGAAACCCTCCCACTGTTGCCCCCCGCAAACACCAAGAATACAGAGCATCACTGCCCCAGACATAGTCTTCCATCTGTATGTTGTAGCTAATAGCCACTGGTGGACCTCTACTCCATATAGATCAAGATGGGTATCCATGTTAGTCTGTCTGTAGCAGTAGAAAAGAGTAAGAGTCCAGTAGCACCTTAAAGACTAACAAAAATCTGTGGCAGGCTGTGAGCTTTCGTGAGTCACTGCTCTGAAGACGCACGAAAGCTCATACCCTACCACAAAGGCTGTTAATCTTTAAGGTGCTTCTGGACTCTTACTCTTATCTACTCTACTCCATATGTTTATCCAGTCCCCTGTTGAAGCTGTTTATGCTTGTAGCAACCACCACTTCCTGTGGCAGTATAAGAACATAAACAGTACAGGTCTTGCCAGAATCAGTTTGCATGTGCGGGCAAGGTCTTGCAGTTTCTACCACCAGGCTAAAAGCAACCTCTCCAAGAAGGATCTCCCTTCCCTGCCTATCAGACCCAAAAAGAGCCTGCAACCAACTCCATCACCTCCAAAGTTGCTCCCACCTATGCTTCAGCTTTCAGCCTGCATCTGTTAAACCACAGAAAGGGCAGCAGACAAAATTATAAATCTCAGTTAATGAGAAGTGTAAGAGAGGCAAGGCTGATGCCCGACAGCCTTCTCTGGGCCACTGGGAAGCTGCAGCCACAACACTGTGTTCATTAAGATGTGAGGAAGCGCAAGGGAGGGTGCCCTCATGGTGGCCTCCTGTAGTGAACAGGTGAAGCTGCCTTATACTGAAGGACCAAGCCTTATACCCTTGGTCAGGGGTCATTTGGGGCAGGAGCGAGGCGAAGCAGCGCTCTGCTAGCCCAGGAGTGGGCACAAGGGCAGCCACGGGCCGAATCAGATTCTCTGATCTGATTTGGCCCACCACCAAATTGCCACCGAAATTCAGCAGCGGCTTAAAAGGCAGTTGGAGGGGAGCAGGTTTGAGGGAGAGGCTCCAAACTTACAGGGAAGCTGTTGGAGCCTCTCCCACAAATACCCACCAGATTTCAAGAAGATTGGACCAGGGGGTCCAATTCTACGGGCCCCCAAACAGGTTGACCTCATTCCCTCCATTGTTCTCTATGGAGGGGAAAAAGTAACTTTTTCCCCCACCATAGAGAACAATGGAGTGGATGGGGCAATCTGTTTGGGAGCCCGTAGAATTGGACCTCGTGGTCCAATCTTCTTGAAACGTGGTGGATATTTCGGGGAGAGGTCCCAGCAGCTACTCTGCAAGTTTGGAGCCTCTCTCTCAAACCCCGTCTCCTCCAGCCCCTCATGCACCCTATGAGATTTTGCCATTGACTTCAATGGCCCACAGGGTATAATGGGGCTGAAATGGACATTCCGCCAGCGGAATGGCTCCCAAATCACTTGCACTCCCGAAACTGACATGCGGCGGTCATTCGGCAGCCGGAATAGATGCGGCCTGATTTGGCCCGATCTGAATCGGGCTAAAACATTTTTATTTGCACACCCCTAGTGGGCACAAATGGCAGCGGTGGCAAGCCCCTCCCCCAGCTCCCAGCGGGCCTGTGGAGGAAGTTGAAACCCCTTCTGTTTAGAGTGGCGCGGCACCAGTGGCACGATCTTTCAATTGTATTCTATGGGGCCCTTCTCGCTTCGCCCCCCCCCCGCCCACCTTGGCAGGCCAGCTGGGGAAGGGGAGGGGAGGCTTTTGAAGATGCCCCCCTTTTGCTTCCCTTTCTGACACACTTCCGGTGATGTCAGGGGGCATGGCATATGCTAATGAGTTGTGCTAATTTGTATTCTAATGAGCTCTTGCACCTCTTTTTCTACGAAAGGACCCCTGCCCTTGGTCCATCGAGTTCAGTATCGTCAGCGCTGGTTAGCCGCAGCTCTCCAGGGTCTTGGGTGAAAGTCGTTCTCACCATCTACCACCCTAGCTTTTAACTGGAGATGCTGGGGATGGAGGCTTTACAAATAGCTGAGGAAAGAAGGAAAGCGAAAGGCGAAGGTGAAATGGAAAGATTTACCCAACTGAATGCAGATTTCCAGAAAACAGCAAGGAGAGATAAGGAGGCCTTCCTGAATGAACAGTGCAAAGTAATAGAGGGCGGTGGAGGACAGGAGGGCCTGGTGTGATGCGGTCCATGGGGTCGCGAAGAGTCGGACTCGACTGTGCAACTGAAGAACAACAGCTGGGGATCAAACCAGGGACTTGCTGAGAGCAAAGCAGAGGCTCTCCCACTAAGCCAGGTCCCGCTCCAACTCAGGATCTGGGAGTGTGGCTTGCCCACCAAGACAAGTTAGTGGCTGAGGACAAATAATGTTTTTTGACAGTGGTATGATAGAGGCACCAAGATAAGTTGTCTGTTTGCTAATTTTATTTTCTCCCACCCCCCACTCCCCAGTTGGCTCTGGTCAAACAGGTGTTTGCAGTTTTCCAAAGAACGAAACAAGCCCTGTAAAAATCTGTGATCAGAGAATCCCCACACCTGTTGGGTCCTCTGTTATGCTGCTTTCAATTCTCCAGGGTGGCGGCCGGGGGGGGGGGGCTTTTTTGTCTGATTTCAGCCTTATTCCCCCCGCCGCCGCCCCCGCTCTTTCCCAGCATGGTCTTATTTTGTACACAGAGCCAGATCAGCAAAATGAGTGAGTGAGTGGGGGGGGGGGCCTGATCTCTGAGGTCTGGCGTTGACCTTCCTGGTGGCACTTGACCCTCGGTGACCTTTCCTTTTCATGGGCCTCTATAGTTTTTGCCCTATGACCTTCCTTTGTCTGTCCCGGATCCTTTGGGGGGGGGGGCGGGTTCTCATTTGTATGCACACCCACTGCTCTGGGCGAGGATATTAGGTCCCAGCATCAAATGCCTAAGCCGTGCTCTTTTGTAAAGCTTCTGGGATGTCCCCGCCATGGCAAAGCCCTTATTCATGCATATTGTCCAAAGGGGAAATAATGAATGTGGGAGGGGGACAGAGTGGTACTATGGCAGCAAACTCTGCTGCCAGTGTGCATGCTTAGGGTGCTTTATGCAAGACCAGGGACAACCCCCCCCCCCCCCCCAAAAAGCTGATGTTCTAAATGTACAGAGAGAGCTGTAAGGGTCTGCATGTGGGATCTCATGAATGCATGCAGGCTGGGGCAGAGCTTCTCACTGCAGTCCAGCCATGTTCATTAATCCCCTGTTGAAATTTCTGAAACAGGCTGCCTCATGAGAGTTTACTTACATATTTATACACCACTTTTCTCCTCAGAGCAGCTGACAACATCTTTCTCCCCTCCTCAGTTTTATCCTCACAACAACCTCCCGATGAGGTAGGCTAGGCGGAGAGAGACTAGCTCAAGGTTACTTGGAGACCTTCCATGTCAGGGTGGGGAAATCAAATCTGCCCCCCCCCATAGGATTGCCAGCACTGGGTTGATAAATACCTGGAGATTTTGTGGGTGGAGCCTGCAGACAGCAGGGCTTTTGGAGAGGAGGGTCTTCAGTCAGTGCCATAGAGTCCACCTTCCAGGGTGGCCATTTTCTCCAGGTGAACTGATCTCTGTTGCCGAGAGATCAGTCGTAATAGCAGGAGATCTTCAGCCACCCCCTGGAGGTTGGCAACCCTACTCCCAGATCTTTGTCCAAGGTTCCATTTACACGTTACAAAGTCCTTGTGTTTGTGGGGGAACAACACATTGTATCACACGTGCAATGGGAGTTTTGTGCCTCCCAGACACACAGTGGCTCACACAGTTTGGTGTAGTGGTTAAGTGTGCAGACTCTAATCTGGGAGAACCGGGTTTGATTCCCCCGCTCCTCCACTTGCACCTGCTGGATGACCTTGGGCAAGCCATAGCTCTGTACCAGCTGTTCTCTCAAGGACAGTTGTCTCAGAGCTCTCTCAGCCCCACCTACCTCACTGGGTGTCTGTTGTGGGGAGGGGAAAGGAAAGGAGTTTGTAAGCCGCTCTGAGACTCCCTTGGGTAGTGAAGGGTGGGGTATAAATCCAATCTCTTCTCTCTCTTCTTCTCTCTTGTGTTTGCAACCAAAACAGAAGAAGAAGAGATTGGATTTATACCCCGCCCTTCACTTTTAGTCTCAGAACGGCTTATACTCTCCTTCCCTTCCTCTCCCCACAATGACATCCTGTGTGGTAGGTGGGGCTGAGAGAGCTCTGACTGAGAACTGCTCTTGAGAGAACAGCTCTGAGAGAACTGTGGCTTGCCCAAGGACACCATGCAGCTGCAGGTAAAGGAGAGGGGAATCAAACCCAGTTCTCCAGATTAGAGTCCGCAACTCTTAACCACTACACCCTCCCCCCACTGTTTACCCATCCTCAAACTATTGGTTCCATTGTGGTATTTGTAGCCATGTAAGTAATGTGATTTTTACAAGGCAGCCAACAGTGGCTCCATGGGGCGATTTGAGCATGTGAAATCAGGGGTGGGGGTGGGCTACAGCTATTTCTCACTGTATGCTGTGGTCTAGTGAGGAGTGGAAGAGGAAACAGCTTTGAATTTCCTGCACTGTGCAGGGGGCTAGACCAGATGACCCTTGGGGTCCCTTCCAGCTCTATGTTTTTACGTTGCTGAACAAACAAAATCCACTGTGCGTCTGGGAAGCACAAAACTCCCATCACCATGTGTGACACAAAGTCCTCGTGTTGTCCCCCCCACCCAAAAAAAAATTACAAGGATTTTGTAATATGAAGCTGGCAACCTGTGCTAAGTATCATGCCACACTGCCTTATCTTTATTATTTATTTTCTATTTACCTACCATCAGCGGTCAAAGCAACATAAGGAAGAGAAGTCCTTGCCTACAAAGAGCTTGCGATCTAAATTTTGACTCTGTGTATGTGAGGGGAGTGAATGGAGCTGGAAGGGAAGGGATGGGGAGAGATGAATCTAAGAAAAGCAATTAAACGGTTAGCAACAGAGCAATTTGTATATTCAGCAAACAGTCTCTCCTCTTGACCCATTTAGAACAGTTGCTGCTATCAACTTTATAGGAATTACTCACAGGCAAAGGAAACCGGTCTGCAAAATGGCAGAACGTGGCTCTTTCTCCTGTGCCACCTTTAACTAACAACAAAATGGCTGCCATAGCTAATTACATAGTGTCCCCCTAGAACTGTTTTCCTCAGTACAACAATGCATGGAACCCTTTGGTTCCTTCTTTATGTTATTCACACAATACTAGGGGCATGGAAAGTTCCAGAAAACGACTGGGCTGGGCTGAATTCCATGGGCGGGCTGCCTCTTTCAGCGTTTGGTGGTTGGGCCTCGCTTTCATACAAGAGCGCACAAATGGGATTGGAATAGGGGTTTATGATTTTGGCTCAATGTTACGGAATTGGCATCCCAGGGAGACCGCTGCCAGTGATCCTCTGTGATGGCTTTAAAAAAAACGTGTCAGGCATTTTCGCTCCAACAGTTTTTTCAGGGTATTTTGTGAACTGTAAAAAGAGTGCTTTTGAATGTGCACAGAGAGCCTTTCTGTCACCAAAGAGGCACCATAACCAGGTACCTTGGCTGATGGGCAGCGGCTAGGTTGCCAGGTCCATGTTGGGAAATTCCTGCAGGTACTGGAAAGGGCAGTAGGGCTTCCAAGTCCCTTTTGCTCACTGGCAGGGAGATGGGGGGGGGGGACGTTCCGGGAGGGTAGTGACGCCGCCCCCATCCCCTCCCCAAACAGTGACGTCACAAACAATGTGTCTGCATCGTCCAGAAGTGGCTTTGTTTTCAATAAATCTGTGAGGGGTAGGCTATAGTGGACGAAATTTTCGATAAATGTGCAGTAAAAATTCGTGAACCCTAAAAAACTTTGGAGATGTTGACGGGTTTTGGAGGGCTCCCAATCTACCATGGCTACAACCTTGGAAAGGTCCATTTCTAAACCTCGGGGAGATATGTGATAGCCCAAAAAGTCAATCTCCGTCTTGTGAAACTCACATTTGGACAGCTTAGCAAAAAGCTTATGTGCCCTCAGAGTGGTTGGAACTTTGCGCACCAGTTGTACATGTGACTCCCGATCCGGCGAGTATAAAAGGGATACTAGGGGCAAGAATCTGGATTTTGGGCAAAACTGTATGGAAAAAATCGGCATCAAACCATAGAGCTTTGCCCAAAAGAGAGAGAGCGAGGAGGAGGAGAGGTTGGATTTATACCCCGCCCTTCACTACCCGAAGGAGTCTCAGAGCAGCTTACAATCAATGCTCCCTCTAAGCTGGGGAGTCCTGTGAGCAAAAATTCTACTTTGAGAGCTACTAGGCTTTAAATTTGTGAACGAGCAATTTGGCTACTGCATAGTTTGCTCTGGAGCCATCCTTCTTGACCTAAGACAAAAATCTGTAAGCTGGAGGCTAAAAAACGGTGAGCTAGCTCACAGTAACTCAGCATTGCTTACAGTCCCTTTCCCTCCCCCTCCCCCAGTGAGGTAGGAGGGGCTGAGAGAGCTCTCTCAAGAACCATCCTTAAGAGAACAGCTCTGAGAGAACTTGTGACTGACCCAAGGTCACACCAGCAGCTGCATGTGGAGGAGTGGGGAATCACACCCGGTCCTCCCAGATTAGAGGCTGCATTCTTAACCACTATACCAAATTGGCTCAAATAGCCAGAGTGTCACCCCTTGACATTGCCAGTGCGCCGATGTCACTTCCAGGTGATGCAGGCACATCACATGTGACATTACTGTTTTGGAGGGGGATTCCCTCCCCTTGGTCAGCTGGCCGGTGTCAGGCAGGAGCTCGCAAAGTCAGGGGATACCCCACCCCCACTGGAAAAATGGCAACCCTAGAGGGCAGGATTTGGGGAGGGGGAGGAATCTCAGCAGGGTCTAATGCCATAGATTCCACCCTCCAAATCATCCATTTTCTCCAGGACAACTGATCTCTGTGGTCTAAAGATCAGGTGTAATTCCAGGAAATCTCCAGGCCATACCTGGAGGCTGGCAACCCCAGGCAATACTCAGCTGGAATTAGCGAAAAAGGCCTTTCCCAAACCTAGTAAGTCTCAAGCTCCAGGTTTTGTTCAGGCCAAAGAAAGATTTTTTTTCCAGAGGCTTGAAATCCATTTTGAAAGAAGAATTGGTGCTTGAATTATATTCTTCTCTTTCACCTGTGATCAAACAGGTTTTCCTATTATTTTTTACTCTTATTCCTGAAAGCCTGCCAAATGTGTTTGACCCGAGGTGACAATTTGGATAGAAAAATAAGTATGTGCACATTAGAGGCAGAATGCCTTTCTCAACCCACTTGCAATTCTCTGGAAAAGGGAAAAAAACCCTGACTGCCTGTCTCCATCTTCTCTGAACTGTCAGACGCAGAGTTTCATGCCTTGTATGCAATTGTTGGTTTTCGTGTCATGTGGTTAAGATTTGCAAGGAGCGGAATGTCTGCTCATGAGCGTATCTGCTTTCGACAATGCAGTATTTTACCACTACTTGGAGAAGCTCTCCCTCCGCCCAGTAAAACCATGACCTTTGTGAGGACAATGCGGGTGTAACAGGAGCATCCCTTAAGGCCCCCCCCCGGACGGCGGGTGCCGTTTTGATGCAGCGTAAAGGGATTCCCTAGAAGTGATTTGCTGGTGAAACTGAATCCCTTTGCCTCACTCTGTGTGATTCAAAGCCTGGCCTTTCTCCAGACTCGCGTGAGCCAAGGCGGAGAGAGAGCGGAGGAACTGGGGAGATTGTCTGTCCCAGGAGGGAGCACCAAGAGAGCAGGAAGGTGTCGGGCTGGCACTGTTGTCAGTTATCAGCTTTGCTCCTGACACCCAAATTGCTGTCTTCTTTCTACAAGCAGGTCTCATCTGTCAAAGGAAGTGCAAATTTAGGCACAGCAAACAGCTGTCGATCCCCTCCCTTGCATCCGAGGCCGCTTCTTCACCCCCCTCCCCGAAGCCTACCAAAATACATTATGTATTAAACGTGCAAAAGTTAAAAACACAGCTGCTTAACAAACACAGAAATTAAAACTCCAGATGGGTACAGACGGAAATGGGTGCTTCTGCACATGTGCACATAGCCAGAGCTATATGTGTTCTGCTAGCCTTGATGATGCCACTTGCTCGCAGGCTCACTTTGGCCTCCTGACCAAATCTCAGCTTGTATTTAAAACAAACTAGTAAATAAATTCACAAACTGGCCCCACATGAACTTTTGCGAAGTTGCTAATTTTAGCCTAAGAGTCCTCTCCTTCCAAAAGAAGGAACCAGCTTTTCTATAGCTTCCCTGGATAGTCCCCTGGAGGAACTTCTTAACTCACCATAGCTGAGCAAGCTAGTGGCTACACCAAACCTGGTGTTTAAAAGAAGCAAGTGTATATAGAAACTGGTTTTAAGTAAGGCTTCAATGTGTACATGACAGGTTGAGTGGATTAATCAGGTTTTTAAAAAAATAGTGTAGTTTGATTGATAACTTATGGGTTAAAATATTTTGATCAACTAAATGTGTATATCCAATTAATTGGTAAGCAGTTTTATTTCTGAATACTAATTAGTCTTAATATGTGTTGCTTCTAAAAATTTGCCAGTCCCTTTTAGAAAAGGCATTTCCTCCTGTCGCGTTGCCAGGTCTGGGTTGCAAAATACCTGGAGACTTTGGGGGTGGATCCAGGAGAGGGTGGGGTTTGGGGATGGGAGGGGCCTCCGCATGGTACAATGCTATAGAGTCCACCCTTCAAAGCAGCCATTTTCTCCAGGAGAACTGATCTCTGTCAGCTGGAGATCAGTTGTAAAAGCGGGGGATCCCCAGGCGCCACCTGGAGGCTGGCAACCCTACCCTCCTGTGTTTAGGAGAGCAGGGAGAATGCCTCTTCTAAGATGAAGAAGAAGAGATTTATATACTCCGCTTTTCTCTACCCTGAAGAGTCTCAGAGCGGCTTACAATTGCCTTCCCTTCCTCTTCCCACCACAGGCACCTCGTGAGGCAGGTGGGGCTGGGAGAGTTCTGAGAGAACAGAGACTGGCCCAAGGTCACCCAGGAGGCTTCATACAGAGGAATGGGGAATCACACCCAGTTCTCCAGACTAGAGTCTGCCATTCTTAACCACGACACCACGCTGATGATGCCTTCCATGGGTATGCCTGTTCTGAGAACTGCTAGAACTCTTGGTTTGTTATCTTGAGCAAGCCCGTCTTAAAAAAAATTCACTAACAGTGCAATCCTAAGCAGAGTTACCTTCTGCTAAATCAGTTGTCTTTGAAGAGTATAACTCTGCTTAGGACTGCATTGTAAAGCTCATCCAGATTAATCACTGACATTTCTTTAACTGGGGAACAGCCCTGGTTTAAAAGATGGGCCACCTTAAAATGTGGGTTAAGGATGAAGCCAAATGGAATACCTCCCTCCTCACACCTCCTGGGAAGGGGGGGAAAGAAGCGCACACTGACTAAGGAAAGCCCAGTAGCTTACCAGCCCTGCTCATCCTCAAGTGGAAAACCCTTTCATATGAATGAGAAGAAGAAGAAGAGGAGGAGGAGGAGGAGGAGGAGATTGGATTTATACCCCACCCTTCACTCAGAGTCTCAGAGCGGCTTACAGTCTCCTTTCCCTTCCCCTCCCCACAACAGACACCCTGTGAGGTAGGTGGGGCCGAGAGAGCTCTTTCCCAAGCTGTCCTTGAGAGAACAGCTGTGACAAAGCTATGGCTTGCCCAAGGTCATCCAGCCAGGTGCAAGTGGAGGAGTGGGGAATCAAACCCAGTTCTCCCAGATTAGAGTCTGCGCACTTCACCACCACACTAAACTGGCTCTCAAACTGAGAGAAGTCCTGCCTTACAATGGTCCCAGTCTCTTTCTGAAAAGGTCAGTGGGCACAATGGGAAGTACTGGCGGGCACCATGACTCCCACGGGCACCATTTGCGTGGAGCCTTGCCTTGCCTTTCCAGCTTCTAAGTTGCCATGTGTGAAAAAACAACCACCATTCAGGCTGTTAGTCTTCCTGGCTTCCTGCTCCCCTTTAAAGGTGAACTGGGCGCTAGACAAAGATTGGGGCTCTGAAAGGCTTGTGGGCAACAGGAAAGAGGCCTGGCCAATCAGGTGCAATGCTTATTTAGCAGGCCATTCTCAGGGCCTTTCAGCCACCTTCCTCAGGGGAATTAATTTGCTCAGCTAGGCTCCAAGTTGCATCTTCTTTCGGAAGGCAGCTGGAACACTTTGGGAGTTGCCCATTAAATGGAAATTGCCACTTGCAGGTCTCGCCTGTTGCATCATTACTCCAATCCCTCACCAGAGGAGCAAGGCAGAGCATAACATGTGTTGGAAGGGCGGGGCATGCTTGCTAGATATTTCCCTTGGGCACCAGAAGGTGGCCAGCTCTCGGTCTGCCGTAGGCATAGTATCAGTATTGCATGGCAGTGCCCTACTAATGCCAGGCTTACAGCAGGTGCCCCCAATGTTAGCCATCCTGACCCAGACATATCATGCACTATCATCATCATGATCATCGCCGCCGCCGCCACCAACACTCCTCCTCCTCCTCCTCCTCCTCCTTCTTGGAGGGCTGACTGTCCTCCAGAAGGATGATCAAGTGACGAATGATGGATTTCCCCACTGGAACCGGAAACCGAGGGGGAGCATGTCACCCTATGACTTCCTTCCCTCTGCATCCAAACTCTGCCCTGTACCTCTGATCTCTCTCTCATTGGAGGAGGAGGAGGAGGAGATTGGATTTATACCCCGCCCTCCACTCCCCAAGGGAGTCTCAGAGCGGCTTACAAACTCCTTTTCCCTTCCCCTCCCCACAACAGACACCCTGTGAGGTAGGTGGGGCTGAGAGAGCTCTGAGACAACTGTCCTTGAGAGAACAGCTGGTACAGAGCTATGGCTTGCCCAAGGTCATCCAGCCAGGTGCAAGTGGAGGAGTGGGGAATCAAACCCGGTTCTCCCAGATTAGAGTCCGCGCACTTAACCACTACACCAAACTGATGTAGTGGTGCTGATGTAATGGTGCTGGCCAAGTCCATAGGTGAGGATGCTGGCACTTCCTAACGAACTCACACTGGTTTAGGGTTGCCAACTCTGGGTTGGGAAATTCCTGGAGAATTGGGGGTGGAGCCCAGGGTGGGTGGGGTTTGGGGAGGGACCTCAGCAGGGCATAGTGCCATAGACTCCACCCTCCCGAGCAGCTGTTTTCTCCAAGGGGACTGATCTCTGTAGCCTGGAGAGCAGTGGTAATCCTGGGAGATCTCTAGGCCCTGCCTGGAGGTTGGTAACCCTAGTTCATTTTGTGCCCATTATCTCTGCGACGTTTTACTTCAGGTTAATTCATTGATGTTTAGTGAAACGGTATTAAGCCAAGTGCTTGCCTCTTCCCTGCTGCTGCTGTTTGCTTTTCTCCTGCTACCTAGTCCAGAGTGGCCATATCTTTACCACAGCCTGTGGCTGACCTACCATTTTAATGACCGTGTGCTTGAATGTGATACTTAATCCACATCAACCAGTAAGGTAATACACGGGATCAAAATTCGCTGAAGTTGAGTGTATTGATACCTTAGTATGACGTTATTCTGGAGACACACGAAAGACAAAAAGAAAATGTGGAACGAGGTCCGCATTTAAAACATGGTTTGACACGCAGAGCTATATAACAACAACAAAAAAGTAACTTCATGGAACATCCCCAAACTAATTCAAATATTCGGGCAAGAATTGTTTTATTCCAGCCCAGCAATGCGATCCATTTTTCTTACCCTTTTCCAAATACTGGAAATTAATTGCTGAATCACTTCTAAGGTTCCAGCATCTTTTATTCTAATATTCATGGAGGAGAAGTCCATCAGTGGCTGCTAGCCATAGAGACTATTTATTTTATTCATTTGTTCAATTTACACCTCGCCCTCCCCGCTGGAGCAGGCTCAGGGTGGCTTATGTAAGATAAAACATATAAGTAACAATTGTAAAATCATAAAGCCTTCTAAAACAGAATTATAATATTATAAAGTGCTAGCAAGATCTCTAAAGTGAACCTCCATATTCAGAGGCAGCACACCTCTAAATCCCAGCATCCAGGAGGCAATATCAGGGGAAGATAAGGTTGCCAGCCTCCAGGTGGTAGCTGGAGATCTTCTGCTATTACAACCAATCTCCAGCCGACAGAGATCAATTTACCTGGAGAAAATGGCCTCTTTGGAAGTTTGACTCTATGTCATTAAGCCCCAAACCCTGCCCTCCTCAGGCTTCACTCCCCAAATCTCCAGGTATTTCCCAACCTGGAGCTGTTAACCCTAGGGCAGTGGTGGCAAACCTATGGCACACGTGCCAGAGGCAGCACTCAGAGCCCTCTCTGTGGCCACGCACGCAGTTTGGGCACTCAGTCTCTAAAAGGAAAAAGACGACACAGACTCGAGGCTGGGCTGTTCTCAAACTTACAAAGTATGAGCCAAGGTTAGACAAATTATCAGCATACATACAACAGCAAAAATCACTTTAATTGTTCAAAAGCATGCCAAATGCAAACTTTTACCTTTCAAAAATAAGTTGTTTGTATAATTAAAAGTTCTGTTATTGTGTTTTTCTTTTAAGACAAAAGATGTTATTATATGAGTTATTTTTTCTAAACTAAAACCTCAGTATTCAAGTTAAATTGTTGTGCTGGCACTTTGCGATAAATAAGTGGGTTTTGGGTTGCAGTTTGGGCACTTGGTCTCTAAAAGGTTCGCCATCACTGCCCTAGGGGAAGGCCTCAGCCTCCATGCTCAGGAGAAATGACTGTCCACTGTTTAAAACAGGATGCAGGACTAGACAGACCATTGCTCTGTTCCAGTAGGATCTTACATCCATCCAGTTCATGCCAGAAGCATTGTAGCATTGGCATGATGCCAGCTCCACCCCCTTTTCCCCTGCTGCCCTGTCAAGCCACAGCAAGGGATGCTGAGTCCAGGGCAGGAGGTTTCCCACCATAACAAGAGACCTGTGATCCCTAAACTGGCCTGTAGCCTTTATTGCTTTTACAAGTGACTGTCAATCAGTTTCTCCTAGTCTCTGTGATATACTATAGACTATGGTATACCATAGCTGACATGGAAGTCCTAGAGCAGAGGTGTCAAACTCATTTGTCACAAGAGTCAGGCCGGGCCATGTGTGCCGTAAAATGTAATGCCAGGTACCAGAGATATAAACGACACAGGCAGACCCGATTAAGCAATTGATCCCTAGCAGTGAAAGCAGTTGATTTACAGGGGAACCTACAAAAGCCTAGCTCTCCCAGATCCCTCCCCAGCCCCAATTCTCATCCCTCCCACATTTCCCAGAGAAGTGGGAGGGCCTGACAGAGAGCCTGTTTCCAAAACCCCCAGGGGGCATTTTTTGTCCTCCCGTGACCCCTTTCCCCTCATGGGACGAGAACAGCACCAGTTGCTCACAGGCTGGATAAGAGCCCTAAATGGGCTGGTTCTGGCTTGTGTGTTGTATGTTTGACACCCCTGTAGAGCATCTGCTTTCTCTAGCCACTTGAGGATGTCCATTTCTCTTAGATTCAATGGTTCTTCTGGGAAAGTGATTTCTGTAGTCTGGTTATCAGTGGTAATTCTGAGAGCTTCATCACCCCCGTTGCAAATTTCTGGCGTCCCTTCCTGAAGTCAGGAAAGACTTAACTTCACCTCAGTTTGGTGTGGTGGTTAGGAGCATGGACTCTAATCTGGGAGAACCAGGTTTGATTCCTGACTCTTCCACATGCAGCTGCTGGTGTGACATTGGGTCAGTCACAAATTCTTTCAGAGCTGTTCTATCAAAAGCAGTTCCTGAAAGAGCTCTCTCAGCCCCACCTGCCTCACAGCACGCCTGTTGTGGGGAGGGGAAGGGAAAAGAGATGGTAAGCTGCTCTGAGACTCCATCAGGTACTGAAAGGTGGGATATAAATCCAATCTCCTCTTCTTCATCTGGCAGACACTCTGTTCAGGGGGGTCAGGGCTTACGTTGGGCACTATGTGTTTGTGTAGGGGGGTTCATGGCAGCTCAATGAGAGAGCAAAAGGTTTGCAAGTGTAAGATCGCCAGGCCTTGAGGCTCTGGTGGTGGTAAGCTCCAGTGATGGGGATGGGTGGAAATGCTGTTGCACAATAGTGCAACGCCATTTCTGGCCGGGAAAAAACTGAACTGGTGCTGTTTCTTTGGTTTTTTCAGCCAGGAACGATGTTGCTGCATTGCATGACAGAATTTTCCCCATGAATGAGCAGCAGGATGGGGAACGGGGAGGGGGAAACGCTGTGGTGGAGACCAGGGAGGATTAAGCAGAAGCCCTCATGCTGGAAACGGGTAAATGGAACCCCTAATAATAAGATTCCAGATCTCTTTAGAACTGGGAAAGTCTGAAGGGAGGAGGTCAACTTTAGAATATTCCTCTGTACAATTGCCTCCCCACCACATTTAGGAAAACAGCATGACAAAGAGGAAGGGCTTTACAACACTCTTGACACAGGATGCTGCAATCACGCACACTAAACAACCCACTTTCAATCCGCTTTCAGTGCACTTTCCAACTGGATTTTGCCAGTTCACACAATAAAATCCAGTTGGAAAGTGCATTGAAAGTGGATTGGAAGTGGATTATTTAGTGTGTGTGATCGCAGCCCATATGAAGCTGCCTTCTACTGAATCAGACCCTTGGTCCACTAAGGTCAGTATTGTCTACTCAGACTGGCAGCAGCTCTCCAGGGCCTTGTGGACGTCTTTCACATCACCTGCTGCCAGACCCATTTAATTAGAGATGCCAGGGATTGAACTCGGGACTTTCTGCATACCGAGCTGAGCCACGCTGTACTGAGCCACAGCCCCTCCCCAGAGAATCAGTCATGTGGGCAGTCACGTGACCAGCCAGAATCCTAAAGTGCTACAATCCAGGCACATGTTTACCGCCTGCTGGACCTTGGGAACCCGTCAGGCTAGACCGTCCAGGGCTCTTTTGCATATCGAGTGACAGCCAGAATCCCAACATGACACTTGTACAGTTGTTTTCTTAATCTCACTTATTATTTATTTATAGCAGGAGAATGCCATCACAGAAATCAGCTGCCCACCTATCTCTCTGTGGTCAGTCTTTTTAAAAACCATCCTATTCTCTATGTGATCTGTCTTAAACCCACTTATGAGCCTCCTCCCCTCTCCATCATTCGGGAGTGGGCCGATAAGACAAGCAGCCCCCCAAGGCCAAGCATCTGTAAATGTTTGTGCAGCACTTGGGAGATACAGCATGAACCCCTGAGCATTTAAGTGCAGCGATGATTGTCATTATCCCCGTTTTGCATATTTTCTGCTGGATTGCTGGATAGAGGGGGTTGTGTGTGTGTGCGTGTTAATTTTTTTCTCCCAACCACTGTTTGCTCTGAGTCCCAAACCTCTTAGCAATAATATTGCATGGTTACTGAAAGGGTTGTTATTTTGCTTGCGTTCCCGAAGGCTACAGCGAGCAGCTACACAGACAAAAAGTCTCCCGGCAGAAATCCCAGGAGCTTAGGCAAGCGAGCGGACTTGCACCATCTCCAGGTGACTATTACAAGGCAATGAGTTCTGGAGCCCCTGCCCCGTCAGCTAGGGTTGTCAACCTCTGGGAGGGGGCTGGAGATCTCCCAGGGTTACAACTGATCCCCACATGACAGAGATCAGTTCTGGAGAAAATGGCTGCTTTGGAGGTTGGCCTCTATGACATTATACCTTGCTGGGGTCCCTCCTCTCTCGAAAACACACCCTCTGCAGGTGCTGCCCCCCAAATCTCCAGGTGTTTCCCAAGCAGTAGTTGGCAACCCTGTCCCTCAGCTGAGATTGTGAACCACTCCCTCAGAGCTCACTGTGCTAAAGCAGAAGAAAAATCTATGTTTGTTGGTGGAAGAGTGGATGGAGGCTCTTCAGGGGAGGAAGGAACTGGGTTGATTCACGCATGACCACAAACCAGTGTCTGGTGCTGGGCAAAGAAATCCTGTGTTCACACAATTGTTGGTTTGCATGCCCAGAGTCAATTTATGGCTTCCAGTTCAGCACAAATAATAGTGTGCTGTTGCAAATGTTCTCATGCTATAGTTCACTACCCATAATGCTTTGCTGAAGCTCTACTCCAGGGGTCCTTGGCCAACTGGCTGCAGATGGAGGGCAGTGGATACCACCACAAAATGTTTGCTGCAGGAGCAGGGCTAAGGGCAAAATGTCAGGAGGTTCCAAGCCAAGTTTCTTCCTATAACAGAAACAGCCACTTCCAGATTGGTGCTCCTGGCAGACCCAAAGGTGATGCCTTTTGGATCTTCTGAAGGATCTCCTGCTCCAAGGTGGCAGGGGGAAAGCTGAGGTTGGCCGATTGCTTTGGAGAAGACGGTCTGTGTAGTTTTCAGTTTCCAAAGAGAGGGGAGGGTTTGCCCCCTTTGTAGGCAAAGAGAGAGTACGCCAAGCCCAGAGTCACAGCACAGTGTGTGTTTTGGGCCGAGCCAAAAGCACGCCATCGGGAATGACACTATTTTACCCCATCTCCCACTGAAGACCCTTTGGATTTTGTTCTTGCAAGACTCAAGAAGCACCACAGCACCATTCCCCCCCTCCCCCAGCACCACATTGGGTATCGCTGCTCTATGGTGTTGGTATTAATTGGCTCTGTGATAGCCCCATTGCCCACTAAGTTAAAAGCCGGGACACTGCTTGTTTGTTCTTTTGCTTAAAGACATATTAGAAGACGACATAATGGCCTGGCAATATGTTATCACAGATCAAAATACACTTTGGCATCTGCAGCGTATGAAACGGCAATCTGTGCGCGACATGGTATCATGTGCCTGAAAGGTCTGTGGCGGAGGTAATCCAAGAGGGCAGGCGGAGCGGCCTAGACAGAAGGAGCAGAGGCTGAGAGAAGCAGGAGCCAAGGTCGGGAGACGTGGGGTTTAGGAAACATAGACTGTATATTAAGGGAAGGAGCAGTGTAGAGGAAGAGAGGGAGAGGCCGGGGGGGATAAATCTGAGGGTCTAAGTACCCTTTTCATCTGAGGGCCAAACAGGATTGCCAATTTAATTCTGGTAATCAGTAGGAGCCCTTGCTGGGCAGGGAGTGACATTGCGATGTCACTTCCAGTTTGTACCTGGAAGTGATGCCATTAACACTCTAGGAATTTGCTATTCTCTATGGTTGTTGTTTTTCTTACCGCAGAGATGTGCAAACTCCTAGAGTGTTGTGACTCTGTTTCCAGGCTCAAACTGGAAATGATGTCAGGATGCTGTGCATCATTGCGCAACATTACTTCCCATCTCCAACCCTTGCTTCCACTGGAGTGAAGAGGCACTGTGGGGCCTGGAGGCCAGGGTGGAAGCTTGCCCATAGCCCCTGAGATGATAGCAACCCTATCCCCAAGGGCAGGCTCCCATGGGGCTCGGGCTGTCTGATTGCAATGGCAGCTGCCTGCATCTGCCCATAGTGGCTCTGACCATGGATTTGCAGTGGCAGCTCCTGTCTACCTCACACGTTGCAAGGGCCACCCCTCTCTTGGGATTATGACTTGGATTACGTGCCGTAAGAATTCGTTTGATGAAAAATTATGGATCTTTGTTGCGTGATGTGGCTCAATATGGATATATAGGACCTGTTCTGCCTTGAGAAACGGACTGTAAGGCTGGCCGGCCCCGTTGGAGAACCGAACGGCGGTGTCCTTGAAAGTTATCAAGATATTTGGAGAACATTTACATTTATCGCATCACCACTCTCCAATAGTTTCCTTGTGAATAATCGTTCATAATAAGGCTTAACAAGCGTTACTGTTCTTTCTTGATGGCCCCTTGCACCTTTGTGGCTTTATAACTTTGATCTGAATTCACCCATCAGAGTGTGTTTTTTGGAACGTTATTTGGCATTTTTGATACTATATAAGAATGAATGGAATATAAGTATTTATATGAACTTCAATATATATGAAACTGTGAACATGAATTAGACATTGTAGATTATTTAATATTTTATAGTTATTTATTCACGGTTGCTTTTTGGCTTTGCTCATCCCATCTGGAGGCTGGCAGCCCCATTTCCCAGTGGTTTTAATTACTTGTGTAGGGCCAGACTAGAGGTAGCCTACATATGCAGATCACCGGTAGGGCAAACAACACCCCCCTGGCCATTTGGGGCTCGGGAAACATCCTGGGAGGAGACTGAAGCCATGCTCCTGAGCCAAGTCGGGCCCCTGCAGGGCTGAGGAACTTAGTTCCCAGCAACTGCTCTCTGACTGAGGGGTTGTTTAGAGTTGACCTAGGGAAACCTGACTCAAATCATTACAAAGATCTAGTTTGGCCCTGAGAAGCAAAGGAAAGCTGGGAAAGAAAGCTGTGCGCATGACACGTGGAATTCACTGCCTTAGGAGGGGGTGGCAGCTACAAGCATGGACGGCTTCAAGAGGGAATTAGATAAACATATGGAGCAGAGGTCCATCAATGGCTATTAGCCACAAAGTATAGATAGGAACTCTCAGTCTGGGGCAAGTGATGCTCTGTATTCTTGGTGCTTGGGAGGGGGTGGGGCAACAGTGGGAGGGCTTCTAATGTCCCCACTGCTGGACCTCCTGAGGGCACCTGGTGTTTTTGGCCACTGTGTGACACAGAGTGTTGGACTGGATGGGCCATTGGCCTGATCCAGCATTGGCTTCTCTTATGTTCTTATGACCAGGACATGCTTTCCAACATTTCACACATGAAGACACAATACCCCATGCTGATTCAGACCTTTGGTCTATGAAGGCCAATACTGACTACTCAGATTGGCAGTGGCTCTCCATAGTTTCCGGTGAAGGTTTTCACATCACCTAATACCTCATCCTTTTCACTGGAGATGCCGGGGATTGAACCTGAGACCTTCTGCATGGAAAGCAGATGCTTTACCACTGCACCAAAGACTCCCCCCCCCAGCATTCCTGCACTACTTATTAAGCATCTGTTGTCAGTCCAAGGATCACTGTCTGCCTGTCCTTCCCATATTGCTGAGGGCTCTTGTCTGCCTCTCACACCCTGTATTCATTTACTTTGCAACAGCTTGTCCTCTTCTGGTTTTTGAAGCAGGGGAATCTACCACAGCAGGTTTTGTTTTAACTTCAACACATTTAATAGAGTCAGTGCTTGCAGCCTGATTCGATGCATGTTGACTCAGAAGTGAAGCATGGAAAGGACTGTGATCATTGGGTATCCTGTCTCTCTTTGGTGCCAAGTTAAATAACCGTGACACTCAGGACTGCTCTCATCAGAACTTGGAAGCTAAGCAGGGTCAGCCCAAGGGTGGCCGGCTCCAATTTGGGAAATACCTGGAGATTTGGAGGATGGAGCCTGAGTAGGGTGGGGTTTGGGGAAGGACTTCAGTGGGGTATAATGCCTAAGAGTCCACTCTCCAAAGTGCCAGTTTTTTCCAGGTGAACTGATCTCTGTTGCCTGGAGGACAATTGTAATAGCGGGAGGTCTCCACCCACTGCCTGGAGACTGGCAACCCTTGTTGGCCCTGGCTAGTACTTGATGGATGGGAGATCACCAAGGAAGTCCAGGGCTGCTATCCAGAAGCAGGCAATAGCAGTGGCGAACCACCTCTGGTTCTCAGTTGCTTTGAAAGGTAAATAATCATGGTGGCTATCTTTTGCACATTTATTTTGGAATGTGTCCTGCTAAAGTCCTGGAAAACTCCTCCTCCTCCTCCTCCTCTTCAAAATAGGAAGAATGATTTACTAAGGACCAGCACACACACACAAAAAGGGACAGACCCTGGTTCTGCAATCCCTAATCCTATTGTACTGTTTTTGAATGTCCCATCCTGTATTGACTCACTTCTGTGTAATCTGCCTGGAGTCCAAGCGAGAAAGGGGGACTATAAATAATGTAAAGTTAAAAAATAGCCACCGTTTGAGCTATTTACTCACCAGGGACTGCATATTGGTCTGAAATAATCTGTTAAATCTCTGGCTACAGTTATTCTGTAAATAAATAATTGCGCAAGTCAAGTGGCTAAGAGCATTTTGTCAGCGCGTGAAACCACTGAGATAAGCAGAATAAGCCGTGCAAGAGTTGATCAGCCAAAACATGTCAAAGCTCCTTGTTATAAGAGCATTTTTATGCATGTATATGATTTGGCTTAGATGCAGTGGATGAGCTTTTCCATAAGGCTAGCTTCCACTCTAGAGAAGCAAAGCAGAAACCAGTGTGTGCGTACGTCTCAGAACCCTACATTTCAGTCTCAAAAACAGCTGCATGAAGCAAATGAACATTTCCAAGGAGCACGTTTGGAATGAGTGGAGGAGCCATAGCTCAGGGGGGTAGACACATGCTTTGCATGGGTAAACTCCCAGGTGAGAGGTTCTGAGGCAGAAGAAGAACTGGGGGAGACCTCTGCCTGAAGCCTGGAGAACTGCTGCCAACCAGTTAACAGCATGGTTGTACAGCAGTGAAGGGGAAATAGCAGCCGGGGTGGTGGCGGGAAGAAGAAAAGTTGGATTTATACCCCCCCTTCATTCAGAGTCTCAGAGCAGCTTACAATCGCCTTCCCTTCCTTTCCCCACAACAGACACCCTGTGAGGTAGGTTGTACTGAGAGAGCTCTGAGAGAACTGTGACTGGCCCAAGGTCACCCAGCTGGCTGCATGTAGAGGTGTGGGGAATCAAGCCCAGTTGTCCCAGATTAGAGTCCTGCCTCTCTTAACCACTACACCAGACCGGCTCACATGCAATCCTCGGGCTGCTTGGCAATCTGTCCGGAGCACTGGCCAATTTGTTGGGAGCATTGTTAAATGGACTGAGGGCCGTTCAGAACTGCAAAGAGGGGGAGAGAGGTCTCCGCCCTCTTTTGAGGGATCCAAGTTGGACAGTGCCCTTTTCCTGCTAAGGCTGCCAACTTCCAGGTGGCACCCGGAAATCTCCTGCTATTCCAGTTGATCTACAGACGGTCAAGATCAGTACCCCTGGGGGGGGGGGAAACAGCTTCTCCGGAGGGTGGGCTCTATGGCATTCTACCCTGCTGAGGTCCCTCCCCTCCCCAAGCCCCACCCTCCTCAGCCTTCACCCCCCAAATCTCCAGGTATTTCCCAACTTGGAGCTGGCAACCTTAATTTCTGTGTCTAGCACTGGCATTAGGGTTGCCAACCTCCAGGTGGGGCCTAGAGTTCTCCCAGAATTACAACTGAGCTCCAGACTACAGAGACCAGTTCCCCTAAAGGAAATGGCAGCTTTGGAGGGTGGACTCTGTGGCTGCGGCCACACGGGCATTCAATGCGGGAGGAAGGGCTATTTCCTCCCGCATTTAAAGGGGCCGACCACACGGCCCGCCCCAAGTGCCGCGCTGAAGCGGGCTCAAATGCGGGTTCCTCCTGCATTTTTCGACCCCAGGAAAATCAAGTGTTTTCCCGGATGTTGCAGGAGGAACCCGCATTTGAGGTATCTGGACAGCCCTCTCTCACAAGCATTGCGAGAACAGGGCTGTCCAGATGCCCCCCCGCCATTTCCCCCCCTTTTTACACTTGGGCGCTTGGCCCAAGTGTAAAAGGGGGGGTGGAACCCAGACTCACCAGGCGGCTGGCAGGTCCTTGGCCGCCACCACCACTTCTGCTGCTGCTGCGGCCGCCTCCACCGCCGTTCCCGCCATTTCCCGTTTCCGCCGCCGCCGCCGTTTCCGCCGCCGCCGCCAGCCAGCCAGCCTGTCAATCGCTCGGGCAGCCCAGCCTCGTGGCATGCCCAATGAGCCTCGGGCAAGAGGAGCCCCTCGCCAGCTGTCGCCGGAGCACATGGAGGGAACAGCCACCTGGGTGTGCTCCAGTAAGGGGAGGGGGGGAGGCGTTGGGGCAGGCGGGCGGCTGGCATGGGCGGCCAGTCCCGCCGCGGCCGTTGCTTCTGCCGCCACAGGGGTTGGGATGTGTAAACATCCCAACCCGTGGCAGAAAAATGCGGCCCCTTTAAATCCGGGATCCCTCCCGGATTAAAGGGGCCGTGTGGCCGCAGCCTGTGTCAACCATTCCCAACCTTTTCGGTATGGTGACACCGAAGTCCAAATTGACTTGATGCGGTGACCCATCCAGAGGTGGCCCAAGGGTTTTTGGTGCCCTAGACAGACTATGCCCTTGGCAACCATCTAGTTCAGCCTTCCGTTTTCTTCAGAAACCAACAAACATTACCCAAAGTGTACAGCAGCCCCTTCTATGAACCATAAGCCAGTGGCATTCTGACATACACAGCCCCTGCCTATGGGGATGACATTACAGCCTCTGGCCACCTTCTCCTCCTCCATTACTCCACTCTGGCAACCATCAAGACACGTTTCGCTTGATCAACATGTAGATGCAGTGAAGAAGAAGAAACAACTAATGCGTGACGTGGAAGATAGATAGTGCTTCCAGGGTCAGATCTTGGTTTCCAGAACACAGAAGAGAGCAACGGAAAGGGCAGGGACGGCCATTAGGGAGGGCTGGCCCACAACCCGCTTTCAGAGGCTTTGCGACTCACTTTTAGGTCCCAACCCACAGGTTGGGAAACATTTCTGAAAGGTATCCTGTCCTTGCTGAGCTCCCCCTCCTCCCCAAACTCCGCCCTCTGCAGTGTTGGCCCCCAAATCTCCAGGAACTTCCCAATTTGAAGTCGGGAGGCTGGAAACACAAAGAGCTGGCATCAGATCTAGGCCCCTCCAAAGCCGGCAGTGGTTTTCGGGCCTCCAAATTTGCCCACCTCTGAGCAACCAAAGCGAAAAGCTTTGTCTAATGGTTGGCTGTCGAGGGAGTTTTGGAGAGGGTAAAAGATGCCCGCCATTGTCACCCTCCCATTGATTGTCTGATAGAGCTGCAGTCAGGGATGTTTTGCCCGGAAGCAGTTGCCTTTTGTTGACTTTCTACTGAGAAAGGTCACGGAATCCCTGCTGCCAGCAATGTGTTCAAACCAGGGGACGTGCATGGTTATCGGGACAGACCATAAGGAACGGAGCTGGAGGCCCCATGGCGATCCATGCCTGTCGTCTTGCTTCTTCGTGAGCCACCAGCCTGTGCAGCCCTGCTTCCTTCCCCGGCCCACCCGCCACCATTTCTTCATCTTGGGCACGCAGTTTCTCACCTGCTGGGAACAGCGCCTGCAATTCTTGCCATTTTAAATAACGTCACGTCTCCTCGACAACGCTGCCGGGATAAATCAGGCAGAGTCAGGCTGCTAATGAGCTTCTTTTTTGCGTTTTCTTGCAAAAACTGACACGTCTGAAGGGGGTGGGGGGAAGGAGGGGAAAAAAACTTTAATTGGGGAAGAGCTGAAGCAGTTAATTAGAGTGAGGGAGCAAACAGGGCGTTGGTACTGGGCCGAGTCTGAGCACGGATGTGTCTCTCCATCAGGAGCGCCATTCCAACAGGGCTTCTGTGCTTTTAAGGGCTGTGTGTTAACAGGCTGAAATTCAAGAGGGAAGGCCCAGCTGCATAGCTTCATGCTCCCAGCTGTCCCTGTTTAGTATTTCTGGTAACTGTCCCCAGGAACGTTGTCCCCAGAGAGACACTGAGATGTAGAGCAGAGAGTGTCAGACCAGGACTTGGGAGACCTGCCTTCAGATGCCCACTCAGGTGTGACAGCTTTAAAAGGGGATGAGACAGATTCATGGAGGACGAGTCTATCGGTGACTGCAGGAAACCTCCACATTCAGAGGCAATAAACCTCTGAATCCCAAGTGCCAGGAGACAGCCTCAGGGGAAGGCCTCGGCCTCTGTGCCCTGTTGTTGGCCCTCCAGAGGAACTGGCTGAGGCCACTGTGTGAGGCCACTGTGTGAGGCCACAGGATGCTGGACTAGATGGACCCTCACTGGTCTGAACCAGCAGGGCTCTTCTGATGTCCTTATGAGGGGAAGGCCTCGGCCTCTCTGCCCTGTTGTTGGCCCTCCAGAGGAACTGGTTGGGGCCACTGTGTGAGGCCACAAGATGCTGGACTAGATGGACCCTCACTGGTCTGAACCAGCAGGGCTCTTCTTATGTTCTTGTAGACCACAGGCCAGTTGCTTGCTGTCTGCCTAACCTACATCACAGGATTACTTGGAGGCCAAAATGGAAGAGGGGAGAACCTGGTACAGGGCACTTTCCAACTGGATTTTGCCAGTTCACACAGTAAAAATCCAGTAGGAAAATGCACTGAAAGTGGACTGAGAGTGGATTGCTTAGCGTGTGTGACCGCAGCCTGGGTGTGTTTGCACACCACCACCAACATCCGTAACAGGCAAAAATGAGACAGTGTTTTATCAATCGACTGCATGTCTAGCCCACCCTCCCTCTAAAGATCTCAGTGGATTGCAAGTGGATTATTTAGTGTGCGTGACCACAGCCTCGGGGGAGTTTTTCAAGTTTCAATGGAAGTGTATGTATTGATGTGGCTCCACCTCAACTCCATGTCCCCCATGTTTCTCAAGTGGAAACGGGGAGACCGTTGTGTGCTGAACATGCGAAATTGTCTTATACGGAGTCAGATCACTGGTGTATCACGGTCAGTATTGTCTGCTCAACTGGCAGCTGCACTCCAGGGTCTCAGGCAGAGGTCTTTCCCACCACCTACTACCTGAAGGCTCTAACTGGAGATGCTGAGGATTGAATCTAGGGCCTTCTGCATGCCAAGCAGATGCTCTAACACTGAACTACAGCCGCTAACGCACACACATAAAGGGGCCGTATACTGAATCAGACAATTTGGTCCATCAGGAACAGTATAGTTCACTCAGACTGGCAGCCACTTCCTAGGGTCTCAGGCGGAGGTCTTTCCTGTCACCTGATCCTCTTAAGTGGATGCCCAGGATTGAACCTGGGACCTTCTGCATTCCAAGCAGATGTTCTCCCACTGAGCAATACTCATGGTATTCTCACACCAAGAACCACAGCATGAGCTGCTTTTCCTCGGGAACTCTCCCAACTTGTCAGAAAGGGTCTTCTCCACCTACTCTCGATGTCCTTTATTAATTTACTCAGTGGTGAGGGTGCATCTGCTTCAGTTTCCCTTACTCAAAAGCCAGTCAAATATGACTCTAAGGATGCGGTGCTCATCTCTGTTTCCAAGCCGAAGAGCCAGTGCTGTCTGAAGACCTTTCTGTGGTCATGTGGTCAGCATGACTAGACGCCGAGGTGCACGGAACAGTGTTACCTTCCCACCGAACCGGTACCTATTTATCTACTTGCAATTTCTTGATTTTGAACTGCTAGGTTGGCAGGAGCTGGGACCAGAGACAGGAGTTCACTCCGCCATGCAACACTCGGGTCTCGAACTGCTGAACTACTGACCGTCCAATCTGCAGCTCAGCATCTTAACCGCTTGAGCCACTGCAGCCCCCTTAGAGTGGATTGCAACATAAACAAACAATTTAAACACAGTTCAAATCTAGACATACAGAATCAACAATTAAGCAGATGGCGTATACGCTATGTCACTGTTCCCAAGGAGAGAGGGGAGGGGGAAGAAATAGAGGGCAGTATATAAATAAAGACTCCCTGATTTCACCCATAAACTTGGCGGCACAGTTCCGTCTTACAGGCTCGCAGGGCCCGGATCTCACTCGGAAGTGCATCCCGCAAAAACAGGAGCTATCGCCAAAAAGGCTCTAGATCTAGTTGAAGCCAAGCAAATGATCCTTGGCCCCGGGACCATCAGCGCATTGTTGCTTGAGGAGCGTAATGCAGGCCCATAGCTATGGTGGGGTTGTTGGGGGCTCGGTGATGTTGGCACATCAAGGGCAATGCTTCTGGCTCCTGGAGTGTCCCCACCCCACCCACCCCCCGCCAGCATCTTTCCCTCACAAGACGGATCTCACAACAGATCTAATGGCACTTACTGCAAAATTTCTGCAAATGAAGCATGTTCAGCAGCCTAAGTGGGTAGTTAGAATGGGAGCACTTGTTGTGTGCCTGGGGACACAGTAACATTTCCCGGCATCCCCAGCCGGGAAAACTGTCCCACCAGGCAAAACAGAGAAATAATCAGGAAAAGACCAGAGGCAGATCCAGGAAACAAGAGAAGGCACCAGGAGCATGCGCAGATTGCGCATGGGCACAGAGTGCGAGTGTTCCTGCTTTCTTTTCATAAAAAACATCAGAAGAGCCCTGCTGAATCAGACCCAGTGATCCATCTAGTCCAACATTCTGTCTCACATGGTGGCCAACCAGTTCCTCTGGAGAGCCAACAACTGGGTATAGAGGCTGAGGCCTTTCCTTGATGTTCTTGGATTCAGAGGCTGACTGCCTCTGAATGTGGAGGTTCCCTTTAGTCACCCTGACTAGTAGCCCCTGATAGACCTGTCCTCCATGAATCTATCTAATCCCCTTTTAAAGTTGTCTATGCCTGTGGCCATCACTACACATCCACTGGCAATGAATTCCACATTTTAATAACTCGCCCTGTAAAGAAGTATTTCCTTTTGTCCGTGCTGAACCTACTGCCCATCAGCTTCATTACTCTGGAGTTCTAGTATTTGGGGGGAGGAAGAAAAGTTCTCTTTGTCAACTCTCTCCAACCCATGCATAACTTCTATCATGTCCCTCAAACAAAGTTTGAGTCCAGTGGTGCCTTTGAGACCAACAAAGTTTTATTCAAGGTGTAAGCTTTTGTGTGCATGCACACTTCGTCAGACACAATGAAATGAAACCCACCAGTCCACACACACACTACCTACTGTATTCTGTCATGTCCCCCCCTTAGTCATCTCCTTTCTAAACTGAAAAGATTCACTCTTCAGCTTTTCCTCATAGTGAAGGTGCTCCAACCCTAGTTGGAGCCAGTTTGGTGTAGTGGTTAAGTGCACAGACTCTAATCTGGGAGAACCGGGTTTGATTTCCCACTCCTCCACTTACACTTGCTGGATGACCTTGGGAAAGCCATAGTTCTGTCAGAGCTGTTCTTGAAAAAGAGCAGTTTCTGTCAGAGCTCTCTCAGCCCCACCTACCTCACAGGGTGTCTGTTGTGGGGAGGGGAAGGGAAAGGAGTTTGTAAACTGCTCTGAGACTCCTTTGGGTGGTGAAGGGCGGGGTATAAATCCAATCTCTTCTTCTTCATCATCGTCATCATCATCTTGGTTGCCTTCCTCTGTACTTTTACCAGCTCTGCAATGTCCTTTTTGAGATCTGGTGACCAGAACTGTACGCAGTACTCCAAATGAAGCCATACTATAGATCTATACAGGGGCATTATAATATTGGCTGTTTTATGTTCAGACCATTTCCTAATAATCCCTACACAGAGTTTGCCTTTTTCACCGCTGTAGCACCCTGGGTTGACACTTTCATTGAGCTATCTGCTATGACTCCAAGATCTTTTCCTCTCTCAATCTTAGCAAGTTCAGACCCCATTAGCCTATACTTGAAGTTGGGGGTTTTTTTTGTCCCAGTGTGCATCACAGTCCTGCATCAAAAGAGGAATCAGTGGTATTGATTTCCAGTAATTCCCAATATCCATTTCATATCACCCTTGCATTTCTTTTCCTAGCCCTACCAAGCGTTCTCCAGGTTTGCTGTTCTCAAAAGAACCACAGCAACAACAGCTACCCGAAGTGGCGTTGTACATTCGTGTAATCCTATCAGGCATATAATGCCACCTAGTACTTAATATTTCCTTAGAGCGTCTGAAGTGTTCAAAGCACTTTGTTTACAGCTTTGTTTTGTGCATCGAGCACTGTTGCTAGTGTTGCTATTCTTTTGTAATTCCAGGTTTCTCTTAAAATTCAATAATTACCACTTCTCTGTTTACAGTCACCAACATGGAAGAAGGTGTATGTTTCACCCTTAAGTAGGCACTGAAAGAAGTCAGGGGAGAGGGACACATACGCTACGCTTAAATCGCCCTGCTTGTGAAAATGCCAGGGGCTGTTTTGAAAGAAACTGGTTGCAGAAAGGCAGGGCTGGTGTGGATATAGCGAAGTTTCCACTTCGGATCCCACCACAAACTAGTTGGAGTTCTGTGTATGGAGCTAAAAGGTAAAAGTAAAGGGTAAAGGTTTCTCTTGCTCGAAAGACAGTGGAATCCGACTCTAAGGGGCGGTGCTCATCTCTGTTTCCAAGCTGAAGAGCCAGCGCTGTCCGAAGACTTTTTCCATGGTCACGTAGCCGGCAGGACTAAACGCCGAGGTGCACGGAATGCTGTTACCTTCTCACTAAAGCAGTACCTGTTTATCTACTTGCAACTTCTTGCTTTCGAACTGATAGATTGGTGGGAGATCGGGCCAGAGACAGGAGCTCACTCAGTCATGCAGCACTCGGGTTTCAAACTGTCGAGCTACCAACCTTCCGGTCTGCAGCTCAGCATCTTAACCTCTGAGCCACCACTACCTTACATTAAATCAGGCCATCGGTTCTTCAAAGTCAGTATTGTCTACTCAGACTGGCAGAGGATCTCCAGGGTTTCAGGTAGAGGTCTTTCACATCACCTGTTACCTGATCTTTTTAACTGGAGGTGCCGGGGATTGAACCTGGGACCTTCTGCATGCCAGGCAGATGCTTTACCACTGAGCCACAGCCCCTAGAACACACACATGGAAACAAGAAGCTGCCTTATACTGAATCAGGTCCTTGGTCTATCAACATCAGCATTGTCTACTCAGACTGGCAGAGAATCTCCAGGGCCTCAGGTAGAGGTGTACTCAGATCCCACCACAGACAAGTTGGGGTTCTGGATTTGAAGCTGCCTTATACTAAATCAGACTCTTGGTCCATCAAAGACAGTATTCTCTACTCAGACCGGGATCTTAGGCAGAAGCCTTTCACATCATCTGTTCCATGATCTTTTAAACCGGAGATGCCGGGGACTGAACCTGGGGCCTTCTGCGTGGTAAGCAGATGCTCTGCCGCCTAACCATGACCCTTCCCTCAAACTCCTAAGAAACAAGGCAGAAGTGTATGCCCCAATGGTGAGCCTGTCCCTATTTTCGCCTTAGGGGAATGCTTTGTTGTAATTTTTGTCACTGTGAGTTGCTGGAATTGCATCTCTTTAGGGTTCAACCCACTCCCTCGAGTTATCTTAGAAATTAATGTTCTAAACAGAAGCAGGAAAAGGTGGGTACATTTCTCTAATACACATGCGTGTGTGAATGCACACGCACATGGACACCAAGGCCCATTTTGCATGCTGGTGAGGCTCATCTGGAACTGCTGTTAACAGATTGTAGGACTGTGATCACCACCCCCACCCCCCACCCCCTTGCGTATCTTAAATCTAAAAGTTTTTCAGAACAGTGCAGGATAGGCTGTAGCAGATTAGAAAAAAAGGGAATATTGCAGAACGGAGACTTTGGTAGTGTTTAATGATGGGACTAAGGCAGTAATCCTTGGTGTGAAACTAGGAGATTGAGTGACATGTAGTGGTTAGGGTCTCAGACTATGATCTGGAAGACCCAGGGTTTAAATCCCCACTCTGGGCCAAACTAGATGCTACCATTTTAGAGAAGAATTTAGCCATTCAAAAATTCTGCCCAGTATAGCAGGATTAGGTGATTCCCTCCTACATGCCTTTTCGAGTGCTAAAATGGAGGGGGGGGGGGAGCACAAGATCATCTGGTCCTGCCTCAGTGTGGCCAAATTCTTCTCTAAAATGGCACTGGCATCCCATGGGTCGGACCATACTTCAGTCCTTTACCATGGAAGCTTCCTGGGTGACTTCCAGTCACACATTCTCAGCCTAACCCGCCTCACATGGTTGTTGTGAGGATAAACCAAAGGATAATGATATAAGCTGCTTTGGGTCTCCCGTGGAGAGAAAAGTGGGGTGTAAATGAAGTAAATAAAGATAAAGATGACGCTACTTCCATCATTTACAGGTTGGGGGGGGGGGGGATACTGAACACATGAAGCTGCCTTCTACTGAATCAGGTCCTTGAACTGTCAAAAATCAGCATGGTCTCCCAAGACTGACAGTGGCTCTCCAGGGTCTCAAAATACAAAGCACACAGCTAACCGGGAAGGGAGAGTGTGAATCAACAAGTGAAAAGGAAATCTCTGAATCCGTATCAATCCCAAAATACAAAGCACAAAACTAACCGGGGAAGGGAGAGTGTGAATCTACACCTTTTCTCAATCCAGGGTCTCAGGCAGAGGTCTTTCATATCACCTGCTGACAGATCTTTTAACTGGAGATGATGGGGACTGAACCTGGGACCTTCTGCATGCCAGGCAGAGGCTCTACTACTGAGCCATGGCTAGGGTTGCCAGCCTCCAGGTGGGGCCTGGGGATCTCCCGCTTTCACAACTGATCCCCAGCTGACAGAGATCAGCTCCCCTGGAGAAAATGGCTGCTCTGAAGGGTGGACTCTATGGCACTGAACCATGCGGAGGCCCCTCCCCTCCCCAAACACCACCCTCTCCTGGCTCCACCCCCAAAGTCTCCAGGTATTTTCCCACCCAGACTTGGCAACCCTAGCCATGGCCCCTCTCCTAATTCCCCAATTAGGAAGGCCACTGTCGGTCCTAGAGCTGCCAACTGACGGGGGGGGGGGGGGGGAAGCTTTTTCTTGTGCCTTTCACAGCAACTCAATGTGCAGAAATCAGCAGTTGAAGCCTTTTTACAACTGAGACAATACTGAACATCTGCGCATCAAGCTGTTGCTCAGCAAACTGGCTGGTTGGAAAGCCAGCAGCCTCACTGTGCCCACCACCACAGCCACAAAAACCATGATCCAAAAACTAAAATACTGGCTGGGTCTCAAGTATTCTGAAAAGTAATAATAATAATAATTATAGGTAGTGCGCTTCAAGTTTCCCTTCTCCTGCGAAGATAAACGGTTGCAGGCTACACTGCTTTGCCCTGGCCAGAAGGTGGCGCTGCGTATCCATCCTGTGCTGGGTATTACACAACTCAGGTGTGTCCCGGGAGCACACTGCCTCGCTTGGCCGAGGGAGAGAGCCAGCTCAGACACACGTGGTGGGGAGAGAGGCGCAACATCACCTGGAGTCACTGCCAGTTATCATTATTTGTATCTTGGCTCTTGGCCCAGCGAGTCAAGGGCGGGCCGAAGAGGGTTGCGAGACCCCCTGATCCCCTGCCGCTTGTGTTGGGTCCCCCTCTCCTTCCAGCGAGGCAGCCCCCCAAAAACTGTTTCAAGAGTCCTAACCAGCCAGGATTCCTGCTAGAAAGCAAGGTCAGCATCAGCGATCGTGCTGAACGCTCCTTTTTCAGTGAATCCAGCAAAACGCCATCCACCCTCCTCTCCCCAATTGTGGCAGCACAGCGTATCGATTAAGGCCGGGCGGGCAGGCAGCCAGGACTCCCGGGCTCTAAGGCCAGCTTTGGGAGGGAAACTGTGTGCGCTCCAGCAGCTGAAGCAGAAAGGGCAGGCAGGAGAGTAGGGAGAGGCCTGCATTTCTGGCCTGACATAGGGTTGCCAGCTCCAGGTTGAGAAATTCCGGGAGATCTGGAGGTGGGAGGGCAGGGTTTGGGGAAGGGAGGGAGGCTCAGTAGGGTATGATGCCACACAGTCCACCCTCCGAAGCAGCCATTTCCTCCGGGGGAACGGATCCCTGTAGTCTGGAGGTCAGCCATCATTCCGGGAGATCTCCGGACCCAGCCTGGAGGCTGGCAACCCTAGGCCTCAGCCAAGGGATTCTTCCACTCCTGGCACTGAAGTGCAAATGGCATATGGTTGCCAGCCTCCAGGTGGGGCCTGGAGTTTTCCCAGAATTGCAGCTGATCTTCAGATGACAGATCAGTTCCCTTGCAGAAAGTGGCAGCTTCGTAGGGTGGACTCGATGACATTGCACTCCACCGAAGTCCCTCCCCTCCCCAAAGCCTGCCACCCCCAAGCTCTACCCCCAGATTTGTGGGAATTTCCCCATCTGGAGTTGGCAGCCCTAATTTGGGGGCATGGATGGAGATGAGAGTGTTTTCTTCCAGAGTGCTGCAGGTGGTATAAGAGAGAGGCTTTTGCTGCCTGTGTTGCAGCACATCAGTCCATGCTTGCCTCTATCAAACAGGTCATTCGGGTTTCTGCATCGCTCTCAAAACCTGCATGATCTTTTTGGGTAGAGGTGACCCTGGGAGAAAAGAAATGGCGTGCGTTTGCCAGTGCAGGGAGGCCAACTCAGCGGCCAGGGAGTCGCCTGTCCCGTTGGCGTCACAAACGGCCCAGGTAGCTTCCTGCGCCGCACTCACTCCCCAAAAAGGGCGAGTGTGGCGGTGGCAGGAAAGGGAGGGGAGGAGAGGGGAGGGAGGCAGCTCGGCTCAGTCCAGCCCCGCTCCATGCGTGCCCAGCCACCGTTCTCTGTGAGGGAGGGGTGGGGCAGCAGGCCAGCTTGGTGTTCCTCTTAAGGGGCCGCTCTAGGCAGCTGCCTAAAATGTTTCTATGACAGTCCGGCCCTGTGTCTCTGGCCTTCCATGAGGGTCTCAAAGAAGCCTTTCCAGCAGTTTGTCACATTGTGGTGCCGCAGCAGAGACAGAACCTATTCTTGCCAGCATTCCCTCTTCTATACTTCTGTTAAAGGGCCGGGGCCTTAAATTGGTGCCAGCGCCAGAGGTTAGGAGTTTGGGAGTGCTCCTGGATGCCTCCTTAACAATAGAGGCCCAGGTAGCAGCCACTGCTAAGTCAGCCTTTTATCGTCTTCGGCTGATCAGGCAGTTGGTTCCCTTCGCTGAACGCAGCGACTTGGCAACAGTGATCCATGCAGTGGTCACCTCGACTGTCCCCAGTTATTTCTATTTTCAGTTAATGGAGGGGAGTCAAGAATTGCGATGTTTATAAGCTGTAAGGAAGCACCATCCGTCCACTTAGCCTTGTACTGTCTTTTCACCGGAAGCAGTTCTCCAGTATCTTTCCCAGTAGTTGCGGACTGAGATCCTTCACCTGGAGATCTGTGTGCTCTACCACTGAGCTGCACTCCCTCACCTTACACCGAACCCAACCGCATCAAGAACCCTGCTGCCACACATGAACACATGAAGCTGCCTTCTACTAGCCAAACTGGCCTGGAGAAAAACTGCTTCCTGACCCCAAAGGGGTGATTGGCATTTCCCTGGGCGTGTAAGAAAGGGCCACGAGAACTAAGCACTGAGGCAACCCTTCCTGCCCTCCCTCTCATGATCTGCCTCAGTTCACGGAATCAGCATTGCTGTCAGATGGCCATCGAGCCTCTGTCTGAAAACCTCCGAAGGAGGAGAGCCCACCACCTCCCCAGGAAGCCTGCTCCACTGAGGAACCGCTCTGACTGTCAGGAAGTTCTTCCTAATGTCTAGCTGAAAACTCTTCTGGTTTAATTTCAACCTGTTGGTTCTGGTTCGACCTTCTGGGTAGTAGGGAGGGGAGCACAGTCCCGGGGGGCATATTGGTTGGGAGGGCAGGAAGGGAAGCGGAAGCAGAGGGCTGGATGGGAGGAGGAAGGCCACTGTGCCCAGTCTGCCCAAGGCCCCGCAAAACCTGGAACCCATCCTGCGGGGACCTTCAGCATGCAAAGCCGGTGCTCTGCCCCTGAGCTGTGGCCTCTCCCCATCCAGCCCAGTCCTGCCTGCTCTGGTTGCAGCAGCTCTTCGTGGTCTCTGCAGAAAGCCCTTCTCCAGCCAGAGGAGAAAAGAAGCTGCGACAGCCACATACAGAGTCCCCTCCACAGGTTTAGCAGTGGGGCGGCGGTGCTGTTGCAGGCTGTAAACATTTCAAATCCTGGGCTCCTGCTCCTCCCCCCCCCCCCCCGCCTCTGAAGGGAAGCGGGGGCATTGCTAACCTATGCTAAGAATACCTGAAGCTGCCTTCTACAAAATGACTTGTCTACTCAGACTGGCAGCTGCTCTTAAGGGTCTCAGGCACAGGTCTTCACACCACCTGGTTCCTGATCATGAGAGGGAGGGCAGGAAAGGTTACATCAGTGCTTAGTTCTCGTGGCCCTTTCTGACACACCCAGGGAAATGCTGATTGCCACTTTGGGGTCAGGAAGGAATTTTTCTTCAGGCCCATTTGGCTGGGGATCCTGGAGGGTTTTTTTGGGGGGGGGCCATCTTCTAGGCATGGAGCAGGGGTCACTGGGGGTGTGCGGGGTGGGAGGTGTTTGTGAATTTCCTGCATTGTGCATGGGGTTGGACTAGATGACCCTGGAGGTCTCTTCCAGTTTTATGATTCTATGATTGTCTATGAATATGCTGAGGATTGAACCTGGGACCTCCGGCATGCCAAGCAGATGTTCTACCACCAAGTCATGGCCCTTGCAACTCCTGCTTACATGGGAGCCTTTGGAAGGATGTTTGGTTCCCACGATTCTAGCTTTGTGGGCAGATGGAGCACTTGCTTCATAGGGAGGGAACAACACTCGGCACATACGTTTCCTTGTGCCTGTTTCTTTAAAGAAGGGGTGGGAAGTTTTCCTAAATGGGCGTGGCTAGAGGAGAAGGGGTGGATCTATCTGCGGTCATATGGACAAGAGATTTTTTCCTTGCCCCCTGCTCCCAGCTGGACTAGGCAAGACCTAAGGTGTGTATGATGGAGGAAGACCATGATTGGCCCTCCCACTACTGTTCTTCAATGCACCTGTGCATGAATGCACAATCAAAAGTTGGCCAGAGCAGTAGAGGGAGACATTTAACTCATTTCCCTTCCCCCCCATCCCCATTTTCCTGATTAAAATTGCCCTCCTGCCCCACAACTGCTATTGTGTTTGGGGGGTGTGTGTAAATTGGCATCAAGTGGCAGCCGACTTATGGCAACCCTGCAGGGTTTTCAAGGCAAAGAGACGAACAGAGGTGGTTTGCCATTGCCTGCCTCTGCATAGTGATAGCCCCTGTATTTGGGGGGGGGGGGTGAGGTAGGGGAGTTCTAGCAGTTTCAGAGGGCAGTTTAGATCTGGAAAAGGGCACTGGGGAAGCGTTCACCCCACCCTCCAGTGCCACGGCTGCAATCAAATCTGGATCCCCGTGGCCGCATGACAGTAATAAAAATGCCAGGTTGTGGACTTTTTGCATGACATACATTGGCCTTGAGATCCTTTTAAAACCAGAGGTGCTGGCAGCAAATGAAATGGTACAAAGCGTGCGTGCATGGACTTTTAGGGACCAGCAAGGGTGGAGGCAGGCATGTGTGTACGTGTGTGTGTGTGTGAGAGAGAGAGAGAGAGAGAGAGAGTCTGCTGTACCTTTGGCTTCTTTAAATCCATCTCCTCCTCGTAAACACACCCCGGCTTCCATCTGGGGCTGGCGGGCCTTGCGTTCCTGACCACAATGGAGCCTTTGAGACAGAGGTTAAAAGCTTCCATTTAACAAGCTGCGGTCTCACGGCCCAGCCTTTCCCGCAAAAAGACCTGCTTCCTGAGCCCGGGGGGGGGGGGCATCCAGCTGCGAGCCGGTGGGACAAAAAGGACAGGACTGACCTCTGCAATATGGCTTCACCCGAGGGTGTCCAGGGGGTGAGGGGTTGCCAGATTCAGGTTGGAGAAACTCCTGGAGATTTGGGGATAGAGGCTGGGGAGGACAGGGGCCTCAGTGGGGTGCAATGCCATAGTGTTTATCCCCCCCCCCCCCCAGCATCTGTTTTCTCCAGGGGAACTGATCTGTATAGTCTGGAGATGAACTGTAATTCTGGGGGATCCCCAGGTCGCACCTGGAGGCTGGCATCCCTACTTCACCCCAAGACTCGTACACACATACTGGATACCAGCTGGATGTTAGGGATTTATTTTTTACAGTAAGAGTTTTTCGGCAGTGGAACGGGCTGCCTCGGGAGGTGGTGAGCTCCCCCCTCCCTGGCATTCTTCAAGCAGCGGCTGGACAGACCCTTGTCAGGGATGCTCTAGGCTGATCCCACATTGAGCAGGGGGTTGGACTGGATGGCTTCTAAGCAGTGACAGCCCCAGGTTTTTCCGCCCACTAGGCAAGGATACATTCTGGTGCCCCCGCCCCCTGTGCGGGACGGGACAAGGGCGGGCGCCAGAGCCACAGCAGGTGGGCGAAGGGTGAGCTGCAAATGCATGCGGGGGTGGGATTGCTCGAGGGGAGGGGGAGGGAGCCTGTGCCAGGCTGCAAAAAGAGCTCCAAAGAGACCGCGGGGGTGGCAGAGGGCGAGCGGCACTTTCCCGTCATCTCGGGCTGTTCCCTGCGCCTGTCCCCCCCCCCCCCGCCTTCTTTTCTTGCTGTCTGGGGGGCTGCAAAGAGGGGAGTCTCTTGCCAGGGACAGAGCAAGAAGCCGGCAAGGGAGGCTTCCTGTGCAGGGCAAGGAGGGGATGAGGCCAGCCAGAATAGCGCTCTCATCGAGCTGTCGGTCTAAAATTTAACAATAACAGGCCGGCCCTGCTTCTAAGGCCCCTTCCAACTCTATGATTCTGTGTGCACTTATCAGGGTTGATACCTGAACAAAATGTTCCGCTTTTCTATAGAACCCCACCCTCTCTTTTAACCCATCATTTCCACACTCTCTTTTTGACCTTGGAAGCAAGATTCCAGAGATTCTCTGCACGGGGCACCCTCCAAACCTGGAAGCCATCCTGCTGGATTCTTCTGCATGCAAAACCTCCTCTTCTCACAGCAGTGGCATTAGATCACAACACCGATGGCCCTCCCACAGGGTTAACCAGTAGACCTCTGGACTCATTCTCACCAAGATGGTCACCTTGGGTCGAGGCTGCATCTCTGGGCCTGCAGGTGGGGGCTCATGGACTTGAGAGCATCTGTTTGGATGCCCATTGAAGCAACCAAGCCCTGTGAGGAAAGGCGGAGGGACTTGGGAATGTTCAGTCTGGAGAAGAGGAGGACGACATGATTGTTCTCTTGAAGTATCTGAAGGGCTGTCCCTTAGAGGAGGGCAGGGAGCTGTTGGCAGCAGAGGAGAGGACTTGCGATAATGGGTTTAAATTAAGGGTGGGATCTTAGGAAACACTTTTTTACAGTAAGAGTTGTGCACCAGTGGAACAGGCTGCCTAGGGAGGTGGTGAGCTCCCCCTCCCTGGCAGTCTTGGAGCAGTGGCTGGACAAACACTTGCCAGGGATGCTCTCTAGGCTGATCCTGCATTGAGCAGGGGGTTGGGCTAGGTGGCCTGTAGGGCCCCTTCCAACTCTGTGATTCTAGGATTCTAACATTCCCTGCAGGTGGAAAATGTAGGGAGGAAAACTGTAGCCAAGGCTTCTCCCCTAGATGTAGATTTTCTGTTTTTCTGTTGTTCCAGAGGCAGCCGTGTTGGTCTGCAGTAGAACAGTTAGATTCGAGTCCAGTGGCACCTTCGAGACCGATAAGAGTTTCAGGGTATCAGCTTTCGAAAGCTCAAGCCCTGAAGTTCTTGTTGTTCTCCAATGGAATCTAGCTATGTCATTTAGGTCCTTTTTTTGGAAGAAGTTTCAGGTGGGTAGCTGTGTTGGTCTCCAGAAGATTCAAGTCCAGTAGCATCTTAAAGACCAACAAGATTTTCAGGGTATCAGCTTTCAAGTGTCTGATAAAGGGATCTGATAAAGGGAGCTTTGACTCTTGAAAGCTTATACCTTGGAAATCTTGTTGGACTTTAAGGCGCTACTGTCCCCTGAGACTGCTCTTTTGGGGAGAAAGGGACCTCAGCAGAAAGGCGTTTCACCGTTGACTCTGTACACACCATTGTTTTAAAATTTATTTGCATTATTTATAATCTGCCTTTCTCACTTGGACTCAAGGCGAATTCCATAGAGCAAGTCAACACAATCAACAGATGGGATATTCAGTAAACAATTCCAGTGTCTTGCATTCTTGAGATTTCAAGAGGAGAATGTCGGGATCCTAACACTGAACCAGTGAATCTGAAAGCCAACCAGGTTCCTTCAAAATTTGTGGCAGGGCATGAGTTTTCATAGGGACTGCATTGGCTCAGAGGTTAAGACGCTGAGCTGCAGATCGAAGGTCGATAGCTTGGCAGTTCGAGACCCGAGTGCTGCATGACGGAGTGAGCTCCCGTCTCTGGCCCCAGCTCCTGCCAGCCTAACAGTTTGAAAGCAAGAAGCTGCAAGTAGATAAATAGGTACCACTTCGGTGGGAAGATAACAGCATTTCGTGCGCCTTGGTGTTTAGTCATGCCGGCCATATGACCACGGAAAAAGTCTCCAGACAGCGCTGGCTCTTCGGCTTGGAAACGGAGATGAGCACTGCCCCTTAGAGTCAGATTCAACTGGCTCTTGAACAAGGGAAACTTTTACTTTTACCTTTATGAGTTTTCATGAGTCGTTGCTCACTTCTTCAGATACAGTGTCTCACCAAAGCTCAAACCCTGCCACAAATTTTGTGAGTATTTAGGGTGCTGCTGGACTGTTGCTCATTTCTACTGCTACAGACAGACTAACATGGCTACCCATCTCGATCAGGTTCCTTCAGTAAGCCTCCAAATGTCATTTTCATTCCCATCACTTACAAGTAAAAGGTATTCAACCATGGGTGTCAAGATGAGAAAGAAACCTCCTGACACGAACATCTCTGACATTTCCCACCTCCTAGCATCTTAAGAATTACCTGCAAATGCCAACTTTGGATATTGCCATTGTATCTCAGCTACCCGCCTACCAATTCAGAGCTGCAGGCAACTTTCCAGGTGGGATTTCAGAAGAGTAGATGGAAAATCAGTGACATTCGCCTAACCCACAGAAACACATTTTACTATTTCACCAAGCTCAGGCATCTCTGTGTGCTTTAGTGCCTCTGAGTTGTTAGTGCTGGAAACCAACAATCTTCCTCTTTAAAGCTGAAAAGCTTTTACCTGCTCATAATGATCACCTTCCTTGCATAAATAATAACTTTCCTTACCCCAGTTAAACACCCTGCCATGTTTGCAGTCCTTGTAGCTGAAGTGATTTCACACACACACACATACACACACACACAAACACACACACACAATCATGGATCTCTTCAGTATCAGGTCGAGAATGATCCTGAAAAATCCATCGTGAGCTAAAGAGAATCTTGGCTGGGCAGACCTCAGACAAGTCAGGTTGAATTTGGAGAACTCTGTGGTGGTGGGGAGTCAGGAAAACAGATTTTTTGTCACCAGAAATGTGTGTATTCCAAACAAAAGATTTCCACTCTGAAATAGAAGATGTAAACAAGTAAAACCTCTCTCTCTCTCTCTCTCTCTCTCTCTCTCTCTCTCTCTCTGTATGTGCTTTAAATCAGTCCACTCTTGGAGTGAAGCTATCATTGACTCCATCCCAGCTTCAGTTCTATACTCACTCCCCTTCCTAGTGTATTCTATTGCTGGTCATGGGGGAGATCTGCAAAGCCAAGTAGGAGACAATGACTTAGATATGTAGAGTCATGCCTTAAGGCAGTGGAGGAGGCCTAGATGACTTCATGGTACATCTTCCAAGCAATCTGACTCGAAGGGGTTTCCACACATCATTTTGTCTCTCCCCTCCCCCCCCTCTCTCTTTGGTCTGTACAAAAATAAGTTTTTTAGCAACCTCCACTTCTCTCTTGCCCTCCCCACTTCGTGCCAACACACACGAACAGGAGTTAGACAAAGCAAGTGTGATGGTGTCACAAGAACTGGCAACCAGCTTGGGAGAAAAACAACTTCCTGCACTTTCAAGGAGAGATTTGATCACCTCTGGGATGTAACTCAGATTAAAAGCAGAATTGCCAGCCAGAAAACAAGCTGGTGAAGATACGGGGGGGGGGGGGGGTGCAGATCCACATGCTGCTCGTCTAGAATGGTTCCAACTAATGCTCCCTCTAAGCGGTACAGTCTTGTGAGCAAAAATTCTACTTTGTGAGCTAGTGGCATTAAAGTGGTGAGTGAGCAATTTGCGTACTGCATAAATTAGTTTGTTCTTGAGCTAAGACAAAAATGTGTGAGCCGGAGGCTAAAAAACTGTGAGCTAGCTCACACTAACTCAATTTAGAGGGAACAATACAAGAACTCATGGGCACTCAATTCAGTTAATGAGCAGGAGGCTTCAGACAGATAAAAGGCAGTACTTCTTCACCCGAAGTGTAACTGACACATAGAATTCACTGCTGCAGGAAGGGGTGGCGGCTACAAAAGGGGACTGGATAAACATATGCGGCAGAGGCCCATTAGTGGCTATTAGCCCCAAGGTCTAGATGTAACAATCTGTTCGGGGCAGTGATGCCTGTATTCTTGGTGCTGGGGGGACGGACGGACAGTGGGAGGGCTTCTGGAGTTCTGGCCCTGCCAGTGGATCTCCTGATGGCACCTGCGTTTTGGCCACTGTGTGACACCGAGTGTTGGAATGGATGAGCCTGACTGGCCTGATTCAACATGGTTTCTCTTATGTTCTGATGATACAGGATGTGTCCCACATTGCCACTATTAGATGTTATGGAAAGAGTCTGGTGATTCCTGTTGTCACTCAACATCGGGAGGGGGGGGGGGGAGTAAGGAGTTTTTCCACAAGACCTTTTACCCCAAGTTCTCCTGTTTTTCCAGGTGCAGCCCATCTTTTCTGATAAGTCACTGCACAGATTTCTCACTCCCAGGGATTCCTTGTTAAAACATGAGTTGCCAGCATCCTCATTCTTCTGGGTTTTGTTTCTGGGGTCTTGGTGACTAAAGGGAAACTTCGTATTCAGAGGCAGTCAGCCCCTGAATCCCAGAGCCAGGAGGCAACATCAAGGGAAGGCCTCGACCTCTGTGCCTTGTTCTTGGCCCTCCAGAGGAACAGGTTGGTCACTGTTATGAGTCTAGATGGACCCCTGGTCTGATCCAGCAGGACTCTTCTTATGTTCCCTCTCCCACTAGAGGTTAAATTTCTGAATGGGGAATGGATTTACTTGTTTGGTCTGCACATGCACAAAGATGCGTATGTATGGACACTGAAGGCAATAATAATAATAATAATAATAATAATAATAATAATAATAATAATAATAATAATAATATCCCACCCTCCCCACAAGCAGGCTCAGGGCGGGTCACAACAGTTAAAATGCAAACATAGTAGTAAATCCAAGTACAAATCCATACAAAGTTAAAATTCCTAAAAACAGCAACAAACGGCAGAAAATTTCAATTTCCAGTATCCACAGGCGCCTCTGGTGCTGGGCGTATGCTGACAAGGGTAAAGACCCACTCAGCAGATGCCCACGGCGATCTCTAGAAAGGGCAGTTCACCCGGGCAGTATAGGCAGGGGAGGCCAAAGTGTTTAGACTTCCGCTGTCTCAACCAAAGGCCTGGCGGAACAGCTCCATTTTAAGGGCCCAGCGGAATTCCATCAAACCCCTCGGGGCCCTGATCTCCAGCAGGAGCATGTTCCACCAGGCTGGAGCCAGGGCAGAGAATGCCTTGGTCAAGGCTAAGCAGACACAAAGCTGGGAATCCATGATGGTTGAGTAACTGAGCTGCAAAAATCAGCTCAGGGGAGACTCAGGATGAATCAGGCCATGGCTTGCGGGGGGGGGGGGGGGGGATAACTCTCCCCTGTGCCATTTTTTCCTGATCAAAACTGCCCCCTTTAAATCTTGATAGAAAAAAAAGTTGTGTACCACCCAAGGTGTGGCATTTTTGATGCAAGAAACGGCACGAGGAGGAGATTTAAAAAACCAAAGCCTTTCCCAGGTGTCACAGCCCCTGTTTTGTTTTGTTTGTTTGCAGCTAAATAGCATGTCAGGCTGAACCTGAGCGCCAACATCATGTGCCGCTTGGTCCCCAAGCACGGCACGGCTCAGGCGCCACACAGGCCCCGGTTCCACACACCGCAGCCGCTGGATATATTTTGAACTCTTGATAACATCTCTCAGGGCAATTAGGTATACTGTAGGCTTCTGTTTGACTAATCACAGTTCATCGCCATTAACAGACCTTGTGTGAATTGCAGGAAACACCCATTTAAGCACCGAGGGTAACACAGCCTGAGTGCCACGCTTCCCACTAGGCCTCTCCCCTTGGCGGCTGGAAAGGGAATGAGCTCTCCGTGCTCCAATTTGTAGACACTCTTCCCCTCGCTTCAGCGCTGGAATGGAGGCAACGAGTCTGTGCTCCCAGCATCCCCTTCGCTCCAACTGCTGCTAGGTCCCTTCCCTGAGAGCAGAACTCATCTCCCCCTCCCTTCATTCAAATCGCTTTGTCCTCTGGTCAGAGGACCACAAATCCTGTCTGAATTGCAAGCCTCTCTCTGGAAGAAGATTCCAGCAGTCGGTGAATACTGTTTTTCCGGCCGCCATTAGCCACTGTGGGGGGAGGCGGCTGTTGCGCACCTAATAGTGAAACGCTGTCTCCGGTGACTAACCCAGCGGGCTAATGGAGGGTGTGAACAACAGCCAAGACACGCAGTCTGTGTGTGGCAGAGGGTTGCCAACCTCCAGGTGGTGGCTGGAGACCTCCCACTATTACAACTGATCTCCAGGCAGGGATCTGTTCACCTGGAGAACACGGTGGCTTTGGAAGTTGGACTCAATGGCGTTATGACCCAGACCTTGCCCTCTTCAAGATCCAATCCCAAAATCTCCAGGTGATTCCCAACCTGGAGCTGGCGACCCTAGGCTGTGGCAGGCAGATGGTGCAGGCCGTGGGAGCCATAGCCCAAGGATGCCGACCTGGACCCATACTGAGTGGAGGTTTCTCTGCCTGATGGCAGCCCAGGAATGTAGACTTTGTAAAACACACTACCCAGTTTGGCAGCTGGCATCGCTATGCAAATGACTTAATTTACAGCATACACCCAGGGCTGGCAGTGGCAGAACACTCTTTGTGCATCATGCCAAGGCTTTGGCTGAGCCAGAGCCCACCGGGGTTTATCTCGGAATCAGTGTCAAAGCTCAGGCCCAGAACATACGGATGGATGCCAGCCTCCAAGTGGGGTCTGGGGATCTCCCCAGAACTACAGCTTATCTCCAGACTACAGAGAGCGTTTCCCTTGGAGAAAATGGATTCTTTGGAGGGTGGGCTCTATGGCATTGTACCCCACTGAGGTTCCCGTCTTCTCCAGGCTCCACCCCAAATCTCCAGGAATTTCCCAACTTGAATCTGGCCACCCTCTGCCCCACACTGGTAGCCAGGAGGGACCTGGTAACCCTACCAGAAGATGAGTTTGAAAAAAGTGCCTCTGACCATTATAACTATAATTCTGTAACCACCAGACCCCATTACATCTGCAACTGTGTGGGTGGCGAATCAGCTCTCAGTGTCTCAGTGTTTGGGGGTGGGTGGGTAATTTTTGGTATTTGTGTGTGGGCATGCGCCTGGAAGTCATGGCGACCTCTGGTGGCTGAATAAAGCCTGCCCGTCCTCCCAACTTGGTATTCCAAGGAAGTCTCCCATCCAAGTACTGACCGCAGTCACCCCTGCTTAGCTTCTGAGATCTGACGAGATCGGGCTTGCCTGGGCTATCCAGGTCACGGAAGTGTCTCAGGTTTGATGAACAAAGCCCGCAGGCTCTTGAAAGTGAGCCAGTGTGGGGTAGGAGTGTGTCAGATCAGAGAAACCTGAGTTCAAATCCCCACTCATTCAAGAAGCTCACCAAGTGACCCTGGAACAGACATTCTCTCGCTTTCTCACCCTGACCCACCTCACAGAGTTGAGGATAAAATAGGAGAGAGGTGAACAATGTAAGCTGCCCTAAATTCCTTGGAGGGATGGTGGGATAAAAATGGAATCAAAAGATGATCTCAGTAGGCATTTTTTAAAAAGTTTCTAGTTCTCAAGGTTTCTGAGGCTGGTTACATAATTTCATAATTCCAGCATGTTGCCTGTAATAGAAGAGCTAGGTTGAAGTCCAGTAGGGCCAAAAAGGTATTTGGGGTATATGTCAGATACGAAGGGAGCTTTGATTCTCGGAAGTGCATGTTCTCGTCTCAGCACATATTGTTGAAGGCCTTTGACTCTCGAAAGCACATACCTCAAAAATCTTGTTGGTTTCTAAGGTGCTACTCGACTTGAACCTGCTGATTAGATAATAGGGTCAAGCACCTGGTATTTTTGGCCACTGTGCAACACAGAATGTTGGACTGAATGGGCCCTTGGCCTGATCCAACACTGGCTTCTCGTATGTTCTTGTGTGTTCATACGTGATGCCTAAAAATTCAAATGCTTAAAAGTCTGGAAAGAAGGAAACAAGACAGAGGCCAGTTACGTTTTGTCCGCTGCTTTGAAAGCCTCATATTTTTTTTCTTTCTCTCAGCTTCATTCCTGTTCCGAGAGAGCCCTCAAAAGTATTATCAAAAACCCGGGGTTGTTTTTAAAGAGCTCAGACGACACTGCAGACAGAGACGGGTAGGGAGGAGAGCTGCGCCACTCATCCCTGGTGATTACATGTGCTGAGGCAATGGGATCCCACGGCACGCTTACACAACTGTTGCAATAATTGGGTTAATGGAGGGGAAAGGAGAGCAAGGGAGAGGGAATCACGTTTTCCCATTAATGAAAGCGGGGAGAATGTGATTCTGCTCTCCCTGACAGAGGAGAGAAGACGCCCTGGATTCTGCATATTGGAAACATGCATTTTATTGTGCGAGCAACCCTCCAGTCATGCGGAAATGTTGTCAGGCTCCCCAGAGTGGCCCTCGGTGTGTAGAAGAGGTCACTTCTGTGCTATGTTTTAGTATTTTGTTGTGCAGAAAGATCGGGCTGGAAAGAGTGGGTTTCTGCAGCAGGCATATTGTCAGAGGATCTCAGCGTTTAGGGATGCCAGCTCTCAAGCGGGGCCTGGAGAGCTCCTAGGATTATAGCTACTCTCCACAATGCAGAGATCAGTCTGAGGGAAATCGATGCTTTGGAGGGTGGGCTGTATGGCGCTGTAGCCCACTGAGGTCCCTGTCCTCCCCGGGCTCCACCCCCAAATCTCCCCAAACTTGGAACTGGCAACCCTATCCCCACCCCCGCTTCTAGCCAGCAGCTAGGGGGACCTGGCAACCCCACTCAGCATGGTAACCAGAGGGATGGGGGCGGGGCTAGAGAATTAGCATTGACTGGAATGTGTCAAAGCCACTTACACCCTCTTCAGGCCGAAGGGCACAACATCGCCCGCTGCAATAGGAGGACAGTAGGAGGCCTTCGGGTTGGTTACACCAAGTATAAATAGAAGATGCTTGGCCCTGTAATCAGCAGAACACTCCGTGCTGTTGTCCCTATCAGAGCTGGAGAATATACACTCCCGGTCCAGGGTAAAGGCTGTTCAGCTCTGTCCTCCTAGCTCACATCTTCTTGAACACCCACGGGGAGAGACAGTGTGTGTGCTGGTCAGAGTGTTTGGGAGACCAGGATTCAAATCCCCACTTTCCCAGGAAAGCGGTAACCTCGGGCCCGTCACTTTCCCTCCACCTAACCTACCATACAGGGCTGCTGTGAGGATAAAATGGAGGAGAGGGGAATTATAGGAAGTTAAATAAAATAACGAAATATCTGAAATGAGACAGCTGGCTTAAGCCAAGAGGTTCTCCTGAACTCTAAGAACATCCGTTCATCAAATCCTGTTTCCCAAAGTGGTGAAGAAGTCGGTGCTTCTGGGAAACCAGCATTGGAAACCACAGCCCTGCTCTGATCTTGCCCTCCAGCAACTGGTATTCAGAGATATACTGCCCCTAGACCTGGGGGTTCTGGACTTCCTCTTTGTGGACCTGCCTCATTCCCACTAATGAGATGAGTTCCCCTGTCACACCTTAGGGCTGTCTGGGGTAGAGCCTGTCTTAAAGTGCGTGGCATCTATAGAGCTACAACATTTTCCTTTACAAAAATACTAGAAAGGCATTAGGTGGGAGGGAAGGCAGAAGGGAAGAGTGAGAGTACTGTGCGCTACAAATGTGTACCACTTTTGCTGTGTTTTGTTTATTCATTTATACTGTCCCCCTTTCTCCCCAATGGGGACCCAACAAGGCTTATATCATCCGCCCTTCCTCCATTTTATCCTGTGAGGCTGAGGGTGTGTGACTGGCCCAAGTTGGATCAGGCCAGTGGCCCACCCAGTCCAACACTCTGTGTCACACAGTGGCCAAAAACCTGGTGCCACCAGGAGGTCCACCAGCAGGGCCAGAACTCCAGAAGCCCTCCCACTGTTGCCCCCCCCCCCGCCCCCAAGCACCAGGAATACAGAGCATCATGGCCCCAGTTCTAGCAACCTTCCATGGCAGATTGTGGATTCAGACTTGCATCTCCTAGATCCTAATCTGACACTCATGGCTTTCTCTCCAAAACAAGAATCCTGGGAGTTGTAGTTTAGTACAGGTGCTATGAATTCTTCCCCTTCCCCATCACCTCTCACTACAATCCCCAGGTTCCTCAGGAAGAAGGATGCGGGACATGCGTGTTTAAAATTCCGGTTTGGGGTTTCAAGCCAGTCCCAAGTCTGGAAAAGTTAAAGGCGAATTGTTCTGAGACAGCTGGGAATGGGAGTTGGATTCCAGAAGAGTATCTCGGCCGAAAACAGCCTAGAGTTTTGAGAGACCATACAGCCCCAAGGAGCCTAAGATTTTGTGGGCCACACTTCATCAGATACGTCAGCTCTGTCCTGCCCACCAAAGCTTTATGCTGAAATAAAACTGGTAGCATTTAACGTGTCACAAGATTCTTGGTTGTTTGGGGGGGGGGGGGAAAGAGTGTGCTGTGGGCTATGGTTGCCACCTCCGGGTGGTAGTATTCCTGGAGATTTGGGGGTGGAGCTTATGGAAGGACTTCATGGATGTATAATGCCATAGAATCCACGCTCCAAAGCAGCCATTTCCTCCCAGGGAACTGATCTCTGTCGCCTGGCGATCCAGTGTAATTCTGGGAGATCTCCAGGCCCCACCTGCAGGTTGGCAAGCCTAGTTGCACCTGGGTCCAAGGGTGGAGGAGGAGATGGGGAGAAATAGCACTGCAGAGCTGGAGAAATGAACTGGGGGTGGGATGGGTATCACGGTCAGCCGTTCGGGGGGGGGGGGGTCTTTCTCTGGCCAGCCCTGAGCTGTGCTGAGGCAGGAGGGGGAGGAAAAGGGACAGCCCAGAATCGAGGGCCATTTGCAGAACAGAGTGGGGAGGGGCGGAGTGGTGGGAGGGAGCAGCCGGCAGAAGTCTGCTTAGTGTCCGTTTTTATTATTCCAACTCCAGAGTCAGCGATTCCTTTTACAGCTGTTAAGCATGAAAAATCCACTTCTCCGGTTCGTGATGAAGAGAACCAGGCCGGGGGGGGGGGGGGGAGAAGAAGCTGATCATATTTAATGGCCCTGTTAACACAGCAGCTGATGCGCATGCCGGCCATAGCCATTAGAGATGACTCGTTGGGCCGGATCCGGGAGCGGAAGCCTTCAAGATTTATGGGATGTGTACAGGCGACCGTCGACTGAGTGATAATGTAGTACAGAAATTGGGCCGCACAGCTACAGCGGGAGCAGGCTGTCAATTGACTATTGCTCACGTAGTAGGAAAGGATGTTAGCATCGCATCCACACCCAGTCAGGAAGAAACTGGGGGACAACGGCAAAACTCTCCTTCCAGCGCAGGCCAGAACAGCAGACGGCCTGTCTCCTTAGCGGGCTGGATGCCAACTGCTTGGGGAAGAGGTGTCAGTATTCGCCTGGCATTTAAACCCATGCAAGATCCTGACCTGGATAGCCCAGGCTAACCTGATCTCGTCAGATCTCAGAAGCTAACTAGGGTTCGCCCTGGCTGGTATTTGGATGGGAGACCTCCAAGGAATACCAGGGGCATGACGCAGAGGCAGGCAATGGCAAACCACCTCTGAACGTCTCTTGCCTTCAAAACCCTACGGGGTCACCATAAGTCAACTGCGACTTGATGAAACTTCCCACCACCACCACCAAGGGTTGAGGGAGACGTGTGATATCCCATTGCGTTATTAGCACGGCAATGAGGTTTGCATCGGGATTGCAATGCAGATTCAGTGCGTTTAATGTGTTGTCTTTGGAGAGTATAGGAAGGCTCTCAGCAGAAGTGCAGTGGACGATACAGGTCACTCACACAAGGGTTGCTTGCCCCAGCTTTGGTGCTACCGGAAGGTTTGTTTCCCACTTTCCAGAGCATCAAGGCCTTCTGGGCACCTCCCAGTCTTTCCTGAGATCTTTGCCAAATCTGCCTCGCTGCAGCAGGGCTGCCAGCCTCCAGGTGGGGCCTGGGGATCCCCCGCTTTTACAACTGATCCCCAGCTGACAGAGATAGGCTCCCCTGGAGAAAATGGCTGCTTTGAAGGGTAGACTGTATGGCATCGTACCATGCTGAGGCCCCTCCCCTCCCCAAACCCCGCCCTCTCCTGGCTCCACCCCCAAAGTCTCCAGGTATTTTCCAAACCAGACCTGGCAACCCTATGCCGCAGTGTTTTGGGAAAGATGACAGCAAAACCAGGGGTCCTTTCGTAGAAAAAGGGGTGCAGGAGCTCATTAGCATTACTCATTAGCATAACTTATTTGCATATACTAAACCACCTGACATCACCAGAAGTCTGTCAAAAGGCAAGAAAGAAAGAGAGAGAGAGAGAGAGAGAGAGAGAAAGAGCTGACGGAGAGGGGACAGCTACCAATCCAGGCCTCAGAAATACCAGTCTTCTGGGAGGACAGCTTCAGTGGTGGCTGAAGCCTTCAGAAGGCTGGTTGGAGGAACAAGGACCTTTCCAGGGGGCGGGGTCATTTTGCTGCAGCCATGACACAAGCAGGCATTCCCCCGCGTGGGGGGGGGGCTGGCACCAACTCCCGGAGCTGAGCTCCCCCGAGCTCCTGCTCGAAAGGACCCCTGAGCAAAACCAGAGAAGAACCCATGTGAATGGGAAAGTCTGGATCTTCCCAGTCCCCCCCACATTTTCCCTACCCCAGTGCCCCACTGCAGACGTTTTCCCTGCCACTAGAGGGCTTTTTAACCTGCCAATGAATACCATTCCAGTAGGATAACATTATAACAATCTGTATCTCAGGGTCTCTGAATTCCCAATGTATTTTTTTAAAACCGAATCTCTAGCTCCTTTTCTTGCAGAGAGATACCTTTCCCCTTATATCTCTGCAACGACAGGGACTAGAGACCAGTGTTCCCTCTAAGCTGAGTTAGAGTGAGCTAGCTCACAATTTCTTAGCCTCCGGCTCACACATTTCTGTCTTAGCTCAGGGAGGATGGCTCCAGAGCAAACTAATGTATGCAGTAGCCAAATTGCTCGCTCACAACTTAAATGCCAGTAGCTCAGAAAGCAGAATTTTTGCTCACAAGACTCCACAGCTTAGAGGGAGCATTGCTAGAGACTTAACTTCTTTAAATTAAAGTTTAGCAAAGGTGCTTCCTTAGTCCTGCTGAACGTCCCTCCAGTCTCACCAATCCCCCCTCCCCATTCATGACGTTGTAATTTTGCCTGTGCTGTCATGCATAGTTTCATCTCTCTCCCTCTCTCGCGGCTACTGTCCTTAACTGTGCACAGAGCAGGAATCTCTACATCCTGCCAGTAAAAACATAATAATATTTCCAGAGCCTCTGCACGTTTGCGGCTTGCCACGACAATTTATGCAAAGTGCACACGTTATGCAAATGTTATTAGGATTATTTGATCTTGCAAATCTTATCGTCTGATTTATGAGACTCAAATTGCATTCAAGTGTCGGCAGCCATCATAACGGGGCACCCGAGGCCGCTGCCTCCACACTTCTTTAGGCATTCTGCCTACACTGCAAAGCACAGCTGCTGGATCCCTCTGATTCGGGGGCTTTGTCGGCTCATGTGTCAATCTCTCCATCGTAGAATAGGTCTCCCTCTCCGGTATGTATATACCTAAAACCTTCACTTCATGCACTGGAGGATTTACCTTTGCACATTCAAACAAATGAAACAGCTGAGCATGTGCAGAATGCCTTTTTTTCACCACTGTCAGAAACCTTCCCACATAGAACTGGGATTGATTTACTTATTGCATTGATATCTTGGCCTTGGGAGGGAAGGCAGCCTGATACAGCCTGATCTCATCAGATCTTGGGAGGCTAAGCAGGGTCAGTACTTGGATGGGAGACCACCAAGGAAGGCTCTGCAGAGGAAGGCAATGGCCAGCCACCTCTGCTTCTCGCTTGCCTTGAAAGCCTCTTGCTGCAGTCACCATTACTCGGCTGCAACTTGATGGCACTTTACACACACATCTTGGCCTGCTATGGAGCTCAAAGCCGTGGCCCTGGGGGTTCTCATGTGGTCACCCATCCAAGCACTGTTTGGTCTCACCAAGATTTTCACACCTGTCTTCAACTGATCTGTGGGATCAAGGGGGAAAGGCAACAAAGAGGAACTTGTAGCTATGTATATAAGCACTGCCAAGTCACGACAGACTCATGGCGACCCCAGCAAAGGGTTTTCAAGGCAAGTGAGAAGCATGCCCATGGTCTTCCTCTTCAGTGTCTTTCTTGGTGGTCTCCCATCCGAGCACCGTCCCTACATAGCTCCTGAAATCTGAACAGATTGGGCTATACTATGCCACCTTCCTTCCCTAACTGGTAGATAGCCTTGGAGCTAAGAAGAGCCCAGTTGGATCAGTTAGAGTTCTGTCTAGTCCAGCATTCTGCTTCCTTCAGTGGCCAGACAGATGCTCCGGGGAAGCCCACAAGGAGGGCATGAAGGCCTCAGCCTTCCCTTGTTTGTTTATTTCCAAGTGTCAGGTGTTCAAAGGTATACTGCCTCTGAACATGGAGGTTCCGTTGAGCCAGCACACCTTGGAAAGTTTCCTTTTTGTGAATTTGTCTAGTCCTGTGGTTATCACTACATAGTTGTGGCAGCCCCATAAGTTCCATAACCTATTACGTGAACACCTGAAGCTGTCCTGATACTGAACTAACCATCAGTCCACCAGGGAGAGTATTGTCTACTCAGACTGGCAGCACCTCTCCAGGGTCTCATAGAAATATAGCGCTTGGAAAGGAACCCAAGGGTCATCTAGTCCAACACCTGCACAACACAGGAAATTCACAACTACCCCTCTCCCTCAATGACCCCTGCTCTATGTCCAGAGAAAGGCAAAAAACCTCCAGGATCCCTGGGTCAATCTGGCCTGGAGGGAAATTCCTTCCTGACCCCAAAGTGGCAATCAGCATTACCCGGGGCATATAAGAAAGGGCCATGAGAACCCAGCACTGGCTCATCCTTTCCTGACCTCCCTCTCACAATCTGTCTAAGTTCACAAAACTGACCTCAGGCTAGGCAGAGGTCTTTCAGTTCACCTACTACCAGATCCTTTTAACTGGAGATCTTAGGGGTGGGATTTGAACTCGGGACCGTATGCATGCAAATAAGAGGCTCTGCCACTGAGTCCAGGCCACTCCCACGTTGCACAAAGAAGCAGTCCCTTTTTGTCTGCCCTGAATGTGCCACAAATCAATTTCGCTGGGTGGCAACCCCCTTGAGGTATACTATTATGAGAAAGGGAGGGGGGGAAAAGTTTTCTCTGTTTTCCATCCCTGGAGCCCCGGAGCATTTCGTTTTCAGTTTCGATCACAGCCGCCCAGAACGGCACTTCCGACACTGTTAGCCCTCAGCCAGACACAAACGGACAGCTCAGTCTATAGATCATCAGACAATGAGGGTCATAAACCAAGGGCCATCGTCGCAACGTTAAAAATACTCATGAAATCGGTTGACCTCGTGGGTTGTGTCGTCAGTGCCAGCAAAATGTTTCTCTCGTTCTCTGCTTACGTTGTTGGATGAGAACCCGAGGTGGCCAGCAGCAGCCGGGAGTTGGCTCGGGGCTGGGGAAATCAAACCCCCAACCTGCTTATTATACAAATGTCACACTGCAACAGAAGTGGGACTTGGACGGCACAGAGGCATTGACGCCACCCTACACCACTCTTACATCAGCTGCGATCTCCCTGGCGGCACCAGCGGGTTGGCAGGGAGGAACAAACACACTCATGCCTTTGCTTGGAAATCACAGGTCTGGCTATTGCTCCCATTTTGAAACGCTCGGTGACACGTAAGAACTGAGCACGAAGAAAAGCTCCCCTAAGCCTAACGTGCTACACAGACTTCGCTGAGCAGAGCCTGTCCTGACTTGGATAGCCCAGGCTAGCCCAATCTCATCAGATCTCGGAAGCTAAACCAGGTCAGCCCCAGACAGTATTTGGAAGGGAGACCTCCAAGGAATACCAGGGTCGTGATGGAGAGACAGGCGATGGCAAACCACCTCTGAATGTCTCTTGCCTTGACACCCTGCACGGTCACTATAAGTTGGTTTTTTATTTTTATTTATTTATTAATTTAGATTTATATCCCGCCTAGCCGGGTTACCCGTTGTGACTGGATGGCAAAAACAACAACGGGGCATCCCTGTGCCGAGGAAGTATATCTGTCAATATCAGATGCTGGGGAGAGACAACAAGGGGAGGGCAAACACTCCCCAAAGGGATCTGAATGCCTAGTTGGACCTTGAGCTGGAGCCATCAGAACAGCTTTGAACATAATAGATGAGTCTATCAGTGGCTCCTAGCCCTGGTGACTAAAGGGAACCTCCGTGTTCAGAAGCAGTAGCCACATTCAGGAGCCAGGAAGCAACATCGGGGGGGGGGGGGGCCTTGGCCTCTATTTGCCCTGTTTGTTGGCCCTCCAGAGGAACTGGTTGAGGCCACTGTGTGAGAGAGGATACTGGACTAGATGGACCCTCACTGGTCTGACCCAGCAGGGCTCTTCTTATGAGGGGAAGGCCTCGGCCTCTATGCCCTGTTGTTGGCCCTCTGGAGGAACTGGCTGAGGCCCCTGTGTGAGACAGGATGCTGGACTAGATGGACCCTCACTGGTCTGATCCTGCTTGGCTCTTCTTATGTTCTTAATAGATTCTGACTAGAACCTCCACATGCAGAGGCAATCTACCTCTGAATACCAGACACTGGGCAAGAAGAGAAGGCAGCAATCACCTTCCTTGCCCTGCTTGTAAGTTTCCAGAGGTGTTTGGCTGATCACATTTGAAATCCGAATGCTGGGCAGAATGAATTTTTGTTCTGATCCAGCAAGGCAGTTCCTAGGTTCTTATTTTTGGTCCTTGCTCCTCACAGAAGGCTACTAAATTTTTCTCTGTATTAAAAAAGGAAAACAAACCCTCATACTCTCTAATAATAATGTTGCAGCTGCTCCCCGTGGGGGGGGGGGGGAGAGAAAGCCTTTGTTTCAGATGCGTACATTCATTAAATATAAAACATCTTTAAAGTTTAAAGCACCTGCATGTCAACAAAAGCAAATCCCCAGCACACAAAAAGAAAACAATGGTTGGCCTGAATGGCTCTCACTGTTTGATTCGGGAAGCCCTTTTGTTTTCGGAGTTGGGTAAGCAACTGGTGCTGTCAGCAGAACCTGCCTGGTACCAACAGGACAGCTGGCCCAATCCCTTCCCCTGGGGGTGGCAGAAGGAGCTGCGTTCATCTCTCAGGTCCACAAAGGCGATTACAGATGCCTGCGTCAGAAGGCCTGCAGCACACTGCCAGGAACCAGGGGACGGTCCGGAAGGCCGACCTCTGACGCCAGCGTGTGCGCATACGCCTGATCTTTCAGTGGCTGTGCTATTCAGTGACCCAAGGGTGGACAGCAAAATAATAGCAGTGGAAAGTGGTGGTGGAAAGTGCCATCAAGTTGCAACCGACTTATGGCAACCCTGTAGGGCTTTCAAGGCAAGGGGCGTTCAGCGGTGGTTTGCCGTTGTCTGCCTCTGCGTAGCAATCCTGGACTTCCTTGGGGGACTCCCGTCCTAGTACCAATCAGGGCAGACCCTGCTTTGCTTCTGAGATCTGATGAGACTGGGGTAGCCTGGGTTATACAGGTTAGGGCTAAAATAATATTAATACCAATAACGGTAATATATTATAGAAAGACAGACAGACTAGGGTTGCCAGTTGCCTGGTGGGGGCAAAGGATCCCCTGATTTTGTGGGCTCTCGCCTGCTGCCGGTCAGGTGGCCGGTGGGAATCGCAACCCCCCCCCCAAACAGTGACATCACACACGATGTGCCTGCATCACCCGGAAGTGACATCGGCACATCAGCAACATTGGGGGGGTGGGGTGATGCTCTGGATTTAGGGCAGAACTCTATGGTTTCACATCCAGGTGATGCAGGCACATCACATGTGATGTCACTGTTTTGGGGGGGATGGGAGGCGACGTCACTTCCCACTCCCCTATCACTGTCCCAGTGAGCAAGTGACCTGGCAACCCTAAGACAGACAGTCAGACAGAGCCACTACAGCCTCCAGGATCTGGAGGAGATATCTTGACACAGGACTCACACTTTTTGGTCCTTGAACTTGGAAGGGACATAGAAACATAGAGCTGGAATGGACCCCAGGGGTCATCTAGTCCAACCCCCTGCACAATGCAGGAAATTTAGAGCTACCTCCTGCCCCCCTCCCACAGTGAACCCTGCTCTGTGCCCAAAGGAAGGCAAAAAACCTCCAGGTTCCCTGGGCCAATCTGGTCTGGAGGAAAATTCCCTGACCCCAAAGTGGCAATCGGCATTACCCGGGGCATGTAAGAAAGGGTCACAAGCAGTGTTCCCTCTAAGCTGAGCTAGTGAAAACGAATCTATGCAGCCAAATCTGGCTCATCCCTTCCTGTCCTCCCTTCTCACAGCTGAGGGTACAAACTGAGAATTCTGCGCCTCCGACTTTGTCCGGTGTTTGTGCAAAGTTAAACCGGTGGTGCCGTGGGGGCCGTGGGAGTTTGGTCAGTCTCGAGGTCCTGGCAAATATTTTGGCAACCTCTAGAGCGGCCCTGACCCCCGAGAGCCTTGGAGTGAAGCATTTCTCAGCCTCAGCGATCTGCTCCTCATGCAGCAGCAGGGCGTGGCAAGCGGCAAAAACCTCTGCAAGGATCGAGGTCCGTTTTGAATATACGCAAGCAAACAAGCGATGAGTGTTTGCAGCATCGAGAACATAAGCCGAAGATGACGTCCGGTTCAGAGCGGGACCAGTTCAGAGGTGGTTTTAATCTACAAGTAAATCTGTTGAAGCTTTGGCTGACTGATGGGGAGGGGACAATTGTAATTAAATGAGCTGTGCGTTAAGGCCCATTTTGTGTTTATTTTTTCCATTCTGGAGGGAAGAAAGAAGGATACATATAGAATGATGTAACCTCTTCGGGTCCCTCTTGGGGGAAAAGGCAGGTAGAAACGAAGTCAATAAAGGAACAAACATATAGTGAGGGCTGGTAATATGCAAATGCATTTAAATTGAATCAGCCGGTTTCCCTAAGAAGAGGAACCCTTTCATGGACCCTTTGACCCCACTGTTTGTTTTTCCCGGTAACCTCCTGTCAAATTGACTGCATGCACCTGCTGAGGGGAGCTCAAGTTGCAGCTGACTGATGGCAGCCCTGTAGGTTTTCAAGGCAGGAGATACACATAGGAACATAAGAGAAGCCAATGCTGGATTAGGCCAATGGCCCATCCAGTCCAACACTCTGTCACACAGTGGCCAAAAACACCAGGTGCCCTCAGGAGGTCCAGCAGTGGGGGCAGGACACTAGAAGCCCTCCCACTGTTGCCCCCCCCCCAAGCACCAAGAATACAGAGCATCACCTGCCCCAGACCGAGAGCTCCTAGCTATACCTTGGGGCTAATAGCCACTGACGGACCTCTGCTCCATATGTTTATCCAGTTCCCCCTTGAAGCCGTCCATGCTTGTAGCCGCCGCCACCTCCTCCTGTGGCAGTGAATTCCATGTGTCAATCACTCTTCGGGTGAAGAAGTGAAGAAGGGGTGGCTTGCCATTGCCTCCCTGTGTGTCACAATCCTAGACTCCCATCCAAATACTAACCAGGGCCGACCCAGCTTAGCTCCCGAGATCGGAAAGATCGGGCTAGCCTGGGCCATCCAGGTCAGGGCGAAAGGAGCTCTAGTCCGCAATAATTTATGCTGGAATTAAATCTTCTGAGTCTTTGAAGTGCCACTAGACTCCTGTTTATCCTTGCAGTTAACCGATGACTTGGCTAAAAGACCAGTCTCCTGGTACTGACCTCTCAGGCAGCGGTGCAAGGAAGACCTTTCTCTGCCCCGAGACCTAGGAAAGCTGTAGCCAGCGGAAGTGCCTCTAGGCTAGATGGGCCAGTATTCTGACCCAGCAGCCCCAAAGGTTCCGCTGCCCTCCAGAGCAACTGCGCTCGTCACATAAGAACAGAAGCTGAGCCCTGCTGGAGCAGACCACGGGCCCATCGAGACCAGCATTCTGTTCACACAGTGCACAGTGCAGGCACGCATTCGGCCGGTACTGTGCCACTTGCACTGGCTACCAGTTGAGTACCAGGTTCAGTTCAAGGGGTTGGTACTAACCCTCAAAGCCTTACGTGGCCTGGGGCTGACATATCTGAAGGACCATCTCTTCCCATAATGTGCCCTGAAGAACCTTGTGCTCCCAAGACCAGCATTTACTGGTTACCCACAGCCCAAAGGACAACCACTTAGACTGGTGGGATTAGCTCTCACTGGAGACCAGGACCCTGCAGAACCTTTTATTGTTCCACAGGGCCTGCAGAACAGAGCAGGTTCCGCCAGGCCTTCAGTTGAGGCGGCAGGCGTCCATCTCGGTTGGCCTCCCTGCTCTAGTTTGGTGTAGTGGTTTAAGTGCGCGGACTCTAATCTGGGAGACCTGGGTTTGATTCCCCACTCCTCCACTTGCACCTGCTGGATGACCTTGGGCAAGCCATAGCTCTGTACCAGCTGTTCTCTCAAGGACAGTTCTCTCAGAGCTCTCTCAGCCCCACCTACCTCACAGGGTGTCTGTTGTGGGGAGGGGAAGGGAAAGGAGTTTGTAAGCCGCTCTGAGACTCCCTTGGGGAGTGAAGGGCGGGGTATAAATCCAATCTCTTCTTTTTCTTCTAGTTCCCAACCTGCTGAAAGGGCCCATTCTGATTCCACCTTGTGGCCAATGCTCCCTCTAAGCTGTGGAGTCTTTTATGAGCTGCAGGCATTAAAGTTGTGGGCGAGTGATTTGGCTACCGCATCAACTAGTTTGCTCTGGAGCCGTCCTTCCTGAGCTAAGACCAAAATGCATGAGCCGGAGGCTAAAAAACTGTGAGCTAGCTCACACTAACTCAGCTTAGAGGGAACACAGCTTGTGGTCCCAACAGGTTTATATTGTTGCTACCAATTTTATTGTTTACTGTTTTAATGATTTTAATGTGGTTATTGTGATGAGTCTTCGATTTGATTTATTGCGATCCGCCCTGAGCCCACTTTGGGGAGGGCAGAATAAAAATCCATAAATAAATAAATAGTGACCAAATAACTGTGTCTAGGAAGCTCACGGGGTGACTGCGAGAGCATCCTCCTGCCCATGCTTCTAACAAGGCATATTGCCTCTGGTACCGGGGGGGTGGGGGGAGGTGGTATACCTTTCATGACTAGAGGCCACTGATAGTCCTGTCCTCCATGAATTTGGTCCCTCTCCTTCTAACCTTCATGTATCTCCTTGGTTGAATCCACATGGAACTTTTGCACTGAATCTCCCTTCCCAAAGGAAGTGGGATTTCAATTTGGGTTCCTCACAACATCAGCGTGCTTCTGCCAACCTTCTGAGCTCCCCAGCTCTGTGTGGTTTTTCCCAGACCCACTTTGTTGTGGTCTTTCCTTGAGGATCCTACCTTAAGCATGTTTGAGGAAGCATGGAAGAGAAGGTACGGATTTCTGCACATCCCCTCCCCAGACCGGTGCCACGTCCACTGCCATTTTTTCTCCCGTCCACCCACTGGCATGTTTTTTGATGGTCTTTATTATCTATAGTAGGTATATTGCTGTAGAATAGCTCTACACACACACTATTGAAACATGCCGACTACCTATGATTTAAAAAAAAAAAACTAGCAAAAAGCCTGCCGGTGGTGGCGGTGGCAGCCGTGGGGGGGAATGGAGGCAGGAATAGAAAGCCGGGGGGCAAATCTCTGTGCTCAGTGGTAATCAGGGCAGAATGGGGAGTCATTCCCGTGCAAAAGCAACCCTACCTGGTCAGCTAGCAGTGGATGTTTTTAGGGGAAGTTGCAACCCCACCCATCTTTTCCCTTGCTACCCCTCTCCCCCCCACACACAGACACCAACTGCAGAGGACCCTGCAACTCCACCCCTTGGGCCTCCTCTGCGTCTCCAGCTGATTGGTGCATTGGCACCCGGCCCGTCCGGCACACCCTAGCTTGTTTTTTCCAAAGTCTCCTTCCAGGATGGAGAAGGGCAGGGATGTTCCCCACCAACACACACAGGACACACACCTGCCATGTGCCCCTTCCTCGGATTCTCTTGACTTCGCTAAACTGAAGTCTTGTCCAGAGCTGAAGAGTCTGGATACTTGCTGATCTAACCAGCCATGCTCGTCAGCTCAGGCCTGGCAGGCTGCCATTTCTACTCAGTCCCAGCTTTTGCATGGAGACGAATTTTCTTCCCCCCGTGACTCTGGGGCACAGGCAAAGCGGCAGTGAGCCCAGCCCTAACGGAAGAGGCCACTTCGACAAAGGATGGAGCAGAAGGAATGAAATAAGAGACCTGTCCAACATGGGAGATTGTTCGGTGACCCTACCTATGCCGCAGGTCTAGTAAAAGGCGCCACTGAACTGCTTTCCATTCTGTCCACCTCCCTTTCGAACCCACTCAGTTTCCATGCTTGCACCAGCAGTGTTCCTAAGTGAAGTTAGTCCTTCTTTCCTTCCTTCCTGGGAAACAGAGACGGGCATAGCATAGTTTCGGCCTGCCCCTCTCTTAAACATGTGCGTACACACATATACACATATCAGAGTTTAATTCATAAAAAGAGCAGTGCTAGGGAATCTCTGGCCAGGGAACCTCACCTCTTTCTGCGGGGAGGGGAAGGCGCTCTGCACATGTTCAGAAGCATAATACTTATTACCGGGACTGCAAGCTTTGGTCAGCAGATTACTCAGAGCTTTAGTTGATTAATCAGCGATATGTGTACATTTGGGGGTGTTAGTAACTGAAGCTGAGATCAGGGTAAAATGGGGGGGGGGGTTTACATTGTTTGGCTTCTGGTATGTTTGTGGAAGAGAGTGAAAGGAGATCGTAAATATGGCCTTTTCTTCTGAATACAAGCAGTTGCTTTTGGCTCTCTTTCAGTTAGTCTTTCCTCCCAGGTCTTAGGGCCAATGTAGGTGTTTGGGAGCTCCGTGATTATGATACCCTAAAAGTGAGGGGAGAATTTCGATCAGAGACATATGCTGATGTAGGGTGGGGTTTTAACCCTCCCGTCCACCCTCCCTCCCTCCCTCCCTCCCTGTCATTTTCTTGGCCTTCCTGGAACTGCTGTTTTTTCATATGAGGGAAAGCCATACGTGGTGCCCTTGTATCTTTTTCTCAGTGGGGGGGGGGGGGCGTGGGGAAGAGGTTCAAAGTGGTGAGATGGAGAAAACCGACACTGAGGAAAAGGTTAAACCCCTTTCCCCTCCTCATGGCTGCTTTTAGCCTTTACAGGAAAAAAAGGAGAAAGATCCCAACCGTGGATGGTCCCACATCGCGTTTAATTTGGTCTTCAATAAAGCAGACTTGCAATTAAGAGGGTTGCTTATGTGCAAACAGAGAGCTGGATGTCATTGATTCTTTGATTGCAAGACAGAGGATTAGCCGCCTTAAAAACTCTGCCATCGGTCAGCCGCCCTGAGGGATACTCGTGCTGCAGAACTGAGCTCTTGGTACCAAGTGCAGGGTCTGGAGCTGTGTGGTCAAGAGCTGTGGCTCAGACCGATCAGCTTCCAGTGTTTCACGCAGCACACGCTTGTACATTCTCAGGACTACACTTCCCAGTCCCTTAGAGGTTTCCCTGGGTGTGCAACTGCTGATGACAGATGATGAAATACTCCCTAGAAGGAGAAGACTCTCCCACCCCTGAGGGGCTTTCCCTGCTCTTCTGTTTTACTCCTTGGTTGCCCTGTTTACTTCTGAATAGTTACAAGCCTGTCTCAAAGTGCAGAGTCTGGTGTTAATTTACTCGCAGGAGTGAAAGTTGTGAACCACGGGAAGCCAGGCTACAACCTGCCTCCGTTGCAAAGGAGGAAGAGATACCCACAACAATTGCACATTAAAATGCTTCCCCAAAAATCCTATGATATTTGCCAGGGACTCCCTGATATTGGCCTGATGTGCAATGTCCACCCAATTATTTGCAAAATGTTGGAGAAAAAAGCAGCTTTTCACATTAGGGCCTACGTTCTTTGCCATCAGACTGTCAGGACTAGGGCTGAAAGGACACCTATGAGAATAATAATATATATATATTTTATACCCTCCTTTCCAAAGACCGTATCAGCTTCTTAATATGTCACCTCTTATGGAAAAAACCCCAATCAACCCCAAGCAGGCTAGGTTGGAATTGCACAGAAACGAAAAGGAAACAGGTCAGGTCGACCCCCAGCAGACCTTTTGAGGCAGCAGAACATCAGTGGGTTTATAAGAAAAGCCAAGTTTTATAAATCTGGGACAGATTCTTTGGGGAAGTTCTGAGCCAAGCCCCATTGGAAGGATCAGGAGCTTTGCTCATCTCAAGCGGGGCTTGCGCAGGAGAACTTCCCCTCGGAATGTGCCCAATTTCTGATTTCCCCATCAATCCATGCACAGTGTTAGGCCGGACAGATGCTGGAAGAGGTGAAACAGCCACCAGTACCTTCCCTAAAGATTGCACAGTAGATTGAAGCCTGCTCCCTCCCAGTTATACCCACAGCCCTCCTGGGTCCCCAAACCCACTATTTCCAGTTTCCCTCCAGTTTCCTTTCCAAGCAAACCTGATTTCTTTTGCTGTGCTGCCTGCCAAACACAGTCCTTTAAAACGCAGCCTTTAAAAAATAAAACAGATGCACAAAAAGAACAAAAGGGGGGGGGGGAGACTTGGGAGTCACAGACCTCTTAAATGCAAGGTAGACCGAAGGCAGAGCAAAATCAACACGCTTTATAAAATCAACCCGAAAAGGTAGATACCAGAACCCACACACTGGCAAATGGATGGGTTTTAAAATCTCTGTTTTTCCTTCTTATTATCAATTTTTTAAAAAAAAAAATGTCACCCACTCCCCCCAAAAAGCCAGGTAAGAGAGAAGCCAGGGCGGCAGAGAGCTTAATTAATGTATTGCCAGACATTTCATCAGGGTAAACTGAAAAATCCGGAAGTTTTGCAATCTTACCCTCAGGCAAAATTGGCTTTATGGAATCTATAGATTAGAAACCCTCCACACAGTTTAATAAGCAGCGCCCCGAGTTTGATTATAGGCAAGACGCCGGTTCTCCCACCAGCCCTGTTGATCCAGCATGGTGGTTGCTATTAGCTATTCGGATATATTGGGGGTGTATTTACTTAAAACCAAGGGTCTGCCCTTGTGGCGAAGAACGAAAGAGAAAAGGGTGTACCGGCTTGAAGGTTGACAGTATAAGATTAAAAGCTTTGCTAATATAATAATCCCCCTTTTGCCCTTCCCCCGTCACGGCCACCTAAGCTCTCTGCAAACATCTATTAATTAAAGCTTTCCAACTTTCCCATCGCCGTGTTACCACGCCGAAGAGAAAACACCAGCTCTGGAAAGCCAAGGGAAGTGGCAAAATGGGGCGGGGGGGGGGGGGGAAGCACAGGGCTGTTTCCCCCCCTCTCTGTGTATTAGAATCTAAGAATTAGGCTTACACCTATGTGTAAAGCTGTAGATAATGAAAGAGCCTTTAACTGGCAAATACGGAGGTGCAGATAAAATCCAAGTCTTCCTTTTTTCTTGGGAGGGGGGAACAGCTCTGGTTTGGGACCGGGCATCTTGGCAAGGTGGGGGCACACGGTTGCAAAATAAATAAATAAATAAATGGTCACACGGGAGGGTTAGCTCCGAGCCACAGAAGACGAGGGGTGCCCTGGCTGTCGTCAGCCTCAGGGGCTTCAGCCCAAAATATGTCAGTTCCCATTTGCGACCGTCCAATGAGGATATCAGTGCAGCTGTGTTTTAAAAATATATATATATATTGGAGGGAATGACAACCGTAGACCGCTTGGTTCTGCTCTTCGCCGCTATTGCATTGGCCACCCTGCAAAAGTGGCCGAGAGGCTTCTAAATATGAGTTTGGGGGGGGGGGGGGGGAGAGACGACGTGTCTCTTTAAAAAGGAAAAAAAAGGACAGCTCGAATTTGCCAGCCCCGTTCCCCTGCGACACTCTCGGGATCTGCCCAAGCCAACCCCGTTTGCCAGCTCCGCCGCTCGTGGCGAGAAATTGTAATGTTTTCCCTCTCCTTCGGAAAGAAGGGTGGCGAAGTGTTCGGGAGCATCCCTCCGGGCGCGGGGAAAGTGTATCTCTGTGCTGGGGCGGTGGAAGAAGGAAGGGCGTGCGTGTGCGTGGGGGGGGGGGGGGGGGGGGAATCAGCTATGCATGAGTGGACCAGTAGGGGAAAAAAACCCCACAACCTCGAAGGCAGGCACACGACCAATTCTTTTAAAGAAGTCTTTCTCCCAGTAAAAAAAAAAAACAAGCCACGCAACCGCCCTTGTTTCTCTGCAGGTGTTCCTATGTTAGTCCTTAAAATTTCTGAAAAGGCATCTGCCTTCTACCTTGGCGGGGGAGCCCCGGTTGCTCTCAGCCCTTCGCCGATCCATATTTATCTCTTCCCTCACCGTGACCTAGGTGAACAGGCAGCATCCGCACACGTTTGGAAAGCGGCGGCGGCGGCGGCAGCGAGACTTTGCAAAGTGCATCGGGAAGCCCTGGCCATCCATTGCGAGAAACAGAGAGAGAGCGCGAGCCGGAGGGCTATTCCCCTCTCCTTCTTCCCGAGGAGTGCTGGCGGCAGCCCTGCGTGGATTCACCCAGCGTTTGCAAAACCAGCCAGCGATTCGGTTGCAAGAGAGATACAAAACAAACCCCACGTACAGCCAGACCGAAGAAGTAAACACCGGATAGGAAGCAAAGATAGTTTGAGCGCGCACACACACACACCTTCTGCAGATATCCCTGTGCACGACCATCGCTGTCCCTCTCTGTTGGGTTTTTCGGCCGGAGCAATTGCAAGAATGCAATGAAATCCAAACACTGAAAAGCCGAGGCAGGGACTCTTGCCCTTTCCCCTTCCCTCTCCCCTTCCCCACTTACATCCAACCAGCCATCCGCCCCCCCCCCCCCCCACACACACACAGACTGACCACCTGGGCTAGTCAAGGCATTGCCCTCTTGAGTACCCGAGGCGCCCACCAGCCTTCCAAAACGCAACACTGGCGAAAGACAAAACAAGAATTGACGTTCGCCTTACCTGATCGGAGGGGGGTTGTGCTGTAGGACTGAGAGGGGTGGCGGTGGGCAGTGAAGCCCCTCTGCCCCCTTTTGCAAAGTTTTATCGTGCCAGCCAGCTGCTTATTCCAGTCGCAAGAGCACAATAACCGAGGGAAGGAGGAAGAGAAGATGACATGGTGGGGGGTGCAGGAATGGGAGCAGGACACATGGAAGGGGGGGGGGGGGATTTGTGTGTCTCTGAGACAGAGAGAGAATGACACACACGCACGGAGGGAGATTAGGCCGGGGGTATTGTTCCTGTAAGGAGCAGAAGGCAGCGAGATGCTGAGATCTGCGTGTGTGTGTGTGTGTGTCTGTGTGTGCGGGAGAGCGTGCCACACTCCGGAAAGGGAGGATGCTGTGACACACACACGCCAGATGAGATGGAGAGCGCTGTTGGCGTACGAACCCGCCTGGCTGCCTCTGCCGCTGCTGCTGTGGATGGAAATGTGGTCCAGGCTGAGGAAGGCAGCCGCTATGCTTTTAGCATCCTTGCAAGTTTTGCTTTGATCTGCATCCTCTAGCTAGCCTGGAACTGAAGAGGCACGCGGCTAAGAAGGCCACAAGGTGGCTGAAATACTGGGGTGGAGGTGGGGAGCAGGAGACATCCTGGACAGGAAGGGGGCTGTATTATTTTACCAGTGGGTAGGGTTGCCAACCTCCAGGTTGTAGCTGAAGATCTCCCACTACTGCAACTGATCTCCAGGCGCCTGGAGAAAATGGCCGCTTTGGAAGGTGGACTCTATGGTGTTATGCCCCATTAAAGTCCCGCCCCTCCCCAAACCCTGCCCTCCTGAAGCCCCCCCCCCAAAAAATCTCTAGATATTTCCCTAGGGTAGATGAATCTGAAAAAGGAGGGGGGAGGGATTTCAATTAATACTTGGAGAGCTGGGGTGGAGTGGTGGATACAGTGGCAGACTAGTAAGTACACTGGGTGACCCAGGTTCGAATCCCCACTTATACTAGGGAAGCTCAGTGGGTGGCCTCAGCCCTGCTGCAAATCCTTGGCCTGGCCCTGGCCTACCTCATAAGGTTATTTCAAGAGAATGGAGAAGGGGAGAAGGGTGTCCTAAGCCACTTTGAGTCCCAACCATGGCAAGAAAAGCAGGATATAAAAAAATAAGGGCAAATGAAAGATTTGACATTCTCAGAGTTGGACTCAACAGAGACTGGGAGAGGTTAGCTCGCTGTAGAGAGTTCCCGGTTGTAAGCTGATCTGAGACTCCAAAGGGTGGTGTATAAACCAACTCCTCCTCCTCTTTGGGGGTATATACTCTGTCATCTGTTGGGGGTGTTGATTCTGACTGGGCCTTTCACTCTTTTGACTAGATCATGCTTTCCTTTTTTGCTCTACTTAGCAATGTAACATTCAAATTGTGGTGTTGGAGGAGAGTTTTATGGATACCGTAGACTACCAAAAAGGCAAATAAGTGGGTCCTAGACCAATTCAAGCCTGAACTCTCCCTAGAAGCTAAAATGACCATACAAGGCGATCATACATTGGTCACACTATACTTTGGACACACTATGGGAAGACAAAACTCACTGGAAAAGACAATAATGCTAGGAAAAGTTGAAGGCGGCAAGAAGGGAGGAAGACCCAACATGGCCTTACTCACGGCAGCCAGGGCCTTTAGTTTTCAAGACCTGAACAAGGCTGTTAAGGATAGAGTGTTTTGGAGGTCATTAATTCATAGGGTTGCAACTGGCCATTACCCTTATTGCCCGATGACAGAGGCTGTGCATTGTGTCCCTGTATACTGTCCCAGTGCTAATGTGTAAACGGGCTGGTGGAAGTGTGAGGGTGGGCATCAGGGAGATATTGTGAGGAAATACTGTAACAGTGTTAATGTTTTAAGCATTATTCTACTCTGCTCCGGTTAGACCTCACCTAGAGTGTTGTGTTCAGTTTTGGGCACCACAATTGAAGAAGGATATAGACAAGCTGGAACGTGTCCAGAGGAGGGCAACGGAGATGGTGAGGGGTTTGGAGACCAGGTCCTATGAGGAAAGGTTGAAGGAGCTGGGCATGTTTAACCTGGAGAGGAGATGAAGAAGACGAAGAGATTGGATTTATACCCCGCCCTTCACTCACTTGGAGTCTCAGAGCGGCTTACAAACTCCTTTTCCCTTCCCCTCCCCACAACAGACACCCTGTGAGGTAGGTGGGGCTGAGAGATCTCTTTCCCAAGCTGTCCTTGAGGGAACAGCTGGTACAGAGCTATGGCTTGCCCAAGGTCATCCAGCCAGGTGCAAGTGGAGGAGCAGGGAATCAAACCCGGTTCTCCCAGATTAGAGTCTGTGCACTTAACCACTACACCAAACTGGCTCTCTTAGAGATGACTGAGAGGAGATAGGCTAACCGTCTTCAAGTTCTTGATGGGCTGTCATATAGAGGATGGTGCAGAGCTGTTTTCTGTTGCCCCAGAAGGTCGGATCAGAACCAACAGATTGAAATTAAACCAGAAGACTTTTTGGCTAAACATTAGGAAGAACTTCCTGACAGAGCGGTTCCTCAGTGGAACAGGCTTCCTTGGGAGGTGGTGGGCTGTCCTTCTTTGGAGGTTTTCAAGCAGAGGCTTGATGGCCATCTGACAGCAAAGCTGATCCTGTGAACTGAGGCAGATTGTGAGAGGGAGGGCAGGAAGGGGTTGCATCAGTGCTGAGTTCTTATGGTCCTTTCTGACATGCCCAGGGAAATGCTGATTGCCACTTTGGGGTCAGGAAGCAATTTTTCTCCAAACCAGTTTGGCTGGGGATCCTGGAGTTTTTTTTGTCATCTTCTGGGCATGGAGCAGGGGTCACTGGGGGTGGGGGGGTGGGAGGTATTTGTGAATTTCCTGCATTGTGCAGAGGGTTGGAGTAGATAACCCTGGAGGTCCCTTCCAACTCTATGATTCTATGTCAGAAGTGACTTGACAGCACTTAACACACACAGCAATGTAACACACCCAACATTCTTGTGTTGCTGGACTGTTCAGCTTCATTCCATAATAGTGTCCTCCTTACATGTACAGAGACAGTAGTGTTTGTGCCTAACTGAGGGAGGTGGTTCACGCATCTGATGAGCTGCTGGTTTGCCAAACCACACACCACATACATTTGTCTTTAAGGTGCCCCAACATTCTTAGAAGTTTTGACTGCAGCTGAATGACCCGGAAATCTCCCTGGAATTTTTTACCCATGCAGCCACTTAAGAGGCAGGAAAACGGGATTGTGTGTTGGGGCCAAGGATGAAGCAAGGCCAGATTCCTGTCGCAAAACTGAACGTTTCCATTTTCTGGGATCCATTGGGGCAAAATGCCTTAATAGTATAAAAATGGGACTCCGCGATTCAAGCTTGAGTGGGGAGAGGGGTGCAGATCGCATTAGAATACAGAGGAGACAAATGGAGCTCCGTAAGTCTCGCTTGAGCAAAATCAATTTAGCCAGAGTTCCATTGAGGTCAAAAAGGCCCTTTGCTGTGTTGTGTGGTACCAAAGAGACCACACGGATTAGATTATTTGTGATGACACAAAAATCTGCTGGTGTCCGTGAGACAATTCCTAGTCGTGCATTAACAAGGTTGTAGAGCCAGAGTCTTTTCTTCTTCTCTTTTCCGCCAAGTCACAGCTGACATATGGCGAACCCATGGGGTTTTCAAGGCAAGAGAAGTTCAGAGTTGGTTTGCCATTGCCTGCCTCTGTGTGGCCACCCTGGACTTCCTGGGTGGTCTCCCCTCCCAGTACTAAGCAGGGCCAACCCTGCTTAGCTTCCAAGATCTGAGGAGATCAGGCTAGCCTGAGCCATCCAGGTCAAGGCCATCTCCTTTAGCCCCACAAAAATATTCTGTGTCCAAGCTGGGATATTTATTTACTTAGATATTTATACCCTGGGGATATTTCTTTCCTGGGGAACCCAAAGGCCTTACAGTGTCATTTCCCCCTCCTCCATTTTATCTTCACAACGACAGCCCTTTAGTGCAGGCTGGACTGAGAGCAACTGACTGACCCAAGGAGTCACTCAGTGAGCTTCCATGGCTGAGCAGGAATCCAGAGACATCGGGGATGTCATCCTTGGGCAGCAGCTGAAGCCCCATCGCCCTGAGAGGGCCTGCCGCTGGAGGGCAGCTGCAGTCATTGCATCCCACCCTCTTTCTCTGGGTGGTGCCCTGACCTGGATAGCCCAAGCTAGCCCGATCTCATCAGATTTCGGAAGCTAAGCACAGGGTCAGCCTTGACTAGTATATGGAAGGGCGACCTCCAAGGAATACCAGGGTCGTAATGCAGAGACAGGCTATGGCAAAACCATCTCTGCAATGTCTCTTGCCTTAAAAAAAAAAAACAAGTCTGGCTTGCTACCTAGTGCTGCATAATGCTAAAAGAGCTAGAACTTCCTGGCTGCCAGACAATCTTAGCGTCTCCTGGCTATTATACACACAATGCCATATGATAATTATTAATTATTTGTCTGGGTGGTAGAAGTAGTGGATTGGGACCCACTGGGAGGACCGGTGCTGCTCAACCCCCACCATCAGCAGGCAGACCACCTGCTTCTTCCCCCCGCCCCCGCCAGAGAGTCAGAAGGCAGACAGCTGTAGTTACTGCATGCCACTGTCCCCTGTTGAATCACTTGCCCAAGCAAACAGTTGTGGCCACCAGCAAAGAGCAGTTATGGCCGCGAGCAAAGAGCAAAGAGGAGTACAGCATCAGCTCGGCATGGAGAATGTCCCAGGTTCAGTCCCTGGCATCTCCAGCCGAAAAAAAGGATCGAGGACATACCGAAGGTCCCAGGTTCAATCTCTGGCACATCCAGCTAAACAAGGGGGATTGGGGACATACAGAAGGTCCCAGGTTCAATTCCCAGCATCTCCAAGTTAAAAAAAAAAGTTTTGGGGTAGGAGGTGTTGGGAAAGACCCTGAAACCCTGGAGAGCCCCTGCCAGTATTCCTTACATGCCCAGGGAACTGCTGGTCACCACTTTGGGGTCAGGAAGCAATTTTCTCCAGGTCAATTTGGCCAGGGATCCTGGAGGTTTTTTGCCATCTTCTGAGCATGGAGCAGGAGTAACTGGGTGTGGGGGGGGGAGGGGAGGTATTTGTGAATTTCCAGCGCTGTGCAGCGTTTCGGACTAGATGACCCCAGAGGTCCCTTCCGACTCTGTGATTCTAAGTAAACAATGCTGACCTTGATGATTCAATATAAGGAAGTTTCATGTGTTCACATGACTAGGCATAACATCTTCCAGGGTCTGAGTTCACTTGGGGACCCATGGATCTGGCTGAGGTGCCACCAGCAGCCTGTAGCAGCATACTTGTTGTAGCGAGCTGCTGAGTGCATGTTCTTGTGAATATAAAAATGGGTGTCCAGGGGAAATCTTTGACCAGAAGCCACAGTGGATTTCCACAGCCCTGCAGAAAGGGGCCTGCTGGACAGTATCTTGCTGAGCTCCCCCCCTTCCCAAGCTGCTGAGCTGCATCCACACAGAGAGAGGTATAGAGCACTTTCTTTGCACCACAGAGGCTCCTTAGACTGAACTTCCCGGGTCTCCAAGGATCTAGCAGAGCCAGAGAAAGCAGGCAGCAGTCGTCCAAGTAGCCTGTCTGAGTGGACCATGTGAGGCGCCACTAGGCAGATCAAGGGTTTGACACAGCAGAAGACAGTTTTGTATACCAGGCCCCAAAGCCCATGAGTCTTGCCTTTGGTTTTCCTCCAGTGCTGCTGGCAATTTCCCCATCCCTGGCATGGTAACTTGGCTAGCTGGTAACACTCACCAGCTAGACTCCACCTTCCTGCTGATGCTGGATCCTTCCTTCACATCTGAAGCTGCCTCATACTGAATCAGACCACTGGTCCCTCAAGGTCAGTACTGTCTCCTCAGACAGGCAGTGACTCTCCAGAGTCTCAGGCTGAGGTCTTTCACATCACCTACTGCCTGGTCCTTTCCACTGGAGATGGCCAAGGACTGAACCTGGGACATTCTGCATGCAAAGCAAATGCTCTTCCAATGAGCTACAGCCGCATCTCTTCCAGCTTGGGTTCCCTTGCTGTTCTTTCCTGGAGATTTGGGGCTGGAGCCTGTGGAGGGCACAGTTTAGGGAAGGGAGGGGCTTCAGTTGGATTGGATACAGTGCCCTAGAGTCCACCCTCCAAAGCAGCCATTTTCCCCTGGGGAATTGATCTCTATATCCTAGAGATCAGTTATAATTCTGGACGCTCTCCAGGCCTCACCTGGAAGTTGGCAACCATATTGGACTCTCAGCCCATGTAGCTACTCTAAGAAGAAAACATGCACTGGACCAGCATCCCGACTTGGTACAGGACAGTTTCATACACCTGAGCGGGCCCCAGCGAGACTGGATCCTGTCCAGAACTTGTGTGCAGAACAAGGGTCCGGCCCTCGAACTCGTCACATGCTGATAAAGAAGCCACTGCCCTTCAGCTTGGGTGCAGTGTGGTTTAGAAACCTCTGGTTCAGATCTCAGTCCAGGGTGCCTGGGGGGGAGGGGCTTACTTCAGCACCCCAGTCTTCTTAAAGCCTCACTCCAGCCTACATAGGGATGCCAGCCTCCAGGTGGGACCTGGGGATCCGGGGATCCACCGGAATTACTGCTGATATCCAGACTACAGAGATCACCTCCCCTGGAGGAAATGGAAGGTTTGGAGGATGGAGACTCTATGGCACCCCACTGAGGTCTCTGTCCTCCCCAGGCTCCACCCCCAGATCTCCAGGAGTTTCCCAACCTGGAGCTGGCAACCCTACACCCCATCCCCTGCCTGTGGCCAGGGAATGCCTCACAACCCTAACCCTACGTCATCTGCAATGTGAGGCTAATACCAGCCTGACTTAGAGGTTGCCGTGAGAGTTACCAGGCTGAGGTGCACGAAATGCTTTGAATCCTCTTAAATGACCAGCATTAGTGAGGCCCCCCTTTTTTTGCATACAAGAGCATGGCAATTTTGCTTTGGCATCTAAAAGGTGATAAAAAGGATGCCAAGAAAACATTTCTAGGAAGGGCTTGGCAACTGACGGAAAGGTGGGGGAAGGCAGCATCCCGGGAGAAAAACTAAAAAGAGAAACAAGGCCTCGGCTACTTACTGGAAGTTCTGACCTTAGAGTTCCTGGCTGTTCCTAGAACCAGGGGTCATTTCGTAGAAAAAGAGGTGCAGGAGCTCATTAGCACAACTCATTAGCATAACTCATTTGCATTTGCCACGCCCCTTGACATCACCAGAAGTGTGTCAGAAGGCAAGAAAGAAAGGAGAGAGAGAAAGAAAGAGAGAAGGAAGGAAGGAAGGAAGGAAGGAAGGAAGGAAGGAAGGAGACAGCTACTAATCCAAGCCTCAGAAATACCACTCTTCTGGGAGGATAGCTTCAGTGGTGGCTGAAGCCTTCAGAAGGCTGGTTGGAGGAACAAGGACCTTTCCAGGGGACGGGGTCATTTTGCTGCAGCCATGACACAAGCAGGCATTCCCCCACTGGGGGGGGGGGGGGGTTGGCTGGCACCAACTCCCGGAGCTGAGCTCCCCCGAGCTCCTGCTCGAAATGACCCCTGCCTAGAACTATCCTTGTCACTTTCAGTTAGCGCTAGGAACCGTCAGAATTCTATGGCCAGAACTTTCTGTAAGTATCTAAAGTCTTATTTTGCTTTTTAATGCTTCTCCACCAGTTGATTTCCCCCCCCCCCCCCCAACTTTGGCCCCAGTTTCCACCTGTCAATCAGCTGAGCATTGGCTGGCATGGGCTTCAATTGGCGGGAGGTAGTCCCACCATAAGCAGGCAAATGGGAACCTTATTCCACAAAGAGGGTGCTACCCCCGCAAAGGCCCTGTCACCACTTGCCTACACTCTAACAGCAAAGGTACCTGGAGAGAGTGCTGTGGAGGGTGGCGCTCAGTTTGAATCCTTCCCTGACATCCCTTGGATAACTGATTCAGGTCCTGCTATGAGCTCAACAAGTCATGACCTCCACACTCCAGGCTAATTCTGAAGGTCATCCGCTGGGGTAGGGTAACAAAGGGAGAGGCCTGCTGCATTCATACCTTGCTTGAGAGTATCCCTGAAACCACAGGTTGTGAAAACCAGAATCTTGAAGTGCACATGAAGCTGCCTGACACTGAATCAGACCAGCAATCTATCAAGGTCAGTATTGTCTGCTCAGACTGGCATTGGCTCTTCAGGGTCACAGGTGGCAGTCTTTCACATCACCTGCTGCCAGATCCTTTAACTGGAGATGCCGAGGGTTGAACTTGGGACCTTCTGCATGCCAAACAGAGGCTCTTCCCATGAGCCACAGCCCCTCCTTAGATAAGCATATGGAGCAGAGATCCATCAGTGGCTGTTAGCCACAAAGTGTAGATAGGATTCTCAGTCTGGGGGGAGTGATGCTCTGTGTTCTTGGTGCTTGGGGGGGGGGGGCAACAGTGGGAGAGCTTCTAGTGTCCTGGCCCCACTGCTGGACCTCCTGAGGGGACCTGATGTTTTTGGCCACTGTGTGACACAGAGTGTTGGACTGGATGGGCCACTGGCCTGATCCAGCATTGGCTTCTCTTATGTTCTCCTCATTCTGGCCCAGCAAGGAAATACTTACATTTTTAGAAAAAGCATGAAATAAATTGTTGGTGCTCAGGTCTATCAGCAGCTATTAACCATGATAACCAAGGACAGAATCTCCAGGTCCAGAGGCACTGCACCTTGGAACCGCAGTCCAGAGGGGAGGAAACAATTGGGGAGAGCCAGTTTGGTGTAGTGGTTAAGTGCGCGGCCTCTAATCTGGGAGAACCGGGTTTGATTCCCCACTCCTCCACTTGCACCTGCTGGATGACCTTGGGCAAGCCATAGCTTTGTCACAGCTGTTCTCTCAAGGACAGTTGTCTCAGAGCTCTCTCAGCCCCACCTACCTTACAGGGTGCCTGTTGTGGGGAGGGGAAGGGAAAGGAGACTGTAAGCCGCTCTGAGACTGCAAGTGAAGGGTGGGGTATAAATCCAATCTCCTCCTCCTCTTCTTCTTCTTCTTCTTCTTCTTCTTCTCATTCAAATGAAAGGGTTTTCCACTTGAGGATGAGCAGGGCTGGTAAGCTACTGGGCTTTCCTTAGTCAGTGTGCGCTTCTTTCCCCCCCTTCCCAGGAGGTGTGAGGAGGGAGGTATTCCATTTGGCTTCATCCTTAACCCACATTTTAAGGTGGCCCATCTTTTAAACCAGGGCTGTTCCCCAGTTAAAGAAATGTCAGTGATTAATCTGGATGAGCTTTACAATGCAGTCCTAAGCAGAGTTATACTCTTCAAAGACAACTGATTTAGCAGAAGGTAACTCTGCTTAGGATTGCACTGTTAGTGAATTTTTTTTAGGACGGGCTTGCTCAAGATAACAAACCAAGAGTTCTAGCAGTTCTCAGAACAGGCATACTTCTTCTTCTTCTTCCGTTTGTGGGCTTCCTCAGAAGCAACTGATTGGCTCCTACGGATAAGAGGATGCTGGACTAGATGGACCCCTTCATTGGATCCTGCAGGGCTCTTCTTGTATTTGGGAAGTGAATGAAGTGCTTTTAAAGCAAGAGGTGGGTGTCTGTGTAGCGCCGAACAAGGCCTCCGTCTCTGCCGATACACCCGCTTGCAAGTAGTATTCTGTCCCATCCCTGCACCAACTCATCACGCACCCGGGCAAAGAAAGGAACTCTTTCAGGCTGTGCCTCGCCACCGTAATGAATCTGGGAGGAACGAGGACGAGCGTTATAAATATTTATCCATCCCTCGTTGTCTGCCTGCTCTGTGTCACTAATGAAGCATCCTTATTAGTCTCCAATAATCCCCGCCAATTTTTTTTTTTTGCATTTCACCATACTACTCTTTTTTTCTCCTTACAAATTCTGTTCATCTATTCCCCACTCCCCCCCCCCCCTTCCCCATCTCTGGCCTGGCACAGCTTTAATCCCTAACATGAAAGGCGCTGAAGCTCAATCCCGCTCTCTGTATGTGTGTGTGCGTGCATGAGAGAGAGAGAGAGAGAGAGAGCAGCCAACTTTCCACCTCCTTAGCCCTTCTCCTTAATTCCAGATGTACAAGGCCTGGTGGTAAGTGATGCACGAGCGAGAGGAAATCACTCTGCTCAAAATCGAAGGCCATCCTGCCTTCACAGCTCCTGCAGAGCGTTCCAGGGCTGAGTGAGCTTCAGGAAAAGTGCTGTTTCTGGGCTGAGCTGTCATTTTAGATCAGCACTGGCAACCCTTGGCACACGTACCCAACAGCAGCACATCAGACCATTTTGTTCGGCATGCCAGTTCTTGGCCCAAGCAACCATGGTAAGCCCCTGAGGCCCTGGCAGCAGTGCTAGGTTAGCAGGGTGGGAGTAGGCAGCGGGCATGGCGTGTGCCCAGTGTTGCCTCTAGGACCAGGGCATTTACCAGCTGGGACTAAGGCCAACCCCAGAGGTTTGGGCAGTGTCACTTGGACTAGGGTTGCCAGCTCTGGGTTGAAAAAGTCACAAGTCACAGCTGACCTGTGGTGACCCCAGAGGGTTTTCAAGGCCAGAGACATTCGAAAGCGGTTAGCCATTGCCTGTCTCCACATAACTACTCTGTTATTCCTTGGTGGTCTCCCATCCAGAAGAAGAAGAGATTGGATTTATATCCCGCCCTTCACTCACTTGGAGTCTCAGAGCGGCTTACAAACTCCTTTTCCCTTCCCCTCCCCACAACAGACACCCTGTGAGGTGGGTGGGGCTGAGAGAGCTCTTTCCCAAGCTGTCCTTGAGAGAACAGCTGGTACAGAGCTATGGCTTGCCCAAGGTCATCCAGCCAGGTGCAAGTGAAGGAGTGGGGAATCAAACCCGGTTCTTCCAGATTAGAGTCCGCGCACTTAACCACTACACCAGACTGGCTCTCCACATGCTACCCACGAACAATCCTGCTTAGCTTCCAAGATCTGACTGGCTCAAGCTAGCCTGGGCTATCCAGGTCAAGGCGTCTCTTACCTAGGAATGTGCAAATTGTGTGTGTAAAGTGCTGTCAAGTTGCAGCTGACTTGTGGAGACCCCAGCAAGGGCTTTTATGGCAAGTGAGAAGTGGATGGGGATTGCCCTTGCCTTCCTCTGCAAAGTTTTCCTTGGTGGTCTCTCCTCAAAGTACCGACCCTGCTTAGCTGCCGAGATCTGACAAGATCAGGCTATACCATGTATAAATTAGGGGTTTTTTTTAATTTTTGGTTTCAGAATTCCATTCTTTTATTTGGTATTTTCCTATTAAATTTTGTCATGTTCGTTTTTGATTCTGTTGGTTTTCACGGGGACTTTGGCCTGGGACTTCTTCCATTTGGTCAGGCATTGTACCACTCATTAAAAGGATCCTCACTGCCTGCTTTTGGATGAATTAAGGAAAAGGGGGCCTACTTTAGTGGCCACAGAAGGCCAAACGCAGCGAGGCAACAAAAGGCAAAATGAACGAGACAAACACTGTTCATTTCTTCAGCGTTATTTCCATTCAGTTTTGCTGCCTTGAACAGATTTAATGAAGAGGTCTTTCTTCTATTCAGTTTTTTATTAGTTTGGAAATGAATGCGCGACCCTGTTCTGAATTCCAGATGCTGGGGACAGACAAGGACTGAAGATAGTGGTCACTCCCACATGTGAGCTTTCTGGCTGCCGTCGAGAGCAGGGTGCCAGGCTGCAGGGGCTGAGAGGTCTGATCCAGCAATTCATACCTCTTATCTTTATACCTAACAGAGAACTGCATTTGAATTTCTGTTCTGCTACACATGAATAATGCAGAATAGATTGCAGAAGAGAAACTGAATCTACATTCTTGCCACGCTGGGATTTGGATATTTGTTGTAGATTGATTTAAGCGTAACCCGATCTTCTTTTCAACAGGGGAACACTTTGGATCTTTGCCCGTTTCGATTTTCAGGTCTGAATTAGTATCTTCCATGGGATCAACAAGCCCGATACCGTCAGATCTCAAAAGCTAAGCAGGGTTGACTCTGGCAAGTATTTGGATGGGAGACCTCCAAGGAATACCAGCAGTTGGGAGGACGGGGGCAGGCTATTCAGCCACCTCTCTGAATATCCTCCAGACTCCCCAATAGGGGTCAGTCACCAAAGGTCAAAATGACTTCCAGGTGCACACACACACACAAATGCAAAAAATACTGCCCAAACATCATTATTCTTAAAAAATAAGACGGATTGTTCTGTTTTTCCCAATCTTGATCTGGATAGTTTGCCCACCCCGCACCCAACCTGGCTACTGCTGCTTCTGTAGGTTGTTCCTCCTTCCTGAATTAGCCAGATGGGCAACTCCACCCAATCGGGGATCCCATGCTGAACAGGTGGGCAGCCCAAAAGCCTGTCTGCAGAACTGTGATGACAGTACTGTGGACATTGGTCATTCAAATCGCAGCTTTGTGTATGTTGCCTCGGAAGGCGAATGAGGGCAGTTGAGGAGTGTGATTTTCAGTGAACAACAGCTTGTCTTTTGGTCACAGAAAAACAGCCCGTTCATTCCAGACTCGCTCCAAGTTCAGCCTTGCCGGCAAATCGCCTTTAGAAAGGGATGTGTGCCAAGGTTGATAATGACGTTTAATGCCCGCTCCCTATGACGCTTGACCCGTTAACGATTTCCTTGATCTCTGAGCAGATTGTGCCAGCTTGCAGACCTTCCGAGGGCTCTGCCGTCACACATGCAGTTGGCACTGCCCTCTGCTGGCAGTATATCCCGGTACCCAGTTGTATCTCAGAGTGACTATATTGGGTGAGGATTCTGTGCACGGATTTGATTTTTATTCCCAGAGTTTAGCCTTGGACTATCAAAATGAGGCTGTACATTCCTTTGTAGCTACAAAAAGAGGACAGTTTGTCCTTTTGCTGATGGGCAAATAATCTGCCCACCCTGAGTAATATCTTCAGGAACATCCCCTCCCATGCAAACCTCTCTGCAGATCTTATTATTTGTCTTTTTGAAAATTAAAATACTTAAATCCTTCGCACCAAAGGGGTCTCAAAGCACCTTCCTGTCTGCTGGAGCCCAGTTCCGTATTCTACACATACACTTGTATATACAACACCACACCCTTTCCACTATTGTGTGATGGGTGGCTGCTCAAGATTGGGCATGCGATGCTTTGGGGTCTAAACTGTGGAATTCCCTTCTCAGAGGAAATTAGTCAGGAGTTCAGTGACCACCTGAAAAGCCTAACAAAATTCATTCCAATGTAAGCCTTCATGGCTCGTTCATCTTGCATCGGATGATGTGAGCTCTGACTCGTGAAAGCTAATGCTAGAATGCATTTCCTTGGTTCTTAAGGTGCCACTGAACTTCGGTTTAATTTTGCTGTGACAGACTAATGCATCTATCCCTCTGGAATGGTTCCCTCCCTAGGGAGGCTTGCCTGGCATCCTCTGTTTAGATTACAGGTTATTTCCTAGGCACTGTAAGAACATAAGAGAAGCCAATGTTGGATCAGGCCAGTGGCCCATCCAGTCCAACATTCTGTCACACAGTGGCCAAAAACACCAGGTGCCCTCTGGAGGTCCAGCAGTGGGGCCAGAACTCCAGAAGCCCTCCCACTGTTGCCCCCCCCCCAAGCACCAAGAAGACAGAGCATCACTTGCCCCAGACTGAGAGCTCCTATATACACCTTGTGGCTTATAGCCACTGATGGACCTCTGCTCCATGTTTATCTAATTCCCTCTTGAAGCCGTCCATGCTTGTAGCCACCACCTCCTCCTGTGGCAGTGAATTCCACGTGAGTGACGGAGCATGTTTTGCAGGCAGAATATTGCAAAGTTCTGATCCTCTCCATTTCCACTTAAAAGGTAACAGATTGCAAGTGCTGGGAAAACCGTTTCCCTCTGTGAGACCCCAGAGAGTTGCTGCCAGTCAAGCCATTCTGTACCGCTTCCTGTTTTTATGGTGTTGCTGTTTTTGTTGTGGTTCCTAACAGTGTTATTATTGTATGGCCAGTAGGGTGGACAGCAGGATATCAGTGTTGTGAATCAATAAATACATAACACCCATCCCCACTAGCTCTTTTCCCTCCGATGCTTCTATTCCTGTTATACAGATATTTACAGTGGAAGGAGGAGGAGTTTTTGTACCCGGCTCTTCACTACCCAAGGAGTCTCAGAGCAGCTTGCAATCTCCTTTCCTTCCTCTCCCCACAACAGACACCCTGTGAGGTAGGTGGGGCTGAGAGAGCTGTGACTGACCCAAGGTCATCCAGTTGGGCTTCATGTGGAGGAGGAGCAGGGAATCAAACCCAGTTTTTCAGATTAGAGTCCACTGCTCTTAACCACTACACCACATTCACTCTCTGTAAGAGCACTGAAATTGATATAGAAATTGTTCCAAATCTCCTATTCCTTGACACCATCATCAGCCAAAAGGGCGCCACCACTAATAACAACTAAAGCCACCAACAACAACTAAGGCCCCTTACTAATGCCTCAGCCTGTGATACTTTGGACTTCAAATGTGGCCACGTTCTGCTGTTATTCCAACACTAGTAGACCGTACCATCGCCAGCATTTTATCAGCATTTATCAGCACTTTATCTCAAATTGTGATTTATTTATGTTATGAGTTTTATTGTACTATATTGTGTTTTAACATATTTATTGTAAAGTATTTTAGCTTTTGTTGTAAGCCGCCCTGAGCCTGCCTTGGCGGGGAGGGCGGGATATAAATTAAACAAACATACAAACAAATAAATAAACTGCAGTCAAGGAATTAGAAGGGGACTGAGACAAGGGCAGCTATAAAGGAACTAGAAGAGATCCTTAAGTGTAAGGGTGTGTCACCAGTAACCAAGCTCAAGATTATTCATGCCATTGTATTCCCCATTACTATATATGGGGATGAAAGTTGTACAGTGAAGAAAGCTAACAGGAAGAAAGTTGATTTTTTTGAAATATGGTGCTGGAGGAGAGTTTTACAGATATAGTGGGCAGTGTTCCCTCTAAGCTGAGTTAGTGTGAGCTAGCTCACAGTTTTTTAGCCTCCGGCTGACACATTTTCGTCTTAGCTCAGGAAGGATGACTCCAGAGCAAACTAATTTATGCAGTAGCCAAATTGCTCGCTCACAACTTTAATGCCAGCAGCTCACAAAGTAGAATTTTTGCCTACAAAACTCCAGAGCTTAGAGGGAGCATTGGTGGACTGCCAAAAAGACAAAGAAGTGGGTTGTAGATCAAATCAACCTTGAACTCTCCCTAGGAGCTAAAATGACTAAACGAGGCGATTGTACTCTGGTCACATTATGAGAAGTCGAGAGTCACTGGAAAAAAACAAAAATACTCGGAAGAGTGGAAGGCAGCAGGAAAAGAGGAAGACTCAACATGCGATGGATGTACTTTGAAGATCTGAACAAGGCTGTTAACCAGAGGACATGTTGGAGGGCATTAATTCATAGGGTATCAGAAATGACCTGATGACACTTAATACACACAGGAGCATCTGGGAAATCTCACCTTTCCTTTTTAAAAATAATCAGCAGGTTTCTAGTCCCCATAAATGTGAAGGAAATCTGAGAAGCCAGAAAAGGTGGGATGGAAAGGAACAAAGCAGGGCAGGGGGTTTCATTGTGCAGTCCTATGCAGACTCACTTTGGTCTAAACCTATTAATTTCAATGAGTTTAGGCTGGAGTTAAGCCCGCATAGGATTGCACTGTCAGTGGTCCTTGCCCCTCCTTATCGGGATCAGAAGTGAAAAATATTATGCAACAGCATGCTTCATTTGCATGATGTAAGTAAGCGGTAAAAGTTAAATAGGTGGACTTCCTGTTCACAGTAGGCATGCAGGAATGACATTCTCTCCTCTCTGGATTTGAACTTTAATTTAAAATTCCAGACAGCCAGGTTCCTGACCACTGTTCAGAGACGTGACAAGAGCCTGCCTTCAGTTTTGTACATCTCGCTGTAACGAGGTAGTGCTGCAGCGGCTGTGTAAGGTCACAATGGGTGGCTGGTTGTTGTTGTTGTTAATTGCTTTTCCTGGTAGTACAAGCATGGGACAGACTGTCTCTGACCAGGTTGCATCCTTTATGTGTCCCAGACAGGGAGGGGCAGAGGAGCAGGTGAGCTGCGGTTTGAGGGCAGACGTCTGCTGAAATTGATCGGGTGTGGATAGAGCAGTGACAGGGAAAGCCTTGCAAGGTGGTTGCCCGGCAACCGAAACGCCTGATGCCAAGAAAGCCGAGAAGCAGGAGAGGGAGGCAGGCCGGAGGGAGATGAATGGGTGTTGTGAATACAACTGGTGGTGGAGCATAAACCGTGCAGTGGTTTGAGAGAGAGGAGAGGCCTGGGTGCAAATGTCAGTATCAGCTGTGGCAAAGCTCGGCCTGCTCGGCCAAGGGAACGGTGATGCTTCTTTGCTCCCTGATTGCCAGAGACCCCTCCCATTGCTCTGGCATCGCAAAGCAACAGAGGAACAACCGCTCGCCTCTCCCTCCGCCATCCTCAGGGCCAGCCTTATCAGTAGGCAGGCAGAGGCAGCCGACTTCCGTAAAGGCCTGCAAACTGCCACTCGACTGCTTTTCCACCCTCCCCACCTGCCCTCAAAACAAAAAAGACTTCCACCTAGCCTCAGCCAGGGCTCCTGGCCTGGTGGAACACACTCCCTCTTGAGATCAGGGCCCTGCGGGATTTATAACAAATCCACAGGGCCTGTAAAATGGAGCTGTTCCGCCAGGCCTTCAGTTGAGGCGGTGGACGTCCAACCATTTCAGCCTCCCCTGCTCATATGGCCCTAATTAACGGCCCCTCAGTGCTATAGAAATCTGCACAGCACTCTCCGGCGAATCGGATGCCTATTGATCACGTAGCTGCATCTATACAGGAGGCATTCTGGACTTCCACAAACTGGTCTGCCATCTTCTTGAAGTGATTTTAATCTGTTTTTAAATTGTGTGTTTTAGCATTCTTATTATGATAATTTTTTGTAACACTGTTGTGATGTGTCTGTGGTGACTGCCCTGAGCCCGCTTGCAGCATAAGGGTGGGATACAGATCAAACCAATTAAAAAAAAGTGGGGTGAAGCTGACGCTCCGAATCCCCTGGTGTATGGGGAGAGAGAAATTTGGATTTACGGCTTCAACTCCAACCAAACTCCATCTGTTTCTAATCTTAATCCAAAGGGACTGACAACAAGAGAGCCACTTTAAGAGACTGTCTGAGACAGTATTAATTTATTATTTATTAAAACATTTATATTGTACCTTTCCTCATAGAATCATAAAGTTGGAAGGGACCTCCAGGGTCATCTAGTCCAACCCCATGCACAATGCAGGAAATTCACCGATACCTCCCCCTCTACACACCTAGTGACCCCTGCTCCATGCCCAGAAGATGACAAAAGATCTCCAGGATCTCTAGGGTTGCCAAGTCTGGGCGGGAAAATACCTGGAGACTTTGGGGGTGGAGCCAGGAGAGGGCGGGGTTTGGGGAGGGGAGGGGCCTCAGCATGATACAATGGAGTCCACCCTTCAAAGCAGCCATTTTCTCCAGGGGAGCTGATCTCTGTCAGCTGGAGATCAGTTGTAAAAGCGGGAGATCCCCAGGCCCCACCTGGAGGCTGGCAGCCCTAAGGATCCTCAGCCAAATTGGCCTGAATAAAAATTGCTTCCTGACCCCAAAGCGGCAATCAGCATTTCCCTGGGCATGTAAGAAAGGGGCCACAAGAACTAAGCACCGATGCTCCCTCTCATGATCTGCCTAAGTTCACAGAATGAGCTTCACTGTCAGATGGCCATCTAGCCTCTGTTTGAAAACCTTCAAAGCCTGTTCCACTGAGGAACCACTCTATCAGGAAGTTCATCCTAATGTGTAGCCAAAAAGTCTTCTGATTTAATTTCAACCTGTTTAAAACCAGATTAAAACCATTTTCAACTGAAAACCCCAAATCTCTCCCACATCCCCCACCCCCTTAGAAGATCCCTGCCAAGTCAGACTACCTTGAAAGCCTGGCAAGCAGGCAGGCCTTGCGGCGCCTCCTGAAGTCCTCCAAGAGCCCCCCTTCAGGGAGCCCATTCCACAGAGGTAGAGCCACGATGGAAAAAGCCCAGGCTCTGGTGGATGCCAGATGGGTCACTCTAAGTGGTGGGGTAACCAGCAAATGTCTGCCTGGTGACCATAGTTGTGCCCAGAAACATAATGGAAGGAGATTCAGTTGGGTAGCTGTGTTGATCTGAAGTAACAGAAGAGAGTTTGAGTTCAGTGTCACCTTTAAGACCAACAAAGTTTAATTCTGGCTATAAGCTTTTGCGTGCATATGCACTAGGGCTGCCAAATCCCCCCGGGCGGTGGGGATTCCCCCGCTAAAGAGGTCCCCAATCCACTGGTCTGGATTCGGCTGGCGGGGGAAAACCCACCCCCGAAATGACCTTGCCCAGAAGTGACGTCATCACGCTGGGCACGTTGCAGGGCGACGCTCTAGTAATCGCCCTGAAAACGCTATGGTACCATAGATGACCTCACTTCCGGGTGACGTCATCGCAGGGCACGCGCACTTCGTGCACGCGCGAGGGCCCCAGACCAGGGCCAGGACTCCCCTGCCGGGAATGGTAAGTGACTTGGCAACCCTCAGTGCACACTTCTTCAGATACCTGTAGACAATATTGACCTTGATGGACCAAGGGTCTGGTTCAGTATAAGGCAGCTTCATGTGTTCCTGTGTGTCGTGTGTGTCACGTATCATATATCTTGCCCAATGTTTTAATTGTTTTTATTCGTGTGTGTTTTCTTTCATTGTGTGGGTATTTTAACTTGGTTTTATGTGTTTGAATGTTGTAGTTTTTTGTTTGGACAGTTTTAAAGACGTGTTTTATAAGATACATTTCTAATCAGTTAGCCTCCTTTGTGGCCCTGATGAGCGCAGGATGGTGGGTATACATTTTGTAAATAAATAAATGAGCGGAACCTGAGAGTCCTATAAGAGCTTTGGGAAGGTCTCCCCAGTTTCCCTGAATAAGGTATGTGGACGGAGCACATGTGGAAATCCTTTCTGGTGCTTCTGACCTGCTTTAAAAGAGAACTGATGCCCAAGCAATCATGCATGGGTCATGGGCATCTTGCAAACCTCTGAGCCGGTGCCAGACTAGATTGGCACAGATCCCTTTTGTGCCCGCTGCCAGCTTATCTGCAGTGCCTTTAATTAATGATGAGAGAATGGGAAAGATGTAGCACTGCCAATCAGCAGGAGTGCCTGGAATGAAAGCGGGGAAGGTGCCCTGAAGCCACAGCGGAAATACGGGACCGTGTGTTCCTCTGTGTTTGTGTACAGTCCTTCAACGGGGTGGCTGGCTTGGCACCCCATGTTCCCGGGCTATCCCCTCGTCTCCCCCCTTTTGGGACCCATGTGTTCCGTCTTAATTAGCTTCTCGTATTAATTTGGCAAATAAAAGGAGCCCTCATGTGTTCAGGCTGCTGAATTAATTATTCCCCGAAATGCAGGACTGTTAAAGGCGCAAACGTACTTGCAGAGTAGGCTGAATGGCAGGAAGTGCAAGCAATAATCCAGAAGGTCTTCTGTCTTTCAGATACAACGTGATTCTTTAGACTGGGGGACAGCAACTGGAAGCTCCTAGATTATGTCCAATGACTTAAGAGGCTCAGCCTCCTGCCCTCAGAGCTCCAGAGGCAAAAGATGCATGGACAACATGGCATTTGCCACTTTCTAGGAGGTGGTAGGGTTCAGTCACGAAACTCCCAACCCACATTTCCAAGTGGCCTTCCAAGAAAAGTCCTTGCTGGCCATCTGTTGATCACACTTTTCTCCCACTCTTCCTCTACGGTGGTGTACGTGGTTCTCCTTCCTTCCGTTTTAGCCTCACAACAACAACCCTGCAAGGTAGGCTAGGCCCGAGGTCACCCAGTAACCTTCCATGGCAGAGTGGGGATTCGAACCTGTGTCTCCCAGATCCTAGCCCGACACTCTCGCCACTGGGTCACACTGTCTGTGCATGTCCTTTCTCCATTTTACAGGGCTTGGGGACAAGTTTGAATTGGGGAGGGCAACCTAAAGCAGGACTGCTGCTCTGCACAGTTGCAGACAAGGTTGGCAGCCTCCAAGTGGGCCCGGAGAGCTCCTAGAATGACAACTGATCTTCAGGCTGCAGAGGTTGTTCCCCTGGAGAAAATGGCTGCTTGGGAGGGTGGACTGCATGGTGTTATACCCTGCTGAGGTCCCTCTCCAAACCCTGCCCTCTCCAGGCTCCACCTCCAAATCTCCAGGAATTTCCCAATCTGGTATTGGCAGCCCTACATGCAAAAAGCAGCAGCCCAATTAGTGTGTCGGTCCCTGAGAACAGATCTATTTTTTCGTGTGTGTGTGTGTGTGTGTGTGTGTGAGAGAGAGAGAGAGAGAGAGAGAGAGAGAGAGAGAGAGAGAGAGTGTACACACCTGGAAGTCATGGCGCCCTCTGGTGATTGACCCCTATTGAGGGGGGCTGGAGGATACTCAGAGAGGTGGCTGAATAAAGCCTGCCCATCCCTTCCGACGGCTGGTATTCCAAGGAGGTCTCCCATCCAAGTACTTGCCAGAGTCAACCCTGTTTAGCTTCCGAGATCTGACCAGATCGGGCTTGCCTGGGCTATCCAGGTCAGGGCACCTGAGAGCAGATCTACTTAGGAATTAGCAAGAGAGATGGAGTTGTTGCTTCGGATGTCCAGTTGCAACCAAGAGTGTTCTGGCCTGGTGTTAAATACTGGGTTCTGGATGCATTGCAGTGATCAGCTCTAGTTTATTTAGTGATTTCAGGAACACTACAAGGACCGAATCCAGGGTTGGCTGCCCTGTTTATAAAGCATGCAAAGACCACACCCTAACACACCCCACTCCCAACAATAGGCGATTTACACAATACTCCATCTCTATTGGCCCACTCCTGAATCCAGGTAAGCTATTGTTCTGGGGTAACAAGCTCAACCCGTTCCAGGTGCTAGCTCAGGGATGACTCATGCTCAGTACACAACACCTGGCATGTCAAAGAAGCTACTGGCTTCTCCATCCCCAAAATCCAGAGCTAGAATCAAAATCTAAGACCTCAGCTGGGAATCTAATCTGGGACATCTCTTGGGAACCTCTTTTGTCTCATTTTTATCCTCTAAGGAGTCCAGAGCGACGTATACAGGGTTCACTCCTGCTGTTTCATCCTCACAGTAAACCTGTAAGATAGGTTGCAGGAAGGGGGGTGGGGTGGAGAGAGAGAATGAGAATGAGTGAATGACTGGCCCAGGTTCATCACAGTGAGGTATAAGGCCACAGTCTAGCCTCCAAAGAGCCATTTTCTCCAGAGGAACTGATGTCTGTCATCTGGAGACACGGGGTGTAATGCCTAGAGATCTCCAGGTCCTGCCTGGAGGATGGCCATCTCAGGGCAAAGAGCAGCCATCTAGTTGGTGTACTGTGCCACACTGACTTGCTAAATCTGGGACACCACACAAGCCTGGGTGCAGACGACATGCATTTATACATCCTCTCATGTCAGGCTACGATCCATGTTGATGATATTCTCACAGGGCCGGACTCTGCACAGTCTGGCACTACCTTTGCAAAACTGGATTCTCCTTGTAGGGCTTCCTGGTGGAGTTCTTGTCTTGACATTCATCAGCGCCAAGGCCTTTGAAGGCCGGCTTTCCAATAAATGCTGCCCTGCCCCCCACCCCAGATATGTCTACATAAGCATTTATGTGTAAAACCCTTCTTGTCCTGCCCCACGAGCGGAATATTCACCCTGCCTACTCAAGGCACTGTGTATTGTGCTCTAAAAAAGGCCTCATGCCCAATTCTGGACCAAGGAAAGCTGAAGCGACTCGCAATGGATTTGCATAAAATTATGCAATTGAACAAAATATGCAAATTGAGCAGCTTTGCATACCTCCAGCAAAATTAAATAGACTTGCACGGGTTTCCTCATGTTTCCTCAGTTCATACTGTAGTTTTTACTGTTTTTGTTTATGTGTTTTCTTTGGCTGCTCAGGGAATTCAGGAAGTCGTGGCATTTAAGATGTACAAATGTACCCTTTTGGTTTGGGGGGGGGGCTTGGAGGGGTGTGCACTGCTGTTGTGAGCCTTTTTGTTCCACCCCTGTTCATCACTGGTGTTCCTGGTGTGTTGTATTCTTATATGCCATTAACACAAAGATCTTGCCGAGAGATACAACTGATTTCCACAGAGAAAAATTAGTAGGATGATCCAGAAATTGATACGAGGTGGCAGGGAGGGCAAGTGTTGCAGGCTTGGTCAAAATAAGGGTTTTCACATTGAACCACAGGGAATGAAAAATACAGTAGCACCGCTAACTAGAGCCTGCACTGTCCACCCACTGGGAATCTTATTAAGGTAGCTATCTCCCTAGTTCATAAGACTTCTACAGGAACTGCCCACACCCCCTCAGGTACACCTCAGCACCCAGTGCTTGTCATGCCAGTGTCAGGTTCTACCTACGGCCTTCTGGGAAGAAGAACCCTCCCAACCCCCAGACGGATTTATGCTGATCAAAGAAGATTTCCAGGCTTCTCTCCAAGCCCTGGGCTCATACTAGGCCATTTCAGCTTTTCACATACAAAGTGGGTATAGGAACCCACACCATGTCTAGATTGCAGTCCTTAGAGACCAACAAGAATGTTGACGCATAAGCTTTCAAGAGAGTCAGAGCTCCCTTCGTCAGATGCCAAGGTCTGCCTGTCTATGGGGTTTTAAATCCTAGGATGTAACTGTCCCTTAAAACCACAGCTGCTGCAAACCCCCGGACAGAAGCATCCCGGAGAGTCTATCAATGTGTTATGCTTTCCTGGGTCCATCTGAGGCCTGGGAATTCCGGAACAGATTAAAGGAAGTCCTTCTTCACCCCAAGAGTGATGAACACATGGAATTCACTGTTGCTGAAGTGGGGGTGGCTACAAGCACTGACAGCTTCAAGAGGGAATAAACATATGGAGCAGGGGTCCATCAGTGGCTATTAGCCATAAGGTATAGATAGGAACTCTGAGCCTGGGGCAGTGAGGCTCTATATTCTTGGTGCTTGGGGGAGTGGAGGCAACAGTGGGAAGGCTTCTGGACTCTTGCTCTTTTCTCCTGCTTGTGAGGTAGGTTAGGCTGAGAAGGGGTGACTGGCCCAAGGTCACCCAGCAAGCTTCCTGGCAGAGTGGGGACTTGAACTGGGGTCTCCCAGGTCCTAGTTTAACACTTCTAACCATGACACCATGCTGGCAATGAGAGGGGCTGCCGCTCAGCGGCAGAGCATCTGCCTAGTCCCGTGTTCAGTTCCCCAGCATCTCCGGTTAAAGGGTCCAGCAGTAGGTGATGTGAAAGATCAGTGCCTGAGACTCTAGAGCTGCTGCCAGTCTGAGTGGACAGTACTGAGCTTAGTGGACCAAAGGTCTGCTTCAGTATAAGGCAGCTTTATGCTTTCATGTTGTGTCTTTGCTTGGATTTGTTCCCCTAAGCCTCTTGCCTCAAGAGAGGACTACTTGGCTGGGGGAAGGACCTGCCGTTAGGAGAACAGATTCCCTGGGATCCAGCCTGACCCATCACTCTGTGCTTGTGCAGAACTGGGGCATGCACACAGACCTCTCTGCAGAATCTTTTCTCTCTGCCTGGATCCTGCCGTCCATCCGGCCCTTCGCCGTCTCCCTCCCTCCCTCCTCCCCTCCCCCTTTGTCCCATCGGTCCCATCTCTTCCTATCTATTTAATCTGTCTCTCTGTCTGTGCAGCCCTCCTTCCCAAGAGCCCTGCACGTGGCCCTGCTGCCGTTCTGCCTGTCCAATCCCATTTACTCTCCCTGTATTTCTGCTGAGCTCCTTTCAGTTTCTCCCAGGTGGCTTCCTTGATCAGGGCAGACACCGAGCAGGCCGGCTTGCACACGGCTGCTTTTTCTTGGCAGGCGCCCGTGGGCGCTCCTTGTCACTTCCCCCCTCCCATGTCCTCGTACACTTTCTTATACACTCGGATGCATGCACCCTGGTGGTTTCGTGTCCACGCACACACACATACACACTGTCTGTCTCTCAATGGCTCAGTTTCTGTAGGTTCTATTTATAATCCTGAATTCCTTGAAAGATCCTAATCAAGCCCAGATCCACAGGGTTGCAAAGGAAACAAAGAAATAACAATGAATAATGGAATTCGCTGCTACTGGACAGCAGCAGCAGCAGTGGGTCGGGGTCCAGGGAAGAAGAGGAGGAGGAGGAGGAGGAGGCGATTGGATTTATACCCTGCTCTTCAGTACCTGAAGAAGTCTCAGAGTGGTTTACAAACTCCTTTCCCTTCCCCTCCCCACAACAGACACCCTGTGAGGTAGGTGGGGCTGAGAGAGCTCTTTCCATGACTGTCCTTGAGAGAACAGCTCTGACAGAACTATGGCTTGCCCAAGGTCATCCAGCAGCTGCAAGTGGAGGAGTGGGGGATCAAACCCGGTTCTCCCAGATTAGAGTCCGCACACTCAACCACTATACCAAACTGGCTTTAAAAAGGAATATTCACAAAGCAGGATAGGAGTGCAGTCCTAAAGCAGAATTGTGCCCTTGAAGTCAGTGGCTGTTAGTGCTGAGAGGGAAGTGGAGCTTCCATGTATGGAGGCAGCATACCTTTCAATACCAGAAGCCACGCAGTGAGAGTGGGAGAAGGCTGTCACCTTCGTATCTTCCTTGTAAGCTTCTCAGAAGCATCCTGCCGGCCGCTGTTGGAATCTGAGTGCTGGGTTAGAATGCAAGAGCAGCAGGCTGGATTTAATTATTTTATATCTTACCTTTCTCCCCAGTGGGGACCCAAAGCAGCTTCATCATTCTCCTCTCCTCCATTTTACCTCACAACAACCCTGTGAGGTGGGTGAGGCTGAGAGTATGTGACTGGCCCAAGGTCACCCAGTGAGCTTCCATGGCACAAGTGAGGATTTGAACCCTGGGCTCCCAGATACTAGTCTGACACTCTTAACTGCTACACCACAGGATTTTAATGAATTCTACCTGTTCCCGCCTACCAGTATTCCAGCCAGTGGGCTAGATGCTTGACGTGTATCAGACAGATGGCACTTTTTCAAAAAATTTATGCAATTATTCCGTTTTGTGAAAATTGTTTCAGGAATTAAATGACTTCGAACACAAAGGATTACTTGCATTTATGTTTGAGGGGTTTCATGCAGATTTATGAAGGTTCAGCCATCGCCATATTTCTTGTCTGAAGACACTGGCTGGTTTAAGTCTTAAAAACAGCACTTTTGCTTCCAGATGATCATGACCGCTTGGAAGCAACACTTGTATGTTCTGCTAAGTCAGGGGAAAGAGGGCCTTGAGGAGAGAAAGGCTCTGCCTGCCTGTCTATCTAGAGCATTTTTACCCTACCCTTCCAAGTGGCTCAACTGCAGCATGTGTTGTTCTCCTCACAACAACCCTGTGAGGTAGGTGGAACTAGAGAGTGAGTAAGTGATTTGCCCAGGGTCAGTTCACCCAGCAAGGTTCATGGCAGAACGGGGATCTGAACCCAAGTCCTGCCAATGCTGACACTCTAGGCTTTCGAGGTTGAGGAGGGATCCCAGCTGCCCTTTTCCAGAAGATTCTGCTGTGCCCATCTAAATGCAGTGAGGCGTCCATGCCGCTGTTCACCTGGACGCCAACTAGCTGGGGAAAGACTGACAACCTCAATTAGCTTCGCAACTCGATCTGGTCCCTCTCAGGGAAGCGGCGGATTAAGCTTTTTCTAGGGTGATTGACAGGAGCTGGCGAAAGTGTAGGAGTCCGTGGAGAGACGGGCTGTCTGAACGTCTGACAGAGAGGTCAGAGTCTGACCCAGGAAGAAGCAGTACGGGTGGGCCGATCTGTGTGCCTAGTGATGAGGGGAACAGTAAGAGAGAGAAAGATGGTTGTTGAGACCTCTTACATGGCACTGACAGCTGGGTTCGGATTCTGACAACTCTATTCGCAAGGCTGAAGCGCTGGTCTCTCCTTCCTCCCTATCCGTGTCATCAACAGCCACCCGCTTTATGTTCCCTTGGGGTAAATGTGGACACGGACAGGCCCGTATAGGCAGAAAGGGTCCCAGGCCAAGCAAAACATAAATGCATGTTTATGATAATCTATATAGAAAACGTATTAATATATTAAGTGAATTTATATCCTGTCTCCTGAGAGGCTAGCTCGAGGCATCTCCCAAAAGAAAAACTGAAGCAATCAAATAATTTTTAAGAAAGCCTTAAGAATTACCAATATATATATGATATAAAACTGCAAAAAACAACTGTGGAACAAAATGATATCCATGGAACAGTTTTCAGGCTAGAAGCACACCGTAACGTTGGCTTTAAAAGGTGGAATCCCTCAATTATAAGCCTGGGTAAAGATCAATGTATTGGCTTGGCCTCTTAAGGGAGAGCAGTGCAGGCCTCAGGTGAGCCTCAAGAGGGAGGGCATTCCAAAGGCAAGGGACCACCACTGAAAAAGCCCTGTCTCTGGTCAACACCTGCTTCATCTCTTCAGGCAGGGATACAGAGTGCAGGGCTTGTGTGGAAGATACTTGCTGGTGGGCTGAATAGTACATGAGGAGATGGTCCTTCAGGTATCCAGCTCCAAACCCAGGTATCCAGCTCCAAACTCCAAAGGGCCTTAAAGGTGAGAATGAGCTATTTGAATTGAGCCTGGAAACAGATGAATAGCCAGTGCCGAATTTTCAGCACAGGGGTGATACAATTCCCTGTATCCAGCCCCTGACAGGAGCCTGTCTGCAGCATCTGGGACTAGTTGAAGCTTCTGGACAGTTGTTAAAGGCAGCCCCATGTAGAGTGCATTGTGGTAGTCAAACTGTCATAATTCACAGTGATCTAAATGCCTTTGCTTGCTATTATCCCTTTGTACCCTTACATCTTCATTCTTTCCTTCCCTCCCTCTTAATTTTGATGTTGAGTTCTCTGAAGCACAGTCCAGCTTACGAAAGCCAGTACTGTTTTGTCAAACTGTGGGTGTCAGCATCCCAAGCCCAAAGTACCCTGGGACATGTAGTTTGCTATTGGAAATTACATATCCCAAGATCCATATTTACCATATTCTGAAAAGAAAAAAAGAGGACATATTTCACAGCTGCATACTTCAAACAAGGTATCGCTGTGACAAATCTCATTTTAAATACCCCTACTATTCAAGCTGTGATCATTGCTACTAATTGGAAATATTCCTAACCTTCCAACCCAACAAGAGGACATTTTCATCAGGTTTTTTTTAAGAGCCTAAAAGAAGGCGGACACTAAAAAAAGAGGACATGTCCTCTAAAAAGAGGACATCTGATAAACCCTACCATTGTGGCTGTTTCGGCACTGAAGATACCAGAAGGGAGCAGCGGCCACCCGTGAAGCCTCTTTCCTTGATGTTACGGCTGCCGCCAAGTAAATTGTGAGGGAAGGAAGAGGGTTCAGGCTAATGTGGAAGTGGAGGGTCTTACAGGGAGGTTGATTGGAATTTGGAGGGAATCATTAAGGCCTCCCAGAATTTCCTGAGATGTCGTCAGGAGTATATTTGGAATGGGCTTGTGAGGAAAATGTTCACTGCGCTGTGCTGAGGGAGTTCACCCTTCACTTCTGTAAACCAGCCTTCGGTTTCCTTGGGAAGGGGTGCGTGTAGGTTCTGTGTTCTGTCTAGCACCTGGCACTGAATAAAGTTTCAATTTGATAATACTGTCTACTCCAGAGGGTTTTCAAACTATCTTACGGAATCCTTTTTTTTTTTTTTACTCGACTTACTTGCTGAGAATCTTCACAGTAATTCTGTACACCTCGTGAATAACAAAGTTGTAGATCCGCTTCTCGTAACATGTTTTCTCTGTTAGGTCAGCCCCCATATATCTGGCATGTCCACGTGTTGGACACCTTTGGCGGGGTGGGCACAATCACAAAATGGCTCCTGTAGGAGGCAAAGCCATACATACACAGAAGAAGCCCAAGGGCAGGAGGGTAGAAGGTTATCTGAAATTATATCCCAGGGGAAAAGGAGTGAGAAAGGGAGAATAATATGGACACTGTGGTGGCAACTGCCACCAAAACAATGTTATTTAAATCTGCACAACCAGGCAGAGCTCCGGTGGCCAGTCAGAAGCTCTCCTGGGCTTGAGCCCATCTGGGCCGTGCCCACTTTCTTGATAGGGTTGCCAGGTCTTACCTGGCTGCCAGCAGGGGGCTCCAGCGCATGCCACAATGGCATCACCCGGAAGTGACATCATCACGCTGGACACATTGTGCAGGGGATGCTCTAGCATTCGGCCAAAAACTCTGTGGTCACCATAGAGTTTTTAGGCAAATGCTAGAGCCAAATGCTAGACGGGGCTCTTCAGGGAAATGGCAACCCTATTTCTTGAATACTTGGCGGGTGCCAGGAAAGATGCTAGCAGGTACCATGGTGCCCAAGGGCACCATGTTGGGGACCCCTGATTTGCATAATCAATCGTATTAATTATTCTTCATCACAATAGACACCTGGTCAGCTGCCATTTTAGTGAGAGGCTGGCAGCCAATAGAAAGCAAGCTTAAAAAAAAAGTAGTTTCAGAACATTGGTCAGAATGGACAGTAGCAAACTAGATGAACCAATGGGCTGGCTCAGTAGACGGCATAGAGTTGCCAGCTCTGGCTTGGGAAATACCTGGAGATTTGGGAGGTGGCGCTTGAGAGGGGAGGGACCTCAGCAGGGTATAATGCCACAGAGTCCATCTTCCAAAGCGGCTATTTTCTCCAGGGGAACTGATCTTGGTCATCTGGAGATCAATTGTAATAGCAAGAGATCTCCAGGTGCCACATGGAAGTTGGCAACACTAGTTAAGGCAGTTTCATACGTTATTAATGGAAATCTCTGTCTCAGTGATACAGTGCAACCTGTCTCTAATTTAGAAGGATCTCCGATCAGGCGAGTCATTGTACTGGACTCCTTGTAAAACAGTCTCATGATGAACACATAAAGCTGCCATACCGAGCCAGACAAGGTCTATCCAGGTTGATATTGCCTGCTCAGACTGACTGTAGCACTCTAGGGTCTCCGCCAATGTTCCCTCTAAGCTGTGGAGTCTCATGAGCAAAACTTCTACTTTATGAGCTACTGGCTTTAAAATTGTGAGCGAACGATTTGGCTGCTTCATAAATTACTTTGTTCTGGAGCTATCCTTCCTGAGCTAAGACAAGAGTGTGTGAGCCGGAGGCTAAAAAACGGTGAGCTAGTTCACACTAACCAGCTTAGAGGGAACATTGATCTCCACTGTAGTATTTTACATCATCTACTACCTAGGGTTGCCAGCTTTGAGTTGGGAAATTCCTGGAGATTTTGGGGATAGAGCCTAGGAAGGGTGGGGTTTGGAGAGGGGAGGGACATCACATCAGCAAGTTATACTGACATACAGTCCACCTTGTATAGGATGGAGCTTTTTCTGCTCTGTGAAATCTGTGGAGTGATCAGGTACTGGTTATGTACCTTGCATAAGGTTGAAGTCTTTTTTATCTTAGTGAAGTCTGTGAAATGAACATGTACTAGTTTATGAACCTTATAAAAGGTATGCTTATGAGTTTTCTATTTAAACATTTTCTTTTGTTTGCTTTATGTTTTATGAACGTTACGTTTCACTTTTTCAAGTCTTCTGATAAAGATCCAACTGAAACGGAAAATAGAATCCGGAGTCTTCGTTGGACTTTTATTTCTGACCTTGATGACTACTAATTATGGACTACCATTGTTGTTATTATAATTCATTTATGTTTATAGTAGGAATGTTACTTATTATGATATGATTTTGTGAGGGTAATCCTCCTATTGTACTGTGGAGATTTGTTAGAAGACATTATAGTATTGCTTTTTGCATACCTGCTTTGTTTGCGTTTGAGTGCAGTGCTTATTTCCTAATACTCTTGATTACTGCTTCTATCGTTTTTGTTATACTGTGATCTTGGGTCAGTCACAAGTTCTCTCAGAGCTGTTCTCTCAAGAGCAGTCCTCAAAAGAGCTCTCTCAGCCCCACCTACCTCACAGGTGCCTGTTGTGGGGAGGGGAAGGGAAGGAGATTGTAAGCCACTCTGAGTGAAGGGCGGGGTACAAATCCAATCTCCTCCTCCTCCTCCTCCTCTTCTTCCTCTTCCTCCTCCTCCAAAACAGCCATTTCCTCCAGGGGAACTTCCCTCTATCACCTGGAGACCAGTTGTAATTCTGGGAGATCTCCAGCCACCACCTGGAGGTCGGCAACCGTACCTGATCCTGTTAACTGGAGAGCCTGGCCCCTTTTATCTGGCTACATAAGCAAAAGACAGACAGCTGGAAGGCTATCCCTGTCTTCTCACTTCAGAAGGTTCCCTGGAGGGCAGTTGGAGCATCCCCCACTCAAGCCTCTTTGATCCCCACATCAGACGCTGCCTGCTGTCTGTTTACACACACGCACGCAGGGGCGAACACCAGGACAATCTGCGCAGGCTGCTGTGAAGCCTTCACACATGCCCCCCATGCCCCCCCCCATCCCCATGACACACCCCAGTTCTCCCAGCTCCTGCCATGCCAAGGAGAAGTTCCTGGCCAGGTTTGCAGGCCATATGGGGCTCATTCCGTGGTGGGTGTTTTCTGAAGTGACAGCAATCATATGCGATGCTCCCGTTGCCAAGGTAACTTCTCGGTAACAGGTGCTAAACCTTCAGCAAACTGCTAGGGCATGAATGAAGTCTGGGATTGCGTTTATTTTCAGCTGTAACCTGGGAGGGGGGGGAGGAGAGAGAAAGCTTATCCCACGGTTTGAGTCCCCTCCCCGCCATCCAAGCATTGTTCTGCAGCTGGTTTTATGATGACAGGTTCTTTCCAGCCCGGGAGTTAGAGATGAACTGGATTTGGGTTTTGGCTGGGTGTGGGATATGGAATTTACTGCCAGTAGTTAGGTTCAACAGTTTCTAACAGAGAATAAATAGGTTTGTCAAAGCCTACCGAATCAGAACCTCCATGTTCAGGTGCAACAAATCTTTGAGTACACAATGCCTGGAACAAATAACAGTTTTTATGCTCCTTTTGTATGTTTCCTGGAGACATAAACATAGCCACAGTCGGAAACAGAACCATGGCCTGTTGGCTCTGGCCTGGCAGGAGTTTTCTTATGCTCTGTTTCGCCAGTGTCAACAACTGCACCCCAGATCTGAGCTTCTGCTTTTCTCTTCACCAATAAGCAGACTGGAATCATAGAATCACAGAGTTGGAAGGGACCTCAAGGGTAATCTAGTCCAACCCCCTGAACAATGCAGGACATTCACAACTACCTCCCCCCACACACACACACACCCAGTGACCCCTGTTCCATGCCCAGAAGATGGCAAAAAAGCCTCTAGGATCTCCAGCCAAACTGACCTGGAGAAAAATTGCTTCCTGACCCCAGAGCGGTGATCAGCATTTCCCTGGGCGTGTCAGAAAGGGCCACGAGAACTAAGCACTGATGCAACCCTTCCCGCCCTCCCTCTCATGATCTGCCTAAGTTCACAGGATCAGCACTGCTGTCAGATGGCCATCGAGCCTCTGCTTAAAAACCTCCAAAGAAGGAGAGCCCACCACCTACCAAGGAAGCCTGTTCCACTGCGGAACCACTCTGTCAGGGAATTCTTCCTAATGTTTAGCTGAAAACTTTGATTTAATTTCAACCCGTTGGTTCTGGTCTGACCTTCTGGGGCAACAGGAAATAGCTCTGCACCATCCTCTATACGACAGCCCTTCAAGTACTTGAAGATGGTTAAAAGTGCTTCTAAACATGCACAGAGTTCTTTTTCTTCACCAGAGTATCCCCTTTTCTCTCCCAGTCATCTCCTAAGCCAGTGGTCTCACACTGTGGAGTGGGACCAAAAAAGTGGACCATAGGGGTGTCAGAAGGAACAAAGCAAGGTGGAAGAGGAAGCTCTGAGATGCTTCACATGAGTTTTTGCCTATCTGGCAGGGTTGTTGTGAGAATAGAATCAAAGAGAAGAGAATTATGTGAGCTGGTTGGGGGTCCCCACTGGGGAGAAAGGCAGTGTATAAATGAATTAATGAATGAACTTGCTAATTTTTAACTAATGTGGGATTCTTGTTTTTCATGTTGTAGAGGGGAAAGTGGGGGTGGAGGAAAATGCCGCCAAGTCCCTGCTGATTTGTGGCAACCCCATAGGGTTTTCATGGCAAGAGAGATTCAGAGGTGGTGTGCCACCTGCCTCCATCTCACAACCCTGGTATTCCTTGGAGGTCTCCCACAGAAATACTAACCAGGACGGACTCTGTTTAGTATCTGAGATCTGATGAGATCAAGCTATCCTAGGCTATCCAGGCCAGGGCAGAGGGGAAAAGTAGCTTTGAGTTATTTTGCAAGTAAGCCTTGAAAAACAGAGTATGTTTAGAACTGGATTCCACTGCAAGGAAGTTTTACAGCCCCTGTCCTAAGCCATCCCCGGCCCCTCAGCCGCAAAGACATCCATGTGCTGAGCTGTGCATTTGCCACAATTCCATGATCACATTTTGCAAGTGTGGAGGCTGGCATCGTTCCCAGAATCCAATCCAGCATCTACAGAACCTCACTTTCTAGGCCTTATGACAGTGACCCTCTGGACAACACGTTAGGCAACACTGGGGCCATTTCCACACGGGGGACCGGGTCAGGGAAAATGGCTGCCAAGTGGGCTGGAAAAGCCAAATGTTTCCACCTTACAGAGCAGCCATCCAGGCTTCAGTACAACCTTTCCCAGAACTTCAAGTAAAGCAGATTCGAGAAAGATGGGAGAAGAGATGGAGAAACCTCCGGAAGTGCATGAACGCACCAGGATGCTGTCAGGAAGAAGGGGAAAAAACCCACTTCCCCAAAGAATTGTAGTCACGAAAGATAAACTGTGTGGAAATGGCTTTTTTAAAAATGGAAGCTAGGAATTCAGAGAACCTGGAATACATATTGTTACATCCTTAAGTTGATCTAATGATATTCTAGTGCTGATTTTTTAAAAAAACTGCAAAAGCCCAGGTGTCCCGGAGGGGGTGTGTGTGTTAGGCACTGTCGTGGGACTGGGGCAGGGAAATTGTGGGGCAACACTGCTGAGCTTTATCAGCACCCACACCAGTAGAGTTGCCAGTCTCCAGGTGGTGCCTGGAGATCTCCTTCGATGATAACTTATCCCCAGGTGACAGATACCAATTCTCCTGGAGCAAACGGCCACTTTAGAAGGTGGACTCTATGGCATTATACCCTACTGAAGTCCCTCTCCTCTCCAAACCCCACCCTCCTCAGACTCTACCCCCAAAATCCCCAGGTATTTCCCAACCTGGAGTTGGCAGCCCTATGCACCAGCAATGGGAACACCATTTCCCTGAGTGGAAACCACTATGGTGAAATTTCAAAAGCCAGAACGGGGCAGACCATGAACTGTGTTAGTCAGGGGGAACTAGGCATCACTGTCTTGCTGAACTCCTTGTCCCTTCTGGTTAACCAGATTAAATTATGCAAATATGCAAAGTTGCTCGGGTGGATTGCATGCTTGACTTTTCTCCATGTTGAATTTGAATTACCCCGGCACAGTGTCGGGAATTATTTTGGGCACGCACAGCCTGCATTATAGGTACATTGCTGTTGTATAGCAGGAGCTGACAGCTTTACTCCCCTGGAGGCTTGGGCTGCTGCATTCACTGTCAAGAGGTTCAGCAGCTGGGGTTTTGTATGATCTGCAGCTGGTGGAGAGAAGCCCCTGTCCCCTTGACAACGCCTAACATTTTTTGGGGGGAGGGCTCTGTTTTTTACTGGACTTACCTTGGGCAGCAATTTGCTAGCGGGGTGCCACTGAAGGGGCAACACCAAAGAGATGGGGAACAACAAGGTGGGAGAGTTAGAATGTTTCCTGCTGCCCTGGGAGATGGTGAGCTCCCCCTCCCTGGCAGTCTTTAAGCAGCAATTAGACAGACACTTGTCAGGGATGCTTTAGGCTGCTCCTGCACTGAGCAGGGAGTTGGACTAGATCTGGGGTGTCAAACATAAGGCCCGGGGGCCAGAACCAGCCCATCCAGGGCTCTTACGTGACCCATGAGCAACTGATGCAAGGGAGGGAGTGCTGGGAGGAGTAGGTGGAGCCACTCCATTTGTGGCTTCAGCACGGCAGAACAACCCCATCTGCAGCAGTCAAGCATCATGGGAGCGTCTGCCCACTGCTGCACTGCTGCCTCTCCAGTTTGCCTATGTGGGTTTTCCTCTGCACCCTCCTGTCCAGCCCATGGGGCCTTGCAGTGCTGTCCTTTCTACGGTTTCTACCTCTGGTGCCTGGCGTTATGTTTATGGAATGCAGGGCCTGGCCTGATAAAGTGACACTTATGTCAGCTCTAGCCCTCGTTAAAAAAATGAGTTTGACACCTCTGGACTAGATGGCCTGTACGGCCCCTTCCAACTCTGTGACTCTGATTCTACAACCAGGTTTTGCTCTGGTTTTGTGTCTGGGGCAGGGTTGTCTGGTGTCCTGCTATGGCGAGAAACCTCCCACTGGCAACCCCTGCTTCCCACCACTGTTCGGTTGGCCAGCAGGACAAAAATTAATTTAAAAATCACCAGCAGCGCAACAGTTTGCTGCACTTCTGGGGAAAACCCAGATATGACATCGTGCTGGAAACTTTATGCCAAGGGTGTCAAACATAAAGCCTGGGGGGGCAGAACCTAGGCCAGTGGAGATTTTGTGGCTTGTGGGGCAAATTCTTTTCTGGTGGGGCTCATGGGGGCTGCCATTATTTGCCATAATGAAGGGGGTGGCACACCCCCCTCTCCCTTCCCTTCTGCAAGATTTGAAGGGCCCTTCAGCTGATCAGTGGGAAGCACATGGCCGATTGGTCAGCTGGAGGACCCTTTAAAACTTGCAGGAGGGGAGAGGGGGGGCACGCACCACCCTTCACCACTTCTTCTCAAAAGCATTTTGGGAAGAAGGGGGAGCCTTTAAGAAGCGGGGGGGGGGGGGGGGGCTTTATGGAAGGGAGTTGGGCCTTTAAGGAAGGGGTGGAGCTCCCAATAGCCCTGCCATAACCATGGGTCAGCTCTTACCCAGCCTGTGAGCAACTGGTGTGAGGGAAGGAGGCGGGAGGGGAGCAGGCGCTGTGGTGAGGTGTGTGTGTGGTCAAAGCTGTCAAGGAATAAAAAGGAAATGGCCGTGGGGCAGGGCTAAGAGGCTGAGGTAAAATAGTGGGGGGAGAATGGCAGCAAAAGCAAAGAAAGAGGAGGCGTGGTGTTTCCTCCCCTTCTGTCTCCTCTGACCGCAGTTCAGTGAAGACTGGAGTTATGTTTTTTCCCAATGGCAACCGGGAAGGGGGTGTGTGTGTGTGTGAGAATGGGCATGCAGAGTGATAGTTCACTGACAAAGAGCCAGGGCCAGTGAGGGAGAGAGGCAGAGGAGGCCCAGCACGTGGATTGGGAGGCAACTGGGCGTGCCATTCTGAGGGGAAAGACCTCCCAGCCTCAGAAGCCTGTGGAGGAGCAAGGGAGGGAGGGGTCCTGATGAAGTCTGCACAGCCGTGGAGCCGGGAGGCAGAGTGAAGGGGAGGGGTGGCAGCCTCCCTTCTCCCCCCACCTGTTCTCACAGGAGGACAAAAAGCACCCCCCCCCGAGGTTTCAGAAACAGCCTTTCCAACAGGACTTCCTTCAGTCCCATGGCTTCTATGGGAAATGCAGGAGGGATCAGAACTGGGGGGGGGGGGGACTGGGAGAACCAGCCCCCCCCTCGGACCCAGTCAGTCTGATGTAGTGGATAAGAGCAGCAGACTCTAATAATCTGGAGAATTGGGTTTGATTCCCCACTTCTCCATGTGGAGCCAGCTGGGTGACCTTGGGCCAGTCACAGTTCTTTCAGAGCTGTTCTCGAAAGAGCAGTTCTCGAAAGAGCTCTCTCAGCCTGTCTGTTATAGGGAGAGGAAGGGAAGGAGACTGTAAACCACTCTGAGTGAAGGGCATATAAATCCAACTCTTCTTCTTCTTCTTCTTCTTCCTCCTCCGGCCAGTCGCTCAGTCTGGCCCACCTCACAAGATTGTTGTGGGGTGGTGGGAATGGGGTTGTGGAGAGGGGAGTCCGGTGTGCCTCTTTGAGATCCTCAGAGGTAGGATGGGGCAAGAGAGGAAACAAAAGACTGAGAGACAGATGGTAGCTGTGCTTGGCTGCTGAGGCAGGGCGTGTGTGTGTGGGGGGGTGCTGCTGAAAAACTTCAGTATTTACTTGCAAGGACAATGACTCATCTCCTAAAAGTGCTATATATACAAAAAGTAGCTAATTGGTCTGGAAATGTAAGATACCTCCCCCCCTTTTACGGTATCCCTTGGAAAAGACCTAGCCTTGCCTATGATTAAACACATTTACTGGGGCTTTTGTGGATTCGCCAGTAAATCAGTTGCTTTCACTGCTAGGAATCATTTGGTTTGATTTGTATTTTGAGTAAAAACTAATATTGTTAATCGGGTTTGCCTGTGTTCTTTATAAAGTCTGTATCTCCAGTATCTGGCGTTTTATGGCACACATGGCCCGACCCCACATTTATTTCGGATCCAGGCCTTGTAACAAATGAGTTCAACACCCCTGCTCTATGGTAAAACCAGGGAGCTTCTGGAGATTCCTAGACAGGTGTGATGTCACTTGTTTTTACACATCCCACCCATCTCAGAGCCATTTTGCGTCCTCAGTCCCTTGTAGATAGATCAAGATGGGTAGCCATGCTAGTCTGTCTGTAGCAGTAGAAAAGAGTAAGAGTCCAGTCGCGCTTTAAAGACTAACAAAATTTGTGGCAGGGTATGTGAGCTTTCATGAGTCACTGCTCACTTCTTCAGATACTTCAGGTATTTGAAGAAGTTAATAGGGAGACTCATGAAAGCTCATACCCTCTCACAAATTTTGTTAGTCTTTAAGGTGCGACTGGACTCTTACTCTTTTCTACAGTCCCTTGTAGCCATTATTCTTTTCTCCTCATGCCACTGGAGAGCTTTTTAAAAAGAACACACTAGTAATTGACATATTGCTGTACCATTAAGCTATGGCAAAATATCAATTAAGACAAAACAAAACTTTTAAAAGGTTTCTGGTGGAGGGGAAATGGCAGCTGTGGGAATCTGGGGCAAGGAAGGTGCAGGGAAACTGACGTGTGGATGCTCTGTTGGCACTGCTGGTCCTTGGGGAAGGACAGTGGCTCAGTGTAAGACCATATGCTTGGCATGCAGAAGTTTCTAGGTTCAATCCCCAGCATCTCCAGTTGAAAGGACTGGGTAGGATGTGATGTGAAAGTCCTCACCCTGAGACCCTGGAGAGCCGCTGCCAGTCAGATCAGACAATACTGACCTTGCTGGACCAATGGTCTGATTCAGTGTAAGGCAGCTTCATGTGTTCTCTGCATTAAATTAGAAGTACCTCAGACGGAACCTGAGGCCTTCTGAACACCAAACAGGCCCTCTGCCCCTGAGGGTTGGGTATCTGTGACATGCTGGTTTAAGTGATGGAATGTTTTGATTCATAAGCCACCTTGGAAGGCTAAAGGCAGGGTCAGAATCTGTGAAATACTTACTAGAGAGGCATCTCCTGGAGAGAGTTCCTGGGCTTGGAAGTACCCAAGGCTTCCACAGTAATGGATGTGACACAAGGAGTAGGCCTCAAATGCAACCTGGGGAGGAACTCATTAAGCAACTGGCAGGGACATTAACCACACTTGGGGGGGGGGGTGCAAATTGTGCGGCGGTGATAATTTTGTGAATGGCTGTCATACTGGCAGCAATTTAATAATATCGTATTCTCTCTGTTTTCTTTACAGCGAACAGTTCCCTGCTGGGAGGTGGCGGTGGTGAGTCTCCTAATTGATACCTTTTCCTTCACGGTTTGAAAATTAATATCTCTGCTTGTTCAGAAGAGAGGGGGAGTGACAGGAAGGGGGAAGCAAGCCCTGCCCGGCTCACTGTTTGCCCCAGAGCCACAAAGAAGAGCTCTGTTGGCTTGGACTGAGGGCTCATCTGCTCCAGTATTCTGTTCCCAGAAGTTGTCTGCCAAATGCCCCTGGGCAGCTCATAAACAGGGTCCCAGCATCTGGATCTTGGAGGAAGGCTGCCTTGGGAAGAAGTGTGCGTGCACATGAAAGTTTATGGAAAATAAAACTTTGTTAATCTCACAGGTGCCACCGGACTCAAACTTTGTATGGGGGGGAAGACATTTTGCTATCAAAGCAAATGTGTATTCTATGTATTTAGTACATTTTTAAACTGCTTTTTCTGAAAGGAGCTCAGGATGGTATGTTGTTGTTGTTAGCCATTCAGTTGTGTCCGACTCTTGGTGATTCTATGGGCCAGCTCTCCACATTTTCTGATCTTGTACTGTTTATTTGAGGCGTTCCATGCTCAGGCTGGTGTAGACTTTTATGGTGTCTAGCCACCGGGTTCTTTGGCTGCTAACCAATCTAAGCATAATTGCTTTTTCTGGTGAGTTCTTCCTCATGACATGGCCGAAATAAGTCAGTCGCAGTTTTATGATTTTTCCTTCCAATGACATGTCTGGTTTTATACACTCCAATCCTTGCTTGTTTGTCACCTGTGCTGTCCAAGGAATGCGCAGGAGACTTCTCCAGCATCGCCTATTTTATTCTCATTGCAGTAGGCCAGGCTGAGAACAAATGACTATCCCTAGCTTACACAACGAGGCATGAAGGCAGCAACTCGCTTGTGCTGTGTTTCCCCAGGACCTTGTATTCACAGATATACTGCCTCTGTATGTGGAGGTTCTATTTAGTTATCATAGTCCTATTATTCACAAATATGCCTAATCCCCTTTGAGACAAAAGCCTTTACACTGCATTCATGCCTGTATTTGCAATAATTAAATTCACTTTATTTTCTTTTGCTACGTTTTAAAAGACTTGTGCAGTCTATACTGTACACAGGGTCATCATGAGCCACGGTATTCTGCCATACAGAAAAGTGGTCATTGATGGGGGTGGCAATGGGCCCTAATTTAATGGGCAATCAGTGCCACAGCAGAGAGATTAATTCAGCCTATTTAGATGGCCAGCCACCTGGAACATATTTTTAATTACCCCCTTCTGCAGTGGGTAATTGGGTGTGGAAACTGGTTGGTCCAGTTGACAACCAACAAGAGTTTTTGCATGAAGAGAACTGGAAAGCGGCAGAGCTGTTGTGTTGAAACAGAGGGGAGGTCTCCGATATTGCTTTAAAACTGGTGCTACCAAGGTGCTTCCTCTACAGTAAGAGGAGTTCAGCAGTGGAGTCAGCTGCCAAGGGAGGTTGGTGAGCTCTCCCTCCCTGGCAGTCTTCAAGCAGCGGCTGGGTGGGCACTTGTCAGGGATGCTCTAGGCTGATCCTGCCTTGAGCAGGGGGTTGGACTGGATGGCCTGTCTGGCCCTTTCGTGTTGGAACATACAAGGTCTACAGTGCACCAACTTGAATAAGGTCAGAAGAACAGCCTATAGGGGACCGTTGAAGGACTGCTAGTTAGCATAGCTAGATTAGTGACTTCCCACAATTTTCAAATTATATCTTTCCTGTCTCCTGATTGGCTCTTTGGAGACCTCCTGTTCCAGCTGAGCCCTCCCGCTTCGTTCCTGTCTCTCACAGCAGCTAGTTAAGCCTCTCTCTCTCTCCTCTGTTCTATCAGAGTTTATTTCTTCTTTAATAAGCCGAGTTATTTTCTTTAAACAGTTGGTGTGCCGTTCCTCTGCATGTTTAAACTCTGCCAACACTTCCAACTCTATGATTCTTGCCATCACGTTGCAGTCGACTTATGGTGACCTCATAGGGTTTTCAAAGCAAGAGATGTTCAAGAGGCGGCTTGCCATTCCCTGCCTCTGCATAGCAACCCCAGACTTCCTTGGTGGTCTCCCACCCAAGTACTGACCATGGCCAGTTCTGCCGAGCGGGATCCCAAACTCCGGCAAGCTCAGGCTGAGCCGGGCCATCCAGGCCGCTAGAAGCAGACTGTAAAAACAATTCTAAAAAGATCAAATCTCTTTGTTAAAAGCCTGGGTAAAAAGAAATGTTTGGGCCTGGCACCGAAAGGGCAGTAAAGGCACCGGGTGAGTCTCAAGGGGGAGGGCATTCCACGGGCAAGGGGCCACCACTGAAGAAGCCCTTTCTCTGTTTGCCACCTGCCTCTCCTCTGCAGGTGTGGGGGGGACGGACACACAGAGACCCAGGCTTATTTAAAAAAAAATTTTTTTTTTGCTTTTTTTTATAAAAACCAAACTTGGAGAAGCTTACATACTATATTGGAAACCAATCCATCAAATCTAAACACCACATTAACATTGTAAAAGTATGCCACAAGCTACCGGAGAACATCAGGGCCCTGCAGGATTTGATGCAGTTCTGCAGGGCCTGTAAAACGGAGCTCTTCCACCGGGCCTTTAGGTAGGGGCCGCCCAGGGCAAACATCTTAGCCCTGTCCCAGTTCCAGTTCCATCTGCCAGCAATTCGAACTGCCTGCCTGTGTAAGTTTACACAAGGTTTATATATGAGTGCTGTTCGGACTCACCTGTGGAAATATTGTATGCTGCCGATTTTGTTTTGGATTGTATGTTGTTTTAAAGTGACTGTATTTTAATTCTTGTTGTGAGCCGCCCTGAGCCTGCCGTTTGGCGGGGAGGGCGGGATATAAATCCAAAAAATAAATAAAAAATAAAATAAATTTCATTATAGCCCATCTTTCTCACTGAGACTCAAGGAGGACTGCAATTTTTTAAAAAACAGTTCAGTCAGACAGCAGGGATCTCCAGTAAACAATGCAGTTGGACTCAAACAATGGTGACAGAAAACAAAAACTGTCTGAGGGTCAAACTAGATTGGGTTGGACCCATTTTAAAGCTGAATGCAGCCATTTGAAAATGCCCCAAGGGCCCAATTCTAGGAGGTGGGGGGGGGGGCTGGAAGTGCAGAAGGTGGGTCGCAAAGGCAGGAAACAGTGCAGTAAAATGAAGGTAATGCGTACAATAGACATTGCGACATACTGCAATCCTATTCCGCTGTCTTCTGAAGAGCACATCACTGTTATTGCTTCTTTGTTACATTTTTGCTATAAGAAATTCATAAGGGGACTTAAAGAACAAGAAATGCTGAAAGGATGTTTTGAAGCGTCACCACTCTGCACTGTACCCACAGTCGAAATCCTCAGAAAAGGAGAAGCTGTTTCAATTTGGTTTTCTCAATTCAATTTGGAATTCTTCTCTGGACGAGGGATCTGCCAAGCCCACTACCTTCTTGTGAAGAAATGCTGGACCTTTCCAAAAAAATGGGAGAGCAGCCCGGCCTGTTTCTCCTGCCAAGCCACTCACACCAGATCTTCCCTCAACTCATGGATCCTCCCATTCTCTGCATCACATCAAAGCCGTGTGTTGTGTTCTAATGGCGACTGCCATGCGGTCAGGCCATGCGGTCCGGGGCAAGCACACAGCCAAGCACAGTCAGAGCTTCGCTCCAGAACACAACAGACTGGCCGGATTGTGATTTAGACCTATCAGTCAGCCAGGATGCAAATAGGGGCCAATGACCTGGGGAGACTAACTACAATCCTATCAGAGTGTGTGGGCGAGGCCGGGGACGTGGTTTAGATGTGCATATAAGCAGACCCCGAGCCCAGCTCAGACATGTGTTCCAGAACTTCCTAATATACCATGAGCTAATTTCACTTGAATGCATTTCCGGACTGAGTACTTTATACCATGCCTACAAACTACAGTAGCTCAACAGAACCTCTGTATCCAGGGGCAGTATACCCCTAATTGCCAGACAGTGGGAACAAACACTGAGGAAAGCTGTCACCTCCTTGTGACTTCCAGAAGCATCAGGCTGGCTTAGGTTCCCCCTCCCCACCTCCTGATTTATTTTCTTCCCAAATCCCCTCCATTGAATTGTTCTCTTTGGATCTGGTCCTAATCCAGTGCTGTAACCACCATACTCTAGCTCCCTCCTTCCCCCCCCCCCCCCCATCCCCATGCACATTCTAATTCCAATAAAGAATGTATCTTAGAGAGCAGTCAGGAAACTTCTCTGTATCCTTGGTTTAACGCTGCTGGAGACAAAGTCTCCGAGCTGGAAGTACTGGAACCGAGGAACACTGGTATTGGCCTTTCGAGACTCGCAGTCTTCTGAAAGACAAACAGCCTTTCCTCCTTCTGTATTCATCTTGTAATATCTTGCACAATCCCGGCATTACGATCACCAGAAAGAGAGCATCTTTGATGGAACATAAAAGAAAATGACAAGGGTCAGTTGTGGGGGGAACTGGCCCCTTTTTCAAAGCAGCAGGGAGACAGCGTGGTGTGTGCCTAGAATAAAGAAGCTGCCAGGGTCCCCCCACCCCACCCGCGGGAATCCTATGCTAATGCTTCCAGATTCTCTGTTCTCCACACAAGTAGCAGGTTGCGCTTGGCTTTTTGACAGGGCTCCTGGGAGGACTGTGACTCCCGGGATCCAGCTGGAAAGGGGTCGCGCTTGGATACTGACAGGTCCCAGCTCTCCAAGATGTTCATGGCTCTCCGAGCAGCGGGCAGGCGTTCTTTGCAGCGGGGTGTCCGTGGCCGCCTGGCACTGTCTCTCTCATGCTCTCGCTCTCTTTTTCTCACATGCACACACAGACAGAGTAAGGGAGATGACAGTTACGTGCCCTGTCAGCTGACACCTCTGGTTGCCGCGGCTGGTATTCCTCGACATTTCTAAGGAACAAACTTGGTTTCCTGATCTTCTTTTTCTGGAACCTTTCACCAGATGCTGCCTTCTCTGAGAGTGGAGCTACAAATGCTGTTGACCCAGAGATTCCTCATACGAGTACCCAACAGTGGAGGAGCTATGGTGGTGAGAGAGAAGCTGTGGGTATCTATTTAGAAACACAGAGCTGGAAAGGGATCCCAAGGGTCATCTAGTCTAACCCCCTGCACAATGCAGGAAATTCACAACTACTTCTCCCCCTGCCCCCAATTTGTGTATCTTTTCCCACCCAACCTCCAAGGTGCTCGGAGTGGTGTATCTGGTTCTTTCCTCCCTTGTTTTATCTGCACAACAACTCTGTGAGGTAGGTCATGTCTTGCAAGAGTGACCAGTCTCAGGTTATCCATTGAGCTACCTGCCAGAGTGGAAGTTTGAACCTGGGTCTCCATGGTCTGTGTTTAAGCACTGCCCCACACTTTCTATAACCATCACACTGCTACCTTGCCCCATCGAGGCTATTTCCATAGCAATTAGTTATGTTGTTTCCCTCCCCAAACCAAATGAAGTGGGGGTTGGAGGGGGGATGTTCTTGTTAGAAATATTGTTTTCAGAGCTTAATGTGGGCTAGGTTTACAATCTCTGCGAAGAGGTTTTAGTGGATTTATTTAAAAAAAAATCTGAAAAGGCCTGCACTTAGCTGTGCCATAATGAATACTCTACTTAAAGCAATGTTTCATGAACTTTTGATAGCTAGCAAATTTTCCTTAACTTCAAAATGCAGAGAGAGGCTTCCCTCCTGCAACAAAAGCCTATTTATCTTTAGTGGTGTTTTAGAACAAGAATTACCTATTCTCAAATGAGTCCATCCCCATGAATCTGTATGAGTTACTGATCTAGGCATGCCTTCTCATTACAAGGAGGTAAGCCAGGAACAGGGACTCTGGCAGAGACAGAATAGTTGCACTCTTGTGAGGGTGAATAACTGCATTCTCATGGTTCGGGCAGTGACTGAATGTTCCAATCACACACAGTACAGAAGTACTTACCCCAGTAGAAGCTGAATGGAATAAGCCTTAGCAGAAACTCATGCAGAGATTTAATGGGCAGCTGTCTCTAAGGGTGAAGAGTGTCAATGCATCTCTGTACTGGGAGTCCACACCCCATGCAAAAACATCCCCTCCCATATAACCCCATGGAAGTTGATTGGCAGAAGGCTAGGCCAGATCAGTGAATCATGCAGAGATGCAGCAGATGGTTCCCAGGGAGGGTTACTTTGTGCTCATAGGAGCCTTTGCACATTTAATTAATTCATTTATCACGGCCTGCTAGCACTTCTGTCACAGCTTGCAGTTTGGGGATTATCACTTTAAAAGAAATTGAGAGCTTGCAGAGATTTCTAAAATGGTAGAGAAGCAAAGAGCATGCCAACATCCCTGTGGCCAGTGGAACGCAGCACCTCCGGAGAGGTGAGGTGACCCTTTGTGGGTGTTCAGCCACCATTCCCAAATCCACACCCTGTTTGCAAGTGCACACAGGCCTTGCTGAGCTAAATTCTGACACAGAGTCGAAGCCCAAGGTGGCAAGTCAGAAGGAGAATGGAAACTGCAAGGAAAGGAAGGGATCGGGCAAACAAACAAGCCCCTTCCGAGCCACCCATTCCCAATGGCATTACCACACAAGTTAATGGGCCCCTTATTTATGCCTGACCCAAAGTGATCCCATTTTATTTCCGCTCTTTAAAGCCCTGGACCTGTCGCCCAAGTTTGTACGTTGATAAACAAGAGCCGAAGGGGATTTATCCTCACGTCCATTAACCTGTGATCTTGCTGCTCGCAAATAATGCTGAAGCGGCAAGCTTCAGAACGACCTGCCCCCTTTCCCCAGCCTCCCAGTCCGGTGGAGGCAGCAGCAAAATGGGAATAGATGCGAGAGGCTCCCCGGGACTCAAACAAAGACTTGTTCAGTTCTGCGGTAGGCAAACCCGCTGTAAGAACATCAGAAGAGCCCTGCCGGATCAGACCAGCGATCCATCGAGTCTCATGCAGTGGCCAACCAGTTCCCCTGGAGGACCAACAGCAGGGCATAGAGGCTGAGGCTTTCCCCTGATGTTGCCTCCTGGCTCTGGGATTCAGAGGTTTAGTGCATCTGAATGCAGAACTTCCCTTTATCACCATGGTTAGTAGCCACTGACAGACTTATCCTCCATTAATCTGTCTAATCCCTTTTAAGGCCGTCTATGCCTGTGGGCATCTCTACATCCTCTGGCAGTGAATGCCACATTTTAATCACTCTCTGTGCAAAGAAGTATTTCCTTTTTGTCTGTCCAGAATCTACTGCCCATCAGTTTCAGTGGATGCCTTCGAGTTCCAGTATTTTGGGGGTGGGAGGGAGAAAAATTCTCTTAGGCGATTCTCTCCACCCTGAGCAAAATTTTATAAACCTCTATCATGTCCCCTTTTAAGCATCTCTTCATTAAACTGAAAAGCCACGGACTGCTCAGCCTTTCCTCACAGGGAAGGTGCTCCAACCCCCTAATCATCTTGGTTGCCCTCCTCTGTACTTTTTCTGGATCTGCAGTGTCCTTTTTGAGATGTAGTCCAGAAAGGATGCTGTTAGTACCTGGTTCCCGAAGACTCTGGTCCTCCTGGCCTGTAAGGCAAAGACATTCTGCCGGGCTTTTGTTGAGGACAGCGACAGTGTAACCATCATTGGCTCCCTCCCTCTTTCTCCTTGTTTTCATTTGTTTCCCTCCTCCTGCCCTGCCCATGAGGTGATGGCACAGTCCAGCATGGGAATAAGATTTATTAAGGCATCATCTTGGATTTTAGGTTTTTAATTATATGTTTACCTGTATATTTGATTTTATCTATTGTTTTGTTGTTTATGTATATTGCCCAGAGCCCTGTTTTGCAGGGATTGGGCAATGGTAACACTAGTGGTGGTGGTGGTGGTGGTGATGGCAGCAGCCTTGAAAGCGTGCAGGTAGGGTTGCCAAGGATTCGGGGTGCGAATCAGGAGGTTGAAGCACAGCCAAAGTAAGCTAGCCACCTAGCTGCTCCGGTAACAGCATTGGCCTCATCCCCTGGGGCTGATATAGCCAGCATGTTGGATTAGGATCTGGAAGACACAGGCCCGGAATCCCCACTCTGCCATGAGAGATAACCGTGTGACCTTGGGCCAGTCACTTTCTCTCTCAGCCTAGCCTCCCTCATAGGGTTGTGGTTATGAGGACAAAATGGGGGATGGGAGAACAATGTTGTAAGCTGCTTTCAGTCCCCATTGGGGAGAAAATGGGTTATCAGTAAATCAGCTGGTAGGCAAGTCAAGCCAAATATCCATAACTAGGCTCACTATAAGTCTTCTGCATGCGTTAAGTGCCATCAAGGTGCTTCTGACTTACGGTGAACTTATGGGTTAATGACCTCCACAACGTTATATCCTTAGCAACCTTGCTCAGCTCTTGCAAACTGAGGGCCATGGCTTCCTTTACAGAGACAATCCATCGCACGTTGGGTTTTCCTCTTCTCTTGCTGCCTTCCAAGTTTTCCTAGCATCATTGTCTTTTCCAGTGACTCTTATCTTCTCATAATGTGACCAAAGCATGATGTGTATGTGAAGTCCCATCAAGTTGATTCCATCTTACGTTGACCCTTTGAATTACTGACCTTCAAAGCAAGCTGTGTCATTAACAGCCTTGCTCAAGTCTTGCAAACTGAGGGCTGTGGATTCTTTGGATGAGTCAATCCATCTCATGTTGGTTCTTGCTCTTTTCCCACTGCCTTCAGTTTTCCAGTCACTCTTCTCATAATGTGACCAAAGTACAATAGCCTCACGTTTAGTCATTTTAGCTTCTGGGGAGAATCCAGGCTTGATTTGATCTAGAACCCACTTACTTGTCTCTTTGGTGGTCCACAGTATCTGTAAAACTCTCCTCCAACACCACAATTCAAAGGAATCAACTTTTCCCGTCATCTTTCTTCATTGTCCAATTTTTACACCCATACATCATAATACTACAGTTTGAATTTTCTTGATCTTGGTTGTTAGTGACACATCCTTTCGCTTAAGGATCTCTTCTCATTCCTTCATGGAACTATGAGTCTTGGGTCCCAGCATCTGGGAGAATGGTGGGCTTATAAACCATGAAAAGAAATCAATAATCAGATATTATATTCCAGTGTTTTTTCTTTAATATATTTTTACCCCAAAGAACCATCATCACCTTTCGTATGAGGAGTGTGAAATGTGTGCCCCCGTTTCCCTCGATGAAATGTTGGGGGTATGAAATCGTCCTGACCTGGATGAGCCCAGGCTAGCCTGTTCTCCTCAGATCTTTGAAGCTAAGCAGGGTCAGCCCTGGTTAATACTTGGATGGGAGACCACCAGAGAAGTCCATGCACACAAGCTTATGCCTTACTTAGCATGGGACACGAAATATCTGCATACCTTTTAGCATTCCACAGGTGAAAATAGGGGCTCTCCAGTCTCACACCAGTGGTCCGCGGACCGGAAGGTTGGTAGCTCAGCAGTTCAAGACCCAAGTGCCATGTGATGGAGTGAGCTCCCATCTCTGGCCCCAGCTCCTGCCAACCTAGCAGTCTGAAAGCAAGACACTGCAAGTAGATAAATAGGTACTGCTTCGGTGGGAAGGTGACAGCGTTCCATGCACCTCGGCATTTAGTCATGCTGGCCACATGACCACGGAGAAGTCTTCGGACAGTGCTGGCTCTTCGGCTTGGAAACTGAGATGAGCACTTTCCCCTAGAGTCGGATTCGACTAACTTTCAAGCAACGGAAACCTTTACCTTTACTAGTCCCACACTCAGCATCCCTTGGTTCTACGTCCCCAACTCTGCAATCTGCAGACAACACCATTCCCCTTCCCCGTGGGTGCATGAAAAATACAGGAGTCGGAGACGCACTCTCGGTGAAATCAGCACATATAGTTTATTGCAGGAATCAGATGACATGAAAACGGAGGTCGGGGTGCCTGTTTATATACACAGTAAAGCCGCACCCCCGACTTTGCCCAATCAGCTCGATAGGTTAAATTTCCCACAGTTGCATACCATAGGACCGTACAAAAATCCTCAGCATCCCATAGGGGAGAAACTACGATCCAGTCTGGTTATTGTCTTACCGGACCAAAGCTCTGGCTCAAGCCTGGCCATGTGCGCGCCGCAAGGGCCACGTGGCTGCCCCATCACATACATTACACCACACATAAAACCTTCCCCTTTAAAAAGCTTTAGAATGTTTAATCTCTCCACGGTTCTAGCTGTAGTTATTATGGAATAGCTGCTACACAGAACACATTCATCACAATTTGTTCTCAGGATAAGCATCCCGTGCCCATTATGGATTGAACCTCAAGAGAAAGACAGGAGGCACTGACCCGGATAGCCCAGGCAAGCCCGATCTTGTCAGATCTTGGAAGTGAAGCAGGGCCGACCCGGCAAGTATTTGGATGGGAGACCTCCAAAGAATACCAGGTTCGGGAGGCAGAGGGAGGCCAATTCTCTAAACATCCTCCATGACCCAGTAGGAGTTGCCAGAGGTCGCCATGGCTTCCAGGCATGGGCACACACATGCACGCATACACACTCAAAAAAATAATAATGCAAAAATACCAAGAAGAGAGAGAGAGGAGTTGCACAGAAAATTCCCCTGTGGCAGCTCTGTTGCCGATGCACCTTCCTCTGCATTCGTAGAGGTGGTGCAAAATGGAGACTCCTTCACAGGTGGATTCAGCCCCAGGGGAAATGGAAGGTGGAGCTGACGCTGCAGAAATGGAGAATCTCTCACAGATTTTAAAAGGCGTCATCCCACCGCTCTTCCCCCAGAGGGTGAAATCCAAGACGAGTTCAGAACAGTGATTGGCCAGCTACTAGAAGACAGGGACTGTCTGCCATGGGGGGGGGGGGGGGGGGGCAGCCGGCAGAGCAGGCGCACAAAGCTCTCCTGTGCAGGCCTCACTGAAATGAGTGCACGTGATGCAAAACATGTGCTCTCCCACAGAGCTGTGGGTCTCTTGTCTCATGCCATGGCCATCTCTGGATGTACCTGTGGCAGGCTACCCAGAAACAAACTGCTTGACAGGGCAGGGCAGGCCCTTGGGCCCAGCAGCGAGACTCGCCTGAGTGGAGCAGGGTGGCACCAAGGGCAGAAAGGTGCTGTAGCTTCAGCAACAAGGCAGCCATTGCAGTCTGGCCCAGGGAAGCTCAAAGGGTGTGGAGGCAGGGAGCAAGCCTGGGTGGGAGAACAAGGGCTCTGGGCCCAGGTGTCTTGAGGCAAGGCAGGGAACAGAGAAGAAGAGGGCAAAGCTCGACTCAAGGGCCAGGTGTGAAGCTGGGGCTATAAAAAGGGAGGAAGGGGGGGGGGAATGGGAGGGGGCTGGGAGGAGGAGGAGGAGAAGGCAGACAGAGGCAGCAGTTTGCAGCATTGTATTATGGTGCTTCTCCTGTGCAATGGAGTGTAACCCAGAGATGGGTGAAGCGAGCCACACCTTCAGGGGTCTGGGTTGATAAACAAAGCAACCTGCATAAAGGAAAAGTGACTGGGCTCATGATCTCATAAGATCTCATAAGAACACAAGAGAAGCCAATGTTGGATCAGGCCAATGGCCCATTCCAGTCCACACTGTGGCCAAACATACCAGATACCATCAGGAGGTCCACCAGTGGGGCCAGGATACCAGAAGCCCTCCCACTGTTGCCCCCCCATCAAGCACCAAGAAGACAGAGCATCACTTGCCCCAGACTGAGAGTTCCTATCTATGCCTTGTAGCTAATAACCACTGATGGACCTCTGCTCCAGATGTTTATCCAGTTCCCTCTTGAAGCCGTCCATGCTTGTAGCCGCCGCCACCTCCTGTGGCAGTGAATTCCACGTGTTAATCACTCTTTGGGTGAAGAAGAACTTCCTTTTATCTGTTCTAACCCGACTGCTCAGCAATTTCATTGAGGGCCCATGCGTTCTGGTATGGTGAGAAAGGGAGAAAAGGACTTCTTTCTCTGTCTGATCTATCCCATGCATAATCTTGTAAACCTCGATCATGTCACCCCTCAGCCATCGTTTCTCCAAGCTTCTCGCAGACTCCAGGTGTGATGTTCCCCTGCCCCTCGAGGGCACTATGGTATCCCATGGCCAGAGAGACAGGAGGCTGAGCCTGTCCTTCCTACAATTAAAACATCTCTGCCGAATGACTTGGGATCTTTTCCCTCAAATAGCCAAAGATATTCAGCCCACCAGGCAAATTTTTTTCTCCAAACTCCTAATCAGCAAAATAGCTCAGCACTAGAAGGGGGGGGGGGGGAGAGAGAGAGAACAAAATCAATTTCTACATCTCCAGGAGGATATGAGTATATCTCTGCCTAAATGGGAAGTGACAGCACTCGCTTAAAACCATGGTAAGATTGATGCCACAGAGAGCAATACTCTTGACAACTGGGGACGCTTTTTTTTTTCTTCAGCTACCAGAGGAGCTAAAAATAGCTCCTATGAAATGCTTCTGTTGGGGCACATCTGTGCCGGCGCGTGTTCATCCAGATGTTTGCCTAGCACCTGGAAACAGAACGGGCCCTGGATTTAAAAAAAACAACAGCACAGCATTTTGTGGTGCTAGGGAGACAGAGAGGCAAGCGCTGAAAGGTTTTAAAACACAATTGGACTGTGCAGGGGGCAGAAAGATAGATAGTGTTGCTAGGGCCATGGGAAGCGAGGAGATGACCTTTTTCTCTGCGCTGTTCTATTTTGCTGTTCGTGAAAGTTGGTCCTCAGGAGGGGAGACAGCACGGTACAGCCTGATCTCCTCAAATCTCAGAAGCTAAGCAGGGTCAGCCCTGGTTAGTACTTGGATGGGAGACCTCCAAGGAAGACTACAGAGGAAGGCAATGGCTTCTCACTTGCCTTGATAGACCCTTGCTGGGGTCGCCATAAGTCTGCTGCGACTTGAGGGCACTTAAAACACACACAAAGGTGTTTGTTGGTGGCTAGAGATAGCTTTCTTTAAATGGGCGTTGATGACTGGAGGCAAGTAGCTACCCAATGCACCCACTAGCAGGCTTGGATTCTGACTGTTATAAGAGTGTTAAGTAATACTATATCTGTTGAACACTTTTTAAAAGAAGCAATCATATCAAACACAAGAAGCTGTTGTTCCAGCCACTGGGGCAGCCATCTTCCAGCGGGAAAGCAGCTTTTATTCTAGTTCTGCAAGTTTGTCATGGATCCGCCGCCTCGGACAGCATGTGGGAAATGAAGCTAACCACGTATCCCATTCCACGCGCAACCATTTCTGAGATAGACAGGGATGCAATGCAGTCCCTTTGAGCCCCTTATAAATACATCCACAGCATCGCCTGGCTGTCAGGCTTTGAGGCATGCACGCACGCCTGCCCGCATCCCGGCACGTCTCTTCCCTTTCTCCTTCCCATCCATAGCACTACCGTGTCGTTCCCCAGACGTCCTTGTCCAGAAGTACAATTAAGCCCATTACCTTGGATTTTATTTTCCTGCCTTTAAAAGTTGTTTTGCAATCAAATTAAAACGAGAGGAAGGAAAAGGGGGGGGGGGAATTCTGCCCTTCCGCTAATGCACTCTCGCACCCGCTAAGTGCCATAAATCTCCCCGTGGCGTTAAAAAGCTGGACCTCGGAACTCAGCTATTTCACAAAAATCCCCCATAAATCTCTGTCAAGCTGAGCTAATGAAGAGAACAACAAACTGTCAATAGGAGAAGCTTCCAGAGGGCCCCTCCCTGCAGGCCCCCTATATCTTCTCGCACCGGATGTCAAGGGAGTGCTTTTTTGAGGAAAGGCAATGGGCCAGGTTTTTTTTCCTACTACCCCATTACCGCACAGTAGTATCTATGGGCTGCAGAGCCAAAGATGGTAAAACAGCTTAATTTTACCCCAAAGAGCTGCCAGAACACTACACTACGTCCCCCTCCCCTACGCCTCCAGTTCTGCAGAAATGGGTGGGGACCACTGAGATCACAAAACTCCAGAATCTGCATTGGCAAAGTCCTGTCGCCTTCCATTCCAGGCGCATTCCAAGGTACAGGGTTATTAATGTTTTCACATGTAAAATCCTAAATGGTGTCCAATGAAAGCATCCTCTCTCTGCTCGTTCACAGCCTTGACAGTCAGCAGAGAATAGTGTCCTAGCAATTCCATCAGACCCCATCAAATGAACATGGTTTACCCATGCACTGCGCACAGCAGGGTTGGATTATCGCAGTGGGGCTCCCTTTGAAGACCTCTTGGAAACAACTGGTCCAAAATGCTGCGGAGAATATTGCTTAACAGGAAGGCAGTGATCGTGTTACCCGGGCTCTACAAGATCTGCATTGGCTCCATGTTTGCTTACAGGTGCATTTCAAAGTGGTGGTTTGAATCTCAAAGAGTTTGATGTCATGGATTCCTTGCTGTCAGATCAGAGAAAGAGTGGAAGAGGGGTTTTTAACAAATCCTTCCTCAACATTGTAACCCTGATCCAGACTGGGCATCCCACATAGTTAATTCTGGCAGCTCAGTTTCACAACTGGTGATCCAGCCACTGTTGATTTTGGCTCTGAGATATTCTTCCCTGGGTTCTGTAGAAGGGTTGGAACTTAGAACAGGGCCTTCTTGGTTTTGGCTCCATGCCTCTGGAGTTCTCTTCCCTGTGAAGTCTGTTCGGTGCTTTTGTTATACTGGGCATTCAAATGCACTGCTTTGCTCTTTTGTTTCTGTTTAAGTTGAGTCCTTGGATGCATTTTCTGCTCATTTGGTTGTCTGTATATAATTTTACTTTTTATTGCTGATAGCTTGTATTGAGCTGGGTTGTTTTCTATTGCAGTTTGCTACTGGGGGGAGTTTTATCTGGCAAAATGGGAAGGGAATTAGTTTACTAGATGATAACCTTGATAACATCGGGACAAAAAAATCCCAGCTTCAAGTATAAGCTAATGGGGTCTGAACTTACTGAGACTGAGAGGGGAAAAGATCTGGGCATCATAGGTTGCAGTCACACACGCCAGATAAAGCCAGGAGTGGGGGGAAGCGATGCTATTTCCTCCGGAGGAATTTGACCCACAGTTACAAGATTATACCTCCCTGTGAAGCTGCGGGCACAGCCCGTCAGTGTGTGATCACACACAACTGCAGATGAGTAGGTGTTGGGGTTTTTTGCCGTTTGTTTCCCATGCACTTAAATGAGGAATCAATTACTTGCACCTCAGCACCGAGGGCTCCCTATGGAGTTTGCGATGATGAAACATACTGAGAAGGGGGAAAAAACAATGGCACGGAGTTGGGATAGCCTAAGCAGACCATTCCGACAGCATGAGAGCGCGCTTGGAGCGATCAGACAGGAAAGTCCATCTGTAGCCCGTCACAACCCGTTTACTACCAGATTGTGTCTTTGAACTCCGCTTCTGGGATGGAACAGAATGGGTTGCCAACAGCTGCGGCACGCTTCCCAGACGTTACTGTCTGATCGCTCCCTTTAAATCCGCCCAGCATTCGCGCCTATGTCGGGTCTAATTGTGTGTATGATCGCAGGCATAGTGGATAGCTCAATGAAAGTGTCAACCCAGGGTGCTGCAGCAATGAAAAAGGCAAACTCTGTGTTAAGGATTATTAGGAAAGGACTGAACATGAAACAGCCAATATTATAATGCTCTTGTATAGATCTATAGTGTGCCCTCATTTGGAACACTGTGTTCAGTTCTGGTCACCCTGTCTCAAAAAGGGCACTGCAGAGCTGGAAAAAGTACAGAGGAGGGCAACCAAGATGATGAGGGGGTTGGAGCGCCTTCTCTATGAGGAAAGGCTGGAGAGTCTGGGACTTTTCAGTTTAGAAAAGAGACAACTAAGGGGGGACATGATAGAGGTTTATAAAATTATGCATGGGGAGGAGAGAGCTGACAAAAATAAATTTTTCTCCCTCCCCGCAAAGACTAGAACTCGAGAGCATCCAATGGACCTGATGGGCAGTAGATTCAAATCAGACAAAAGGTAATATTTCTTTACACAGAGAGTGATTAAAATGTGGAACTCACTGCCAGAAGATGTAGTGATAGCTTTAGTTTTGAGGGCCAGTTTGGTGTAGTGGTTAAGAGTGCAGACTCTAATCTGGGAGAACCAGGTTTGATTCCCCACTCCTCCGCATGCAGCTGCTGCTGTGACCTTGAGTCAGTCAAAGGTTCTTTCAGAGCTGTTCTCTCAAGGGCAGTCCTCGAGAGAAGTCTCTCAGCCCCACCTACTTCACAGGGTGTCTGTTGTGGGGAGGGGAAGGGAAAAGGACTGTAAGCTGCTCTGAGACTCCTTCGGGTAGTGAAGGGCAGGGTATAAATCCAACCTCTTCTTGTCCTCTCTCTTCTTTTTCATGGAGGAGAGGTCCATCAGTGGCTAGTAGCCATGGTGACTGAGGGGAACCTCCACATTCAGAGGCACTAAACCTCTGAATCCCAGAGCCAGGAGGCAACATCAGGGGAAGGCCTCGGCCTCTGTGCCCTGTTGTTGACCCTCCAGGAGAACTGGCTGGGGCCACTGTGTGAGACAGGATGCTGGACTAGATGGACCCTCACTGGTCTGATCCAGCAGGGCTCTTCTTATGTTCCTATGTTCTTAACCTTTTTAAAAAATACAAAATAGCAGGACCCCGCAGAGGAGGCCTCTCAAAGGCCACCACGCAGCCAAGAGTCAAGTTAAAATGGCCCTGGAACAAAGCAACTGGAGTTGCCACTGCATCACTGGAAACCAGTACCGCAGAGACCACTGACTTCAACGGGATCAGCAATGGGCATTCCTCCCACAAACTGGCAGCAGTGCAGAAGTAGGCAACTGGTGAAGTGACACAGATTGTCATTATTGTTGAAGATATAAGTCAAGTGGTCCCTGAAGCACTGGCAGAATTGCTGGCTTTGCTTGTTCCTGTTCAGAGGCAGCCCACCAGGAAATTTCCCTGAAAATTAAATGGCCAGTCCATTCCCTGCACTGAGCACACAGCCATGTAGGTTGCCCCCAGTCTCAGCATGGGATTTTTTTGTAAGCACTGTGCAAGAGTATATGTTTTCCTAGTATCTCTTGCTCTGCTTTCCACCCTCTTTTGAACACCCTGATCTTCACGGATCGGGAAGGGCAGATACACCAATCAGTGATTTAACTGGCAAGGGTGAAATCTGAGAGTTGGATCCTGTGACTCCCTTTCACCAAGTCTCCCTCCAAAAGAAAAAGACTTCTTTCTACAAAGAAAGATCTTTTTCCACCAGAGGAAGCCTTTCTCCACTAGAAAAAAATCATTCTCCACGGAAGGAAAGCTTTCTTCCTTGAAGGAAGACGGCAAAAGAGGGTCATAGGATCCAGCTTAGCAAAAGGAAGTCATATTCTCAGCATTGTCTCTGGTCAAAGAAGTCCTTTTTTTTGCTGTGCTTCAAAAGCCCACTGGACCAGAACCTGTAGAATATGCCATTCCCCCACCCCCTATTTAGATATATACCACAAGCTTCCCTGACACAGCTGTAAATTTAATGCCTTCCCATGAAAGAAGACATTGCCATGAGCTGAGTGTAAAAAGGGAGAAAGCAGAAAGACATAGGAAGAAAAGAAGGAAAGGATTCATTGCTAGGTATACCATTTAGCAAACAGAACAGCCGAGAACAGACTGGCAAAATGAAGCACAAGGGAAGTGGGGCAAAAAGACCTGGCTAAGTTGTTGCAGGGCTTTCCATTCGCCTGCCTAGACTGATGTGGGACCATACTGGGGAGGAGCCGCAACAGAGCGTTCACACAGGCTCTCTTAATCTGCCTGCAAAGCGGACTTATATCGGGCCAAACTGCCAGTCTGTCCTCTGCCAACGTATAGACAGTCTCCAATGCTGTGTAACAGTAAAGTGTGATAAAGAGTTCAGCAGAGGAGATAAAGACCTTGTGTCTGATTCTATCCATAGTGCAAGCTCAATTTGCCTCAGGGCCATGCCATGATGAAGACAGCATTTAACCCTTCAATTTCCACTTGGCTTTACTATTTGAAACTGAGCTACCTGCTTTGTTATAACATTTAAAGGGGAGAAATGTATGAATCTTAAAGAATGTGTTTTTTCCTGGATGGAACAAGATGCATGATGATCTCTGTTTCATCCCAAGAAACACAACCCAGCACAGGAGTGTATGTGGATGAAAGGGCCGAAATACACACATAGATAGAAACAAACTGTATGTGACTGTTATAGGCAGGCAGGGAAAAGATTTAGCCCCTGTCCTAATTGCAACATGCATTCCTTTTCCCCAATATAAATGAATGGCAGCAAGGAAAAATAATGGACGACAGAACGGGAGGCTGTTAGCGAAGACCCTCCCCAATGCTGGGGAGTCCAACCATCTCTTGTTGGGCTCTCATAAAGACGCTGGTATGTGTGTAATATTTCTTTGTGCGCAGAGGGTCCTAGCCATGGCTTTTTTTGTAGAAAAAGCCCAGCAGGAACTCATTAGCATAAGAGACCACACCCAACCACAGAAACATCTATATATCTAATTCCGAAGGCGCCCCCTGTGTGAGGATACCTAAATCCGTGCAGGGGGGGCACCTGGGAGGCAGGGAGGTTTTCCTACACATGGGGGGCACTCCCCCCGTGTGCAGAAAAATCCGAAAAGTTAAAAAAAAACCTTCAGTGACTGTAGAATCCCCCAAAATACCTTTTGAAATGGCACCAACTCCAGACATCAACTGTGAGGAGATTAGAATGTTCGGGGGAGGGGGGGAGGCTCTAACTGTTTTTGTCAGTAAAAAGCAGGGTTTTTACTGGCAGCAGTCTAGGGTTGCCAAGTACCCCCCCTGGCCACCAGCAGCGGATCCAGATCCAGGCTGGGAAACTCCTGGATATTTGGGGGTGGAGCCTGGGGAGGACAGGGACCTCAGTGAGGTACAATGCCATAAACTCCCCCCTCCAAAGCATCCATTTTCTCCATGGAAAGTTATCTCTGTAGTCTGGAGATGAGCAGTAACTCCAGGGGATCCCCAGGTCCCATCTGGAGGCTGGCATCCCTAGGAAGCACCCTCTGTGTGACTTGATACCACCTGATTTGCATGACTTAATTAGGCCCAGCTGTTTTGCTACAGTTCATCAGCAGCCACCGTATGAAAGCCATTGTGGTGCAACAGCTCGAGCTTCAGACTGGGATCTGCAAGACCCAGGTTCAGATCCCCATCTTGCAGTGGAAGCTGACTGGGAGATTTTGGACCAGTCACATACTTTCAGCCTAACCAACCTCACAGGGTTGTTGTGCAGATATCAAAGAGGAAATAATAATGTAAGCTGCTTTAGTCCCCATTGTGGAGAAAGACTGTAATTTTCCTAGGTAGAGGCTGCAGGGGAGGAGGGTGGAGATGGAAAGCTGAAGACAGATAAAGGTAGGTTGGCTGTTGGGTGGGAAGGAAATAGGGTTGCCAACTCCAGGTTGGGAAATTCCCAGACATTTGAGAGGTGGAGCCTGGGGAGGGTGGGATTTGAGGTGGGAGGCAGAAAGAGAGAGAAAGAGTGATGAGGTGGGGAGGCAGAAAAACAAAGGGAATGATGACAGGTCAGAAAGAGAGAGGAAGTAACATACATGGAGGAGAGCGAGAGAGTAAGAAAGGGGGGCAGAAGGGAGAAAGAGTGTGAGAGAGGTAGGGGGAGAAGGGAGGAAGCAAAGGTGTGAGGAATGGGATAACTCTCCTGCAAGTTTCTTGCAGGTCTCCACTTGTATTAGTATATTAGGCCAGACCCCTGACAGTGCAGCTCCTTCCCAGGATCAGCTGCCCCAGCTGCCCCCGCAGCTTGCTGGGCGCATGGGGAACCCGAGGGAAGGAAGGCAGTTTCTGGATCGGCTTCCCCAGGCCCCCTGCAGCTGCGAGGCACCTGGGGAACCCGAGGAGGGGAGGCAGTTTAAACTGCCTTCCCTCCCTGGATCAGCTTGGCCTCCCCAGGCACCATGTGGCTTGAGAGGTGCCTGGGGGACCCGAGGGGGGAGGAGGCTGTAGGCGTGGCCAACTCAGAAGCCAGCCGGAACTCCGTTCCTGTGCATTCCTGCCCAAAAATAGCCCTGGTCCTAGCCATGTAGAATCCCTGCCTCTAAAGACACCCTGCCTCTAGTCCTGCATCTTTGTTCACCGCAAGCAGGACATCCTCGTGGAGCCTTCTATGCCAGCTCTGCTCAGGGTTGCTAAGAATCACCGCAGTCTCCCTCCCCAGGCAAAGGATCCCAGTGGGATCCCCCTAGGGCTGCCAAAAGAGAGGCCTAGAGATCTCCTGGAATCACGACCGATCTTCAGACCACAGAGATCAGTTCCCCTGGAGAAAATGGCTGCTTTGGAGGAGGGGATTCTATGGCATTGTATCATGCTGAGGTCCCTCCCCTCCCCAAACCTTGCCCTCTCCAGGCTCCATTCCCCCCAAATCCCAGGAGTTTCCCAGCCCAGAGTCGACAACCCGGCTGATCACATCACCCTGTAAACAAATCATGGGCACTTAGAGGTGACCGGGACTCCTGAAATGTCTCCCCTCTAGTTCCCTCCAGTCAGTGCGCTGGTTCTGCTCTCCGATCCAAACTAGGCCGACCGGGCCAGCTCTGCCTCTCTGCCCTGCTGTATTCTGCAGCAGCTCCATTTGTGGTGGTTAATTCCCTCCCAATACTCCCCAGCTCCCATTTTGGTGTAGTTTGGTTACATTTGGTATAGTGGTTAAGTGAACGGGCTCTGATCTGGGAAAACTGGGTTTGATTCCCCACTCCTCCACTTGCACCTGCTGGTAGGGTTGCCAAGTGCATTTAACTTACCGGTGGGGGGGAAGCTCCGCTGGCCGGGAGCTTCCCCGGTGCGCGCGCGAAGTGATGCCATCACGTGACGACCGGAAGTGACGCCATCACGTTGAGGGCATTGCCAGGGCGACGCTCTGGCAATCGCCCCAAAACTCTATGGTATCATAGAGTTTTGGGGCGATTGCCAGAGCGTCGCCCTGGCAATGCCCCCAACGTGATGGTGTCACTTCCGGGTGACGTCATTACGTGAGGGAGGGTTGTCCAGGCTGGACAACCTTGGGGGTGGGGTTTCCCCCGCTGGCGGATTGGGAACCCCTGTAGCGGGGGATCCCCCGCCCCCCGGGCTGACTTGGCAGCCCTACCTGCTGGTGTGACATTGGGTCAGTCAGTCACAAGTTCTTTCAGAGCTGTTCTCTCAAGAGCAGTCCTCGAAAGAGCTCTCTCAGCCCCACCTACCTCACAGAGTGTCTTTTGTGGGGAGGGGAAGGGAAAGGAGTCTGTAAGCCGCTCTGAGACTCTGAGTGAAGGGCGGCGTATAAATCCAATCTCTTCTCTTCTTCTTCTTCTTTTAACAGCCATGAAGGAACTGGTGGGGTGAGCAAGGGTGTATGCTTTATCTCCTTTTTTATTTCGTTCGGTATTTTGTATTTACTATTTGTTTCTCCATCCTGCCAACAACAGCGCGGCACAAACAAGCTGGAGAATGCACAGCCCAACCCTTAAGCTCCCCGGAGGGACTTGGCGTCTCTCAGCAGCGAGAAAGAAATTCCTGCCCCGTTTGCTACCACTTCACAAGGAGCCAGGCTTTTAAGGCCCCCCCCCCCACTGCCTCACCCCTCAGGGAGAATAATCAGTTTAAGAATTTCTGCTCTAGTGCTTTCCCATGGGTTTGAGATTGAAGGGGGGGGGGGGAAGAGACGGAGAGAAAGAGAGAGAGAGACTAGAGAGGTTCTGGAGAGAGAGAGGAAGAAGCTAATTTTTCTGAAGCAAAAATTGCTTTCCTCAGAACGTGAGCTAAGAGGATGCTCTGGGCTTCAAAGCAGAGCCAAGAGGCCTCCCTCACCCCCCTAGATCATCAGAGATAATGGACCAGGGGAATTGCCTGCTGGGAGAAGTCCCCCCCCACACACACACCTGCTTCGATTATGTTTATGTGAATTTAACCTGGGGAAAGGAATATAGAAAATGGTGGTGGACAGGCCGTGTATCTTAAGGTGCTAGAAGATCTGGGGTTTTATTCATTCTGAATGGTTATCAACGGGGGAAAGAATGTTGTGGCCAATTGGGGGCAGGGAGCTTTTGGTAAAGGGATCCTTTTCTGCATTGGGGGGGGGGGGGAGGGAACGGCCAGCATCTGCTGTGGGCAGGGATTAAAGGTAAAGCTCGAAAGCTAGTCAAATCCAACTCTAGGGATGGTGCTCATCTCGGTTTCCAAGCCGAAGAGTCATCACTATCCAAAGATTTCTTCCGTGGTCATGTGGCCAGCATGACTAAACGCCGAGGCGCACAGAACGCTGTTACCTTCCCACTGAAGCGGTACCTATTTATCTACTTGCAATTTCTTGCTTTTGAACTGCTAGGCTGGCAGGAGCTGGGGCCAGAGAAGGGAGCTCACTCCGTCACACAGCACTCGGGTCTCGAACTGCCGAACTACTGATTTTCCAGTCTGCATCTCAGCGTCTTAAGCGCTGAGCCATTGTGGCCCCTAGGCAGGGATTGCTAAGGCCCAAAGACTGCTGTGGAGGTGGTGAGGCTAGGGTTGCCAGCCTCCAGGTGGGGCCTGGAGATCTCCCGCTTTTACAACCGATCTCCAGCAGACAGAGATCAGCTCCCTGGAGAAAATGGCTGCTTTGAAGGGTGGACTCTATAGCACTGTACCATGCTGAGGCCCCTCCACTCACCAAACCCCACCCTCTCCTGGCTCCACCCCCAAAGTCTCCAGGTATTTTCTAACCCAGAGCTGGCAACCCTAGGTGAGGCCTACAACAGTATCGCTGCCACCAACTCCCCGTACTTTACTGGATGCATGTCAACTGTGATCTCTCATGGGATGGGAATTCCTGGGGTTTCCCCAGGCTTAGGTTTCATAAATATATAAACTGAGAGGAACTGCTTGGAAGAACTAGATTCGAGTTCAGTAGCACCTTAGAGACTAACAAGAGTGTGGGGGTCAAAGCTTTGAAGAAAACTTGACTCTTGAAAGCTCATACCCCAAAATCTTGTTGGCGCTAAGGTGATCCTGGACTCGAATCCAGCTGTTCTGCTGTTGACCAGCATGGCATCCCTCTGAAACGGTCTGCTTGGAAGAAAACACCTTTGGTCCTGGGAGCCCTTTCCCCGCCTTTCAGATATTCAAGACCGGCTATGCTTATTTATTCTGATTTATTGACATTATTTATAGTCCACTTTCTCACTGACACTCAAGGTGCATGACACAGAGTCAATACTATCAGCAGGATGGGACAGCCAGTAAACAGTGCAATGGGATCTGGACTGTCGAAATCTGGAACCAACCAGGAATCTAAAAAGCAGAACTGAAGCAAAGCATAAGTACTAACATGACACATTAAATGATGCAAAAATTACATAGTAGGATCTTATTTATAGAAAGATACATAACGGTAGTATAGACCACAGCCCCTAATATTAACGGTAGTATAGACCACAGCCCCAAGTAAATTTGTGAGCCATTTTGTACAGCGCTCTACCTTATTGCCGGTTTAAAATAAGTGTGCGTGCACAAAAAAGCTTATACTCAGAATTAAACTTCCTTGGTCCTGAAGTTGCCACTGGACTCAAACTTTGTTCTGTTTTGCATAGTTTGCAGAAATCCAGGAGAGCGGGAGTCTTCCTGACCTCTTCAGGTAGGCTGTTCCACAAGGTGGGTGGGGCGATACGGAGAAGGCACGTGTACGGGGCAGTTGTTGATTTTGCCCATTTGCAAGTCGACACCTGCCGAAGACTCTGCCTCAGATGAGCAAAGCTGTCATGGCAGCAGAGGGGGGAGAGGCGATCTTGCAGACAGGATTGTCCAAGGCACTAAATGTCTTTGTGTGTGATCACCAGTATGTTAAATTGAGCCCAGTGACTGATGGGCAGGCAGCAGAGCATCTGCAGAATGGGCGTAATGTCCGTGCTCCATCTAGCTCCCGATAATAGCCAAGCTGCAGCATTCTGCACCAACCAGGATTTCTACCTTGGTTTTAAGGGAAGACCAACGTACTGCGCATTCCTGTAGTCCAGGGGTGGGCAAATTGTGGCCCGCGGGCCACATGCAGCCCGCCACAGAGTTTTTTGTGGCCTGCCAAGACAGTCGGCCACGTGGTTTCAGTCAGGCCTCCAGGTACATTTGTCTCATTAAACTGATTCTAAAATTAAATGTGCTTGCAGCTATAGATGATATAAAATTAGCACAATAAATAAATTGAATAAAACTACCACTATTTTTTAAAATTTATATTTATTGATTTTTATGATACAATTTATACCTTTTCTGAAATGCAAAGTTAACTAATGAACGCAATCATTTTAAAAGGTGTGGCCCTCCGCTAACCCCCGCTCCCACAAAGTGGCCCCTGAGCCAAAACAATTGCCCACCCTTGCTGTAGTCTAATCTCGATGTTACTGTGGCATGGAAGAAGCAGTAAAAGCTTAGAATGTTCTCAAAGGACTTCTGTTTTAAAAATATTTTTCAAGGCAAATTGGGGCTGGAGAGAGTCCATTGGCAGCCTCTCCTGCCACAGAGGCCAAACCCTGGCCTGGAAGCAGCTGGGGGAGTGGATGTCAGGGTTTACAAAGAGTGTGCTTTCAGTTATATTTATTTGACTTGCATATATTTACGCTGGAGAAGAGGTGGCAGATTTTGAACATCATTAAGAGCAGCCCAGCAGGAAACAGATGGGTTGGATCCATGGCATAGCCACTGGGTTGCCAGCTCTGGGTTGGGAAATTCCTGGAGATGTCGGGGTGGAGCCTGGGAAGAGCAGGGTTTGGGGGCCATATAATGCCATAGACTCCGCCCTCCAAAGCAGCCATTTTCTTCAGGGGGGGACTGATCTCTGTAGCCTGGAAATCAGTGGTAATTCCAGATCTCCAGGCCTCACCTGGAGGTTGGCAATCATAGGAAGAAACCACCAGTTCACATGACTCCCCTTAACTTCAGCAATACTGGTAGATGTTTTTATTTATTTACGTACTTCATTTATTGTCCACGTTTCTCATCAAGACTTCAAGGTGGATTCAAAAGTTACAAGAACAATGCCATAAAGATTGGTATAATAACGTACAATTAACAATGCAATAACACTGGATTACACAAAGAACAATGAAATAAAAAAGTATAGTAAACCCAGTATCCTGGAAGTTACACATTGCAGGGTCCAATAAACTAGCTTTAACAATTAGATAAAGATAGCGTCATAAACAAATAAACGAGGTAGTGTGAAGATGAAAGAAAAATTGCTTTGAAACTTTTAAAAGGCAGTTAACATTTCAACAGTCACAAACTTTTATACAAAGTATCTCTTGTTTGTTAATCAGAGTGTGCGGGGCTCATTTTGTAGCAGGAGCTCCTTTGCATATTAGGCCACCACCCCCCCCCCAGATGTAGCCAATGCGCCAAGAGCTTACAGAGCTCTTCTTACAGGGGTTACTGTAAGCTCTTGGGAGGATTGGCTACATCAGGGGTGTGTGACCTAATATGCAGAGATGCTCCTGCTATGAAATGAGCCCAGAGAGTGTGCATTTCTTCTGAAGCACCAAAATGCCTTGGATCAGCCCTGGGCCTATCTTTCTTGCCACTGAGATACAGCAAGCCTCTGCCATCCATTCATCTTTGCTTTGCCACCCACCTGTTCACAAACTCTAATCAGAAACTTTAAAGACTTGTGACTTGTGCTTCAAGGTTAGATTTGAGTCCAGTGGCACCTCAGAGACCAACAAAATTTTGGGGATATAACCTTTCAAGAGTCCATGCTCCCTTCATCAGATATCAAGGGTACTGTTGGCAACTCTTGGGTTGGAAGATTCTTGGAGATTTGGGGAGGGGAGAGACCTCAGCAGGGTATAATGGCATAGCTTCCAGCCTCCAAAGCAGGTATTTTCTCCAGGGGAACCTGATCTCTATAGCCCACAGATAGGGTTGCCAGGTCTGGGTTGCAAAATACCTGGAAACTTTGGGGGTGGATCTAGGAGAGGGCAGGGTTTGGGTGGGGAGGGGAGAGGCCTGGTACAGTGCCATAGAGTCCACCCTTCAAAGCAGCCATTTTATCCAGGGGGGATGATATGTGTCAGCTGGAGATCAGTTGTAACAGCAGGAGATCCCCAGGCCCCACCTGGAGGCTGGTAACCCTACCTGGAGATTGGTCGTAATGCCTGGAGATCTTCAGTCCCCGCCTGAAATTTGGCAACCCTTGGGTGGAAGAGATGGAGAACTGAGACTTTCCGGTTGCTAAATTCTGCCTTATGTATCATGTGGCAGTGTGCAAGTGAATGCACAGAATAATAGTAAAGCATATCCCCCCAAATTCCACAGAAGAACACAGAGGCATGCTTTTAGTCCCTCTCTTTTCATAGCAAGAATGACTGCGGGAGTCCCACCTTCAATCTGTCATGTTTTTTAGACTGTTGAAGGTCCTACTTTGCCTGCTATATTTAGTTGTTCTTTCAAGGCCTGTTCCCCCACTGAATTAAAAGCCAAGACAATGTTTGGTCTCTGTGTTAAAAAAATGTGGTTGGGAAAAAAAAAACCCTAATTCTCCTACAACAGTTCAAAAAAAATTCTGCGCCCCTAGAGACCAGGTTAGGGTTGCCAACCTCCAGGTGGGGCCCGGAGATCTCCCAAAATTACAACAGCTCTCTAGATTAGAGATCAGTTCCCCTGGAGGAAATGGCTGCTTTGGAAGGTGAAGAAAACAAAGGGATGCACCCATTGGAGCAACAAGGGAAAGAAGAAGAAGAAGAGGAGGAGGAAATGGAGGAGATTGGATTGGATTTATACCCCGCCCTTCACTCCAAATCTCAGAGCAGCTTACAAACTCCTTCCCCTCCCCCTCACCCCAACAGACACCCTGTGAGGTAGGTGGGGCTGAGAGAGCTCTGACAGAAACTGGTCTTTTCCAGAACAGCTGTGGCAGAACTATGATTTGCCCAAGGTCATCCAGCAGCTGCAAGTGGAGGAGTGGGGAATCAAACCCAGTTATCCCAGATTAGAGTCCGCACACTTAACCACTACACAAAACACGGATGCAGGGGGAAGCAAATTTGGAAGGTGGACTCTATGGCATCACATCGCTGCTGAATTCTCTCCTCTCCCCAGATTCCGCCCTCTTCTGATCCCACCCCAAATGTGCATTTCCCTGGAGTTTGCAATCCTAGACCAGGAGCATCCACTGACGCCCAACTTTGAATTAACTTCCAGAGACAACTGGGGAAGGAAAAGAACCCGGGAAAATGACAAGCCTATGACCTGAACACTAATAAAGACACCCCTCAAACCCTAAAAATAGGGGCAGTGATTTAGCTGGGGGCAGGGGGGAAAAACACCCTGTCCTTGGTAAGCAGGGACAGTTGGAGAGTAAGATTTTTCCTGCTCAAGCATCTACCCAGCTGCCTCTCCCCTCTGTCCCCCATTTTTTGCACTCAGCAAATGTGCTTACCAAGTCCAGTGCGTTTTTGCACATGCTCAGGATGTTCCAAATTTGTGAATGCGTTTCACAGTGCATTTTTGCAACACCATATCCCTACTGACCCTCCCACCTCACTCTTAGCATTACGAAATCACAGTGCTAAATGAAAGTGAACTAGCCCCCTTCCAAATAAAACCCCCACCTGCATGGGCCTCTGCCTGACCTGCTGGATCCTGATAACAGCCTGCAATTCTCACCTCCAAAAGTCTCCCATCCACTCTGTAAGAAGGCTCGACCCCGCTTAGTTCACGGCGTCCCATCCATTCTGCAAGGAGGCTCAACCCTGCTTAGTTTACGGTCCGCAGCACACAGGGCTGGCATTGGAAGGGCATAGCGGTGCCAAAGTTGAATAGGGGCCCATACTGGAAGCACTGCCAAAAACGCTGCACCAAACACTCTTCCAGGCCAATTATAAAAGGCTTTTTACTAGGTCGATAAAAGAAAAGAAGAGAAAGGCCTTTTCTGTTTTTAATAGTATTATGATTATTACAATGCCCCCACCACCACACCCCAAAACAATAAAAACGACACCAGGCCCTTTTCTCATCATGCACTAAGAAACAGGAACGAGGGCCTTAAATCAGCCGCTAAATCAACACGCTGCACCCCACCCCCCCACCCCACTGGCATCTCGCTCTTGTTTATTAGGCCTGACATGTTTACTCTGCGATAAGAAACGGCGCTTTCACTGGGAGATTTGTGTTCTATTTTTCAATTACCACTCGTCTTTCTCTGCCACTTTTGCACTAAAGGGATAATAAATGTATCGGAGCGTTTCAATTATTCATCTAAATCACGGACACGCCAGGGCCGGCCGCTGCAGTTGCGCACTCTTGACAGTTTAATTCAAGGCTCTCTTTTTCTTCCAGTTTTCTTTCCTTCCTTCTTTCCTCTCCCCCCCTCCCCCCCCCCTTCTTGTCATCTTCCCTTTCTTTGCAATTAAGCTGTGGTTCCCGCTCGGAAGACCCAGGCACAGTTTTGTCAATACAACAGGCAGAAGAGACAGGCGGCGGTCTGTTAATTGTATGAGTAGGTGGGCCAAAGGGAGTGGGCGCAAGTGTGAGGCGGCCGAGGGTTGCCAACTCCAGGTTGGGAAATTCCTGCAGATTTGCGGGTGGAGCCTGGGGAGGGTGGGATTTGGGAAGGGGAGAGATCTCAGTGGGGTATAACATCATAGAATCCACCCTCCAATGCAGCTTTCCCCCCCAGATCTTTGTAGTTTGGAGATCACCAGTCATTCTGAGATATCTCCAGGCCCCAACTGGAGGCTGGCAAACCTAGGGAAACTCCTCGCTCAAAAGTCAGCACACCACACTCTCTCTCTCAACCATCTATCTACAAAATAGGAACAACAAACAGGTAGATCAGACTACTGTAGCACACTCTACAAGGGGAGGCCTGTGAAGACTGCTCAGAAACTGGAGTGGGCCCAAATTGCTGATAAGTTTAGAGGGGGGGGGGAATCCCTTCCATCTTTTGCTGTTCTGGCCAACAAGGAAAGTCTCAGCTATGATTGACAAGCTTGTTATGTCTCCTCATCAAGCTTTGCTATGGCTGGGCAGAAGCATAAAGCAAATCCTGGCACAGGTGAAGGGTCAAGGGAAAAGGGGCAGACTCAGACCAGCTGGTAGAGAATGCAAGAATGAATATTCTGCGTCCCATTATTATCAAACAATCTGCTGCCCACTTACATGGAATTGGCAAATCCGTTGTTTCCTAATAGCCTTCTGGATTGGTTTGCTTCAGCAGGCAAAGTCCACCATAACATTGAGGCCACCCCTTCAACTGCCCACAGTAAATCTTTGGGAAGAGGCCATGGCTCAGTGGTAGAGCATCTGCTTGGTATGCAGAAGATCCCAGGTTCAATCCCCAGCATCTCCAGTTAAAGGATAGTGGCAGTGGGAGACGTGAAAGTCCTCTGCCTGAGACCCTGGAGAGCCGCTGCCTGTCTGATTAGACAATACTGACCATGATGGACCGAGGGTCTGATTCCATATAAGACAGCTTCATGTGTGTTCATGTGTGCTTCTTTCATCTACTGGCATCTGTGAAGGGTGCTAGGGGAGGGGCTGTGGCTGTACCTCAGCAGTAGAGCATGCAGTAGAAGAAAAAGAAGAAGAGGAGGAGGAGGAGGAGTTGGTTTTTAAACCCTGCTTTTCTCTACCTGAAGGAGTCTCAGAGAGCCTTGCCATCGCCTTCCCTTCCTCTGCACAACAGACATCCTGCGAGGCAGGTGAGGCTGAGAGAGTTCTGAGAGAACAATGACTGGCCCAACATCACCCAGCAGGCTTCATGTGGAGGAGGAGTGGAGAACCAGACCCGGTTCTCCAGGTTAGAGTCTGCCGCTCTTAACCCTTACAGCATGCTGGCTCCCATGTGGTAGGTCCCTGGTTCAGTCCCCGACATCTCCGGTTAAAAAGGACCAGGCAGTAGGTGATGGGAAAGACCTCTGCCTGAGATCCTGGAGAGCTGCTGCCAATCTGAGTGGGTTTCACTCAGTATCAGACAGCTTCCTGTGTGTACATGTGTCTTCTTTGTGGCCTCAATGGAGGAGGCTCAGATGGAAACAGGTACTCTCAGGTGTTAATGGTATGTATGGGAAGGGTTTTGTACATCCATTGTTTCAAAAAGATATTATTTCTTGATAATTCATTTGAACATGATACCTTTTGCCTGGAGCCTTTATTTGCTACGGTCCCCAGGTCGAAATAGTAATCATGATAGGGGATATAACTTTCTAAAGGTCAGCAGAAAGGGGCTTCTCGCCAAACTGGGGTCCCTATAACAGAATTAACCTGTCAGTTCCTTTGTCTAAAAAACCATCCTGTTAAATTGTGCTTAGAAAATAGATGGCAAACCAGAACAGCTGCTATAGAAGGTTTGATGGTAGGACTTCTGACGTGCTGTATCCCAATGAAAATTAAGGTGCATCTCCTAATTCAGATACAAGGATACACATTGCCATTTTTTGTTTATAGCAATACGGACACCCCCAGAGCCATTAAAGCAATAAGCAAGGTAGAACATAGCAGCATGGGGTAGCGAGAGAACAGTCTGGTGTAGTGGTTACAAGGTCGGGCTATGGGTTGGAATCCACACTTTGCAAGCTCACAGGGTTCCTTTGGGCCAGTCACTCTCTCACACCCAAATCTAGTAATCTAGTGCACATGGTTGTTCTTGTGGGGATGAAATGGAAGAAGAGAGAACAATGATGTAAGCTGCTTTGGGTTCCCATTGGGGGAAAAAGCCGGGTATAAATATCTAGATAATTTTTAAAAGGGAGGAGCCAGGGTGGAATTTGGTGGGTCATGAGCAGGTGTGCCAACTCTGGACTGGGATGTCCTTGGAGATTTTGGAGGTGGAGCCTGGGAAGGGCGGGGTTTGGGCAGAGGAGGGACCTCAGCATGGTACAGTGCCATAGAGTCCACCCTCCAAAGCAGCCATCTTCTCCAGGGGAGCTGATCTCTGTAGTGCGGATACTGGTTGTAATTCCGGGAGATCACCAAGCTCCACCTGGAGGCTGGCAATCCTAGAGTTGGAGCCAGCTCAGAACATGAAGTTTACAGGCTTTTGACCCGCTCAGTGCCAGGCATGGTTTAGCCAGCTCATCTGGTAAAACATTAGCTATTTGGCAGCCCTATAAAAGCATATGCATGGGAAAGGAAGGAAGTACAAGCTCTGTAGGGATGCCAGCCTCCAGGTGGGACCTGGGGATTACAGCTCATGTCCAGACTACAGAGATCAGTTTCCCTAAATGGATGCTTTAAAGGGTGGACTCTATGGCATTGTACCCCACCGTGGTCCCCTCCCTGTCCTCCCCAGGTTCCATCCCCAAATCTCCAGGAGTTTCCCAACCTGGACCTGGCAACCCTATATCCCCCGACCGTGGCAAGTGGAGACCTGGCAATGCTAAGCCCGAACAAGAATGGGGGGATATTTGGGGGCACCCCTCTGTGCAAGTGTGCTTACAAAATATGTCACCCTCTCTTCCTCATTTCAAAATCAGCCCTCTCCCCACAAAAGAGCCCCCTCTGCTGCTGTGTGGCTGTTTTCATTCAAACCATCCGAGGTCCCTGACCCTCCCCCCTCCCCCTGAGAAAAAGGATGAGAAGGCTGACCTGGTGGAGGGGGGGGGGAAGTGAAAGGAGAGGGTTATAGGAGTGTGTGTGTGTGTGTGGTTTTAAGTATTTATCCTAGGTACCAGCTTTTCCCCCTTTTCATTTTCTCATCTGCTCCCCCCTCACCCCGTCTCCTGATTGCTGAGTTCCTTTCTCTCAATCAGCATTAACCTGCCTAAAACCTTATTGCTTTTCCAAAGGATTTGGAAACTATTCAGTATGAGATTAGTATGTGGGGGGGGGGGGCAGGGGGGAGGAATGACGGCAGCAAAGTAAAGAGAACTCACTACTGGTGGTTTAAAAAAAAACAAAAACATTTGACTAATAAAGCAGCCCCATGAACCCACAGTGGAGGGGGCACTAATCCCCCACTGGGAGGTGGCTGGGGTCTTCCTGTCCCCCAAATGCTGAATAATAACCCCCCTCCTCTTTTTACCTGGCCCACTGCTCTTTTGTTTCGTGAAGCCAGCATGGATTTGTGGTTTAACTCCACAAGGACGGTATTGGCCACTGTCAGTCATTTGCCAAACTGTTTTGTTTTTCTTTTAACTTGGTTTTTTTTTTTTTTTTTGGTATCGTATATAATTATTTGTTTTCTTTGATTTATAACTTGCGGTCTGCCACCGATGGTAACTTTATTACTGGGTGCTGTACACAGGTCATAAATCATTACACCATCTGTGAAGACTGTATTCCTGTATAGTCTATTTATTTCCTCCCCCCTCCCTTTAGGACCCCAGGTATCCCACAAAAGTATTACAGCCGCAATCTATCTACGAAACAGCAAGACCGCTAAGAAGGGAGTGAGGCTGATAAATTTATGAATGGAATGGAGAGAGGGGAGCTTTTCTCCCTCTCTCGTTTCACATATACCGAAAAGCCGTTTACATAGCTTTTTTAAACATAAAACCTGATGGCCACCTAAGGAAGCTGACTTGGCAGTAGGGCCGGGGATGACTAAAAGAACCTGTTGCCAGCATAAGATGTAATCATGTTCACCAGCTCGGATCGTGGAAAGAAAGAAAGGTTGGTTATTATATCCCGATTTTCTCTACCCTAAGGAGTCTCAAAGCAGCTTAGGATTCCCTTCCCTTCCTCTCCCCCTAACAGGCACCTTGTGAGGCAGGTGGAGTTGAGAGAGTTCTGAGAGAACTGTGACTGGCTCAAGGTCACCCAGCAGGCTTTACCAGAACAATTTGGAGAGCCTGTGCAGTCTCCATGAGAAATTATCCATGGCCCACTGTGTAAACTTTTAGCAGCTGCACATCACATGAGAAAGCAACACCTGGCTCCAAAATCTTTTTTCATATACTTATTTTTGGACGTGTGTTGTCTTACAATAGTAATATTGACCACTGAGGAAGGCCCTAAGGGGCTGAAACACGTATGGTCTATTGGTCATAAGATATACCCATCAATTGTATATGTAAAACTATCAGCTCTGTGCGTCAAAAGTTTTAAGAGTCTGATATTTGGACCATTTCTTTCAACCTATTTTATGTTTTATTAATGTGTATGCCATAATAAATATTTGTATTTTCATAATAACTTTTGTTAGCTTGAACCTCTTGGATCACAGCCATATTTTCGGTTGAGTCCCCCTCCCCCTTTTTTTCCTCAGTTTTTGTCATACAAAAATAAACCACCACGTCACTTAAAAATAACAATATTTAAAAACCCATGATCAAACCACTTTTAAAAAGAAACCAGCAATAAGTAGATGAAGAAGAAAGTAGCAGCACACACAGCTCTTAAAACTAATTGAGGGACATGTGTAAGTAATAAACACCAGTTTCCTAAAAACAAGAGAAATACCAACACATGTACAATATAAATCAACAGAATGGCTTGGAGAAAGAGATTTGTCCTCATCCGGCACTGCGTACTTAAAAGACTAGACGCCAGATAAATGGATGTTGAGAGGTTATTCCACTACTGGGGCGTCACAGCCAAGAAGGCCCCCGTCTGTTGCCTCTGACTTTCTCTTCTTGGACAAAGGGAGACTTGGCCTTTACCCTCATTCAGAAAGTCAGTCCTTATTAGCTGTGATAATTAAATGGAGCCTCCAGAGGCAGTATACCTTTGGATACCATAGGCTGGGAAGAACCAACAAGGGAGAACCTCTGCCTTCCTGCTGTGTGCGTGAGATTCCCTGAGACTGCCCTCTGGGGAGACCTTTGGTCTAGGGTTGCCAAGTCCTTACCTGTACTGCAGCAGGGGGGAGTCCTTCCCCTCCCGGGAGTCTTCTGCTGTGTGCGTGCCACAATGACGTCACCCGGAAGTGACATCATCGCGTCAGGCACGTTGGGGCGGGACCTCTCTAATTCAAGGGAAAACCATAGAGTTTTCCCTCGAATTAGAGAGCGTTCCCCCCCCCCCGAAACATGCCCGACGTGATGTGACGTCATCACGCTGGGCACGTCTTCACAGCCCGGCGATTTGGGAGCAGGGTTCCCCCCGGCGGCCCAATCTTAGCCGGCGGGGAGCAGGCCGCTTGAGCGGGGGTTTCCCCGCCCCCCAGGGGGACTTGGGAACCCTACTTTGGTCTGATCCAATCACATGAAGCTGCCTTATACTGAACCAAACCCTCAGTCCGTCAAGGTCAGTATTGCCTACTCAGACTGGCAGCAACTGTCCAGGGGCTTAGGCTGAGGTCTCTCCTGTCACCTCCTACCTGATCCTTTTAGCTGGGGAGGCCTGGGGTTGAATCTGGGACCTCTGGCATGCCAAGCAGCCACTCTACCACAGAGCCACGGCCCCTCCCCAGCAAAGCAATTATTTTGTTCCTAAGGGAGAAGCAAATACCCAAGATGTGCTTTGGCCTTGCTGCCTCTCCCTAGGGCCTTCTTTCAGCAGTTTCGCAGCCCTCCAACGAGAGCAAGGGACAGCTCTCTCTGCCCCCTGCTGTACCTTACAGAGAGAGTCTCAGTTGGGCAAAGAAGTGAGGCTCTTTTATGCCTTATGAAACATTCCACTGTGCGGGCCTCAGCCAGCGCCCCAGCGAGGACAGAATCACAGCCCCTTCAATAAGAACCTTCCATGCACTTTGGGAATGGCATCCTGGCCTATTTGGGGGCATGAATGGGGAGCATTCATGGTGGGGATGTTTACCGTTCTTCCAAGGCTCTCAGAGAGCAAAGCCTGCCTTCCTTTGGCGCCCCGAGAAGAAAAAGGGGATTGTGCCAAGGTTCGAAGTAGCATGGGAATCTGCAGCATAGGTCAAAAGGGTGGTTGTCGGTTGTATCCCTTTGGGGTCTCTCTCTCTGTGCTTCGGAGGGGTTGAAGTGTGAGGATGTAGCATGGACCTTTGGAGTCATGACTTGTGGTGTGTTTTGCCTCACTTTTAGAGGAAGGAGATCTAACAGGTGAAAGCGGAGTGGGCCCAAAAGCCATGAGAGCCAGCACAGTGAGGTGGTTAAGAGTGGCGGACTCTGATCTGGAGAACTGGTTTGGTTCCCCACACTTCTACGTGAAGCCTGCTGGTTGACCGTGGGCCAGTCATGCCGTTCTCTCAGGACTCTCCCGGCCCCACCTGCCTCATAAGGTGCCCGTTGTGGGGAGAGGAAGGGAAGGAGATTGCAACCCGTTTTGAGACTCCACAGGGTAGAGAAGAGCAGGGTATAAAAACCAACTCTTCTTCTTCACCTGAGCTCTCCAGGCTAGAATTACCACATTTTTAACTCTCCCTGCTCCTGTGCCTTATTTAACAGCAAACCTGACAAGGAGAAAAGCATCACACAAAGCTTTGCCGCATCTCTCTTCTCTCGGAGCCAAGAAAAGCTTTGCTTGTTCAGTTTCTTTTTTATCTGTTTAAAGGCCGAGGGAGAAAGACCATGTTTAGCCTTTGCATATCACTTTCGGAGTTCAAAGCACATCATGCACAACAGCCCTGTAAGGTACGCCAATAGTATGCATGGGAGTGCTGAGGATGGGAGTGCTGAAAATGATAAAAAGAGAGTGGCTTGTCCAAGTCTGCTTTAAGAACATAAGAGAAGCCATGTTGGATCAGGCCAATGGCCCATCTAGTCCAACGCTCTTTGTCATACAGTGGCCAAATCCCAGCTGCCATCAGGAGGTCTACCAGCGGGGCCAGGACACTAGACGCCCTCCCACTGTTGCCTCCCCCGAGCACCAAGAATACAGAGCATCACTTGCCCCAGACCGAGAGATCCTACTTTGTGAGACCATGGCAGATTTGAACAGGGGGCTTTTTAGTAGCCACTGTATTACACCATCCCAGATACCAGTGCGGGGGACGGGGGGGGGGGGGAGAGGCCAATCCTAATTCCGCTGGTGGAACCCAGAAGGCATGGCTCCCAGCCCCCATTCTGCAAGCAAACCAAAGACCTACCTACATGTTAGATTTTCCCCATGTCCTCCATGGATCTTAGTGATTAGACATGTGCTGCAAATCCCATGCTCAGAGCTGAATGCCCAGGGACTCAGGAGAGGCTGAGTTGGACTGGGACCATGGGCACAGGGAGAGGGGACTTGTCATTTTCCTGATTTGAGAGACCCTGGGAGCCGCTATTTGCCCTCTTGTGGAAACGTAACATGATTGGGTGCATAGATGGCCCAGGCTAGCCTGATCTCAGCAGCTCTTGGAAGCTAAGCAGAGTCAGCCCTAGTTAGTACTTGGATGGGAGACCACTGAGGAAATTGTGGCACTGAGCTCCGTAAGGGAGAAATGTAGCTAATGAATGTTTTAAATAAATAAAAAACAAGTCCAGCGGTGCTGTGCACAGGCAGGCAATGGCAAACCATTTCTGTCGGCTGCTGCTGCCTGATGGCTCTTTCTACTATCACCACATATGTTTCCCCATCTGGATTGATAGCAGTCCCCCCGGGGTTGTTTCATCTCAGGGAAAGTGGCACGAGGAAGGTTTAAAGTACCACCTCCCACAAGGGAGTGGTTCCAATCTGAACTGGCTGCCATGTGCCAGCAAACTGAATTCTGAGCATGGAGCCTGCTGCCCATATCTGATCTCCAGGACCTGGGGAGGATGCAAAGAAAAGGTCACGTGTAGTGGCCACAGTCGTGGCTTTTCACAAATACCTCTCAGCCAGATGTAAAGTGTTGCCTCTTTACATAGAGAACTGAGTCCAGGGCTAGTACACAAATGCACATTTACCACTTTGATAGAGCATTCATATGTGTGAATTAGCTTCCCTGCATCAAGCACACCCACAGAAAGGAATTTATGCATGCTTTCAGAGTAGGGTTGCCCCCCTCAAGTAGGGCCTGGAGATCTCCCGCTATTACAGGTGATCTCTAGACGATCAAAATAAGTTCCCCTGGAGAAAATGGCTGCTTTGGAAGGTGGACACTATGGTATTTTATCCCACTGAGGTCCCTCCCCTCCCCAAATCCCACCCTCCCCAGGCTCCACCCCCCAAAATCCCCAGGTATTTCCCAACCCAGAGTTGGCAACTCTATTCTTGATTCATAGCAGCTGTTTTGTGAGACAATTTTGGGTTGCAAAGTGGGATGAAAATAGAATAGAAAGATAAACCACCCCTAAAATGCCAGAGGGGTCTGGGCTGGCTTAATCTCTGGGCATCCCTCAGGCCTGATTCACACTTGCAGGCTCAGCACTTTGCAGCCGGACACACCATCAAAGCAACAACTTACCTGCAGGGACAGGCCCTATCGAAATAGTCCTGTAGATGGAACTTCCGGACCTCCTCTGCTGAAATGCTTCCGTTGGTCTCCCTCACACGAAATGCACCCGTGACCCTCCATCTTCAGCCTCATTAGGGGAGGGGCCAGAGCTCAGAGGCAGAGCACCTGCTTGGCGTGCAGAAGGTTCTAGGTTCAATTCACAATGACTCCAGTTGAAAGGATCAGAAGAAGAAGAGATTGGATTTATACCCCACCCGTCACTACCCGAAGGAGTCTCACAGTGGCTTACAATCTCCTTTCCCTTCCCCTCCCCACAACAGACACCATGTGAGGTAGGTGGGGCTGAGAGAGCTCTTTCGAGAACTGCTCATGAGAGAACAGCTCTGAAAGGACTTGCGACTGACCCAAGGTCACGCCAGCAGCTGCACGTGGAGGAGTGAGGAATCAAACCCGATTCTCCTGAATTAGGAGTCCATGCTCTTAACCACTACACCAAACTGGTAGGTGCTATGAAAGACCTCCACCTGAGACCTTGGAGAGCTGCTGCCAGCCTGAGTAGACAATACCGACCTGGATGAGCCAGTGGTCTGATTCAGTATGAGGCAGCTTCCCGTGAGGCAGGCATCCATGCAGTAGTTGACTTGTTGCATCCTTGGAATGCCCCCCCCCCGGAAGCCCCCCCCCCCCCTTCACCTCAGCTCTTCCTTCAGTATTTAGTAAAGACTTTAAAAAAATTTCTGATGGCATTTAGAAGGGAGGAAAAGTGGGTTTAAAAAAAAATCTCTAATGGTACTGTTCTTTGCATTATTATATAGTCATAAAGGAGTGGTCTATCAGTGGCTACTGGCCATAGTGACTAAAGGGAACATCCACATTCAGAAACATTAGCCCCTTAGAAACCAACATGATTGGGAGGGGTGTATAAGCTTTTGATGAAGGGAGCCTTGACTCTCGAAAGCTTATCCTCAAAAAATCTTGTTGGTTTTTAAGGTGCTACTGGACTCCAGTTTATCTGTTCTACTCCAGACCAACATGGCTGCCCTCTGTAGGGAACCTCCATATTCAGAGGCAGTCAGCCCCTGAATCCCAGTGCCAGGAGGCAACATCAAGGGAAGGGCTTGGCTTCGTTGGCCTTCCAGAGTAACTGGTTAGCCATTGTGTGAGACAGGATGCTGGACTTGATGAAACACTGATCTGATCCAGCTAGGGTTGCCAGCCTTCAGGTGGGGCCTGAAGATCTCCCGCTTTTACAACTGATCTCCAGCTGACAGAGATCAGCTCCCCTGGAGAAAATGGCTGCTTTGAAGGGTGGACTGAATGGCACTCTACCATGCTGAAGTCCCTCCCCTCCCCTCCCCAAACCCCACCCTCTCCCGGATCCATCCCCAAAGTCTCCAAGTATTTTCCAACCCAGACCTTGCAATCCTAGATCCAGCAGTGCTCTTCTTATTTTCTTATGACAATCATTTATTTAATTACATTTATCACCCAAACGGATGGGGTATGCATGTGTGACATTTAGATTTTCTGCTTCCAGTACCAAAAATGTCTTACATCCAACTTGGCTTGCTTTTGCCTTTCTCAAAGCTTCCTTCTTTCTTAGACAGAACAAATTCTGCAGACTTCCTTATCTGCCACCCGCGCATTTTAGGGAAGACTCTTCTTTCTGAAATGTTGATCTGGCTACTACGCCTCAGTGTGGATTGATGTCTTTATTCATTTCTCCCCAATGGGGAAGAAATGGACCTTTCTTCTCAATGGAGACCCAAAGCCCTAAAGAGTGATTGAAGTCAGTGGGTTTAAATTGTCAGGGGAGGGGAGCTGACAGGACAGGCCCGTAACCAGGATTTTTAAATTCGGGGGGCTTTAAATAAGTCATGGGGCACCCTGCGTGCACACCCAAGGGAGGACCTGGGCTGGATGGGAAGTTGGGGGGGAGGGCTGGTGGTAAGTCAGGGTGCTGTGCCCCGAGATGCCCCACTGTAGCTACAGGCCTGTGACAGAATCAAAAATTTCCACGTGTTATTTGGATACTTTGTAAATAAAAATGCATGCTAATTGGTTGCTACCACCATAAAAAAAACAATTTGGGTTAAAACTGAATGCAGACTTTGTGTGGATTTGTATGCGTTAAGGGCTGTCAAGTCGCCTCCAGCTTATGGAGACCCTGTAAATCAATATCCTCCAAAGCATCCTGCCCTTAACAGCCTGGCTCAGGTCTTGCAAACTGAGGGCCTTGGTGGCTTCCTAGATTGAGTCCATCCATCTCACTTTGGGGCTTCCTCTTTTCCTGCTGCCGTCCGCTTTTCCTAGCGTTGTTGTCTTTTCCAGTGTCTCTTGTCTACTCATAATCATGTGACCGAAGTACAATAGCCTCCGTTTAGTCATTTTCTAGGGAGGACTCAGGCTTGATTTGATCTCGAACCCACTGATTTGCCTTTTCGGCGGGCCACGGTATCTGTAAAAGTCTCCTCCAATCCCACACCTCAGATAAATCAACATTCTCCCTGTCTACGCTCTTCATTGTCCAATAGGGATGCGGCCTTAGAGGGTACTGTTTAACAGTGCAGCTCTGAGCAGCACTTTACCCTTCTAAGTCCACTGAAGGCCATGGTTCTAACTTTTTAGGACTGCACTGTATTTAACTGTGTTAATTTCTTTAACTTAATGTTTTTGCTGTTTTGGTGAGATACTATGTAGTATACGCAATGTCCTCCCCCCCCCCCCCCAATATTGCTCATTACCCCAAATAGTGTGGATTTTTGTCAATGGGATGCAGCTTGGAAAAGCCACTAGAAGGGCGTCTTCTCTTCACTTTTCTTTCCTGCATTCATTTGTCTCTTTTTCTTTGCCGAATAACTGCTCTGTCCTCCTCCCCTTCCTTCACAAAATAATAAATAACCTCAGTAGGAAGGACTATTAATTGTTACTGGAGATGACAGTGTTTTCCATGAGATGGAAGGTAGAAGTCCATTTTTTAAATAAAAGTTATAAATTAGAGTGCTGAGGAGATCAGGTAATGCTCCCAGATAGGTCAATTGACGTGTGTGTGTGTGTGTGTGTGTGTGTGTGTGTGTGTGTGTGTGTGTGTGTGAGAGAGAGAGAGAGAGAGAGAGAGAGAGAGAGAGACTTTCCAGTCTCTGTCCCCCAGCAGCAGACCCCTGAGTATCTGAATTAATGTGTTGTCACCTAAGATGCTTTCCCACAATTCTCTACAGAGAAAAGCAGAAATTCTTAAGAGGGTCAGAGCTTCCGTTTTAAAAGATTTAACAGATTTAAAACTTGCGTTAAATTAAGCCTTTATTGTGAATCAGCTTATTTGTAATTTTTTTTAAAAAATCCAATTTAAATCTAAAGCATATGATTTCACTTTTTTTAAAAAAATTAATTGATCTTTATCCACCCTCCTCAGCTTCCCTGACCCTATAAATCCCCTTGTGACTTGGTCTCGCGTCAGCCTACCTCCCCCCCCCCCCCCTTGTCTGTAATGAATAGGAAAGTCTTTCTCTGCTTGGGAGCTGGGAACTGTCTGATTGGGTGGCACTTCTGTGGGAGTTTGACGGGGACGGGGTGGGGGGAGGTTGTTAATAAAGGAAATGATTGTACGTGATGAATGAGGAGCCGTCTCTTGCGCACCCATTATGAAAGCTTAATGTTTTCAAATATCAATTGAGGAAGCTGATCGCTCTTAATAATGGACGTGGAATTGCATCGCAGCGAGCGGCAGCGCTTGTCTGTCTTCCGCTTTTGATCGCAGTGTGCTGGAGAGGCCCACAAGTTTCGTGGGGGCTTGGGCACCCTATTATCCAAACCCCAAGACACAGTCAAATTATTTACTGTCTTGGCCCCTTTAAACCTGGATCCCACAAGCAGGCAATAAAAGGATGATTTTGTTAGGGCTGACCAGTGTTCATAATGTCTGTCAACAGCTGCTGGCCAACGTGAACCCTCCAAATCCAGGGGTAGTGAACCTCTGAGTCCTAGATGCTGAGGAGAGGCAGCAAATTGCTAGACCTGCCAACTCCAGGTTGAAAAATTCCTGAAGGTTTGAAGTCGCAGCCTAGGGAGGGTGGGGCTTAGGAAGGGGAGGGACCTCAGGAAGGTATAATGCCATCATTCACCTTCCAAAGTAGCCATTTTCTCCAGGGAAGCTGATCTCTGTGGTCTGGAGATCACTTGTAGTTCCAGGAGATCTCTTAGGCTAGAGGATGGCAACCATACAAATCGCTAGGGTTGCCAGGTCGCTTACCTGTTGCAGCGGGGGGGAGTAGATCCCAGTCTGGGACATTTGCGTGCATTGCGATGTCATCACCTGGAAGTGACGTCATCATGCTAGGCACGTCGCCAGTGGATGCGCAAGCATTCGGCTTGAAAACGATATGATTCCATAGAGTTTTCAGGCTGAATGCTAGAGCGTCCCCCCAGTGACGTGCCCAGTGCGATGATGTCATAGATACATCGGCCGGATCTGGGCTAGTGGGTTGGGGGCCCTTTCAGTGGGCAACCCTCCCCCAGGGGACCTGCCAAATCACAAGGAAACATGCTGTTTTCATTCCTTGCTTTTTAAAAGATTCCCAAAGGTGTTGTTCTGGCTGCTTTAGACTAAAAAGACCAGGGATCCACAATCTTTTTGAGCCTGTGGGCACCTTTGTAATTCTGACATGGCATGGTGTCACAAAACAGCTGCAACAAAATGGCTGCCACAAAATGGCTGCCAAAGGAAGCAGAACCAGCCACAAAATGGCTACCATGCTTACCATCAGTGTTCCCTCTAAGCTGAGTTAGTGTGAGCTAGCTCACAGTTTTCCAGTCTCCAGCTGACACGTTTGCTCAGGAAGGATGGCTCCAGAGCAAAAGAATTTATGCAGTAGCCAAATGGCTTGCTCACAACTTTAATGCCAGTAGCTCACAAAGTAGAATTGTTGCTCACAAGACTCCATAGCTTAGAGGGAGCATTGCTTACCATCAGTGAAACATTTGGAGATCCTTGTGCTGTGGTGGCAGCTACCTCCAAAGCAATGTTTTTGAAAATCCACACAGTCAATGAAATCTCCATTGGCCAATCAGAAGCCTTGCTGGGCAAAAGCCCCACCTGGCCCCCACCCACTTTCTAAAAACACTTGGCTGGGCACCAGGAAAGATGTTGGCGGGCATCACGGCACCCACAGGCATCACATTTGGACCCTTGAAATAGTCTTTTGATCCAATCGGACTGCACATCTTCAGAAAGAGAATGCTTGGTATGATCCAGCACGATAGCTCTTAAGAGTTGTCCGCAATCCAAAAGCTGACATCCTACGAATTGCATCATGATTAGTCTTCACCAAGGCATTGTTTTACAAACTTTACTATTTATAGATCACGATCTCAGGCCTTGGACAGCTGCAGCCATTAAGATTAGTAAATATTTGGTTAGAAACACCCATGGCCTGAGGTGGGTGGGCAGCTTCATATGAACTTTGCAGGCTAATATAGGCATATATATTACTTCAGAAGAGCCAAAGTTCGGGGTGGGGGGAGAGAGTCAGGGCCATAGTCGGCAGTGGGGCTTTGGGGCAGAGCCCCCACAATTAAGGCGGAGCCCCACCATGGCTGGGTTGAAGGTGCCATAGCAGGAGGAGCGCCGCTCCGTGCCACCACTGCCTGCCTCCTTCTCCACTTGGGCACTGGCAGCCAAGAGCCAGGCAGCGCAAAGGAGAGGACCAGATGCGGCCTTGCCCCATGCCATGCTTCCCTCGCTTCCCCTGGCGCAGCAGCAGACGGCCAGGCCCAGTCTCCTTTGCCTCCGCCCCAGGTCTCTATGGCCTGCCCGAGGCTTGCCCTCCCACAGCGCCCAGCCACTCACCTCAGGGCCGGGGGGGGGGTCCCTCAGAGGCTGCCCTGTGTGGTGCCCAGGCAAGCTGTCTGTCCTCAAGTTAGGTCCTCATTGCTGGCAGCATCTGTGGGGGGAAGAGGAGGGCGAGTACGGCATCAGGCGCAGGTCAGCTGTCTGCCGGGGGGAGTGGCAGCTAGGCAGGCCGTGGTGAGGCTGTGCACCCAGCTTCTCTCTGCCCCTCCTTAACAGAGGGGGGAGGGGTGATTTAAATTTAAATTAATTAGCCACGCCCCCAGCACCCAGCGGGGGACACCCCCCCCCCCCGGAAAAATCCTGGCTACGGGGCTGAGGAATGTACATGTCCTTCATGCAGAAGTTCCTGAGTTCAGTGGTGTGCCTCTCCAGTTAAAACAATCTCAAGCAGTAGCCCTGCCTTGTTCCGAGGCCTTGAAGCAGTGGTGCCCTTCAGCCTAGGTGGGGGAAAGTAGGCCATTTTTGGCAAGCGCTTTCCCCATCGTTTTTTCCACCATGGACCAGTATTCAGCTATGCTGCCTCTGGACTTGGAGGTTCCATATCTGCAATCAGGACAGATAGTTTTCAACAGATCCGCCCTGTGTGAATTCGCCTCACCCTTTAAATTAAATGTCCTGTGTGTATCTTAATCGCAAATTTGGTGAGAAAGCACTTCCTTTCAACTTTTCTGAACGTCACACGGTAAGGGATCTTTTCAGCAGCACGCAGCTCTTCCCCAGGCGGCTGGATGCACAACCATCAATGTTTGTTTTTTTAAAAAGCGCAGTTGTGCTACGAGGCACCCTCTTATCTCCGTGAGGGCAACATCCAAAATTCTCAAAGTTCGCTGGGTTCCAAATGATTTTTTTTTCCCCTTTGAGAGCATGTTTGTTTTTCCTCTAAAATCTCCCGCTCTGGGGACTTTTCAGGAGGCTGGGTGGAACGGCAGCTCTGTGTACTTGGCAGCGGCGGCTCGCCATGCACTTCACGGGTGCGGGAAGGCCTTCCAAACGCCTGCACACGTACACAATCGATACGGAGCCCGTTAATTTCCATCAGAGCCTGCCCCTCGCTGGCTTTTTTCCCCCCTGTAGTGCTGATATAGTGCAGCGCGGAGGGCTGGCAGGTAGTAGTGATTCATGGACTCCAAACTGCCGAGCCTGGCATTTAGAACACATTTCCTTTAAGGAAACAAACAGCACTCGGGGAAGCCGGGGCGGGGAGGAGAGGCTAGCGGAGAAGCAAGGAAAAGGGGTGGCCACAGGGGCTGCCAAGTGGAAGGAGGAGGGACGTTGAGAGCCAGCGGCAAGCGGCAAGACCTGCTCCTGCCATTAAAGTGTGTTTCCAATAACTCGCTCCAAGTCGGAGTGATGAATAAAATGCGTGTGGCGGGGGGGATATTAAATGGAGTCTTTTTCACTGAACTTGGCAAACTCGGATTTTCTTTCCCCCCTGGGGCTCTTTCATTCTATGGAGCACAGGGAGGCGGGAGAGAGACTGAAAGAGGGCCCGCGAAGACGGCCAGTTTTGGATTGCGGGAAGCACGACAGGCCCTGCTGCGCAAGGCCAGGGTAAAAACCCCACTGGGCTATGGGAGATACAGGGTTGTGGGAGGAGTCAGAATGGGGAAGGTGGGAGGGGGGGCCTGGTAGGCTCAGCGGAGGAGCCGATGGCAAAAATAAATAAATAAATAACCCTTCATTGGTCTGGCTGTGAAATGTGCTGGCTTTTCTGGAAGGTTCTCTGTGCATATACAGAGTATTTTCCATTAAATCTCCAAGTAACTATAAATGGAAGCCACCTCTTTTTGTCTCTTGCCTTTCTAAAGGGTTGCCATAAATCAGCTGAGAGCACTTTCCACCACCAACTATAAGTGGAACTCTTCCTGGGGGGGTGGGGGGAGCTGTTAGGCTTCCTGGCTGGTGTGTGAACCCTGCACTTCTCAATTAGTGATTCAGCACTGGGCTTTGTTGTCTGTAGAGTTTTGCAGGGGGGAGGGTAGATGACTGAAAGTCCTATTTTTATTTTGGAGACAACACATACAAGCATTTGCAGTTCCATGTTCTCTTGGTTTAGTACTTAAGGCAGGCTTATCATGGTATATCTACCACAGCCCATACCGAGGGTTGCCAGCTCCAACTTGGGAATTTCCTGGAGGTTTGGGGCTGGAGCCTGGGGAGAGACTTCAGCGGGTTATATTGCCATAGAGTCCACCCTCCAAAGCAACCATCTCCTTCAGGGGAGTTGGTCTCTGTAGTCAGGTGTAATCCTGAGAGATCTCCAGTCCCTGCGTGGAGACTGGCAACCCTGTCATAGAATCACAGAGTTGGAAGGGGCCATACAGGCCCTCTAGTCCAACCCCCTTGCTCAATGCAGGATCAGCCTAGAGAGAGGCAAGTGTCTGTCCATCCGCTGCTTGAAGACTGCCAGTGAGGGGGAGCTCACCCCCCCCTCCCCCGGCCGCTGATTCTACTTTTGCACAACTCTGACTGTAAAAAAGTTTTCCCCAATATCCAACCGGTAACTTCCTGCCCTTAATCTAAACCCATCATTGTGAGTCCTCTCCTCTGCTGCCAACAGGAACAGCTCCCTGCCCTCCTCTAAGGGACAGCCCTTCAGATACTTCAAGAGAGCCATCCTGTCCCCCCTCAACCTCCTCTTCTCCAGACTGCACCTTCCCAAGTCCCTCCCCCTTTCCTCACAGGGCTTCTTGGTCTCTTCGCTCTCCTCTGCACCTGCTCCATTCCTTCCACATCCTTTTTGAAATGAAGCCTCCAGAACTGCACACAATACTCCAGGTGTGGCCTGACCAATGCAGTGTACAGCCCACACCATACCATGTTCTGTCCCCCACTGATGTCTGCATGAATATGGGGGTGCATTATGGATGGGCAATATCTGATGTCACATGTGGGATGGCATCACTCTCTCCCCCTTTAATTTTTGGGACAGAATCTAATGCGCACTCTCCCCCCATAGACCTGTCCCAGTATGCAGCAAATGGTGCAGGCTGGCCCAATCTCTTCAGATCTCAGAAGCTGATTAGGGTCAACCCTGGTTAGTACTTGGATGGGAGCATAGGCGTCAACTACGGGGGGGCTCGAGCCGGGGGGGGCTCAGCCTCCCCAGGCAAAACGGAGCATCCACCAGGCCCGCCCGCCCGCTCGCTTGCCTAGCAATCTAGCAATCGCCCCGCCCCAGCAACGTGCCCAGCGTGCTGGCGTCACTTCCGGGTGACGCCAGCACGCTGGGCATTTGCCCAGCTGGCCCCACGGAGGCAGGAGTAGCCAGGCCAGGCCTGGGGGGGGGGGGGAGAGGTGGCGGGGACATGGTTCCAGCGTGCGCACGCGCAAAGCACGCACACACACAAGAGCCCCCCCCCCGGGATTTTAAAAGTCGATGCCTCTGGATGGGAGGTCACCCAGGAAGTCCAGGGTTGCTATGCAGAGGCAGGCAGTGGCAAGCTACCTTTGAACGTCTCTCACCTTGAAAACCCCATGAGGAGTCATCATAAGTTGGCAGCGACTTGATGGCACTTTTCAGGTGACCTCTGCCATTTCAATTATGCGTTCAATCAGGGATTCACAGCAACTGTGGCAGCGGCAGCGGCAGCAGCCTCAGATTTAAAAAGGAAAACGTGTGAACTGCCCGCTTTTGAGCAGTGAGAGTAGAGAAAGGCCAGATAATGGCAGAAAGATGTTGCAGGAGGTTTGCGCAGGTCCTGCTGAGGCAGAAGCCAAAGTGGGATATTGGGAGATTGTTTGGAAAATGGGGGGAAGATGCAGCCCCGTGTCAGGGCAGGGAATTCTGGGAACAACAAACAGTACCAGATTGTAATAACTGAGTGAACTAAGGGATATGGTAATGTGTGTCAATTTCTCTATTGTTAAAGTTGGTGATCAATCTCGTAAAGCTTTGGTTACCGGCTGTTCCATAATAAAAAGATAAACAATATATTTCCCATAAATCTTTACAGTGAGGTTTGCCAGAGGTCTCAGAGTTTAACCTGAAGTGTGAGGTCTTAAACCTCCTTCTTGGGGTCTCTAGCAGCTGTTAAACTTCTGGGTGAAAAGTCAGGAGTGGGGAAAGGGGACCTAATTGTCGCAGGCAATGCTCCCTCTAAGCTGTGGAGTCTTGTGAGCTAAAATTCTACTTTGTGAGCTCCTGGCATTAAAGCTGTGAGCAAGCGATTTGGCTACTGCATTAATTAGTTTGCTCTGGAGCCATCTTTCCTGAGCTAAGGCAAAAATGTGTGAGCTGGAAGCTAAAAAACTGTGAGCTAGCTCACACTATTTCAGCTTAGAGGGAACACTGGTCAAGGGGGGGGGAGGGCAGCCTTCTTCACCCATTTTCAGCAATTCCTCCAAACTCCAGTTCTCTCTCTCTTTCCATTGAAAAAAGTGATTAAAATGTGGACCCCAAGCAATGAGAACACAGGAGAAAGAGAACAATAATTATGCACAACAGATCAATTTAAGATAGCCTGAAAACCAGGGGTCCGTTGGAGCAGGAGCGCACAGGAGCGCAGCTCCGGGAGTGAGGAGCCCAGGGGGCGGGCACATGACCAAGCCCTGCCCCCTCCTCGGCTTCCCCGAGCAGTGCAGAGGCGCAGCACCCCGGGAAAAGCCCTGCTGGGGTCTTTATTGTTTTTAATGTTTTGTTTTAATATTGATAATTTTATCATTGTTCCTTTTATGACTGTGTGCTGCTTTTCCAGAGACTTGCTCAAGGTGGCATATAAATTTTCTAAGTATACCATTTTTTATCTGGGCACATGGCACATAAGTACTGGAGAAATTTCACCAACCCTTCTGCAGCTTCCACTCCATCAGTTTGGTGTAGTGGTCAGGAGTTGGGCTCTAATCTGGGAGAACCGGGTTTGATTCCCCACTCCTCCACATGCAGCTGCTGGTGTGACCTTGGGCCAGTCACAAGTTCTCTCAGAGCTGTTCTCTCATGAGCAGTTCTCAAAAGACCTCTCTCAGCCCCACCTACCTCACAGGGTGTCTTGTTGTGGGGAGGGGAAGGGGAAGGGATGGGTGGTGCACATGTCCTGGGTATCTGAAGTCTACTTGAAACCTGGTGGTTTCAAGGGAGCAGGAAGAGAATGAGGGTGTGTCCTTTACGCTTATTTTTATTGCACAAAGTATTGGATGGGGAAGGGAATGGAGGAAGAGCAGGTCAGTTTCACTCACCTGTGGAGTGGAGCCTGAGGGGTGGGTGTTGCCTTCTGACACACTTCCGGTATGTTAGGGGGTGTGGCATAGGCAGATGAGTTATGCAAATGAGTTATGCTAATTAGCTCCTGCACCTCTTTTTCTACGAAATGACCCCTGCTGAAAACCATATCTGGTGTTGTCAGGCTACATCTCATGCTCCCCCAAATATCACCCTTGTGTGCACAGTTGTCACCTCTGGCTTTGGAAATTCCTGGAGATTTAGGAATGGTGCCTCTGGAGGGCCGATTTTGGGGAAGGAAAGGACCTTGGCAGGAATATGAGGTCATAGAGTCTGCCCTGTAAAGCTGCCATTACCTCCAGGGGAAGTGACCTCTGTAGTCTGGAGATCAGTTGTCAATCCAGAAGGCTTGAGACTGGCTTCCCAGAAAGTGCACCTAAACCTCAGCAAGAGGAACCACCAAACCCTGTCTCACCATCCTGTACCGTCCTAAGGTATAAGAACATAAGAACCCTGCTGGATCAGACCAGTGAAGGCCCATCCAGTCCAGCACCCTGTCTCACACAGTGGCCAGCCAGTTCCTCTGGAGGGCCAACAACAGGGCCGAGAGGCCAAAGCATTTCCCCTGATGTTGCCTCCTGGCTCTGGGATTCAGACGCTTAGTGCCTCTGAATGTGGAGGTCCCCCTCAGTCACAGCTAGTAGCCATTGATAGGCTTATCCTCCATGAATCTATCTAATCCGCTTTTAAGCTGTTTATTCCTATGGCCATCACTGCATCCTCTGACACGAAGTCCACATTTTAATCACTCTGTGTAAAGTAGTATTTCCTTTTGTTCATCCTAAACCTACTGTCCATCAGCTTCATTGGATGCTCTCAAGTTCTAGTATTTTGGGAGAGTGAGAAAAAGTTCTCTTTATCAACTCTCTCCACCCCATGCATAATTTTATAAACCTCTATCATGTCCCCCCTTAGTCGTCTCCTTTCTAAACTGAAAAGTCCCAGACTCTTCAGCCTTTCCTCATAGGGAAGGTGCCAAAACCCCTAAATCCCACAAATAAAACAGGGACATGTCTATGACATCCTAGTTTCCATTCCAAGGGATACTACATAAGTCCTACCCACTGCATACAGCATAGTGCAGACAAATCTTCGCTATTTCACCCTGTGCTGCGTGGATGTATTCTGCAATAACCTCTTTTCCAGCCAAAATAATTTTTCTTTATAATATATCAGCAGTTCAAAATATACTTCAGCAGCTGCAGAGTACTTTAGTGTGGTGCTTTAGTGTTCGTGTGCATGCACTGATGTGAATGCGTGGGAAAGTAAACGTACATGCAACCCACACAGGGATCGAACACTTGGACAGCCCTGGGGAGGGAGCTGAGCACTCAACAGTGGTGTCTTCCAGACTACCTTGATCAGGGTTTTCCACGCCTCCGAGGCGTCTCTGATGACAGCACGATCAGGGCAATCATTCCACACTGCCTGTTTTTATCCAGTGACACCTTTAGGACCAACAAAGATTTATTCAAGGCATAAGCTTTCGTGTGCAAGCAAGTACACTTCTCCAGGTACAGATCTTGCACACTATAGCATATACCTTGGATAAAACATTGTTGGTCTTAAAGATGCCACTGGACTCAAACTTTGTTCATCTACTTCAGACCAACACACCTACCCGCTTGAATCTGCCTGTTTTTATGTGGAACTTCCCCATGTGCGTGCATCATACTTTCACTTACAGACTGTTTGGTTTGGGACAGGGTTTTTTTTTTGGTTTGTTTTTTGCTATTGCACTGGAGCGATAAGGCAATCTAAGCCCCCATTGGTCTCCGTTGGCTTATGCAGTTACTGCCCCCAAAGCCCACCAGCAAATGGTACCTTGCCCACCCCTCTGTTCTTTCGATGTTCTTCAGCTGCTTTCTTGTGCCAGACCGGTTGTTTTGATTGGCTGTGCTGCCCTTCCTTTTTGAATTACAGACAGTAGCTATAGAATTAGAACAATTCATGGAGGATTAGATAGATTCTTGGAGGATGAGTCTATTAATGGCTACTTGTGAGTGAAGGGAACCTCCACATTCAGAGGCACTAAGCCACTGAATCTGAGAGCCAGGAGGCAACATCAGGGGAAGGTCTTGGGCTCTATGCCCTACTGATAGCCGTCCAGAGGAACTAGTTGACCACTGTGTGAGTCATGATGCTGGACTAGATGGACTATTGGTCTGATCCAGCAGGGCTCTTCTTATGTTATGTTCTTAATTCAGCTTAGCTATGATTATGGCCGATCACAGGGCTAAGAAGGCTGCTTTGGAAGACTACTGCTGATGTTCTTCAAAGCACTCTTAACGCCGATCCTGTTCTGTTCATCAGTAAAGAATCTTGCTGTGTTTATGCTCCATTCATAATTACTGAGCACCAGTTTTGTGCACGGAAAGTGTGTGTGTCTGGGGGGAACTGGACACCATATAGGCACCTCTTTTGGCGAGCAGAGATTGGGGCAATAGACTCATCATGGCCCCCCACTCCCTGGGGCTTGTTTGGCTGCTAGGTCCCCTGCCACCACCTTGGCTGTTCTGCCCACAAGGGGCTTGATGAGCTGCTGACTCCCTTACTGCTGCTTCAGCTCGCCCACACCACACACAGAATCTGAAAATGGCACCCAGACGTAGTGCTCAAGTGTCTTCTAGGGAATGTACCATGAGGAACCAAGGTAAAGACTGGCTGCTTGTTTCGGGCCTCCTGATTGGCCATGGGGTTCAACCAGTACATGTGCAGTCTAATGCAGGATTGCTGAAATGCTAGCACACATTCAAAAAGAAAGAAAGAAAAAGAATCACTGCCTGCCCTGCCCAAAATGATGAGGTGGGCGGAGCACTCCCAAAACAGCACAGGCATATAGGGTTACCAGTCTCCAGGTGGTTGTCGAGTCTGTGTGTAGCTGTGACGGTGACAGGAGCAGTGTCCTGCTTACTGGAGTTCCTGCACCACGTTCTTTTGAAGTCTTAGACATGGTGTCGCCTGGGATGCAGGTGGAAGAACTGGAAAAATGTGCTTCTGGCCAGGCATTTGAATTGACCCTGGGTCCTCCTTCAAAAGATGCAGTTCCAGAGTTTTCCCTTTCCCCTCCAAAGAAGAAAGATCTCTTGCTGGAAGAAATTCAAAGGAAGCTAGAAGCTGTGGAAGACAGGCGCAAGTACCACGAAGCTGAGGTATTGAAACAACTGGCTGAGAAACGAGAGCACGAGAGAGAGAGGTGCTGCAAAAGGCGACTGAAGAGAATAACAGCTTCAGCAAAATGGCAGAGGAGAAGCTGACCCACAAAATGGAAGCTAACAAAGAGAACAGAGAAGTGCAAATGGCTGCTAAACTGGAGCGCTTGAGAAAGATAAGCATACTGAAGAAGTATGCAAGAACAAAGGAGGAGGAAAAGAAGCTGGTGAGAATGAAAGCGGACTGACTTCGTCCTGGAAATTGACTTTCTCCCCTTTGTTGAGATATCCAGTGACTGTCTTGGCCAGTGTTTTTGTGAAGTTCCTAGAAGACTGATGTAGAACTGTATAAATTAGACCCAACTGTACATTTGCTTTGGGGGACGAGAGGGGAGCCCTTTCATGTTCACTCTTTTTCTAAACTCCAGTGTAGCTATCTTGTTGCAAGGCTCCAGATGGTAGCTGGAGGTCTCGTGCTATTAGAACTGATCTCCAAGCGACAGAAATCAGTTCACCTGGAGAAAATGGCCACTTTGCATGGTGGACTCAGCCTAGGGCATTGTACCCCACTGAAGTCCCTCCCCTCCCCAAACCCTGCCCTCCTCAGGCTCCACCCCCCAAATCTCCTGGAGCTGGCAACCCTATAGTCGTATCAGACTGCCGAAACCCAAAATCAAGCTGTTGGGGCAGAGAGAAGATTAGGGGGAAACAGGTTTCAGAAAAACAGCAGGGGAAAAATGTAGAAAAACTGGGACAGTGAGGGATTGCTAATGAAGCTGTGTGGAAATGAGGAAAATGAAATTGGAACATTAAGGCTGTCTGGAAGATTCTAGTGTCAGTGCTAGCAATTCAGATTAACACCAGGGCTATTTTTGGGCAGGAACGCACAGGAATGGAGTTCTGGCTGGCTCCTGAGTTGGCCACACCCAGCAGGAACTCATTAGCATAATAGGCCACACCCAACAGCAGAAACTCATTAGGATTGGCTACATTAGGGGTATGTGGCCTAACATGCAAATTAATTCCTGCTACAAAAAAAGGCCTGGGTTTTGATAACAAACAAGGTAAACAGAATAAGAAGCAAAAGGTGGGTGTGGCTAGATTACCACTCTTCTGGTAACATGGGGGTGTGGCCTAATATGTTAATAAGCTGTGCTGTCAGTGGTGTGGCCTAATATGCTAATGAGTTTCTGATGTTGGGTGTGGCCTATTATACTAATGAGTTCCTGCTGGGCTTTTTCTACAAAAAAAGCCCTGATTAACACCTTATCCTTTTGGTATCCCCAAAAGGCAAAAACAAAGACAGTGATTTAGCAGGATTGTAGATCAGAAAACAGGACCTTAAAAAGGGATAATTCAAACGTGTGCAATTCATAATGATCTAAAATACATCATCTAGAAATTTCCAGATGTCCTGTAGTCTATGTCCAGAAATCCCCCAAACATCAACAGGGAACAAAGCAATTAAATTCCACCAACACAGAATTTAGAGGCGAGACTGTGGATTTTCCTCAGCTGGATCCATTGTGGTGGTGGAACAGTAAGAGTATTGCGTTAGGAGAACTAGGGAGACCTGGATTCACATCTCTCCCATCCACCATCAGCCATGAAGCTCACTAGGCAACTGTAAGCCAGCCATTCTCTCTCTCAGCCTAACCTACCTTGCAAGGTTATTGTGATGATAAAGTGGAGGAGGAAAGTATCACGTTCCCCACTCTGAACGCCTTGGAGGAAAAGACAGTATAAAATGTCACGATTGTGCTGGAATACATAAAGAGCTTTCTGGGAGACTAGAAAATTGCCCAAGTCTAGAGAAGTCTGAACGGCCAGAATTTTCCAGTCTCATCTGCCAGAACCTCCTGGATGGGGCAGATGTGAGTGTGTGTGTGTGTGGGGGGGTCATTCAGTGGAAGGTACCACTTTGGGATGCATGCTAAATCTCAGAGAGGGAGGAAGTCCGCAGCAACAGGATAGTTTCAGAGTGGGGCTGTGTTAGGCTGCCATGGAACAGCAAGATTCAAGGCCAGTAGCACCTGAGACCAACAAGATTTTCCAGGGTATAAGCTTTTGAGGGTCAAAGCTCCCTTTGTCAGATACACAGCAACAGGATGTAACCTTCACTCATCTTTCTACTAAAGGACCTGGTTAAAATGCTTTCTTAAGGAGTCCGACTCATCTCTGCAACACACTATGGCCTTGCTAACCTTGTACGTGACGAAGTGGGCTCCAATTCCTGAAAGTTTCGGCCACAAATAAATTCAGTAGTCTTTAAGGTGCCATAAAACTCAGTGTTATTTTAGCTTCCGTACACAGCTACCCCTGTGGGCTCTGCTATAATACGCTATTTGCTTTTGCGAATGCTAACCTCATCATTTTATCATAAGAACATAAAAGAAGCCAATGTTGGATCAGGCCAATGGCCCATCCAGTCCAACACTCTATATCACACAGTGGCCAAAAATACCAGGTGCCCTCAGGAGGTCCACCAGTGGGGCCAGGACACTAGAAGCCCTCCCAAGCACCAAGAATGCAGTGCATCACTTGCCCCAGACCAAGAGTTCCTATCTACACCTTGAGGCTAACAGCCACAGGTGGACCTCTGCTCCATATGTTTATCCAGGGCTTTTTTTGTAGAAAAAGCCCAACAGGAATGCATTAGCATAATAGGCCACACCCAACAGCAGAAACTCATTAGCATATTAGGCAACACCCCAACAGTGCAGCTCATTAGCATATTGGGGGCTGGGAAAGCACAGGGCAGGCATGGGGAGGGAAAGAAAGGCATTTTCAATGCGCCTGGGTTCCCTACCTGCCCTTTTCCAGCTGCCATGTGTCAGCTAGAGAAGGGAAGGCAGAGAGAGGCTTTTCCTTGTCAATTTCACTCTCAGCTGACTAGCCGGAGTGAAATTGACAAGGAAATGGGATGGGCTCCCCAGAGAGAAAGAGGGCATTTTAATATGCCGCTTTTCCCTCTTGTGTGTAACATGGGGAGGGCAGCGTGTTCTGTAGCCACACATGCCAGAGGTTCTGGTTGTAGGCATGGCCAACTCAGGAGCCGGCCAGAACTCCGTTCCTGTGCGTTCCTGCCCCAAAATAGCCCTGTGTTTATCCAATTCCTTCTTGAAGTCATCCATGTTTGTAGCCACCGCCACCTCCTATGGCAGTGAATTCCATGTGTGAATCACTCTTTGGGTGAAGAAGTACTTCCTTTTATCTGTTCTAACCTGACTGCTCAGCAAGTTCATGGAGTGCCCACGAGTTCTTGTATTGTGAGAAAGGGAGAAAAGGACTTCTTTCTCTGCCTGCTCTATCTCATGCATAATCTTGTAAACCTTGATTATGTCACCCCTCAGCTGTCATTTCTCCAAGCTAAAGAGCCCCAAGCGCTTCAACCTTCCTTCATAGGGAAAGTGTTCTAGCCCTTTTATCATTCTAGTTGCCCTTTTCTGCACTTTTTCCAATGCTATAATATCTTTTTTTTATATTATCATCCATAATTAGTGAACTTTCTGGATTCCAGATGATTTTAGGATCTCCTGGCTGTACTACACACACTGCCATATGATAATTATTAATTCAAATTTTAAAATATTATTTATTATGCAAACAAATTGTTTTTAATGCCCCCCACAGTGGATTCCCTGCCCTGTTCAAAATGTGTCACGATTTGACACTTTTTATTTGAATGAATTTCAGTACCCACATACTGATTTCACCCTCTTTCTTGTTCTTTAGTAAGATGTGTTTACATTTCTGGCACCTGCTAAATGTATAGATTAAAATATTTTCTTGATTCTGCCGATCCCTTCTGCTAACAACAGGGATTTCCCCCAACTCAAAACCTTTGTTAGGAGAAGGCTCCTTGCGTTGGGGGAAATCCCTCCATTAGTAGAATAGATCCATGCGATTTGACCTGTTGTTTTTTCAATAAATATTTTGGAAAAGTCAAGTTTCTATTCACGGTCACATGCAAGAGCATAGACTTTCCAATTTTTCGGGGGGGGGGGGGGCTGGGGCTGGGCCAGAGACATTACAAGCTGTTGTCTCCAGGGGAGACTCAACATGTCCTGGAAAAGTTCCGGGGGGGGGGGGGGGGGGGGAGGTCCAGCTCCCCAGCCTCCCTGAAGTTGACCCCTATGGTCACATGGAAAGATTCAGGAGAGCTAATGTTTCCACCTTTATAACACTCCAAGGGTCCCTATATGCCGAGGACATCCTTATTTCCTACCCACTGTCCCTGATAAATCACTGTCTCTATCTTGACCCTGAATTTGTTCTTGGGGAAGGGGGGATACAGGGTTAAAATGGTGTTGGTGCCAGCTGCTTGTGTTTTCATTTCTTCAGAGTTTCGCTCCCTCCCCCGGGGTCTCTGAGAGCAAACTCTCCAAGCGGGTAGCTAACTATGTCTCATCTCCAGGACACATGAATGCCAATGCATGCGCATGAACACTAAGGCGCCTCTCAGCACACAGCTTGCCGTCTTATGCCCTGTCGCTTCCGAAGTGTATTTCGAGCCGTTGATTACATATTGTAAGAAAATTACATTTTCTTTCCCCTCCCTAATAGGCCTGCAACAGAAAGAACAGAAACACCTTTCTTTTGCTTTTAAGTCAATGGTGTAGAAGCTGTGACTGAGCAAATGAATGCGGCCTTCAGGGAGCGGAGGGGAACCTTCTTAGGATGTTTCGTGGGGGAAGCACTCGGGGCAGTGATGATCTATGATTCCAGGTGTTTGGAGCATAGCCCTCTTTTCTAGAGGCCCTGTGCTGAATGGCAGATGTAGTCAATAGCAAGGGACCCCTCACAATCAAAGTTTCTTGGGGGTTTAGTAACGATTCACATCATTCAGCGCAGAAATGTTTACCCACCCCCAGTTCTGAGTGCAGTTATTGATGAGTAATTCTCATTGAAAATCCATGGGATTTACTCACTTGTAAGTGCATCTGAGGTCACCTTAATCTATTATAACTGGGGAGTGTGGGTTTAATAGGAGCAAGACCATACTGATTAACTCTCCTCTCCCCCGGCCTCCTCCCCCCCATCCCCGAGCCTCGGGCACTCTTAATACATGTTAAATCCCTTTTCTGAGTTAAACTTAATCCCTTTGCAAACCGGGTTAATCTTAATTGGGGAGGGAGAAATCCATTTAATCCACATGAGTAAAGTCCCCATGGCTATGTAATGGAGGCCAACTAACCCATATAAAATTCAAGCCTCTAATGGGAATTGATTAACGGGGGTAGAGGCATTCCCCCCCACCCCATCCTAAACACGCCATGCAGATTGCCACGTCAGTGTGTTCAAGTGGTTTTCACATTTCGATCCAATTTGTGAGCTTTTTAACTGTTACAATTTCCTAGGATGTAGGCAGTTGCAATTTCCTGAATGGGTGGGCAATGAACAAATTATGTGGGGAGGGGTTCTGCCCCCACCCCAACCCACCCCCAGCTTTTCTGATGACCTCTTTAGCTATTGTTTTAGAGGACTACAACATAGGCACGATTTGTCTCATATCTCCTATCTTGCCACTCATGGAGTGGTTTTCTTTTGCCTGGTTTTCTTCAGTTTCCATGTTGAGTGTGTGTTTGTGTGTGTGTGTGTGTGTGTGTGTGTGTGTGTGTGTGAGAGAGAGAGAGAGAGAGAGAGAGAGAGGTTTGTAAAATAATTCCAGAGGAATAGCTGTGTTGGCATTTCACATAAGCTTATGCTAGTATGAAAACTGGTTAAATTTGAAGGTGCCAGAACACTTCTGTTTCTTTTTATAAAACAGTGATGTTGATTTTAATTTTTTAATTTAAGTTCTTCCGTTCTTTTAAATTGATGGAATGTATCCTCCTGTGCATAGGTTTGTACCTCACCCAGATCAAGGGTAGCTAGACCCAAGTACAGTAGCAATTTTTAGACTAAAAAGATTTTGCAGGATAAGCTTTCGAGAGTCAGAGCTCCCTTCATCAGATACCTCCTCAGAGCAAGGGTGTGGTTAATGAAGATCTGTGGGAGGAGCTAAGATAGAGGCAGCAGGGTTGCCAACCTCCGGGGGGCCTGGAGATCTGGGATTACGCCTGATCTCCAGACCACATCAATTGCTTATTCTTTTAGTATTTATTTATTTGAAACATTTATTCCACTTTTCCTGGAGAAAATGGCTGCTTTGGAAGGTGGACTATATGGCATCAGGGGTGTAGACTTTAGTACTTACAGGGAGCGGGGGCTCTTGTGTGTGCGCGCACGCAAAGCGCGCATGCACGCTGCAATAGTGTCCCCGCCGTTGCCACCCCCAGAGGCCCCCCCCCGGCCCGGCCGGCCAGCCACTGGTTCTCTCCCAGGGCCCCAGCGTGATGATGTCACCCAGAAGTGACGTCATCACGCTGGGCACGTTGCTGGGGCGACACTCTGGCAATCACCCTGAAACTCTATGGTGCCATAGAGTTTCCGGGCGATTGCTAGAGAGTCGCCCCGGCAACTTGCCCGGCGTGATGATGTCACTTCCAGGTGACATCATCACGCTGGGAGGGAAGGAGCCAGTGGGTTCAGGGGAGGGGAGCCAGCCGGCTGGCCAGGCGGCTCTTGCGGCGGTGGGCAGGTGGGTGGGCCAGCCAGCCAGTCTGCCTGCCTGCCTAACACGGGAGGCGGGGAGGCGCGGGGGGCCCCGTTTCCACAGGGGGGGCTCAGCCCCCCCTGGGAAACTTCGGGGGTAGCCTGAGCCCCCGAGCCCCCCCGTAGGTGACGCCTATGCATGACATTATACCCTGCAGAAGTCCCTCCCCTCTCTAAACCCCACCTTCCCAGGCTCCAGATCTCAAATCTCCAGATATTTTTGAACCCGGAGTTGCCAACAATCCTAGGTGGCATTTTTGGTTAGTGGATTTTATTACCCCCTCATACCTTTCCCAACCTAATTCGAGCTCAGTTAACAAAGAACCCCGGACTCTTACCAAAATACAGTTCCCGCTGTTTTTAATTATGTTTTTATTTTTTGAGGGAAGAGTTGACATTAGGTGTTGTAGATTTTTTCCAGGCTGTATGGCCATGGTCTTGGCCTTGTAGTGCCTGACGTTTCGCCGGGAACTGTGACTGGCATCCTCAGAGGTATATCACAGAAAGATGGAGCACTCTCTGTGTTAATGTGAGAAGAAAAGAAAAATGGTAGGCAGATAATTTATGTCTACTCAGGAAGGTGGGGTAGGGCTGAGTCATTACCTCTGAGGATGCCAGTCGCAGCTGCTGGCGAAACATCAGATACTACAAGGCCAAGGCCATGGCCATACAGCCTGGAAAATCCACAGCTAATGAACTCAGGCCGTGAAGGCTTTCAACAACATATTGAAGAGATGACGCTCAAAACTATGGATGTTAGGAGCCATGCACAGAGGTGGTAATGCCCACACACCTCTGGAGCCATGCAGGGTGGCTGAGGGGAGAACGGCCTTCAGAAAGTAGTCCGGCGAAGCGGAAGGAGGAAACCCCTTCAGCTGCCACAGCAAGGATCCACGCCACAGGAGAGGAGTGCTGGGTTGTGTGGACAAACACAAAGCACGCCTGGTAGCCAAAAGGGTTTTCACAAAAACCTGGGATCGACCGTTCTGAAACCTTTGCACCTGTTGTGTGGACGACACCTCCCTCAGGACGCTTCTAAGTATAGCCGCCTCCGGAGTCCCACTGTGCAGTATACCAGAAGAGCCTGCCGTCTTTATTTCCGTTTGAGCTGAATAGGGCAGGGAGATGGGAGGCTATTTTTCTTTCCTTTCAAGTCAGCTTTCATTGGAAGCAGTCCATTTAAACCCCCAGATTTACAAGCCGAAGACTTCTCTTCTGAGTCTGTCTGCAGATTGGAGGGAACAATGCCCGAGGAGAGGGGAAGCTGCACGTCAAGAACCAACGGAGAGAGAGAATTTTTGTGAACTTGCTAATATTCCAACAGGTTGCCAGCCTCCTGGCAAGGCCTGGATTTCTCCCAGAATCACAACTGATCTCCAGACCACAGAGATCCCTTCCTCTGTAGAAAATGGCTGCTTTGGAAGGAGGAATCTATGCAGGCCCTGCAGCATTATAACACACTGAAGTCCCTTCCCTTCCCTCCCCAAACCCCACACTCCCCAGCCTTCATTCCCCATTCTCCAGGGATTTCCCAACCCAGAACTGGCAACCTCAGTCAGGAGGGCTCACCTGGCAATGGCTGTGCCAAAGCAATAACTGAGACGCTGGCAAAAAGGATGCCCAGAGATCTCTCTGAAAGTTTCCCTGAAAGAGCCTGGCAAGGAGGCCATTACCCAGATTTCTCACGAGATTTCCCTGAGAGATCTCACCAGCATCAGCCTATTTAAGGCTGCCCAGGAACAGAGAGCGGAAAATGCCCAGAGACAAGACTAGGCTGTTGTTCCCTGGGACAGCAAGAGCAGGAGGGCAAGTATGATCGAACCCCCTTCCTTCTTCGATCTGAGGTCCAGAAGGGAAAGAGCCAGGGCAGCAAGGAGGGCTCCCGCCAGCCTCTCGAGAGCCTTGTCCTCCAGCACCCTCTCTACTTACTGCTCTCCTACCACCTCACCCTCCTTTGCTTAATTTGCCCCTCCTCCTTCTGAGGTGATCCCTCACTCCACTACACCCCCTCTCTGAAGTGCAAAGTACCAAGAAACATGTGACCTTGTGACCTCTCTCATTTCCCAATGTGAGAACCGGGGAACAAGTGGAACATGTGTTCTTTCTGGTCCCACTGGTGGACCTCCCACCGGTGGCACCTGGGTTTCGGCGACTGTGTGACACAGACTGTTGGCCTGGATGGGCCACGGGGCTGATCCAACATGGCTTCTCTTATGTTCTTGTGTCTGAGACAGTGATGCTCTGTGTTCTTGTTGCTTGGGGAGCAAGAGCGGGAACGTTTCTGGAGTTCTGGCCCCGCTGGGGGACCTCCTGGTGGCACCTGGGTTTTGGCCACTGTGTGACACAGAGTGTTGGAGAGAATGGGCCACTGGCCTGATCCAACATTGGCTTCTCTTATGACCATGCTCTGAGGAGCCGGTGGGGCTAAAAGGGGAGCCAGACTCTGGCCTAAGGTTGCCAACTCTGAGAAATTGCTGGAGATTTGGGAGCAAAGCCTGGGGAGGGTGATGTTCAGGAAAGCTCAGCAGGATGATGACATAGAGTCTGCCCTTCAAAAATGCCATTTTATCCAGGGGAACCAATTCCTATAGACTGGAAATCAACTGTAATTCTGGGAGATCTCCAGAACCCACCTGGAGATGTCAACACTACTTTGGCTCCTGGCGGGAGCCTCTGTTTTACTCCCTCAAGGTGCTTCGCCAAGCAAGCTAAGGTCATAGGGGCCTCTGGTGCCACCTCCCATTTCCTAGTGGAGGTGTGCCTGAGAAAAGCATAGGAAGAGGGCAACGTTACACTTTCTCTCCTCCACGCCTACTAGGGTTTTTCTCCCACATGGAAGTGGAAGAAGGGGAAGTATCTTTGCGCTGTGGGCCTTGATAGGTGCCTGACCTTGCTAATGCCACACTAGGGTTGTCAGATCCCAACTGGCAATGGGCGGGGGAGATCTGGCAACCCTAGTCTGGCGTCAGGAAGGCCAGGCATCTATCAAGCCCTATGGCCCAGCCGCCACCAAAGATGGCTCCCGAGGCCCCTCTCCCTTTGCCTCTCTGGCAGTGGGCGGCTGAAACTGCCAGTGGTATATTGATGTCACCTCATACGTGCACAAGAAGTTACATCAGCGTGTCAGTGGCAAGTTTTGCCCAAATGCCAGAACATCGCTGATGTCCACCAGTGAAACTTCCCAGCACACACGGAGAGCCAGTTTGGTGTGGTGGTTAGGAGCACAGACTCTAAGCTGGGAGAACCATGTTGATTCCCCGCTCCTCCACATGCAGCTGCTGGTGTGACCTTGGGTCAGTCACAATTCTCTCAGAGCTGTTCTCTCACAAGCAGTCCTCGAAAGAGCGCTCTCAGCCCCACCTACCTCATCACAGGGTGTCTGTTGTGGGGAGGGGAAGGGAAAGGAGATTGTAAGCCACTCTGAGGCTTCTTTGGGTAGTGAAGGGCAGGGTATAAATCCAATCTCTTCTTCTAATATCAGTGCGTTGGGACACTGCTGACATCCCCTGCCCATTTTGATGCCACTTCCCCCTGCCAGCCAGCTCAGCAGTGGCCTGGCAACCCTACCTCAGACAGGGGCCTGAGAAAGCAATGGCAGGAAAGAGAGAAATTTGGGTATAGCCTGGCGTCACCTGCACCATGCCAGTCTCAGGCCTGCTGTGGGGCAGTGCTTGCCCCCTTGAGGGGGCCACAACCTGTGAAGGAAATAAGCCCATGCTCTCAAGGTTTATCATCTGGTGTGTTTAGGCTGATTTACCAGGGCTGACATCAAAAAGAACTGTCCATGGGTTGCTGAGTCTAATTTCACTCCTCTTCTTGCCTTTGGAGGCTTCCTTTCTAGCTATTAATGGATTTTTTTTTTTGCCATATAAATTATTAACAACCAAGCTTGGTGTGCTTGTTTAGCATAAACTGACGTGCGCGTCTTCACACCCCGCCTTCCCGCCTCCCGTCTCCATTTGTTTAAAACTTTTTTTAATTATTGGCATAAATTTCAATATTTAATCTTCCCTTCATGAATATTACAAGGACCCTAAATATCTCCGGAACAGATTGCTAAAACGGTTTTTATTAAAATTGCTCCCGACGGAGACTTCTGGGATACGGGCACATTTAAAAATTCCTTTACAGCAGAGATTGGGGGGGGGGGGGGGCAGGGACTGGGAATGGGTGGGGGGGCATTGGTCTGTCAACACTGGGGAGGGGCCATAGCTCAGGGGCAAGAAGTACAAGCCCTGGCGTCTCCAGTGGCAGGACTGGGGAAGCTGCCTTGTAGCAACTCCCAGTCAATGGCCTGTCGAGCTCAGTATCCTGTGTTCTGGCTGGCAGCAGCACTCCAAGGTCTCAGGTAGAAGAGAAGAAGAGAATTGGATTCATACCCCACCCTTCACTGCCCGAAGGAGTCTCAAAGCGGCTTACAATCTCCCTTCCTTTCCTCTTCCCACAACAGACACCCTGTGAGGTAGGTGGGGCTCAGAGAGCTCTTTCGAGAACTGCCCTTGAGAGAACAGCTCTGAGAGAACTTGTGACTGACCCAAGGCCACACCAGCAGCTGCACGTGGAGGAGTGGGGAGTCAAACCCAGTCCTCCCAGATCAGAGTCCATGCTCCTAACCACTACAAGAAAAGTTTGTCCCAGCACCTGAGCTGGGGATGGAACCTGGGACTTTCCACTGGCAAAGCAAATGCTTTACTCCTGAGCTCTCTTCCTGCCCAAGTGCCAAGTGTGCTCCCCTGTTAGGGCACCTGCTATTGCGGGGGGGGGGGGCTCCCACAGGCAGACCCCAATCGCCCAGCAGCACTCCAAGCCATGGTGTGTGTGTGGGGAAGGTGACATATAGGCTGCATCACTATGTCATTTCCAGGGAAAACACCAAAGTGGTGGAGGGCAGCTGTAGGAATTACCCAAAATTTCTGGGAACTCCTAGAGCTACCCCACGTCTTTTCTGGGTTTCCCCCCAGAAGTGACATACAAATGCAGCCAATGTTGTGCCCCCCCCCCCCATATCCCCATCCTCAACCCAGTTTGGTGTAGTGGTTAGGAGCATGGACTCTAATCTGGGAAAACCAGGTTTGATTCCCCACTCCACATGCAGCTACTGGTGTGACTTTGGGCCAGTTACAAGTTCTTTCAGAGCTCAAGGGCAGTTCTCAGGAGAGCTCTCTCAGCCCCACCTACCTCACAGGGTGTCTGTTCTGGGGAGGAGAAGGGAAAGGGATTGATGGTAAGCCACTCTAAGACTCCGAGTGAAGGGTGGGGTATAAATCCAATCTCTTCTTCTTCCCACCAGCTGCCAGGTTTGGCCTGGCAACCGTATCCCCAGTAGATAGCGCTGGGCTAGAGGGCGTTGATGGTCTCACTTTGTATGACACTGTGTGACTGGGGAGAGGATGATCCCTGCCATTTCACACATAGGCGTAGAGTATGGGGGGGCTCGAGGGCTTGAGCCACCCCCGGCATAATGGAGTGCCTGCCGCCGTGCCTCTCCGGGTCCTTCCGAGGTCTGGCCACCGCTGCTGGAGAGGGAGAGGGAAAGGGTGGCTGGCGGGGGGGGGGGGGGAGAGGCACCGGCAGCAGCGGCTGGCGGCTTCGGAAGGGCCCAGGGAGGTGCGCCGGTTTCCCGGGGGGAAGGGGGAGAACATCACCCCAGCGCGCGCGTGCGCAGGAGGGCCCCCCCCCCAGAATTTTCCAAAGTCTACACCCCTGATTTCACATTAAAAAGAGGAGAGGGAAAGACCACGTTCTGAGATGCCTGAAAACTGTTGCCAGCCAGAGAGCCCTGCACTGGGTTTGGCTCATTGTCAAACAGCTTTAGGTGTTCACGGAGACCAGGCAAACCCACAAGGACCCTTAAGTTTGCTAAAGTGGTTGTGTTAGCTGAGACGGTTAGAAGATAATTTGCAACTGTGTGCCTGTTTGCATTTCAGGCAATTACATTTCCTCCTGCATTTCTTGCATTTCACGGCCCCTTGACCCTGCTGTTTATTTTATTTTCATGACCTCATATATAAACATCTGCCTAGCGAGGAGCCCCTGCATGGCCTGGAGAAGAAGCGGCCTCTAGTCCACAAAAGTTTACACCAGAATGAAGCCAGAATGAAATCTTGGTACCGTTCAAGGTGCCACTAGATTTTTATTCTGGAAACAACGCAAAATACCAAAACACAATGGGGTGGCGCTTGTTATGACCTCAGCCACTATACTAACCTGCCGTTTCATCCCATTGTTTGTCACTCAGTTAGCTTTGCATCATCCTGGCTGCTTCTGCACACACACACACACACACACACACACACACACCCTCTTCCAATCTGCAGCTGGTTTCAGTCTTGTCCCCCTCTGTGGCTTGGCTGGAGTGTTGACTGCCGTTTTGAATTTATACATGTATTGTATTTATAAATACAAATAAATTTATTGTATTTATAAATACAAATAAATTTATTGTATTTATTTATTTAAAACGGTTTTAAGGTGCCTTCCTTCCCTTTTAGGGACTTCATGGCAGCAGACAATAACAAGATGAAAGCAAGTTTAAGAACACATATAAATATTGCATAAAACAATTAAAACAAAACACATGAAGAAGAAGGAAGAGCAAGAGTCCAGTAGCACCTTAAAGACTAACGAAATTTGTAAAACAAAGTGTGAGTCCAGTGGCACCTTTAAGACCAACACAGTTTAATTCTGGGTATAAGCTTTTCGTGTGCATGCACTGTTCTTTAGGTACATGATACATGCATGCACACGAAAGCTTATACCCAGAATTAAACTGTGTTGGTCTTAAAGGTGCCACTGGACTCACACTTTGTTTTGCTGCTTCAGACCAAGACATTTACCCACCTGAATCGAACAAAATTTGTGACAGGGTATGAGCTTGGGGCTCTTTACCTTGGAGAAATGACGGCTGAGGGGTGACATGGTTGAAGTTTATAATATTATGCATGGGATAGAGCAGGTAGAGAAAAAAGTCCTTTTCTCCCTTTCTCACAATACAAGAACCCGTGGGCACTCCATGAAATTGCTGAGCAGTCGGGTTAGAACAGATAAAAGGAAGTACTTCTTCACCCAAAGAGTGATTAACATGTGGAATTCACTGCCACAGGAGGTGGTGGCGGCTACAAGCATGGACAGCTTCAAGAGGGAATTAGATAAACACAAGGGGAGGCCCGCAAGAAACTTGCGGGGAGGGGGCTTCCTGCATCTTGCTGGGCCCGCCACTTGCCCCCCCCCATGGGCTCCCTCCCTCCTCCCTCCCTGAAAACAGCGGCGGCTGTGTGCCAAGCCTCCTCTCCTCCCTCCCCAAAAATCGGTGGCAGCCACGCGCCAAGCCTCCTCCCTCCCTTCTCCCTCCCCCTCCCTTCCCAAAAATTGGCAGCAGCAGCGGCTGCGTGCCGAGCCTCCTCTCCTTCCTCCCTTCCCCCTCCCTCCCTGGAAATCGGTGGTGGCGGCTGTGTGCCGAGACTCCTCCCCCCTCCCTCCCCAAAAACAGCGGCGGCGAGGCCCACCGAGCCCTCTCCCCAGCCAAAGCATTCTCTGTGCCTGCGCAGAGAATACTTTTACTTTTGAGGGGATTTAAATATCCCCCCAAAAGTTTTTTTAACATTTAGGATTTTTCTGCACGCAGGGGGAGTGCCCCCCGTGTGTAGAAAAAAAACCCTCCCCCCCAAGTGCCCCCCCACGTGGATTTAGGTATCCGCATGGGGATGAGCACTTCGCTATTAGATATATAGATATGGAGCAGAGGTCCATCCGTGGCTATTAGCCACAAAGTATAGATAGGAACTCTCAGTCTGGGGCAAGTGATGCTCTGTATTCTTGGTACTTGGGGGGGGGGGGCAACAGTGGGAGGGCTTCTAGTGTATTGGTCCCACTGCTGGACCTTCTCAGAGCACCTGGTGTTTTTGGCCACTGTGTGACAGAGTGTTGGACTGGATGGGCCACTGGCCTGATCCAACATTGGCTTCTCTTATGTTCTTACGTTGAGCTTTCAAGTCCCTGCTCACTGCATCTGAAGAAGTGAGCAGTGACTCACGAATGCTCCTCCACTGCCACAAATTTTGTTAGTCCTTAAGGTGCTCTTGCTCTTTTCTACTGCTACAGGCAAACTAACATGGCTACCCATCTTGATCTATCTGCATGAACAGGAAGAAAGGTCAGTGAGAAGCAGTGATGTCACTGCTGTCAGCACGGCGCTCTAGGTTTAACCACAGTTTTAGGTGAACCCTCAAGAGTTGCTCTGATGCAATGATGTCACTTCCTAGTGCCCACTAGGGCAATGTTGTCACTTCCTAGTGCCCACTAGGGCACTAGTTCTTTTTGTTACACTAGAAAAATATTATTCTCCTGCTGTCATTGTTAAAAAAATATACTTCAGCGGCTACACAGTGTGAAATGGCAAGATGTGAACTGCTCTAGTGTTCATGCACTGGCACAGCTGAGCATGTGCATTAGAGACAAGATGCATCCACACAACACACACGCTTTCAGAGGTTTACAGTGCTATCCTACGCAGAATCACATTCTTCTAAGACCATTTCCTTTGATGAACGTAGAAGGGTGTAACTCTGCTTTGGAGCATACTGAGAATTTTTAGAGTCTCTGTGGAGCCCAAAGGAACCCTGAAGAATGATAATGCTAGCAACTCATATTTTTTAAAAAAATGTTTTAAGACATTCCAAAATGCAACAACAAAATGCAACACATAGACCTGAAAATAGAGACCAACCTTAGTAAATAGGGATGTGTCTATGTGTGTGCGTGGTGTGTATATATATAGAGAGAGAGACAGGTAAAGATTCCTGAGCCTAAAAGCAAAAGATTCTTATCACGAGGCTGGACGCTGAGTTGTTTTGTAGCTCATCCCCTTCCCCTGGGCTTCGCAGCTTTGCTGTTCCACATCCCAAGGGCCCAATCAGAGGTTGTGGATAAACAAGCTTTAATTAAACTGTGGCTGAGATAACAAGCCCCTAACTAGGCTGGTTTAACTAGCTCTGGAACAGAGGGCACCGGTGCCACAGAGAAAATAGAAGCAGAGAGGGTGCAGGGCTTTGCGGGAGAAGCAAAGTAAGCTTTTTTAAAAAAAAACACCTCATAATTGGAAAAGTGCAGCTTTTTACATTTTTGCCATAGCAAAGCAGGCTTATCAGCCTAAATCTGCTCAATTGGCAAAGGCAAAGGTTGCAAAATTTTCAGCTGCTTCCATGCATATGGCTTCAGGTCCCACTGATGTCCGTTCATGTGGATCTTAGGTAGTTGAGAAAAGATTCAGAGGACACTTTGGTTGAAGACAAAGATTGTCATACACACACTCCCCCCCCCCCCCCGAATATAAGGCAATTCGAAAGAGGGACTCAGCGTTGAATGCTCATCCCAGTTTTATTGCTCATCAAATAGGTTTTGTAGGTTTTGGTACTGTTTCCCCAAAAACCTTATAAACCTGTTTGCGCAGAGGCAACAGTGTATGAAAAGAAATACAGGTGTACACCATGAGTCTTGATGTCCATCTGGCTCAAATAACTCTCAGATTTCAAGCAATTACCTAAAGACTTTAGTTCATTTCAAGCATTCTCTGGACAGTTTCATGGTTGATCATTCTGCCTGTTGATTGGGAGAGGAGCGCTGTCTGGATTCTTCAGGTACCAAAATACCACAGGCTGGCCAGTCCTAAGGCAGGGGAATAAGTTAAAACAATCCTTGCTATGTCTTCAGATGGTGTACCTGCCGTTTCTACACACACACACCCCATACACACACCATTCTGGCTGCCCCCATGTTCATCCTTGACACACCAGCTCCCATTTGTGTTGCAGTATGAGGTCTATTTGCACTTGGAAATTGATTCTTCAGTGGCCCCCGTGGAAGTGCGAATGCAAAGCCAGCTCAAGAAGGAACCAGCCTATGCTTCTGTTATGACTCAAACTCCCCTCCCACCCCACATCAGCATAGCCAGGTGTAAGGACAGATCAGGAAGCCCAATTTACACCACAGCCTGCTGCGTCCCTAGATTTGTGTCAGTGGCCCCCTCCGAGCACGCCAGTGTAGTACATACAAGTAAGCATTTTTCTCACCTGCTGATATGTTCTGAATTCATACGCCTAATACGGGCGCTTTTCCCAACAGTTAGACCCATCCCAGCTAGTCCAAACAATGCCGTCAGCTGGGAAGTGGATCTTGCTGCTTTTATGGCACGTGGTGAATTTCAGCACCCTGAACGTCTCCGAGCAGTTAGAGACTGGCGCTTTTATTCCTTACCCAGCAATCAGCACTTGAAATCCCAAACTGAAGCAGGCACTTTCTGCTTTCGAAAGGATAGCTTGTCATAATCTTTTTTTGTTATAATTTTTGAAAGTGGTACTTTCATTTCGAACAAGAGCTCTCTGCTCTTTCTGTTTACTTTCGTCAGGAAAAATAGGTTTGCTAAAATACAACCCAGTTATGCTACCCTAAGAGAGCCTTGCAGAATCTGTCCATCAGCTTGTTTTCCACTGTGGCCAACCTGGTGCTTCTGGGAAAGTCTGAAGGACACAGATTTGCCTGTGGCTGCCTCCTAGCTACGGAGGTTCAGAGGTATACTGCTCCCGACATACAAAAGGTCCCATTTAGCTGTCACCACTGACAGCTGTTAATAGACTGAGTCTCTTCTGCAGGGCTCATTTCATAGCAGGAGCTCCTTTGCATATTAGGCCACACACCCCTAATGTAGCCAATCCTCCAAGAGCTTACAGAGCTTTTCTTACAGGGGCTATTGTAAGCTCTTGGAGGATTGGCTACATCAGGGGTGTGTGGCCTAATATGCAAAGGAGCTCCTGCTACAAAATGAGCCCTGCTTTCTGTGAATGTGTCTAGTTTGCTTTTAAAGCTGTCTGGGCTAGTAGCCATAACCACATCTTGTGGCAGTGAGTTCCGTAGTTAATTATGAGTTGTGATGAAGTACTTCCTTTCGTTCCTCCCAGATCTACTGCCCATCAACTCAAATTCTATAATTATGGGAGAGAGAGAAAAAGTTGTTTTGACCACTTTCTCCATCCAACACACTGCTTTAGAAACCTCTAACATATCTCTCTTTGGTAGTCTTTTCTCTCTCCCTAAACTAGAACCCTCTGAACTCTTTCAACCTTTCCTTGTAGGAAAGGTACTGCAAGCCCTTTCCTTATCCTACCATAAGCATCTGACCACTAAAGGCCAACTTGACTAAAAAGACACTCTGCACATGCCTCAAAGCCATCCCATCTTGCATTAAAAAGGATAAAAGAGGCTTGTGGTATCTTACAATGGATTTATATTGGCAAAGTCTCTCATGAATCTATGAATGAATTGCTAACAAAGTGTTTAACGCTGCTGTTCTCTGCAGAGTTGATAAATTCTAAACTGGTAGGACATCAGAATAGCTTTGCTGGATCAAACCAACGGTCCATCTGTTCCAACATCCTGTTTCCCAGTGGCCCCAGTTCCATCTCCTAGGGGGAACCCCTGAAATTACAGCTCATATCCGGACTGCAGAGATTTGTTCCCCTTGGAGAAAACAGATGCTTTGAAGGGTGGACGCTGTGGCCCTGTACCCCACTGAGGTCCCTGTCCTCCCCAGGCTCCATCCCCCAAATCTCCAGGAGTTCCCCAAGCTGGATCTGGCACCCCTACCTCCCATCCCTCGCCAGTGGCCAAGGGGAACCTGACAACCCTAGGAACCAACCATCTCTCCTGTAATTTATCTAAAGGGAAACCTGTGCCTTTGAGACACAGGTAGTACCTGCTGATCCCGTGGCGTTCCCCTTCCTGGGGTTTTCAAGGCAAGAGATGAGCAGAGGTAGTTTGCCACTGATTTCCTCTGCATAGCAACCCCACTATTCAGAGCCTGCATGGTGCAGTGATTAAAAGTGGTGGACTCTGATCTGGAGAACTGGGTTTGATTCCCCCATTCCTCCTCCACATGAAGCTTGCTGGGCGACCTTGGGCCAGTCACTGCTCTCTCAGGACTCTCTCAGCCCCACCTGCCTCACAAGTTGCCTGTTCTGGGGAGAGGCAGGGAAAGGTGCTTGTAAACTCCTTTGAGACTCCTTAAGGTAGAGACAAGCGGGATATAAAAACCAGCTCTTCTTCTTCCTTGTTGGTTTCCTTTCCAAGTACTGATTGGGGTCAACCCTGCTTAGCTTCCGAATTCTGGCAAGATCAGTCTAGTCTGGGCTATCAGGGTTTCATATTGATCTATTTAATCCCCGTTTAAAGCCACGTGTGCTCATGGCCATTGCCGCGTCCAGTGGCAGTGAATTCAACAAGATCATTATTCGTTGAGAAAAGAAGGGTCCTTTTTTTTTGCCTGTCATGAACCTGTTCCAATCAACTTCATTGGGTGCTCCTGAGTCCTAGTGTTAAGGGAGAGTGAGAAGAAAAACTTCTCTTCATCCTGTGTGTAAATTTATAAACCTCTCTCATGTCCCCCCTTAGCCATCTTTTCTATAAACTGAAAAGTCCTGGACTCTTCAGCCTTTCCTCCTAGGAATGGCGCACCAGCCCCTTAACCATCCTAGTTGTCCTCTTCAGCACTTTCTCCAACTCTGAAACCTCCCACTGGGTTCCAGGCAGTGTTCCCTCTAAGCTGAGTTAGTGTGAGCTAGCTCACAGTTTTTTAGCCGTCGGCTCGCACATTTTTGTCTTAACTCAGCAAGGATGGTTCCAGAGCAAACTGATTTATGCAGTAGCCAAATCGCTCGCTCACAACTTTAATGCCAGTAGCTCATAAAGTAGATTTTTTTTGCTCATAAGACTCCACAGCTTAGAGGGAGCATTGGTTCCAGGTAGGGACATTCATGAAGATTTGAGGTTGGATCCTGGGGCGTTGAAAGTTGGGGTTTGGAGAGGGGAGGGACCTCTGCAGAGTATAATGCCATAGAGTCCATCCTCCAAAGCAGCCATTTCCTCCAGGGGAACTGATCTCTGTCATCTAGAGAACTGTCGTAATTCCAGGGGATCTGCAGGCCCTATCTGGAGGTTTATATATAAAAAAGGAAAATTCCTCCATATAATTAAACCTCCCAAAATACTCAAAGACGCTAAATATCATGCTTACAAAATATTTAAATAATCAGCAATAACAAACGTACTAAACAATCTCAATACTCATCTTGAAATGGGGGTATTGGCCTTTTCTGTATTCACTTCATTCGTGTATCTCACTTTTGTTGCCTGTCTGGAGACCAGCAGCTCTACATCGGCTTCAGATCCCTACGGAGTTTAACTGGTGTAACGCTGCATGGGATTGCCTTTGGGTTTGGGTCCCCCCCCCCCTCCTGTAGCAAACTCACATGCTCTGACCTGGATGGCCCAGGCCAGCCCAATCTCGTCAGATCTCAAAAGCTAAGCAGGGTTGGCTCTAGTTAGTCTTTGGATGGGAGACCACCAAGGGAATCCAGCGTCGCTAAGCAGAGCCAGGCAATGGCAAACCCACCTCTGTTCGTCTCTTGCCTTGAAAACCATGCAGGGTTACCATAAGCTGGTTGCAATTTGACAGCAGTTTCCACCACCAGACTAACACAGCTGCCCTTCTGCAGGACTGCTTTGCGCATAAATGCGCGCAAGAGGTGCTCACGCTTGTTATCTCCCCTCCCCCGTCTCACATCCTAGCTTGCACTCTCTTCTCCTTGAGCAACGCTAAGCATTACGTAAGCCTCATCCAGATCCATTATTTATTAACGATTATTTATTATCTATTATTTAGCTCTGTTATGTAACCTGATGCTTGCATAATTCATAGTTCTCCATCGTGGCTCTGCTCCTGTTGTCCCAAAGTCCTCCATCCAGCAGGGGGAGCCTTGAAACAGCCTCCTCTGACTTCAGGAATTCTTGGGTGCCGCCTACCACCACAGAGCCCGCTATCTATTTCTCACGACACTAAGTGTGACTCACTATGATTTTGAAGCAAAACGAAATCTAGATTTCAAATGTTCAGTGTCCAAATTGGCTTTGTTTGCCAGATGGGGATTTAGAGTGGTTAACTCATTTAAGTAAAAAATAATAATTACTTGACATCTGAACTTGATGCTATGTTTTCAAAAGCTGGATTTTTCTACCTCTTGGTAATGAGAGACATCATTTCCCCCTTTTGCGAGCTTTTGTTTGCTTTGTTGTTTTTCTTCCTCCTTTTAAAATAATGCCGTGGGGCCATGTGAGTGTCAACTTTTTTCCTATACCGGAGCACACACAAATAGCCAATTAAAAAAAAATAGTGAGTGGGGCATCTCATTTTCCCTCCCCCACTATTTCTCCATAGTCATCCTTAATGTTTTTGATGCTGTTCACGGCCGTATCGTTAGTTCCCACACGGACCATCACAAATGGGTAATGCTCGGTAGGTTTGATGAATTTAGGGATCCTCTCTGTAGTGTCTTTAATTTTCGCTCCTGGCAAGCAACACACCTCTCAGGCTAGGGGGTCAGGCCTGGACACAGGACATTCCATACCCCTAAGCAGGGAGTCACCTATGACCAACACCTTCCTTTTCCTTCCAGTGCCCTGCCATTTCTTCGTACCTCCCTGTCCTTCTCCCTCTGCCTCCCTTGTGTCTTCCACTGGCAGTGTTTCCATCTCTGCCTCCACCACAAGGGCCTGGAATCGATCCCTCAGTTCTAATGGGACGGAGTGCCATCTCACTCGACGCCTTTGGGGCCCTGCGGTAGCGCTCCGAGGAGTCTTGCTAGGACAGTCAACCACACTGTTGTCGCATTGACTCTCCTTCCCTATGCAGGACATCAAGGCTTCTGTTAACGAACTCCTCCCCTTCGTTGATCTCATGGAGAGTAGTAATCCTGTCCTCCAGGCTTCGAACCTTCTCTTCTATCAAACTTACACTTCTGACAAGCGTAGTCTGTCTTGTCCTCAGGGACTGGAAATGGTCCGTGAGCATTCATCATCACTTCCCCAAGTGGATTCGTTCCCCTAGAAATACCTTGGTGTGCTGATGTACCTCGAAACTTAGAGAACTGACCAAATGGCTACCTGAGCCAAAAGGGGAAACAAGCACAACAATGTACAATTTCCTTAACTTCTTTTGGGGTCCCCGAAGCCCAATCCCCAGGCTCTCGCCCTGCACCTCTGGCAAGGAGGAACCTAATACAATTAAAGGCTCACCCAGCAGAGTGCGGAGCCAGCAGTCAACCCCAGGCAAAACTGCTAAATGCTGCAATCAGTTACACCCAGCCAAAAGAGGCAAACAGAAACCACACTGCCTCAAACAAGCACCACTCTCCAACAGGTTATACACACCCACTGTGCCCTCAAACTCTGTCTTCCCACACAGATCCTAGTGGTTGAACTAGAATCTGGGAGACCCAGGCTTGAATCCTCTTGGCCTCTCTCCCTCACCTATCTCACAAGGTTGTTGTGAAGTTAAAATGGAGTACAGGACACCTCTGTACACTGCTGTGGCTCCCCAATGGGGAAAAGGTGGGGTATAAATGAAATAAGTAATATAAATAAAAGTTTAGCCCTTTTAAAATGTGGGGGATCCTAGTCAAAAATCTCACATCTAGTGTGGGTCTGGGATGTTTTGAGTTTACACATACAAATGTTCAACATGCAGAACCTGAAGACGGTTTCTCCCCCCCTCCCGCCCCCCCCCCGCCCCCCCCCCCAATCCAGAATATACTCAGACTGTATATAATGAGGGGAGGTGCTGTGGCTCAGTGGGGAAAGGCCAGACCCTGACATCTCCAGTTAAAAGGACCGGATAACAGGCAACACAAAAGCCTGAGGGGGGGGGGGGGAGCAGCTGCTGGTTAGAGGTGACAATATGGGCCTTGATAAACCATTCAGTACAAGAGTATAAGAGAGCCTTATGTGTACGTGAGAGCCAGTGTGGTGCAGTAGTTAAGAGTGTCAGATTAGTATCTGGAAGAACCCGGTTCAAATCCCCACTTGTGCCATGGAAGCTTGTTGGGCGACCCTGAGCCAGTCACATTTTCTTAACCTAACCTACTTCACAGGGTTATTGTGAGGGGGGAAACGGAGGTTAGGAGAATGATGTAAGCTGCTTTGAGTCCCTGGTGGGGAGAAAGGTGGGATATAAATGACTGAAATACACACAGAAAAATTATAAGTAGTCCTGGAGTACACAGAATAAGAATCTCAGTGATATTTTTAAAACCCAAGTTTCTAGCCCCTAATGTCTCCAAAGATAAGTTTGGAAGTGTGAAGGCAGTGCCTACAGAAAACTGGGGGGGGGGGGAAACAGAAGCCAGACTGAGCAGGAGTTTCCTATGGTGAGGGGGGCCACGACTGGGGAGGAGATACTTCGCACAGAATAGCCCGAGCTCCACGCTCCCCCTTTCTGCTCCAGCGAAACCTCTGCTTTGGCTGGCTGAGGCCAGGAGAGGAACGGTATTGATCGTGCCCCAGATCTGTGCCGAGCCTGGGTGGATGGTGGTTGCAGCCTCCGAGACTTAATTAATGCCTAAGAAAAGAGGATGCAGCGTCAGTGGGCTGATTAGAGTCGGCCTGCGCCGCAGATGGGCCCCGCCATTAGCCGCCGCTGGCCTCCTTTCCCGCCCTCCCCCCGCCCCCGGCAGCCCTCGCCTAGAGACCGCGCCGCTAACTGCTTTTGCCGGCAGCCTCCGCGCGGCTATTAGGAGAGACAAACTGGCGAGCTCCGCCAGGGACCGCCGGGCGCCGAACGCGCAGGCTTTGATCCTTAATTAGAGCTCGGGGGGGGGGGGGGGGGGGGGATAGGGGCAAACGCAGCCCGGGCCTCAACTGCACCTTGCCTCTTTTGGGCGCCACAGGTCGTCCGGAAAGCGGTTGCGCACAAAGCGCAGTTGCCAACTCTGGATTCGGAAACGCCTGGAGATTTGAGGGCGGGGGTAAGGAGTTTAGGGAGTGGAGGGAGCTTGGGAGGGAATGCCACGCATGCAGCCCACCACCTTCTGATGCAGTCGTCTTCCCCGGGAGAAGTGGAATAATGTTTCAAATAAATATGTAATAAATGATTTCGTGTAGTCTGGAGATTGGTTGTGATTCTGGGAGCACTCCAACGACCCCCCCCCCCCCCAACCTGGAAGCTGGTAATCCCAGGACTTCGAGGTCTCTCGACGAACACGTACCAAGTAAGCAAAGTTCCAGACCAGCAAAGTGGAATATGCCCGGAAGCGGGGTGGGTGAACTGGCCCTTAAAGCTATCGGGTAAAGTTACCGTGGTACGATGGGGGGTGGGTAGGTGCACACACGTAAGGAGCTACCGGGGTCTGAAGCAAGGCCTTATGCAGAGTGGCCCCAAGCAAGATAACCAGGAGTTATCATGTAGGGTTGCCAGCTCTGGGTGGGGAAATACCTGGAGATTTTGGATGTGGGATTTGGGGCGGGGAGGGACCTCAGCAGGGTACAGTGCCATGGAGTCCACCCCCCAAAGCAGCAGTTTCCTCCAGGGGAACTGAGCTCTGTCATCTGGAGATCAGTTGTAATAGTGGGAGGTATTCAGGCCCAACCTGGAGGTTGGCAGCCCTAATCCATGAGCTCTTGGCCCTTGTTCTGCTTGAGGTGGGTTGGGGGGGGCAGGAGCCATCTTCTCTATAGCTGTTTTGGTCTCAGCAGGGTACAATGCCATTTTCTCCAGGGGAACTGATTTCTATTGCCTAACGACAGGAGATCTTGAGGCCCCCACCAGGAGGTTGGCATGACTCCATGGGGATGTGCCTATCTTCCAGCTGTCCCCTTTTTGCCAGGGAGAGTCCTGTTTTCCGGTCCATCTCTCTGGCAAATCACTGTCCCTGTCTGTGCCTTTCGAGGAGCCTTGTTGAAATTTTGAGTGCGAGTTGCTAGCATCGCTGCTGTTCAGTTCCCTCCCTCGGGGGTCTCTAGAAGTTAAAGCTCCAAGTGCATCCTGTCTGTAGCGAGCATGCATGCAAATGCAAGTACATGCGGCCCACACCCTGCCATTTCACACACTCTGCAGCTGCTGAGGTATAGTTTTGAACTGTGGAGAACAGATTGTTGGACAATTATAGCCTCAATCACTCGGGCATTGTTAAGCGCAGGATGGTTGAAATGCAACCCGAGGTCATGCCTTCAGGAACCGGGCTTAAACGCATTTGGAAATGCCCTTTTTGTTGTTTGCATGCCCACACCAACAGCAGAAGGGGGGGTGCCTGTGTTAATTTGGCCTGTGTTGTTTTGGTATGTCTTTAATTGGCTCTTAAATCCAGGGAGGATAAAGCACTGCAGAACAAGTGGACACAGCGTATATTAAGAGGAGAACAGTGGGCAGTGTTCAGGAGAGGAGCGCTTCTGAAGGGATCCTGGGTATGAACTGGGGGTGTTACGAGCATATTTCTGTTTTCGTCTGTGGAATGTTAAGAGGGAATGGAGGCGCCAGGAACTATCACCACAGGCCCCGTGGGTGCCCCACGCCTTGATTCTGTGCATTGGGAGAAGACCCAAAACATCCCAATCACCATATAAGGCTTGAAAATAGCCCTTTGTCCCCAAACTAAAATCTTAATGCATGGCAGGCAGTGTTCCCTCTAAGCTGAGTTAGTGTGAGCTAGCTCACAGTTCTTAAGCCTCCGGCTCACAAATTTTTCTTAGCTCAGGAAGGACAGCTACAGAGCAAACTTATTTATGCAGTAGCCAAATTGCTTGCTCACAACATTCATGCCAGTATGCTCACAAAGTAAGATTTTTGCTGGCAAGACTCCACAGCTCAGGGGAGCATCAATGGCAGGTCTGCAGCAAGAGAGTTCCACAGGAAACTGTTCAGCTCTGTATTGCAAACGGTTGCCAACTCTGGGTTTGGAAATTCCAGGGGACTGGTTATATTTGCACCATAAGAAAACTGCAATTCCAAGGGCTGGAGCAGGGCTGTCAGCTCTGGGTGGGAAAATACCTGGAGATTTGGGGGGGGGTGGAGCCTGGGGAAGGCGGGGTTTGGGAAGGGGAGGGACCTCAGTGGGGTATAATGCCGTAGAGTCCACCCTCCAAAGCAGCCATTTTCTCCAGGGGAACTGATCTTGGTCAGGGGATCACCAGGAGCCACCTGGAGGTTGGCAACTCTAGGCTGGAGACTGATAGTTGTCAGGAAACTGTGCTGTGTCATCTCAGGGGAGGGGTTGCATCTCCTGGAGGTGTAAAAAGCCCAAACCTCCCGACACTATTTTTAGAATTTGCCAGTTTTGCCTGAGACCCCCTCCTCTTGTTGCAATAACCAGCTGCCCCTCTGCCGTGCCCCCCCTTGAGCGGCTCCCCCCACCCTGGCCTCGGAGCCCCAGCAGCCGGCAGGGAAAGAGGGACGTAACTGACCCTGATGCGATCCGAGGGGATAATTCTCAGCCCCGACAGATGGGCCTGGCGGGGCCCCCCTTTATGTAAGCAGATCTCGGCAAAAGTGGATTACGGGCCTATCCCCTTGCGCTGCCCTTGAGAGAGGATTAGAGGCCCGCACACGGGGGCAAAATCGGTTGCTTTCATAAGACTGGTTTAGGACGGGCTGTGGTGGATGGCAGGAAGGGAAGGGAGGTGGGGGGCTGAGGGGAATAAGGGCTGGGGACGGTAAGGAAAAGAGAAGGAGCTGATTGGGGCGGGGATTAGGGGCTGATGGGATCCTCCTGAGAACCTCTGGATGTATGAAGTTGCCTTTGACTGCGTCAGGCTGTTGGTAAGCATAACCCAATGTTGGCCATTTAGGATTGCCAGCCCCAGGTTAGGAAATACCTGGAGATTTTGGGGGTGGAGTCTGAGGAGGGCAGGGTTGGGAAGGGGTGTAATGCCACAGAGTCCACCTTCCAAAGTGGCTGTTTCCTCCAAGTGACCTTGTCTCTGTAGCCTGGATATCAGTTGTAATAGCAGGAGATTTCCAGCCACCACCTGGAAGTTGGCACTGTGTCCATTCTGACTGGCATCAGCCACCTGGATAGGCGTGTGGCCAGTTAGTTAGAAGAACGGGCCAAGAGATGGTGCCCAGGCTGTACTGCCTGTTTGAGGAAGAAAGGCTAGTAGAGAGTCCTCGCCGGACCATGTGAGAGCCAGTTTGTTGTAGTGGTTAAGTGCGCGGACTCTAATCTGGGAGAACCAGGTTTGATTCCCCACTCCTCCACTTGCACCTGCTGGATGACCTTGGGCAAGCCATTGCTGCCGGAGGTGCTGTCTTTACTCTTGGGTAGCCCCAACTGCAAGGGACACCCCACTTCTAACTTGAACCAAGAGACCCACAACACTCAGGCCAAGGCAGGCACTCCTGGTCCTGGAACACAGAGCAAGCCATAGCTCTGGAAACAGGGATTTCACATTCAGCTTTCAAAAGGCACCCTCAAAGCAAACCTCCAGTCTTCCCCCTCCACCCAGAAGAGACTATGCTTACGGGATAACACTGGGTGCCACCAGGTGAAGTATCTACATTTCTAAAGGCTATCCAGAGGCCATCTGGAAAATAGTCCTTCTGTCCTTCTGTCTCCAGAACCTCACCCAGCCCTTTTCTTGTGTCATCTCATGTCTATGTGTGGTACTTGTCCTTCCTTGCTCTTCATCCCTCAGGATATCAGGATAAACCAACCAAACATTCAAATTATTAACGATCCTTCCTGATGCTAATCAGGGGCCCATCGCCCTCTTTTGTCTGTTATCTGGGAACCTATTCAACTGCCTTGGCAGAACCATCAGTGGTCTTAAAATCCATTCAGCTAGCCCCAGCACACCTGGCTCCAGTTGTTAATCCAGACTCTGCCCCCTCTGAAAGCTCACTGGCCACATCTAGGCCTTGCCCATCCTGGTGTCACACACCTCCTGGGACACCTGATTGGCCCAGGTAATCTTTTGTTCTCACCTGAGACCAGCCCCCAAGACCTTCCATTGGTCTGCATTGTTTTCCAGTGCCTTTAACTATCTAGGTCCATGGCCTCAGACCATGTGTGTGTTTTCTGCCCTGATGCCAACTGGCAGGCCACCCCTTTACCTTCTGGGTTTAGGCCATAATCCTTTCCTCATGGACCTCTGCACATCTGGACAGGTAGTATCACCCCATAACTCACCCCCTCTATTCCCTGTCAATCACCTCCACTTCCTTAGTTCGGTATTGTGTGTCTAAATGTTTGATTATTGTTTATAAGGACTTAAGAATTCTTCAGTAAAGAGATCACTGCTTTCGTTATCTAGTCTCTGCGTCTATTTCTGTGACCTTGATAAAGTGGAACTCTGGTATATAAAGGCCATGATCCTGTAGTTATGCCAATTGCACATTTATATCATAATTCCCCAACCTTTTATTAAAGCAAATAGAGCAATTTGGCTAACACCATAGCTCTGTACCAGCTGTTCTCTCAAGGACAGTTGTCTCAGAGCTCTCTCAGCCCTGCCTACCTCACAGAGTGTCTGTTGTGGGGAGGGGAAGGGAAAGGAGTTTGTAAACCGCTCTGAGACTACAAGTGAAGGGAGGGGTATAAATCCAATCTCTTCTCTTCTTCAAGGGTGCAAGGGGGCTGGGATCTGTTGCAGGGAATGCTTTAGGAGCCCGGACTCCTGGGCTCTTCTCCAATTACGTGAGTTATGTCTGGGTTAACGTGAAATATGGGTAGGGAGGCAACAGCTCTGGGATATGTGTTCACATGTAAGTATGTTTGCCAACCTCCAGAAGGGGGCTGGAGATTTCCCACTGTTATAACTGATCTCTAGGCGACAGTCCTGCTGGCTACTTTGGAGGGTGGGCTCTATGGAATTACACCCTGCTGAGGTCCCTCCCCATCCAAAACCCCACCTTCCACAGACTCCACCCTCCAAATCTCCAGGTATTTCCCAACCCAGAGCTGGCAACCCTACAGACTGCACACAGAATGTATGTAGAAGTTTTTCTTCACCCAAAGAGTGATTAACACCTGGAATTCACTGCCATAGGAGGTGGTGGCGGCTATAAGCATGGACGGCTTCAAGAGGGAATTGGATAAACATATGGAGCAGAGGTCCATCAGTGGCTATTAGCCACAAGGTATAGATAGGAACTCTCAGTCTGGGGCTTTGTGCTTGGGAGGGGGCAACAGTGGGATGGCTTCTAGTGTCTTGGCCCCACTGCTGGACCTCCTGATGGACCTGGTATTTTTGGCCATTGTGTGACAGAGTGTTGGACTGGATGGGCCATTGGCCTGCTCCGACATTGGCTTCTCTTATGTTCTTAAGTGATGGCCACAGGAATAAACAGCTTTAAAAGGAGATTAGATAGATTCATGAAGGATAGGTCCATCAGTGGCTGCTAGCCATGGTGATTGAAGGGAACCTCCATGTTCAGAGGCACTAAGCCTCTTAATCCCAGGGACAGGAGACAACATCGGGGAAGGCTTTGGCCTCTCTGGCTGGCCACTGTGTGAGACAGGATGCTGGACTAGATGGACCACTGTTCAGGGCTCTTCTTATCTTCTTCTGGTAGATTTTGAAATAGGCTTTGCCCCAGTTCTGGGGCTGATTACCGTATTATAGGTTGGGAAAGAATCTAAACCCCATCAGCAAGAGGTCCTGGGTTTCTCTCTCTCTCTGTCTGTCTCTTTCCTTCCATTGATAAAGTTGCCACCTGGCAAGGTCGTTGTTTCTCTAAAAGCTGCGCGGCTGCCCGAAATCCAACAGATAAAGCTTGCCCCACCCCCAAGCTGAGCCTGCTCGATATTCAGTTATATTTTCTTACGTTACGACCAAGGAATGGGTGTGGAGCTGCTGGAGGGGTGAGTGGGCAAGAAAGGAAAGAGCTGCTCTCTCATCCATCCCCTTTATAATTCCAGAGGTCTCCCTGTATGATATGGCTTGGCCCTCGAAAATTTCAAGCATCTGGCACTGTTTGTTCTGCAAAGCTCCCTTGCAGCACATCTGCTCTCTGAACTGTGGCATGAGATGCTTTGGATTGTATAAAGCTGATCTTTGGGGTAAAGCCGGGGGGGGGGGGGGGGGGGGAGCCAGTCCTGCCTCCTTTTGTGGTTTTTACAGCACTGAGGCGTCTCTCAGTTGTACGGCTGGTTTCAGCTGGACAAGAACGGGGTGAGAGAGCTCTCCAGACTTCACTGTATATTGTTCTGCGATGGATGCCATTGCAAGGGGGAGGGGGGGTTCACCCCAACACAGGAAGAGGGGGAGGGGAATAATGCTGAGCGGGTTTCTGCCCACTTGCTGCTGTGCAGTGCCCCCTAGTGCTCTTTCGGGGCACTCCAGGGTACCACTGGCTCCAGAGCCGGAGAAGAAAAGGCAGTGGTCTATTTCAGAGATTGGAAGGGTGAGTGGCAGAGCTCCCTGGTGTGTGCACTCTCTTCTTTGGCACCTGCGTGTTCCCATCTCCTTTTCTGTCCATATCCACACAACCCGATTGCTTTTAAGCCATGCACTTCCCACCCATCCTTCCTGCACTAAGGCCCTGGTGCAAGACACACTAAATAGCAGGGGCTCTGCCTCAACACCCTGTGAAGGTCTCAGAAGAGCCTTGTGGCTTCCTCATCCATATTAGTGCGTTTCCTATAATATGGTAGGTTCTATGTAGTGTACTATTCTTTCTGCTTGGCTTTTAGTTGTAACCAACCTCGAGTCTTGGTTAGAAAGGCAGACTGTGCATGAAGGAAACAAAATAAATCAATTTGAGGAGCCCTGTTGGATCAGACCAAAGGCCCATCTAGTCCAGCATCTTGTTTCCTAGGGTGGCTAGGGAGATACCTCCAGGGGAAGCCCAGAAGTAAGCAAAGGCCTCCCTTTCTCCAAGCAACTGATATTCAAAGGCAGTGTTCCCTCTAAGCTGAGTTAGCTCACAGTTTTTTAGCCTCCAGCTGACAGATTTTTGTCTTAGCTCAGGAACGATGGCTCCAGAGCAAACTAATTTGTGCAGTAGCCAAATCGCTCGCTCACAAGTTTAATTCCAGTAGCTTACAAAGTAGAATTTTTGCTCACAAGACTCGACAGCTTAAAGGGAGAATTGTTCAAAGGTATTCTGTCCCTGAACCTGGAGGTTCAATTTAGCTTTCTTAGCCTTTCGTAGACCAGTTTTCCATGGATTAATTTAACAATTTTTTTAAAGTGATCTAGTGATGATTGATGTATCAGGAGGGAGAAAAATTACATAGCAACGTACTATCCTGTTCCACTTCAGAAATTATATACACTTTTTTTTGCTGTCAAGTCACAGCTGACTTATGGCAACCCCATGGGGTTTTCAAGTCAAGAGACATTCAGAGGTGGTTCACCGTGGCCTGCCTCGTCCTTGGTGGCCTCCCTTCCAAATACTAACAAGGGCCGATCCTGCTTAGCTTTCAAGATCTGATGAGATCAGGCTAGCCTGAGCCATCCAACTTAGGGCATACACATTATTAGCAATGATCATTCATAGTCCAAGCGTCCCTTGGGTCTTCCGCTGGACATTCATTTGTTACTTCCCCTTTTCGAGCGGGGACCTCTTCTCTGCCCTCTTCATCCTGTGCTGTTTCTCGGGTCTCATTCTCCTTGAAATATCTGTCACTTTCAGTCTCCGTCTCACAGCATCTCTGCGTGGGAGTATCGGCGCATGGAGAGGAAGGGGATCCATGCGTGATGGCAGAACTCATTCGAGTTAACAAGTTGGGTGTCGGGGCGGAAAAACAGCTGATGCAGGGGCAGAGGTGGGGGGTGGAGGAGCTGGCGATGAGTCTGAAAACTGTCTAGAGATGTCTAAAAGAGATTCCAAGAGAGATGGAATGAGGCGGAAGGGCCGTCCCATCTATTGAACAGACAGGAATAATAGGAAATCACCATTTCAGCCACACATACCCCGTCTGTTGGGGAAGGAAGGAGCTGTGTTAGAAATGCTGAGCAGCCCACGGGGCCTCTTTCTTCTCAAATCATTCTCTCTTCAAAGTGATAGTTTCCAAAGAAAAGCCCAGGACCATAGGAAGCTGCTATAGGTGGAGTCAGATTCTTGGCGCCTCTAGGGTTGATTCCACTCAAGGGGTCTTTTTCCGTGGTGGTCGAGTTGGAATAGCGATGGCTTGAGCTTGCAAGACCTCTTGTTTTGGGAAAGCCCACCCTTCACTTGCTCCCTTCCCTTCCAGCAGTCTTGCCCATGGAGATGCCAGCACAATTATTGTTCAGTTTGTATAGGATGGTGCGCTCACAGGAGGAATGCAATTTCCTCCTTGGAAATTGGGTCAAAATATTATAGCACTGAAGTGGAGTGCCTCTGACTATATGCAGAGTGCCTTATTCTTGAGTAGGGTTGCCAGATCCCCCTTGGCCACTGGTGGGGCATGGAGGGTAGGGCTGCCAAATCCAGGTTGGGAAACTCCTGGAGATTTGGGGATGGAGCCTGGGGAGGACAGGGACCTCAGTGGAGTACAATGCCATGGAATCTACCCTCCATAGAATCTACCCTCCAAAGTATCCATTTCCTCCAGGAGAACTGATCTCTGTAGTCTGAAGATGAGCTGTAATTCCAGGGGATCCCCAGGTCCCACCTAGAGGCTGGCACCCCCAGCCTTGAGCAATTTTAAAGGATCTAAGGGCAAAGTGCCTCTGAACTTGACCAAAGTGCTTTTCGTTTCTGATGGGAAACAGCTTTGAAAGACAGAGGGCCACTGAGCCTGTGCAGTGTGTATTTCCTGAAGGATCCTAACTATATATTTAAATACCATCTTTTGAAAAGTAGGAAAATAAAATTTTGCCCCTTTTTTTTGCAGGCTTTTACATCTTTCTATTCCAGCAAATGGCCCAGAAGCGTGAATGTCACCAGTGAAGCACCAGCCAGTTATTGGCAGCCCTGCTTAAGACTTACTTGTGTAGGAAATTAGTTGTGTATAAAAGGTTGCCAACTCTGGACTGGGAAATTCCTGTAGGTTTGGGCGTGGCACCTAGGGAGGGCAGGGTGTAGGAGGGGAGGGAGCTCATCTATAGTGCCATATAATCCACCCTCCAAAAAGCAGCCATTTCCTCCAGGGGAACTGATCTCTGTAGTCTGGAGATCCAAATGTAATTCTGGGACGACCCTGAGTGTGACTGTAGCAAGTAAGCCCTTGAAACAAAGCCTCCCCTTAGTCCAGGCCGGGGCAAGCAATAGGAATGGTGGTTATGGGGTGTTCAAGGGGAGCAAAGGTGTGGGGATGCCAGCACTGCCGCTCTCTGGCTTCCCCTCTGTGTAGGCCTCAGGCTTTCGGCCTGTCACACGCAGCACCACACAAAACATTTCTGAAGAAGGGCAGTGGGAGGGGAAGGTGGGGGGGGAGGCCATTAACCTTGGGTGCCATCTCCTTCCTGGTGAGTAGAGCTGACAGGCGCCTCCCCGGAGGCACCCGGCTTCATACGCTGCCAGAAATAGTCGAGACACTAACCCCCCCCCCCCCCACTACTACCTTCCTCCCTATTGTTGGGAACATTGGGACAGTTTGCCGTGAATACATCCTCATCTCCTCTCACCCCATTGATTCTTGGTTCATGGAATTCCTACCGCTTGCCCCCAATGTCTCCCCCTCCCCGGGTTATTATGCTGTATAATTAGGGGGCTGTGCTCCGTGGATGAGGCATATATCCACTTCTGTCTGTCTGGGGAAATAACCAGCTCACTTGCTTTGATACAAGGGTCTAGTAGCTCTGCTAGCATATTCTGAATTTTAATATTATTGATGGGGGGGAAAGACTCTCCAGCAGCATTATTTGCATAACAGATAATGTTTTATTTATATTGCAAGCCCCCTTGAGTTCCACCAGGGAGAAAGGCGGCTAATAAATGTTTTAAATAAATAAATCTGGGAAACGTAACAGCAGTACTTCTCCTTAAATCTCCACACTGACTTCCTGTCTAGCAGTTTTTTATCCCATACTTCCGTAAAGGAACTCAGGGTGGTATTTACTTATTTATTTAATTTCCAGTCTGCCTTTTACGCTGAGACTCACAGGATTCTCTGTTCCTTCGTTTGAACCTTGTCGCAACTCTGTGAGATAGTTAGATTTGAGTCCAGTAGCACCTTAGAGACCAAAAAAGATTTTCAGGAAATGAGCTTTCACAGCTTGAAGTGCCCTTCATCAGATATGAGCAAGAATCTAATGAATCAAACTTTGACTCTTGAAAGCTCATACCCTCCCCCACTCAAAAAAATTTGTCGGTCTCAAAGGTGCTACTGGACTCGAATCTAACTGCTCCACTGCAGGCCAACACAGCTACTATCTGAAATAGTAGGTTGTCCTTGCCTCTTTGAGACAGGTTAGGCTGCAGAAGAGCTTTGTGGCTGAGTGGGGATTTGAACCCAGACCCCTCTAGTCCTAATCTAACACGCTAATCACTAAATCCGCATACATTTGTAAGGAAGACACGACTTTCAATTTGCAAGACCTGAGCAAGGCTGCTAACAATAGGATGTTTTGGAGGTCATTAATTATTGAGGCGCCATGAGTGGGAAGCAACTTGAACACGGGCGAACACTGTTCCCCAAGACGTTGGCTCTCTTCTTCGACCTGGTTCGGCCTCCTCCTCCTCGTCTCAAGCCCTCCATGGCCTTGCCCTCATCTCTCCCTTCTGTTGTTCCAATCCCCCCGCTAGGCTTGCCAACCTCCTGGTGGGGCCTGGAATCCTCTGATAATAATAACTGATCTCCAAATGACAGAGATCATTCCCCTGGAGAAAATGGCAACATCAGAGTAAATAATAACTTCATGGTATTCTGAAGATGATTGGTGAAATCTCTCCCCAAATTCTCCCCGCCATAGGAACCTCCCCCAAATCTCCAAGAATCTCCCAGGCCGGAGTTGGCAATCCAGCCCCCCACACCCCCCATGACCTCTGCTGTTCCAGCTCCACCATTCTTGGCTATCCTGCTCTAAAAAACATCTCTTCCCTTTCTCCCTTGGTGCCCTTTATTCCTACAGTTTCCTCCCAGAGCATCTGTGTGATGCCTCTTCACCCAGTTCCTCCAGATCCCTCCTCAAAACCCACTTTTTCTGTGACCCTTTTAGCTCAACCCCTTAGTCCCTGTTCCCTACAGAAACAAAGCCAGAATGCTTTTCACTGAAACAAATGTGGTTCCTTGGTGCATAAGAACCTAAGAAGAGCCCTGCTGGATCAGACCAATGGTGCATCTAGTCCAGCACCCTGTCTCACACAGTGGCCCCAACCAGTTCCTCTGGAGGGCCAACGACGGGGCATAGAGGCCGAGGCCTTCCCCTCATAAGAATGTAAGAAGAGCCCTGCTGGATCAGACCAGTGAGGGTCCGTCTAGTCCAGCACCCTGTCTCACACAGTGGCCCCAACCAGTTCCTCTGGAGGGCCAACGACAGGGCATAGAGGCTGAGGCCTTCCCCTCATAAGAATGTAAGAAGAGCCCTGCTGGATCAGACCAGTGGTGCATCTAGTCCAGCACCCTGCCTCACACAGTGGCCCCAACCAGTTCCTCTGGAGGGCCAACGACAGGGCATAGAGGCCGAGGCCTTCCCCTCATAAGAACACCAGAAGAGCCCTGCTGGATCAGACCAATGGTCCATCTAGGCCAGCACCCTGTCTCACACAGTGGCCCCAACCAGTTCTGGAGGGCCAACGACGGGGCATAGAGGCCAAGGCCTTCCCCTCATAAGAATGTAAGAAGAGCCCTGCTGGATCAGACCAGTGAGGGTCCGTCTAGTCCAGCACCCTGTCTCACACAGTGGCCCCAACCAGTTCCTCTGGAGGGCCAACGACAGGGCATAGAGGCTGAGGCCTTCCCCTCATAAGAATGTAAGAAGAGCCCTGCTGGATCAGACCAGTGGTGCATCTAGTCCAGCACCCTGCCTCACACAGTGGCCCCAACCAGTTCCTCTGGAGGGCCAACGACAGGGCATAGAGGCCGAGGCCTTCCCCTCATAAGAACACCAGAAGAGCCCTGCTGGATCAGACCAATGGTCCATCTAGGCCAGCACCCTGTCTCACACAGTGGCCCCAACCAGTTCTGGAGGGCCAACGACGGGGCATACAGGCCAAGACTTTCCCTTGATGTTGCTTCCTGGCTCTGGGGTTTAGAGGTTTTAGGCCTCTGAATGTGGAGGTTCCGCTCAGTCCCCATGGCTAGTAGCCACTAATTGACCTCTCCTCCATGAATCTATCTAATCCCCTTTTGATACATGTAGACCTGTTTATGTGAATGCGCATGAAGTTGCCCTATACTGAATCAGACCATCAGGCCATCAAAGTCAGTACTGTCTGCTCAGACTGGCAGCAGCTCTTCAGGGTCTCAGGCAGAGGTCTTTCCCATCACCTACCGCCTGGTCCTCTTAACTGGAGAACCTGGGGATTGAGTTTGGGGCCTTCTGCATAGCAAGCAGATGCTCTGCCACTGAGTCACAGCCCCAAAAAGCTTTTAAAGCTGTTTATTCCTATGGCCATTCTATGGCGTTAGGAGCCTTGGATGCAATTGGTGGGCGCTGAATACAAATAAGGGGGCCGTGGAAGCATAAAGAAAGAAGAGTCGAGAACCTATCTAAAGTACCTTTTTCCTGCCTTCTCCTGGTCTTCCCTGGGATCAGGGAGGGAGGGGGAGGTGAAGAAGGGTCCCCACAGCCAATCACACCCATGCATTTGCAAATACATGTCCACCCTTGTAAGGTTTCTTGAAAGTAGATTTCCAGGGAGGCGTTGAGTAATTTTTTTTCTGAAAAGGGGGCGATAGGCCAAATAAGTGTGTGAACCTCTGGTCTAAATGATTAGTCAACTAAATATTGCAGCCGTTAAAATAGTCAACTGGTGAAAGTAGAGATGCCAGCCTCCAGGTGGGACCTGGGGATCCCCCAGAATTACAGCTCACCTCCAGACTACAGAGATCAGTTCCTCTGGAGAAAACGGATGCTTTGGAGGGTGGACTCTATGGCATTGCTCCCCACTGAAGTCCCTGTCCGCCCCAGGCTCCATCCCCAAATCTCCAGGAGTTTCCCAACCTGGATCTGGGAACCCTAAGTGAAAGGCATTTCCAAAATGAAAATGGGCATATATGAAATTCAAACTTTTGAGAGCTTGTGTAACGTAGTGGCTAAGGGTGTCCGATAAAAGCAGGAATTACTGGTTCAGATTTCACAAACTTACTAGGAATCCTCAGAGAAGGCACCGCCCGCTCAAATTGCCATGTCCATTTAAGCATTTGTCGTTCACCCTTGCCCCGCAACCTAAATTTTTATCTGTCTCCATTTTCTGTTTACTTCAGTCAATGCACATTTTGGGGGGCCGCTTTCTCTCACTTGAGCACGCACAAACCCCGAGCTGGGTTAACGAGGCCGACTCCAAGGTGGTCAAAGAATTGCCCATTGCCTTTGTGGTTTCAATCGACTCCCCGTAGAGTACAGCAGATAAAATATTGTTTTATGGATTAGCAGATGGACTGTGAATGAGCTAATAATGGACCTTCTTGATCAATGCCTTTCTCTAATGGACTTTGGAGTGGACAGCAAATCACCCGTCCTGTGCTGGCCTGGAGCACTAGGCCACGCTCCCCTTCTCTTCACCCCCCTTCCAACCACATGAACCTAAAAATTGCCTTTCTGGGTCGGATCAAAGGTCCATCTATCCCCTGTCTGTCTCCAGCAGCTGCTAGGCAAATGGCTATGTGGAAAGCCGCAAGGAGGGCATGAAGCTGAGAGCTGCTCCCACCAACTGGGAACCCCTAACTACTTGTGTGCCCCCCCCCCACTGCTGACCAACTTTCAAAAAAAGATGAATTGTAGGAAATATAAAAAGCACAAACACTGAAATTGTTAATTTTTTTTAAAAAAATTGCGAGAATAAGCAATGCAACCATCTTTGGTTTTCTTTTTCAAACAGAAAACAGTTTTAGCACACAAATCGTTTTGAATAATCCTATGAATTGTGATGTTAAAATTTAAGTCTCTTGAATGTTTCCATTTCAGGCACATCAAAATCTCATTTTGCGTGCCTTTTCCTTTTCAAATTTTGTCACCAGTTCCTTCAGGTCACGTGCTGATGCTTCGGCGTGTTCAGCTGATATAGCTGCCAAACCAAGCAGTCTCTTTTGCAGCAGTAGTTCTACAGTTTTCTCAGCTTTGTGATTCTTGATGTCAGACTTGTGTCCATTTATCCTTTGGCGTAGAGTTTGACCTGTTTGCCCTTTGTAGAGAACTGCTATTTACATGTCCTACCATATTGTTAGGGCTGCGGTGGCTCAGAGGTTAAGATGCTGAGTTGCAGACCAGAATCTCGGCAGCTCAGCAGGGCCAGCCCCAGGTTTTTTTGGGCACTAGGCGAGGTTACCTTCTGGTGTGCCCCCCCACAAGTGCTAATATTTGGGGGGGAGAAAGTTCTCGATCTCTTTTTCCACCCCATTTTGTAGATCCCTATCATGTTCCCCATGGTCTTTTTCGCCTTGCTCGGGATTGGTGGGGGCGCCCACCAATGCCAGAGTGCCAGAGTCGGTGGCAGCCCCTTTGCAGGCAGCTTGTTCGCACCCCAACCACTCATAGGGACAGCATGGTTTGTGGCGCGGGAGCAGCGGGGTTCCCAGCTACCCGGGGGGGGGGGGCTGCCCTCTCGGTGCCTGCCAGCCCTCCGGAGGGGGGGGGGGGTGTGTCCCCGCCGCTCTCCAGCGCGTTTTGGTTTTCTGTCTGGCCTCATCCCTTGTTGCCCCCCCAACCCCTCCCAAGCTTTAGATCTGCCCCCCCCCACGCCCTCCAGACTCTCTCCGGCGGCACGGCCAGCCTCGGTCTTCTCCTCTCGCTTTCCCACCGTTGCCTCCTGGGGGGGCAACAGCAGCGACGAGAACAAAACCCCACCAGTCCAATCTGGGCACCCCTCTGGGGCAAAGGAGGATCCCTGACAAGCCAAAGTGGCCAGAGTTTTTTTTTTGCCTCCTCGCTTGCTGCCCCCCCCCCCTTTTTCTGGATCCCTGCTCAACTTTCTGGGTGCAGCAGAGGCGGCAAAGCGGGACCCAGCTGCTGTCACTTCTCCGTGAAGAAGTAAGCAAATACATACATACATACATACATACATACATACATACATACATACATGTACACAGACTGAGCCGTAGGGGCAGGAGCGCATCCTTCCTGGGAGCTTGGAGATGGGGCACCAGGGGTCCCCCCCTCCCCCAGCCTCAGGAAGGCGCCCTTTAACTCCTGAAGGCAAAATGGAAAATGGGGCACATTTTGCCTTCAGGAGTAAAAGGGCGCCTTCCCGGGGCTGGGGGAGAGGGGAACTGAAGGCCAGTTCGCCACTCACCAGCAGAGGGCACCCTAGGCCTTTGTCTAGTTTGCCTAGCGGGCGGGCCGGCCCTGCAGCTCAGAGACCCTAGTGCCACGTGAGGGAGTGAGCTCCCATCTCTGGCCCCAGCTCCTGCCAACCTAGCAGTTCGAAAGCAAGAAATTGCAAGTAGCTAAATAGGTACTGGTTCATTGGGAAGGTAACAGCGTTCCGTGCGCCTCAGCATTTAGTCATGCCAGACACATGATCACGGAGAAGTCTTCGGACAGCGCTGGCTTTTCGGCTTGGAACCGGAGATGAGCACCGCCCCCTAGAGTCGGATTAACCTAGCTTTCGAGCAAGGGAAACCTTTACCTGTTACCTTTACCATATTGTTATTCCAATCTTGCTGTATTTATTGCTCAGTTACGTATGCCTCTTGACTCTAATCGTCTCTTCCTGACAACCAACTCCCCCAACCTGCAAGTAATATTTGAGGAAATGTGTTTCAGTGTATGTGAAGATATGTGCATGTGCTGAGTCTCTGTTCTCGCACGTACCCAGGGTTGAGCCCGGTTTGTCTGGGGATTAGGTTGCTTTCTACCTTTGTCATATCATTTTCTACATTACTTAACATACCAAGTGTAATTATTTTTGCTGTTACATCCAGAGGAGTTAGCCGTGTTAATCTGTTGCTGCAAAATAGTAAAAAGCCATGAAGAGAACTGTGTTTCTCAAAAGCTTATGCTACATTAAAGTTTCTTAGTCTTTTACTATTTTTGCTCTGTTTCAAATTGTTGTAATCCTAGTCTTATTGCATTGTTTATTAGATGTCTCATGTGAATTACTGCATTGATTTACACTGTGTAACCCGTTTTGAGTCTCAGCGAGAAAGGTAGACCATATATAAAGTAAATAAAATAAATAAAGTGCATAGGACCTGGCTGTGGAGGATTCTTTTCTAAGTGAACATGCATAGGCTCAAGAAACCGTGACATGATCCCTGAGGTGCCCACAGGTGGGGATCCTCTCCCAGCAACTTTCAATCTTCAGAGCAAACACAAAACACCACAACCCTCCCCTCTGTGAATAAGATTCCTGTGGGTTAGCATATATTAGCCAAAGAAGATTTGTGCTCACCTCTGGACCTAAATTCCTTATTATGTGTCTCGTGTTCTGGGAAAAATAATTTCCCTAGCAATAAGAGTTCTACAGGACCATTGTGGAACGTTGTCCTGCTCTTCTGTCTGTCTTTTTCTTTACTTCTGAGCCTGCTGCAACACCATTCTTACCCCTTCAGTCCTTAATCTCACTCTCTCTTGAGCTTCTTTGGTCAACGAGACAGTCAAGAGGTCCTCTCCCTGCGGTCATATTTCCAGGGTAGGTCTTTCAGGTACCCCAGTCCTAAGCCATATAGGGCTTCAAAGATGAAAAGCAACACCCTGAATTGGGCTCAGGAGCAGATCAGAAGCCAGTGTACTTGCTGTAGGATTGGGATCACTTGATCCCAGTAACTGACCCCGATCAACAGTCTAGCTGCAGCCTGTGAACAGTCTTCAAGGGTAGCCCCAGGTGCAGCTCATTGTAATAGTCAAATCTAGATGTAATGATGGCATAGAAGGGGTTGGGGCATCTTCCCTACAAGAAAAGGCTAAAACATTTAGGACCTTTTTGTTTAGCGGAAAGCTGCTTAAGTTGGGGGGGGGGGGCTGTAACAGAAGTCAATAAATCATGGAGTTTTTTCTACTCCCTCTTCCTTAATTCTAAGGGTCACCCAACACGCTGCTGATACAGAACAGAAGTAAGGATGCACTCTTTGCACCTTATGTAATTCATTTCTGGAATTCACTGCCATGGTAGATAAGAACAGCCCTGTTGGATAAGACCAGTGGTCCATCTAGACCAGCATCCTGTCTCATACAGTGGCCGCAACCAGTTATATGGAGAGCCAACAGCAGGGCATAGAAGTCAAGCCCTTCACCTGATGTTGCCTCCTGGCACTGGGATTCAGAGCTTGACTGCCTCTGACGTGGAGGTTTCCTTTAGTCACCGTGGCTAGTAGCCACTGATAGATCTGTCCTCCACAAATCTGTGTAAAGCTGTCTATGCCTGTGACCATCATTACATCTTTTGGCAGAAAATTCCACCTTTTAATCACTAACTGTATAAAGAAGTTCCTTTTCCTGTCCTGAATCTTCTGCCCATCAGCTTCATCGGATGCTGTCAAATCCTAGTATTTTGAGAGAGGGAGAAAATGTACAGCTATTAGCCATAATGGCTAAACAGAACCCCCATATGCAGAGGCAGTGTGTCTCTGAAGATTAGTTGCTGAGGGGTAACACTACGGTAGGACCAGCTTGTGGGCTTGTGGAAGCATCTGTTTGGCCTCCAGGGGGGGAAAGGATGTTGGACTAGATAGGTTTTCGGCCTGATCCAGCAGAGCAATTCTTATGTAACCTGTTTAAAATGTCATAGCTCAGTCCTGGAATGTATGAGCGTGTGTGAGAAGTTCTGTCCAGGGACAGCTGACTGAATGTCCCATAGGTTTTTCAAGGCAAGAGCTGTTCAGAGGTGGTTTGCCATTGCCTCCATCTGCATAGCAACCTGGGATTTCCTCGGTGGTCTCCCATCCAAGTACTAACCAGGGCCAACCCTGCTTAGCTTCCGAGATCTGACAAGATCAGGCTAGCCTGGACCATCCAGGTCAGGGCCAAAGCAAGGAAGCCAAGGGAAATTTCCCACGGCTTATTATATCAGCTGCAGCACCGTAAACATTTCCAAGCCCCACTCCTCTTGCTTCGCTGACCATGTGCTTTTGCTTCCTTTCACAGTGGATGGCTGCATTCATCGGGCTGCGGGGCCTTTGCTCAAAGAGGAATGCCGGACCCTAAACGGATGTGAGACCGGCAAAGCCAAAATCAGCTGCGGGTACCGTCTCCCGGCCAAGTGTAAGTCACCGCGAGTGTGCTGAACGGGTTATGAATCATCATCAGCTTTGCATCACTGGAAAGGGCTCGCGTGCTTTTAGCACCTGCAGAGTTGGCAGAAATTCAAGAGGGGAAGCTTTCCCTATCGCTGCATTTCCATGCCTAGAATTCCAAATCCCTGATTGTTTGGATGCTTTTTCTGGGCAAATCTCGGTTTGATCTAATATGCCTTTATCTGGAACACAGCTGCCTTCTACTGAGTCAGACACACTGTCAGTCAAGGTCAGTACTGTCTGACCTGACCGGCAGCAGCTCTCCAGGGTCTCAGGTAAGAGGTCTTTCACATCATCTGTGATCCTTTCAACCGGAGATGCCAGGGATTGAACCTGGGACCTTCTGCATGCAAAGCAGACGCTCTGCCCCTGAGCCATGACCCCACCCCTCTTCCCTTTCCTGCAAGCAACATATACGGTCCTTTTTATCCTTACATCTACCCTGTGAGTTGGGTTTGACTGAGAAAGAATGACTGGAATTAGCCTTGTAGCTGAGTGGAGATTGAAATGTGTGACTCCCCTACAGCCTAGTGAAAGTAGGAGAGTAGGTTTTTATACCCCGCTTTTCTCTACCTTAAGGAGTCTCAAAGCGGCTTACAATCGCCTTTCCTTCCTCTCCCGTCAACAGGCACCTTGTGAGGCAGGTGGGGCTGAGAGAGTTCTGAGATAATGGTGACTGGCCCAAGGTCACCCAGCAGGCTTCATGTGGAGGAGTGGGGAATCAAACCCGGTTCTCTAGGCTAGAGTCTGCTGCTCTTAACCTCCACACTGTGCTGGCTCCAACCAGTACACCCACTGCTTTTCTGCATAAACTCCCTCACAGTGTTGTGTAGATATTAAAATGCCTTGTTGGGCTCTTCCAATTTTTTTTTTTTTAAGTTCTATTGTGCCTAACTTTTCCTGCCTGGATGAGATGCAGGATTACCTGCAATGTTCCCTTTCCCCCAGCATCTGATAAAGAAGAATTCCTAACCCAGCAATTGTGGTTTAGTCCTTGAAAGCACAGTTGGAACTTAAATCCCTTCTACCCACCCCCCATCACTGCCTTCTGCTCATTTCCTTCTATGTGCCTCTTCCTGCCCCCCCCTTTCCGAAATGTGCTTGTCTGATTGAGAGGGAGCGGGGTGCGTTAATGAAAGCTGCCGTGGGAGATGCCAGCCTGAGTCTCCCAACATTTGGACTGAGAGTTCAGCCACACGGGTCCATTAAGAACCATCATGTGTAAATGTGACGGGAGTGGAACTATTTTGGGGGGTGGGCAGTCGAGGGCACCTCACCCTCCTTGACTGGGGCTATGAGCAGACAAGAGTGGAAGGGACGTTTTGGGGCAGGTCATGCTCTGTATTCTTGGTGCCGGGTGGTGGTGGTGGGCAACAGTGGGAGGACTTCTGGAGTTCCGGCCCCGCTGGTGGACCTCCCGAGGGCACCTGGTATTTTTGGCCAATGTGTGACACAGAGTGTTAGACTGGATGGGCCACTGGCCTGATCCAACATTGGCTTCTCTTATGTTCTTATGGCACTACATTTCCCAGGGGGCGAGTGTTTGGACTGGCAGCCCTAGATACATTCAGGGTCCGTGTCACACAAGTGCAGTGCAAAGGGAGGGAGAGACTTACTTAATTCATTTGTACCCTGCTTTCCTCTGCAATGGGGACCCAAAGCTGCTTACAATGTTTTCCTGTCCTCCATTTTATCCTCACAACGACGCTGCGAAGTAGGTCAGGCTGAGAGTGTGACTGGCCCAAGGTCACCCAGCAAGCCTCCATGAGGCGACTGGGGATTAAAACTCTGGTCTTTCAGATACTAATCCGACCCGCTTAACCACTACACCCTACGGGCGCTCTGTCCTGGGGAGGAAAGAACTGATCCTCTTGAATACCTGGCCTTTCTCCCCCCACTTTGAAAGCAACCTTCTAGCCTTATGAAGTTAGATTTGAACATGCGGCCTTGCTTAAAGCAATTGCAGGGGGAGGGTGGTGTGTGAGCCATTCGTAAGCCAAGACTGATTTCACGTGTGCCACTTGAAGCGCTTTGGAACATCTCTCCCACGCTTGGTGTGCGTTTGCCGAAGACAGCAAAGCGGTTTCAGATGAGTTAGCTGACGGATGGCCATGCAGGAAGACGAATTTTACAATTGCATTTGAACTTTCTTGCGTTGTTGTTTTTTTCTGCCTCATCTGTGAACAGGTGTGTTCCATTTGAAGTACATTTTAAGTCCTCCCCCCCCCCCTTTTATACAATCACACACATGTCAGAATAGCTTTCCCCCCACATTTTAACCTCTCCTCCTTATATAGAAGCGTGGAGGGGGGAACCATGTCAGATGGTAGATTTCCTTCACCACCTGTTCGCTGCATCCTGGTAGAAGCTGATACAGTGGGTGGGAAGTGTTGGGCCAGATCCGACGGATCCATTCCATGAATAGCACCTGTTTCTTCTTGTGTAATGAACTTGTGGCCCCGACCTGGATAGCCCAGGCTTGCCTGATCTCGTTAGATCTTGAAACTAAGCGGGGTCAGCCCAGCTTAGTATCTGGATGGGAGACCAGCAAGGAAGTCCAAGGTCTCTATGAAGAGACAGGAAATGGCAAACATCTTGCCCTGAAAATCTATAAGGGGTCACCATAAGTTGTGGGGGGGGAGCCCATATATTAGACAAAGGGACTTTTAAAAATGGAAGCCTTTTTTTAAAAAAGACTGTTCTTATTTGTGGGTAGAGCAGGCCTGTAGCTACGGTGGGGCCTCCCGGGACCCACCCACCAACTTCTTCCCAAAGCCCCATTACTTTGGGGGAGAAGTGGTGGGAGGCCCCACACGCGCCTGTACTCCAGGCTGTGAATTCGCGGCTTGGAGTGCAGACACGCGGCCCCCACTTCTCCCCCAAAGGAATTTCAGTGCCCCCGACTTTTTAAAAGGCCCCTCGAACTAAAGAATTCTGGCTACGGGCCTGGGGTAGAATACTATGCTTGCCCAGAAAAGCTGCTAAAAATTCTGTCCCCACCAAGAAGTTTGGCTGGGGTCCCATCCATAGGCGTAAACTACGGGGGGGGCTCAAGGGCTTGGGCCACCCCTGAAATTTCTGGGGGCGGACTGAGCCCCCCCAGCGAAACGGAGCGCCCGCCACCACCTCTCCCCCCCCACCTCCCCGGGCCCGCTGGCTGCTGCTGCCAGAGCCTCTTCCCCCCCCCCCCGGCTCCCCTGAACCCACTCTTCCCTCCCTCCCTCCTTCCCTCTCCCTCCCAGGGCTCCAGGTGAATGCCCAGCATGATGGCGTCACTTCAGGGAGGGAGGAGTGGCCAGGCGGGGCGGGGGAGAGGTGGCGGCGGCGGCATCGCACGCATGCGCATGAGCCTTCACCCCCCACCCCCGGATTTTAAAACCTGACACCCCTGGTTCCATCTAGGGATGCCAGCCTCCAGGTGGGACTCGGGGGTCCCCCAGAATTACAGCTCATCTCCAGACTACAGAGGTCAGTTCCCCTGGAGAAAATTAAGGCTTTGGGAGGAGTGGACTCTACGGCACTGGACCCCACTGAGGTCCCGGTCCTCCCCAGGCTCTACCCCTAAATCTCTAGGAGTTTCCCAGTCTGGAGCTGGCAACCCTACTGCACCCACCCCTTGCTGGTGGCCAGGGGGGACCTGGCAACCTTAGTTCAATCCCACTTCACCCCATTTCTACTTCCTGCGATCCTGTGTCAGTCTCAGAGAACCGTAAGAGGTGGGAAGATCTTCCCGCCCACCTCCCCCATCCCCTCCTTACCGCCCCTCTCCCTTAAAAAATGTGCAGGTGGCTTCCTCGCTGCTCAAAATCAGCCCTTCTTAATTAAAAACGTAACTGAATGTGGCAGCGGCATATCAATCAGAAGCCCATAAATACAGCTCTTAGCTCACGGCTTGCTAAGTGAGCAAACCGAGAATGGGTTAGTGTGTTGGAGTAACAGCAGATGAGCATATAGAGATGGATGAGTGGCAGACAGAAGGAACTGGTTTCGCTTTTATGTTAGCCTGATTTCTGCATCAATGAAATGCTGTTAAGGCCTAAGAAACAGCTTCTTATTGTTGCCTATGGTCTCTGCTTTTCTTAAGAACGTAAGAAAGCATTAGAGAAGCCAATGTTGGATCAGGCCAATGACCCATCCAGTCCAACACTCTGTCACACAGTGGCCAAAAATACCAGGTGCCATCAGGAGGTCCAGCAATGGGGCCAGGACACTAGAAGCCCTCCCACTGTTGCCCCCCCCCGGCACCAAGAATAGAGCATCACTTGCCCCAGACTGAGAGTTCCTATCTATACTTTGTGGCTAATAGCCACTGATAGACCTCTGCTTTACATGTTTATCTAATTCCCTCTTGAAGCCGTCCATGCTTGTAGCCGCCACCACCTCCTGTGGCAGTGAATTCCATGTGTTAATCACTCTAGGTGAAGAAGTACTTCCTTTTATCTGTTCTAACCCGACTGCTCAGCAATTTCATCGAGTGCCCATGGGTTCTTGTATTGTGAGAAATGGAAAAAAGTACCTCTTTCTCTACCTGTTCTATCCCATGCATAATCTTATAAACCTCGATCATGTCACCCCTCAGCCGTCGTTTCTGCAAGCTAAAGAGCCCCAAGCGCTTCAACCTTTCTTCATAGGGAAAGTGTTCCAACCCTTTTATCATTCTAGTGCTCTTTTCTGCACTTTTTCCAATGCTATCGTATCTTTTTTGAGGTGTGGCAACCAGAACTGTACACAGTACTCCAAATGAGGTCACACCATTGATTTATACAGGGGCATTATGATACTGGCTGATGTGTTTCCAGTTCCCTTCCTAATAACCCCCAGCATAGTGTTGGCCTTTTTCATTGCAGTCGCACACTGCCTTGACATGTTCATTGAATTATCTACTATGACTCCAAGATCTCTCTCTTGGTCAGTCTCCGCCAGTTCGGACCCCTTGTTTGTCTCTTCTCCTCTGCTCATAATACTTTGAGTAGTAGACAGCTCTTGTAGGGTAAGGTCTAAGGGTTAAACCTTTAAACCTTAGGGAGGAGACGGGCTCAGTGTCAGATCATCTGCTTGGCATGCAGAGGGTCTCAGGTTCAGTTTAGTGTGGTGGTTAGGAGCACGGAGTCTAATCCAGAAGAACAGGGTTTGATTCCCCACTCCTCCACATGCAGCCAGCTCGGTGACTTTGGGTCAGTCACAAGTTCTCTCAGAGCTGTTCTGTCAAGGGCAGTTCTCAAGAGAGCTCTCTCAGCCCCGCCTACCTCACAGGGTGTCTGTTGTGGGGAGGGGAAGGGAAAGGAGATTGTAAGCCGCTCTGGAACTCCTTCAGGTAGTGAAAGGCGGGGTGTAAATCCAATTTCTTCTCTGCTTCTTCTTCATCTCCTGGGATCTCCAGTTAAAAGGATCAGGTTGTAGTTGATGTGGAAGACCTCTGCCTGAGACCCTGGAGAGCTGCTGCCAGTCTGAGTAGACAATACTGACCTTGGTGGACCGAGGGTCTGATTCAGTATAAGGCAACTTCATGTGTGTGTTCAGTCAGGCCAGACACTTGGAGTTCTTTGTTTTGGAGCTCCAGAACATTTCCTTTTTTGTAAATAGTAGCTGTGTAGGGATGTGATTCAGATTGGGACCACAGCATGAGAGGAGGGCGATTCCCCCACACACATACGCCTCTTGTCAATTCCCTACCTACCCTGAAAGGACTTCACAGAGCTGCTGTTTGGGGCAGAGGGAGTAGCTGGGAATTTCCCTATTCAGATATTGTCCCGGCCTTAAGCCAGCAAAGAAACCTCCGGACAACCCGTTCCCCCCATTGTCTTCAGCACCCATGAACACATGAAGCCGCCGTCTACTGAGTCAGACGTTTGGTCTAACAGAAGCACTATTGTCTGCTCAGACTGGCAGCTGCTCTCCTGTGTCTCAGGCAGTTGGTTTTTCACAACACCTCCTGCCCAGTCCTTTTAACTGGGGATCCCAGGGATTGAACTTGAGACCTTCTGCATGCAGAGCCAGTGATCTGCCACCACTGACGGCCCCAGGTTTTTCTGCCCACTAAGTGAGGATACATTCTGGTGCCCCCCCCCCCCCCCCCCCGTGGGGTGGGATGGGGCGGGCACTGGCGCTGCAGCGGGCGGGCCGAGGGGGTGAACTGTAAATGCATGTGGGGGGCCAGATAGCTTGGGGGGGGGGGAGCCTGTGCCAGGCTGCAAAAAGAGCTCCAAAGAGACTGGGGGGCAAGGAGGCAAAGGGCGAGCTGCTCTTTCCCATAGTCCCAGGCTGTTTCCCACACCTGTCCCCCCCCCCCCCCCGCCTTCTTCTTTTTCTGTCTGGGGGGCTGCAAAGAGGGGAGTTTCTTGCTGGGGATGGAGCAAGAAGCCAGCAAGGGAGGCTACCTGTGCGGGATGAGGCAGGGACGAGGCCAGCCCGAATGGCAGCCTCGTTGAGCCGTCGCCCTAGGCGATGGTCTAAAATTTAATAGTAACGGGCCGGCCCTGTCTGCCACTGAACCACAGCCCCTGCCCTGCTCTGGGTGCTGTACCTGCAATAATAGTGGCCTATTTTACAGGGCTTTTGTAAGGATTACTGAGATTGGTGGGTTTGAAGTACAGTCTAACAGAAAAGCCGTTTTTATTTAATGTCCTAGCTTACTGCAATCTTGACACTACAGCTAAAAAAGTTACAACTAGCTCTCAAAGCTATTGTTAAGCTGCCAGCTATACATATCCCATCCGTTAGTCAATTATGCTACATAGATGGCTTATAATTTTTTTAAAAAGGGAAGGGAAACAAGCCAAGTCCTCTGGGGTGCATATGGAATGCATAATTCGAGCTTCTGTGGAACCAAACTTACCCCGGGGACTTTAGGTCAGACGTACAATCTTGAAGTGAAGGAGAAATTGATTCTACTACTTTTCAGCGGAAGCTGGCTCTGCACAGCATGGGTTGGTTAGTGCCTGTTGTGTCATGAAACCACCTGCCCATCCCGCCCCCACCCCACCCCCCACCAGAGCAATGTGTTAAGTTTAACAAAATGGATTCTGTACTAAAGAAATGGTTGATGGGATAGATATGAATAAAAATTAAAGGGTAGACAGTGTGCCTGAAGTCTGGGGACTAAGAGAAAATCAGCCCTGGATTTGGGGAGTTTAGGAACCACACCCACTCTTGTTTATACACTTCACTTTGTACCTTGATGGATAATCATCATCATATAGCAGTGTGGTAGTATAGCCCGGAGATCCTAAGACTGTCTGGCAGCCAGACGATCTAGCTCTTTTAGCATTATGCACCACTAGGTGGAGAGACTTGTTTTTAAGGCAAGAGACGTTTGAGAGGTGGTTTGCCATTGCTTGCCTCTGCATCATGCCCCTAGTATTCCCTGGAGGTCGCCCTTCCAAATACTGGCCAGGGCCCTGATGAATGAAAGCTCTTTTTCCAATAAGCTGGAGAACTGTTGAGGGTGGATGAGTGTCAGTTTAAAGAAAGCCAGTGTGGTGAAGTGGTTAGAATGTTGGGCTAGGATCAGTGAGACCCAGGTTCAAATCCCTGCTCTGCCATGGAGGCTTGCTGGGTGATCTTGGGCCGGTCACTCTCTCTCAGCCTAACCTACCTCACAGGGTTGTTATTGTGGGGATAAAATGGAGGAGAGGAGAATGTTGTAAGCAGCTTTGGGTCCCCATTGGATGCTAGGGTATCCGTGAAGTACATAGACAAGGAAACAAATAAATACATGTTTTTACTTCATTTATACCCCAGTTATCTCCCTAAGGGGGACCAAGAGGGGGTTACAACTTTCTCCTCTTCTCCATTTTATCCTCCATACAACCCTGTGCGGTAGGTCAGGCTGATAAGTGTGACTGGTCCAGGGGTACCCAGCAAGGTTCCAGGGCAGAGTGGAGATTAGAACCAGAGTTTCTCAGATCCTAGTCCAGCTCTGTAACCACGACTACACCTCCTGGTGTAGAGGGGAGACAAACAGGAGACCAACGGCCTGCCTAGGGTCTCAAGAGATTATAGTGTCCTGGAGTGGAAAACTAGGGTGAGATCAGTTGTTCCAGTCATTTAAGCCAGGTGTTCCCAACCTTGTTGAGCCTGTGGGCACCTTTGGAATTCTGATATAGGGCAGTGGGCATGGTAACAAAATGGCTGCCAGAGGAGGTGGAGCCAATCATAAAATGGCTGCCACAGGAAGTGAAGAAGAAGAGGAGGAGACTGGATTTATACCCCACCCTTCACTGCCCAAAGGAGTCCCAGAGCGGCTTACGATCCCTTTCCTTTCCTCTCCCCACAACAGACACCCTGTCAGGTAGGTGGGGCTGGGAGAGCTCTGAGAGAACTGACCTTGAGAGAACAGCTCTGAAGGAACTTACGACTGATCCAAAGCCACACCAGCGGCTGCATGTGGAGGAGTGGGGAATCAAAGTGAAGCCAACAATAAACTGCTAGGAAGCAAGGTTATATATAACTCCAGTAGTACCCCATTCAGCATTTCAGGTGAAAGCTCTGCTTAAAAGGATGCCTTTTAATCTGCACAGCCAATCAGAAGCCCTACTGAGCAAGGCCCACCTAAACCTACCCACATTCTAAAAGCACTTGGCAGGCGCCAGGAAGGCCCCAATTTAGGCAACCCACCCAGCAATATTTTATGCCCCCCCAGATAGTAAATTTAGGGAAAGCAACGCAGCTGTTGTACGGATGACGTATGATTTGCTGCCTTCCTAGATGTGATGCTCACGTCTTCTATATGTTTTTCCCCCAGTTGGGCTGTACTGAATATCGAAGACTTAGTACAAATGGACTGTAGAAAAAAATCAATTCTAATCGAAAGCATGCAAAGCCAACCAACCAGAAAATTAGCACTGAGGCTCAGCTGAATTTTGGAGCAAGGATTTCCCTGCTCACATCTCCTGCTCTTAACCACCATGCTGTGCCGGCTTAAGAGCACAGAGGATTGATACCCAGAAGGGCTCTGGTTGGGCAGTTTTGCATTTTCAATCGCCGATCAGTTATGTTCCTCCCTTGTTCCGACAAAGCTGAGCCATGAAGGCAGGAAGGATAGACGAGGCAGGGGACCCTCGCTGCAATGAATGCCTCCCGCCCATTCCCCCCAAAACCCATCCCCATTCCCAGATCCTGCATACAAAACGGGGAGTCCCTCCCGCTTCTCGGAAGGGCATGAACTTAGCCCCACGAGTCCTCCCTTCCTCCCCGAACTAGGCCCGCGGACTCCGTGCCGAGAATGCCGATCTCCAGGAGAGCGTGGCAGGCACACGTCCATCTCGCCTTCTCCAGCGCGTGGGTATTCAAGTCACATTCTAAACAGGTGCTTAGCATTCTGCACAGGGAGCAGCAGTTTCCTCCGACAACCGACAACCGCTTCCAGAAGCGACCACTGCAGCCGTGCAGGCGAGAGGAACGGTGGCGGGTGGGGAGAGAGGGATCTTGTGGAATCACAAGCATGTCTCTGGACTGGGAATCCAGTTCCACAGAGTATGCTTTAATGGGGGGAAGCAATGGAGCTGAACAGAAATTGTGTGTGTGTGTGTGTCTCTGGCTGGGCCAAACTATTGCCTCTCACCGTAACCTCTTGCTGGCCAAAGCAACCTCCGTTATCTAGTCTGAAGAGGTAATGCGACCGCAGCGTCCTATTCCCCTGGTAATTCCGAAACTGTGCATTGGCGAACAGCTCGTATGCCTCAAGAGACTCATCAAATGACAAAAAGCTCCTCTGAGCCGAAAGCAGCCAAACGCAGCCACCTTCAGGAGAGGCTGCCTGCTGCTTCTCTGCTTGATTTTTTAGTTATTTATTTACATTATTTATAGTCTGCCTTCTCACGTAGTGAGTCGGTACAATCAACAAAATGGGACATTTAGTAACCAGTGCATTAGGATTAGTCTGGAACAACCCAGAAAGAACTGAAGTGTAGCATAAATATTAACGTGACACAGTAAGTGGTACAGAAATTACATAATAGGATCCTACTTACAATAAGCTATACACAGCAATATAGACCACAGTCCCAGTCATTTATCCCAGTAAGTTTGGTTTGCGACTCTGGCCTTCCTTCCTATCAATCCTCCACAGGGGCAATGATTCTGCACTGGGTGGGACTGAATCATTCTGGCACGCCTCATGCAGACAGACAGAAGAAATATCAATTCTTTGAGCAGCTAACATATCTTACAAGTCCAGTAGCACCTTCAAGACCAACAAGAATTTTGGAGTATAAGCATTTGAGAGTCAGAGCTGCCTTCGTTAGATATCCTGTTGGTCTCATAAGAACATAAGCGAAGCCAATGTTGGATCAGGCCAGTGGCCTATCCAGTCCAACACTCTGTCACACAGTGGCCAAAAATACCAGGTGCCCTCAGGAGGTCCAGCAGTGGGGCCAGGACTAGAAGCCCTCCCACTGTTGCCCCCCCCAAGCACCAAGAATACAGAGCATCACTTGCCCCAGACTGAGAGTTGCTATCTATACCTTGTGGCCACTGATGGACCTCTGCTCCATATGTTTATCTAATTCCCTCTTGAAGTCATCCATGCTTGTAGCCGCCACCACCTCCTGTGGCAGTGAATTCCACATGTGAATCACTCTTTGGGTGAAGAAGTACTTCCTTTTATCTGTCCTAACCCGACTGCTCAGCAATTTCATCGAGTGCCCACGAGTTCTTGTATTGTGAGAAAGGGAGAAAAGGCCTTCTTTCTCTACCTGCTCTATCCCATGCATAATCTTGTAAACCTCGATCATGTCACCCCTCAGCCGTCGTTTCTCTAAGCTAAAGAGCCCCAAGCGCTTCAACCTTTCTTCATAGGGAAAGTGTTCCAACCCTTTTATCATTCTAGTTGCCCTTTTCTGCACTTTTTCCAATGCTATCATATCTTTTTTGAGGTGTGGCGACCAGAACTGTACACAGTATTCCAAATGAGGTCGCACCATCGATTTATACAGGGGCATTATGATACTGGCTGGTTTGTTTTCAATTCCCTTCCTAATAACCCCCAGCATAGTTTGGCCTTTTTCATTGCAGTCGCACACTGCCTCAACATTTTCATTGAGTTATCTACTACGACGCCAAGATTTCTCTCTTGGTCAGTCTCCGCCAGTTCGAACCCCATCAATGTGTATTTATAGTTAGGATTTTTGGCTCCAATATGCATAACTTTACACTTGGCTACATTGAGCCCCATTTGCCACGTTGATGCCCACTCGCCCATCCTCGACAGAACCCTTTCGAGTGCCTCACAATCCTCCCTGGTTCTCACCACCTTGAACAACTTCGTGTCATCTGCAAATTTAACCACTTCACTGCTTACTCCCAACTCCAAATCATTAATAAACAAGTCTCGAAGGTGCTATTGGATTTGTAAGGTACTACTGGACTCCAGTCTAGCTCTTCTAGTCCTGACTAACACAGCTACTCTCTGAAACCATTTTTTGAGGAGGCAGCCTGCTGCATCTCTGCATGAGTCTCTTCTCCAGGTTTACCTTGGTCCCAACAGGAGCTGCACGTAGATTGGTGGCTGCGGTCAGATGACTGGCTTGGCACAGTCTGGCTGCACCTCTAATTTCTCCAGAATTATTTGTTCTGGAGAATTTTGACTAGGCATGCCACCCTAATCCCATCTCAACCTGTGGTCAGCCGATAAGACTACTGCTGCACGGTCACCACAGAGGGGGAAGGAAGGCAGCTTGGTTTTTTTTTTTAAAGTCTACTTTGGGCATGCGCAGAAGTGCTTGTTTGCCAGGGGTGAATATGCAGTTATGTGCATATCACTAACTGAAAAAAATGGCAGTCAGGGAGGAGAAGCCGCAGACTTCCCAAACCGCTTGAGAATGGAGAAATCAGACAGCTGGAAATGCACAGTGAGAACAATTTGATCTGTAAACACTGGACTTTCTCTGATGTTGGGAAAGTCGGGGATGAGGACAGGGGCCAACGACTGGGGGACGGAAGTCAGATGTTGCTGCCTGGACCCGCATGTTAAATCTGGTAGGGAGAAAGGACAACATCGGATCAGACAGCTTGTCTAATTGCACCTGGTGTGTGGACTCCTCGGAGGATACAGAATTTTAGGGTTGCCATCTCTGAATTGGGAAATACCTGAGGATTTGGGGGGTGGAGGCTGAGGAGGGCAGGATTTGGAGAGGGGACTTCAGTGGGGTATAATGCCACAGAGTCCACCTTCCGGAGTGGCCATTTTCTCCAGGAGAACTGTTCTCTGTTGCTTGGAGATCAGTTGTGATCCCAGCCACCACCTGGAGGTTGACAACCGTATACAATTCTCACATATGCTTTTTGGGCGTAAGAGTGAAGCATGCCTTAATTATTGTTTCTGGGAAAAAGTGCACTCAACTAGCAGAAATTTGAGAACTGCTGCTTTGCTCTCATAAGTGTATTAACACAAATTAATTATCTCCCATTTTTGGAATTTAACTTTTCTGTCTTTCCACGGGATTTGGGTAGTTTTTCTCTCCCCCCCCCCCCCCCCAACCCTGCAGTAGTAGTAGCATTTACTTGGGAATGTTCGAGGTGCCTCTCTTACGTTCTCTTACTAAGAAGCATGCCTTTATTTCCGAGGGGGGCAGCAGTATCAGCCTCCCACTGCTGTTGTGCTACAGGACAGGTTTTGCTTATATTTTATTTATTTTAAGGATTTATTCCCTGCCTTTCGCTTCTAAAAGAATACGCACGGCAGCGAACAGTAATAACAATGAAATAGCATATAAAATACCCAATAAAGCAACAGTAAATACTACAATATCAGCACATCAATCAAAACAACGTCGGCAAACGGCACTAAAACGTAACAGCACCCTGGGCCTCAGGATACTGAGTTAAGTAGCCAATTAATTCCAAAGTGTTCCCCTTCCGCACACCAGCCCCCCCCCAATACAGATTACAGAGCAAGACCTGCAAAGATGGTCCCGAAATACCTCTAGGGGGAGGAAGTTTTCCAGCTTGTGTATGGCAGCTGAAAAAGTACATTTGCAGGTTCACCCTGCCTTTGGTGTAGTGGTTAATAGTGGCACACTCTCATCTGGAGAACCAGGTTTGATTCCCCACTTCTCCACATGCAGCAATTGGGTGATCTTGGGCCAGTCACAGTTCTCTCAGAGCTGTTCTCTCGAGCAGTTCTCTTGAGAGCTCTCTCAGCCCCACCTACCTCACAGGGTGTCTGTTGTGGGGAGGGGAAGGGAAAGGAGACTGTCAGCCACTCTGAGACTTTGCATGAAGGGCGGGGTATAAATCCAATCTTCTCTTCTAATCTCCTTACAGCAAAATGGCAGTTCCCAGAGCACAGTTCCACTGTGCATTCTGGGAACCCAGGCAGGTTTATGTGGCTTCCGTTCGATCTACGAGCTCAAGTTCCTGATGCTCCGACATAAACAATTTTCAATGGTGTTCTCAGTGCTGTGGGTGCTGAAGCGTTTGCAGTAGTAAGGGAGTGTCCATATGGGTGGCTTTCTTGTACACTTACCCTGAAGATTTCCTGGGGTTTTTTAATGGCATCCTAGAACAATGTTTACCCACCTATGGGCTGGGACCCAAAAGTGGGTCACGAAGCCTCTGCAAGTGGGTTAGAGGCCATCCCTCCCTGATGGCCACCCCTGCTCTTTCCATTGCTCTCTTCTGTTTCTTGGAAACCAAGATCTAACCCTGGAACAATATCTTCCATGTCATACATTATCTGGTATTTTTTCTTCACCGCCATATACGTGTTGATCAAGTAAAACGTGTCCCAATGGTCACTAGAGTGAGTGAAAATCTTTGGGGGACTACAGTGAAGAAGGAGAGGGTGGTCAAACCTTGGAACGTAACCTCCATACGCAAAAGCTGTGCTTGTCAGGATGCCACTTGCTTGGGGTTCACAGTGGAGGCAGCTGCGGCCTTCATGTGACATTTGTTGGTTTCTCAAAAAAATCTGATTCAGATGGTTAGCCGTGCTGGTCTGAAGCAATATAGAACAAAGTTTGAGTCCAGTGCCACCTTTAAGACCAACAGAGTTTAGTTCGGGGTATAAACTTTCACATGCTTACACAAAATGCATGTATCTAAAGAAGTGTGCATGCACACAAAAGCTTATACCCAGAATTAAACTTTGTTGGTCTTAAAAGTGCCACTGGACTCAAACTTAGCTCAAAAAAATAAATAAATCTGGCAGCCACTGTAGAAAAATGGAATACTAACAAGAACGTAAGAACATAAGAGAAGCCAATGCTGGATCAGGCCAGTGGCCCATCTAGTCCAACACTCTGACACACAGTGGCCAAAAACACCAGGTGCCCTCAGGAGGTCCAGCAGTGGGGCCAGGACACTAGAAGCCCTCCCACTGTTGCCCCCCCCCCCATCAAGCACCAAGAATACAGAGCATCACTGGCCCCAGACTGAGAGCTCCTACCTGTACCTTGTGGCTAATAGCCACTGACGGGCCTCTGCTCCATATGTTTATCTAATTCCCTCTTGAAGCCGTCCATGCTTGTAGCCGCCACCACCTCCTGTGGCAGTGAATTCCACGTGTTAATCACTCTTTGGGTGAAGAAGTACTTCCTTTTATCTGTTCTAACCAGACTGCTCAGCAATTTCATGGAGTGCCCACGTGTTCTTGTATTGTGAGAAAGGGAGAAAAGTACCTCTTTCTGTACCTGCTCTGTCCCATGCATAATTAAGCAGGGATAAGAGTATATGCTTCATTGCTGTTGTTCGTTGTATGTTCTTTTCTTTGTAATGTCTTTCTTTATAATCTGAAAATAATAAAATTATCTTTAAAAAAAGAGTATATCCCTCTGCTTAAGATGGCACTAACAATCACATATCAGCAATATTATTCGGATGAGGAGTCCAATAGTGAAATCCTATGCAGGGTTGGTGGTGGTGGTGGTGGAAAGTGCCGTCAAGTCACAGCTGACTTGTGGCGACCCTTGATGCAGTTTTCAAGGCAAGAGAACTGAGAGGTGATATGGTACTTGAAGGGCTGTTATCTAGAGGATGGTGTGGACTTGTTTTCTGTTGTCCCAAAAGGTCGAACCAGAAACAACGTTGAAATTAAATCAAAAGTTTTGGCTAAATATCAGGAAGAACTCCCTGACAGTTAGAGTGGTTACTCAGTGGAACAGGCTTCCTCGGGAGGCGGTGGGCTCTCCTTCTTTGGAGGTTTTCAAACAGAGGCTAAATCTGACAGCTGTGCTGATTCTGTGAACTTAGGCAGATCACAAGAAGGGATGGCGGGAAGGGTTGCATCAGTGATTAGTTCTCGTGGCCCTTTAAGAAAGGCTGCCTGACCCCAGAGTGGCTGCCTGGCTCCAAAGTGGCAATCAGCATTTCCCTGGGCGTTTAAGAAATGCTGATCGCCACTTTGGGTTCTGGCAGTCATTTTTCTCCAGGCCAGTTTGGCCAGGGATCCTGGGGGTGGGATTTTGCCCTCTTCTCGGCATAGAGCAGGGGTCACTGGTTGGGGGAGTGTTTGTGAACTTCCTGCATTGTGCAGGGGGTTGGACTAGATGACCCTGGAGGTTCCTTCCAACTCTGTGATTTTATGGGAATATGTGGTCCTTTAAGTACCATTTAGGGTTTTTAATAGACAAACCCAAGACTTTAAAATGGGCCTGGGAACCAAATTGCATCCTGTGAAGTCGGTGCAGAACTGATGCCACATGCTCTTCGCAAGCCGCTCGGGCTGCTGTCGTCTCCACCCACTGCAGCTTCCAGGCGCTCTTCAAAGGCAGCCCCACGGGACAGCAGTCAATTCTCAGGTAACTAAAGCCTGAATGGCTGTGCCAACATTCTTTTTTGAATGTTCTAAGCCACCTGGAGAACTTCAGCTTGGAGGCAGGATATAAATATTTTAAATAAATGCAATCAATAATTTAAATAATGCACACCGTTGTGTGGAGGAGCAAACATCATAAAATGGGGGTGGTGGTTTACAAACAGTAGATATGTTCATAAATGTTTGTATTTTCTAGTCCCTATTTAATCCCTATTTTTGGCCTTGTGGGATGTGCTCTTAAAACGGGGGGGGGGGGGGGGGGCAGTGGTGCTATCATTGTCTTTCTCCATCGTTCAGTTCCTTTCCCAAAATCATGAAAAATTTAATCTCTGAGCAGGGATTGAATGGGCTAATCTTGTCTCTAACACGCATCCGCGCCAAGGCAAGCGCATGAACAATAAGGTGTGTTCAGAACACAAGGTGCCATTTTGCACGCCGAAGCTGCAGAAGTATACTTGAACATATTGCCGGACAATTGTCTTTCTCTAGTATGTTCTTTCGGTAAAGATCATCACCAGTGTTCCCTCTAAGCTGAGTTAATGTGAGCTAGCTCACAGCTTTTTAGCCTCCAGCTCACAGATTTTTGCCTTAGCTCAGAAAGGATGGCTCCAGAGTGAAATAGCTCGCTCACAACTTTAACACCAGTAGCTCACGAAGTAGAATTTTTGCTCACAAGACTCCACAATTTAGAGGGAGCATTGATCATCACCCTCTTGGAGAGACTATTGCGAAGCAACTGAATTCAGCAAACAGCAGGCAAAGAAAACCCTTCAGCGATGGGTAATCATGTGCGGGGGGGGGGGGGGACGAAGCTCAGTCAGAAAGAGTAAGGATGTTCCTGCTTCCATCGGTGGAATGCTGGAAGGCACATGTGCCCCGAGGTAACCGTGGGATGTTCCTGTGCATGTAGAACCTAAGAAGAGCCCTGCTGGATCAGACCAGTGGTTCATCTAGTCCAGCATCCTGTCTCACACATAGGCCAGCCATTGTGATCTGGACTGGAAGAATGTTTTACATTCCCCGGCAGCCAAAGGGAATATTTTGCCTTTTTTTAAAAAAAAGGGAAAAGTAATTTTTTTAAAAAAACTGCAGTGTATTAAAAATATTACAAGCATCAGTCCGCTAGACCTAGGGCTAAGAATGTCAGAAGAGCCCTGCTGGATCACCCCAGTGGTCCATCTAGTCCAGCATCCTGTCTCATGCAGTGGCCAACCAGTTCCTCTGGAGGGCCAACAACACGGCATAGAGGCCAAGACGTTCCCCTGATGTTGCCTCCTGGCACTGGGATTCAGAGATTTAGTGCCTCTGAACATGGAGGTTCGCTTTAGTCACCATGGCTAGTAGCCATTGATAGATTTATCCTCCATGAATTTATCTAATCCCCTTTTAAAGCTATTTATTCCTGTGGCCATTACTACATCCTCTGGCACCATATCCCACATTATAATCACTCTCTGTGTAAAGTAGTATTTCTTTTTGTCCATCCTGAATCTACTACCCATCAGCTTCATGTGATGCCCTTGATTTCTAGTATTTTGGGAGAGGGATAAAAAATTTTCTTTGTCAACTCTCTCCACCCCATGCATAATTTTATAAACCTCTATCAGGTCTCCCCTTAGTTGTCTTTTTTTAAAAAAATGAAAAGTCCCAGACTCTTCAGCCGTTCCTCATGGGGAAGGTGCTCCAACCCCCTCATCATCTTGGTTGCCCTCCACTGTACTTTTGCCCAGCTTCCATGTTATTTTTGAGATATGGTGACTCTATTCCTTGCTTAAAAATGTGTTTCCTTCTATGCACTTTGCAGAATTTGTGGCCCCTGATGCCAGTATGGAAGCCACAGGAAGCCCACCCCCTGGCCATGGAAAATGAATGGGAAACTCTCCAGGGTTTGAGCAGGATTTTGGAGAGGCACCATATACACTTCCCAAATCAATAAATACATTTGGCCCTCAGATTAATTCTAATCTACTCCCTCCCCGAACAACAGGTTGTGAGCTCAGCTTGCTAACATGGTCCACTAAGTCTTGATCTGGTGGTTGGGCCTGCAGTGCCAAGTTCAGATCCCTTCTGTGCGATATTGGTCCTGGGCCTCCAGAACCACTGCATGGTGCCAGATATGCCTGTCTCATTTTTTAGCAGCCTGCAGGCAAGGAGCTCTTGCTTCTAAAACGGCAGGGTTGGGAGTTGAAATCCCTAGCTTTCATTGTTTCCTTCTTTCGATGCTACGTGGAGCTGAAAACTCAAGCGCAGCGTTGCCAGCAGAGAGACACCTGAACATAAGATGCTGCCTTGGTATAAGCTTTGCCAAACCCTTGCTCCACCTGGCTCAATATTGACTGCACTGATTGGCACCTGCTGAGAGCCTTTAAGCGCAGGTGCCCAGGATTGACCCTCGAAATGCCTGTACACACAGGAGCTCTACCACAAAGCCACCTTCAACTGAATTGGAACATAGATCCGTCCAAGCCCTGTAAGGTCTCTCGTGACCAGCAGCAGCTCTTTGTCTCTGAAGATCACTGTAATCAGAGATGCTGAGGACCTAACCCGGCATCCTTCTGCATGCAAAGCATGAAACTAGAAACCTTCCCTAGTGATACGTGAAGCCATAGGCTGGCCGCTCTGAGTTGGGAAATTCCTGGAGATTTGTGGATGAAGCCTGGGGAGGACAAGGTTTAGCTTCAGGAGTCAGATACAAGCCAGAATGGAGTTCTCTGAGTCCTTCCACTTCGACAGAAAGAGATCTCCACTCTGACTTGTATCTGACTCTCGAGAGGTTACACCCTGAAAATCTTGGTGCTCTCTGCTTGATGCTACTGGACTCAAATCTAGATGGACATCAGGTGTAATTCTGGGAGAGCTCCAGGCCTCACCTGGAGGCCGGCAACCCTTATGAAGCCGCCACACCACCTGTAACCCTTGGCCCATCTTGTTCAGTCTTGTCTGCTTTGGCTGGCAGAGGCTCATGGGCAGAGAACAGTCTTCCTCAACCCCTGCTTCCTCTACGCCTAACGGATGTTGGGGTTGAACCCATGACCTCCTGTGCTTTCCCAATAAGCTGCCTTACCTAATTGGTAACCACATTATGGGCTCCTCTGACTGGAAGCCTTTCTCCAGTGTCTGAAAGAGAGGGTTTTTCCCCGCTTCCACTGGGCATGAACTTTCTGCACACAGCTGGGAATGTGCCTGTGAGCCTGGACAGGTGCCTTGTACAGAAAGCTACAAAAAGTAGCACAGTTCAGAACTCAGGCCTATCCTGGCAAGTACTTGGATGGGAGACCTCCAAGGAATACCAGGGCCAGGACACAAAGGCAGGCAATAGCAAGCCACCTCTCTGAAATGTCCAAGCCCCACTAGGGGTCGCCAGAAGTCAGCCGTGACTTCCAGGCACACATGCACACACTAAAAAAAAACTAAAAAAGAAGCAGCACAGCTGCAGGTGCCTTATACCAAGCCACATCATTGGCTGATGTACTTAGAATCATAGAGTTGGAAGGGACCTCCAGGGTCCTCTAGTCCAACCCCCTGCACAATGCAGGAAATTCACAAATACCTCCTTACCAGGGACCCCTGTTCCATACTGTTCCAGAAGATGACCAAAAACCTCCAGGATCTCCAGCCAAACTGGCCGGGAGAAAAATTGCTTTCTGACCCCAAAGTGGCGATCAGCATTTCCCTGGGCATGTAAGAAAGGGCATGGAACTTTCTATGCCCACTGCAAGTCCCTTTGCCGATACCAGCCAGCCCTCAACAGGAAATACCAGCTACTGACCGAGTAAATGCTTCCATGCTGTTTCAGACAAATAGGGTCAACCTTGTGGAGGGCCGCAAACAAATCACACGCCTCACGGAAAATATGCTTGACGGTCTGACCCCAGCTCTTCCCAGCTACCTTCTCCCCACCCCAGTCCTTCATATTCTGGAATAGCTGCGCCAGACTTCGACAGACTGGGTGTCACCTTTTAACAATTGACTCTGGGAAGCCACGGGGGGAATTATGCTCAACTAACACCTTTTCTATGAAGCGACACTACTGTTAATTAACAGCATCCTTTACGCTCTTTGGAACGTACTAAGGGGAGATTGGCTTTTTTTTTACATGTAAAGATTTCAAAATCCTGAGAATTATTATACGATCATTGTCTTCCTTCATGGAAGCCCAGGTTCTCCAATCAGAAGGTCCGGATTCGGCTATTAAGAAGATAATCAATTACGCATCTTTTCAGAATTTTAAATCCCTGCTGGTTCTAGGGTTTAAACTCCTGATGTTTTCAAGGATGCTGTCATAATCCTAAACCTGAGGTTAGAAAATAGAGAAACTTGGAGGCAGGGATGCTAGTTCTGGGTTGGAAAATACCTGGGGATTTTGGGGGTGGAGTCTGAGGAGGGTGGGGTCTGGGGAGGGGAGGGACTTCAGTAGGGTATATAGTACCATAGAGTCCACTTTCCAAAGCAGCCATTTTCTCCAGGGAACTGATCTCCGTCACCTGGAGATCATTTGAAATCCCAGGATATCTCCAGACACCACCTGGAGACTGGCAACCCTACTTGTAGGCCTCAGGAGAGGCTTTCTGTCATTTACAGGCCTCAGGCCTGGCTGCCATTTTCTATGGGCTTTTTCTGTAGTAAAGCCCTAGAACCAGAATAGTGGTACTAGCCAGTTAAGATCCTTGCTGAAGGGGTCAGGAGGAAAGAAAATTCCTGTGTGGGGAGGGAGAGATCCCTGTGGAAGGGATGTCCTCTCTGTGGCAAAACTTGCACAGCCCTGCCTGTTTCCACGACAGATGCCAAGAAGACCAGGGCCTGTAATCTGCAAAAGACTCTGTATTATAGTATAATTTTTAGTCAGTTACAGCTTGGTTGCTAGACTAAAACCTCCTTGAAGTGCCACAAGACACCTGTTTATTTATGCAGCAAAAGATTAATTGGCTACCCCTCTGAAATCATTACCATGAAACAACCCTCTAGGGAAGACCTTCGCTTTTGGGAGGGGAACTCTTCTACGATGGCCCTAGGGGGAACGTTACCGTCGAGGGAAAGAGCCTCGAAGGTTTCAGATCCTCCATTTGCTTCTCACCTTTGTCATTTGGAATGGAAGCTGGGAACGATCCCCCAGGAGGTTTTCCTAGCAGCTGGTGTCGCTTTGTGGGAAGAGAAACTGACTGCAGGGCCAGCTGTTGCAAGTTGGAGCACCTTGGCGTTGTTTGTGCGGGCTTTCGGCTCTCCAAAAAGACCCTCCGGGGCTTCTTGTCCAACACCTGCTGCAGCTGCAGTGGAAAAGGAGCCAGCAGGCAAAGCCACTGGTTGCGTCCCAATGGGCGGTGCGGGCTGCTCCTTCCTTTTGCCCAGAAACGGTTGCTTGGAATTCAAAGACTCAAGAATATACTGTGAGGCTCCCCGGAACCTTTAAACAACTGACTGGAATAGACTCAAGGGGAAGGGAGGCTATCTGTAGGGCCAGCGGTTATGAGGTCACATCCCTATTGGGTGCTCTGGGGAAAGGCCCAAACTGCAGGGGTGGCCAAACTTGCTTAACGTAACAGCCACACAGAATAAACATCAGGTGTTTGAGAGCCACAAGACCGGAACAAATATCACACACACATTTTTATTGAAAAATATGCAAATTTGCTTTTTTATTAACATTAAATTACTGTGACCGATTTCCCACAAGTGCTGCCCCGGTGCTTGTTCCTCCGTTTGCCCCGACTGCCTGCTTGAATTCCCCACTATTTGCCGCGGGGCACATTTTGACCCACGGCTTTGCACGATTACCCCCACGGCTTCAGTGATCTTGTTTTTTGAGGATCACTGAAGCCGCAAAGGAAATCGGACGAAATCGCATGAAGCCGCGGGTCAAAATGTGCCCTGCGGCAAATAGTGGGAAATTCAAGCAGGCAATCGGGGCAAAAGGAGGAACAAGCGCCGGGGCAGCGCTTTTGAGAAATCGGTCTGTGTGAAAGAGCTGCATGCGGCTCCCGAACTGCAGTTTGGCTACCCCTGGCCCAGAGCATCTGGCTGCCTGAAGTTGAGCCTGTAACCCCAGCCCCCAAGATGCCAACTAAAACTTTATCTCTACCAAGCTTCAGAGTCAAAGAGAATTGCTAATTCCTGTTGTTATGGCACCTACCTTGAGCACCAGGCGTCACTAAAGGATGACCCCCTTGATCGGTTGTGCAAGGTAGTGGGATGGAGAGTTGGACTAGGACAGGGGAGTCCCAGGTACAGATCCCTGCATGCCTTGAAACTTGCTGGGTGACAGCTACCTTGCAGGGTTCTTTATGAGGATAAATGGAGGAGGGGGACACTGAGGGTGCCCTCCTAAGATCTGTGGAGGAAAGGCAGGATAGCAGCAACCTATCAATTGAGCCTGGAAGTTCTCCCCAATGGGTATGGGGTGGGGATTAGAACTCACGACAAATCGCCTTGAAAGGCATTATTCGCCTGACCAAGAACCAGTGCTCTGCATGCTTGAACTCTTAAGCACCGTTTCCACAAAGGATGGAAGAAGTTAAAGGATTTGAACTCACAGCTGTTGCCTCCTCTGCTCCCCACAGGATTATGCCAGCTGTTAGCTGCCTGTTCTCGGGGGTCATTCTTGAGGCTTCAATTCCAAGCAATCTTGCTGGGCAAAAGACACACACACACACAAAAAGGCCATTCGTGGGGAATTTGAAATCACAACCACTTGGCTGTCTAGATGCTGGTTTTTCCTCCTAGGAAGAAGAAGAAGAAGAGATTGGATTTATACCCCTACCCTTTACTCGGAGTCTCAGAGTGGTTTATAATCTCCTTTCCCTTCCTCTCCCCACAACAGACACCCTGTGAGGTAGGTGGGGCTGAGAGAGTTCTGAGGGAGCTGTGACTGACCCAAGGTCACCCAGCTGGTTTCATGTGGAGGAGGAGTGGAGAATCAAACCCGGTTTTCCAGATTAGAGTCCGCCGCACTTAACCACTACACCAAACTGGCTCTACTACTGAGAGCTGTGTCCTGGGGGGATCATTCTGAGACTCTGATTCCAGGATGAGAGCTTAATGCACCCAAGAGATGAAACCGCTGACCCCCTGGCCAACATCTTTCCACACAGTGGAGATCCTACTGGGAAGCTACTTCAGAGTTATATTCCAAGCAGCGTCTCCAGGGCTGAACAGAACATCTCCTGTGGGCACGTAAATGAGTATCTGCAGCCAGCCACTTTTCTACTACTGAATTCTTCCAGATGATGCATAGCCTTCCCTCAAGGTCATTCTCCAATACAAAGCAGCCTTTGCAAGTTGGAAAGGAATCTAAGCAGGACTTGAACGTGCCACTTGCTGAGCTGGTACACGCTTGGCTGTAGCTGCATTGGGGGAAACCATCCTGGAGGCTCCCAAGTTCCACACAAAGAAGTGAGTGAAAATCTGGTAGGAAGCTCGAGCTTGGCACCGCCCATTCCAAAGACAGGCATCACTGGCTTAAAGGAAGTCTTGGCGATGTGGTCATGAAGACCAGTGAGCAGCCTGAACTGGTTAGACTGGAAGGAATGAAAAACAATCTCGCGGGTCGGGACTCCATGCCATGATTTCAATAGCCAGATGGCTATAAAATGACCCAACACAACATGGTTCTAGCTACAATTGGATTTTCTTGGACAAAAATATGAATTTTTTAAAGGGCAGGATTCCAACACACAACTTTATGCCGCTCATAAAGCCATTAGAGCATATAGGAAAACAGCTTGGAAAGATCCCCACATGATGTGCGCCCGTTTTCATATCTTTGTGAACCTACAACTTAGGATCATTAACTTAAGAGGGGAAATGGAACAAGGTAAGCTGTGTGCAACAAAGAAGGTGGAGGTTGAAAGCAGAGGCTGACCTCCAGTAAGGTTTGTTAACAGCAAAAGGTAGGTATGAAGCACAGGCAGTGGTTGCTGATAACTTAAGAATGGACCAGGCCTTTGGTGCAGGAAGAACCAGCCTTCAGCACAGAATCCCCCAAACCTCAAACTGCTGAAGAAGGAAGGAAGGAAAGAAAGGGCAACGGCTTCTTTGCTGCCCCAGAGGGTAAGATGAGATCTAACAGGCATAAGTTACAGGAACGTAGATCTCAGTTGGCTGTTAGGAGAAACTTTCCTAAGGACAAAAGCAGTTTGACATTGGAAGATGGTGGGTTCTTCACTGAGGGTTTTCCAGCACAGTCATCTGTTGGGGATGCCCCAGCTTGGGATTTGCTGCACTTAGCAGAAGTCGAACTCAGCAGCCTTCGACAACTATGGGACTAATTTCTGGGATCCTTCTCAGTGCAGGCATTACAGAGCAGGAACAAGCTGTGAAGAGGCTGCTGCCCTGCTCTAGCTGGCCAGTGGATAACTTGCTACATCCACTCATTTGCATTCCTTTCTCCCGCATCCTGAGCCTCTGAACCTGGAAGGATTGCTAGTACCATATGAAGAAGAGATTGGATTTATACCCCGTCTTTCACTACCTGAAGGAGTCTCAGAGCGGCTTACAATCTCTTTTCCCTTCCGCTCCCCACAACAGGCACCCTGGGAGGTAGGTGAGGCTGAGAGAGCTCTTTCCAGAACTGCTCCGAAGAGAACAGCTCGGAAAGAACTTGTAATTGACCCAAGGTCACACCAGCAGCTGCATGTGGAGGCGTGGGGAATCAAACATGGTTCTCCCAGATTAGAGTCCGCCCTCCTAAACATTACACCAAACTCACTGTCAATGACACCTTCAACATTAAGACATTCCACCAATCGGTTCCTCTTGGGCTAGCCAAAGATGTGTCCAAGACATGGGAGCAAATGAGGAGATCTTTTCAACCAGATGCCCTCTAGATTCCTCTTTTCTGCTGTTCTGCTAGGACAGCAGTTCTTTGAAGTAGGCAGCAGTCCAACAGCTAGACCGGTCGCCCAGCTATTCCGTGAAGGCATTGCTTTTCCAACTGGAGATGACTGTCCACCCTGACTGGACCAGTAGCACAGAATCACATGACCCAGAGAAGATTGGCTTGGAAGTTACACCTCCTTGATAGGGTTGCCAACCTCCAGGTGGGGCCTGGAGTTCTTCCAGAATTACAGCTCATCTCCAGACGACAGAGATCAGTTCCCCTAGGGAAAAAAATGTCTGCTTTGGAATATGGATTCTATACACTGTTGAGCGCCCTTGCTCCCGAGGCATCAGCCCCCAAATCTCCAGGAATTTCCCAAGCCAGAGTTGGCGACCCTATTCCCTGGCCTTACACTGCTCTCCCCCACCTCTGCTTTTGGTGTGATTTAAACTAGTACTACTGAAACAAACTCCAATAACCGTTGGTGTAATCTAATATCACTCTTATCTGGGAGGCCTCAGCGGAGTCAGTTAGTCTGTAACTGATGGTACTGTTCATTAACATTGGCCTTTTCAGTTACTTTGACAAACGAGCATGGAGGGGGAGGCACCTTAATCTGTGTCATTTAAAAAGTTCTGAGAAACTGTGCATTGAGATTGCATTACCAATGCCCTGACCTGGCTAGCCCAGGCAAGCCCCATCTCATCAGATCTCAGAAGCTAAGCAAAGTTGAATCTGGCAAGTTCTTGGATGGGAGACCTCCTTGGAATACCAGCAGCCGGGAGGCGGGGGCAGGCTTTATTCAGCCACCTCTCTGAATATCCTCCAGGCCCCCAGTAGGGGTCAGTCACCAGAGGGCGCTATGACTTCCAGGTGAATGTGCACGCACAGGCACATATGAAAAATACGAAATAATACAATTTTTTTTAAAGAGATTGCATTACCAATCACCCATCACAAAGGCTGTGGTCACACACACTAAATAATCCACTTTCAATGCACTTTCCAACTGGATTTTTACTGTGTGATCAGGCAAAATCCAGTTGGAAAGTGCATTAAAACTGGATTGAAAGTTTAGTGCTTGTGACTGCAACCCCCAACTCAAATTCTGCAGGCAGAGAGACAAAATTCTGATTTCAGGGTTCCTGCTTGCTTTTTGTTCACGGACACGTAGAAGCTGAGGAGGTTGGCCTCTCCGCCAGCCTCCATGTGCCTTGTCATCGGCAGCCCAAAGAACAGAAAGAAGTTGTTGTCAGCTGTCCTGGTCCAAAGGAAAAATGCAAAAACTGGAACACAATCCACATCGTACCTGTTATTTTACTTTTTTGTCGTCAAGTCACAGCTCACTTACGGCAACCCTCTGGGGTTTTCAAGGCACGAGACATTCAGAGGTGGTTTGCCATTGCCTTCCTCTGCATCACAACCCTGGTATTCCTTGGCAGTCTCCCATCCAGGGACAAACTGGGGCCAATCCTGCTTACCTTCTGAGGTCTGACAAGATGAGGCTAGCCTGGAGCATCCAGGTCAGGGCACCCTTTATGAGGACCAGCCAGATGGCGTGTAATAGCGGGGGAGGTTCCAGGTTCTCCAGAACTCTTCTTCAGGCTGGATGTTACCCAAAATTTAGTTAATTAAAAAAAATAGGGAGAGAAAAATGCTTCAGGACATGGCCTTCAGTCCTGGTCAAAAGAACAAATTTAGAGTCCAGTGGCACCTTTAAGACCAACAAAGGTTTATTCAAGGTATGAGCTTTCATGTGCATGCACACTTTTTCAAATACATTGGAATGGGAGGTAAGGTTCAAACTTATAGATGGGCTGAACAGTCTGTGTTAGATGCTAATCATCTTTCCTCGGTGTGTGTGGGAGGGTCTTCCTGGTTGCAACCCCTATCTTCTGCTGCAGTTGGGAACTCCGTGGGGGTGGTTCTGATTTTCCTCTAAGTGTTTTTTTTCCCCCAACTGCAGCTTTCATATTAAAAACAGTGTGTGAATGGTTAACCCCTTCCCAGCGACATTCCCAGTCAAAATCAGCTGCTACTCATTAGTGAAAAAGGTTCCAGAGATGCATTCACTGATTTTGCAGACCTTTACTTGAGAGGAAGGTGGCCCATAGCCACAGTGGGGCATTGGGGGCAGAGCCCCACCCCAGATGAGCCCTGCCTCACCCCAGGAGGATGCCAGACCCACCCCACCCCCATGTGCCTCTCCCCCACAGCAGTGGGGAGGCTGTGGAAGGAAAGGGAAGCTACCCTGCCTCTTCTGGTCAGTTTCACTTCCCTCTATCACAGTGGTTCTCAACCTTCTTAATGCCGTGACCCTTTAATACAGTTCCTCATGTTGTGGTGACCCCCAACCATAAAATTATTTGTTGTGTTGTCTAAACAACTTTGACAAAACCAATAAAAACATTATTTTCTGTCCCATCTATACAAAATCTTGTCTGAACCAATATCTTATGTCAAACCATTATTCCTACACTGGATTGGAATCAGTTCCTAAAAGTTAGGTTCCAATGGCAATCAGCTTGCGTGGGGCCCTTTCCTGCCGGCGGGCGTCCTTGGATGCCTGCCGGCGACCCCTGTGAAAGGGTCATTCGACCCCGAAAGGGGTCCCGACCCACAGGTTGAGAACCACTGCTCTATCAACTGTTAGATTTTAGCAGCTGATGGGAGTGAAACTGACCAGAAACCAGAGGGGCTTCTTTTTCCTTCCGCAGTCTCCTATAGGCAGTGGGGGAGAGGCTCCCTCCCAAGGTTGTGGGGAGGCTGGAGAAAGGGAAGCAGCCCTGCTGCTTCTGGTCAGTTTCACTCCCCAACCAATAGCTGTTAGGCTTAACAGCTGATTGGAGCAGGGGTGAAACTGACCAGAAGTGGCCTGTGGCTTCCCTTTCCTTCCCCAGCCTCCCCCCAACCTTGAGAGGGGGCTGCGGGAGAAGAGAAAGAGAGAGAGAAGGCATGCCTTTTCTCCTCTTTTCTCCCCTATCCTCACCCCACATGCTGTAGGGTGATCTAATTAAGTTCCCCACTCCCCTGCCCCAGCACCCCAGACCCTGCCCCACCCGCCAAAAATTTCTGGTTATGGGGCTGAGGGGAAGCCTCACTGAACTCAGTAGGATTTTCTTCTGAGTAAGTATGCATAGGGTTAGGGCCATAAGTGAGAGGCACAGCTGGAGGAGATAGAAATAGTCTTGGCTGTAAGGTTGCCAATTTTTTCACCAAGGGCTGCTCCTGTGTCATTAACCGTCACTTGATCTGCAGGCATTAGTGAGTGGGGGGGGGGGGGGAGAAACAGGTGCATGGATCACCCTGAGCTTTGTTGGAAGAAGAACAGAATAATAATGTAGATAGATAAACTCCTCATCTGCCTGCTACGAGAATCTTCCGCTCCTGATTTCTGTCGATCCACCAGCTGTTAAAGGTTTTGTGGCAGCCGGGATAGGGCGTGTGTCTCTTCTGGTCTGTTGGCGACCCTTCTTGTCCACTCACTCTGTTGTGGCGCCAAGGGGACTGCTGGGAGGGAGATGTGATGTGACACCCCCCCCCCATCAGGATTGTTTAAAAAATTATTTATCACTGCATTTCTAGTCTGTCTCTCTCATAAAGACTCAAGGCACAGATTGCAAAAATTAAAAGCCAGCGATAAATACAGTACAATAAAAGCCATTAACAAGCTTTCAGCAAATCTTTAAAAGCACAACAGTACCCCGCTCATAACAATGTGTGTGTGTGTTAAGTGCTGTCAAGCCGCTTCTGACTTACGGCGACCCTATGAATTAATGACCTCCACTTCCTATTGTTAACAGCCTTGCTCAGGTCTTGCAAACTGAGGGCCCTGGCTTCCTTGATGGACTCCATCCATCTCATGTCGGGTCTTCCTCTTTTCCTGCTGCCTTCGACTTTTCCTAGCATCGTTGTCTTTTCCAGTGACTCTCGTCTTTTCACAAAGTGACCAAAGTACGATAGCCTCAGTTGAGTCATTTTAGCTTCTAGGGTGAGTTCTAGAACCCACTTATTAGTCTTTTTGGCAGTCCAGGGTATCTGTAGAACTCTCCTCCAACACCACAATTCAAATGGATAAACTTAAGAATGTCATCCTAAAATGTTCCGTTTTACACAGTCTGCAGTAAGACTCTGGTGTGAGAGTCTTCCTATTTTTGTCAGGTAGGTTATTCCACCAGGTGAGGTCCCCCGTAGAGCACACTGGGGCATGGGCAGGCACTGGTCTCACTGTTTTGCAGCATAGCACCTTCAGAAGACTCTGCTGAACTGAGTGACGTTTTTGCAGTGGGTGGTAGACAGTGGGGGAGTCCTGTAGGTAAAGTTGGTCCCACCTAACAGTTTCTAGCCCACCACTTGCACCCAACGAAAGACTGCAGGGGGTAGGAACCTGCCTGATGGGTGTCATGCCAATGCTGCAATGCCCCTTCCAGCACAAACCAGATGTTATCGTTATTTCTTTCTTTCTTTAGATTTATGTCCCGCCTTGCCAGCACAGCCGGCTCCAGGCGGCTAACAACAGTTTAAAATAGCAACACACATAATTAGGCATAACACTTCAGCATAAAATCCGCAAGAAGCCCATCCAAATAGCGGCAGACAGTACTTCCAACACAACACAGAGCACAGCAGTCTAACTAGACCTGAGGCCAGGCGGCTACACCAGTCGATGACCCGGGCCAGAGAATTCACTCGGCACTACCAGAGGCCCCTTCTCTCAGTGGCGGCTCCTAATTAAAGGCCTAGTGGAAGAGCTCTGCTTTACAGGCCCTGCGGAATTGCAAAAGGTCCCGCAGGGCCCCGATGTCATCCGGGAGCTCGTCCCACCAGTAAGGAGCCGCCATCATGTCAGCTCAGTGCTCTAGGATTCACCAAAAACTCTATGGTTAAGCCATAGACTTTTTGGCGAATCCTAGAGTGTCACAATGTAATGACCTCCTCCGACCAGCTCAGTGACTTGGGAGTCCTCAGAGGAGGAGCTCAAGGAGCCAAGGTTTGTGGTGAGAGTTCATGTCAGACGTGGTATTGCAGAGTTGGCAAGATGCCAAATTGTCCCCCCCCACTCCCCCCCCCCCCCCGTTGAATGGTGGTGGGGGTTGGCGTTTCAGGGTGGGAGTTTCCCTGCTATGTCAGGAGACCTGGCAACTCTCGTGCCAGACCATGGAGGGCTTCTTAGGTGATAACTATTGCCTCCATTGGACCCAGGAACTAATTGGAAGTCAGTGAAATGACTGCGAAGCTGAAGTGATATTTGTTTTTCCTTTCAATATGTAATATAACTATTGAGGACTCCAACTTAATCTCGCAGACCTGGCACCAGCTTGCTTCATTCAGATTCCCAGACACACAAACGCTCGATGTGCGAAAGGGAACCCGAAAGCATTCCCTGGGGGACCAAAGGGCCACCGGAGGAGGGTGGCTCTGCCCTCCCGGTGAGCTGATACAAACAGTGCTGCTGCTTCCGAAACCATTCCGACAGGGCAGCCTCGTACGCAGGCGAAGCCAGCCTGGGCATTCAAGGGCCTGCTAGCTATTTATCATGCCGATATTATAGACTCAGACGGCAAATGCAAAGGACTATTGATTGGGCTGTCATGGGAGAAGGACGGCACGGGGCAGGCGTCAATAAAAGCCGCTGGATGCCAGGCCCCCATCTTTCCGTAAATCACATCCACAGGAGTCAATCTCCCCCTGCCTGGCTTTAATAGCGAAACCACCTCTTTAATGGCAAATGCCAGCGGTCTCTAAATCACCCGGCGGAGGGCAAGGATGGAGGCGCGTCCACTATTGACAGAAATCGGACATGGAGTGGTGATAACAGGCTGGCCTGGAGACCATCAGTCACCCAGACGGAAAGCAGACCAGTGGCGCAGCTTTACCACGGAGCGCCACAAATGCAAGGGGTATACTCCAATGTGCCCAAATCTCCCGATCTGTCTCTGGGGCTCCCCTCTTATAGGGTGTGCATTCATAAGACCATGGCAGAAACTCATCACGATGCTCTCGAAAACCATCTTTTTGTTATATCCAGGAGCTTGTGCAGCGTAGTGGCTCAGAATGAACTATGACTTGCGTGCTATGACCCTGGTACGAATCTTACCTCTGCCATGAACACTAGCGGGAGATGTGGGAAACTGCACTCTCTCAGCCTCCTGTCTGCATAATATCAGCCTACTTTACAGGGTCGTTTTTAGATCTGCAACCATGTGTGTGGAGCGCTTGCAAGCACACAAGGAACACTGACTGTTATGGCAAGATTCGAGTCCAGTAGCCCCTGGACTCAGATTTTACTCTTCTGCTGCAGATTAACCCCGCTACTCACCTGCAGCTGAGTATTATTATTACAGTTGGGGATAATGTTTTTGTCCCCTTGGATACAGCTGGGCATTAGAAACCACCACAGCTACAGAGATCAGAGCATGCTGGAAAGCAAGGAATTGCGGACAGTGAAATTTCATCCTGGAAGATTCGGATGGTAAATTTTGCTCACTTTCTGCATCTCACTGATTATGGAAGGAGGCAGTGTTACCCGAACTGCCTGTCTCCAGGTTGATGGGGAAATTAGCAAGGGGACCAGGCCGGCAGAATGGGAAGTAACAGGCAAGATCGCACACCAATGTATACCAGGGTCAAATTCAAGAGGAATACTTCTCAAAAGGATCAGGACACCAAATTAAAAAGAAATTGTTTTATTGAAATAAAAATACGTAACACACACAACAAAGCAGTCCAATAACACAGCCAAACAAGGCTATAGAGAAACAGAGGAGCTAGAGACATAAAGGGAGTTTTGAGGCACTGTTTACCAGATCCAGCTGTGCAGAAGTCCAATGCTGGAAGATCGTGAACGCCCAGCGTATCATGAACAAAGGAGGGGCCCCAGACGGTGAGTCTGGGGGCGCTACTCTACTAGGCGCCCAAGAGTGTCACACGGAGCTGTGGCTGGGCAGCCATTTTTATACGTTATAGAAGGTATCCTGAAGGGCCAGGATGATGGGCGTGGACAAAAGAGCCCGGAAGTTTCCCAGTCTGTGATGAATGGGTGTAGAGACACTACAATAGGTGTGATGGCACCTGAACAAGCGTTTCCTTGAATGTTGGTACAGCGTTGATGGCTGAAATGTAACATCTCTAAGTTAATGTTTCTTGGATAACCTGGAGAATCAGGACATGAGTCATAGGAACTGAAAATGTAGATATAAAGAAATGCAAAGGTGACAAAGGAGATTTGGCCATGAGGAGATTTGCACATCGGAGAGAGTCAAAGGGTTTCTCAGAGGAGGAGGATTTCCGTACTGGGAACTGCTGGAATGCTGATACTTAACGGGAGGGGGGGGGGGGGAGATTGCACATAGGACAGATGTGCTGTTTCAGCAGCTTCCAGGGTCCATGTTTTAGGCAAGCTCACATGTTCATGTGCGTCTGTGTGTCCGCTCTTAAAACTGTCCACAGACTCAGGAGCAGTGCTTTTTGAGGGACCCTGGGCTAGTTTAGGGATGAGGGTGCCTGTGACAGGCTGCCCTCTGATGGAGGGTGTACAGGTGGGATTACAGCAGGGTCAGATCAGATTTGCCGGTCCTCCATTTGGGGGGGATGGGGACTTTCCTCACAGTAGCTTTCTTGAGCCTTCTTGGTTGCTGGACTATCTAGGCCTGTCTACTCTGTGCTACTTATATATTGGTTTTGTACCAGTTGACCTGTCATGGCATCCTCCAGAATCCTGGGAATTGTAGTTTGGTGTGAGAGCAAAGAATGCTGTGTATGGAACCCTAAGGCAACTCCTGTCTCCTCCAAACAGCAGTTCTGAAGAGAGACAGAAAAGCTGTCTACCCCACAAATGGTTGCACACACAAAGGGAGCCTTCCCTTCACACCAGAACAAGAGGAATGCTTCTTAGCGGGAAGCACCCTGGTTTGTGGAGCAGATCCTTAGGATCCAACCCTACAAGACCAGTTTGTGTTGTAGACATCCCTTCAGACACCACTTGCTTGGCAAGTACTTTTTCTCCGCTGAAGACAAGGTATAGGGCTGAACTGGAAAGTGATAGAAGGGGAGAGACAAGGGTTCATATTTGAAACACGCTGATGCACTTTTAGGGGCGAAACAGGCATCGTGGGGGAGTGGCATGAATAAATCTCACACATTTTAAAATATCTTAATAGCAACCAATGGGAGACAGCAATTTGGACTGGGACCACAATACACATAGGAGGGCATTCAACCCTTTCTCCTTATACCATTTTCCTAATGCAAACACACAATGTCTTTAAAGCGGTAGAAAAGAGCAAGAGTCCAGTAGCACCTTAAAGACTAACAAAATTTGTGGCAGGGGAGGAGCTTTCTACCAAACTTGAAATTAAGCAAACTCCGGAGCAGGACGGAAGACAGGAGTGCCTGGCGTGATGTGGTCCATGGGGTCCTGAAGAGTCGGACTCGACTGTGCGACTGAACAACAACAACAGGAGCTTTCGTGAGTCACTGCTGACTTCTTCAGTATCTTTAAATCACCATTTGTGGCACATTGGAAAACACAGATAGCAATATAACCTTCCCCCTGCCAGTGATCTAAATGTCAGCTCCAGGGGGAGAGACAGTTTGCATAGGGAAAATGGCATGAAAGGGAAGGGATAATTCTAAGGAAGGGAGATGGGAAAGTCTTCTTTTTTTGTTGGCATACCTTCAGTAAAACTTTTATTGGACCTCCTCTCTGATTATGTGTGTTTGTAGGTCTGTGTGGTTTTATTGTATTGTTAAATATTTATATATACATTATAGGTGTTGTTCTAAATGATTTAATGCCTGGATGTTCACCACCTTATGTGTGTGGAAAGGTGACATATATAGGTTTAAAATAATAAATAAATTCTCTCATGCCATGGTCCACATCTGAAACACCCCCACCCCCCCGCCACCGCCCAAACCAGCTCCTAAGAACATTTGTAAAAATCACAGCAGGTCCATTCACACGGCCAGCTTATCCTGACATCTCTTTTGACCCTCAATCCCTTATTTCAGTTTTATGATTCAACACTTAAGGGTGAATGAGAATTTGAATTTGCCTCCGTGGCAGAGAGTACATAACTTTTCTGCTGGTGATTCTTCACAGCTTATCACTTTGAAGCCAAAAGGTGACGCCATGTGTAAATGTCACAGTGGCAGAGGGACACTAGAGGCTCACAGACAGTGGAATGAGTGGGTGAACTTTTGATCAGGCTGGGACCTCCAGGATGGAAGCTGGCTGTTAAACCACTCGGCTGGTGCTGGAAAAATGTCACCTCCTCCAACTGCTTCCCTGCTGGTTGGTTGTGGCTGTCTCAGAATCAGGGTGGTACTAGAGCTTTCCTGGACAAGTCCAAAGGACTCTCTAGTCCCACATCCTGTTTCCCACAGTGCCCCACAGGATGCCCCTGGAATGCCCCCAAGCAGAGCATGAAGACCAAAAGGCTGTTACTTCTTCCCATCCCCCGCCAACAGCTGGTGCTTGGAAGAACATTTCCTTTGCACATGGAGGTTCCATTCAGCCATCCTAGCTAAACCATACTCTTCAGTTCTTACTTTGGGAACAAAGTGATACCTAGGGTTGCCAGGTCTGACATGGGAGATATCTGGAGATTTGGGGGAGGGGCAGAGTTCAAGGATATAATATCCCCACTCCTCCACTTGCACCTGGCTGGATGACCTTGGGCAAGCCATAGCTCTGGCACAGCTGTTCCCTCAAGGACAGCTTGGGAAAGAGCTCTCTCAGCCCCACCTACCTCACAGGGTGTCTGTTGTGGGGAGAGGAAGGGAAAAGGAGTTTGTAAGCCGCTCTGAGACTCCCTTGGGGAGTGGAGGGTGGGGTATAAATCCAATCTCTTCTTCTTCTCTTCTCTTCTTCTTTTTCATGTTCTGTGATGTCATTTATGATTCAAAGATCAGCTGGTGGCATATCACAATGTCATTTCTGGTTCACATTCTCAAACCCCACTCCTTCCTGTGAGGTCACATCCTCCTTTCAAAATTCAAATTTAAAATCCTCAACTTACATCATTTCCTGCCCACCACCTTACATTATTGGTAGGCTTCCTACTGGGGCAGTTAGCAATGGAGTATCTTGCACGAGGCGGCTAACGGCAGGAGATTACTCACCACTGCCGGGAACATGGCAACCCTAGACTTTAGAGGTCAGCGGGAGAACACCAGCTTCTGATGGGGAAGCCATCTCCCAAATTTGCAGTGTATGAGGACTCCATCTCTTTCTCTCTCTGCTAACTCTCTCCACTGCACACTGCCTTGGTCAGGCCACACCTGGAGTATTGTGTGCGGTTCTGGAGGCCTCACTTCGAAAAGGATGTGGACAGAATCGAGCGGGTGCAGAGGAGAGCGAGGAGGATGATCGGGGGTCTGGAGACTGAGCCCGACGAGGAAAGGGTGAGGGGCTTGGGAATGTTCAGCCTGGAGAAGAGGAGGATGAGGGGGAGACATGATTGCTCTCTTGAAGGATTTGAAGGGCTGTCCCTTAGAGGAGGGCAGGGAGCTGTTCTTGTTGGCAGCAGAGGATAGGAGTCACAATAATGGGTTTAAATTAAGGGTTGGAAGGTACCAGCTGATTCTTAGGAAAAACTACTGTAGGAGTCATGCAACAGTGGAATCAGCAGCCTAGGGAGGTGGTGAGCTCCCCCTCCCTGGCAGTCTTCAAGCAGCGGCTGGACAAACACTTGTCAGGGATGCTCTAGGCTGATCCTGCACTGGGCAGGGGGTGGGAGTAGATGACCTCTATGGCCCCTTCCAACTCTGTGATTCTAGGATTCTATAACTTTGTGGTGGGCAAAGTGTTCTCTGTACCTGCTCAGTGGCACTTCTACCTAGCTTCGAATCACGTGGTTTCACAGCTCAGCCAAGGAACTGAGAATCACTCTTAGAGCACAGGTGAAGCCCTCCCCCCCCCTCCCCACATTACCTCTCTCATATTGTTTGAGGAAGGGGGGGGTCTTCTCTTGCTGCGGAGTCATGAGGGTTTTAACTCCTTGCTAGATCAATTCCTGAGCTCTGCATTTCTGCCTTCCTGGGGGCTCTCGTGTTTCCACCTACCTGCCTTGTAATTGAATTTCACGCCAGGCTGGGCGCCCGCCTCTGACTAACATTTCAGCTGCGAATTTCTTTTCTTTCTTTCTCGTGCAGCACAAGGCCCCGACAGGGGAATTTTCTTTTCTGTTTTGTTCTACCTTCCATCTTCCCAGGCTCGCCGAGAGGCAGCGGCGCAGCGGCGATGGCAATCTGCATGATTAAATAGATTCGTTCACGAAATAGAAGATCAACTAGATGCGCTTTCCCCCTTTAAAATTGGGATTATATGAAAAAAAATGTAATCGCCGCTCTCAAAGAGCTGACGGCGTTGTTCCAAGCCTGTTTCTCTCGTGATTCTGAGATGGCGCGGAAGACGATTTGTCAGAAGAATTAATAGAATACGAGAGTTAGAAAGAACCTAGAGGCCATTTGGGCCTTCCCCACCTCAAATGTGTGCACATGGCCCAGCACGAGAAAGGCGTACAGTGGACATGACCGGAGGACCAGTAGCACAGATGGGAAGACAAGGATTGGAAGGGAGGTATGGTTACCAGGTCCACCCCCCCCCCCGGCCACCAGCGGGGGACAGCGGATGTAGGGTTGCCAGTTCCAGGTTGGGAACCTCCTGGAGATTTGAGGGTGGGACCTGAGGAGGGCAGAGACTTTGGTGGGGTACAATGCCCTGGAGTCCACCCTCCAAAGCATCCATTTTTGTCCAGGGGAACAGATCTCCGTATTGTGGGGATGAGCTGTAATTCTGGAGGACGCCCTCTCTAACTGGCGGCTGGCATCCCTAAAGGGGGGGGCTTAATCACACTGGGTTTTGTGGGGACTGTGGCCCACTGCAGAGAAGAAACAGCAAGGTTTCTGTCCCTGTAGCATGTGGGAAGAAAAGGGAATTTCTGCTGAAGGAACTTCTCTCAACCTCACATGGACAAGACTGCAGAGGGATGTGGCTCCGGGCGAGAGCATCTTCTTTGTACACAGACGGTCCCAGGTTCAATCCCTGGCACCTCATGTTAAAGGATCCAGTAGCAGGGGCTGACCTAGATAGCCCAGGCGAGCCCAATTTTGTCAGATCTTGGAAGCTAAGCAAGGAATTTGGAAGGGAGTATTTGGAATCAGTATAGGGAGGCCATCAAAGAATACCACATCCACAACCCGTTATTCAATTCTCCTGGGGAATCCAGAGTCACATATCGTGTTACCCGATTCTTCTACGAGCTTCCCCCATCCATTTCACATTATTATTACTATTAACACAGTTTATAGTTTCAAAAGCAAAAATCAGCCCTATGCTGCCAAATCATATTCACACACAACTGTCTTAATTTGTAAGATTCACCATAGTAAAAAGAATAAGGCGTCTCCATGACTTCTTTCGGTGTGGGACTCCCGCTATGGGGCAATCACAGGGCCTCACCACTCAATCACATTGTTCCACCACCACGGCTGCCCCTCCCTGTTCCATTTACCACCGTTTTGTATACATGGTGGCTGTCTAGTTATCAAAGCGGTCTGTTCAATAGTCCCCTGACAGTCACTAGTAAAGAGCAATAGAACTCCTTTCTCTGCCTTTGGTGCACTTTGGTGCAGGAGTGCTCATTTTGGGACATTGGACAAACAATTTTTTAAAAGAAAAAAAAGATGGCAAGTCAGCTGCAAAGCCCCCCCCCCCCCCCCCAAAAATCAAGGCCCTCTTCCTGAATTGCTTATTTAGTTTGTGTGTTTATACCCTGGCTTTCTCCCGAAAGGGGACCCCGAAGTGGCTTACATTGTTCTCTCTTGCATTCTGTCCTCGCAACAACTCTGCGAGGTTTTTAGGCTGAGTGCATGTGACCGGCCCCAAGTCACCCAGCAAGCATCTGGGGCAGAGTTGGGAGTCAAACCTGGATCTCCAACACTCTAACCACTGTGCTTCACCGGCTTTTGAGAACTTTTGAGAAGGTGGTTTTATTTGTTTTTTTTAAAATCATGTTTAGTTGGTAAAAGGCTCCATATGCCAAAAGGACCAATTCCTCCTTTGCATCCCCACTACAGTCTCTTGCCCTGACCTGGATAGTAGAGGCTAACCCAGTCTCATCAGACTTCGGAAGGTAAGCAGGGTCAGCCTTGGTTAGTATTTGGATGGGAGACCTCAGACCTCCAAGGAATACCAGGGGCGTGCCGCAGAGGCAGGCAATGGCAAACCATTTCTGAACGTCTCTTGCTTAGAGAACCGTACAGGGTCACCATAAGTCAGCTGTGACTTGATGGCAGGTTCCTCCACCACCACAATCTCTTAGTGCCACTGAGGGACCATTAAAAATTAATAGTCTTAAATGGTACCATCTGTGCAGCTTGTTTTGAGCAACGAGGGCCAAAGAGAGGCATTCTTAGTGCCCCCCCCATTACAGAGTTCCTTCCTGACATAGACTTGATAAAGTCTCGAAAAAGAGTTGGTTTTTACACCCCACTCTTCACAACCCGAAGGAGTCTCAGAGGGCTTTACGATTGCCTTCACGCGCCTTCTCCCCGCAACCAACCGGCATTTTGTGAGGCAGAAAAGAGCAAGAGTCCAGAAGCACCTTAAAGCCTAACAAAATATGTGGCAGGGGAGGAGCTTTCTGCTGCTACAGACAGACTAACACAGCTCCCTGTGAGGCAGGTGGGGATGAGAGAGCTCTGAGAGAACTGTGACTGGCCCAAGGTTGAGTGAGAAATCAAACCCAGTTCTCCAAATTAGACTCCCACCACTCTTAACCACTATACCGCACTGGCTCTCAAGTTTAAGACCAATTTCCCATGAGGCACTGCCCCAGCGTCATTCTTCCCTTTGCCCCGATTGTGTGCTTGAATTTCCCACTATTTGCCCCGCTCCGCATTTTGACCTGCAACTTCGCCCGATTTCCCCCCGCGGCTTCAGTGATCCTGTTTTTTTGAGGATCACTGAAGCCGCGGGGGAATTCGGGCGAAGCTGCGGGGCAAAATGTGATGCGGGACAAATAGTGGGAAATTCAAGCACGCAATCAGGGCAAAGGGAAGAACGACGCTGGGGGAAATCAGTCTAAGGCAAAGCACCTTTCCAAAGTGCTGGAAGACCTACCTCCTGGAGCTCGCTTTTCAGAGCTCAGGGCTAAGGTGGAAAAGCTAGCGGAAATACCAGTGAATTTGACTGTGAAGCCCTCGTCTTCTATTCTTCTGGGATTTGCTTGCTTGGTTGATCTTGTTCATTACCTGCCCTGAGCCTTTGGGATAAGGAAGGCTGTAAAGTCCAAAGCAATGAAGAGGTTTCACTTTCTGTTACCTGTAGCTGGGAAGTGAAATTGACACGTTTCGGAGCCGATCATTCGCACTCCCTGCCACGGAGGTGGATTTGCAAAAGGATTCTGCAGAAATATTTATTCATTTCAAACACACATATCCTGCTCTCTCCATTTCAGAAACTCCCATGGTGGCTTACAAACTGTGTAAATACAAATAGGAAAATATCTCTAAAAGCACTGGCAGCAAGAAAAACAAAACGTTTCTAGGGGGAGCTACAGCATTCTGCAGAGTCAGAACAAGAAAATTATCATCCCAAGAAACTGCCTTCCTCTACTAAGTGAGTCAGACCCTTGTCTGTCATGCTCAGTACGGTCTACTATGACTGGCAGCAGCCTTCCATTATCTCAGTTTTTCCCATCGCCTGCCTCCTGGCCCTTTTAACCGGAAACGCCTGGAACTGAATTTAGGGCTGTCACCCTGAACTCTGGCCCATCTCCTAAAAGCTAACTCTAGAAGAACAAGGCTAAAAAGCTATTTTCTTTTTTTTTAAATTGCATCTAAGGCACACTTTGGTGGATCATTCAGGTGAGCCCTTAAAAAAAAAGGAAGAAAGTTTAAGAGACTGGCTGGAGGAGCTCCAATGGCCTGGTGGTAGGGTTGCCAGCCTCCAGATGGGGGCTGGAGAGCTCCCAGAGTTACAACTGGTCTCCAGACTACAGAGATCCTGGAAGAATAACTGCTTTAAAGGGTGGACCGTATGGTGTAGTGGTTAACAGCGGCAGACTCTAATCTGGGAGGACCGGGTTTGATTCCCCACTCCTCCACATGCAGCCGCGGGTGTGACCTTGGGTCAGTCACAAGTTCTCTCAGAGCTGTTCTCTCAGGAGCAGTTCTCAAAAGAACTCTCTCAGCCCCACCTACCTCGCAGGGTGTCTTGTTGTGGGGAGGGGAAGGAAAAGGAGATTGTAAGCCGCTCTCCTTCAGGTTGTGAAGGGCAGGGTATAAATCCAATCTCTTCTTCATCATCTTATGGGAATGGAACAGGGGTCACGGGGTGTGGGGGAAGATATTTGCATATTTCCTGCATTGTGCAGGGGGGTGGACTAGATCATCCTGGGGGTCCCTTCCATGATTCTGTGAAACCCCTCTCCCCAGGCTGCCCTCCCAAAATCTCCAAGAATTCCCCCACCTGGAATGACCTGGCATCTCAGTCCTGTTGAGGACCAAGTAAGCCGTGGGATCGTATAAAGGCACCCAGATAGGGTTGCCAGCCTCCAGGTAGTGGCTGGAGGTCTCCCGGGATTACAGCTGATCTCCAGGCAACAGAGACCGGTTCACCTGGAGAAAATGGCTGCCTTGGAAGGTGGATGCTATGCCATTATACCCCACTGATGTCTCTCTCTTCCCCAACACCCCCCCCCCCCGAATCTCCAGATATTTCCCAGCCTGGAGCCAGCAAGCCTACACTTAGGCTGGCCCTGTCCAGCTCATGGACTGAAAAGGGAGAATAAGGGAGAGTAAGGGTTAAGCTGGGGGAGGGGGGTTTCCAAAGATATCTTGGTGCCCATGGCAGACAAGCCAAATGACACTCCATCCCCACCTTCACACACACACACACACACACACCCCATCCATAAACCATGGTTGTGAAAATATAACAAATAATCAGTTGTTCACTGTTCTCTGCCATGGGGGGTACCCTCAAACCAGCTGCTTGAGGCAAACTGCCTGTCCCTGATCTAACACTGAGGCTGGCCCAGCGGAGGGAAATGACAACTTGTCGTGTGTTCCCCCCCCACACGGCCCAGCGGGGTCATGGGGCAATGAGGTTCCAGCCTGGCTGACAGCCCCCCCAGGGGATGAGCCGTAGCCCCTCACGCAGGGTTACTGTGGAAGTTGATTTATAGCAGGCAGCTCTTGTGGTGTTTGCACGAGCGATTCGTCTTTATTATCAGGGGCATCGGTGTGTCAGCTGCAGATTTGCATTTTGATTGCGTTTCCCTGGAGGAGGGTGCCGAGCCTCTGGCTGGCGGCTGCACTGAAGCAAAGAGGAGGCCAGAGATGAGAGAAATCTCCTCTCAAAAGGGCCGGTTTTTGTCTTTCAGCCAGCTGCTGTTCCCTGCCATTCCACCAGGGGGTACTGGTGCCCCATCGAACAGGCTGGCTGAAGTGTCCCTTGTTAGCCATAACCTCTGCCCCACTCCACAGCCGTCTGCATCCTGGATCCCAAAACAAAACCTGCCTTTTTTTTTTAGGATCGACCAGAACAGCACAATACAGTGTGTAAGCTTTGGTGTTCTCTTAGAGCAGGGATCTCCAACATGGTGCCCACAGGGGCCTGCCAACACCTGTCTTGGCTCCTGCCAAGTGTTTGTAGAAAGTGGGTGGGGCTTTTGCCCAGCAAGGCTTCTGACTGGCCATTGCAGATTTGATTGGCTATGCAGATTTTTTTTTTAATGTTCCTTTGGCAGCAGTTGCCTCCACAGCTCAAAGAGTTTCTCTGTGCAACTGAAGGTAACGTAATGTAGTGGTTAAGAGCAAGGACTCTAATCTGGAAGAACCGGGTTTGATTCCCCACATCTTCACATGCAGCTGCCATTGTGACTTTGGGCCAGTCACAAGTCCTCTCAGAGCTGTTCTCTCAAGAGCAGTCCTTGAAAGAGCTCTCTCAGCCCCACCTACCTCTCAGGGTCTGTTGTGGGGAGGGGAAGGGAAAGGAGATTGTAAGCCGCTCTGAGACTCCAAGGGAAGGGTGGGGTATAAATCCAATCTCCTCCTCCTCCTCCTCCTCCTCCTCTTCTTCTCCTTCTTTGCTTCGGCAGCCATTTTGTGGTTGGCTGCACCTCCTGTAGCAGCCATTTTGTGGTAGCCATTTTGTGGCTGCACATGCCATGCTATGTCAGCATTCCAAAGGTGCCCACAGGCTCAAAAAAGTTGGGATCCTAAAGGATGTGGCTAAAGAGGTCTTCCTAGCATAGCCTGAAAGAGGTCTCTTCATTTTTAACATCTAGCTTGATGAAAAGTCCTGCAGAACTCGAAAGCTTGCAAACTGTGTTGTGTCATTCTGATTGGTCCGAATAAAAAAAGTATTGTGGCTTTCGTGTTCGGATTTCACTTTGGACCAAAACAGCTCTCTCCACTTTCAGTGTTTCAGATCCGTTTCTCGTGCAACGTCGGGTTCTCGGTTTGCTGTGCCCGCTTCCGCTCTGTTTTATTTGGAGCTCAGCATAACTTAGCATTGCCTTTTCGGGCAATTAACACTGCTTTAGTAAGAGAGAACTGCTACGTCGTATTGTGTCTGCGCCATTGTGGGGGGTATACATTATGCGTCTGTCCCCAGCATATGGAGCCATTTGTATTGAGTCTGACCCGTTGGCCCATCTGGCTCTGTGCTGACTGCTTTAAGAGGCAGCCGATCTCCAGGTTTCAGGCAGCCAGAGGTCTTTGGAATGCTGGGGGTCTTCTGCAAACAGTGCATGAGCTTTTCCCTGAAGCTACGGCCCCTCCTGAGTAAGGAGGAAACATGGGGGGAAGAGAGTGTAGCTCAAGAACACCCCCCCCCCCAGGGGCACTGAATAACTCCGGCAAGGCTCCCCATTGACTGGGATCAAAATTACAGAGACTCCAGATTGCCCCAGCAGCCGGAAGGGGCCTTCCTCTGGGGAACTGGGGGAGAACGGGGCGAGAGGGAAGCCAGTGAGCTGCCTGCAGGCACAAAAAGAAAGCCAAGCCCTCCCTGGGGGTCAGTGAGTCACTGCCAGATGTTAGGAGGCTGCCAAAAGACTGAAGAATGGGGTTTTTTTAAAATTCAGAGTAGCCAAAGCAGGACTCCTGAGTCCTTTCCCCAGATTGGGAGGAGGGTGGTATTGGTATCTTCACCCTCTGTTTTCTAAAAAACCATTTCTGGATCGATTTGACTGTGACAACTAGATGGCCATCTGACAGCCATGCTGATCCTGTGAACTGAGGCAGATTGTGAGAGGGCGGGCGGGAAGGGTTGCCTCAGTGCTGAGTTCTCGTGGCCCTTTCTGACACGCCCAGGGGAATGCTGATCACCGCTCTGGGGTCAGGAAGCAGTTTTTCTCCAGGCCAGTTTGGCTGGAGATCCTGGAGTTTTTTTGTCATCTTCTAGGCGTGGAACAGCGGTCACTGGGGGTGTGGGGGGGGGGAGGTGACTGTGGGCCTTTTCTCACTAGCTTTCCCCCGCGGTTTACACCGAAGCTAGCACCGGAGCTTCTGGTCAGTTTCCCACCATTTGCTCCGTGCTCACAATTTCCTCCAGAGTATCACTGCACTGCTCCGGAGCTTCCCTGGAGCAAGAAAATCCTGTTCCTAGCGGTGTTTCCTGTTTACTCCGGTGGAGAAGCCTAGATGAGAACACACCCACTCGCCCGCCCTCCATCTGGCCCGCTCCGCGGTGGGCGTTTCTTGATTTTTTTTTTTTAAACGAGCCCTCCTAACGTTATATCGAAATAAGGAGTCAGGGAGGCAAGATCCCACCACAGGGACCGCATTGGCAAGGTGGATTTGCCGTTTCTTGGTAGCAGGAGCCGGGCGCCATTGGCCCGAGAGCTCTCTGTGCTTGCTCCCAGGTAACTGCTGCCCTTTGTTTGGGCTTCCCCGGCAACAGCCCCTGTAGAGCTGGCGGTGGGTGCTTTCCTCTAGAAACCTGTGGAGAAGCCGCGGCAAGCAAGCGGGCGGGCGGGCTGGGGACGCGAGTCTTCCTTCCCGCTCCCTGTGTGCAGTCCTACGATCCTGAAGCATAACTTCCCCGCCTCTTTTTTTTTTTTTAAGGCCCTTATAACGTTATAACATCATAATGAAATTTTGATGCAGCAAGGGAAGACGGCACAATTGTTGTCTTTTTATAATACACACACGTTCACATCTATTATGGGGGGGGGGGTTAATTTGCCGTTTCTTGGTAGCCTTCCATTGGCCATGTGGGAGCCGGGGGCCTTTGGGCCCCAGCAGCAGCCCCTGCGGAGCAGGCTGGGCGCGCTTCTTTGCAGAAAAGTCACAGAAATGGGTTGAACTGTTTTCTAGGGGCTATAACTATTCCTGCGGAGCGGGGAGACTGGTCTGCGTGTCATACTGCTCCTCCTCAGCCGCCGCCACCACCACCACCATTTATGTAGTTTTTTTTTTACACGGACCAGCTGAAGCCATGTTGCCCATCCTCCATTTTGTTGCCTTGATCGGGTTAAGCACACGACATTTCAGTTCACATCGGAGAATCCACCCATGGGGGGGGGGGGTCCTCCAGTGACATTGGAAGTCCGTGTAGCCCGCCAATCGTTTTGCACCAACCCAGACCGGCGGGAAAATTTGAATACTGAGGAGGGACTTGATGAATTCTGGGAAGAGGAAGGTGGGTGATGCACTGTCGTCATTCCACTATGACGTTATAACGTTACCACGCATGTGTTTAAAAAAAAAAAAGGAAAAGTGGGGAATGAGGGAGGAGCAGGGGGAGGGAAGGGGAGGGAAGGGGAGGGGAAATGGACGGGGCAGCAGCAGAAAGCCTCGCAGCAACCACTACTGTGAACAGAAAACTGCGGGGGGGAAAGAGGAGCTGATTGCTGTAGTGGAAAATTGGAGACGGTTGCTCAGGAAGAGTCTCACAGGGGGAAATGAGGAGGAAATGAGAGGCTAATGGCATGTGCGAAAACGCCCTGTGAGTTTTCTGCATTGTGCAGGGGGTTTGACTAGATGACCCTGGTGGTCCCTTCCAACTCTGTGATTCTATGATTCTACAATTCTAAGTCACAACTGACTCACAGCAACCCCAGCAAGGGGCTTTCAGGGCAGATGAGCAGGACTTGGTGATCTGCCGTGGCCTTCCTTCCTCTGCAGACTCTTCCTTGGTGGTCTCTCATCCAAGCGCTGACTCCACTGAGCTTCTGAGATCAGATGAGATCGGGCCACCTTCCCTCTGGTATAACTTGGGGAGGGGGGTAAATAATTAGTTTTGGACAGGGGTCCTTTCGTAAAAAAAGAGGTGCAGGAGCTCATTAGCATAACTTATTTGCATATGCCACACCCCCTGATGTCACCGGAAGTGATGACGTCATCGGCAGTGTGTCAGAAGGCAAGAAGGGACGGAGGGAGGGGAAAGGAAGGAAAGGAACAGGAAGGAAGGTAGGTAGGTGGGAGAGAGAGAGAGAAGAAAGGAAGGAAGGGGGGAAGGAAGGAAGAAAGAAAGGAACAGTAAGGTAGGTAGGTAGGTGGGGGGGAGAGAGAGAGAAGGAAGGAAGGAAGGAAGGAAGGGAGAGGGGAAGGAACAGGAAGGTAGGTAGGTAGGTGGGGGGAGAGAGAGAGAAGGAAGGAAGGAAGGGGGAAAGGAAGGAACAGGAAGGTAAGTAGGTGGGGGGGAGAGAGAGAAGAAAGGAAGGAAGGGAAAGGGGAAGGAAGGGGGAAAGGAAGGAACAGGAAGGTAGGTAGGTAAGTGGGGGGAGAGAGAAAGAGAGAAGGAAGGAAGGAAGGAAGGAAGGGGCGCTTCCCCCACTGGGGCCAGCGTTTCCCTCCCTCCTCCCTCTTGCTTGGGCCCCAGGGGTTTCATGCCTCTGGGGCCTGGCTTCTCCCTCCCTTGCGCCCCCCTCGGGCCCGGGAGTGTGAGCGGGGGGGGGAGGGAAGGAGGGGACTTCTCCCAGGGCCGGCGGCGCTTGCCGCGGCCCCGGGAGCGTGAGTGGGGGGGGAGGGAAACGGCCCCTGTGCCTCCCCGGCCACCCGTGGCGCTCCTGCTGGCCCCTGCTGGGCCGGACTTCGCGGGGGGAGGGGAGACCCCGGCAGCTTCTGCGCCCAAGGACTCGGGAGGGGCGGCCGGCTCCTCCTCCTCCTCCTGGAGCCCTGCTCCTGCTGCTGCGACCCGGACGCCGAGCCTTGCGCGGGAGGGGAGGTGCGGAGGGCCGGGTTCTCCCTTCCCCCCCCAGCCAGCCATGGGCCGCCGCCACCACCGCAGGAGGGCCTTCCCTTCCCTTCCCCTTCCCTCCCCTGGAGGAGGGCTCTGTGTGGGGGTCGGGCCAGGCCGGCCTTGCTCCGTCGGGAAGGGAGGGAGGGGAGGAGCGGGCGAGACTCACCGAGTGGCAGGCCCTTGTTCAGCAGGTGGGAGCTGCCCATCGAGAAGGCGGCACGCGTGGCAGGCACAGCTTCTCCGGTGGCGGCAGCGTGGTCCCGGGCGCAGTCCAGCGCATGCGGCGGCCCAGGCGGCCCCGTCGCTCCTTCCCCCCCGCCCCCCCGAGGCAGCCCCAGACGCGCCGCACCCGCCAGCCCCCGCCTGCCAGGGAGAGGCCGGCCCAGCCCAGCTCAGGCGCAGCCAGCCAGCCAGCCAGCCAGCCAGCCAGCGAGGCTGAGCTCCACGTGCCTCCGTCCCCTGGTTGCCGCCCGCCTCCCCTCGCAGAAGCCGCACGGCCGGGCGGATCGGGCCCTGTGTGAAGGGGGGAGAGGGAGGGAGGGAGCGGAGCAGAGCGAGCGGCAGCAGCAGAGCCCCGCCTGGACTGCCCCAAACGCCCTCGCTGACTCCGCCCCCCGCCCTCCTCTCTCCCAGAGCGGCGTTCCGGCGCGCCCCGGCCCCAATGGAGCCCTGGTTTTGGAAAAATTCTGTGCTGCCTGCTCGGAATGAGGCTCCCCCACTCTTATAACTCGGCTATCAAAATGTTGTATAACCCTGCCTTTCTTCCATCGTGGGCCTCAAGAACAGAGAAGATGGGAGGTCTCTCACCCAGGTGCTGACCAAACCCAGAGCTTTAGCAAGGTGTCTTCAAACCCCTCCCCACCCAAGAACTGATCTAGTTAGGGTTCCCAACTTCAAGGTAGGTCCTAGAGTTCTCCCAGGATTACAACCAATGCTCCCTCTAAGCTGTGGAGTCTTGTGAGCAAGACATTCTACTTTGTGAGCTACAGGCATTAAAGTAGTGAGCGAGTGATTTGGCTACTGCATAAATTAGTTTGCTCTGGAGCCATCCTTCCTGAGGTAAGACAAAAACATGTGAGCCAGAGGCTAAAAAACTGTGAGCTAGAGCACACTAATCCAGCTTAGAGGGAACACTGATGATAACTGATCTTCAGATTCCAGAGAGCAAATCCCTTGGAGAAAATGGCAGCTACAGAGGGTGGACTCTTTGGCATCCCATCCTGCTGAGCTCCTGGAATTTTCCAATCCAGAGTGGGCAACAATAGATCTAGTACATGGGAATGTCTTAAATGCCCCAAGGTCAAGGCTGTAGCTGCTGCAGAAGGATGGATTTGGGGGGGGGGGGGGCTCATCCCCCAAAGGATATTTCAGGCCTTCCCCTAGAAGTTCAGTTTTCTTTTACTGTGTTCTGTTTTACAAGTTTCTTACAGTAATAAGGGCAGCCATGTCAGCAGCAGGATTCTGTTCAACCGAAGAGCACTTCCGCTCCCGCCTTCCAGTACTTCGGCCAAAGACAAGTGCTTGGGGGCACTTCCTTCATTTAGTTATTGGGCACTGGACGATTCAGTTTCAATTACATTTTATTTGACCATGAACCCATTGAATAAAAATATATCGGGCTGCGTTGGCGTTTTGATTCCCTCCTAGCGCCGTTGACCTACAGGGCAGGGGGGGGGGGGGAGAGAAAGCCCTCTGTCTGTGCAGTTGAATTATTAGTTGCAAACGTTTGCACGGTTTTACTGGTGGGGGAAAGACGTCACACCCTTTTCATGCTGTGACCACTTCTGTACAGTCCCTGGCCCATGGCTGTGTTGTTTGGGGGACCCCTTGTTAAAAACGTGCACGTTTTGAGTTGCTGACACTGGCATTCTTTAGGCTTAATTGCTCTCTGGAAGCACACAGCACAATCCTTGGCAGGCTTACTCCGAGATCAGAGCCACTCATTCCAGTGGTTTTTTTCACTGGTAAGTTTATCGGCACTGGCCTGGGTGACCCAGGCTAGCCCGATGTCAGCATGGAAGCTAAGTAGGGTCGGCCCTGGTCAGTACTTGGAGGGGAGACCACTGAGGACATCTTGGGTTGCTATGCGGAGGATGGCAATGGCAAACCACCTCTGAACGTTCTCGTGCCTTGAAAACCTCAGCAGGTTGATATAAGTCAACCTCCAGCCCAGTGTTAGGTTGCCAGCCTCCAGGTGGGGCCTGGAAATCTCCCACTTTTACAACTGATCTCCAGCTGAGAGAGATCAGCTCCCCTGGAGGAAATGGCTGCTTTGAAAGGTGGACTCTGTGGCATTGTACCATGCTAGGGCTGCCAACCCCCAGGTGGGGCCTGGGGATCTCCCGCTTTTATAACTGATCTCCAGCTGACAGAAATCAGTTCCCCTGGAGAAAATGGCTGCTTTGAAGGGTGGACTCTATGGCATTGTACCATGCTGAGGCCCCTCCCCTACCCAAGCCCCGCCCTCTCCTGGCTCCACCCCAAAGTCTCCAGGTATTTTCCAACCCAGACTTGGCAGCCCTATACCATGCCGAGGTCCCTCCACTCCCCAAACCCCGCCCTCTCCTGGATCCACCCCCAAAGTCTCCAGGTATTTCCCAACCCAGACCTGGTAACCCTAGTCCAGTGTCCCTTTTCCTTTGAGGAGGTGTCTGTGTATTTCACTGAGGCAGAATGGGGCCTGCTGGATCCGGGACAAAGAGCTCTGTATAAAAAAGTCATGCTGGAGAATCATGGGAATGGAGCCTTTCTGGGTAAGGATCTTTCACAGGTGCCAAAGGTGCGAATTGGTGCTATTGTGATGAGGCACAAATCAAAATATTGAATAGCAGTACAGCGTTTTGAGGCCTCTTCTGCTCTGTGGAACAAGCTTCCTCGGGAGGTGGTGGGTTGTCCTTCTTTGGAGGTTTTTCAGCAGAGGCTAGATGGCCATCTGAGAGCAAATGCTGATCCTGTGAACTGAGGCAGGTCACGAGAGGGAAGGCAGGAAGGGCTGCATCAGTGCTTAGTTCTTGTAGCCCTTTCTTATACACCCAGGGAAATGCAGATCGGTCAGGAAGCAATATTTCTCCAGGCCAATTTGGCCAGTGATTCTGGAGGGGTTTTTTGTGTTTTTTTGCCATCTTCTAGGCATGGAGCAGGGGTCACTGGGGGGGGGGGGGCAGGTATTTGGGAATTTCCTGCATTGTGCAGTCGGTTGGACTAGATTACCCTGGAGGTCCCTTCCAACTCTATGGTTCTACGATTCTACAATTCTAAGTCAACTGTGACTTGAGGGCACTTTCTACCACCATCAGGTCTGCTTAGGGTTTCAGCTTCAGGGTCTTGGAAGGGCGGTTAGCTTCATCTTGTTTCCACTGTGCATGTGTATCAGCGCATGAGCTTGAATATCAAAGTGTCTGCAGCATGCAACCCGCTTCAATTAACAACTGCTGAGGTCTGGGTCAGAGGGCTGGTGACGCATTGGGAGGCAATGATATTGAGAGCCAGCGTGGTACAAATGCTAGGCTAGGATCTGAGAGACCTGAGTTCAAATCACCCCTGTGCCATGCAACCTTGCTGGGTGACCTTGGGCCAGTCACTCTCTCTCAGCCTGGCTTACCTTACAAGGTGGTTGTTGCCAGGGCTTTTATTGTAGGAAAAGCCCAGCAGAAACTCATTAGCATATTAGGCCACACCCCTGACAGCTCAGCTCACTCCCAGGATCGGCTTCCTCAGGTGCCCGGCGGCTTGCGGGGTGCATGGGGAACCCGAGGGAAGGAAGGCAGTTTCTGCATCGGCTTCCCCAGGCGCCCCGCAGCTGTGGGGTGCCTGGGGAACCCGAGGAGGGGAGGCAGTTTAAACTGCCTTCCCTCCTTGGATGGACTTGGCTTTCCCAGTGCCCTGTGGCTTGCGAGGCGCCTGGGAAACCCGAGGGGAGGGGGGAGACTGTAGGTGTGGCCAACTCAGAAGCCAGCCGGAACTCCATTCCTGTGCGTCCCTGCCCAAAAATAGCCCTGGTTGTTGCAAGGACAAAGTGGCGGAGAGGAGAATTATAGTTTTGGGTCTCCAATGGGGGACCCAATGAAGTAAATCAGTAGCTTTCTATTACACCTTTACCCAAACGAACAGACACCCATTTGACTTTTACATCATAGAATCCCAGAGTTGGAAGAGGCCGTACGGGCCATCCAGTCCAACCCCCTGCTCATTGCAGCATCAGCCCAGAGCATCCCTGACAAGTGTCTGTCCAGCCGCTGCTTCAAAACTGCCAGGGAGGGGGAGCTCACCACCTCCCTAGGCCGCCGATTCCACTGTTGCACCACTCTTCCTGTAGTTTTTCCTAAGAACCAGCTGGTGCCTTCCAACCTCTACTTGCAATTTCTTGCTTTCGAACTGCTAGGTTGGCAGGAGCTGGGGCCAGAGACGGGAGCTCACTCTGTCACAAGGCACTAGGATCTTGAACTGCCGAGCTGCTGACCTAATGCCATGTGGCATCAGAAATATATATAGGACATAATTTGCCACTTTCCAATATATAGGACAGATGGACTCACATTCTAGCTGTATCTGAAGAAGTGAGCAGTGACTTAGTCTTTAAGGTGCTGCTGGACTCTTGCTTTTTGCGACTGCTACAGACAGACTAACACGGTTACCCATCTTGACAAACTCACTAATTAGCCTTGCCGTTGGGCAAGCCTCCCCCCCCCCCCTCTCTCTCTCTCTCTGTGGCTCATCCCTCCCATCTGCACTGTCGGGTTAACAACAGGGGCCTGGTTGTTGTATGGCTTACAATGAAGCAGTGTTATTACTAGTAAATGTTTGGAATCGTTATGAATCAGGGTAGCAAGGGACCGAAGGAGGTTCTAGCTGTGATTGGGGGGGGGTGGGATCTTTGTTTTGTTGCTGTTCTGCCAAAATCCAGGGCTGAGGGCAGGTACCAGCAATGGATTGCTGAAGCTTTGGCCACATTCAAATTGACGTGATGTGCACCCAGTGGCCAACAGAGTGACCAACACAGAGACATAAGCCCAGGCGCTTTCAGCTTCCATGTGCGGCGATTGCTGGCTCAACAGCGCTCCCTGCTGCCTAACATGGACTGTTTCCGACTATGCAGGGGGAGTCAAATGATGTTTACTCATAAGTAAGCACCGCTGCTCTCTATTGAAAAACACACGGAAGGGAAACGGAAACACGTTTGGCAAGCCAGGAATCCCAGCCCCTGTGTCTTAGGACTCCCCTTATCCCTTTCCTCATTTTCACACCACCTACAAAGCCACGTTGTCTTCCTGTGTGCGGGAGCCCCGACCCCTGTCGGAGAAACTCAAGCTTTTAAACGTTCAAGCTCTCATCAGTGTTTTTTGATGGATTCATGAATAAGACGCGAATAAGGAATGAATAAGGAACTGGGGATAAGGAACCAACTTCAGCCTCCTATACTTTTGGGAGGAGCTGTGGTTCGATGGCAGAGCATCTGTTTGGCATGCAGAAGGTCCCAAGTTCAATCCCCAGCATCTTCAGTAAAAAAAAAAAGAAAGACCAGGAAGCAGGTGGTGTGAAAGACCTCCACCTGAGACCCCAAAGAGTCTGAGTAGCCAATACTGCCCTTGATGGACCGATGGTCTGATTCAGGATAAGACAGCTTCATGCATTCATGCCCATAACCCTGGGTTCGATACTGTAGTATTTGAACATTTCTTCTTTTTAAAAAAAATTAGGGCTCTGTTAAAATTCCTGGCTTCATTTTGCCTCTCTGTTTGAAGGGCAATTCATTTCCTATTTCCAAGGGGACAGTCCCAATTTTCTGGCTCCCTTGCCATGATGGGGGGGCTGAGTGCCTGACTGACATTTTGTGTGAGTGACTAGCTGGTATTGTTCTCCTTCAAGGTTTTTGCACCTTCTGCAGGGTCCCAGGAAGTTAAAGTCAAATATGTATGTTGTAGGGTTGCCATCTGCTGGCTGAGAAATACTTGGCGATTGGGGGGGGTGGAGCCTGTAGTGGGCGGGGTTTGGAGAGGGGAAGGACCTCCACAGGATATAATGCTATAGAGTCCACTCTCCAAGGTAGCCGTTTTCTCCAGGTGAACAAATGCCTGTCATCTGGAGATCATTTGTAATCCCAGGAGATCTCCAGGCCTCACCTGGAGGTTGGCAACCCTTTGAATGTGTAGGGGTGGATGTGTCTTGTGTCTAGAGCGCATGCACACTGATGCACACACATGAACACTAAGGTGCCATGCAGTTTATTGGGACAGGCTCAGTAAATTATATGCTTGGCATGCAGAAGGTCCCAAGTTCAATCCCCAGCATCTCCATTCAAAAGGAACAGGTAGCAGGTGAGGTAAAAGACCTCCAGCCTGAGACCCTGGAAAGCCACTGCCAGCCTGAGTAGGCAATACTGACCTTGCTAGACCAAGGGTCTGTTTGGTGTAGTTACTTTGGTATGGTGGTTAACAGCGGTGGACTCTAATCTGGAGAACCTGGTTCGATACCCCATTCCTCCACATGCAGCCAGCGGGGTGACCTTGGGTCAGTCACAAGTTCTCTCAGAGCTGTTCTCTCAAGAGCCGTTCTCTCAGAGCTCTCTCAGCCCCACCTTTCTCACAGGGTGTCTGTTGTGGGGAGAGGAAGGGAAGGAGATTGTAAGCCACTCTGAGTGAAGGGCAGGCTATATAAATCCAACCGTTCATCTCCTCCTCCTCCTCCTCCTTCTATATGAGGCAGCTTCGTGAGTTCAATTCCCACCCTGCCATTTCAAACACACTGCAGCTGACCTGCACCATTGATAATGCAGTGCAGGATAATTAAGTTTTCCCCCTTTATGTCTTTAACCAAAGAGCCAGCGTTTGCTTGGCTTTTAAATGGGTGGACACAAGGGTATTGCAGAAATGAGTACAATGCGCAAGAAGAAAGGGGACTGTCGCAAGTAAGCAATACGAGGTCCCTGACATGAATCATTCCCGGGATATACTCTTGCAGAAGTGTATAACCTCACTCGCTAATAAAACAGGAACATTAAAAAATATATTGCTACTTGATCAGTGCATTGCTAAATGTATGTTTAATACAAAAAAAGGAACAAAAAACCCACTACGTTACACAAAAGCACTATTTTAAGTCTGAATTACATAGCTTGCAAAAGTACCTCGCAGCCCTGGTATAGCTGGAGGTCAGTCTATAAATTTAAAACAAATAAATCCAATAAGTAATCATTGTGTAATATTTATTAAAGTGCCCAAGGGCTAGCACAAGTAATCTTTGCTCTGCTCTCTTGGTAAGGAGTCGGCTTACATGGAACGCCGGTGTTAGAAAATGAGCACAGGAGCTCTTTGCAAAGAGCTCGGGTTGCGTCGAGCTGCTGAGTTCTTGCGCGCTCCTCTTGCTGCAGTCGTGCATGGGTGTGGGTGTGTTGTGGACGCAGTCCATTCCACTTCTAGGCTGTGACTCCTGTCTCTCCTTTCAGACGTCATTCACACCGTAGGCCCCATCGCTCAAGGGGAACCCAGCGCTGCCCAAGAAGTTGAACTCAGCAGCTGTTACAAGAACAGCCTGAAGCTTGCAGTGGAGAACAAGCTACGGACAGTGGTAAGCCGGCCAGGATGAAGTTTCAGGTACTTGATTATTAGGATTGCCAACTGCCAGGTGGTGGCTGGAGACCTCCTGGGATTACAACTGCTCTCCAGGCAACAGAGATCAGTTCACCTGGAGCAAGCATGGACAGCTTCAAGAGGGAACTGGATAAACATCTGGAGCAGAGGTCCATCAGTGGCTATTAGCCACAAGGTATAGATAGGATCCCTCGATCTGGGGAAAGTGATGCTCTGTGTTCTTGGTGCTTGGGAGAGTGGGGGCAACAGTGTCTAGTGTCCTAGCCCCACTGATAGACCTCCTGGTGGCACCTGGTATTTTTGGCCAGCATATGACAGTGTTGGACTGGATGGGCCATTGGCCTGATGCAGCACTGGCTTCTCGTATGTTCTTAGCAAACGGCTGCTTTGGAAGGTGGATGCTGTGGCATTATACCCCATTGAAGTCCCTCCCCTCCCCAGACCTTGGCCTCCTCAGGCTCTAACCCCTGAACCTCCAGGTATTTCCCAACCTGGAGCTGGCAACTCTATAATGATGATGGGAATGGGGATCAACAAGAGCAAGTGTTCAGGCCAGAGTCTTGCCAAGTCAGGAATGTATGGCTAGAGAAAGAAAGAGGCTATCGCTTTGTAGGGTTCCCAGCCTCCAGATGGGACCTGAAGATCTCCTGGAATTACAACTGATATCCAATCAACAGATCAGTTCCCCTGGAGGAAATGGCTGCTTTGGAGGGTGGACTCTATGGCACTGGACCCCACGGAGGTCCCCACCCTCCCCAAACCCCACCCTCCCCTGGCCATACCCACAAATCTTCATGAATTTTCTAACTCAGAGCTGGGAACCCTAATGGCTTAGTTATGAGCTTCTGTGGGCTTCTGGCTAGCCAAGTGCCAAAAACAGGAGGGGGAGGGTTGCATGGACCTTTGGTCTGATTCAACAGGACTCTTCTGAATGGTGGTGGTGGAAAGTTCCATCAAATCACAGCTGACTTACGGCAGCCTTGTAGGGCAGTGGTGGCGAACCTATGGCACGCGTGCCAGAGGGGGCATTCAGAGCCCTCTCTGTGGGCGCGCACTCAGTTTGGGCACTCGATCTCTAAAAGGTTCACCATCACTGTTGTAGGGTTTTCAAGGCAAGAAACATACAGAGGTGGTTTGTCCTTGCCTGCCTCTGCATCGTGACCCTGGACTTCCTTGGTGGTCTCCTATCCAAACACTAACCGGGGCTGACTAACCAAACACTAACCAAGAGCTGACAAGGTCAGGGCCTTCTGTGTAGGTCCTATTTTTTAAAACATAATAATAAAAGGGGAATATTCTCCTCTGTGTAGCTAACGCTTCCCCCCTTCCACAAGAATCATTACTCTCCAGTGATGTATGATTTCTCTTTCACACCAGCATTTGGACATGAATCTTGTTGACCTGGAAAATGTGTTGTGTGGATTTCTCAGGGAGAGATTCGTAAACAGAAATTAGATCCCTGCTGCTTGCAATTCCTTGCTCTTTTCTAAAAAAAAAAATAAAACAAAGAAATCTTGTTCCACTGTAAACCCACACACACACACACACACACACTCCTGCACGGGAAGGCCACAGCACTGGAACAGCTTTTTGGTGGAATTAACGCAGCTTCCCAAGAATCACAGTGTTTCTTTCTAAAGCAAGTTTTTGTTCCTTGTGCCTGCTGAATTGTATGTGTGGGCAGTAGGGCTGCCAGCCCTGGGGTGGGAAATACTTGGAGATTTTGGGGGTGGATCATACACACAGAGAAAGAGGAGGAGTTGGAAGGGGCCACACAGACCATCTAGTCCAACTCCCTGCTCAGTGCAGCATCAGCCTGGAGCATCCCGGACAAGTGTCTGTCAAGCCGCTGCTTAAAGACTGCCAGGGAGGGGGGAGCTCACCACCTCCCTAGGCAGCTTATTCCACTGCTGAACAACTCTGACTGTAAAAATGTTCTTCCTAATATCCAGCAGGTACTTTCCCGCCCTTAATTTAAACCCATTCTTGTGAGTCCTCTCCTCCGCTGCCAACAAGAACAGCTCCCTGCCCTCCTCTGACAGCCCTTCAGATACTTCAAGAGAGCCGTCCTGTCCCCCCTCATCCTTCCCTTCTCCAGACTGCACCTTTCCAAGCCCCTCATCCTTTTCTCACAGGGCTTCTTGGTCTCCAGGCCCCGGATCATCCTCGCCGCTCTCCTCTGCACCCGCTCCATTCTGTCCACATCCTTTCTGAAGGGAGGCCTCCAGAACTGCACACAATATTCCAGGTGTGGCCTGACCAATGCAGTGTACAGTGGGACGATGACATCTTGTGATTTGGATGTTGTGCCTCTCTTGATACCTCCCCTGGCCTGGGGAGGGCAGAGTTTGGGGAGAAAGAGACCTCAACAGGGTATAATGCCATGGAGTCCACCCCTCCAAAGCAGCCATTTTCTCCAGGGGAGCTGATCTCTGTCGGCTGGAGATCAACTGTAATAGCAGGGGATCTCCAGGTGCCACCTGCAGGTTGGTAATGCCAGTGGGCACTGCCCGGTGCAATTGCAGAAGGCAGGAGTGGGACTAAATGCGATTACCCACAGTTGGATCAGGGGGTGGGGCTTCGCACCCCTTGAGTCGCCCCACAACCGGCAGAACCAAAATGCAATTAGAATATATTGAGGCCCCTCGATTTAAGCTTCTGTTGGTACGGAATGAATCTCCAACTTCTGCACAGGACAGGCAGTTCTGATATAGCCGTAGCTGAAATGGGAAGGGATGCAGTTTGGGATGAGGGATCGGTTAGAGTGTCGGGGTAGGATCTGGGAGGCGGAGCCAGGTTCGAATCCCCCCTCTGCCATGGAAGTTTGCTGGGTGACTTCGGGCCAGCCACGCCCTCTAAAGCTAGCCTACCTCACAGTGTTGTTGTGAGGATAAAATGGAGGAGAGGAGAATGATGTTGAGCCACTTTGGGTTCCTGTCTGGGAGAGAGGTAGGATACAAATGAAGTGAATGGATAATAAATAATCTTCTGTAAACAGTAAAAGCTTGGGGGGGGGGGGTGGAGGGGCTTTGTAAAGTTGCCAGCTGACTGGCAAAAAGCTGACCTAGCTTGCTCTTGTGCCTTTAAACCAGCTCTTATGCACAGAAATCAGGAAAGGAAATCTCTCACAGCCTAGCCAGAAACACGATTGCTTGCTAATATCTGCCTCCCTTTTTTTGCAGCCAACTTATGGTGACCCCCCGCAGGGGGTGTTCAAGGCAAGAGACATTCCAAGGTGTTTTTTCATTGCCTGCCTCTGCATTGCAACCCTGGGCTTCTTTGGAGGTCTCCCATCCAAACAGTAACCAGGGCTGACTCTGCAGAGCTTCTGAGATCTGAGCAGATAGGACTATTCCAGACCGTCCAGACCAGGGCAATATCTACCCAGCAAGTTTGCTGTTAAAGACACCGGTAGGGCAGCTTGGTTGAAGAGTAGGCAGGCCTGGCCTTGGATTGCAGCTTGCATGGTGGGGGTGGGGAGAGGTGACAGGGAAGTTTATAACGTTATGAAGTGTGGGGGAGAGGAATTCTGTCTTCTCTCATCGAACTCTAGAAAAAGGGCTTATCCTAAAAAAAAAAACAGTTGGCAGCAGAGCTTTGCTAGTTAAGGGAAAGTTGTCATCCTGTTTCACACCTCTAGGCTTAGCAGTGGTTGACTGAATCCACAGGGGCCCGGGCAGCTTTTAGAAAGGGAGTTCAGCACTGCATCTTGAAACCCGACCTTGGTTTATAAAAGCCAACTGGAGTGTGATTTCCATTTCAACTAGAGGATTTTATATCCTCTGTTTTCCTGCTTTTATATCCTCTGTTTTCCTGATTGTTCAGATTTTGCTGATGTATAATTTTATGGCAAATTCCTGTCTGTGATTTCAAAGGCTGGTGCTTGGAGCAGTCGAGCAAATCCTCTGCCTTGCTGGGTCGTGTGCCAGCTGCTGCAGCGTCTATCCAGTGCCCAACCTCACAGGGTTATTACTATTATCATCACATGGCATTGTGTCTAGTATATCCAGGAGATCTTAAGATTGTCTGGCAACCAGAAGTTCTAGCTCTTTTAGCATTATGCAGCACTAGGTGGTGAGCTGGACTTGTTTTTAAGGGAAGAGACATTTCAGAGGTGGTTTGCCATTGCCTGCCTGTGTGTCATGCCCCTGGTATTTCTTGGAGGTTGCCCTTCCAAATACTAGCCAAGGCTGACCCTGCTTAGCATCTGAGATCTGATGACATCGGGCAAGCCTGGGCTACCCAGGTCAGGGTACCTCACAAGAGATGAGCAACAAGAGAGGGCTGCTAAAGAGCTGCCTTGAACCACAAGGAAAGGCAGGGTGTAAATGTTGTAATTGACAAATGAAATAGATCCTGCTCCTGGCCGGCTTGGGAGCTTCAAGGGGGGGTATGAAGTTGACCGCCAATGGAGGGGGAATACTGGGCTAGATGGACTCAATCATGCAGTTTTGGGATGGGGGGGATTGCAGCCCAGCTACAGACTTGATCTTGATGGGTATGGTGCTTCACAAAGTGCGAGATGGCAGGCCTCTGCCCCACGGAGCTACCAATCTGCACTTTAAAGGCAAAGAAAGTGGGGATAAGCCAGGAAGATGATGCATTTGTTTCAGGGGCACCATCTTTGGTTTAGACCTGGTTGACCCACCCTGGAGAATGTAGGGTTGCCAGCTTCCAGGTGGTGGCTGGAGAGCTCCTAGGATTACAACTGCTCTCCAGGCGACAGAGATCAGTTCACCTGTAGAAAATGGCTGCTCTGTAGCATTCTACCCCATCAAAGTCCCTCCCCTCCCCAAATCCTGCCCCCCTCAGGCTCCACCTTCCAAATCTCCAGGTTTTTCTCAGCCCAGAGCTGGCATCCCCAAGAGGGAGGGAGGAGAATAGATGGCGGCACTTCAGCTTGTGGGTGGAAGATCACATTTCGGAAAGCTCCCCCCTTTTTAAAAAAAAAACAAAACAAAACCCTCTGCAGCTGGAAAGCTAGCATAGCAAGCACAGTATTTGTGGTCTGGCAGGCGGTGGGAACTTTTTCCCCCGCTTGTGCCAATTTGCATGGAGCTTTTTTTAATGCAAAGAAACACTGAAGGCTGGAATCCCCCACCTGCCATCTGAAGCATAGTCTAGCACCTCCGCTGTCTGCCACCTCATTCTCCCCACACCTGTGTGCCAATTGTAGATTCAGCCAGGGATGGGAAATGCAGGGGTTAAAGGCAAAGCTTTGATGGGGAGAGCAGAGGCCCTGCCAAGGGCGGTGGAGCTGGAGAGGCCTGGGCTCTGGGCAGGTCTGCGTCAGGCTGAGAGAGCAGAGAGGCAAGGCCATGGCATGCCTTTTGCAAGGGGGCAAGGACTGCCCAGCCAGGTCCGGATGCAGAAGCAGGCAGGAAGTGTGCAGGGAGAGAGGGGGTCAAGTAGCACATCGGGCATTCAGCTAGGGTTGCCAGCTCTGGGTTGGGAAATTCCAGGAGATTTGGGAGGTGTAACTTGGGGAGGGCAGGGTTTGGGGAGGAGAGGGACCCCTGTGGAGTATCATGCAGTAGATTCCACCTTTCAAAGCAGCCATTTTCTCGGGGCGGGAGGGGGGGGGGGGACTGATCTCTGTGAACCGGAAACCCGTTGTAATTCCAGGGGATCTCCAGACACACCACCTGCCCGACAGACAAACGACTGAGGCGACAGAGCACAGGACAGAGGCACAAGGGCCTAAAAGGAGGACGAGGGAGGATGTAGGAGTCTAAAGGGGCAGCAGAGAGGAAGGGACCCCTTTTGCAGGGCTGTTGAGAAGCCGCAGACACAACACCTGGAATTCACTGCCACAGGAGGTGGTGACGGCTACAAGCAGGGACAGCTTCAAGAGGGGATTGGATAAACATCTGGAGCAGAGGTCCATCAGTGGCTTTTAGCAACGAGGTATAGATAGGAACTCTCGGTCTGGGGCAAGCGATGCCCTGTATTCTTGGTGCTGGGGGGGGGGGGGCAGTGGGAGGGCTTCTAGTGTCCTGGTCCCATTGATGGACCTCCTGAGGGCACCTGGTATTTTGGGCCAGAGTGCTGGACTGGATGGGCCATTGGCCTGATCCAACGTTGGCTTCTCTTATGTTCTTAACCTGGGGAGCCAAGAAGAAGAGGAAGTGGGAAAGGGAAGTTTAGGCAGGCCAAACTTTGCATGAGACAAAACTCTTCATTGTGCACACTTGATTGCCCTGTGCAGAAGACCCACAGCAGGGCCAGTTCTGCGCTTGCCACTGAGGAGAAGGATTTCAGTCCACTGCTCTAAAGGAGGAGCACTCAGCTGATTTGCGAAGATGAAAAACAACACCGGGGGGTGGGGGGGGTGGGACAGGACTTTGTTTTGACCGAGGGGCACAGGAGCATCAAGCCCAAACACCTGTTTAGAAGGCCACCAGAGAGAACCCTGAAATCCCACGTTGCATTTATTTTGGCATTTGTTTATTCGTATTCTGCCTTTCTCCCCACATGGGAATCAAAGCAGCTTAGAATTTAATTCTTCCCTTCTCCATTCTCTCTCAACAATCCTGCGAGGTAGATCAGGCTGAGAGTTTGTGATGGGCCCAAGGTCACCCAGCAAGCTTCCACGGTAAAAATGGGGATTTAAAGCCAGGTCGTCCAGAATCCCAGTCCGCCACTCTATCCACTACACACTGGCTCTCCACATTAACTAAGCCTGTGCTTCTATTGTAGCTGGCCTAGGCATGTGCCTCTGCCCATGCGCGGAGCTCCTTTCCCACTACCACACAGTAAAAAGGCAGTTCATCTTTGTGGTTTCTGTGCAGGCATACATGGGGGACTGCATGATCGCAGGCCAGCCGCGATAAGGAGCTTCCAAGCTTCTCTAAAGAAGCTTCTAGGCTCTGGAGTGCTCCCCCTCCCATCTGTCTCCAGTGGTCCCTTTTCCTGTCCAAAGGGTCACGTGATGGAGGCAGGGCTAGCACTCCTCCCCTCAGTTCTCTTCTTGCCAGTATGAGAAGAGGACATACTTCTGATCACTGCTTCGTGGGGCCTCAGAGAAATAAAGAGGATTACTCCACAGAGCATTCTGAAGACTCCTAAAGCAACCTACAGATAGGCAGGAGGGCTCCATTTAAGAAATGTGGGGAGTCAGGGCTGGAGCCAGACTTTTGTGTGCCCTAGGCAAGGCTAACTATTTGCGCCCCCCCCCTCCCCTCGCAAACCAGTTTTCAAAAACAGATGAATTCTAGGGCAAATTAAAAGCAAAAACTTGACATTGCTAATTTCCAAGCCCCTGCAGCGCTTGGCCTCTGGGCCGCCTTCACCCTCTAATTGCCCTCGTTTACCTCCAGGGCCAGGAGGGTCGCTCACTTCTCTCTCCCTGGCTGCCGGGGAGTCCCCGCCTCACTTCTTCCCCCAAGCTGGGTGCACTTAGTGGTTCCTTGTCTGGTCTTGCACTTCCTGGGGCTCATGGCTGAGGAGTGCGGGCGAGCGGGAGCTGCTACTGCAGCCCCTGCAACTGCCTGGAGGAGTAAAAATGCAGGAGAGCCGGGGCTGGTGAGTGAGTGAGTGTGAGAACCTACAGCCGGTTGGGGGAGCACTGATTGTCTGTTCTGCAGCCCTCTCAGATCTGCGTCCTAGGCAGTCGCCTTACTTGGCTTAATGGTAGCACCGGCCCTGTGGGGAGTGCAGGGCAAAAATGGCCGAAAATGATAAGCATTCCTCTTGCTTCTTGTGCCTGGGAGAGGGCCACAATACAACCACGTGCTTGGCCTGTGAGCGCCTTACTCTGAAGGCCCATGAAGGGAGAGTGGCAAGACTTAAAGCCACATTATGGCGGGGGGAAGACCTGGGCGTCCTGGACCCCCACGGGGAAAACTAGACCCAATTCGACAAGGGTGTGAGAGCCCATTTGGTGGCTTCAGCACCGAGACTCTTGACTTTGGAGCGGCAGTCGCACGCTTCCACGCCGAGGTCGGCATCGGAACTGCCTTCGAAAAAAGCAAAAAAAGAAGGCTAAATGGTCACAAAGACCTAGCCCAGACTGATAGCCATCAACCGGATGTCATACAGGTTCCCTCCCGGAACTAACTATCTCCCTCGCTGAAAACATACACCCCCCCCCCGGATCAGGAGCATCAATCCTCCCCACCTTGTCTCTGACGGTTGGCCTCCCCTTGAAGTCGAGCTTCGACACCGATGATCTTTAAATCGAAATCTCCATGACGCCACATCTTGCCGTCAAGGCTCGACATTGGCTCATTTCTGCATCCGAAGACCCCCTCGCCATCAAGAGGGGATTTGTGGTGCTCTGATTTCTCAGAAGAAAAAGTTTTCAAGGTTCCTGCTGTGGGTCTGGCAATCCCTGAAGATAGTGAACGGGCAGACAAACAGTCACCTAATCAGTGGCTGTCTCAGCAACCTCCATGGGGCCCGTTCCCATTTGTGATACCACAGCAGTGGACTCCGTGGGCATCGCTACAACCCCCCTGCCCATGGCAACCTGCATACCCTGCAAAAAATCCTTCAGCATCGAGGTAGCACCAGCAACTACATTACCAACCCAAAGGGACTCCTCCCCATCACAGGTCTGATTTAGGGGACTCACTTTATCAGATACCGGAAGCTGGTTCAGAGAGCACTTCAGTGCCATCCCCGAATGACATGGTTGCCGAATTGTCAGCACCCTCACTTTCGGAAGATCTGAAGATGTAGTGGGAACGGCTGATCCGAATGGCAAAAGCCCTAGGACTGGAATTCAATGCATCAGAACCACGATCATCCAACCCCATAATGAAAGTCCTATATACACTCCTGACTCGGGTCCAATGGCTCTCCCCTTATTACAGGGGATCCAGGATATACCTATAACTATTGGGGCAAAACCAGCTTCGGCGCCAGCATCTTAAAAGAAACTAGAGAACTTATACAGACTCAGGGAAGAAGGCTGCGACTTCTTATTCAAACACCCTCAGGCAAACTCCATCGTGCTGGAAGTTCTACCAGCAGAAGGAAGAGCTGGAAGTCATCCCCCCCCCCCCCCCCCGGACAAGGAGGGCAGCTGACTTGACCTACTGGAGAGGAAGATTTACTATTCCAGAGCAATGGGACTGAGGGTGGCTAATTTTACAGTGGTCATGAGCCGCCATCAAATGTTATTAGGGGGGGAAACGTTACAGTCTGTAGAGATGTTACCAGTAGATAAGCAAAGTGTGGCCAAAGTCCTTATTGCTGAAGGACAGGAATCGGGTGAAACAGCAGCTCAGCGCCGTGAGGCACGGAGCAGACTGCACGAGCAGATCGATGGCCCCAGGCGTTGTCATAAGGAGATGTTCCTGGTGACGCTCCTCAGCGCTCCCATTGGACACGAGAGCGAAAGTAGAAGACCTTCCATTCAAAGGTCGGGACCTGTTTAGTGGCCACACTAATGCAGTCCTGGATAGAATCTGGAGGAATAAATTGACAGCAAAATCTCCAGGCATAACCCGTTCATCATCCACTATTTTTAAGCAAAGGCTCTCCCCAATACATACTCAGAGATACTCTCAGTCTAGATCCCACCGTGCTCAGGGCTATAGATACGAGACTCCTCCACCTCTACGGCAAGGCCTCAGGCCGCTCTACACCCAATAATCCCAGCCCAGGAGGCTGGGTAGACAGAGGGGAAGGAACCATTCCCAGTCCCCCCGGGACCAGCATGCTAGAACGGTCCCACTGGCCTGACTAGTCTCAGACCACTGTTTTCTGAACAGGTTGTCAAAGTTTTCCCTTGAATGGTGCCACATTACAGTTGATGTTTGGGCATTATCAATAATAAAAACAGGTTATTTGGGGGAGTTCAGAAGGAGGAGGAGACTGGGTTTATACCCCACCCTTCACTACCCGAAGGAGTCTCATCAACTTACAATCTCCTTTCCCTTCCCACAACAGACATCCTGTGAGGTAGGTGGGGCTGCCCTTGAGAGAACAGCTCTGAAAGAACTTGTGACTGATGCAAGGTCACACCAGCAGCTGCATGTGGAGGAGTGGTAGGGCTGCCAAGTCAGCCCGGGGGGCAGGGGATCCCCTGCTATAGGGGTTCCCGATCCGCCAGCCGGCATTTGGCTGGCGGGGGGAACCCCGCCCCAGAAGTCGTCCGGTGAGGACGACTTCCCCCGTGTAATGATGTCACCCAGAGGTGACGTCATCACATTGGGGGCGTCGCCGTGGCGCACGCGCAAAGCGCACGTGCCAGAAAAGCTCCCAGGGGGAGAACAACTCCCCCCTGCTGGTAAGTCGCCGGGACTTGGCAGCCCTAAGGAGTGGGGAATCAAACCCGGTTCTCCCAGATCAGAGTCCGCACTCCTAACCACTATACCAAACTGACTCCTCTTGATTATACTAAAACTAGGTCTTGCAAGCCTTTATTGTTCTTTACACAGGAAATCTCCTTATTGACCAAAGGAGCAGTTACAAAGAAGGATCCTGAAAGCCAATCAAAAGGCTTTATTTTTTGCTAGCTCCACCTCTGTCACGTGACCCTTTGGGCGGGAAAAGGGATCCCTGTAGACAGAGGGGAGGGGGAGACTCCAGAGTCTAGAAGCTTCTTCATAAAAGCCTGAAAGCTCCTCTCCACGGCTGGCCCGCAATCAGTCCCCCCCCCGCCCCCGCAATCAGTCCCTCAGTCCCCCATGTATGCCTGCACAGAAGACTACTCGATGAACAGCCGTTACCGGTAGAATCATAGAACAGAATCATAGAGTTTGAAGGGTCATCTAGTCCAACCCCCTGCACAATGCAGGAAATTCACAAGTATCTCTGGTACCTGGGACTAAGAGGGCAGGGGGCGGGAGTGTTCTAGTTAGGGTCCCCAGTCGCCATTTGGGGGCAGGGATCCCCCAGCTTGGAGCCTCTCTGCCCGGTTCTGGGCTATCACAAACGGGGAAATTGCCCCCTCCCCCCAAAAAACAGGCAAGAAACCGAAAGTAAACGCGACGTGCCTATGTCACCCGAAAGTGACATAGGTAAGACCATGATGTCGGGGGGGGGGGGGCGGAGATGCTCTGGTTTGGGGGCAAAACTGTGGTTTGAAGCTAATGCTATCATAGAGTTTTGCCCACAAACCAGAGCGCCACCCCCAATGTGCCTGCATCATCCGTAAGTGACACAGGCACATCGCATTGATTTCCTGCTGCTTCTTCCTTCCCTCCTGGTAAGTGCACTCCCTATCCACTGCCCCCTAGGCTGAGGGACCTGGCAACCCTGATTCTAAGAGGCTCAGAATCAGAATCCTGGACACGCCAGGCTTTGTCGATGCGCTTCCAGCCGAGAGACCGTCACTAACACCCCTCCTTCCTTTCTGTCCCACCAGGCCTTCCCCTGCATTTCCACGGGTGTGTTCGGTAAGTGGAAGGGGAAGGGGTAGTGGTGTTCCAGCCTTCTCGAGGGGGAGGGCCAGACTGGGACCTCTTCTGCAGCATCCCTCTCCTCCTCCTCCTCCCCTCTGCAGGCTACCCCAACGAGGCCGCTGCCGAGGTCGTGCTGCACACGCTGCACAAGTGGCTCGAGGACAACAAGGAGAAGGTGACGGGGGGTGGGGGTGGCAGACCCTGTCGAAGCTGGGCTGTTCCCAGGGAGCCTCTCTGTCGCTTGCTGAAAAGCTCGTCCAACATTCCCATTAGAGCATCACAGGCCTCTTACATGCCCACAGTGAGTGGGCAGGTAGAGCGACAGAGAAGCCATGAAAAGACATCCCTGTAAGGGGGGGGGGTGTACGCGTGCTTGCAAGCCTGGAAGTCATGGTAACTTCTGGCAACCCCTAGTGGAGCTAGGGCATTTCAGTGAGGTGGCTTGCTATTGCCTGTCTCTGCGTCTCAGCCCTGGTATTCCTTGGAGGTCTCCCTTCCAAGTACTTGCCATGGTTGGCCCTGCTTAGCTTCTGAGATGGGATGAGATCACATTTGCCTGGGCTATCCAGGTCAGGGCTGTAAAGGATTTTTAAAAGGGGGAAATACGTACAAATGTGCATTTTTAAAAAAGCAACAACTTCCTCTGAAGACAGAAGAAGGCTGCATGCAAATCAAACAGAAGAGATTTATAAACACCCTGGCGAAAGGGGGTAGAGCCTACAAGAAGGGGGGGGGGAGGAAGCCTCCCGGTTGACGGGCCCACTCTCACCGCTGTCAGTAAAGTTAGGACGCAAGAGTGACGGCGGGAAAAGTGCTGTCAAGTCACGGGCTGACTTACAGTGACACACACCCACCCCACGGGGTTTTCGAAGGAAGAGATGAACAGAGGCCGTTAGCTGTTGCCTGCCTCTGTGTAACAACCCTGGACTTGCTTGGTGGTCTTCAGTCCAAGTACCATCCAGGGATGACCCTGCTTAGCTTCCGAGATCTGACAAGATCGGGCTAGCCTGGGCTATCCAGGTCAGGTACCCATAAGTAAGAACGTGGCTCAGAATACTGTATTACACAAGAAACACACACACACACTCCACTGCAGGCAGTGTAGACTTGAGCAAATTGCATGAAATGCCTCAGTTTGCACACTGCTGCTCCCTCCCCATTGTTAAATATCTTCTACTGTCCTCCCGGCAGGTGGACCGAATTATCATCTGTGTCTTCTTGGAGACAGACGAGATGATCTACAAGGAGAAGCTGCCTCGTTTCTTCCCTGTTGGTGGGTCCTGGACATCCTTCCCATGGGCTTTTTCAAGGGCTGGGTGCTGCTGAGACCTTCACGCACCCAGATCTTGTCTTCTTTGTGTGTAGGGTGTCAGCAGCCGGGGGAGGGTGGGGGAAAGGGTCCTTCGTAGGGATTCACTATTTCTTCTTCCTCTGTTTCCAGCTTGACCACATTTCTCAGTCTCTGCAGGGGGGTAAGAACTTCCCAGCGCTGGCTGCAGTGTTTTAAAGGGGGGGGGGGGGGGTCATGTGTGCGTTTGCCTGACACTTAACACGCTCACATAGCTGGCTCACTAATGTGCCCAGCCAGGACTCTTGGGTCCTCTCCGTAGACCAATGACTGGGACAGTATTATGGAGGGTAAAGAAGGAATCGGATGGCTGCCTAGCTAAGAGTATGCAGTGCCTCAAGAGCTTGGGGGGGGGGCCTGTGGCCCAGTGGCAGAGCATCAGCTTGGCATACAGAAGGTCCCAGGTTCAATCCTTGGCACTTCCAGTTAGAGGATCCTGCAACAGGTGATATGAAAGACCTCTGCCCAAGATCCTGGATAGCCGCTGCCAGTCTGAATAGATGTCTCAGTGGCCTTATTCAGTATAAGGAAGCTTTGCGTGTTCATGTGTGTGTTTTAGCGGCTGTGGCTAAGTGGTATCTGCTTGGCATCCCAAGTTCAATCCCCGGTATCCCCAGGTAAAGGGACCAGGTAGCAGGTGATACGTAAGACCTCTGCTTGAGACCCTGGACAGCCGCTGCCAGTCTGAATAGATGTCTCAATGGTCTGATCCAGTATAAGGCAGCTTTGTGTGCTCGTGTGCGTGTTTTAGAGGCTGTGGCTAAGTGGCAGAGCATCTGCTTGGCATGCAGAAGGCCCAGGTTCAATCTCCTGCAGCTTCTCCAGCTAGAAGGGTCAGGTAGTAGGTGATGTGAAAGGCCTCTGCCTGAGATCTGGGACAGCTGCTGCAGTTTGAGTAGACAATACTATCTGTTTATTTGTCATATGGCAGAGTTACACACAGGAAGCATATAATAGAAAATAACCAAGTAGGTAACAAGTTATGCGGACAGATTAGGCAATTCCCCTAAATACTACTGCCTACATTTTCAGTCCACCCAGTCGCACCTGGGGAGAGCACAGAGAGGTCCATCCCATCTCCCTGGAAAGCTCGACGCTCACATTCCGGTGACAGATGGAAAATAGTTTGCCCGGCTGCAGCACAGTCTCATTCGGGTCTTGGTGTTTTGCCCCCTTTAAACAACAGGTCGGCACAACTGCTAAGGCCTTTTCTTGTGGTTCTGAGGGACGGAGGGTCTGAGTCAGTATAAGGCAACTTCATGCAAACTCCAGAGGCCCAGCCTGTCCCCGCCTTGGGAGCAGAGGGGAAATTATTTTTGCAAGAAATAAGGAGTGTGTGTGGGGGGTTGTCTGCTTGGCTAATCTAGGGAAGGCAAGAGGGCAAAGGTGGCTGACGGTGAGCAGGAAAACTGCAAGCAGCTGGCCTGAAATGATTGCATATGGCTGAGGCAGGAACCAAAAAAAAAAATCGGGGTGGAGGAAAGGGCTGCTTGCCAGAGCTCAGAAGAGTCCAAAGGGAAAACTGGGGGGGGCGGGGGGGCGGCACTGGGAGTTGGTCCTCTTACCTCCGTAATAACAAGAGGCTTGTAGGGGGGTGGGGGGTGTTTTCTCCAGATTGTTGTTGTTGTTGGATCACCTTTTCATCCCCCCACCCCCCCCACCCCCCCGATCTCCACCCTACCCTCCAAATGCCGTAACACTGACCATATCAGCATACTGGGGAGGGGGCAGGGAGAGTCTGCAGCTTATGAGGGACCCTGGAATTGAAGGGGGGGGGCAGGGGTGGAACAGGGTCCTTGACCTCCAGAGCTGACCTTTGCCTCTTTTCTACCCCACAGATGCAGGCGGAGACCCCCACTCGCAGCTCTGAGCCTTCCTTCGCTCTGGGCCGCTGGCACAAGCTGTCTCACGCTTGGGAAGGTGGGGTGGGGTGGGGGACAGGGACAGAACCTGCAGCTGCTTTTGGAATAAATTCTGAACCTCCAGTCCTGTTGCACACCTTGAAAGATGGGGAGGGGAAGGGAAGGGAAGGGAGATGTCAAAAGAGCTGGAGCCAAGCCTGGCAGAAAAATACGACCACCGGGAAAACGTACCAGCCCACCTGCCAGCGAGGACCCTCCGTGCCAAAGGCAGAGCTTTTGGTCCTTGTCTGGGAAGGAATTGGCAGGCACCTCTGGTGTGTTTTCCAACTACAAGGCTGTTTGGGATTTTTTTGGGGGGGGGGAGCGAGGGAGGAGGCAAAACCATTCTGGGAGAGCAGAACCAGAGAGGCTTGGTTGGGGGGCGGGGGGGGAATCAGCAATGCTATAAGCAAGCCGAGACCCTGGAAAACACATCAAAGCCCCCTCTTTAGCAAAGACTGTCTTCCAGCCACCAAGAACCCCCCCCCCTTTTTTAAAAGAACAAAAGTTGGAACATTCAGGGTACCAGCAAAACGTACAACATAAGAGACTCGGCAGCTCCTAGGACCCTGCCCAAGACAACCCCCCACACTCCCCCCCCCCCCGGGGCCCTGAGCCAAACAGGAGGGGGCAATAAGGGATGGCACAGGAGTGCCTATGGGCACCCCTCATCAGCAGGGAAAAGGCCAGCCACACGCCCCCACCAGCTGCCTCTGAGCAGGACAGTATTAATTAATTCTTCCATTATCTCTTCAGGGGAATCCAAACAGCAATTCCTCCTCTTGTCGCTTTCTCTCTCACACACACACACGTGCACACACACACTGCTCCGTAGAGACATCAGCAGCGGGAAGAGACAAGGGTAGAATATGGATCAGCTGAATAGCCCAGAGGCCGGGGGGGGGGGAGAAAGGGAATCTGAAATGGCAGGAACAGGGCATGGAGCACCATTAGAGGCATCTGCCAAGCCGGGGAAGTCTGCCGAAGTGGCACGGTCCATCTGGACCAGAAGGAAGTTAGAAACAGGCATAGGTAAGGGGGGAAAGGGTCTAAGCTGATTGTTTACTCCAAAGCCTAGTTTGGGGATTTCTAATTTCTGAATTGGCCTTGGGCCCATGTGAGCCGCCCTGAGCCCGCTTGCGGGGAGGGCGGGATATAAATGTGAAATAATAATAATAATATAAGGCGGTTCACTCCTTCTTAGGGCCCGCCTGGACTGTCGAAAACAGCCCTGCTGGACCAGACCAGAAGTCCAGCCTCCAACAATGACCAGTCAGGTGCTTCTGGGAAGTCAAAAGGAGCCAAGCACGAGAGCAGCAGCTCCCCACTGCCCCCCCCCCCCCCCCCGTTCCCAGTATTCAGAAGTATGCTGCATCTGAACATGGAGGTTCCAAAGAGCCATCCTGAATAACATCGAGCCTCCAAGTCATCCAAGCTCGTGGCCATGATCACAGCATGCGGCAGTGAACTTTGCATAGCACAAATTTAAGTTCTTCCTTTGGTGTGTTCTAGATCTGTACATGGGGGGGGACCATATGACTTAGATCTCCCTAAGTTGGTCAGTGGGCCACGCGTGAGCGTTCTTATGAATGCAAGGTGGCACTCTGTCCTGCCAAGAGGCATGTGTGATGCCACATCTGTGCAGCCAGATCCCTTTGTGGGGCAGCCCTGGAAGGCAGCCCAGGAGAATCTTCTCCAGACAGACCGAGAGTGGGCCCCCTCCCTGACCCCACCTGCATGGGGCTGCTTCCTGTTGGGGGGACGCCGCTTCACGGCGTGCTGAGCCAGCATTTCACAAGGCGGCCATTCTCTGTGCTGAGGGAACTAAATCGTGCTTGGAAATCTTTCTCCAGGACATCACACTTGGCGTGACACATGCCGGTTCGGTGGCGGAGAGTACTGCCATGTTGCAGCCAATGTCTGGCAACCCCTGGCAGGGTTTTCAAGGCAAGAGAACACTGCCATGGCCTGCCTCTCCGTAGCAACCCTGGACTTCCTTGCTGGCTTCCTATCCAAGGAATAACCATGGCCGACCCTGCTTAGCTACCAAGATCTGAGGAGGCCAAGCTAGCCTGGCCCATCCACGGAGGGATGCTGATCAGTTTGGCATCTCAGAAAATCCTAGTGATGTGATGGGGGCGGGGGGGGGGGGGGGGGAGGAAACCACAGCCGACTTAAAGGAAGACTAACCTCTGCAACGCACCGACAGCCGATAGCTGGACTGCAGAAGGTATTCAGACCTTCTCGGATGCCCAAGATTTCACCAGGCCCTGGCTTCGTATCTCCCAAAAAATCTTTTGTGTGAACCCTTGAGGACTAGGCAGTGTTCCCGCTAAGCTAAGTGTGAGCTAGCTCACAGTCTTTTAGCCTCCGGCTCACACATTTTCGTCTTAGCTCGGGAAGGATGGCTCCAGAGCAAACTAAATTTATGCAGTAGCCAAATGGCTCGCTCACAACTTTAATGCCAGAAGCTCACAAAGTAGGATTTTTGCTCACAGGACTCCACAAGCTTAGAGGGAACACTGGACTAGAGCCTTGTCGTTTAGGAGCTACGAGGCACCAGCTGCCAGATTCCAAATGGATGTGCCACGCCTGGCCTCCCCATGAGACTTCAAAGACCACCATCGCTTGGTCACTCTTCTTAGTGATGGCGGTTTTGTGCCTAGACAGACTACCTTCCTTGGGGCTGGCTTGCAGGACTGGGGAAAGGGGGCCGGCCCACCCCTCAACGCACCAAACAGAGGCCACCAGGCAAGTGTTTCACCAGCATCCCCTTTAATAAAACACAGACGTGTGTGAGTGTAACAACAAAAGGAGGGAAAAAAATATAATAATAAACCAAGTGAGCGAGATGGCAGCAAGAGCGATCACCATTTACAACCACAGACGACGCTGCCTAGCGGGTGGGCAGGGAGACATGGGCGAGGCAGAGGGAAAGAGGGGTCCTGGCTCACCGGCCAGGCGCACCCCCCCCCCCCCCCACGCTGCCTCTATTTATACAGGATGTCATAGTGTCCCGGTCTGTACAGTAGATACACTTTGGGCTCCGAGCCCTCGGGGAAGACGTGGGGGTTGGTGGCGCCGCCCTCGCCCCGGTCCATGTATTCCACCAGGATGGAGACGTTGAGGGCCTGGGCCAGGGCGATGATGTGGATGTGGTCACTTTCCTTGCACATGGGCTCCACCTCCTGGGACACGAGAGAGAGAGAGAGAAGACCAAAGAGAGGAGGCACAGTCAGTGCTGCACTCCCCGGAGAGGGCGCTCAGGGGGCCCTGAAGACTCTTACAAAACACAAATCATGCTTATCAACATCAGCCGTTCCAAAAGAAAACCTCAGTGAAGAAGTGCTGCAGATACAGTTTTTAAAAATCACAATAAAGCAAACAGGCTGGAAATAAAACAGCAGGTAACAGGAGAGATCCATCAACTGCAAGCTCAGGAGAATGATACTGTTTTGGCCTGGCACCTGAAAGGTGGTTGAGGCAATGCCAGGCAAGCGGCTTTGAGAAGGGTGCTCTCTAGGTAAGGTACCACCACAAAAAAGGCCCTATCCTCCATACGCACCAACCTCATTTCTGCGGGAGGGGGTGTCATTTGGAGAAGGGCCTCTGAAGAAGGTCTTAAAAGAGTGAGCAGGTTCAGACAGAAGCAGGCCATCCTTTCAGCTAGTTCCAAAACGCATCAAGCTTTGCAGGTCAAAACCGGCACACTGAGTTCTGGCCAGAAATAGACCAGAAGCCGGTGAATTGATTTTAACGCTTGGGAGAGAGCAGAAACCCTGTTCATCAGGCCCCTGCGTTTGATTTCTAAGCCTTTGTCTGTGACTGCCCACACCACCCCCAAGCTCCCCTGCAGTGGGGCGGGGGAAGCAGGATGGGTCTGGAACACTGCTAACTTGAAAAACTGGGGGGGGGGGGACAAAAAAGAACCATGGAGGTTCCAGCCGGATGTCAGGTGTTCAGCCCTATGCACATCACTGCGAACCTACAAATATACACATCTTGCACGGCTCTTTGTGTGACCTCTCTGATGCTTCTGTGCAAGACAGCAGAGTACACCCGGAGGTCGCACGGTCCTCCTCTTGGCAAGGGCTCCTGAAGATATTCTGTGCTAAATATACCCCTACCCATCCCAACCCTGTGCTGAGCACCTTCAGTAAATCATTAGGAGGTTTTGAGCAAATGGGAGTTTTACTTTCTTGTTTTGCTTAAAGTGGCACCATACGTTACTCAATGTGATGTAGCCCGCAGCTCTCACAAAGAGGGGAGAGGCCAATGGGGTGGGGCCCACACTCAACCCTCAGGCTCAGCAGGAGGCCAACCTCATTTCCTGGTCTCCCCCAGTTTAGCCTCGAAGGTTCCAATACTTGTCCTGGGATTCTCGAACAATTCCCAATCCTTTAGAGAGGCAGGCAGCCAGGAAGCAGCTGAGGGAGGCAGCCAGGAAGCAAGAAGGTCACAGGCTTTTACAGGCAGAAGAGAGAATGCGGGAACCCATGGCTGGCCTCTGGCACTAAGTCCTCCCCAAGGCTCTTCCCTTTCAGCAGACAGCCCCCATATATGTTTTTCCTGCTCCTTAAGGACTAGAAACCTCAGAAATAGAAAGCTGAAAACAAGAAGGATTTCATATGGACAGTGCAGTCCAGGTAGACTTTCAGAAGGAACTGCTGGTCCAAAGCATCACAGATCCTCTCAGGAAGCAAGAAAAGGACAGACATCCAGAAGCCTCTTCCTCTCTGGCAAAACGATGCGGTCCCCGCAACAGATTTCCCTCCCCACTGCCTCCCCCACCCCACCCCACCCCCCAGCGATCCTCACCTGCTGGCAGAACTCCTTTATGCTGCGCCCTCCCTCAATGAAGTGCTCGAAAAACTTGTTCTCGCGCTGCAGGTACCCGGAGGTGAGCAGTCGCAGGTACACCACCAGGTAATCCGAGGTGCTCTGGTCGTTGAAGGAGGCCAGCAGCTCTGAGATCGTGATCTGCTTCTCCACTTGCTCTATCAGGTCCATGAACTGCAGGGAAAGAGACAGCGCTGAGGCCAAGCGTTTTGGGGCGGCATTTTGGAGGGTCCGTGGGCGGAGGAAGGAGAACCACCAATGCCGCTGCCTTTCTGAAGCAGTTCCAAGGTAACTGGCCAGGGGCTCCCAACGTTCTGGGCCTGCAGGCAGAGCCAAACCCAAAATGTCAGGGAGCGAGGTGATGCGTGACTCTAACTGTGACTCTTCAACATTTCAAGCAGAAGCTCTCTTTAACAGGGTGCCTTTTGAAAGGAACATAAAAAGTATTTCCTTACTTGTATACAGCTTATCTTCAGTTGTGCAGGGAAGACCTTTGTGCTGTGGTGGCAGTGCTGCCAAAAAAACCTTTTTTTTTTTTGCATCTGCACAGCCAATGAGGCCGACAGCGGGGAATCTGAAGCCCTGCTGGGCAAAAGCCCCATCTGACCTCTCCAACTTTATAAAAAGACTTGGCGGTTGCCAGGGAAGATGCTGGCAAAGTACCATGGTGTCCACCCTGTGCTGGACTCTTCCTCGGGCTTATTTCTGATGCAGGTGTGGTGGAAGGAAGCGGGAGACTGAACTTGTCACAGGCAAGGCTGCCGGCTGAAGCCCTTTGGTCTCTCTCTCTCACACACACACACACACCCAGACACGCCTAAACTGCTCCCTCACAGGAGCCTCAAAAGAAGCTAAGGTAGTCCCCCTCTCAAATGGCTTTCCTCCCCATTCTCAAAAAGCCTGGGCTGTATTTTATCAAAGCTACACTAGGATATCAGGAGAGCAGGGAAAGAGCAGAGTACGCACTTCTGCAACTGATGGGATAAGGAAGGCAGATTGGGGTTAAGCACTGAAAGGAGTTGGCAGAAGCCAGATGGATCGATCAGTGAATCTCTCTCCTTTGGAGGTGTCCGGAGGCTGCTTTCTGGCGGGCTTTCATGCCTTACCCGCTTGGGACTAGAGTGGAGTCTCGCCAGGCCAGACCATGGGGCTACTAGTCCACCACCCCCACTCCCAAGACTACCAACTCAGATGCCTCCAAGAAGCCCATCAGGACAGCCCCCTGCTTCATACTACCTCTCGACATGGATGTTCCATTTAACCACTGCTACTAACCGGAAAAGCCCGTCTCCCTGAACCAGGCAACAGGCCCACCAAGCTCAGCACTAAATTCCCAACAATGGCACCCCAGCTCTTCCCAGAAAACCCACAAGCGGGACAAGATGGCAACGGAGCTGTCCCCTGTTGCTTCTCCCCCAGCAAACGGTATTCAGAGGCAGAATGTCTCTGGACATGGAGGTTCCATTTAGCAATCACAGCTACACCTGTCCTCTATGAATTCGCCTAACCCCGTTACAAAGCCTGGCTCGGTAGGTAGAGCGTCTGCTTGGCATGCAGGAGATCCCCTCGGGTTCAGTCCCTGGCGTCTCCAGTTGAAAGAAGCAGGCAGTAGGGTGATGCGAAAGACCTGAGACCCCGGAGAGCTGCTGCCAGTCTGAGTAGACAGCACTGGCCTTAATGAACCACGGGTCTGGTTCAGTAGAAAGCAGCTGTTTGTGTTCATGTGTGTTCAGATATCCTCAGTACTGATAGGGTATCCCAGATCCCCCACTTTCATATTATTTTTGTTTGCTCATTTACACGCAAGCGCGCAATTCTGTTTGGTACAGAGGTGACATTTCCCAATCTCTAAGCCACAGTTAAGCAATCTGGGAGTGCCCTTCTGGCTTGTACACTCCTCCCCACATCTGTTCCCCCCCCCCAGCACTGTGATTAATGTCACATTTGCACCAAGTTCATTGCCATCAATAGCCAGCTTTAAAATCTAGCCTGAAACCTGCTTCTAACCATGACTGAAACCAGAGCTTGAACACTAACCATAGATAATGTCAGCACTAGGAAAGAAAGGGAAGCAGGAACAGGAACAGAGACAGACCTCCACAGGGGACTCAGGCTCTCTTCCCCACATTTAAGAGATTGAGAACCACTACAACCTTCTCTGTCTCCTGTGCCCATGGATATCACGCTTTCCAAAAGTACTAGAAGTGGACAATGGATACCCCATGGGGGGGGGGGGGAGAGAGACTGGATTTCCACCCTGCCCTTCACTCAATGTCTCAGAGCGGCATACAATCTCCTTTCCCTTCCCCTCCCGACAGACACCCTGTGAGATAGGTGGGGCTGAGAGAGCTCTTTTGAGAACTGCTCTTGAGAGAACAGCTCTGAGAGAACTGTGACCCTAGGTCACCCAGCAGCTGCATGTGGAGGAGTGGGGAATCAAACCCAGTTTTCCCAAATTAGAGTCCACCGCTCCTAACCACTATACCACTCTGGCTGGGGAATGACTAAGGGAAAGGAACCCACAATCACTTTGAAACCACACTCCTTTCACCAAGTGAGAATGAGGCCTAAAAAGTCTCTCCTGCGTCTGCCTGCCCCCCATCAACATTTCTGCTCCTCCTTATCCGAGATGTGCTGAGAAGGGTGGGGTGGCGGATGGGTGGAGGGAAGCAGGCCTTACTGTGTTGTGGAAGTCCTCGATGGTGAATTCTGTGAAGCCTTGTGACACCAGCACTTCTTTGCTTTTGGCGGCCACTTCTTTGAAGCTGCGTGTAACGAGAGGGATGACAGAAACCAATCACAACGCCGAAAGTCACCCAAGGCCCCGTTCTTAGCTCAAGACTACCCTTGTGTGTTTCAATCTGGACTCCAAATGTGGCCACCCGGGGGGAAGCTCTCTGGCAGCCGCTCTGCAGCATGCCTGGCCTGAGTCACCTGACCGACAGAAACTACACCAGGTGGAAAGCAAGACAACACCGCTGGGCCTCTGATGTCCCTCCCAGCACTGTCCTCAGCCACAGACAGCGGAAGCTACCGAAGCTGGAAGGAGCAAAGGAAAGGCAGGCCCAGGCTTCTCCAGCCGGAGGAATGGGGCTCCCAGGAGTTGAGAGACCAGCAAAGATGGGGAAGGCAGCAGACAACCCCTTGGGTGGCCTTTCTTGAGGGGTGGGATGAGTTTGGGACTTTGGAGGCCCAGCACTGGTGCTCCTACATCACTTATAGCCTGCCTTTCGTTGCATCCTCCTGGGTGTGCGGCAGAGACATGACGAAGCCTACCGAGGCCCGAGCCTGCAACACGGTCACATGTTGAAACACAGCTATACAACTTAAGCTAAGCCGCTTCCCTGTCCCAAAGCTCTTCCCCCCCCCCCGCCAACCCACATTCCTCCCCAGTTCATGTCCTACCGCTGCAATTCCTTGCTGTCCTCCAACAGAGCTTCGAGGTGGGAGAAGCCAAATGCCCGATAGAAGCAGTTGCCGTCCGGCCTTGTCTTCCGAATGTACGCATACTTTTTCAGCAAATCCTACGCGACGATATGGGGGAAATGGAGAAGAACAGACAACACTACTCAGCGGCTTACGCTGAGTAATCTCTTATCTATCTGCCCAACAGCAATGACATAAGCAAAGACAACACGTTATTCACTTATTTGAGAAATTTATCTCCAGCTTTGACAGCTACTTACGAAAAGAAAAATAACAGAAAGTAAAATCAGTTAAGTATCAACAGAACCAATGGGGGTGCCCTAAGTGCCACTACAGAAAAGACCCTGCCTCTGCTTGCAACCCCCACAACATCCTTAACCCCTAAAGGTGGGGATACAACAATCCACTTCATAACTTGACAATTCTGGGAAAAGCTCTTGCACCTCCAGCCCAATCTATGGTCCTCAGGCCCCCATATCCTTTCCCCACCAACATATGAAGAAGCCACCTTGAACCCGACAGCAGTTCACAGGTCCCCAAATTACAGTTTGCTGAGCTGAGAAGCATGCAGAAGAGGGCAAACTAAATGGCTAAAGGATCAGAGTGGTGAGCAAAGACAGAAGAGTGCAGGGCTGGGGCAGGGGGAACGCAATAGAAAACTACAAAATCTCATATGGAGTGAGGAGAGGGAGCTTTTTCTCCTCTACGCAAGGCATCACCAACATGGAATTTGACACAAAACAGGATACTGCCACTGGTTTTGACAGCTTTATGAGGGGATAATCCGGGCAGGGCAGGGCAGGGCCCAGCCATGATAGCTAAAGGGGACCACCGCATTCAGAGGCACGACACCTCTGAGAAACAGATGATGGGCACAAGAAAGAGGGGAAAGGATGCCACCTTGGCATGCCCGGCTAGGGAGTTTCCCTGAGCCTTCTGTCTGGCCACATTTGGAAATGGGACACTGCAGTAGACCGACCTTTGCTCTGATCCAGCAACGCTTTCCTTATATTCTTTCCCTCCTTAATTTCTTTCCAAAGGCCATTTCTTTCACAAGTCTCCCACGCCCCACTCACATCCTCATGGGGGGGGGGGAGGGGAGTCTTGCCATGCAAGGGCCATGGCAGCCTGGATGAAGGGCCTGGTCTTGCCCCAGAGCAGCCCGGAGCGGGTCCGGATGCACCTGTCAGGAGCACTTCCCCAGCAGCTGCCCATGCTGCTCTCCTGCCCCTTGGCCAGGACACGCAGCTGGGCACCGAAGCCGCCCGCCATCACGCGTACCTTGATCTTCTGCTGGTAGATGTGGTCATCGTCAGCGTATTCTTTGTACAGGACCGACAGCTCCATCCTTTCTGAGACTAGCGGGTTCTGGACGGCGATCTGCAAAGCGCGACCCGCAAAAAATGGGAGATTTAGAAAAGCGGACGAGTCTTTGCTTTGCATGCAGAAGGTTCTGGGTCCAGTCCCTGGCATCTCCACCATCTTGGGTAGGAGGTGTGGGGAAAAGATCTTCCGCTGCCCGAGACCCAGGGGAGCCACTGCCAGTCAACAGAGACCACGCCGAGCTGGAAGGCCTGATTTGGTCTGATGCCACAGAGGGAGGCACGGAAGTCATCTCCCTGCCGTTGCCCTTTATTTTGACAGACTGCACCTGCCCACTCCCAGTCACATACGGAGCCGTTCTCTTTATACAGAGAGTTACAGACGCGCGTTTCAAAAGTAATTGCAAGAAACCACCAGCCCCTGACAGCCGGTTCACACTGGCAGCCTTGTCACCTGAAGACAAAAGCAACTGATTGCTTGAATGCAGACTGCATGGAGGCAACAATGGGGGGGGAAAAAACGAAGCCGGGGTTTTTGTTTTTGTTTTTAAAAATGGACTGTTTAAATGTAAAAATAACTGTATCCTTAAACCTGGTTTAAAATAAGATTGGAATATAAGCCACCACTCATTTGTTTCATTAACCTCTTTAAACTGAGCCCACGACCCTCCATGAAATGCATACAGGTAAAACCCTCTTTATAAAAATGGAACCAGAGATGTGTGACTTTGCGGAGTCAGACATGATTGACCCGACATAATTCTTCATGCGCTGGGCTCCGTGTTCCCTCTAAGCTGAGTTAGCGTGAGCTAGGTCAGAGTTTTTAGCCTCTGACTCACAGATTTTTGTCTAAGGAAGGACGGCTCTAGAGCACACTAATTTTTGCAGTAGGCAAATCGCTCGCTCCCAACTTTAATGCCAGTAGCCCACAAAGTAGGATTTTTGCTCACAGGACTCCACGGCTTAGAGGGAGAATTGGCTGGGGTTATTACGGTGCAAATTACGAATATTTAAGACTGCCAACAAAGCAAGATGGGCAGTTGTTTTCCACGTCCTGGACAGTCATCATTCTGCCTAACCGTGCCCTGGCCCTTACTTCTAGGAAGTTCCAGCCCCTTAAGTCTTCACCTAGGAGACCTTCGTATCCCTGCACGTCTTCTCAAGACAGTCCAAAACAAAACCCAGAGCCACAGAACTACTTCCATAAGCAGGAAGAAATCCCACATGCCATCACAGATGCAGCGCCAAAGAAAGGAGTACTGTAACCACCTCATGGGCAATCCGTTTTGGGGGAAAGTGTCGGTTCACCTGGTTAACTGCCGCACAACAGGCATCAAAGTTACCTGGGCCCATGTGAACCAGCCAAGAGGTTTTATAAGCATTTCATGACAGCCCAGGAGGGCACGGTCCCCTGATGGAAGGTGAAGTTATGGAATTACCCAGGATGATAAGGGTATACAGGCACCACTGGGGAATGGAACAAAAGCTGGGCCATAGACACGCTCGGTTTGAACTTTTAGGCAAAGCCTTGTGCAAAATGAAAATATTTTTGTGGACATCCATTGACATACAGGAACAGTCCACCGAGAATCCCTTAAGAGCTTCTGGAAGAGTCAGCCAGACAAAGCAAAAACAAACACACAAACAAACAAAGGCACCTTAAAGTCCAGCAAACTTATTGCCGGAGGAAGCTGATGTGGAGGAGACGACCCCGGGACACAAACCATGAGACGTTTCAATCACTGGCTCCTTGTCCATAAGCTGAAACACAACACGCGCAACCCCCCCCCCCAAAAAAAAACCCAACAGAGGCAGCAGACCAATCTTTCTTCTCCTAAGTGCTCACCTCCTGCTGAATCCGATCCTGCTGGGCCATTATGGCTTCATCGTAGGCCAAGCAATTCACCCCTGAGAAAGAGAAGAAGATTAGTCCAGAGGAGTCCGGGGAGGGGGGGGGGGGGCCCTTCACACCATCTCGGTCTCGGCAGGGTCACCAAGGCCTCCAGGCACTAAAGGCTGAGCACAAGCTTGCTGTTCTAAAGTTACAATGGGAAAACAAAACGAAACCGAGGTCCAGGGTCCAAGGGGTAGCCCGCTTAGTCAAAATATTTGCTTATCTCCCCTTTATTAAAAAAAAATAAAAGAGTACAAGATCCAGCCCAGCTGTGTTACTGACACAAAAGAAGCAGGATCCTTCTGCTCCCAGTTTGCAACATTAAAGCCCCAAACTCTGAACGAGAGCCCCCCCCTTTATTAGCATGACAAAATGAGATGCAATGGATCTGCCACAACAGAGGATGCAGGGGGGGGGGGCTTGTTTATTTAAAATATTTTGCATGCCCAAGCTAGTCTTATCTCAACAGAACCAGGAAGCTAAGGAGGATCAGCCCTGGTTAGTACTAGGATGGGAGACCACTAAGGAAGTCCAGGGTTGCTACAAAGAGGCAGGCTATGGCAAACCCACCTCTGAATGTCTCTTAGCTTGAAAACCCTACAGCAAGGGTGTCAAGCTCATTTGTTGCGAGGGCCAGATCCGACAGAAGTGTCAGTTTGTTGGGCCGGGGCATGTGTGCCATAAAATGTAATGTTAGGTACTGGGGATGTACACTTTATAAAGGACACAGGAAAACCCAACTAACAATTTTTATTTTTTTTAACTAAAAATAGAAACAAAAGCAATTGATTCCTAGCACTGAAAACAACTGATTTACTGGGGAACCCACAAAAGCCCCAATTAATGTATTTAATCAAATGCAAGATTAGTTTGTCCCCCCAAGGAATACCACAAAAGGGGGATTACTTTACATTTCCATACATAACAGTTGCCTGTGGGCTGGGTAAGAGCCCTGGAAGGGGCAGTTCTGGCCCCCGGCCTTATGTTTGACACCCCTGCCCTATGGGGTCACTAAGTCAGCTGTGACTTGACCGCCCCCCGCCCCCCCAAGCCTTTTTTTAATCCTAAAAATGTACTGTTCAACACACACATGAAAATCTAGACCAAAAACCTGAATGGCATCTGTGGCGATAATTCCAGAGGGGCAGCCATCTCAGTCTGTGGGGGGGAAGAAGAGTCCAGCGGCACCTTAAAAATGAATGCTTAAAGACATGAGGCTGGAATGGATTTTGTCTGTCTTTAAGGTGCCACTGTGTCTGTGCATTAAGTGCCATCGTCAAGTGGCTTACCGCGCCCCCGTGTATTAATGTCCTCCAAAACGTCCTGTCTTTAACAGCCTTGCTCAGGTCTTGCAAACTGAGGGCCCTGGCTCTCTCTTGGTTGAGTCAATTCATCTCAAATGGGTTCTTCCTCTTTTCCTGCTGCCTTCAGCTTTTCCTAGCCTTATTGTCTTTCCCAGTGCCTCTCCCCTTCTCGTAAGGTGACCAAAGTATGATAGCCTCAGTTTGATCATTTCAGTGTCTAGGGAGAGTTCAGGCTGGATTTGATAAGGTGCCACTAGACTCCTGTCTTATTTTAATAACTGTCACACACACCCTTCCTCCAAGGAACTCAGGAGGGCCTCTCCCCCTTCATGAACCGCCTCCTTCCCCTTATGAACATACGCACCGAGGGATGCTTAGGTTGAAGCTGGGCCCATGGTTGCTTAATAAGAACATGAGGGGAGCCCAACGGTCCCATCTAGTCCAGCACTGTTATTTTCTTCCACTGTGAGAACTGTCCGTTAACTCCTGCTCTTTGCTTCCTGTCATTTAACTGGTTTTTAACCCATAAGAGAACCCGTCCTCTTATCCCATGACGGCTAAGTTTAGTCAGGAGCCTTTGGTGAGGTACCGTGTCAGAAGCCTTTTCAGGGTCCAAGCATATAATATAAAGCTCCGAATAGAGAAAGGATTCAAACCCAACTCTCCCTGTCCTGATCACAAAGCCCGCACTGGCTCATTTCCAGCCCTCTCTTGCCCAGCTGCTGTGCCCCCCTGCCATCACACCGCACACAACGCCTGTGCGGAATTCCTCTGCTCTGCAGCACAGCCAGGCACCAACTGCTCGCTCTCTCGCATCCTCTGCTTGGAGCCGCTGCCAACGCTGCAGAAAGCCGAGAGAGAGCGGCCTGGGACGTTCCACGCCGTACATCATTAATGGAGAGACGGCCCGACTCTCGGGCCTGCTGGTACTGCAGAGAGCCAGGAGCAGACGCTTGCGACTCCTACTCGCCCCCTCACTCCTAAGCCACATAACAGCAGCGAAACTGAACCGCCTCCCCTCCAAATGTGGACCTCGGCCCAGATCCACCACCAAGGATATGCCACAGGGCCCTCTAAGGGACAAAGGGGACACTGAGCCAAAGGAAAGCAAAGCCTGTGTATTTGATAATGCTGTGGATGCCACAATACCAGGGAGCAGGGTTGCCAGCCTCCAGGCGGGGCCTGGGGATCTCCCAGAATTATAGGTCATATCCAGAGTACAAAGATCAGTTCTCCTGGAAGAAATCGATGCTTTGGAGGGTAGCATTATACCCCACTGAGACACCTGTCCTCCCCAGGCTCTGCTCCCAAATCTGCAGGAGTTTCCTGTCCTGGAGTGGGCGACCCAACCAGTGGCCAAGGGGACCTGGAAATCTTACCAGGGAGGACTAATCCTGGGAAAGAGACTCCTGTTACTCACGGGACACTAGGACCTTCCGAGGTCCCAAGAGAAAGAACCTGGGTTCAGGGCCTCCTCCGACTTCTTCCCCCACCAGCCAGAGGAAGGAAGATCCCAATTTCTACTTAGAAGCAGCCAGGCGTAATGGAAAAACAGAAGCCCCATAATGGCTACATCCATGCTACAAACTCCTCAGATTTACACCACGTTAACCAGCCTGGCCTTCCCCAAAGAATCCTGGTATTGCACTATTGGCAAAGGTGCTGAGGATGCTATTAAGGATCCTTAGCTGTCTCTTGAAGAAGTGAGGAGGAAAGTTTCATTTGTTGGGTGCAAAAATTATACAGCTTTACTGGATGCAGGCAACAACCCCAAGACCCTCCCTTTGCAGAAAAATACAAGGCAGCAATCAAATTTTTAAAAATCATTTCTTAAAACGGGGGGGGGGGGGAGCCCTAATGGGGGGGGGCATCAAAACTTCTATAAAAAGGAGCAGAAGGATCAAGACCAAAGTTTTTACTGAGAGGGAGAGAGCCCCCAGCCTGGAGCAACCTTCATAGTCAATGCCTGAGGAAGCACCAACTTAAATACAACCTTCAGTCAGCAGACAGCATCTGCAGCAGGGGTCTTCAACGTGGTGCCCACCGAGTGCTTTCAGAAAGCGGGTGCGGCCAGGTGAGGCTTTTGACCAGCAAGGCTCCTGATTGGCCAGTGGAGATTTGATTGGCTGTACAGAGTTTTAAAACGCTGCTTTGGCAGCAGCGGCCACCGCAACGCAAGGATCTTCTCTGTGTGACTGAAGGCTAGCGCCACCTCGAGCAGCAGCCAACGTGTCAGAATTCCAAGAGGGCCCCGCAGGCGCAAAACAATCAGGGACCCCTGATCTACAGGCAGCCAGTCGAGCGGGATTCCACCAGTGGGTCTTGCATGCAGTCAGGGATCTGAGTCCATGGCAGGGTCAAAGCCCCAGGGGGCTGCTATGCTTTGGGACCACCCAGATTCTACATAGCTTCCCTGACTCTTCATCAAGCCTCCGTCTTCATCTTCTCCTAAGTGCCTATTGTTTCGAAATATTATGACCCTGCAGCCTTGACTAAAAGGTTACACCCAAGCTGGCTTGCAAAAGATTAAATCAGCATCAAAAAAACAAGCAGGGGGAGAGGGGACAGCAACAATACCTTTGTTTAAAATGATAACTACAGACTACAACTTTACATATAAAACCCAGAGCAGTCGACCTAACAGCAACAAATAATCAAAGGGACTAAGGGCCACAACAGGGGCAGGGAGGGAGGACCAAAATACTGACCAGGGAAGGCAAATCTAAACAGACAAATCAAGTAAGCCTAAAACCACCCTCAGCCAATCACAAAATGCCTGTGAAAATAAAAATTAGTAGGCAAGGGGACACAGGGAGGGCAGAGTGAAGCTGAGGGGCCTCCACGGAGAAGCCCTGTCTCAGGGAGCCTCATTTCTGAAGGTAAGGGCATGCAGAGAGGGTAGAGCTTAGCTGCTGGGCAGCTTCATGCGGTGATATGCAGGCCTGGTCCCAGGCTGCTGAAGAAGCAGCAGCAGCTCTTGGGAGAGCTATGAAGCTCTTGGGAGGCAGCTGAAGGGAATGGGAGCACGGGTGATATTCTCTTCAATCCTTCCCATCACTGGAAGGGGAATACGACAGGAACAGATGACAATGGAGGTGAACCACTGGCTGCGTTGGTGGTGGCAGCAGGAGCAATTTGGATTCTGGGGCCATGGGCTAGGTTTTCTGGACGACAACCTACTAGCACGCAATGGACTTCACCTGTCAAGGTCGGGGAAGGATATGTTTGGCAGAAATCCGGAGAGATTCATCAAGAGGGCTTTAAAATGACACCACAAGAGGAAGGAGACGACCAACACAGGGATTTAAATGAAGGAGGACAAACAACAGAAGCCCACCTGGGAGGGCTGGGTCTAATGGAGTCAAAGGTGTGGGGCTTCAGGTGTACCAATGCTCAAAGCTTGGGTAATAAGAAGGAAGAGCTGGAGCCTCTAATGCAGACAGAGGGATGTGATTTAGGAGGCATTAGAGACTCGGTGGGATGATTCACATGACTGGAATGCAGTAGTGGATGGATACGAGTTGTTCAAGAATAACCAAAAGGGTCGAAGGGGAGGTGGAGTGGTGCTGTATGTGAAGAGAGGGGTTTTTTTGTCAGGAAACACTGCAGGAGGAGGGCGACAGCCCAGTGGAAGGTATCTGGGTGAGGATAAGGGAAGGAGGGACAAACGGTGTAGTGGCTGGAGTCTGTTACAGACCTCCTGACCAGGATGAGGAGGTGGATGCCGCCCTCCTTGAACAGCTTGACAGGGTATCCAAACAACATGACCTGGCAGTTATGGGTGACTTCAACTTCCCTGATGTCCTGGGAGACAAACTCTGCAAAGCGTCCACAGTCACGCAACTTCCTGACCTGTTTGGATGACAACTTCCTTTATCAAATGGTGGAGGGAGCTACGAGGGGCTCAGCCACACTCAACCAACAGGCAAGAGATGGTGGGTGGGATGAAGGTGGGTGGGGACCTTAGGGGGAAGTGACCATGTCCTGCTGGAATTCCTTTTGCTGTGGGGGAATCAAGGAAATTCGCTTCCACACATGTACAATAGATTTCGCTAAGGCAGACTTTAATAAACTCAGAGGTATGATGAGAATCATTCCATGGGCTCTCCTAAAACAAAAGCTCTTGGAAGCTCAAGCTGTCGCTATTCGAACAAGAAGGAAACATGGTAGGGGATCCAAGAAGCCAATGTGGACAAACAGAGAGCTGCATGATGGGCTAAGGGGAAAAAAGGAAATGTTCAAGAAATGGAGACAAGGACATACCTCTAAAGAAGAGTATCTGCAGGTTGCTAGGCACTGTAGGTCAGCCATCAGAGAGGCCAAAGCTCACAGTGAGCTAAAGCTGGCCCGGGAGGCTCACTACAACATAAGAACATAAGAGAAGCCAATGTTGGATCAGGCCAATGGCCCATCCAGTCCAACACTCTGTCACACAGTGGCCAAAAACACCAGGTGCCACCAGGAGGTCCAGCTATGTGAGGAGCAAACACAAGATAAAAGAGGCGATGGGCCCAATGTTGGGTGAAAATGGAGAAACTCTGACAGAGGACAGAGAGAAAGCAGAAAGGCTCAGTGCCTATTTTGCCTCAGTTTTTCCCCTGAAGAACAGAACAGGTCAATCTAGAGATGGCAATAGGCAAGTCACAGCATCTGGGCTGCTGGTTGACATGGACAGAGAGGTAGTTGAGAAGCACCTGGCTGCACTGAATGAGTACAAATCCCCCAGGCCAGATGGTATGCACCCAAGAGTGCCCAAAGAACTTTCTAGAGAGCTTGCAGCACCTTTGTCCATCATCTTCCAGACCTCTTGGGAGGATGGAGGACAAGCCACAAGACTGAGGGAGAACAGACGTTATCCCAATATTCAAAAAAGGGAGCAGGGATGACCCAGCAAACTACAGGCCAGTCAGTCTGACCTCTGTCCCAGGGAAGATACTGGAGCAGATTTTAAAGGGATCAATCTGCAAATATCTAAAGGACAACTTGGTGATCTGGGGAAGTCAGCACGGATTTGTTCCCAACAGGTCCTGCCAAACCAACCTCATTTCCTTCTTTGATCAAGTGACAAGCTTACTGGATCGAGGGAATGCTGCTTGTTGTTTACCCGGATTTCAGTAAAGCTTTTGACAGGGTTCCCCATGATGTTCTGATGGGTAACCTAGAGGACTATGGACTGGGCTCTATGATAGTTAGGTGGATAGGGAACTGGTTGGAGAACCATACACAGAGGGTAGATGTCAATGGCATTTCATCTGAATGGAAGGAGATGTCCAGTGAAGTGCCACAAGGCTCAGTTCTGGGCCCGGTACTTTTCAACATTTTTATAAACGATCTGGATGAGGATGTGGAGGGACTACTCATGACACCAAATTGGGAGGAGCAGAAAACACACCAGGACATAGAGACAGAATTCAACAAGATCTGAACACGCTGGAAAAGTGGGTGGATGTGAACAAGATGCAATTTAACAAGGTAAGTGCTGAGTTCTACATCTGGGTAACAAAAACGAGGAACACGCGTACTGGGTGGGGGATACACTTCCGAGTAGCAGTGTGTGTGTGTGAACAAGAACTTCAGGTAATGGTGGACCAAAAGTTAAATATGAGCAGCCAGTGTGATGCGACAACAAAAAAGGCTAATGCAGTCTTGGGGGTGTATCAACAGAGGCATAATATCCAGATCACAAGATGTCATAGTCCTGCTATACACTGCATTGGTCAGGCTGCTCCTGGAGTATTGTGTGCAGTTCTGGAGGCCTCACTTCAAAAAGGATGTGGACAGAATGGAGCGGGTGCAGAGAAAAGCAATGAGGATGATCAGGGGCCTGGAGACCAAGAAGCCCTCTGAGGAAAGGCGGAGGGACTTGGGAACGTTTAGTCTGGAGAAGAGGAGGTTGAGGGAGGACACAATACTCCCTCTAAGCTGCAGAGTCTTGTGAGGAAAAATTCTACTTTGTGAGCTACTGGCATTAAAGTTGTGAGCGAGCGATTTTGCTGCTGCATAAATTAGTTTGCTCTGGAGCCATCCTTCCTGAGCTGAGTCAAAAATGTGAGAGCTGGAGGCTAAAAAACTGTGAGCTAACTCACACTAACTCAGCTTAGAGGGAACACTGGACACGACTGCTCTCTAAGTATTTGAAGGGCTGCCACTTAAAGGGCAGGGAGCTGCTCCTGTTGGCAGCAGAGGAGAGTACTCACAATTATGGGTTTAAATTAAAGGCAGGAAGGTACCAGCTGGATCTTAGGAAAAACTTTTTTACAGTAAGAGTTGAGCAACATTGGAATCAGCTGCCTAGGGAGGTGGTGAGCTCCCCCTCCCTGGCAGTCATTAAGCAGCATCTGGACAAACATTTGTGAGGGATGCTCTAGGCTGATCCTGCACTGAGCAGGGGGTGTGACCGGATGGCCTGTGTAGCCCCTTCCAGCTCTGCGATTCTATGATTCTAAGAAGAAGAAAAGATTGGATTTATAACCCGCTCTTCATTATCTGGAGGAGTCTCAGAGCAGCCTACAATCTCCTTTCCCTTCCCCTCCGGCTCGCACATTTTTGTCTTAGCTCAGGAAGGATGGCACCAGAGCAAACTAATTTATACAGCAGCCAGATTGCTTGCTCACAACTTTAATGCCAGTAGCTCACAAAGTAGAATTTTTGCTCACAGGACTCACAAGCTTAGAGGGAGCATTGCCTGTGAGCAGGTGGGGCTGAGAGAGCTCTTTCGGGAACTACTCCTTAGGGAACAGCTCTGAGAGAACTTGTGACTGACCCAAGGTCACATCAGCAGCTGCATGTGGAGAAGTGGAGAATCAAACCCGGTCCTCCCAGATTAGAGTCCGTGCTCCTAACCACTACACCAAACTGGTTCTCTTAAGGCTTTAAAAGTAAAAATCAGCAGTCTGAATTGTGCCAGGATACAAATTAGTAGCCGATCAAACTCTTTTTGATACCAACGTGATACTATGAACTAACCGGACAGTGCTGCAGCTGCCTTATTTTGAAGCAAATGGACTTTCCGAACTGTCTTTGAGCCGGCTGTGGTAATCTAACCATGATGTGATCGGAGCACAGATCACAGGATCCCCATTCTGCCACCGGGCGTCTTGAGGGCTGACCTTGGCTACTCCCTCTCTTTTATCCCCACTGGGTTGTTATAAGGATCAAGTGAGGAAGGGGCAACATACATGGATGACAGGTAGGATAAAAATGCAGGCAGGCAGATCTTGCACCAACCACCACATAAGCATACTCTACCACACCATACAGGAATGCCACAGACACAAACAGGACTTCTCAAGACACAACATCTGTGTCTAGTGCAGCGGGATCTTGCATGCTTGATACGACACATGGTGGTTGTCAGACCCTCTAGGCAACAGGACAGTCATGATCCAGTGACACCAGGGAAAATCCTTTCCCCTAGAGAAATGGTGGGGTGAAGTATGCATATGGCTCTCCAAAGCCCTCTTCTGCTGGGGACTGTTTATCTAGGGCATTAACTACCCAGGTATCTATCATACCCGTTCCTCAAGTAGCTCAGGGCAGCACAAGTTATTCTCTCCTCAGTTTATCCTTAAGCAACCCTGTGAGGTAGCTTAGGCTGAGCACACGCAACTGGCCTAAGATCCCTCCGAGAGTTTCTTGGCAGAGTGGGGATTTGAACTTGGGTCTTTCCACACTGGAACTCTTCGCCAGTTCTTCTTGAGAAAAGGCAGCAGGAGAGTTTGGAAACGTTCAAAGGAAAGGGGGGGTACTTAAAGAGAGGAACCAGTGTGGATTCCATCCTTGGAGTTTGGAGATGCAAGATTTACATTGTAAACTGCAACAAACTGCACAGTTGGGGCAAGAAAAATGGGGGCTCTTCTTTTTAGGAGATCTGTTCCCCACAAAATGCTCCCAAGGTTCTCAGACAGGTGCTGCACAAATTGCAGGGGGGGCAGTTTCCTGGCATAAGAACATAAGAAGAGCCCTGCTGGATCAGATCAATGGCCCACCTAGTCCAGCATCCTGTCTTGCACAGTGGCCTCAACCAGTTCCTCTGGAGGGCCAACAACGGGGCAGGGAGGCCGAGGCCTTCCCCTGATAAGAACATAAAAAGAGCCCTGCTGGATTAGACCAAGAGTCCATCTAGTCCAGCATCCTGTCTCACACAGTGGCCTCAAACAGTTCTTCTGGAGGGCCAACAACAGGGCATAGAGGCTAAGGCCTTGCCCTGATAAGAACATAAGAAGATCCCTGCTGGATCAGACCAGTGGTCCATCTAGTCCAGCATCTTGTCTCACACAGTTCCTCTGGAGGGCCAACAACAGGGCATAGAGGCTGAGGCCTTCCTCTGATGTTGCCCCTGGCTCTGGGATTCAGAGGCTGACTGCATCTGAATGTGGAGGTTCTCCTCAGTCAACATGGCTAGTAACCACTGATAGACTTGTCCTCCATGAATCTGTCTAATCCCCTTTTAAAGCTGTTTATTCCTGTGGTAATCAGCATGGAGACAAAGGCTCAGTTTAGACAGCAAGCCATGCTTTGGTTTTAAAAAGATCAGCTACGTTATGGCGTATGCCTGAATTAACAGATTGTACTCTGCAATTGGCAAAGGATGTGCACTGGAACCTTGGGTCTGAAGCCGGTTTGCAAACCACAGTCTGTCCCTTAAACCAGAGTTCTGTCTGTTGCACATACCTCTCAAGGTGCCTGCTGTGGGGAGAGGAGGGGAATGTGATTGTAAGCCGCTTTGAAACTACTTAAGGTAGAGAAAAAACAGGGTACTAAAAACCTACTTTTCTGCCTCTGCCGGCTATTTGCACTTGGAAACAGGAAGGCTGAGCAGATGGGAAATGAAAGCAGAAAAACTGCTCTACACCAGAAGGAAAGCGAAAGCAGACAAGCAACTCTAGGCCATGGTTTGCCAGCAGTATGTCTGAACCATGGCTTGGCCTAGTGCCTGAACTGAGACAAATAATTGGGAGAAAGAGAGTCGCCTGCTAAATAGCTATGTGTTGAGGCTTCAGAAAGTATAGGAAGGAGAGTAGGGCAAAAAAAACCCTGAAGACAATGTAACTCTGTTAGACAGAAAAAGAATTTCTGCCATCCTATTATTGGTTTTTACTTGTTGGGTTGGGACCAATAAGTGAGAAGCACCCTAACATATGATAGGACACTCCAGCTGCATCACTACCATTTCATGCAGGGTTTTTTTAATATGAAAGACAGATGAAGACTGTCCCACAGTGAAAGTGGGCAGGTTTCCTGTAATGGTTTAGAAGAATCTTCTTTTAACACCCCTTTTTGACAAGGTGTTATCTCCCTGAATGCCATTTTCACATAAAAGTACAAGAGCCTTGTCCTCTTTTATGTCGTGAGCTGGAGGCACAGAAGCAGGACAGATTTTCTTTAACAAAATAAAATACAAGTGGATTGCATTTCACAGGCTGCAGTTAAGAAGCAGGGGCTAGAACAGAGCAGGTTGAAATCTACTCCACCCATTCTCCCTTATGCCTAGAGCTCCTTCACCTGAACATATATAGGATGTTCCCTCAACCCTCACCCTCAACTGTAGCCAAGGCTAAGCACATGTACTCTTAAGGAGTGGCCATGGCTCACTAACAGAGCACATGTTCTGCTGTCAGAAAATCCTAGCTTCAGTTCTCATCATCTCCAGTTAAAAAAGCCTCAGGTAGAAGAGCCAGGAAAGACCTCGGCCTGCATCCCTGAAGAGCTGCTGCCCATCCAAGTAGACAGCATTGGTCTGGGTGGGCAATGGTCTTCCTTTGCTCACCTGTACCTAGAGTTGCAACCTCCAGGTTGGGAAATCCCTGGAGATTCAGGGCTGGAGCCTAAGGAGAGCAGTGGGAGGGGCCTCAGCAGGCTATAATGCTGTAAAGTCCATGCTTCAAAGCAGTCGTTTTCACTAGGGGAACTGATCTCTGGAGGATTTCCAGCCCCCTTCTGGAGGCTGGCAACCCCACCTGCATCCCGCTAACCTTGGCTTTTTGCCTTTACTCTGCTGCTGTGTCTCCTGTCAAGATCAAGACTGTAAGCTCCTCCAGAGAAGGGACCTCTTAGTAATAACCCTGTAAACTGTTCTCAAAAAGATTTTAGTTGCACTGTAAGACAAGCCAGAATGAAACATATCGAAAGAACAGGAACTCTTCTTGAAGATCCTACTACTTTGTCAGATACTGAAGTAGCACTGCTCAAAGATGATCATAGCCGTGGACAGGGTTGCCAGCTCCGGCTTGGGAATTGCCTAGAGATCTGCAGTGGTCCCTGGGAAAGAGGAGGGAGTGACCTCTGTGGGGATATGATGACACAGAGTCCGCCCTCCAAAGCTGCCGTTTCCTTCAAAGGAACTGATCTCCATAGTCTGGAGATCAGCTGCAATTCCGTAAGGACTCCAGGTCTCATCTGGAGACTGGTAATCCTAGATGTAAACGTGGGTAGGCATGCCCTCTTCCGTCTTCTCAACGGGAGCCAGGCGAGGCTGAGAGAGAGAACAGCCCAAGGCCACCCAGGAGATGTTATGGCTGAGCAGGGAAGTGGACCCAGGTCTCATCCAGTCCCACACCGATGCACCAGCCCCTGGGACCCTCTGCGACGATGGGGGCAATGAATTTGAAGGGACTCTCTCTCTCCCCCAGGAACTGGCCCTATCTCGGGACTGATACTTCAAACCAGACATGCAAGGGAAAGGAATGGTCTTTTTCTGAGGGTCTTCCCCGGCGAGGGAAAGGGGGTTTCCATGGAAACCGGGCGGAGGGGGAGGCCTAGCAGGACCCGGCATTTGGCGCCTGCGTCCTAATTGGGGGGGGGGGGGGGTGGAATGGAGAGAGGGGGCGCCATTTCCATGGAGACAGGGACCCGCAGTGCCCAGCTCCACTGAGAAGGGCGGGGGGAAACCGTTGCCAAGGAGATCGCGAGGCCGGGCCAGAAGGGCACCAGGGGGGGCGGTCTCCTTGCCATGCAGGCAGGGACGGGGGGATCCGGTGGAACGTGAGGGGGGGGCCCTTTCCAGAGAACAGTCAGCTCCAGGCCGGAAGCGGGTGTTGCCATGGAGACAGGACAAGAAGCCCCCCCCCATACCAACGACCCCCGAACCTTCCCCCCATCGTTACCATCGGTGTCCCCTCCGACGGGCTCCGGCTGCTGTTGAGGCTCTTCCGCCGCCATCTTCACGCTGCAACCCCGCTAGGAAGCGCTTCCTGGTCAGACCCAGGCGCACCGGAAACACTTTCCCCCTTCCTCTCTCATCGTCCTGGCAACAGGACCCTAGCAACCGTCCATTCACTTAGTAACGCCCCCTCCCACATGCCTGCGCGCGGAGGTATGATGATGAGGTAAAGAGGGCTGGAAAGACCTCAGGTTCTCCCTTCTAAAGGGAACGAAAGCGTCATCACGGTGTCCCTGACGTCATGGTAGTCGTTATGACGTCATGGGTTATGACGTCACACCTCGCCGGACGCCTCCGCAGAATGGCCGCAGTCCGGTTTTGACAGGAGTTAAATTGGTCCGTAAGAAGCATACAATCCAGGGGCAAGAGAAAGCACCCCCTGAGTTTGCATCAACCAACAACCCCCAATCATGCAAGCTTTTGAGCTGGCTTCATGTAGCAGGGTAATGCACAAGGAACTTACCTAGGGACCTAAAGGGACCCATTTGCCAAAAACTTTTTGCGGAAACATTAAATTATGTACAGTTTCAAAAATCACTTTATCACTGAGTTTCAGGTAGATGCTGGAAGAAAAATGGCTTTAAACACTCACTAATATATTTAGCTGCTATGACCTGGATATTAGAGGTTACCTCAATCTTGTAAAATCTTGGAAACTAACCAAGGTCAGCCAGAGACCACCAAGGAAGACTGGGATTGCTACAGGGAGGCAGTCAAAGGCAATCCACCTCTTGCCTTGAAAACTCTATGGGGTTACCATAAGTCTGCGGCAGCCTGAAGGCATATTTCAAGGAGAAAACCTAAGAAGATCTACCCAGAAATAAGTTCTATTCAATCTAATGTTTGATCCCATCTGACCATCAAGGTCAGCTATCTGGCTACCTACTCTTGTCATGAAATTGTCTTTCTGCTTGGGCAGGCCTTTTTATTCCCATTCCTCCTGCCACACCTGTCAATGGCTCTTTCAGCTGAGTAGGCTTTTACTCCCAAGGAGGTCTATACTCATGAGGCAGCCTTTATTTCCATACAGGCAGTCGGGGGTGGAGCAAGGACTCAGTAGTGCTTATCACCCAATACTCGCAATAACTCCCATCAGAAGGTGGCAACGAATTGCAATCCGCAGTCGGAGATTATCTTGCGCAGGATTGAGTGCAGTTTGATGATATTACTCATAAACATTTTGGCCAGTGCCTTTTCTGTGGGTATTTGCTTGAATGGAATGAAATGGGCTTGTTTCGTAAACAAATCCACCACTACACAGATCGCCGTTTTCACTTTACCAGGGGGCAGATCTGTGATAAAGTCCATAGAGATCACCTCTCAAGCTCAGCTATGGTCATCTACACTTCTTGTGTTAGTAACGGCTGACACAGCCCCAAGCAGGACAATTGTACAGAATTCAAAAAGGGGTCTGGTAAGGAATTGCAACCAATCACCAAGCCAAAGAAGAGGCGTTTAAAATGCTGCTTTACGGTTCCCAGGGAAAAAGCGGGAAGAATTAGAGTCAGACAGGAGAAGAGATACATGGGCAGGGACCAGCAGTCTCCCAAGGTCAGAGCAGCTTGAAGAGCGATAAGCATGCCATGAGAAATATAACATTCCACAGACCTGACATCAAGGGTTCACTCATCCCACCTCCCGGGCAGGAGATGGCAGCATTAGCTGACATTCAGGTGGGTGGTCACTCTTGAGTGTGGGGCTTGGGGGCATCCCCACTCGCCCCTGCTCACCCCCCCCCCCAAACCCCACTGCCAGAGCAATGAGGGGACCTGGCACTCCTAGGACCTCCTGTTGCTAACCCCTAACTCATTCTATATATTCCTATAACTGAGTCTCCATCGTTACTAGGATCCATTTTTAACCCCTACCATGCTTAGGGTTGCCACTCTCCAGGTACTGGCTGGAGATCTCTTGCGATGATCTCCAGGTGACAGAGATCAGTTCCCCTAGAGGAAATGGCTGCTTTGGAGGGTGGACTCTGTAGCATTATACCCTGCTGAGGTATTTCCCCAACCAGAGCTGGCAACTATAACCATGCTACAGGGGACCTAATTTTCATGATTGCTCAAGTTTGACTAGCCATCCAGTATTCTCTTTGCGATGTTATTTGTTCATTTCCTTAGTTGATACCCCACTTTTCTCCCTCATGGGGACCCAAAGCAGCTTACATCATGCTGTCCTCCATCTTATTCTCACAACAACCCTGTGAAGTAGGGAGGGTTGCCAACCTCAAGGTATTACATTTCCCCTGGTCTCCTGGTATTACATTTCTCCCCTGGAGAAAATGGGTGCTTTGGAGGGTAGACTCTATGGCATCATACCATGCTGAGGTCCCTCCCCTCCACAATCCCTCCCCTCCCCAGGCTCCACGCCCAAAATCTCCAGGTAATTCTCAACCCAGAGCCGGCAACTCCAGGGCTTACAGACTACGACTGGCCCCTGGTCACCCAGCAAGATTCCGTGGCAAAATGGGAATCAGAACCCAGGTCCAACACTCTAACCACTATGCCATACTGGCCCTCTTTAACTGGCACTCATCCGCCCTCAACGCTTTCATGCTTAGTCCTCATCAGGTCATTTGTTGTTTTCTTTTCCAAGATCTGAATCCAGCATTCTAACCACTACATTACACTGCTCTCAGCTTGGGCCAGGGAACATGGTCCATTTGTTCAGGTTTCAGGGCCGCTTTTCTGACAAACATTTCAAACAGCTTTTTCCAACCACTGTATGAGAATGGAGACCTTCTCCTCCTCGCTCTGGCAGGTGTTACAGAGCTTGACATTCAACTCCTCTGTGCTCTCCGAGCTGCCAAAAGCATGATCCCAGCCCATCAAACAATGCAAGGCATCGATTTGGGAACTATGGATCTTCAGAGTGTGAATTGCAACCCGGGTAGGGCCTTTAAGGCTCTCTCCCATCTCTGGGGTGTCAGCTCCCACTTGCAGGGCTCATTTCATAGCAGGAGCTCCTCTGCATATTAGGCCACACACCCCTGATGTAGCCAATCCTCCAAAAGCTTACAGTAGCCCCCTGTAAGAAGAGCTCTGTAAGCTCTTGGAGGATTGGCTACATTAGGGGGGGTGGCCTAATATGCAAAGGAGCTCCTCCTACGAAATGAGCCCTGCCCACTTAGGAAATACCTGGGAATTTGGGGGGGCGGAGCTTAGGAAGTTCAGGGTTTGGGGAGGGACCTCAATAAAGCATAAGAGCATAGAGTCCACTTTCCAAAACAGCCTTTTTCTCCAGGAGAACTGACCTCTATTGTCCGGAGATCAGTTGTAACCCTGGGAGATCTCCAGTGCCCACCTGCAGGTCAGCCCTATTTCTCCCCCCATCTGGCACTTGCCGTTCCAGCAGCGCTTGAAGAAGTTCTTATCTGGGTATTCATTTATTTATAATACTTCATTCACCTCCTTTCTCCCCAGTGGGTACCCAAAGAGGCTTCCATCATTCTCCCTGTCTCCATTTTATCCTCACAACAACCCTGCTAGGCAGGTTAGGCTGAGACTGTGTGACTGGCCCAAGCTTCCATGGCAGAATGGGGATTCAAACCTGGGGCTCCCAGACTGTAGTCCGATGCTGTAAGCACTGCATCCCCTGAGACATGTCTTCACTTTCAACAAGGAATTTATTTGGGACAGGGATGCGCAATTTGTCCCAGATACCTGAGCCAGTGTCTCAGGAGAGGCTGAAACATCTGTCGCTGGTGTAGAAGGAATAATGCTTTGTAAGCGTGACGCACCCCGCCTCGTGGTTTTTCCCTCCCCCCCCCCCCCAAACAGAAGAAATCATTCTCTTCGAATATTCTGTATCTGAAATAGGAGAGCAATCAAACTGGCTCTTCTCAGCAGTAATCTCGCTGGGGATTTGCAAAGGTTCTTCTGGCATTTTCAGCTCACATAATGCAGCCATAAGCCCTGTCTTCCTTTCACCTTCACTGTGCCCTTCTGGTTTCTCTGACACGAACACATTTCTGGCTCTGTGCACATTCTCATGCACCAGTCTTCCAGCAAATTTAATACCATATCAGGCATTAAATATATTAAATATATCAGGCGTTACAATATATTCCGACTGTAGCAATATACTGAACTGGGACTAATCTGTGTCAGGCAACTGTAGACAAGCCCCCCCGGCCCCGAAAACCCTTCTGTTTAACCCTGGTCACCAAAACAAGGACCTGGTTGCAACGCTATTGGTAATCAATTAAATTGCTGTAGCCCCATTCACACCTGAACTGACACGTTAAAAAAAAGGCTGTAATGTAATTTCTGGCTGAAAATATGGCAGTGATCAGTGTGATACTCTAAGAATCCTCATAAACTCTGTGGTAAACACCATAGAGATCAAGAGGATTCTAGAGTGTTGTGCAGCTAGGATTGCCCCTCTAGGCTAGGAAATACCTGGAGATTTGGGGGGCTGGAGCCTGGAGAGGTTTAGGGAGGGGAAAGAAGAAGAAGAAGAGATTGGATTTATACCCTGCCCTTCACTCACTTGGAGTCTCAGAGTGGCTTACAAACTCCTTACCCTTCCCCTCCCCACAACAGACACCCTGTGAGGTAGGTGAGGCTGAGAGAGCTCTGAGAGAACTGTCCTTGAGGGAACAGCTGATACAGAGCTATGGCTTGCCCAAGGTCATCCAGCCAGGTGCAAGTGGAGGAGTGGGGAATCAAACCCGGTTCTCCCAGATTAGAGTCTGCACACTTAACCACTACACCAAACTGGCTCTCAGCATGGTACAATGCCATAGGACCTCAGCATGGTACAATGCCATAGAGTCTACGGTCCAAAGCAGCTGTTTTCTCCAAGGGAACTGATCTCTGTAGACTGGAGATCAATTGTAAAAGTGGCCAATCTCCAGGCCCCACCAGGAGGTTGACAACACCAGTCGTGCAACGGAATGGTGTCACTTCCTGCTTTTTGGCTGGAAACGACATTGCAACATTGCACAATGCCGTTGATACCTGTCTCCATCCACCAATCCTCCCGCCAGTTGCCGGCCTTCCTAAATTCTCCTTCTTTCTGCCCTCTGCTTTTAAACATAAAATAATAACAGCACAACCAACCTTAGGTTGGGCCCAGAGTCCAGTGTTGGGTCCTCGTCTGTTATATATTAAAAAGATGTTTAGAACCAGTGAGCTGGCCCAAATGACTGAAGAACATTCATAAATTGTCTGAAATACAACAAGATGGAGGGAGGGAAAGCCTCCCTTAAATGGCAGCCCTCACCAGGGACACAGGGATACAAGCTCCCTGAATGCCTGTGTCTCTTTTGTTTGCAGTCAGTTGTTAATTACAAAGACCCAAGAAATCCCAATTAATACTTGGCCTGTAGGTCATGTTGACTTCTGCCACGGTTTTCCGTGCCAAATCAGTTGCTCATTTGGGTGTTAATCACTCAAGGCTTGGCCTTTTTTGGATTTACTTGATGTTACTTCGTTAAAAAATGGACAAAGTCAATTGCTAGTCAGTCCTGTGCTGTTCACCCCTTTCAATAATCGGATTTTGTGGGGGGAAGAACCCCATACATCAGCCCAATACCTTCCATTCAGCAAGATAAAAATGCCACTTTGTTCCACGAAACCAGGAAGGGAGGCAACTTTCTTCAGACTCGTCCTAACAACTGCCTGATTTGTGTTAATTGGTTTTGCAACAGATTGGTGCCATCATTAGCACTCATTAATTTACTTATTCACAGCTCACACAAAGCCCCGCGAAATGTTTCTTCCGTATTAACTGAAGGTCAGAAGCAACTAATGCAAAGTTACCTGCAATTAGTAAACATATATTCAGATTGTCAAGCGGGTAGCTTTTCCCATTGGAGACCATGTTATTATTCTGTTTATAAATTGGTTGTTTGTAATTTGTTTTAAGCAACACTTGGGTAAGAATGGAAAATATTTGAAAAAATGCATAAAAACATTTGTGCGCCATTGTTAGTAACCTGCAGCAGATCATGTTTTCCCCTTTTTGAATCCTGCCATTTTAGTATTGCCGCAAACTGTAACCCAGCATCATAATTAAGGCTCGGAAAGATGAGATCTTGTTTAGAAGGCCAGTTAGAGACGTTTGACTTTTCAGACAGTGATCAATACGGCAATTACCCAAAGGTGTCGAGCAGCTGAAGCGGAGGGAAAAGTCAGGTACTGGTTTTGATTTGGAGGAGCCAAATGGTGGAACTGAAGGAAGGTCACGATCATAAACCCCCCCTCCCCCGCCCCCCCAATCTTTAGAGATGACAGAAAGGGACACGGTCACAACATTCCAGCGCTCGTTATCGTGGATGACTTCAAAAGGGCTCCACGCTTGATGCACACCGAGGTTGTGGGTAGCCACATCCATTCAAAGCAAAATCAAAAATTGTTAAAAGAGCTTTTATTAAGACCCAAGGAGAACAACACGTGAGCACATGAAGCAACTTATATTGAGTGAGACCTCTGGTCCACCAAGGCCAGTACTGTCTATTCAGACAGGCAGCGGCTATCCAAGACTTCCACATCACCTCCTGCCTGGTCCTTTCACCTGGAGATGCCAGGGATTGAACCTGGGACCTTCTGCATGCCAAGCAGATGTTGTGCCACTGAGCCACAGCTAGGGTTGCCATCCTCCAGGTGGGGCCTGGAGATCGCCCAGAATTACAACTGGCCTCCTGATGGCAGAGATCTGTTCTCTTGGAGAAAGTGGCCACTTTGGAGAGTGGATCCCGAAGCCTTATACCATGCTGAACTTTCTCTCTTCCCCAAACCTGCCTTCCCCCAGGCCCCACCTCCACCATTTTCAGGAATCTCCCCAACCAGAGCTGACAACACTAAACTCAGTATTGTCTACGTGGGGTCTCAGGCAGAGGTCTTTCATTTTGCCTACAACCTGATCCTTCTACCTGGAGATGCTTCTAGGGATCGAAGACTGGTCTTTCTGTGTGCAAAGCATATGCTGTACCAATGAGCCGCAGCCTCAACCAGTGTTCACTCTAAGCTGAGTTAGTGTGAGCTAGCTCACCGGTTTTTAGCCTCCGGCTCACACATTTTTTTCTCCGCTCAGGAAGGATGGCTCCAGAGCAAACGAATTTATGCAGCAGACAAATCACTTGCTCACAACTTTGATGCCAGTAGCTCACAAAGTGGAATTTTTGCTCACGAGACTGCACAGCTTAGAGGGAGCATTGCCCTCAACCCCTGTGAACACAAAATCATGTGGTACAGCTTCCGAATTCTCCAGACGCAATCAGGATGAATGTTTAAAAGTAGTGTGTGTGTGGGGGGGGGGGTTGTTTTGAGTCATAATCCCAGGAATTCTGACACATTGTGGCGGGCACAGACACAAAACGGCTGCCACAAATGAGCTGCTACAGGAGGCGGAGCCCCATTTACCTTCAGTCACAGAGTGACTGTGCTGTAGTAGCAGCTGCTGCCAGAGTGACCTTTTAACAAATCTGCACAGCCAGTCAAATCTCCAGTGGCCAATCAGAAGCCTTCCTGGGCAGATGCCCCACTCAGCTCCAACAACTTTCTAAAAACATTTGGGGGGGGGCACCAGGAAAGGTGTTGGTGGGGCATCATGTTGGGGGACCCCATGGCAAAAGAATGGAAATGGGAGCTAATTTGCTCCCTTTGAGGAAGCCTCTAGGTCCATTTGCTAATATCTTCCCATTGTGAACATAAAATCCAGAGGTTAATGAAATGGAGCCAGAAGAGCTATCATCGGCTTTTCCCTACAAGGCCAAGGGTAGGTAGCCACTCCAGTCTCCTTCTTCGCGGTTTGTCTGTGTAACTCTCCCCCCATAAACAACCTCAAGAGCAGGGCCTGAAACAACCTGCATGCATCTTTGAGCAGGACTCTGGGAGGCAGCGTGTACATTTCCAATAAATAAGCTCCCTACCCCCCAAAAAATATCTTGCATGATTAAGAGTGCTGGAGACCTTGAAAGCCTGCAAAGCCTGTGAAATGGGGGTCGGTCTTAGAGAGCATTGCTTTGATTTTTGGTTCTGGTACCACTTTGACTATCTTTGACTATCTTATCAGCTCCCACTGTCTGGCAGTCTTCAAGCAGCGGCTGGACAAACACTTGCCAGGAATGCTCTAGGCGGACCTTGCATTGAGCAGGGGGTGGGACTAGATGCCTGTATGGTCCCTTCCAGCTCTGTGATTCTGTGATTCTAAGAAGAAAAGATTGGATTTTTGGTGTCAAGCACAAAAGGCAGCCTTAGGAGGTAGAGCCAGGGGTGGCCAAACTGCAGCTCGGGAGCCAGATGTCGCTCTTTCACACATATTGTGCGGCTCTCGGCAGGGCAGCTGGGGAAGCGAACGAGAGGCATACTTTTTCTCCCTCCCTCCTTCCCTCCCATCTATTTGCTTTCTTTGTTTCACTCTGTCTCTTTCTATTTTTCTTTCCACCTCTTTCCTTCTTTCTTTCCACCCCTCTCTCTCTCTTTGACAAATAAATATCATTAGACAAACAAATATAATTAGACAAACACATATAATCATCACTATCTGTTTTTACCCCTTTTGTTTTTATTTTTGGCAGTCTCATTTATAATGTTAATAAAAAGCAAACTTGCATATTTTAAAATAAAAAGGTGTGTGTAATGTTTGTTTGTGTCTTGTGGCTCTCAGACATTTGACGTTTAGTGTATGTGGCTCTTAAATTGAGTAAGTCTGGCCACCTCTGAGGTAGAGCGAAGGTTGTCAGGTCTGGGTTGGAAAATACCTGGAGACTTTGGGGGTGGAGCCAGGAGAGGGGAGGGGAGGGGCCTCAGCATGGTACAATGCCTCAGCATCCCCCCTCCAAAGCAGCCATTTTCTCCAGGGGAGCTGATCTCTCTCCGCTGGAGATCAGTTGTAAAAGCGGGAGATTCCCAGGCCCCACCTGGAGGCTGGCAACCCTAGGTAGAGCCAAGAATGGCTGCCATGGCTGGTAGAACCAAGCACAATATACACAGAAGAAGAAGGGGAGTCAGGAATATAAACACAGAAAAAAACCTATGGGAGAATAGGTGCTCCACTGCTCCCAAGCCCCCATTGCCTTCACACCTGATCCGCAGGTCCTCTGTACAGGCTCCTGGGTCCTTCTGCAGTGAGGGGCAGGCAGGGGCCGAGTGAAAGGCCCTTTCGTTTGTACAAAGGCTGCCAGCTGATGCTCCTGCCTTCACAGTGGCCTGCTTTCCAGAAGCACATGTGGTGAGCACCAGCGGAAAACCCAGCTGTAGGTAACAACAGGCCAGAGGATCTCTGCAGCACAAGGCAGCTCCGAAGTGTTTGTAGAACTGCCTTGCCATTTGATTGCCAGCAGCGAAACAACTTCCTATCTTTGTCTCTTTCCTAGGCAGCGTAGAAATCAGCTGAATAGTCTGGTAGAATTTTTTTCAAAGAAGATGTTAAGCTTTACAAAAGATTTCACTAGGCAAGAAGACAAATACTGGAGCAGTTGATACTGTTGTGTTGCATGAACAGCACAATGATATTAATTAACCAAAGCGCTAACTAGAGGGGGTTGGAGCACCTTTCCTATGAGGAAAGGCTGAAGAGTCTGGAACTATTCAGTTTAGAAAAGAAATGACTAAAGGGGGGGGGGGACATGATAGAGGTTTATAAAATGATGCATGGGGGGTGGAGAGTTGAGAAAGAGAACATTTTCTCCCTCTCCCAAATTACTAGAGCTCCAGGGCATCCAATGAAACTGATGGGCAGTAGGTTCAGGACAGACTAGGGTTGCCAAGTTCCTTCAAGATGCCGGCAGGGGGATGAGGGGGACATTCCAGGAGCCAGAAGCATTGCTCCCAATGTGCCGACGTCACTAGAAGTGATGTAGGCACATCAGGGGTGACGCTTTGGTTTGGGGCAAAACTCTATGATAAAATCTCCCTCAAACCATAGTTTTTCTCAAAAACCAGAGTGTTGTGTGCTCCCTCAATGTCACCAATGTACCTACGCCATTTCTGGGTGACAGAGGCACATTGCTCCACATGGTGGGGAGGGGGCGGGATTTCCTTCCACCAGCCATCTACACAGCGAATGATAAAAATGTGGAATTCGCTGTCAGAGGATGTAGTGATGGCCACAGGCATACACAGCTGAGGGGGTTAGATAGATTAATGGAGGAGAGTGGCTACTAGCCATGGTGACCGAGGGGAACCTCCAAATGTAGATACAGTCAACCTCTGATTCCCAGTGCCAGGAGGCAACATCAGGGAAAGGCCTCGGCCTCTATGCCCTGTTGTTGGATCTCCAGAGGAAGTGGTTGGCCACTGTGTGAGACGGGATGCTGGACTAGATGGACCCTCACTGTTCTGATCCAGCAGGGCTCTTCTTGTATTCTTATGAAGGCCTCAGCCTCTCTGCCCTGTTGGCTCTCCAGGGGAACTGGTTGGCCACTGTGTGAGACGGGATGCTGGACTAGATGGACCCTCACTGTTCTGATCCAGCAGGGTTCTTCTTGTATTCTTATGAAGGCCTCAGCCTCTCTGCCCTGTTGGCTCTCCAGGGGAACTGGTTGGCCACTGCGTGAGACAGGATGTTGCACTAGATGGACCATTATTCTGATCCAGCAGGGCTTTCTTTATGTTCTTACTATCTGCAAAAAAAACCAGCCAGATGCTATAAAGGAAAACATACACTGAGCTGGCACAGCTGAAATGGCTACGAAACTGTGCTACGAATCAGGAGGTCCCTGGTTCAAACTTGACCTCTGCCATGCACTCATCAGTTAAGCTGTTCTCAGCCCTCCCTGTAGGCAACACGAAGAAGATGACATTGATCAACCTCATAGGGTTATTGTAACAATTACAGGCGCAGTGTTTCGAAGACTTCAAAAGGCTACAGAGAATGCACACTGAACTTGATGGAGGGGCCTAGCACATGGCAGAGGAGTGCAGCAAACTTGCCAAGCCAGAAAACAGTCCGTCTCTTGTTGACCTGCAGTGTTGCAAACTACTTCAAGGCTTCCTTGAAAGATCTGCTGAAAAAGATATGGGAATTATACTCAGTGGCTCAGGAATTGGGCCTAGCTCTGTAACATGCCCTCTATTCCTCTTCTAACCTCCACTCATCAATGTGGCACCCAGCTATGGTTGCCAACCTCCAGGTGACAGCTAGAAATCTTCCTCTGTTGCAACTGATCTCCAGACAACCAATATCGGTTTCCCCAGGGGAAATGGCTGCATTGGAGAGTGGTCCCTCCCCAAACTCTACCCCCAGATCTCCAGGTATTTCCCAAATCAGAGCTGGCAAACCTACACCCCCCCCCCAAAGTTCCAGGAAAATAGAAACATAGAACTGGAAGATACCCCCAAGGGTCATCTAGTCCAACCCCCTGCACAATGCAGGAAATTCAGCTCTGTCCCTTCCCCACTCCCCTGGTGACTCTTGTACTATGCCCAGAGGAAGGCAAACAAACTCCAGGATCCCTGGACCAATCTGGCCTGGAGGAAAATTCTTTGCTGACCCCAAAGTGGTGATTGGCATTTCCCTGGGCATGTAAGAAAGGGCCACAAGAGCCGACTACTGGCTCCCCCCCTTCCTCCCGCCCTCTCATGATCTGCTTAAATTCACAGTGAGTCACAGAATCCGCATTGCTGTCAGATGGCCATCGAACCTCTGCTTAAAAACCTTCAAAGAAGAAGAGCCCACCACTTCTCAAGGAAGCCTGTCCCACTGAGGAACCGCTCTAACTGTCAGGAAATTCTTCCTAACGTTTAGCCAAAAACTCTTTTGATTTAATTTCAACCTGTCAGTTCTGGTCCGACCTTCTGGGGCAGCAGAAAACAACTCCACCCTGTCATCTCAATGAGCAAGGCCTTTGCCCAGTACTGCTTGCAGTTGGCTCCCACCTTGAAACAGCTGGCAGTAGAGCAGAGGTTCCCAAACTTATTTGGCCTACCACCCCCTTTTCAGAAAAAAATTACTCAGCGGCCCCCTGGAAATCTACCTTCAAGAAGTGGACAAAAAGATGCAGGTAGAGTCCACCACAATCCACACAGCCAGGCAGGCCGAGGTAGGCACAGAGCAGCAGCAACTGGAGGCCTGGAGCCAGAGGCCAGCAGCAGCCACCACACAAGAGCCCAGCAGCAACTCCAGTCTTACAAGGGTGCACATGCACCTGCAGTTTGCAAATCCATGGCTGTGATTGGCTGTGGGGACCCCTCTTCACCTCCTGCTCCCTCCCTGATCCCAGGGGAGACCAGGAGAAGGCAGGAAAAACCTGCTTTAGGTAGGTTCTGGACTCTTTTCCCTTTATGCTTCCACCGCCCCCTTATTTTTATTCACCCAATTGCACCCAAAGCTCCTACCACCCACCTGGATTGTTTCAGCTCGCCCTAGGGGGCAGTATTGCCCACTTGGGACCCAGTGGTCCAGAGGGACTGGAGAACAGGTGAGCTATGAGCTTCAAGCCAGGAGTGGAAAAGAGGATCCTCTCCAGCACCCCCAACCCTTCTCTGCAGCCTCTGTGCTTTCATCCCAGCACCTAGACCGCTCCCAGGAAGACAGCAAGCTGGCTGCAGAGAACAGTTTAAAAATCCCTCTGTCACCATGGAAGCCCCCCCTTTGGGGGGGGGGAGAGCAAGCTAGCTGCACTGGGGCTGAGGATGTTTTACTTCCTCCAACAACCAGAGCCCCCTTCACCCTCTGTCTTCTTCCCCCCCCCCCTCCCCGGAGCATGAGGCAGAGCAGGCAGCTGTAGCTGCTGGACATATTTAAGCAAGTGGGCTCGCCAGAGAAAAGAGGGGTGCTTCATCCATCCTTCCGCTGTGTAGCTGATATCACAGGAGCTGTGTGGGTCTTTTGGTTGACAACCCCTGAGAATGCAGCTCTTCCCAATCCATCCATGCTTGAACTAAGGGATAACTGCCGTACAGAGATTAGATCTGCCATGAAGTCACATTGAGGACATTTCATGGGACCAGAAGAATCTGCCCTGACATCAGTGGCCAAGCTAGCCTGATCTCATCTGATTTCAAAAGCTAGGCAGGGTCCGCCCTGCTTAGTACTTGGATGGGCCACCAAGGAAGTCCAGGGTTGTTACGCAGAAGCAGGCAATGGCAAAGCACCCATTTTATTTCTTGCCTGGAAAGCTCTGTGGAGTTGTCATAGGTTGGTTGGGACTTGATGTCACTTTCCACCACCAGAGAAGAGTATATGCTAAGGGGTCATCAGCCAATACACAAATACCAGGAACAGACCTACCGGACATACTGCGTTCTCCAGAAAAATGTACTAGTGGAGAAGTGCCAACCAGCCAGAAAGTTGGACGTCCCTTGAACCAAAGCACGACACAAGGCAACAGCTCCCCCTGCTGGCAATTAAAAACTTTATTCTTTCAAGCAGCCAGATTGATCCAAGTGTTTGTAAATAATGAACTCAAATGCCTCCATGGGGTCTGCTCAAGGTGTGTCTCTTTCATCATCCTTCCATCTAAGATGCCAAAGGGATGGGAACACCTAGAGAGTAAGGAGAATCAAAGTTCTTCTGAGTCTCTTTTCCCTTCACCGTTTTCAATGGAAGGCCTGTGAAATGAAAGATTGTGGGTGCATTTTGAAGAAAGCCAATAGATACTTTAGCTCAGAGAGGAGAGTGTGTCGTTTCCCAATGGCCATAGAAGGGGAAACAGGATGTATTCAGGTATTCTTCTGTTATGCTCCAAATCCAGCTCTGCTGTGAGCCACCGTAGAAGCCAGTTTTCCTTGGATCAGTTCCCTTGAGTGTTCTCTGCTTTGCATGGATTTTGCTACCTCACGTATTCAGACCAAACAAGTATAATTCTGGGTATAAGCTTTTGTGTGCATCTGAAGAAGCGTGCACGCACGCAAAAGCTTATACCTTGAATAAAACCTTGTAGGTCTTAGAATGTGCCACTAGACTCAAACTCTGTTGATGCTTCAGACCAACACGGCTACCTCACCTGAATCTATCCCCACCCATTCAGATTCTCCTTCAGAATCTCATCTCCAGTGTTCCCAGAGCTGGGCTCACCCTGGTTGTACTTCTTGTGTGACTCACATGAGGACCGAAGAACATTTGATTGTTGTGCGGGGGTCTCATAGCACAGCTTCAGACCAGGAGTTCAGCAGCCTCTTTGGGCCCAAATGCAATGTCTACGAGGGTTGTGCTCAGTCAGGTACGCTCGGAGCTAGCCACGCTCCAGCGGTACTGCCAGCATCTCAGAGATTTGCACTGGACTCAGCTGGCAGGACTGTGCTGGCGTGGGAAGCTATGAGGGACAGAAACCACACCCATTGCCTTCTCTCTGAGCAGAGATCTGGCCCACGGCACCATGAAAAATGGTCTGGTCCGCTGCTCTCAACACATGTGCCAGGAGAGGGGCTGTGGCTCTATGGTACATCATCTGCTTTGCATGCAGACAGTCCCAGGTTCAATCCCCGGCATTTTTAGCCAAAAGGATCAGGCAGTAGATTATGTGGAAAGCCCCTCTCCGCCTGGGACCCTGCAGAGCTGCTGCCAGTCTACATAGACAATTCTGACCTTGATGGATCAAGGGTCTGATTCTGTATAGGGCAGCCTCATGTGTTCATGTGTTTTTTAGGGCTGTACCAGTGATGGATCATCTGCTTTGCATTAAGAATGTCCCAAGTTCAATCCCTGGCATCTCCAGTTAAAAAGGATCAGATATTAGGTGATGAGAAAAGACCTCTGGCCCGAGACCCTGGAGAGCTGCTGCTGGCCTGAGCACACCATCCTGCCCTTGAGGAACCAAATCTATACAGGTAATTCCGTGTCTCTTACCAATGATTTAATCATTCCCGTTTGTTAAGAGTGAACGAAAGACAGAGAAAGCCACAGAAACACAGGTCAGTAAGAGGATTTATTGTAACAGACATTAAGTCTCCCAAGAGCAGCCATCTTGAGCTACATCCTCTGTGGTCCGGGGAGTTGCACAGAATGTATTTCAGGACGCTGGTCCTTGTGGAGGAAGGGCATGGGAGATGCCAGCCCCTGAAATGGAGGAAATCCTCTAGCGGAGGGATTGCACTCGGGCTTCAGGACAGGAGTTTGGTTTTTCTGTCTCATTCTCTCTTCTTGTAGTTTTCCAGATTTACCAAGATATAGCCAGCCGGTCCCATACACGCCATAAAGAGAGCAGACAGGGCAATGATACTCTCCTGCAGAGGGCAAAACAGAGCAGGAACACTCAGACCAGAAGGCAGTAGTTAACACCCGGAGGCCCCTGGGCCTAATCCCTCCACCCCCCAAGTGCTGAAGGGAAAAGGAGCCAACCAGGAAGGAAGTGGCCAGAGCATGCACACAAGCTCAGCCGAAACCATCACTGCTACTATGACGCTTTTTATATGTTCCTCCAGAGTTCATTGTGGATCACCACCAAGAGTTAGCGTACAGTAGTGGCTGACAGTGAAGAGCTAGTGGGGTTGGAGTGTCAGGCTAGGATCTCGGAGACCTGGGTGCGAATCCACACTCTGCCCCAAGAAATTGCTGGGCAGCAGGAAATACCACACAGCATTGTTGTGAGGCTACAATGGGGAAGAAAGGACAATGTGCCCGGCTGTGAGCTCCCCAGAGGACAGATGGAATTTAAAAAAAAACCCTGCATGATGTGGAGAATATTACAGCCACTGTGTATTTGAACCTGTTATGATTCCTGAAATGTACAGGGTGAACAGGAGACACTTTGCAGCCTAAAAACTGCTTTATACAAACCAGTTTCCAAACCACCCAAGTAACAAAGACCCTGGCCCTCAGATCTCCTGAACACCTCCCTCTACCACAGCCTCCCCCTCACCTTCATGTAATAGCTACCACCTAATATTTCTTAAAGCTGATCCATTAATCCTACCGCACACCATAGGATTCCCACTCCCTGATCAACCAACCCTCACAGTCTACACCAACCCACTTCAGTCGCGTTTCAGAATCATGGTGCCTCCCACATGGGGCTCAATTTGGTTTCAGATCAGTCCCATAAGGCACAATAGAACAGAATACTCTGAAGGCCCTCACTCACTTTCGGTTTCTGAACACAGTCTTAAGCATGACCTGGATTAAACTGCACCCCAGATTTTCTGGACCCTTCTCTTCCATGCAATCTGATGGCATTGTTTACTGGGTACCTAACACTGCCTGAGTGAACTATTTCCTATATTCTTTACTCCACCATAAGAAAAGCAGTGAGAAAAGCAAGTTATAAATGAAATGAAATAAATACTGGCCCCGGCTTCTCTTTTACACCCATGGGTCTCCTACTCCCTTAATACCTTATTCCAACATAGTGCCGATGGGTGGCCACCAACACATTTTCTGGGTGGGGTTTTTGCCCAGCAAGGCTTCTGGCTGGCGGTGCACATTTTTAAAAACATTGCTTTGGCAGCAGCAGTCCCTGTGCGACTGAAGTTAAGCTGGGGATGACCATTTTGTAGCTAGCTCCTGCATCCATTATTCTGTGGCTGTGCCTGCCAGGCTGTAGCAAAATCCCAAAGGTGCCTGCAGGCTTAAAAAGGCCAGGGATCCCTGCCTCACCCTTCACAGCTCACTGAGGTAGCCACGGGGTCATATTCTTCGATGGCCTAGCAGCATCTTGAAACTTAACACATGTTAATGTTTTTAATTAATGTACTGTTTACTCGTTGTGAGCCACCCTGAGCCTGCTTGTGGGATAGGGCGGGATATAAACTGAAACAAATGAACACATGATTTTTTTTTGAAGTGTGAGACGCTACAATGCACGGGTGTGTCTTTAAACTTAGCCCTCTTTAGTACAGAGGCCCACCGGTGCCTCCAGTCCTCACCGCATTCACCAGACTGTACCCCAAATAACCTCTCCTCCCCGCTCCTTCTGGCGGCAGATCCAGATGGGCAGCTGATGTTAGGCTGCCTGCTGCAGCAGAAAAAAAAGCTACTGGACTCTTGCTCTTTCCCACTTCCCTCCAAGACGCTAAGAGAGGCGTAAAGTCCTGCTTCTTCTTCTACCCCAACAACCTTTTGCGGTAAGCCAGCGAACGGCCCAAGGTCACCCAGACAGAGAGCGCCAGAGCGGGGAGGACGAGGGGACTTGAACTCGAGCCCAGCCCTCCCTACCACGCCACGCCGTCCTTGGGCTTCCCGGACCACGCGACACGCCGCCCGCCAGGCCTGTTTCTGGTCCCAAAACACACCCACACCCGCCCTCCATTCAATCCCTCCAGCCCGGTCTCTCGCCCCACCATCGCCGCCCCCATCCCCAGGGTCTCACCAGCGGCCCGACGGGGTTTTGGGGAGGATTGGACGAGACGCTCCTGACCGGGCGGGCGGCCAAGCTGGGCAGGCGCAGCCCCTTCCTCAGCAGCTGCAAGGACATCACGGCGACCCTCCTCCTCCTCGCCCGGGCAGCCAGACGACAAGATGGCAGTCCAGGAGCGGAAGTACCGCAACTAGAGACTCCTAGCGAGAGGGCGGGACTTCCGTGATGGAGCCGCCCGACGGAGGGGCGTGGCCGCGGGATGGTGTCGCTCCAGGCCGTGGGATCTCCATGGTAAAAGCCCCAAGGCGCGTGGGCGGGTGCGCCCTGGTTTCCAGGGCTTTTCCTGTGTCTAGCTCGAGGTGGGTAGGCACGTTGGTCTGAAGCAGCAGGAAGAAGTCTGAGTAGCCCTTCCTGGCATATTTAAGGCCAACCAAATTTCATCCTGGGCGTGAGCTTTCCTGTACATACTTCTTCAGAGACACGGAAATAAAACTTCCTCAACAGGGTCGGAAGGGTGGCATCCATTGTTCCCTCTAAGCCGAGTTAGTGTGAGCTAGCCCACAGTTTTTTAGCCTCCAGCTCACACATTTTTATCTCAGCTCAGGAAAGATGGCTCCAGAGCAGACTAATTGATGCAGCAGCCAAATCGTTCGCTCACAACTTTGATGCCAGTAGTTCGCAAAGCAGAATTTTTGCTCACAAGACTCCACAGGCTTAGAGGGAGCATTGGTGGCATCAGTGCTTAGTTCTCGTGGCCCTTTCTTACTCGCCCAGGGAAATGCTGATCACCACTTTGGGGGTCAGGAAGCAGTTGTTCTCCAGGCCAGTTTGGCCAGGGATCCTGGAGGGTTTTTTTTTGTCATCTTCTGGGCATGGAGCAGGGGACACTGGGGGGGTGGGGGGGGTGGAGGTATTTGTGAATCTCCTGCATTGTGAAGGGGTTGGACTAGATGACCCTGGAGATCCCTTCCAGTTCTATGGTTCTGTTCTGTTATTCAAGCCTTACATATAGGTAGATATGTGTGTAGGGTTGCTTCCAGGTGGTAGCTGGAGACCTGGGATTACAGCTGCTCTTCAAGTGACAGAAATTAGTTCCCCTGGAGAAAACACCTGCTTTGGAAGGTGGACTCTATGGCATTATACCCCACTGAAGTCACTTCCCACCCCAAACCCCACTCTCCTCAGGCTTCTCCCCAAAATCTCCAGGTGTTTTGCAACCTGCAGCTGGCAACCCTATACGTGTGCAGGTAGTTGTCAGGAATGGCTAGTTAGAGTGAAGGTGTATAAGTAACAGCCATAAGTATGGATTAAAGCAGTTGGTAAGACCTGTGAATAGCAGCAAATTAGCATACAAATAAAAGAGTTAACAAACAGATGTGATGAGGTCTCTGCTTTAATCCAATTTTAGCTGCACCTATTGGAGGAGGAGGAGGAGGAGACTGGATTTATACCCTGCCCTTCACTCCCCATGGGAGTCTCAGAGCGGTTTACAATCTCCTTTCCCTTCCCCTCCCCACAACAGACACCCTGTGAGGTAGGTGGGGCTGAGAGAGCTTTTTCCCAAGCTGTCCTTGAGAGAACAGCTGGTACAGAGTTATGGCTTGCCCAAGGTCATCCAGCCAGGTGCAAGTGGAGGAGTGGGGAAATCAAACCCGGTTCTCCCAGATTAGAGTCCGCACACACAACCACTACACCAAACTGGCTCTCCAGTTTGCTCAGTTACTTATGCATCTTGACTCTAACTAGCCCTTCCTGGCAACAAACCTGTATATAAGGCTTAAGGAAGTCTGTTTCAGTGTACCTGAAGAAGTGTGCGCATGCACACAAGAAGTTTATACCCAGAATAAAACTGTTGGTCTTAAAAGGTGCCACTGGACCCAAACTTTGTTCTTTTTCTGCATCTGTGGTTGGATGTTTCCTTCTTCTCTCTCTCTGTCTCTCTCTTGACTTTATTGCATCGTTGTTTTTCTTATCCAGTGGCTTTCTGTGACATTGCATAGTTTTCCTGTGCCCTCCTCCTCCTCTCTCCAAATCTTTGTTATTACTGTATGTGCTCCCTTTCCCCCCTTCTTATTTTAATATCTTTTAGTCTCTTTTTCCAGTGGTGTCTTCTATAATTTGGCACCCTTTCCTCTGTATCCTTCCTCTTCATTTTTCTTTTTTAAGTGTTATTCCTGTTCAACAACTGATTCTGCCTTTACTGACTTCTTTTCTGTTATTCTTTTCTCTTTCCAAACTCACTTGTTTATCTCTTTTTTTCTGATTCTACTTTCTTCTAACCACCCTTTGCCCCCCACCCCCTTCTCTTTAATAATGTCTTGTTGATTTGGGAAGAACTGTGTGTGTGTGGGGGGGGGGGAACAGTTCGCATCTAGACTGGAAGTACTGGCATTGGAATTGCCCCTCTTCCGATAGATAGGAGAGGAAGGGCTAAGAGAGCTGCTTCAGGAGGCTGGCTGGGAAAGTTGATGCCGTTTTCGGTGTCTGGCTTCAGAGCAAGGGAAACCTTTACCTTTACTGTACCCATGCCCCTAGCATAAAGTGTTTTGCCTTGGCTTAAAAGCTCCTGTAGCGTGCACTGTCCTTTTCCATCCCATAATTCATGGAGGCTCCATAACACACCTCCTGTTGGCTCAAAGTTGCCGCTTTCATCGTCTTTTCATATACTGGCACTGGACTGGAGATGCCTGGCAAGCCCCGTGCGGCAAAAGCAAGCATGTCTGTGCAGCTGGCGTTTCTGGGGTTATTTGGAGTGGGGTTATAACAACCAGAGCCCAGACTAGCCTGATCTTGTCACATCTCAGAAGCTAAGCAGGGTTGGCCCGGTAAGTACTTGGATTGGAAACCACCAAGGAAGTCCAGGGTTGCTACGCAGAGGCAGGCAAGGGCAAACCACCTCTGTTTGTCTCTTGCCTTGAAAACCCCAGGTAGGTTGGGCAGGATGAGAGAAAAAGGGTGACCAGCCCAAGCTTTGTGGCAGGGTGGCAATTGGAAGCACAGTTTCCCAGAAACTAGTCCAGCACTCCAACCGTTATACCACCTGGCATCACATTCACATCATATGGCTGTTGGCACTGAGTGCACCAGGAAGGGCACTGGTGTGTTGCCAGTAGGGTTGCCATCCTCCAGGTGTGGCCGGGAGTACTCCCAGAATTGCAGCTGATTTCCATGCTACAAAGGTCAGTTCCCTTGGAGCAAAAAGTAGATTTGGAGGGTGGAATCTGGCCAGTTTGATGTAGTGGTTAAGTGTGCGGACTCTAATCTGGGAGAGCCAAGTTTGATCCCCTGCTCCTCCACTTGCAGCTGCTGGTGTGACCCTGGATCAGTCACAAGTTCTCTCAGAGCTGTTCTCTCAAGAGCAGTCCTCAAAAGAGCTCTCTCAGCCCCCCTATCTCACAGGGTGTCTGTTGTGGGGAGGGGAGGGGAAGGGAAAGGAGTTTGTAAGCAGCTCTGAGACTCTGAGTGAAGAGCAGAGTATAAATCCAATCTTTTCTCTCTCTTCTCTTCTTCTTCTGCTGAGTTCCCTCCGTTCCCCCAGCTCCTCTTTTCCCATGCTCTGCACCCAAATCTCCAGGATTTCCCTGACCTGGAATTGGCAACCCTAGCTGACAGAACAACAGTTTATCAAGATCCAGAGCACCACACAGACTTGTGCAGTCAAGTCACAAAATACTTATTTTATTCCAATTTGGTTTTGGAGCCTGGCTCCAACTGCAGCCTTTAGATGAAAACAGCAACTGGCTGCTGCCTGAAAGAGGGAAATGAACCCTTCAACTAATCGGAAGTGAGATTCCTACACTGTTGTTTAACAGGAGAGAAGACAGGACTGAAAAGTTCAGATCTGTTTCCCTTTGAAACTGTTAATAATAGCACGGGGATGACAATTTTAATTAGTGAAAGGGAGCAGGAGTTGAACTTCCTTATCATAGGATACAGGCTTTGCTGTTGATTTCAACAGTCCTGCAAGGTGGGTTCGGTGAGAGAGAGTGACTGGCCCAGTGACCTTCATGGCTGATTGTGAATTTGAACTCAGGTCTTCCTAGCACTGCTTCACAATGAGCAAGTGACAATTAAAGGGAACTGTGCTTCTAGATATTTACATTATTGTACAGTTATCACAACCAGTTCTCCACATAACTCAGAGCAGGGGCAATACTTCTGGGACCAAGAAGGGATTTTTTTTACTGGTGAACGGGAGCCCCAACATATTCTGCAAGCTCTTGAGCTGGGGTATTGGTTTTTTTCTCTTTTCATGACAGATTGCATGGATTTTTCACACCCAGGACGTTTGCAGGCCAGTCAAGGGCAGGATTTCCCTCCCCACACAACTTTTCCAATGCAAAGTAGGGATACTAATTCACATTTGCAGTGCTATGACAGAAGAAAGTATGGTTTGTTTGTTTGTTAATTTACTTGCTTCATTAACACGTGGAATTCACTGCCACAGGAGGTGTTGGCAGCTACAAGCATGGACGGCTTCAAGAGGGAACTGGATAAACATATGGAGCAGAGGTCCATCAGTGGCTATTAGCCACAAGGAATAGATAGGAACTCTAGGTATGGGGCAAGTGATGCACTGTATTCTTGGTCCTTGGGGGGGCAACAGTGGGTGGGCCTTCTAGTGTCCTGGCCCCACTGGTGGACCTCCTGAGGGCACCTGGTGTTTTTGGCCACTGCGTGACACAGAGTGTTGGTCTGGATGGGCCATTGGCCTGATCTAGCATTGGCTTCTCTGATGTTCTTATGTTCTTATCTATAGTCCCTCTTACCTGCTGAGACTCAAGATGGATCACACAAAACAAGGCAATAAGAACAGCATAAACAGAGGAGTAAGAAGCATACAACTAACTGTAGGGTTACCAGATGTCCTCCTGTGTGTGTGTGTGTGTGTGTGTGTCTGTGTGTCCCCTTTTGGGCTCTTTTTAACAAACTGATAAAAATGCCCTCATTTTCGGTTGGGAGGCTGAGCCTGTTCTGTCCTATAGTCCCCCAGTTGAGGCAAGCTTCAGTTTAAATAGCAGGGGGTATTTAAAATGAGATTTGTCATAGTGATCAGTTGTTTGAAGTAGGTGTCTGTTGTGGGGAGGCAAAGGGAAAGTCGGGAAATACGCCCTCTTTTTTGCTTTTCAAAATATGGTAACCCTAACTAACGATGAATAAAACTGTATCACACGATTAGAGAATGATAAAGAAATGCAACAGAGCTAGGTTTTGAAACTGCAGAACAATGCAATGGAAGCTATTCTGGATTAAATGAACACAGATTAAATTAATGCAAACCACACAACTACAAGTGCAGCAGCAACGTGCAAAACACACGTGCAAGAAAGGTCACAAGTCTCACTGAAACACTTTTGGTTTCCCTTAAAAATAGTGCTGCTGGCTCTAGGTTGAGAAATACCGGGAGATTTGGGGAGTGGGGTCTGGGGAGGGGAGCAACCTCAGCAGGATATAATGCCATAGAGTCCACCCTCCAAGCAGAAAATTTCTCCAGGGGAACTGATCTTGGTCATCCGGAGATCAACTGTAATAGCAGGGGATCTCCAGGTACCACCTGGAGGTTGGCAGCCCTACTTAAGAATGCCCCAAGAGCTTGTGCCTGAGGAACTCGCTGCCACAAGATACGGCTATGATCATTAGCTCAGAGAGCTTTAAATGGGAACTTGCCTAAATCCATGGATCTGTCAGCCGCTATTACCCATATCATAACTCCTTTCTGGATCAGTTTATTGCTTGTTTTACCTCTCGCTCATACATCCATCTGTAAGAAACAGCCAATGCATCTTCACTTCGCAAATGAAATAGGAGACCGGTTCCTGGATAAATATGGAATTTAAATCACACATTCAACTAGTACGTGCGCTGAATGTAAAATGGGAATTAATGCATGTACAAACAAAAATCGATTGCAGGGATTGTACATGTGTTCACTGTGTAACTTGTGAACAGGGCTAGTATATCTCTGAATTCTGGAGGCGAAAAGCATGGAGAGGGCTCCTGGCTAACCGCTGTGGGAACCGGATGGACTCTTGGACTGAATCTCCCCAAAGTCCCAGCAAATGAAGTCAGGCAACCATCTAGAATTATGTGAGACCAGCCCTGAGAAAACCCGCCAATCTCTTTGCTTCCCTTCAAAAGGTTTCCCCTGAGGCGGCACCCTGACCAGCAAAAGCTCAGGGCCCCCGGATCCATAAGGACTTAAAGGCTGAGCTTATGCCCAAAGTGCTGATCACCCAGGAATGGATGGAGATGTCGTCTTTATTTCATCCCCCCCTCCACACACACACACCCTGTTTCCCTCTCAGCCTTAGAAGGGAAGCCAGGGGCAAACCAGTTTCCTCCCCCCCATAAACTTCTCCACATAAGGGCCGGGATCTCGCCAGGGGCCCTCAGCTATTCCTGGCTGAGCTGCTGCCAGCGGTTTCACAGGGATGACACCTTCTCGCCTGCAGACATTTGCTCTCTGTCCATCTCGGCACCCTCCTCCGCCACGCGCCACTGCCCCTCCTGAGGAGCGGTTAAAAGCAAACCGATTTGCTATGCTCCTCTGCTCTGGTGTGCAGAGACCCAAACAGCTAAGCGCCCACATCCCTTAGCACAGGGCAAAGGATGTGGGTTTTGGGATCAGCCCGTGTTCACATGGCTTACACGCTAGGCGTCGGACCTGCTCCCAGCCCCCTTTTCTGTCCCCCTCCGGCCTTTACTCTGAAAAAAAATGCTGCTGAGGTAGAAACCAGTCCCAGCTGGCTGACGGAGGCCTCCGTCGGTGAAAGGAGAAGGGTTATTGAGATCTTCAGGGAACCCTGCTTTTCCCCAGGGCAGGCCCAAAAGCTTCTGACAGGACTAGCCAAGCTTAGGGTTGCCAGCCTCCAGGTGGGCCTGGAGATCTCCCGCTACTACAGTTGATCTCTAGACAACCACAATCAGTGCCTGTGGAAAAAATGGCTGGTTTGGAAGGTGGACTCTGTGGAAATTTGGAGTGGATCCTGTGGGGAGGCTGGAGACGGGTGGGACCTCCGTGGGGTATGATGCTATAGAGGCCAGCCTCCGAAACAGCCATTTTTCCCAGAGGAACAAATCTCTTTATTTTGGAGATAAGTTGTAATTCTGGAAGATCTCCAAGCCCCACCTGGAGTCTGGCAACCCTAAATCCTGTAGAGCTGCTGCCAGTCAGAATGAGTAATATTGAGCTAAATGCACTAATGGTGTCATTCAATATCAGACAATGTTGTATGTTTCTTTGGCCTGGTAATGTCGGCTCAGTGCACAATAATCCAGAGAAATCCATACACACTGAAAAAGAGACATAGGTTCAAATGCACAGATTGTAAGAGAATAAAGAGAACCTAAAGGCATGGTGTGGAAGTATATGGAAAGTTTCCATATACTTATTGGCCCTGTGATTTATGCAGCTGGGAAGCAGGTTTTTCCCCCACTTCCCCATAGTGAACGCGGGGCTATGGCTCAGCGCTTGGCATGCAGAAGGTCCCAGGTTCAGTCCCTGGTGGCTCCAGTTACCAAGAGATCTGGCAGGAGGTGATGTGAAAGACCTCCACCTAAGACCCTGGAGAACTACTGCCAGTCTGTATAGAGTCGATACAGTGATTAGGCAGTTGGTTCCCTTCTTCAAACGCAATTACCTGGCGACAGTGATCCATGCTATGGTCACTGCGAGACTGGATTACTGCAACGCTCTCTACATGGCCCTTGTCCCAGCTGCCCTTGTCCCAGCTCCGGAGGCTGCAGCTAGTGCAGAATGCCACGGCCAGGCTGCTGATGGGTCTCTCGGTGCGAGTCGAGACCATATCCAGCCTGTGCTGAGGATGCTGCACTGGCTGCCTATAGCGTACCAGATCTGGTTCAAGGTGCTGGTTTTAACCTTTAAAGCCCTATATGGTCAGGGGCCTGCCTACCTAAGGGACTGCCTTTCCCCATATACACCCCAGAGCGCACTGAGGTCGGGCACCCAACATTGCCTGACCCTCCCTGGCCCCAGAGAGGCCAGGCTGTCAACCACCAGGGCCAGGGCCTTCTCAGTGGCGGCTCCTTACTGGTGGAACGAGCTCCCGGATGACATTAGGGCCCTGTGGGACCTTCTGCAGTTCCGCAGGGCCTGCAAAGTGGAGCTCTTCTGCCAGGCCTTCAATTAGGAGCCGCCACTGGGGGAAAGGGGTCACTGGAAAGCGTGGAGTTATTCTCTGGCCAGGGGAATCTACTGGTGCCGGCTCCTGGCTTGGGTCAGATTTAACTATTGTGCTGTGTGTTTTGGAATGTAATGTTGGCCGCCAACTTGTTTGTGGGTTTCCGCTGTTATATGTAATTTTAATCTGTTTTTATGTTATAGTGTTGGTTGCTGTATTGAAGTGTTGTGAGCCGCCTTGAGCCAGCTAATCGCTGGCTAGGTGGGATATAAATATAATTAAATAAATAAATAGATAGATAGATAGACAATACTGACTTGGATGGACTGAGGGTCTGATTCAGTGTAAGGCAGCTTTGTGTGTTCAGTGCTTCCATGCACCCTCCACTTCCCCCATGGTTTTTCTCTTGATCTTTTCCAAACCTGTTTTGTTGCAATGTTTTGGGGACGATTGCCACAAAGCCAGGATGTCTACCATGTGGGTGAGGAAGTCTGGTTTTTCCTGGTCCTGTCTATATGGCAGCCATTTTCGCTTTCCCAGTCCCCTCCCCATGGTAGCCCCACGCACATGTGTGCACACACACCCACACACACCCTCTAAGCTGAGTTAGTGTGAGCTAGCTCACGGGGGTGGGGGTGGGGTTGCCTCTGGCACAAACATTTTTGTCTTAGCTCAGGAAGGATGGCTCCAGAGCAAACTAATTTATACAGTACCAAAATCGCTCACTCACAACTTTAATGCCAGTAGCTCACAAAGTAGAATTTTTGCTCACAAGACTCCACAGCTTAGAGGGAGCACTGGTGGTGGGCACATCCACAAAATGGCTGCCACAAACAGTAGCCACAAGAGGCTGGACCAACCACAAAATGGCTGCTGTAGTTTAGCTTCAGTCACACAGTCCTTGTGCTGTGGTGGCAGCTGCTGCCAAAGCAAACATTTTTTTAAAAAATCTGCATGGCCAATCAAATGGCCGATCAACAGCCTTGATGGGCAAAAGCCCCACTTTCTAAAAACACTTGAAGGGCTCCAAGAAAGGTGTCAGTGGGCACTAGGCTTGCCCGGTCCTACCTTTCTGCCAGTGGGGAGGATCAATGAGCCTTTCCTAGAGCTTCTACTGCATGCACTTTGCACACGTGGTGTGATGAGATCACCCAGAAGTGACATCATCGTGCCACTGATGTTGCATGGTGACACTCTAGTTTTTGGGCAAAACTCTATGGTTTGAGCCGAACTTCACAATTGAGTTTTGCCCAAAAACTAGACCTTGGCTGCACGATGTCAGCGGTGTGATGATGTCACTTCCGGGTGATGTCATCATGCTGTGTTTTGGGGCATTTGCAGGTGAGATTCTCCCCCGCCGGCCAGCAGCAAGGAGGAGCCCACAAAAGCAGGGGAACCCTGCATGGACCAGGGGGCTAGCAACCCTAGTGGTCACCACGGTGCTCCAAGACACCACATGGGGGACCTCTGTTCTATGATGTCCTTCCTTAGTTGTCTCTTTTCTAAGCTGAAAAGTCCCAGACTCTTCAGCCTTTCCTCATAGGGAAGGTGCTCCAAACCCCTCATCATCCTGGTTGCCTTCCTCTGTACTTTTTCCAGCTCTGCAGTGTCCTTTTGGAAATATAGTGACCAGAACTGTACACAGTATCCTAAATTAAACCACATCACAAATCTATACAGGGTATTAGAATATTGGCCATTAATATTCAATCCCTGGCATAATTATCCACTGCCTGGAGACCAAGCCCTATGAGGAAAGGCGGAGGGACTTGGGAATGTTCAGTCTGGAGAAGAGGGGGTTGAGGGGGGGCAGGATGGGTATAAACTTCTTGTGTGCATGCACACACTTCTTCAGGTACATTGAAACAGACGTCCTTAAGCCTTATATACAGGTTTGTTGCCAGGAAGGGCTAGTTAGAGTCAAGATGCATAAGTAACTGAGCAAACTGGAGAGCCAGTTTGGTGTAGTGGTTAAGTGCGCGGACTCTAATCTGGGAGAACCGGGTTTGATTCCCCACTCCTCCACTTGCACCTGGCTGGATGACCTTGGGCAAGCCATAGCTCTGTACCAGCTGTTCCCTCAAGGACAGCTTGGGAAAGAGCTCTCTTAGCCCCACCTACCTGGGGGCTGGAGCCTGGGGAGGGCAGGGACCTCAGTGGGGTGCAGTGCCACCGAGTCCACCCTCCAAAGCAGCCATTTTCTCCAGGGGAACAGATCGCTGTAGTCTGGAGATGAGCTGTCATTTGGGGGGATCCCCAGGTCCCACCTGGAGGCTGGCATCCCTACCTACCTCACAGTTTTGTTGTGAGGATGAAACGGAGGAGATGAGAAGGATGTAAGCCGCTTTGGTTCCCCATCGGGGAGTAAGGTGGGGTATTGTTGTGTACTAGTCACGAAATGGCGACCGCCATGCGGTCAGAGCACATGGCCCGATTCTACCTGAGCTTCAGCCAGGTAGAACAATAGACAGTCGGATCCAAAACGACCACCAATAGCCAGCCTAGGTCTTCCGCGGGGGATCTATGAACTACAACTTAAGACTTAAGGCCCTATCAGAACTATGCGCATATGTTAAGCCCCTATCAGGTATTTTGGGTGCGGCCAGAGGTGTGGCTCCGGCCAGCATATAAGGAGGGCCCTGGAGCCCTGGCAGCATGCTTGATCTGACCATCTCCTGAACATGCTGATTCACTAATAAAGTCTTTGCTATGATCATCCTACAACTCGCCTCCCGACTCCAGTACTTTCCACTGGCGACGAGGATGGGATCCCGATGAGCGACTCATCAGCCGCGCTGAGCAGTGGAGCTCCGAGCACCGAGCTGCCGGCTCAACAAGCCCCAGAGGACATCGCTCGCAACCTTGCTCCTGCCTCGGCAAACATGGCTGCCGCAGCGGGAAACATCCCTCCATTCGACACCTCCAAGCCCGAGCACTGGGACGCATGGGTCAGGCAGCTCGAGTTCCTCCTGACCGTGCACGGAGTCACCGAGGCCACCCTGAAGAGGGCCTGGCTAATGGGCCACTGCGGCATCGAGACAATGCACATCGCGCAGAATATCATAGCACCCCGAGACCTGCTGGACGTCTCCTACTATGACCTCAAGAAGCTGCTCGGGAACTACTTCGCGCCAAAACCATCCATGTTGGCGTTCCGGGTCCAGTTCCTCGAATGGAAGCAGCAACCGGGAGAGAACGCCGCCACGTTCCTGGCCGACCTCCGTCGCCTGGCAGTCGGGTGTGAGTTTAAGAATGTGGAGGACAGCCTGCTAGGCAGCTTCGTGGCAGGGGTAAGAGAAGCCAAGCTCCGCTGCCGGCTTATCACCACCCCCGAGCCAACCCTCGAGAAGGTGCTGCAGGCTGCCGTCGCGTTTGAGACGACCTACAAGGACAAGCAGGCGTCCAAGGTCCACCGCATCGCCTCCTCCGGGTCTGAGACAGATGAGGACGAAGACGTCCACCAGCTACGCCGGCGCGCGCAGAAGGGTGAGTCTCGAGGCCGCGCCCGGCACACCATGGCCGCCACCGCCTCCGCTTCTTCCAACTCCAGCAGGCTGCCCCCGACGTGTGCTAGCTGCGGGGACCCCCCACAAGAGATGCTCCTGCCGTTTCCGAGATGCCGTTTGCAGAATGTGCGGGAAGACGGGGCACATCGCCAGGGCCTGCCGCTCCCGGAATGCACGACAGTCCTCCGCGGCCTCCACCGCCCACTACGAGGCAGTTGACAGCACCTCTTTGGCCACCCAGGTACTCCAACTACGAGAGCCCCTCCCTGCAGCGATCCAGGTCAACCTGCGGATCGGGGGCACCCCCTGTTGCATGGAGGTTGATTCCGGGTCTGCCTACTCCATAGTCTCAGCGGCCACTTTTAAAAAACTGTTTCCACAGCGGAGCCCCCGGCTGCGCCGGCCAACTGCCCTCGTGCTCCGGGACTTTCAGAAAAACCCGGTCGCCATCAAGGGGCTGGCGCAGGTCCAGGTGCAATACCAGGGCGTATGCAAATCCCTCGACTTACTAGTGGTGGAGCGGGACCTCAACAGTCTGCTGGGGTGCGCTTGGTTCAAGCCCCTGGGGGTGGGCATGACGGGGGTTCACAAAGTAGAGTTAGCAGATTATGACTCAGTCTGCGTGGAATTCCCAGCCGTTTTTGACGGCACCCTCGGTTCTTACCGGGGTCCTCCAGTCTCCCTGGACCTGGATCCGGCCATACGCCCGATCCAGGTGCCAGCTCGGTGGCCGGCTTTAGGAATGCGGCCCAAGGTGGAGGCGGAACTAGACAAACTCATGGCTCAAGGCGTGCTGGAGTCAGTTCCCCATGCAAAATGGGAAACCCCTATAGTGACCCCGTTGAAGTCTAATGGGGAGGTCCGCATCTGCGCGGACTACAAATGTACTCTGAATCGGGCATTACAGGACCACTCGTACCCGGTACCAGTGATCAGCCATGTGCTAGCATCCCTAGCGGGAGCCACGATCTTTGGGAAGCTGGACTTGGCTCAAGCCTATCAACAGCTCCCAGTAGACGAGGCAACCGCGGAAGCTCAAACCATAGCGACACACAAAGGCGCTTTCAAAGTGAAAAGGCTCCAGTTTGGGGTCAGCGTTGCCCCTGGTCTGTTTCAGCAACTAATGGACTCTGTTTTAAAAGGCATTCCAGAGGTGAAGCCATTTTTTGACGACGTCCTCATCGCGGCTCCGGACGTCGCCACCTTCAAGACACGCTTACGAGCCGTTCTGCAGCGTTTCCAGGACGCCGGTCTCAAGGTGCGAAAGGACAAGTGCACCTTGGGAGTACCTTCAGTAACGTTCCTGGGGTTCCACGTGGACGCACAGGGCATCCACCCTACCAAGGAGAAGGTGAAAGCCATCACGGAGGCGCCGACCCCGACGACAAAAGCGGAGCTCCAGGCATTCTTGGGCCTCCAGGCATTCTTGGGCCTTTCTACCACGCATTCTTGCCACACAAGGCGGCGGTCGCCGAGCCCCTCCATAGGTTACTGGACACAAGGGCGAAATGGGCTTGGGGGCCGCGGCACGACAGGGCTTTCGCAGCAGTTAAGGACTTGTTGGCATCTTATGCAGTCTTGACACACTTCGACGAGTCTTTGCCGGTGGTCCTTGCGTGCGACGCATCTCCATACGGGGTGGGGGCTGTCCTGGGCCATCGTCTGCCAAATGGTAGGGAGGTGCCCGTGGCCTACTACTCCCGGACACTGTCAAAGGCAGAGCGGAATTACGCCCAAATAGACAAGGAGGCTCTGGCAATCGTGGCAGGGGTAAAAAAATTCCACGATTACCTCTATGGCCGGGCGTTTACGGTCGCCACGGACCATAAGCCGCTTCTTGGGCTGCTCGCCCTACACCGCCAGACGCCCCAGATGCTGTCCCCCCGGATCCTGCGGTGGTCTGTTTTTCTTGCAGGTTACCAGTACGACCTTATCCACCGCCCCGGGAAAGCCATGGGCCACGCCGACGCCCTCAGCCGCTTGCCCCTCTCGGACTGCGACCCCGACCCGGCTCCTGCATTCTACGTGGCCCTCCTTGAAGATCTTCCAGATCGCCCGGTACAGGTACCCGACGTGGCCCGCCGCATGGCGTGGGACCGCGTCCTCTCCCGAGTTTCCGACTGGGTGGGGAGGGGGTGGCCCGACCATCCGGGCCAGGAGTTCGCCGCTTTCACAGCTCAGAAACATGAACTCTCCACCCACAAGGGGCGTTTGCTCTGGGGGTCAAGGGTAGTCATCCCCGAGCCGCTCCGCCCGAGGGTACTAGCAGCCCTCCACGAGGCACACCCTGGAATCGTCCGGATGAAAGCCTTGGCCCGCAGCTACGTGTGGTGGCCAGGCATAGACAAGGAGATTGAGGATTGGGTACACAAATGCAGCAAATGCCAAGAGTCGCGGCCCGATCCTCCCCATGCCCCCGTCCGGCCCTGGGAGTCAACTGACAAACCATGGTCACGGCTCCATCTCGACTTCGCTGGGCCAGTCCAGGGGCAGTTGTTCTTTATTGTTGTGGATAGCTACAGTAAGTGGCTGGAGGTAGTCCCGGTGCGGTCTACCTCGACCGAGGCAGCCACCAGAGCCCTGTGGCGCATCTTCGCCACCCACGGAGTGCCAGACTCGCTCGTGACGGACAACAGAACGGCCTTCACGTCGGGAGAGTTCCAGCGCTTCACAGACCTGTTCGGCATCCGGCACATCCGCTCGGCACCGTTCCACCCCACAACCAATGGACAGGCAGAACGGACGGTTCGCACAACTAAAGACGCCATCAAAAGGATGGACACCGGGGACTAGGAGCTGCAGCTAATCAAATTCCTTTTCAGCCAGCACAACACCACACACACGGGAACGGGTCGCCGCCCAGCAGAGTTGTTGATGGGCCGGCGACTCGGCACCATACTGGATCGTCTCCACCCCGACCGCGCCATCGATGCCGACATGAGGACGGAGCTCCGGCCAGCCGCCCGAGGTTTCGCGCCCGAGGACCCCGTCTACGCCTGGAACTACACCCGGGGCCCAGGGTGGATCCTGTCATGGATCATCCGAGCAACCGGCCCGCTCTCGTACGAGGTCGGGACGGAAGAAGGAGCAACCTGGCGGCGCCACATCGATCAGCTCCGGCGGCACACTCCGGACCACACACCAAGTGTTCCCGAGTCAGCACTTCCCGCGGAGCCATCACCAACCCAGCTATGGGACCCTGATCCGGAGGACGAAACCTCAGAATCCCTACCGGAGGAGCAGCCCGTGGACAGAGCGCCGGCTGAGCCGCGGCCAAGCGCTCCCGAAAGCAACCAAGAGGGCACCCCGATCCCAGGGCCTGCCGAGGCCCTGCGACCTGCAATGCCCCGATGCTCGGGCCGCGAACGTCGCCGGCCAGGGTACCTTCAGGACTATGTCTGCCAAGTGGGATTGAACTATGGGGGGAGGGGTGTTGTGTACTAGTCACGAAATGGCGACCGCCATGCGGTCAGAGCACATGGCCCGATTCTACCTGAGCTTCAGCCAGGTAGAACAATAGACAGTCGGATCCAAAACGACCACCAATAGCCAGCCTAGGTCTTCCGCGGGGACCTATGAACTACAATTTAAGACTTAAGGCCCTATCAGAACTATGCGCATATGTTAAGCCCCTGTCAGGTATTTTGGGTGCGGCCAGAGGTGGGGCTCCGGCCGGCATATAAGCAGGGCCCTGGAGCCCTGGCAGCATGCTTGATCTGACCATCTCCTGAACATGCTGATTCACTTAATAAAGTCTTTGCTATGATCATCCTACAACTCACCTCCCGACTCCAGTACTTTCCAGGTAGAAATGAATTAAATAAATAAAATAGTAAGTAAGTAAGTAAAGGGATTCAAATCTGGGTCTCCCATTGGCTAATCTGGCACACCGGGGGGGGGGGGGGGGAGTCAGTCATGGTTCGTTTGGGCATCCCCCTCCCCAGTATTTTGGTAGAAGTAAAGGTTTCCCTTGCTTGAAAGCCAGTCGAATCCAACTCTAGGAGGCGGTGCTCATCTCCGTTTCCAAGCTGAAGAACCGGTGCCTGTCCGAAGATGTTTCCATAGTCATGTGGCCAGCACGCCGAAGCGGTACCTATTCATCTACTTGCAGTTTCTTGCTTTCGAATTGCTAGGTTGGCAGGAGCTGGGGCCAGAGACGGGAGCTCACTCCATCATGCGGCATTCAGGCCTAGAGCTGCCAAACTACAGACCTTCTGGTCTGTGGCATTTCTTCAGAGATTCCCCCACACGTCTTTTGCACCCACATTACGACTTGTTCTGTAGCTGCAGTTATTTGTAGAATAGATGCCTGACTCTACAGTGAGGGCAAATGGGGTGAAGAGTCTCACTGAGGTAATCTGGCAGGGACAGCCGTCTTGAGACTCCTTCCTGCGACATGTACAAGATTCTCTGCTTTAGATCTCTTCCCAGAGCTCAACCATAACTAAAGCACAATTATATAAATTTCCTTGTCTGCCTCTCTTGCTAGCGCCATTCTCTCTGTCATCCTCCTCACACAGAGATTGTAAATTCTTTGGGGCCGGGTGTCAGAGGCTTGTAATTTAATTGCTAAAATATTTATATCGATCCACATCTCCAGGACAGCAAACAAACACATATTTTAAAGTTTAAATAACTCAGTTACAAGCCAAAGCACGGATTAAAACTATTTTTTAAAATAGGCCAATAAAACGAATGAATCCATTAAAGCCAAGTGGTTGCAGCGGTACAACTAGGGACGCCAGCCTCCAGGTGGGACCTGGGGATCACCTGGAATTACAGCTCATCTCCAAGACTACAGAGATCAGTTCCCCTGGAAGAAATGGATGCTTTGGAGGGTGAACTCTGTGGCAGGGGTGGGCAATTGTTTTGGCTCGGGGGCCACTTTGTGGGAGCGGAGGTTAGCGGAGGGCCACACCTTTTAAAATGATTGCATGCATTAGTTAACTTTGCATTTCAGAAAAGGTATAAATTGTATCATAAAAATCAATAAATATAAATTAAATAAAATAGTGGTAGTTTTATTCAATTTATTTATTGTGCTAATTTCATATCATCTATAGCTGCAAGCACATTTAATTTTAGAATCAGTTTAATGAGACAAATGTACCCTATCACACTTTTCTACAATTTTTTTGAACTCAGGAGTGAGATTGCTTCTTGAGATTCTCATCACAGCCTGCAAGTTAATGTCTGTCAAAGAGCATCTATATTTACTCTTGTTAATCTTCATGTCTTGGCGGGCCGCAAAAAACTCTGTGGCGGGCCGCATGTGGCCCGCGGGCCGCCATTTGCCCACCCCTGCTCTATGGCATTGTGCCCCACTGAAGTCCCTGTCCTCCCCAGGCTCCACCCCCAAATATCCAGAAGTTTCCCAACCTGGACCTCGCAACCCTCCCCTCACCATCCCCCACCAGTGGCCAGGGGAATGTGGCAACCCTACAAATAGCAGATTAAAATAAAAGATGCCCTGAAAGCTCTCTGCTAAAGAATTATCTTGTTTTACAGGCTAAAAACCCGCCACAAAGAAATGAAGGACTCAGGTAGATCCCTACAAGGATTCCAAGAAACCCCAGGCAAAGACGGCCCCCCCATTTCCCCATCCTCAGGACCTGGCAACCCTGTGGGTATTCCTTCAAGAATCCTGCTCCCCACAACTACTTACAGCTTTTACAATTTCATTTTTTGTGGCTTGTGAAACAATACAAAGCATCATTTACTAGAGTTGCCAACCTCCAGGTGGCACTTGGAGATCTCCCACTATTGCAGTTGATCTCCAGATAGGGTTGCCAGCTCCGGGTTGCCAAAGGCCTGGAGATTTAGGGGGTGGAGCCTGAGGAGGGTGAGTTTTGGGGAGGGGGGTGGGACTTCAGTGGGGTACAGTGCCATAGAATCCACCATCCAAAGTGGCCATTTCCTCCAGGGGAACTGTTCTCTGTTGCCTGGAGATCAGTTGTAATAGCAGGAGATCTCCAGCTGCCACCTAGATGTTGGCAATCCTATCTCTCGATGATCAAGATCAGTTACCCTGGAGAAAATGGCTGCTTTGGAGGGTGGACTCTATGGCATTTACCCTACTCAGGCCCCTCCCCTCCCCAAACTAGTATCTGAAGAAGTGAGCAGTGACTCACATGAAAGCTCCTATCTTGCCACAAATTTTGTTAGCCCTTATGGTGCTGCTAGACTGTTACTCTTTTAATTGTTTAAAAAATTGTAAATTGTAATTTACAATTTTACAAATTGTAAAAGAATTAAAAATTAAAAAAAGTTTTAAAATTCCCTGTAAGTAGAAAAGTAGCACAGCAGGCAATAGGACCTTTCTTCCTGATTTGCGAATTTTCAGTTTTGCAGGGTATTTTTACATGGAGGAACTAGGGATGCTCTGGGTTTGAAAACTCCTGGAGATTTGGGGGCGGAGCCTGAGAACGGTGGGGTTTGGGGAATGTAGGGAGCTCAATAGGTTGGGAAATACCTGGAGATTTTGAGGGTGGGGCCTGGGGAAGGCGGAGTTTGGGGGAGAGGAAGGACCTCAGCAGGGCATAATGCCATGGAGTCCACCCTCCAAAGCAGCCATTTTTTCCAAGGGAACTGCGCTTGATCGTCTTGAGATCAATTGTAGTAATGGGAGATCTCCAGGTATGACCTGGAGGCTGGCCACCCTAGAGCTTGGTGAGGAAGGGATGCTATGAAGTCCACCCACCAAAGCTGCCATTTTTCCTAAGGGAACTGATCTCTGTACTCTAGAAAGCAGCTGTAATGTGGGGCGGTCTCCAAGCCCCACCTGGAAGTTGGCAACCTTAGAGGGAGCATTAAGCATGTGACCTCCCCCCCCAGTTTGAGTTGGTACAGCCGATTCTACCATTTCAGAATTCTAGCGCCTCATTTTGCAGCAAGATGAAGCGATGGAATGGGTTGTACCACTTCAGATTGCGGGGGGGGGGGGGGGGGCATATTATTTTGATGTTCCTCAATTTCCAAACCAAACCAAAAGCACATCCTGAAGAAAACATGTAACCGAGTTCTTCACCTGTTGTGTTTGAGGTCCATTTGCAGGGAATTATTAATGTAACCTTTCCACTGTGGTTGGAAGCAATACAGACCAACCTACCACCTCACCTCATTAGCATCCATCAATAGACTTGCCAACCTCCAGACGGGGGCTGGAGATCTCCCAGAATTACAACGGATTCCCAGACTACAGAGAACAGTTTCCCCTGAAGAAAATGGCAGCTTTGGAGGGTGGACTCTGTGGCATCATGTCCATGCTGAGCCTTTTCCCCTCCCCAAATATGGTTGCCAGCTCCAGGTTGGGAAATGCCTGGAGATTTTGATGGAGGAGCCAGAGGAGGGCAGGGTTTGAAGCAAGGAGGGACTTCAGTGAGGTATAATGCCATAAAGCCCACCTTCCAAAGCGGTCATTTTCTCCAGGTGAACTGATCTCTGTCTCCTGGAGAGCAGCTGTAATCCCAGATCTCCAGCCACCACCTGGAGGTTGGCAACCCTGTCCCCAACTCAAGCCCTGCTCAGGCTCTGCCCCAAGATCTCCAGAAATTTCCCAGCCAGGAGTTGGCAACCAAGTTGCCTTGTGGCTTGCAAATTCCTTTATTTTACTGTGTGTTGTTCCAGAATTTGCCACCCACAAGATGCAGCCAGACTTTCGTCCCAGAGTCAAAACCCCCTGAGCTCAGCTCCTTCTCTGCGTCTCCAGGCTATCAGGACACCAACGGCTCCCTTGGATGCGGAGGAATTCCCAGCCGAGGGTGTCACTGCTGTATATGGCTAAGGAACGGCGTTTGCCATGGTTACTTCAAGCAGGGGGTCTCCCCCCTTTTGCCCTTACATGGGCCTGCCAGGATAGGAAACGGGGTCGGAGGTGGGGTTCTGGCCTGTCTGGCAGCTCAGCCACAAATGTCCATGAAAGGCCCAAGCGACAGGTGGTCTGCACCCACTCCAAATTTGGCACGCGGGAAGCTATCCCTTAACTTCTGCAGGGGTACGGCTGGGGGGGGGGGGGAGTGGGAGGGAGGAGCAGGGAAGTCAAGGGTATAAATTGCTGAAAGCTGGTCCAGGCGCAGCCGCCTTTTGCTCCCTTCCTTTTGCTCTGGGCTGTATCAGGAGCTGGTGAGTACCTCTTGCGGGGGGGGGGGCATCAGCTTTAATTGGAAGCTCTTTGGGGCAGTGGCTGTATGTGGTTTTTTTGAGGGGAGGAAATACACACACACACACACACAAAATAAACATCACAGCTCTTAGGTCCATAAAATCAAATCTCTTGTGCTCGGTGTTGATTGATCCAGAATACTGGCGATGCCAGAGGTTCTGTGTTCCTCTCCTTGCTCAGATCATAATTGCAGAATGTGTCATCGTGGGCTAGGAAAGACTGGATGTGTGCTGGAGCGGGGAGAGGAATCTGAATTGCTGAACAATTAAAAACAGAGGGGCCCGTGTATGTATTTGGATCACCACTGGGGAGAAGTGTGGGGTATAAATATCCAAATAAATGCAGCTAGATTTGAATCCAGGAGCACCTCGGAGACCAAGTGTTTCGGGGTATAAGCTTCCGAGAGTCAAAGGCCCCTTGGTCAGACTCAGTAGCTTTGTTTCTTGAAAGCTCATCCCCGAAACTCTTGCTGGTCTCTAAGGTGCTCCCGAATTCGAATCTAGCTGCTCTACTGCTTTTAAGTATTGAGCGGGAGGCAATGAATTCAAACAACAGGCTTTTATTCAGTGATATTGCTCAGCTCCAAAGACAGCTCTATGAGAGCGGCACCTTAATTTATACTGTTCCAGCATGTAACTTTCAACAATGTAACTATATACAAGCAATACTATTGGACCCAAGCAGGGGTCAGTGATAGGGTATCCAGATTGGCTTCAGGATCAATGGGAGTCTTTATTCATCAGCCAATAAGAAATGGAGCTCTAGGATACCAGAGCCCTCTCAAGCTATTGCTGCTTCAATAATCCAAAACACAAACACAACAACTGCCAACCCACACAGTTACCTGCTGAAATGAAATAAATACACTGTCCCATTTGTAGCTTACAACATTCTCCCCCTCTTCTGTTTTTATCTTCACAGCAACCCTGTAAAGTAGGTTAGATGCAGAGAGATTGACTGGCCCAAGGTCAGCCTGCACTCTTCCAGGACAGGGTGTGAGGATTTGAACTCGGGTCTCCCAGAGACTAGTTTAGACTCTAACCACTATGCTACGCTGGCAGTGTAATGCAACAGCCCAAATCAAACTTGCGCATTCAGATCCCCGTGTCTTCTTTAATGGGAGGGACTATAGCTCAGTGGATCTGCGTGTACAAGGTCTCACCTGTGACCTCCAGTTAAAAGGATCGCAGAGATCAATTGTGTTGTGATCTTGCTGATTAGGTGATCTTGCAGAGACGCTGCCTCTGCCTGTGTCTCTGCTAAGTGAATGTGAAGTAGAGAAACTCATAACAGCCAGTTTGGTATGGTGTTGGACTGGAAGAGAGGAGACCCAGGTTCAAATCCTCCCTCGGCCATGGAGGCCATTCACAGGGCTCACTTGAGACGGCCGGCCTTTTTCACAGGGCTGTTGTAAGCATACACTAGAGGAGCCAAACACCATGCATGCTATTCCCTCAAGGAAGGTCAGGATAAAAACGTGAGAGGTGGAATTCTAGGGTAGATGATCTCTGACCCAGAAGAAGGCCAGCTCCGTATGTGCTCAGGCTATATCTAATTTCATAGGAGCTCAGCTTTCAGATAGGTTATGGGGTAATAAAGAACACGTGGGGGGAGTTTTTACTTCTCAGACAAACAGGCTTTGGTTTTTGTAACCACAACGTAGTTGGAATGCAACGATGCAGAGTTTTTACTGCTTATTCATTTGAGTTTCCAGCTGAGCTCTATTGCTTGCACTTTGCAAAACTTCTTTTATTACCTTCATAAGGACTAGAGGCCTGTTATTTTAAATTAACTCCCAGGTTCTCAACATGCTCAATTTTTATGGCTTTTCTATGATGGCATGAGAAGCTGCAGTGGCTCAGAGGTTAAGATGCTGAGCTGCAGACCGGAAGGTCGGTAGCTTGGCAGTTCGAGAGCCGAGTGCCGCGTGACGAAGTGAGTTCCCGTCTCTGGCCCCAGCTCCTGCCAACCTAGCTGTTCGGAAGCAAGAAACTGCAAGTAGATAAATAGGTACCACTTCGGTGGGAAGGTAACAGCATTCCGTGCGCCTTGGCGTCTAATCATGCCGGCCACATGACCGTGGAAAAAGTCTTTGGACAGCGCTGGCTCTTCGTCTTGGAAACAGAGATGAGCACCGCCCCCTAGAGCTGAATTCAACTGGCTTTTGAGTAAGGGAAACCTTTACCTTTACCTTTATGGTGGTATGGAACTACTGAATGCGGACCACCCTGGCAAAAGCTGTGCAAAAAGTCAGAATTGTGAACTCATGTAAATCTGCCAAGATTTTTTTCCCAGATGTTGTTCCAAATATCTTTTTAGTCATAATTAAAATGCCTGCTGTATGCCTTTCCTTCAGGAGATACGCAAAAATAAGACACCCACCCACCCACTGGAAGCATTACCTGGGGTTACCATTACCACTGGAGCCAGTCAATGTTTCCCCCGCTATCATAAGAACTAGAAGCTTTCTCCGCTGACAAAACCAGCCCCACCCCGTTCACCTGAAAGCCAAATTCTCCCATTGCCATAAATGCCTTTGCATTCACAGTGTCATACAGAGCAAAACAGGGGATCACTCCACATAGAATAGACCATCGTCTTCTGTGAGACGCAGCAACTGTCCGGAGTTTCAGGCAGAGAAATTTCTTCTACCCTAGATCCTCCAGTTGGAGATGTGGGGAATTGAACCTGTGACCTTCTGCACACAAAGCACATGCTCTGTCGCTGAGCTACGGCTTTGCCTAACATAATTATGGAATATCAAGGTATATTAGAACATATACAGCTGCCTTGTGACGCGAAAGACCTCTGTCTGAGACCCTGGAGAGCTGCTGCCAGTCTGAGTAGACAAGACTGACTTGGATGGAGCAAAGGTCTGATTCAATATGAGGCAGATTCATGTGCCTTATAATCAGTGTGCCCAGTGTTCCATCTAGCTCATCAGTTCTCTGACTGGCAACATCTCTCCAAGGTCTTTTCAAGGAGAAGGACTTTCCCAACATCTGATATGGGAGATCCTTTAACTGGAGATGCCGGGAATTGAACCTGTGGCATTCGGAGTATAAGCCAGGGGCTCTGCCACTGATCCTCAGCCTCTACCTTCAAAATAACCCATGAGGCTGCCTTATCAGCTCTTTTCAGGTGTTAAAATCACACATACTGAGAACCTACTGTGACGTCCTCACTTATTGGGGAGACTATTTCTCCTTTTAAACCACACACTGTGTACATGAACTTGGTAGATTTCTGCTGCCACCAGGAATTAAACTCTCTCTCTCTCTCTCTCTCTCTCTCATATACAGCCACACAGGCTGAACTGTTTCTCTCTCTTGTGGCCACACAGGCTAAACTGTTTGTCTTGGTCACACAGAATAGACTCAAACTGCTTCTTCTGTCATATGGGCTCTCACAAAAACTCTCCACACTCTTCTCTTCCTAAAACACTCAGCACTGAATCACCTCAGAGACATCTCTCCTCCCACCCCCTCAGTCATCAGCCAATCACATCACACTTGTCTCCCTCTATCACTCTTCTCATATTACTGCAGTCACACTAAACATTTAAAGAAACACACGCACCAAAACATGAAATCATTACACCTACCAACTGTACATAGATCCTCCCAAAATGCACATTCGCCATGTTCTGTGAACCCAGGCAACATACATATTTACTGTGCACGCCAGTGTGTCCAAATTGCCTCTTTGTGTTCCTACCTACCGAAGCTGTATACACAGGGCAAATAGTGTGTTGCCCCAGTTCACGCAACATAACAACTGTGTGTATCCGGATTATCTCTGTGTGATTGGTAAGCTCTTGGGATGCATGACTACAACACTGGAAAAGGGTGAACTGAACTCAGATCAACGGTCCACCTCTTCCAATATGAGTCCGAGAGGTGTTTCGGGCAGCGAAGGGTCTTTCCCAGCACTGGCTAACTTAGATCCTTTAACTAGAGGTGCTGGGGATCGAACCTGGGACCCTACGCATGCCAAGCAGATGCTCTGTAGTAGCCTACCCCGTCCTCACATGATCTGGGTCAGAAGGAATTATGTCCCAAATCGAGTGAGGCATGCTAGGGAAGACAGGATCATTAAGAACCGAAGAAAACCGCTGTAGGATAAGATCAGGTGGCCAATCCAGTCCAGCATCCTGTCTCACACAGTGGCCAACCAGTTCCTCTTGAGGTCCAACAACAGGGCACAGAAGCTGCAGCCTTCCCCCAGTGCTGCCACCTTGTGCTGGTATTCAGAGTCTGCCAAAAGATGTGATGGTTCCCTTTAGTGATCACTTACACTCCCCTTTTACAGTTATCTATGCCTGTGACCAGTGTCCCCTCTTAGCTGAATTAGTGTGAGCTAGCTCACCGTTTTTTAGCCTCCAGCTCACCTATTTTTGTCTTCGCTCGGGAAGGTTGGCTCCAGAGCAAACTAGTTTATGTAGCAGCCAAATCGCTCGCTCACAGCTTTAATGCCAGTAGCTCACAAAGCAGAATTTTTTTGCTTACAAGACCCCACAGCTTAGAGGGAGCAGTGCCTGGGATCAGTACTACAGCAGCTTCCGCATTTTAATCACTCTGCTGCGTAAAGAAGTGTTTCCTTTTTGGTGCGTCCTGAACCCACTGCCTGCAAGGATTAAGCAGGAATTTCTTCTGCTGCTCGTTTCCAGAGCGTCACCTTAACCATGCACGATCTCTTTTCCCCAGTGAACCAACGCCATGTGTGACGACGAGGAGGTCACCGCTTTGGTGTGTGACAATGGCTCTGGCCTGGTGAAGGCTGGCTTCGCCGGTGATGATGCCCCCCGTGCCGTCTTCCCCTCCATTGTTGGCCGCCCAAGGCACCAGGTAAGGAAGTGGCTGATGCAGAGTTTAATCAGAGGGAATGCTTTCCAAACGCTGGAACACTTTGGTTCCTTCTGGGGGCTCGCTGGAATGCATTAAACCAGTTTGGCGTAGTGGTTAAGAGCGGCGGACTTTAATCTGGAGAACCGGGGTTGATTCCCCATTCCTCCTCCACGTGCAGCTGCTAGGGGTCCTTGGGTCAGTCAAAGTTCTCTCAGAGCTGTTCTCTCAAAAGCAGTTCCCGCAGAGCTCTCTCAGCCCCACCTACCTCACAGGGTGTGTGTTGTGGGGAGAGGAAGGGAAGGAGATTGTAAGCCACTCCGAGTGACAGGCAGGGTATACCTCCTCCTCCTCCTCCTCTTCCTCCTCCTTCTCCTCCAACACACACACAAAATACTCACAAAAAAAGTTCCAATGAAAGTCATTGATAGGAAGCTCGGGGTCAAAAGAGGGATGCGTTGCTTATCTAGTGTACGGAATTCTTCATCTGATGATACCGTGACAGACATGAGATTAGACAACTTGATCAGATGACATGGTGACGGCTGTTGGTCACCAATGCAAGGAAATTGAACCTCCACATTCAGAGGCAGTATATCTCTGCTTGACAGACAGATGCAGGGGATGGAATACAAGAGCAGCTACTTCTTTGTCATGGCCCACCTGTGCGCTTCCGAGGGGCATCTGATTGGCTGCTGTTGGAGACGGAGCGCCAAGCCAAGAGGGCCTTTGCTCTTATCCAGCAAGGCTGTTTCTTATGGAATTAGGAGGGGATGTAGGCGAGGCATTGCCCAATACCAGCAAGCTCTAGCATTTTCCTTTTTTAAAAAAGAAGAAGCATTGAAGCATTATTGTGCATCACTTCAAAGATGCTCTTCCCTGTCTCTCCTTGGGTTGGATCCCGCAGAACCATACTGCTAGTGTGTGTGTGTGTGTGTGTGTGTGTGTTTCCCCCAAACCTTAGGGTTGCCATCTCTGTGCTGAGAAATTCCTGGAGATCTGGGGGTGCAGTCAGTGGGGTGACAATGCCATCGAGTCCACCTTCCAAAGCTACCATTTGTTTGCAGGGGAATGGATCTCTGTAGTCAAGAGATCTGTTGTAATTCAAGGAGATCTCCAGACCCCACTTGGAGGTTGGCAACCCTGTTTCCAGCTCTGGGTGGGGAAACACCTGGAGATTTTTTTGGGGGGTGGAGCCTAGGGAGGGTGGGGTTTCAGGAGGGGAGGTGCATCAGCAGGATATCATGCCACCAAGTCCACACTCGAAAACAGCCGTTTTTCTCCAGAGGAACTGATCTCTGTCGTCTGGAGATCAACTATAACAGCAGGAGGCCTCCAGGCCCCACCTGGATGTTGGCGACCCTAAACCCTGAGCCAAGCACTTCTGAGCTTTTGTGTCAGGGGGATGTGCTTTGTGGTGGGGGCAACTACCCCTGGTATTGGAACAGTCTGCAAAATCCAAAGCTACTGAAGATCCCCCCAAGACTGTGACCCCCTTTCTTCTGCGTGGCAGGAACAAACGTGGCACAGACACGTATTTGCCCTCCCTTTTCGAGTTGGCTCTCCTGTCCTGAAAGGGCTGGTGAGGTCACGGAAGATCACTCTATCGTGGCTGGAGGCCTCGCTGACAAATTCCAGCCCGTGTAATTAAGACATAATTTGCCTCTTGGCGTTCCAAGAGGATAACGTTTCCCCCCCTGTGTGAAACTATGCACTTGACCTGTGGCCTAGCAGCTGTTTTAAGAAGTGACAGTCATTTTGGGACTGGGGGAGGACTAGAATGAGGATTGAAAATGTGTGCCTGTATCGATCTCTGTATCTCTGGTGCTCCCTCAGAGGCAAGGGTCTCTAGTCGCTCAGATAAGCGTCCATCGATACTAGTTTCACCAACATCCAGGTGGGGCCTAGAGATATCCCAGAATCACAACTGCTCTCCAGATGACAGAGAAAATGGCACCTTCAGAGGGCAGACTCTATGGCACAATACCCTGCTGAGGAAGGGTTGCCAGCCTCCAGCTGGGGCCTGGGGATCTCCCACTTTTACAACTGACCTCCAGCTGACAGAGATCAGCTCCCCTGGAGAAAATGGCTGCTTTGAAGGCGTTGTACCATGCTGAGGCCCCTCCCCTCCCCAAATCCCGCCCTCTCCTGGCTCCACCCCCAAAGTCTCCAGGTATTTTCCAACCCAGACCTGGCAACCCTATGCTGAGGTCCCTCCTCTCCCCAAACCTCACCCTTCCCAGATCTCCAGGAATTTCCCGACCCAGATCTGGCAACCGTAATCAGTACTGTTCCACCTTCCTCCATGTCTCCAAGCACTGAGGAATCCCAAAGGCCATGCTTATCTGCACTGGTTCCCTTTGACTCCTGTTCACAACGCCAGGCTTTTACCAATGGAATGTACGAAACACAAGGTGATGGGAAATGCCCCCCTGCTTTTAACTTACCACTGCTCAGTAACCCCCAAGAGCATCTCCACGTATCAAGGATTATGAAAAGAACATTTCAGCATTCGTATTGTACTTGGCATTTTTATGTAATGTTTTCAAAGTGCCACATACACATTATTTCTTATTAGATTCAGGTGGGTAGCTGTGTTGGTCTGAAGCGACAGAACAAAGTTTCAATGCATCTGAAGAAGTGTGCATGCACATGAAAGCTTATACCCAGAATTAAACTTTGCTGGTCATAAAGGTGCCCCTGGACTCAAACTTTGTTCTATTGTTTCTTATTGTAATATTTATAATCAGGGCTTTTTTTCATAGAATCGTAGAGTTAGAAGGGGCCATACAGACCATCTAGTCCAACCCTCTGCCCAATGCAGGACCAGCCTAAAGCAACTCTGACAAATATTCGTCCAGTTTCTGGGGGAACGTGCCGGAATGGAATTCCAGAACCTCTTTGACAAAATTCTTTTTAAAGTGTTTAAAAGTTTATGAGTTTTCAGTACACAGATTGAAAACTTCATTTCCCTCCTGAGAGTTCCAGCATCTCTCTCTCTTTTTTTAAAGCCCTGTTTACAACTACCCTATAAGGCAGGACAGTATTATCACCTGCATATGGTAGATGGAAGGCTAAATCTGAGATAGACAACCGCTTGCAGTTGTGCCTTGTGGAAACTAAATGGAACCTTCATGTTCAGAGGCTGTATACCTCTAGAAAAGTTCCCTTTTTGAAGGCCTCCTGGAAACTTCTCTAGTTAGTTTGGTGTAACGGTTAGGAGCGCGGACTCTAATCTGGGAGAACCAGGTTTGATTCCCCACTCCTCCAAATGCATCTGCTGGTGTGACCTTGGGTCAGTCACACGTTATTTCAGAGCTGTTCTTTCAAGAGCAGTTCTCGGGAGAGCTCTGTCAGCCCCACCTACCTCACCAGGGTGTCTGTTATGGTTGTAAACCGCTCTGAGACTCCTTTTGGGTAGTGAAGGGTGGGGTATAAATCCAATCTCCTCCTCCTTCTCTTCCTCCTCCCCAACCCTTGAGTAAAGTGGGTCACTGAATTATAAGGACTTTCCCTCTGGTCCAGCAGGGAATGGGAGGGGGGGGTCTTCTTATTGAGGAGAACCAATAGCGGACTGACAGAGGACATTCGGGGGGGACTGTGCGGCCCAATAGCACGCAGGTCCCTGGTCCAGTCCCAGTTTAATAAAAATCAGGAAGTAGGTGATGCGAAAGAGTTTGACTTGACAACCTGGAGAGCTGCTGCCAGTCAGAGTAGACAGTTCTGAGCTTGACAAAATAAGGGTCGGACTCAGCAGAAGGCAGCTTCACAGGTAATCAGATAATTCGTATATAGAAAGTCCCAGGTTTAATCCCCCCTTTAAAGGATCTTGGGACTTGGGAAAGAACTTCCTCCACCTGAGACCTTGCAGAGTCTAGGGTTGCCAAGTCTTGGTTGGAAAATACCTGGAGATTTTGGGGGTTGATCCGGGAGAAGGCAGAGTTTGGAGAGGGGAGGGGCCTCAGCATGGTACAATGCCATAGAGTCCACCCTTCAGAGCAGCCATTTTCTGCAGGGGAGCTGATCTCTGTCAGCTGGAGATCAGTTGTAAAAGTGGGGGATCCCCAGTCCCCACCTGGAGGTTGGCAACCCTAACAGAGTCGCCGCTGATCAGCGTGGAGAGTGGTGCCCAATAGTCTGACTCTGTACAAAGCAGCTTTGTATTTATTTGCGACTGAATCTTACATTCCCTGTGCATTGTTGCATTGTCTCTAGGGCGTCATGGTGGGCATGGGTCAAAAGGACTCCTACGTGGGAGACGAAGCCCAGAGCAAGAGAGGCATCCTGACCCTGAAATACCCCATCGAGCACGGCATCATCACCAACTGGGACGACATGGAGAAAATCTGGCACCACACCTTCTACAACGAGCTGCGTGTCGCCCCTGAGGAGCACCCGACTTTGCTGACAGAGGCCCCCCTGAACCCCAAAGCCAACCGGGAAAAGATGACCCAGATCATGTTTGAGACCTTCAACGTGCCTGCCATGTACGTGGCCATCCAGGCGGTGCTCTCCCTCTATGCCTCTGGCCGTACCACCGGTAAGAGAGAAATCTACAAAGTGCTTTTGCTGCCCCATTCAAAGCTCCATGCCAGGGTGTCCTGGCATCTGTGGCGAGAGAAAAGCAGGGGAGGGGTTTTTGCACCAGAAAAACTGATTTCCCTTAATTGGCACAGAATTTGGCCTGCTTTTGCATCCTATATTACTTTTTGTGCTGATTAGAGGGAGAGCTGATATGTCCATGCTGCTAGACAATGTGCTAGAGATCCCCCCCCCCCCCCCCGGTTTTCTTCCCCTTCTGAGGATTCATGGCTCACACATTTTAACAACGCATTCAGAAGGGCTGGAAGCTTGTTTTTAAAGTGTTATCAGGATACTGGATTCTGTATGTACCTAATAGCATTCCCCACTTGCATGCACGAAATCTTTGACCTGGGAGAAAGTGCCTTCCTGGCCTCAAATAGGATATTCAGAACAGGGATCAAACCTTAGGCCAGGCTGTAACGGAGAAGCCATGGAAACATGTGCTAGAGCAGGGTTCCCCGACGTGGTGCCCATGGGTGCCATGGCGTCAGCCGAGCTTTTCAGAAAGTGGGTGGGGCCATTGTAAGGCAGGCCTTCTTATTGGCTGCCCTCATTAAATTGAAAGGGCTTTCCCCTGGAAGTAGGGTTGCCAGCCTCCAGGTGGGGCCTGGGGATCCCCTGGTTTTACAACTGATCTCCAGCTGACAGAGATCAATTCCCCTAGAGAAAATGGCTGCTTTAAAGGGTCAACTCTATGGCATTGTGCCATGCTGAGGCCCCTCCCCTCCCCAAATCCCTCCCTCTCTTGGCTCCACCCCCAAAGTCTCCAGGTATTTTCCAATCCAGACTTGGCAACCCTTCCTGGAAGAGGAGGAGGACTGGTAAATATCTGGGCTTTCCTTAGTTTGTGGTTCCATTACCCTCCTCAGGATTTCCTTCTTCCCAGGAGGTGTGAGGAGGGAGGTATTCTATCTGGATCTGCTTCCTGAGGCAGCCATTCAGCATTTGGCTCCGCCTTCTATGGCAGCCATTTTGGGGTGGTGCTCCCTGCCTCCTCTTAGAATCCCAAAGATGCCCGTAGGCTCAAAAAAGTTGGGGGAAGAAAAAGAAGAGATTGGATTTATACCCAGTTTGTCACTCAGAGTCTCAGAGCGGCTTACAATCTCCTTTCCCTCCCCCTCCCCACAACAGACACCCTGTGAGGCTGAGAGAGCTCTTTCAAGGACTGCTCTTGAGAGAACAGCTCTGAGAGAACTGACTAACCCAAGGTCACACCAGCAGCTGCTTGTGGAGCAGTGGGGAATCAAACCCGGTTCTCACAGATTAGAGTCCGCACTCCTCACCACTACACCAAACTAGGGACCTGTAGACTAGAGTGCTCAATACCTGTTCTCCCTTCTTCTAGCCTTCTGGGAGAGGTTGGGGCTGTAGCACAGTGGTGCAGAACTCTTTTTCTTTTTGTTCCGTGGGGTGCCACTTATATTGGCTCCTGAAGAACTGAGTGGACCAGTGATCTGGAACTTGTTAAAACAGCATCATATGCTCATGTACGTAAAGTGTGCTGTCAAGTTGCAGCTGACTCATGGAGACCCTGTGAGGTTCCACCTCCTGGGGCTTTGAGGGCGAGAGACAAACAAAGAGGGTTTGCCATTGCCTACCGCTCCGTAGCAACCCTAGTCTTCTTTGCGGTCTCCCATCCAAGTATGAGCCATGGTCAACCTTGCCTATCTTCCAAGCTCTGCCTATCTGGCTAGCTGTTCATGCACGTACCTCAACCTTAAAGAGAGGGAGAAGCAGAAGTCATAGATAGATGGGGTGATCTTGGCCATGGCTGGGTTTAAGTTCTCTCCTTAATGACACCTTGGATCCCCAAGGGCTTATGCAGCCATTTTAAGCAAGTGTTGTGTTCCCACTCCCACACACTTGGTTCCTTTCTCAACAGCTTCTGGAGTACTCCCTCCCAAAAACAACAACAACAAAGGAAAGCAAGCTTACCTTTCCCTTGGCTCCTGAAGCACTGAATTAACCACAAACGCCAGTCCACATCAACAGAAATCCCAGTGCATTTCCTATAGTCCTGGCACTGTTCTCTGCTAACTGGGGTTTATCCTTCGGCAGGCATCGTGTTGGATTCCGGGGACGGCGTCACTCACAACGTGCCCATTTATGAAGGCTACGCCTTGCCTCATGCCATCCAGCGCTTGGATCTGGCCGGCCGTGACCTGACAGACTACCTGATGAAGATCCTAACTGAACGCGGCTACTCTTTCGTCACCACTGGTGAGGAGGTGACCTTTGAGCGAACTTAGGCCCGTGGCAAATGTTGGTTTGAGAGTGTTGTCTGTCGAAGATTTAGCCGGGCTTTGCAGCTGGGCTAGAGCCAGATGTCTGTTCCACTGCGGTCTTCTCCAGTGTGAGTCGAATCCCTTTCTCTTTCCCTCAGCCGAGCGGGAGATTGTGCGTGACATCAAGGAGAAGCTGGGCTACGTGGCTCTGGACTTCGAGAATGAGATGGCTACAGCTGCTTCCTCCTCTTCTCTCGAGAAGAGCTATGAGCTGCCCGATGGTCAAGTCATCACCATTGGCAATGAGCGGTTCCGGTGCCCCGAGACTCTCTTCCAGCCTTCTTTCATTGGTGAGATACTGGGAATTAGAACCTTGCAGCGCTGGGTGGGCAACCGGTAAGGAGACGGAACCAGGGTATGTCGACCAACAGGAGGATGTTCCAAAAGGGCAGGCCTGTAGCTACGGTGGGGCTTTTGGGGGTTCTGCCCCGTTTCTTAAAGGCATGGCCCCGCAATAATTTATCCTGTAACTGCTTTTTTTTCAATTGTTTTTAAACATTTTTTAAAGTCGTGTGCGCCTTTAAGCAGAGTGGAGTCCTGTAGTTTCTGCACTGAGCAAGGGGCTTGGAGTAGGTGACCTCTAGGATCCCTTCTAACTCTGTGTCAAGAAACTGGTCTCGTTTGAGAGAGTTTTTCTGCCTAAGCGTTAGCTTTCTTGACTATAGAAGTCATCACCCCCACCTGCCGGCTTGTTATCAGAATTGTTGCTTAGGCTGGCAGAAGTGATTAACTTGCAGCAGCTGAGAACTGTCATCCCAAGTGGTTGACAGCTTGCAATTTAGAGATTTATCCTGGTAACAGCTTTCTATTGGCTAGATGGCTTATCTTTCTGCACTGAGAACTTCAGCCCCACCAGAAAATTATTTGCCCCAGAAGCCACAAAATCCTGGCTATGCAAGAGAGTAAAAGATTGGATCACCTTGGAGAATAGCTATTGCTCTAGCATCCTAGGGATCAAAACCCAGGCAATCCACATCTGTCTTCTGTCGCCAAAGCCATAACTGGTGGTATTAAGTGCCCTCAAGTTGCAACTGACTTACGGCAACCCTATAGGTTTTCAAGGCAAGAGACGAACAGAGGTGGTTGCCATTATCTGCCTCTGCATAGCAACCCTGGAGTTCCTTGGTATTCTCCCATCCAAGTACTAACCAGGGCTGACCCTGCCTTAGCTTCCAAGATCTGATGAGATCAGGCTAGCTTCATACATCCAGATCAGGGCAAATTCACAGCTACCAATTGGCTTTTTTTGGGGGGGGGGGGGAATAAAACCAGAAGACTGGCCTTTTGTCCTCCTATTGGCTGTCACAGCATCCTGCGTCAATAAGCTTCTTAAGTTAAACACCAGGTGGGAAAAAAGGCTTCTATTTTACCTTGCGATAAAGTCTTAATTTTAAGAGAGGGACCCTAATGTTTTTTTGGGGGGAGGGCACTTTTGAAACAATGAATAACTGGCTGGTCTCCTATTCATTCTCCCGCCCCGACTTATGATTTTGCAAAGCTCTAACCTGCCTCCCCTTTCATTGATCTCTTTCCCCCCCCCCCCCCGATCGCTTGGACCTTTATCGGTAAGGAAGGGAAATGCTTCCCCGTCGCCGTGATGGTTTCTTTGTAAGGGAAGCTGTCACTTGGGAGAAATGTCAAGCCATGTCAGTTTGCCATGCAATCAAGAGATGTTCGAGGGAGTAGGTATTTCAGTGGCAGGAAAGGTCAACCCGTTCCTTTCACGGCCACTAAAAATGTCACAAGTGGTGAGGAACCGCTAAACCTTAACCGACACCCATCAGGAAGCCGATCAGAGTGGGCTGATGATACAAGCCTCCACCGAGGGGTATCAGGTAGACATTCCGTTTGTGATCAGGCGCGAGGATTTGCGAGTGGGTGGCGGTGACAGCTGATCTCTCTCCACTCGACATCCTTGCTCTTTTTCCACCCAAAATAGGCAAAGAGACTGCAGTGAATTCCGCTTCCCTCTCTATTTAAGAGAAGCTCTATCTCCTCTCGGCAGCTGCGGTAACCCGAGGCCGTCACAAAATCCTTCGACTTCTGCCCTTGATGAAGGGTTCTCCTCCACTGGATCTCGTCCTCGAGATCTCATGTCCCCTGACCTCCCCGTGCATCTTCCTTCAGACTTCTCCAAGCGCTGGGGTTGGCCTTACATGGTCAACCGAGAGTCATGTGTAAATGCCACCCCGAGGAGTGTAAACGCGAGTGAAAAAGAGGGATGGAGCCTAGCCAAAGATTGCAGGCTTTCTCGGATGGGGAGAGCAACAGGGCGGGACGTAATGTAAGATGTAACAGGTGGAGGGTTGTCTTCTCTTCCACCTTGCAGAGTCAAGGCTTATAGATTTCTGCCACGTTGTCACGGAGGTTCTCGGCTTCTTCGCAAGTCCAGACAACCCTCTTACCAGTATGGGTTACTTACTTCATACCTAGGTGCAGAACAGGGGTCCCCAACTTGACTCCCCACCCAACACCTTTTCTGGTACCCACTAAGTGTCTTTAGAAAGTAGGTAAGGCCACGTGGAGCTTTTGTGCAGCAAGGCTTCTGATCAGCCATTGGAGATCGGATTGGCCGTGCAGATTTTTTAAAATGTTGCTTTGGCAGCGGCGGCCACCACACCACAAGACTCTTTGCTTTGTGGCTGAAGGTCAGCAGTAGTACCCGTTGTGTGGCTGGCTATGCCTCCTGCAGCAGCCATTTTGTGGCTGCGCCCACCATGCTGTGTCAGAATTTCAAAGGTGCCTGCAGGCTCAAAAAGGTTGGGGACCCCCGACATAGAGAGAGCGTTGTAGGGACAGTGAGGGATGCAGGGAAACTTCATGTTCCATGGACAGCGTTAGGATTTGTGCTGCCAGTTTGGTGTAGCAATTAAGAGCGGTGGACTCTAATCTTGAGAACTGGGTTTGATTCCCCACTCCTCCACATGACACCAGCTGGGTGACCTTGGGTCAGTCACAGTTCTCTCTCAGAGCTCTCTCAGCCCCACCTACTTCACAGGGTGTCTGTTGTGGGGAGAGGAAAGGAAGGAGATTGTAAGCCACTCTGGGACTCCTGAGTGAAGGATGGGTTATCAATCCAACTCTTCTTCTTCTTCTTCTTCTTCTTCTTCTTCTTCCTCCTATGATATTATTCGCTGCCATGCATGTGTAAAATCTTCATTGTGACTTTGCAAACCTTATCTTTTGCCCAGGCATGGAATCTGCTGGTATCCATGAGACCACCTACAACTCCATCATGAAATGCGACATCGACATCCGCAAGGACTTGTACGCCAACAATGTCCTCTCCGGGGGCACCACCATGTACCCTGGCATTGCTGATCGGATGCAAAAGGAGATCACGGCCTTGGCCCCCAGTACCATGAAGATCAAGGTGAGACTGGCAAACGTGCAGGCCTAGCCATGGCTTCCAGTAACCCTCAATAACCAAGCAGGGCTGGAAATAAGGGACCTTCCTTTTGTTTTGAGGCCGTCGCTCACTCTTCCTCTCTGGGGGTGTAGGGGTCACTGGGGATGTGGGGGGGGGGGAAGGTGTTGGTGAATTTCCTGCATTGTACAGGGGGTTGGACTAGATGACCCTGGAGGTCCCTTCCAACTCTGTGGTTCTCTGAAGGACCTTGGGAGCTGGATTTCGCTCTGCAATGGCCTACTCTGATGGCAAGCCAGCATACCACCTGCGCCAAGCCCTTTCTTTCTTTTCCTGTAAAGCAGCAGGCTTAGTTTAGTGTACAGATGCAAACCATATCAAGGATTGCTGCATTTACCCACGTTTCTTGTTCTATGGGAACGATACTGAACTAGACCAACCAGAGATTTGACAGACAATAAGGAAGCTTCATGTGTTTGTGTATAGTGTAATTATTTTAGGCAGGGCGAGATTAAGGCCAGCTGATGCCCTGAGCACAGCACAGTGATGATGCCCCTGGGCCCTTCCATTGCTTAACATTAAGACAATTAAGAGCCAGTTTGGGGTAGTGGTTAAGTGCGCGGACTCTAATTTGGGGGAACTGGGTTTGGTTCCCCACTCATCCACATGCAGACAGCTGGGTGACCTTGGGTCAGTCACGAGTTATTTCAGAGTAGTTCTCTCAAGAGCAGTCCTTGAAAGAGCTCTCTCAGCCCCACCTGCCTTCTAGGGTGTCTTTGACAAGGATGCATGTGTGAGACATGATTCCATCCACTCTGAGATTAATTTCTAGAGCGCCTGGGGAGGCAACTGTACCCTGAAAGATAGCAATGTGTGCAACTTACTTTAAAAAAAACCCTAATCCCCCACAAAGACAGTGATATGTAGGGATGCCAACATCCAGGTGGCACCTGGAGATCTGTTGCTATCACAGCTGATCTCCAGACGACCAAGATCAGTTCCCTTGGAGAAAAGGGCTGCTTTAGAGAGGGGAATCTGTGGCATTTCACTCTGCTGAGGTCCCTCCCCTCACCCAACCCCATCCTTCCCAGGCTCCACCCCCAAAATCTCCAAGTTTTTCCCAACCCAGAGCCAGCAACCCTAGCCGAATTACCAAGAATTAGAAATTACCAAGAATTAGAAAACCAGGCCAGCCTTTGCAAGGTTTGCAACCTTCAGGTCACAAACCACTCTTGCCATTTCTCTCCTGTTTTAGATCATTGCTCCTCCTGAACGGAAATACTCTGTGTGGATCGGCGGTTCCATCTTGGCATCTCTTTCCACCTTCCAGCAAATGTGGATCAGCAAGCAAGAATACGATGAAGCAGGGCCTTCCATTGTCCACAGGAAGTGCTTCTAAATCTCCTCTCTCTCCCCTTCTCCCCCTTCCCCTTTTCCTTGCTTCTCATTTCATGCTCTGTCAGCCCCTCCATCAATTTGGTGGAGGTCCCCTCGCTCATGCGGTAACAAGCCCCTCCTCCTCCTCCTCCTCCCCCTCCCACCCACATAAGTCCACCATCAAAGGTTACCCGTGCATAGAACAAAAGGGCAAAAAACATTTGGGATCCTCAGGGAATGGTTTTATCCATCGCAAGGCGGTTGCGTAACACACATACACACACACACGGTGCTTGAACCTTGTACAAAGTTCCGTTTTTGTGCGTTAATAAAAAATCAACTTTGTAAAAAACAAAAACAAGTCTTAACAAAATTGTTCTCTGTCCTTTTCTTTCACAAAGTCTTAAATAAAAAATGTGTTTTACAGGCAGACGCTGCAGGAGAGAGTTCTGTTCTAGGGCACGCATAGCCTTCTGAGTGATGTCTGAATGATGGTCATAGGACCCCATTTAGTGGTTTTGCACAAATTCAGGCCTGTTTTTGCAGGTCTGTATGGTTAAAAACTTGTTTCAGAGAGCAGCCATGCTGGGTTTTCCGTAGAACAGCTAGATTCAAGTCGCACCTTCAAGACCAACAAGATTTTTTTGGGGGGGTATAAGCTTCTGAGAATCAAAGCTCCCTTTGTCAGGTATCTGGACCTGAATCTAGTGGTTACAAACTTGATTTCGTCTTCTGTCTAAATGAAACCTGCAATGCTCCAGCTGACAAACTTTTCTATCAAGAAGCCCCACACTTCAGCACCTGAAAAATGAAAGGGATTTGCTGCTATGAGACAGTTCTGCTAGCGGCAGAGCTAACAGAAGATTCCTAGGATGCAACCCTAAGTATTATTCATTTGGGGGGAAAAGAAGAAATCAACTGTTTAATGTCTGTAGTGGCAAAGAGAGATGGTATGTAGGGAGTACCTGTTGAAATCTCCAGCCTGGCTCTGAGGTTGGAAGAGCAAGATAGTATATTCCAATTTGAACAGTTCTTGGCAAAGGAAGCTTAGCAAAGATAAAGTTCTATCCTCTACTGGCTTGCCGAGCTTTTCTTTTTTCCCTGTTAGCACAGAGGTTTTTTTAAACATAGGGAGGCATTCCAAAATGTGACCTTCTCCAGTTAGGGCTGCCAGCCTCCAGGTGGGGCCTGGAGATCTCCCAATATTCCACCTGATCGCCAGTTCCCCTGGAGCAAATGGCTGCTATGGAGGGTGGACTCTATGGCATTGTACTCGCTGGGGTCCCTCCCCAAACCATGCCCTCCTCTTGCTCCACCCCCCCCCCCATATCTCCAGGTATTTTCCAGTCCAGAGCTGGCAACCCAATGCATTCTCTACCATCTCACACTCCTGCAGGTGTGAACCAGACTTCAGGAGGTGGTGGGGTAGCAGACTGTCTTCTTGGGAATATTGGCTTTCTTTACTTTTTTTTAAAAAAGGGGATTTCTGGTATGGATAAGCAGATTCTCTGCCTTCTGCCCTATTATTATTCTATGCTTCAGGTCAGGTCTTTGGTTCCACTCTGGCTACCTTCTAACAATTTGTGGGAGTATCACAAATTTTCTGCAAGCAACGGAATGTACTCTTTTGAGAGGGATGTAAAAAGTTACCTAGTTTCACACACTCCCTTTCCATAGAAGTACAAGAGAATAGCAGCCTTTGTGTGCCAAGACCCCTTACCTGGTTTTTTTTTTAAGTTCTATTCCTGCATGCAAGGGAATCCTTTTGAATGGGTGGTTATTATTTCTTTTTCTGCATGTACTCAGGAAACACAACTGAAGACATTACAAATTCCACTCCGGTATATGTCTGGTAATATGGAACTGCAAAACCCCTCAGCAAAGGCAGATTTTGTAAGCCACCTCCATTTCCAAACCTTGTGGTTAACTAGAGACAAATGTCTGCCCTGACCTGGATAGCCTAAGCAAGTCTGATCACATCAGACCTTGGAAGCTAAGCAGGGCCAACCCTGGTAAGCACTTGGATGGGAGACCTTCTTGGAATACCAGAGGCGGAAGATGGGGGCAGGCTTTATTCAGCCACCTCTCTGAATATCCTCCAGCCCCCCCCCCTCAGGAGGGGCCACAGTCACCAGAGGTTGTCATGACTTCCAGGTGCACACAGGCACATATACAAAAAATATATACCCACCCACCCCCATTCAAATCTCTGGTCCAGTCTCAAGAGCCAGAGTAGTGGCTGAGTAAGGTTTTTAGTAGCCAAAAGGGAGGGCTAGCACCAGGAGGAGGAGGAGGAGGAGGAGGAGATTGGATTTATACCCCACCCTTTACTACCCAAAGGAGTCTCAGAGCGGCTTACGAATTCCTTCCCCTTCCCCGCCCCACAACAGACACCCTGTAAGGTAGGTGGGGCTGAGAGAGCGCTAACAGAAAGTGCTCTTTTTCAACAGCTGTGCCAGAACTGTGGCTTGCCCAAGGTCATCCAGCAGCTGCAAGTGGAGGAGTGGGGAATCAAACCCGGTTCTCCCAGATTAGAGTCCGCGCACAACCACTACACCAAACTGGTGCCTGCCTAGCTTGGACCGTGAGCAGAAGAGGTGGTGGTGGCAGTGGCAGAAAGTGCCATCATGTTGCAGCTGACTTATGCTAACCCCATAGGATTTTCAAGGCAAGAGATGAATAGAGGTGGTTTGCCATTGCCTGCCTCTGCATAGCAATCCTGGACTTCTTTGGTCATCTCCCATCCAAGTGCTAACATGGGTCAATCCTGCTTAGCTTCCAAGATCTTACAACATCGAGCTAGCCTGGGCTATCCAGGTTGGGGCAAAAGATGCTGAGTTACACCTGCATCAGAACCGTTATAAATACAGAAGAAAGTGATATTTGCATATGGGTGAGAGAATTTACCATCCTTGGCAAGGGATTTTGTCACCTCCCATTTCTGCACACCACCCACCCTCACCAAGAGATGCTGGAAATTGTTCAGAGATACACTAACAAGCGGTCTCTAAGTATAATGAAGAGTAAAGCCAGAGCCCGTGAGAATTTACAAGGGGATAAACTGTTTGGCAACCTCCCCCGCCCCATTCTCCCCCTAAAGTGAGATACTGCTGAGCTCAGGAGATAAATGTAGCTTTCTTACCCCTGACCCCTGGCTATCTAGCATTACAGAACTGCCTAGACTAGCAGGAAGCTGAACCCCTGTGGTGTAATGAAGGGATATTTTCATTCCTCTTCCTGTGCCGTTGACTCTGGGCATTGAGGACCTCATGGCGTATGTCTCCCGGACCTTATTTCTCCTCCCATTCTGAGACACCATAAACTTTTACGGTTTGTGCCCCCTTCTGGTGGGTGTGATTCATTAGGACCGGATTATCTGGGATGCTTTATGCTGATCCTGCAGTGAGCAGGGCATTGGCCTGTATGGCCCCTGCCAACTCTATGGTTCTATCCCAGTTCATTCATCTGTACCAGCCTCTACCACACCAAGACTTCTAGCTTCAGAATGGTTGGGGCCAATGTTCCCTCTAAGCTGTGGAGTCTTGTGAGCACAAATTCTACTCTGTGAGTTAGTGGCATTAAAGCTGTGAGCGAGCAATTTGGTTACTGCACAAATTAGTTTGCTCTGGAGCCATTCTTCCTGAGCCAAGACAAAAATGTGTGAGCCAGAAGCTAAAAACCTGTGAGTTAGCTCACACTTACTCAGCTTAGAGGGAACACTGGTTGGGGCTTCTATGAACCTAGAGCAGTCTGGACTGGCAGGGAGAGTTCGGGTCAAGCTCACAGTGTGTATCCCGTTACTCTAATCCCCCCCACCCTTTTCCAGTATTCTATAATCCTGGGGCTCACCCTCCACATGCCAGTTCATTAAACTGTCCTAAGCAAGCCATAGTGCTCGCAGGGCAAAACTCTTTCTCATAGCACCGTTTGGGTTCCTCTGTCACATTGCAAGTCACCCTCAGTCCTCTGGCCACATTGAGTGCACGAACCACACCCTCTAGGAAGCTCTGCAAAAAATTGTTCCTCCGGTAAGGACTGGATGAGAAACTGCCCATTACCCTCATGGCCCTTCGTGGTAACAAAGCAGTGTATGGTTTTCCCCCTCATTTAGACAGAGTGTAAAATGCTCCTTCCCGAAGCTTTCTGGCTCGACACTAGCCTCCCCTCCAACCTGTAGTCATTAACAATGAGTCCCTGCTCTCTCTCTTTGCGGAGGTCTCCTCCATTCACAAACGAGTTGCCCTCCAGCTAGGCACAGCAGATCTGTAGATAAAAGGCCAGGATGGGTCAGGAACAAGGTTCCCTCTAAGCCCCACCGTGTCATGAGCAGAAATTTTACCTTGTGAGCGAAAAAAAGTGAGTAGCATTAAAGTTGTGAGCGAGTCTACATTTGACTACTGCGTAAATTAGTTTTTTGAAGATTATTTCCATAACCTTGTAAAAATCTCCGAATAAATTCTTTTAAATAATATTTAAACTATATTTTAAGAATAATTTAAACACTGTAAGAGAAATCAGAATCAAGTCAAATTTCACTCACCCCTTTCCACTATATTGATAGACCTGGCCTCCAAAGAACAAATCTACTCACCCCTTTCCACTATATTGGTAGACCTGGCCTCCAGAGAACAGCTCTACTTAACCCTTTGGTTGAGCTGGCTTCTGGAGAACAGGTCTACCTGCCCCAGTCCACTATATTGGTAGACCTGGCCTTGGACCATCACCCTACACTGAGCCTTAAAAAAAATACCAACGGGGGGTGGGGGGACTCCTGCAGTCTACTTCAGGGTTTTTTTTGGTGAAATATGACAACCAGCATTACAGGTCAAGTATAACAGAGATGGAACCAATCACTGTCAGAACCCTGCCTAACTTAACAAACAGAAAGTTGCTTAAATGTCATCAATCTGCCCAAACTACTTATTTATTCAAATATTTATATCCCACTTTTCCCTGTGACTCAAGGCAGTTTACAACCCATACTGAAAAGCATAATAGGGGTGTGCAAAAAAAAAACAACTAATTTTTTCCGGCTCCATTATAAGCCTATGGGGACCATTATAGTCAATGGTCCCCATAGGCTATAATGGAGAATCATTCTGGGGGTACCTGGGGCTTGGGAGGCTGTTTTCTGGGGTAGAGGCACCAAATTTGCAACACAGCTGCTGGTGCTTCTCCTTAAAAATACCCTCAAGTTTCGAAAAGATTGGCTCAGAGGGTCCAATTCTATGGAACCCAGAAAGAGGTGTCCCATCATTCATTGTTTCCAGTGTAGGGGGAAAATGCCTTCTGAGTTCATCTGTAGGCTGCGTGGCCAGCTATGTTCCCTGTGCTGGCCACGCAGCTAAAATATTGTGCGCCAGCACCCCTGGTGCAGCTTCGAGGGATCTTTGGTCAGGAACCTCTGTCAATGATCATTATTCATGTATAGAAAATTTTCTGGAAAACAACATGCCTTTACTACCAAATGACAAGGTCCGGTTTGCACCACCAGGAAAATTAGTCCTGCAGTTTATCAAGTCAAACTTCCCAAGAAGGGAGGAGTCTGGCTTAAATACTTTCATTGTCCACAGCTTAAGGAATGGAAGGGGCGACCGCCAATCCAGTCAGTTCCCGTTCTTCCTGTCCACTTAACACCGGGTCAGCCACCCCAGGTGTCTTCAATTTCAGTTCCGCAGGTCTCTCTGAGTCACACGCCTGCTTAACCGCTAGTCAATCTAGCTGAAACATTCATGGCTCATTAAGCCATGCAAGGGGTAGGTCCTTTGTTTGATTCCCTCCTGCATTCTGAGGGGGGGAAGGAGGGGGGCACACCCCCTCTAGGATAATTTGTTCTGAAAATGAGATCAGATGCTCTGTGATGATTAGGAGGTTGTATGTGTGTGTTGTGCTCTTTCTTTATTTTTGTATCCTAGCTAGAGTAGATCTAATCATTTTCCGTACAGGATCTTTCCACTCTAAAGACAGCACCTGTGAAGAATTTTATTTTTACATTCTTCTCAGCCAGCATGTGAGACATCAGATCAACAGACTAGAAACCTTAAGTAAGCTGGAAAGGCACAGCAACCCCGGGTCAGCCTCGGCTGTCCACCCTTGTTTTTTCTTTTGCGTTTTCCCCGAGGGCCTGGCCCTCTCCTTTAGGATCCTCCGCCTTCACAACTATTTTTTCAGTGACAGTGACTAGTGCCAGCACCCAGCTTTTTGAATAGCCCTAAGAATAAAATCTCATATTCCTTTCTTTTGGAAAATAATTTTTTGGGGGGGTCGTTTTTGTCATTTTTCATCCACGTTTTTGGGCATGTCACGCAACCTGCATAGCTGGAAGGCTCTGCAGAAGAACAAGCCCTCAATCACCCAGACTTTAGTGATACCTCTTGATCTTTGGCCTTTTCCAGGGAGCCCTGGTGCTCCTGGCCTTTTGACCTCGGAAGAAACTGACAGCTTGGCTTTTTCCGCTCTTCTTCTCCGAGGTCTCTCTGTCAAAAAAAGCCCCATGGCTCCGGCCATGCAGGCCCAGACACTTATATGTCTCAGCTCTTCTCAACCTGCCGGCACCCAATCCAGGATCGGCCAGTCTGCACACCCCATTTGTGCCAAGTGCCCTTGCCAGCACTATCTCATGGGACAGCCATCCATCCATTCCTCCAAATGCCCCACGACTGAATGTCATGGCCTCTGCTTCCGCAACCCTGCTTGCCCAAGACCAAACATCTGCAGCCAGCCACAAATGCCTCTCCAGATGCTGTCTTGGAATGGGGTGTGTGTGTTTTTGCCATGTGTCCAGTTTGTCTTGGGACACATGCAGGGATGAGTTCAACATGCTTCTGTACGTTGTATACCAAAGCACAAATTGTTTGGGCTGCCATTCATTCCAGACTAAAGGGGTGTGTGGGTGTGTGATTCGTCAGATCTCCTTTCTATGTATATAGTTAAGCTTATTTGTGATCTTCATGTGTGCACCTTTTATGGCTAATGCATCAGTTTATTTAGCTAATTTATTGCTTCTCATTGCTTAATTTACTGCTTTATTATTTGGTTGTGTTATACTTTGTTTAATTTGCAGGCAGGGAACCCATCTCCTTCCATTGCCCTGGTTCACCGAAAAGCACCTTAGGTTAAGAGAAGAAAAAGATTTTGGTCTTTTAACCTGGCTCGTTTTAGTTTTTGCCCAAACACCATTTTAGTTGATGACCCTTTCTCCCCCTCCTCTCCTGTCCTCCTTTCCTTTTCCTCTTCTCTCCTTTCTTGGGACCTCCATTCCGATTTGCCTCTTCATTTAAGTCGACGAAGTCATAGGGCGCTGAGGCGGGATTGTTAGCAGTCAGACCCCTCCTCTCACTGAGGGGCAGTTTATAGCTAGAATAACCATAAACACCCTTAAATTTCACCTCAAAAACCATAAGTGCAAGACACCGCCTGGCCCCAAATGACACAAAATCCAGACAGAAACAAGCCTGGACATGTAGTTTAGAAGTGTAAGAGCAGCTGGCACCCTGGAGTGATGCATAATTTAGGGCAATGGGTCTCCCAAAAATCTGTTGATTCACCCTTGGACTCATCAGCACCCAGCCTCGCTTCCTTGCACCCACTTATCTTAATTAAGCAATGCTTAATTCTATTCATCTAAGCCATTAGCCCTTCCCGTCAGGTACTTGTAGTCATCAAACCTCTCACACATCATTGCCCACCCTAGAAAAGCGTATTAAGTCACTGTTTTTCAGGCAAATGCCTCATACCCACAGATGGCATGTTTTGCCCTGTATCAGTAGCACTCCGCTTCCCAGCAGTGCGTGTGTGTGCATGCGCACACCTTGGATCCTCCACAAACACCCCCTTTCCTAGGCTCTCTTCTCTCTCAAAAAGCTGGTAGTTTTGCTGCTTCTGCGGACCTCTCCAAGAATGTTAATTATCACCCTTTCCCAAAATTTCCCTCCTCCTCTTAGTTAGCTCTTGTATGGGTTTACTCTGCACATTTTTATTCTTTTTTCTTAATAACAACTTTTCCAGTTGAACATCTGCCTGGTTTATTTTGAGAGTTTTAAGGGGAAAATCCCTGTATACATAGGTGGAGAACCCGTAACCCTCTCTTGCTGTTTCCTTAAAGCTAATTCCCCCTTCTAATTAGGAGACTGCCTCTTTGGATAACACCCCCCCCCCCGCCTTAAAAAAATTAGCTTTCTGGACACCTGGGAAATATGCCAATTTTACACAAAACTTGTACAAGATGTTGGCTTTAATCTTTAAAACTCTACGTGGCTTGGAACTGGGGTATCTAAAGGGTTGTCTTCTCCCATATGTTCCTGCCTAGGAACTAAGATAGAGGGGAGCGTTCCTTTTTACTGTCCCATTGACCCAAGACGAGAGGGCCTTTTTAGTGGCAGTCCCATGATTATGGAACCTTCCAAAGGATGTTTCCCTGGCCCTCACACTCTTAAATCTTCAGGAGGCAGCTTCATTCACAACAGCAGTTTTAATTCTTCAGCCTACTGGCAGCTTTAAATTATTCATTTTAATTTGTGGCTTATGTGTTTTAATGCATTTGTACGGTAAACCCCCTTGAGTCCCAATAAGGTAGAAAGGTGGCTAATAAATATTCCAAATAAATAGACCCAACACAGTCCACAGGTGGTTCTGTTTTACTACCTTACTGGTGGGCTCGGGAGCATCACAGTTACTATTAAGGAGTCGTGAGAAGCAGAGCCCAGGTTGCCACTGGCACGAAGATGGGTGGAAAGTCACACTAGGCTAAGAACAGCTACACTTAACACACACACCAAGAACCATTTAAAGACTGACCAAAACGTTTATTAACAAATAAAAAAAGGAGTCCGCTCTTTCCCTTTGATTCCCGTGAAAATATTTGCTAAGAAATTAGCTTAAGGTTTCTTCTAAAAACTGAAGAAGAAAGTGGAAGAACAAAAAACAAAGTATGTATCAGACACACAAAAAGTATACAGTACAGATTATAGCTTAGAAATAAAAAAGTACCAAATGTGCCAAATTGTCTTTCCTGGGGGAGAAGAGAGAAAGTGAGAGACACAAGCAAATTATCCTCATCCATCTGTCTTCCCTCAACGGTTATTGGTGGGGAATGAGGTGTACAGGAAGCCCAAAGCTCAATATAGCGAACTGCTACATCAGAAAGATTAGGGGGGGGGGGACCTATTTAGCGAGCTCCTCATTTACCCACAGGTCAAAAAAACTTTGGATTTGGAAGCTTCAGAAATTGTCCTCAATATTTCCAACACACAAAATCAAGGAAGAATAACTCCCCTGTATGTGTGTGTTTTAAAGAGTGGTTTTAGAAGCCTTCCCCTTAAAAAAAAAAACCCCTACTCATGATGTATTAAACAAACAACCAAGTAAAGACAGATAATTCACATCACCTTGAAGGGAGATGGACCCACCCACAGGAAGGAAGGACAGTGAGATGAAAATGAAAGGGAACTTTATTGCAGGGGGGCCGGGGGGGGAGGTGATCATTCATGTTTGAGTTGGGCCTGTGGCAATTTTCCCAACCTGTTTCGGGCTGCTAAGTTAAGTCTGGATAAGACAGAGAGCTACAGCTGCAGGAAATACATGGTCTTCCTTTTGAAAGGAGTCCAGAAGAAGCCATTGGGGCCAGCTCCTGTCTTGTGCAGACTGAACGGACAAGTGAGGATGCAGAGCTGGGCTCCGTGCTTCTCACTGCCCTGAGATGGGCAAAGCAGGGATGTGCCTGCACACCGGGCTGAAACCTTGTCAGGGTCAATTACAAAAAAGTGAAAATCATATCACATCACAAAAAAATTAACCAATGTGTAAATATTAAGAACCAGGCATCAAAACCCATCAATTTTGGTTTACGTATGTAAGTACCATCCCCTAATGAACAAAAACCCTTTTAGCAAAATTGTACTTTAATACACATGGGGATGTCAGACTTCCAAGCATCCTTCCTATGATCAGGCAGAGTTTAAATAACGTAAAATACACGCAAACCAAATGTGTTTTGGCCGTGAGGCCTTCCTCGGTTGCTTAGATTTTTTACAACACACACAATAGTTTTTGATGTACATGTATAACTGTGCTTGGTCATAATAAAGCAGCTTGTGTGTGTAAGTGCAATTTTACTAAAAATGTTTTGGTACGCGAAGGGAAGGTGCTTTATATGTAACCAAACTAATGGATGTTGATGCCCACTTTCTAATATTCACAATTTGATTAATGTATTTGTGATTTAATATAATTTTAGCTTTTTTTTGTAATTGGCATTGATATTTTTTATATATCAGGTTCCCCCTCCCCCCCAACCTATTTGGTTACCTGGTTTATTCTGGGCTGAAATCCTTCCCCCCCTTTTTGTTCATTTTCAATGTTTCTGCACAAGCCAGCAGAACACCCAAGTCTCACCCCCAAAGAACTGAGGAGGGGTGTTCCTTGAACCTGTGACTAAACCATGCTGGAAGCAGTGAGAGAGCTCAGACGTGGCAAGATATGGGCACAGTAAGAACCTCTTCCACTCTACTCAGAGGCTAGTGTGGACAACTGAAAGCAGGCCGGGCTCTCCTTTCCTCAAGGTGAGGAACCTGGAAGGTTAAGGTGGGGAAATCTTCCCCAGCCCTGTTCCCCATTATGAAAGCACTCTTCTTCCTGAAGGACTTCTGAAGTACAGAAGAGGTAATTTCCTCCATGAATTGGGGGGGGGGGGGAAGGGAGGAAAGAAGCTATCTGGCCCCCAAGCAGTGTAGAACCCGCCATTATATTCCTGCCCCCCTCCCTCCAGGCCCAAGAAACTAGATGCCCCTGGTAAAAGCCACCCACAGGAACTTGCAGGTTACCCCCCCCCCCCCAGCCTTAGACCTGCATTACAAGCCTAAACTTGTGGGGATCTCAAGTGGAGTGAGAAAACCACAGTCGTTCTCTCTTCCCTTGTCCAGATGCAACTCACCCACAAGGCCGTGATTCCAAGCACATGAAACAAAACACAGGCCCTTTAAAAAACCAAACCAAAAGTGCATCACTGGGGGGCGGCACTGGCTAGCTCACATTTTAAGCCCAGCCCCCCCCCCCCACACACACACAAAAGGGCAAGCGGAGACCAGACTGGGAGAACCCATTCTCCCTCCCCAAGCTTCAGCAGGAAAAGGCCGAGGCAATGACAACACACCCTGAGGCAGAAGTGAGGCTCTGAGGCAATGGGTGGCAATCTGAAAATACGAGCTGGTGAGGGGGCCTAGGTGAGTCAACGTAACTTATCAAAACCCCACAAACCACGGGGAGGCTGTGGGAAGAAAGCCACTGGCTGTCCACTTTGCAGCTAGCCAACAGGGTCCCGACCTAGGGACTAGATGGTGGTTCTGTTAGGAAGCCACATTCTTCCCACATTCAGAGGGCAGGGGAAAAGTCTCATCCAGGGGATGGGTCTTAAATTCACCCAGTTAGCAAAAAGGAGCAGAGACCCCCAACAGGTAAGGAAATGGACAACATGCTTTGTGGGAAAGCTGCAGCTCAAGGGAGTAACTAAGGGCAGGGACTGCCTTGTCCAGGGACGAAACTGTGACATACCATTACATGAGCCCCTGGCTCATCCGAGACTTTGGAGTAAGATTTTCAAACAAACCATCTCGCCTCACAAGATACAAAATTCATAAACGCTTTTTCACCTTTAAGGTGAAAGTAAAGATCTAAAGAAAAGCAAGCTGCTTGCCACCTACAGTCTCGCACAGGTCCTTCAAGCAGGACTTTCAAGCATCACAATGCCAAGTTCTGATGTAACCCTACCTGAAAGCAGGCCGACCCTTATCCTGGGTTGGCTACGTGCAGAGAGAGGTGTCTACGCATCTTTCTGTGAGAGGAATCCAACTACGAATCCAGACTCAGCAACTTACGAGAAATGGGTGGAGATCCATTTGGCTCAATGCTTTCCCCAAACAGCCAGGGAAAACTGCTACAGTAATAGACAGATGCAGTATATTAAGTATGAACTGGTTCCTGACCTCCACAAAGCACCTTTTTTTGAGAACTGGTGTCAAACCAACAGAATGGAAAATGGATACAGATTTCCCCCAGATGCTCTCTAAAGAGAGACACAGCCAATTTACTACACCATTTATGGTCCTGCAGAGAAACAGCAGTCATACGTTGCGACAATCAAGGGAGGGAAGTGCACATTCAACGCAAAGTGAAGGGAGTTCACATATTTGGCCCTTCTACAAGGAATGGATTTGTAAAACTCACGAGAAGCCAATTCTTCCTCTTAAGCTTGGAGAGTGAATCAAATCCTAATGCTCACTTCCTAAGTGGCAACAATTTCTTTACTGCAGAAATATGAACTTTCAGTTCTAGGCCTCAGGTAAGCAAGATCTGGGGCTAGGCCTGAGAGTTACACATGACTTTAGTTTCCAGACCCTCCAGTACGGAGGAAGATCTTTCATCCTGGGATTCAGAATGCAAGAGTCCGTTGTCATGGCTCCGGGGGGCTGGGGGGGAGAGAACAAGAAATATGAATGACAGGATCAGGTGGTGATGGGGAAACCAAAGAGAGAGGCAGGTTTATGTGTAGAACTGGGTTCTTCTGGAGACATGGATTAGAGGACGACCTCAATGGCAGCATCCTCCACAGTGACTGCCCGGGTGAGTGTGCTGGCTCTCGCCAAATTTTGTTCTCCGGCTGAGGATTTCGTAGGAGCAGTCGTCCCCGCAGCAGCCAGACATGCTGGGTGAGGTATCATCTATTTCGAACCTGCAAAATAAGGAGAAAAGAAGAGGGGAAACAAACCTGGCAAGCAGAGACTATCGCCTGGCATAGTACTTGTGCCAGAAGTTCATGGGTGAGGACTCTACTTGTGTGAACAGCGCAGTGCCCAGAGACACAAAGCTTGTCGGTTTCATCCATGAAGAGGAAAACTGCAATCTAATCCACAGCTCACACGCAAGGAGAGGGCATGCATGAGCAGGGGCAGGCAGGTTAGCAGGCAGCAGAAACACCTGGGCCAGCCCTCCGCACTCCCTCATAAGAGTATGCGGCAGAAACGGGCAAGTTTCTTGACCAGAGCGCCCAAGTCTGCATGTGGTCAAGAGCTACAAAAAGAGACCTGGTTCCTCCTGAAGCCATCAAACCTGCACCTGGGGAAAGCATGCAGAAGACCAGTACGCCAGAACAAAGGGAGGCCAAGAATTTCTTGATCTAGGATGCCAGTTCTCAAGGGTCATGGATTTTTTAAAGGAGGAGCTGAAGCTTGCTTGAGAGCCAAGCCCTGTGGGTATTGGAACTCCGCTGCCCGTCCCCTCACGCTAGGAGACTGGTTGTAGCTGCTCAGATGTTGGGGAAAGGCACTCTCCCCCGACCCTGCTCTTACTTCATATATTTCACGAGTGAATACTGGTTGAAAATCAGGACTTTCAAGCAGCTGCTGATTGGGACAGAGCTGCTCCTTTACACGGTACTCAATGAATTTTGGGCTGTTCATCACTTTCACTAGCTGACTCTGTCCGGTCCCACCACTGATGATGTTCTTGTCAATGCTATTATTTTGCTGGAACACGTAACATTAGAGAAGCAACTCTACATTTTACAGAACTGCTTTCTCCTTGGTGGGTAACCACAGCCCTAACCTAAGGTTATTCCAGACACAGCATGGTATTTTTCTGCAGAGGCAGACATTTAGTGGCTGGAACCATTTTAATTTGTATTTTGCATTAGTTCAGTGATGTTCTCGTCTGCCCCACAGCCTAAGAGATTGGACTAGAACAGATGTGGTCCAATTACAGTAATGTGCAGTGCCATATCTGGCCCACATGAGCTCACCATCCAGCCCACAAACTGCTTTAGGCCTTGGGTTTAAATTACAGGTGGAAAGGCTGGATCTTAGGAAAAAGATTTTTTACGGTAAGAGCAGTTCAGGAGCAGAATCCACTGGCTTGGGTGTTAGTGCGCTCCCCCTCACTAGCAGTCTTCAAGCAGTGGCTGGATGAACACTTGCCAGGGATGCTCTAGGCCAGGGGTGGCCAAACTTGCTTAACGTAACAGCCACACAGAATAAACATCAGATGTTTGATAGCCACAAGACATGAACAAATATTACACACACGTTTTTATTGAAAAATATGCAAATTTGCTTTTTATAAACATTAAATTAGACTGTGTGAAAGAGCCGCGTGTGGCTCCCGAGCTGCCGTTTGGCCACCCAATGATCCTGCATTGAGCAAGGGGTTGAGCTAGATGGCCTTTATGGTCCCTTACAACTCTATGATTCAGTGATTCTACAGGCCAGATCTGGAGAGAGGCCCATTTCTGAGGCATCGGCATTGGATGCTGACTCCTCCTGTCTTTTCAGGCCCCCAAATCTGCCCACTCCAGAACTAGAAGCTCTAATGAGGAAATAGTTGAGCCATCAACTCAGACCCATGGAAGAGAAGCATCCTTTCCCACCTCACTGCATTTCCACATTATTCAGGGGAAAAAAATCAAACTGTTTCCTTACTGTAAAGCTTCTCTGAAGAACTGATACGCCCCATGATTGTGTTTAAATACTGTTAACATTACTTTCTTCATTTGTGTGCTGGGGAAAAAAAACACCAGAGGCACCACAGTCAATCTTAAGGATAAAATTCAGAAGGAGAAAAAAACCTTAAATAAAACTTTTTGACTGTCCCTGAACAGTAAGCACTAAGGTGAATCCCTAGGGTTTTTTTTAATTAACAATTTTTAACCTTTTACAGTGTCATAAAGTATAATCCCATTTAACTTAAATACTTTCTACATTTAAAAATAAATCATATCTTGATACAGAGGGTTTTTAGGAAGAAAATCTTTTCCCATTAAATAACTTACTATTGGATACCAAGTCTTTACTGCTTGTTTTGATACTGGGTTACTGAAGCACGGAACAAATTAAAAATCAATTTACTTAAAATAAAATGATCCCAAATTTTATTTAACCACTGTTGAACAGAGGGTGTTTGTTTATCTATCCGTTTTATTGCTATCATTGGTTTTGCTCTTGTCAATAAGATGGAGATTAGCTCCTTTTGCCTTATGGTGATATGTAGTGTTGTCCAATTTTCTAATAATATCACTTCTGGTTTCAAAGATATATCAACTTGGGTGATTTCTTTTATTTGAGATATTATTTGAGTCCGAAAGTTCTGGATTAAAGGACAGGCCCACCAACAATGTGAACAATTAGCTGGTTGTCCACGTTGTTTTCTACAATCTGGTGAGTTTAAGTTGTTTTTACGATATAATGTTGTCAGGGAATATATGTTTTATATGTTTTGATGTTTTTAAGATACTGTATTTGTTAACTGCTGGTTTTGCTGTTAGCTGCTCTGAGCCCGCCGTATGGCGGGGAAGGCAGGATACAAATCACAATAAATAAATAAATAATATACCATCTTATTATTATTTTTATTGCCTAAATTTTGTAATAAATATTTTTGGTGTTATACTTTGTGGGTTCCAAATCTTGTTCCAGTCTTCATCTGTCAGATGTATTTGCAAAGGTGAATTCCTAGTTCTTAGGAATTCCTAGTTGGGCCAGTCTGGGCTATTCGAGTTGTTACTGTCCCTTCCTCTATGGTCCCACAAATTACCTGTTCCTCTTTGTACCAAATTTGAGATTCTACATTTCTTCTGGAAGGGATACGCTATTTAAATTATGTCTCTGCACAGTATGGTAACACATTAACTGCTTGGATTTTATTCCACCTCCTGTCTCCTACCATCCAGACTAAATGTGAAGTTGAATAAGTAACTCAAATAGTCTGCTCCAGCTTATACGAGATTTTTGACTCTGGAAAAGACATGGAACTTGATTTCCTAACGGCATAAACCCACAAACAAGTAGGTGCAACAACAACAACAACAAAAGCCTCTCTTTATGGAGTTTACATTGTTATTCCTTCAGCAGTATCACATTTTACTTGATGCAAAAGACCCGTTGATACCTATGGAATCTGTTCCAGGGAGGCATGCTCAGAATCGCACCCTCCGATGCAGAGGGACACGTTTACCTGTTTGCCACGAGCTGCAGTATCTGTATGAGAAATTTGCCCAGACCTTTCCTTCTCACTTTGCTTTCCAGCTGCACTTCGTAGCTAGCAAGAGAAGTGGGGAAACCGTGAACGCCATTCCCTACAGCTTATGCGTGCCCACAAAATCTTCAATTCAGTGCAAAGAGGTGGAAGTTTTTCTCATTCAGGATCCAGCTCATCTCTTGCAACATTAGGATAAAGCAAGGACATCATAAACTAGATATTCCAGCCCTCATAGCCAAGGGGAAAAGGCTTCTAAACAGTAGCCAGCAAGAGATTCAACAACTAGAAAGGGCAGGGTGGGATCTTCTGGGAAACAACCTGGCTTTTTCCAGCTTATCCCCTCCCCACCCCCACCATAACCCCTCAATACTTTGAGAACTAGCATAGTCTAATGGCTAGGAAATGGAGCTATGAATCAGGACGTCTCTGCTTTAAATACTGCCTCTACTATCAACTCCCTATTTGTTCAAGCTCCACACCTCTGATCTGTATATGAGAATATAATACTGACCTACCTTACAAGTCTGTTGTAAGGAACGCTGATATGCATAACATTAAATAACAACTGTGCATTTACCAATGGAGGCAAAGCACTTCATATACATTACCTCATCATAATTCTTATAACAGTCTTGCAAGGTAGACCACTATTATTTCCATAAACATTTTGTGGAAGAGGAGAGGAAGAACCCAGCCCGTTCTCTTAGCCACTACAGTACATCAAATCCCGGGTGAAGAGCACCAAACACTAAAAAATGGTATATAAATGCTACCTATGATTAACTTATTGATCCTACCATTGCTTCAAGCATGCTGACCTGCAACACACAAGTCACTCCTTCTCCCCTTCTGCCACCTCCAGCTGCTACTTTCTACACACACACACACAAATTCTGAAAACCGCTGGATTTTGCACCTGGAAGAAACACAATTGCCTACACAAATGAGCCAAACTCCTATCATTTATTTCACCCCCCAAACTGGGTTTCCCTGACTGTAGGAATATAAACACTGTGACAATCCTGATTCCTCCCCCTGCCCCAGTCCCCATCATACTGGGAAGAATCTAAGCATCACAGCCAGACACTTACCAATAGAGGACCTCCTCTCCACACTCTACGTCGAAGCGGAAGTGTGAGAAAGCCACAGGGACTGAGCTGTCTTCCAGAGCAATGAGATACCACGCTCGGTCATCTGTCATCTCATCCCGTTTCTCCCGGTCTTTCCAACCCCACTCGCTCTGCTCGTACCTTCGAAGGAGGAAAAAGGGAGGTGAGGAGAAAAGTGCCAACTTCCCAGGGAAAAGACGGCCTCCTGGAAACAAGAAATACTGACTAATGGGTGCCTCGGAGAGGCAGGGAGACCCTTTCAATCTCCCTTTCCCATCCCTCTCAGCTACAAGCAAGACTTTGGGATTGAAACCTGACAAAACCGAATGGAAGCACAGCTACATAAGGACAAGAAGCTACTGCAGGTGTCTCATTTGTGCTGCAATGGGAGCAGAGGCCAACTCCTGCCTACTCTCCATAAATGGGTATGCTCACTGCATTCCCTTCCTCTGCCAAACTAATTCTGAAAGAAACTCTTCAACCTTATCAGTGGACAGGGAGGAGAACAAAGAGAAAGGCAGAGGAGAGCGAAGAAAAGGAGGAGGATACTTAAAGGGAAGAAACCTGCCCAAAGGCGACAACCTGTACCACTCTGCTCCCGCCCATCCCAACACCTGCTGGTGAAATGTTCCGGACTGTGCCCCGCTCCCTGCCTCATCAGGCATTTTCCTCAGGCCTTACAATGTCTGCATGTTTGTCTTGGTCAGTTCAAAAGCCCAGTCAAGCGTGGCCGGGTCCAAGCTGGATACTCGTTTACATTCGATGGAGACATTTAACCTGCAAAGAGACAAGAATGATAACATGGGAAGGGGACATTACTAGGATTTGTGGCTAAATCTCTGGGCTACCAATCAGGAGACCTCAGGGACAAGTTTTATTACGAGTGGGGAGAGGAGAGCGGCTTATGGGTCACAGTGAAACCATGACACTTGCAAATGAGAAATGCAAATGCCATTGGTTTGAGTACTGGGACCGGCAGACTCTATTATCTTTGTCCTAAACCAAAAAGAGCATTGAGTTTTTACTCACCCATTCCTGTCATATTTCTTGAACACTGGGAAGGCTTCCAAGGGGTCAACCAGCTACAGGAAAAAAGGGTAACTGAGAGGTTGATGTCTACAGAGTACTCTGACAAGAACATACAGTTCAGGAACGTCTAAAGCTCTTGGGTATTCTCCCATTTCTGCTTCCTAAAATGATTTGAGAAAAGGCTTGTTTCTTCTAGTCCATCACAAATATGAGAACTGAAAATGTTTGAGGTGGTGGCAGGCGGGGAAGGTAAGAGGCAATAAGCAGACTATTCCAGGCAGGTGCAATTTTATAAGGTTTTGACCAGGTCTATGGTTGTGTTAGACTTGATAAAGATTTTAGCCACGGGGACATGATAGAGGTTTATAAAATTATGCATGGGGTGAAGAGAGTTGTCAAAGAGAAACCTTAAGCCCTTCTCCCAAAATACTAGAACTCGAGGGCATCCATGAAGCTGATGGGCAGTAGATTCAAGACAAAAGGAAAGACTTCTTTACAAAAGTAATTAAAATGTGGAATCCGCTGCCAGAGGATGTAGTGATAGTAGCCACAGGGACAGACAGCTTTAAAAGGTGGCTAGATAGATCCATGGAGGAGAGGTCTATCGGTGGCTACTAGCCATGGTGACTAATGGGAACCTCCACATTTCAGAGGCAGTAAATCTCTGAATCCCAGTGCCAGGAGGCAGCATCAGGGGGAGGCCTTGGCCTTTATACCACTGTCAGATCTTCAGAGAAACTGGTTGGCCACTATGTGAAACAGGATGCTGGACTAGGTGGACAACTGTCTGATCCAGCAAGGCTGCTCTAACGAATTGAGAAGCTGACCCCAAATAACTACTTTGCTTGTTCGTAATGACCATTCTGGGGGGGGGGGGGGGGACAGTTCACCTGTGGCAAGCCAAAAACCACTCTGAGGAACTAGACAATAAAGTCTCACAAGAGCTGAGTGATACTTTCCCCCCATTTAGTTACCAATGACTTGAGGATAATAAAAAGCACACAACTGCGAAGTATTAAATCCCCCCCCCCGTTTATATTCATATATTTCCTCAGCGCACTTATATAAGAATCTTCCCCTTGTTCTAGGGACTCTGTTCCCCAGCTTGACAAGGTAAAATATTAAAACTGTAACCGAAGGAAGAAGAGGGCCTGGTTTAAAAATTCTGTCTACCCTAACAAGAAACCTGTGCAACTGAAAATGCTTTAGGGAGGTTCACTTATTAGAAAACTATATAACAAAGAACAACTTCAGTTTATTATTTATGAAGTGCCACCTGCCCACATGTGGCTTTACAAAACACAAACTATCAGATCCCTGCACCGAGGAGCTTATACTCTAAAATTTGACCAAGGGGGAAAGGATCTGTGGACAGGAAAATGCACTTATTTCAGTTACAAGGGCTTAAAATTTGGATAGGGGATGTGGACTAAGGGGTTGTGCCAAAACTTGTTGAGGACAGATTTGAAGGAATAGAGAGAGGTGGCACCACACAGGTGTTCTAGGAGCCTGCTCCAGATTATTATATTTTCTTCTTGTTCTTAGCTGCTGAACAGCTGTCACCCCAAGGCAAGAGGAAGACAGATTTATTTATTGTGTATTTTAGGACATATAGGACATAAAAGTAGCCATGCTAGGACATGATTACTCTCTATACTTAGAGGAGGGCAGGAAGCTGTTCCTGTTGGCAGCAGAGGAGAGGACTCGCAAGAATGGGTTTAAATTAAAGGCGGGAAGGTACCGGCTGGATCTTAGGAAAAACTTTTTTTACAGTCAGAGCTGTGCAACAGTGGAATCAGCTGCCTAGGGAGGTGATGAGCTCCCCCCTCCCTGACAGTCTTGAAGCAGCGGCTGGACAAACACTTGTCAGGGATGCTCTAAGCTGATCCTGCATTGAGCAGGGGGTTGGAGTAGATGACCTCTGTGGCCCCTTCCAACTGTGTGATTCTATGACAGACCAATGGTCTACCTAAACCAGTGTTCTGATTCCAGCAGAGGCTAGTCAGATGCCACTAGGAAGCCCACAAAAGGAGTATTTTTATCCTGCCCTTTCTCCAGGGAGGCAGAGTAGTGTTAACAATTCTTCCCCACCTACCTCCTACTGTTTTATTATCTTCACATAAACCCTGTGAGAAAGGCTGGGCTGAGCACTCGGGACTGGCCCAGGGTCTTCCAGTGAGCTTCACAGATGTATAGGGTTTTATATCTGGCCTCCCTGGTCCATCTACACCACCCGTGCAAAGAAACAAGGGGCAGAAGACGGGCTCACTTTGTTGGCAGCTTCCACCTTGGCACAGACAGCATCCATGGCTGCTCGCTCCTCCAGTCGCTTCTGTTTCTTCTCCTTGCCTTTACTAGACTTCCTCTGAAACGAGAGTTTTGAGATGTTACAGCAGGACACACCCTGTCTCACTTAAGCTCCACCCAAGTACTTGACCACGCAAGTACAGCTTCCTTCCCCAGAGACTACACATCCCAGCAAACACTGCTTTGGGAGGTGCATTGCACTGTGGGACTAAGAAGGAGGAGAGGAGAATGATGTAAGCTGCTTTGGGTTCCCCAGTGGGGAGAAAGGTGGGGTATAAATGAAGCAAATAATAATATATAATAAGAACAGAATTGTTATGGAATGGCAAAAGCTCTACAGCAGGAGGCATTGTGAACCACCCCTTCATTATGTCAGCATGAAAACTTAGTGGATGCAAATTCATACCTAGGGTAGCTCTTCCCTGTTACAACAGCATAGCAATAATATAATAAAAACCAGGCAGGAGTGCCCATCCTTACATTTCTACAGATTAAAACTGGCTCCGCCATTCAATAAAAGCTCACTTCATCTACCAGTTAAACCAAGTAAAGCTTGAAGCCTTTGGGGGGAGGGGGAGTGCTATGTATGAATGAAAGCTTCATGCTGAGCCTTCTAATGAAGAAGACACAAACAGCACATTCTTGGCAAGTCGGTGAAAGAGTCACAATGGAATGCTGGGTGATGCCAAGACACCCCAGCTTTTCAGCAGCTACACTTTCCTACACAGATATTGCTCCTGTCAGGGACACATACACATACATTCCCGCCCCTGCCAAGCAACCCTTCAAAAGCGACAGGGAGCCAAACTCTAATAGGGCAGAACTCAGGCCTCCTGCTTAGAGAAAACAGCTTACCATACTGCACCAGTTTCCCCCCCCCCCCCCACCTGCTGTGCCGCACGCCAAGAAAAATCTGACTTGGAAATATTGCCATTAAAAAAACCCCAAAACCCTAGCTACAAAAGAGCTGTAAAGTTTTGCCAGGCTGGTGAGTCAGTGAACACTGGCAGTTCTGAGCCAAAAACGTGCACTTAACCTCAACACAACCCTTCCACCCTCACTGAAGTTCAAATAAGGACATCTTTTTTCCCCCCCGTTTCTAACGTGTAGCTGGCTGGGAAACAAGCGGAGAGTCTGCGGCGAGCTGGGGAAAACTGGAGCAGGAAGACAGCCAGGCAGCGAGCTAGAGAAAGTGGACAGTTGCCTGTACCGCCCTGGACACAAAGAGGTCCTAACACTATTTTCGGGGGGGGGGGGGAGAGGGAGGGGTGTGTGCGTGTGTATTTCCTTGCCTGAACCAAACCGGTCTCTGTAAATAACAAAGAAAAACCTTGTGGATGCCACTTTGCCTGTATGGAGGAAGCTCTTCAGTTTAAAGGAGAGGACGAGTCGGCTTTTTGATTTGACATGAACTCTCCTTCACCTATGGCAGTCCGCAACCCCCACCCCCCCAGCCCAGAAAGCGCAAGGCTTTCTGATTACAGATCCCAATGGAAGTTATTTGTATTCCGGGGGGCTGGGGAGAGTTACACAGAACCAGGAGATGCACTTTCTCTCACCCTTCCATAATAAGCGGCACCTGCCAAAGCTGGGGTTTCTGCCCCTCCCACAAGCCCTGGTTCTGCAATCCAGTTCCCTAGAAGCGTCCAGCTGCTGAGACATAAGGAAAATGATTTCTGACAGAGAGCTGAACACCAAATTTTTGCATGCCACAACTGCTCGATGTACATCGCAGCCAATTTGGGGCCATTTGGATTAAACCCTAACGACATCCGAATTCCAACAATTTGGTAGCGAAACAACTCCGGCTCCAAAAAGTCGAAAAGCTTCCCTGCATACCACAAGTTCCCTAAACAAGACAAAGGCCGCTTCTGCACTGTCATTTCTGTCACTAGTTTTTCCCTATTGCTTTGGTTCCCCCCCCCCTTCCACATGTGTTTTGCTTCCTCTGGGACTACTAGAGAGAGCGAAACACACTGGGGGAAAAACCCTGAAGCAATAGGGACAAAAAAATGACAAAAATGACAGCGTGGAAGGGGCCAAAGTCTGAACAGTCATCTAGGGGCGAAGCGTCTCTCATCCTTGCTACCTTCACCGATTTCATTTGCCTAATTTCCCTGCTATCAAAGTGTCTAATCTAATCACACCACACAAGACTTTCCCTCATGTCTTATCAACACACTTAAGCACTTTTGCTGCAAGTGATTTATTGTGCTGCTAAGACAACAAGGGGTAAAAGGGGTCCAGAGGTCCAGAAAAGGACAGAAATAAAGTCTTTTTGTAGACACAGAAAGATAACTAAGTCGCTGCCCGCCATTTTCAATCTGAACTGAGGTCTAAATAGAGAAGTCAGGCCTACTTTATGAGACACAATAACCACACAAAAGTAAGCAAAAATTTGACACAATTAGCTCAGTGTCTTAATAAAGACGGAGCAACTTGTTTTTATTATTAAGGAGAACCCATCTGAATCTACACAGGGAGCGCTATCTGAATCTATACAATCTTTTACGAGGCGAATGCATGGTCATTTAAGGGTTTTTTCTATACTATGATTTTATAAAGTTTTTCAAAATTAAAAGTAGACAATAATTGTTATGTTGAACAATCCCCTTACCAAACCCGAAATATTCCTTCCATAATTGCCCTAACCATTCCTAATGCTCACCTCTGCCTCAGCCTCAAACGACCTACTACTCCCCCCCCCCCCAGACTCTAGATCTGTTCTGCATTCCTCCATCCCCAGATTCCAAATCTCCCTCCACTATGGATACTGATGTGATTTGATATTGATTTCAGTGTGGATGTTACCTGTTACTTGCTACACACTATATATTTATTTTCTTATGACAATTCCTGTCTTGGGGCCCACTTGGGACAAAAAAGAAGAAAAAGAAATCTGAAAACAAACCTACCACATAAATCTGACCAAAAACCTTTTCCATCTGTACATACCAACTTTAATACCACGCAACACTATCCCCAGATACCCCCACTGATTATTCAAATACCATTTTTATCCCACACACCAAGCCTCCAAACCCCTCCCCAAACTCCCCTTTGCACAATTATTTTAAGACCCATGAACTGACCCACCTTGCAGTTTTTCTCCTTTCGTTATGAAAAATACCCTCTCAGTTAAGCCATGCATCCTCACCTCCCTCCAACCCCAAATCTTCCCATCCCTGAAGTCATTTCAGTACCCTCTCCCAAATCTTCCCCAGTGATTATTCTTCCCAATACCATACTTTCTTCCTCCTTCTGCAATCCCAAGTGCCCCCCAACTTTCTCTTCTAGAATAAAACTTCCCATCTCCCAAAATTACCCCCAAGACCCCCATATAATCCAAACATGCCCCTCTCCTAAATGTCTTATTGTTTCTACCCCAAAATAAAACTTTCTACTTCCCTATATATCCCCCGTGCCTCCCCCAATCCCCCCCATTCCCTGAATCCCCCCGCCCCCATCTGGAGCCTAGGCCTTACTTACTCCCATAATGGTGGTGGTGGCGGCGGTTACAACCCCCCCACAGTCTCCTCAGAAATCCGTGGCGGGGGGGGGCAAGAGAACTGAGGGGGACGGTATACCCTTAGTGCGCCTGCGCACAGCCCAAAACAACGGGGCAGGACGGGACAACCCAGCAGCACCTGACGCACAGCGTGGAGGTGGGAAACATCCATGAGAAAAGGGGCGTTCCTAGGCATGCGCAGCAGATCATGTGGGCAAAGAAGCGGGCGGAAGGCAGAGATGCGGAGCTTCTGGAGCGCTTGCGCCGAAAGGGGCGGTCTCTAAAGAGTTACAAGGCGGGTTGGAAGGCCAGGGGATTAGGAGGAGGAAAGGGAAGGGGGAGAAAGGCGGGAAAATGGAGGGGGGGGGGGAGAAAGCGAGGGATTGGTTGCGCTTGCGCGCCGTAGCGGTGGAAGAGCCCTTTTCTAACGGTCGCCGGGCTCGCGCCGGGGATCGTTAAAGGTGGATTTTGGTTTGCGGTGATTGGTCCTTGGGAGCGAGAGGCGGTTTTTGCCTCAGCGAGGCGGGCGCTTCTTTATTCTCTGTAGACGAATCTCTCTGTGGGAATTCTTTTCTCTAGCTTCATAAGCATCACAAATTACAAATAACAGCCCTGTTTTAAACGTGGCGCCCCAAATCACCACTCGCATAAAATACCCGCTCAATTATTCACTTAAGTATGGAAACAAAGGAAATTCTCTTAAAAGAGAGACGTTCTTCCAAACCAACCCGTTATTATTGGTTAGCATTTATAGAACGCTTTCAGGGTTCAAACCACCGCCCTTTATTTGACACCTTTATGCACCGCTGTTTTGTTACTGCCTTTTCCAGGCGGTTTACCACCCGATAAAACGTCACTAGAGTTAGCCTAACTCTAACCCAGGCATTGCGAATGGGCTGAGGCTTGCCTGAGGTACGACCAGTGAATGAACGCCTCTTTTAACTTTCTCACATTTAATTACACCCCTATAATGACTGCTGAAATTTCCTTCAAGTGAAATTTTTACTGTATGCTGTTTTCTATGGGAACTTGTCATAAATCAGTTTGAATCTATGACAGCTTCAAATATTTTCTGCGTAGAGAAATAAGAGTTTCCCTAGGCTCCCAATTGCTGTGGAAAGCTACAGTTCCGCAGTTTACAATTCAAATTACGGAGTTTGAAAGTGGATTATTTTTTTAAATGCTTGAACATTTCAAATATATTGTTATCTATATACCTGATTTTCCCTCTGCATGTGGATGTTTATTTCCACAGATGGGCACACTCTCCCCCAATAGGTTTTCCTACAGACTCGGGATTCCCTGGGTCTGCAGCAAAATCCAGAAAGTGAAGAAAAACCTCAGGGAGGGTTGAATTCCCCCCAATACCTTTTGGAATGGCCACTGCAGGGATCTGTTCCTGGCCCCACAGCATGGACAGAAGGAGGAGAAGAGATACAGAGAAGGCAGGAAGCAAAAGGAGGACTGGATCTGGGATGGGGGGAGGGGGCAGGGCACTTTCCAGGCCTATTTTGGAGTCAGGCCTGGGACTAGGATTGCCCGCTCCAGGTTGGGACATTCCTGGAGATTCTGTGGTGAAGTCTGAGGAGTACAGAGTTTTGAGGGAAGAGGCCTCAGCTGGATATAATGCCACAGAATCCACCCATTTTCTCCAGAGTGACAGATCTCTGTTGTCTGGAGTTCAGTTGTAATTCTGGGGGATCTCCAGGTCCCACTTGGAGGCTGGCAAGCCTAGGCCTAGCAGCACCCTCTGGGTGACCTGATACCACCTGATTTATATAATTCAACCAGGCCTGGCAGCTCGCTACTGCAGCCACCCCATGAAAGTCAGTGTAGTGTAATGGTCACAGATTCAGAGTAGGGTTTGTGAGCAGCAGGTTTAGATCCCCATCTTGCTGTGAAAGCTCACTGGGTGATTCCGGACCAGTCACATACTTTCAGCCTAACCTACCTCATAGGGTTGTTGTGTGGATAAGGAGGAGGAGAGAAAAATGTAAACTGTTTTAGTTCCCACTGTGGCGAAAGACAATAGTTTTCCTCAGCAGAAGCTGCAGGGGGAAAGGAGATGGAAAGCTGAAGACAGAGGGGCAGGTAAAGGTAGGTTGGCTGTTGGGTGGGAAGGAGATACGGATACCAACTCCATGTTGGGAAATTCTTGAATATTTGAGGGGCGGATGGTGGGGATTGAGGCGGGGAGGGACTTCAGACAGATAGAATGCCATAGACTCCAGCCTCCAAAGCAGTTGTTTCCTTCAGGGAAACTAATGTTGCCAACCTCTGAGGGCTGGAGATCTCCTGGAATTACAGCTGATCTACAGATGACAGAAACCAGTTCCTCCAGATAAAATGGCTGTTTTGAAGGATGGAGTTTATGGTATTATACCCTGCTGAGGTCACTTCCAAGCTCAAACCTCATCCTCCCAAGGCTCCACCCCCAAATCTCCAGGAATTTCCCAACATGGAGCTGACAACCCTAAAAGGAACTGACCTCTGTATTTGGGCAATCTGTTGTGATTCCTGGAGAGTGGCTGCTGCCACTGCTGCTGGGGGGGGGGAGTAGATGGGAGGCCAGGAGTGACGGGAAGAAAGAGTGACGATGTGGGGGCAGAAAAGAAGTGACAGGCATGGACGGGGGAGAGAGAGAGAGAGAGAGAGAGAAAGTAAGAAAAGTGGTGGCAGGAAGGAGAAGGAGTGTGAGAAGGGGAGGGGGGAAGAAGCAGAGGTGGGAGGAATGGGATAGCTTCTTCCGCAAGTTTATTGCAGGTCCCCTCTTGTTAATTGTACATTCTCTCTCCTCACATCATGGTGTTGCCAGTCTCCAGCTGGTGGCTGGAGATCTGGGATTACAATTAGTTCGCCTGGAGAAAATGGTTGCTTTGGAAGGTGGACTTGATGGCATTATACCCCATGGAAGTCCCTCCCCTCCCCAAACTCTGCCATCCTCAGGCTCCACCCTCAAAATCACCAGTATTTTCTAACCTGGAGCTGGCATCCCTATCACATCAACTGTTTGAGGGCAGTTATACTACGGAACAATGACAACCCATGGTGGCCCTGGCTGAAGAGGATTTGAACCCAGGTCGTCCCAGTCCAACACCCTAACCATTATGAGGCCAGACAGATAGCAACTAGAGAAAGGGTCTTCTGTGGCACTGAATCTGTGCCCTCCCCAGGGAGATTCTTCTGTCCCCGTTTACCATTATTGTCTGCCAGTGGGTTGTGACTTTGTTTGTTTGTTTGTTTGTTTGTTCGGCATTCCCTTGCTGATTGTCACGGAACCTCCTTCCTGGTCATGTGCCTATGTGTTTTAATACATCTGTATGTATTTTTAAGCTTTTTAAAAAAAATATTGTTCGCTGCCTTGGAGGCCTTAAACTGGGTGGAAAAGCAACCTTTAAAAGTTTTGTATTAATAATAAATACCCCACATTTTAAAAATGATTCACCTTCACCTAGAACTACTCAAGATAGTACCTTGGTTTTCAGATTCCATCTACAGCTGCCATTTTTTTCTCCTGATAGCTTCCATACCCATTAATGGGTAGAAGGTTGGAATGGTTGCAATCCTAAGAACATTTTCCTAGGAGTAAGACCCACTGAATAAATTAGGGTTTACTTCTGAGTAGGCCTTTTTAAGCTCGTTCTCTGTATGCCCCCCATCATACAGGGACAAAATACCTGAAATGTATAAACCTGCATTAAAAATGGGAGGGGCAATCTACTCCTAAGCTACTGTAACTCATATGCAGTAATTATACATAAATACTTGGACTGACAGGTCCCCCTGGCCACCAGCTGGGGATGGAGGGCCATAGGGTTGCCATATCCAGGTTGGGAAACTCCTGGAGATTTGGGGATGGAGCCTGGGGAGGACAGGGATCTCAGTGGGGTGCAATGCCATAGAGTTCACCCTCCAAATCATCCATTTTCTACAGTAGTCTGGATATGAGCTGTAATTCTGGGGAGATCCCCAGGTTCCACCTGGAGGTTTTGCATCCCTATCCATCTCAAATCATATGTGTGGGGGGATGAGCCTTCATATGCCCAAAAGATACAGATTAGCCAGCCCTCATGTTTGTTCCCCCCCATCACAGACATTATTCTGTCTGGCAGCATGCATCTTCCTAGCAGCCCTGGACAGACATACTCCTTTTGCAGACTTGCAGTCTGTGATCATCAAATTTTCTAAGCGCACCCTGTGACAATTTAACATTTTGGGTCACATGTGTTAGGGCTGTCAACTGTTATTTCACCAGTTAATTGACTGCCTGTTACTGGACCACACTCAAATATTTCATGAGAATGCACTGTATTGTTCATTTATTTACTTCATTTATCACCAGCCTTTCTAGTTGAGTCTCCAGGATGAGCCATGTAGATACATATGTGCTGTCAAGTTGCAACTGACTTAGAGCGACCCCAGCAAGCAGCTTTCAAGGCAAGTGAGAAGCAGAGGTGGTTTGCCATGGCCTTCCTCTGCAGAGCCCTAATCAACTGTCTCCTATCCAAGTACTTGACCCTGCTTAGCTTCAAAGATCTGATGAGATTGGGCTATACCATACCACCTTCCTTTCCAAGATGAATTAGAAAAATATAGTTTTTTTTAAAAAAGGGTGTATTACAAGGCCATAAAAATAACAGTATACTAAGACAATAAACAATCCAATTAAATTGGTATATCTATATGTGTGATTAAAATACGGAATTCAGTGCCAGCTGAAGTAGCGATAGCCACAGGAATAAACAGCTTTAAAAGGGGATTAGATAGATTCATGGAGGATAAGTCTCTCAGTGGCTAAAAGCCATGGTGATTGAGGGGAACCTCCACATTCAGAGGCACTACACCTCTGAATCCCAGGACCGGGGGGAACATCAGGGGAAGGCTTGGCCTCTGTGCCCTGTTGTTTGTTTGTTTGTTTATAAATCAATCAAATTTATAGGCGACTATCCCCGCAGGCAGGCTCAAAGCGGCTTATGTAGCTTGGCTAAAGCTAAGGTGCATAGGTACATTAAAATCAGTCTGGGGTTGTTGATGGTCATTGAGTGGGGTATGTGTGGCGGCCCCTAGTTGTAGGCCTGGCGGAAGAGCTCCGTCTTGCAGGCCTTGCGGAACTGCATAAGGTCCCACAGGGCCCTGATCTCCTCCAGGAGCTCGTTCCACCAGTAAGGGTCCGCCACCAAGAAAGCCCTCCCCTTGGTCCCAACGAGCCTTGCCTTTCTGGGGCCTGGGATGACCAGGCGATGTTGTGCCCCAGCCTGTAGTGCCCTCTGGGGTATATGTGGGGAAAGGTGGTCCCGCAGGTATGTCGGACCCTGGCCATTTAGGGCTTTAAAGGCAAGCACCAGCACCTTGAAACGAATCCGGTATGCTATAGGCAACCAGTGCAGTGCCTTTAGCGTTGGCCGGATGTGCTCCCATCTAGGGAGGCACATCAATAGCCTCGCCACGGCATTCCGCACTAGCTGCAGCTTCCGGATTTGCAGCAAGGGCAGCCCCATGTAGAGAGTGTTACAATAGTCTAGCCTTGAGGTGACCGTTGCGTGGATCACTATAGCCAGGTCATTGCGATCCAGGAAGGGAGCCAACTGCCGCACTGGTTGGCCTCTGTGTGAGACAGCATGCTGGAGCAGATGGACCACTGGTCTGACCCAGCAGGGCTCTTCTTATGTCAGCATTTATATGGGTTGGTGACCAATGCTCCCTCTAAGCTGTGGAGTTTTGTGAGCAAAAACTCTACTTTGTGAGCTACTGGCGTTAGAGTTGTGAGCGAGCGATTTGGCTGCTGCATAAATTAGTTGGCTCTGGAGCCATCCTTCCTGGGCTATGACAAAAATGTGTGAGCTGGAGGCTAAAAAACTGAGCTAGCTCACACTGACTCAGCTTAGGGGAAACACTGGGTGACCCCTCCGTGTGTCCCTAATTATCTCAAAGGGTGGTGTGAAATTATATATAAAAATCTCAAAGCAAAATTAATTGTAATTCTTTATAAATGCCATACTGCTTTTTTTCAGGGCAGTTAAAAAAATGTAAATGTTTTGACTTGGAGCGCAATCCTTTCCACTGGGCTGGTGAGCACTAACCCTCAGGAGCTGAATTCTGGGGAGCGCAGCAGGCTGCAGCAAGAAAGGGGAGTTGGAAAGCTCTTTTCAGTGAATAGAACTCTGTGAAACTGGCATGGGTAATTTCCTGTGCAATACTACATGAATGTTACTATTTCTTACTGAATTAACATGATCGCTATTTAATCGAATTTAAATTTTATACGACATGTAATTCCAAATGGATTTATTGGAGAGAGGGCTTTGCGAAACCAAACAAAATGACAGGGCATCTCAACTTCCTATCTAAAGACTGAAGCAGAATTGCACCCTTTTGAATGGGAGGCGGACTTTTTAAACTTTAAGCTTATCTTGGTGTTCCAAGATGAAGGCTAAAGGGAAGAACAATTCGGTGGATGTTCACATTAACAGAAACCTTCCCTAGTACTGTTAGAAATTACAAACATTCACAAGCTGGGGACCTGCAAGACTTGTGGGGAAATGCCACCCAACCTCAGCTGATCCTGCACTTTCTTGCTCTCTCACACCCCATTCCCTGCTTTCTCTCCCTCTGTCTACTCTATACCCCACTTTCTCTGTCTCCCTATACCCTTCTCCCTCCTTAGCCTGGTTCTCACTTTCTTTCTTATCCGCCTTCCTTGTCACTATTGTTCCTTTTTCTTTTACCGAGCCCTTTTCCTCTTGTCAGTCTCTACTTTCTCGCCTCCCCCTGCCTCTCCAATTGCTGCTTCCTCCCCACCACACCTGCTTCTTCCCCCCCCCCCCATTACTGCCAATTTCCCCCAATGCTATGGCGTCCTACCATGTCTCTTTTTTCTGTCTTTCCTCCTTTTGCTCCCTTACCTCAGTCTCCCTGGCAGTTGCTGCCACATTGTTTATGGGGTTTGCTAGGCAGCCCCTTATACCCCATCTTTCCTCCCAGTGGAGACCCAAAGCAGCTTACGTTATTCTCTTCTCTGCTGGGCCACAACAACCTTGTGAAGCAGGTTAGGCTGAAACTGTGTAACTGGCTTAAGGTAACCCAGCAAGCTTCCATGGTACAATGGAGAGTCTAGCCTGGGTCTCCCAGATCCTATCCTGAAGCACTAAACCAGGGGTGGCCAACCTTGCTTAACGTAAGAGCCACATAGAATAAACGTAAGAGCCACATAGAGATGTCTGAGAGCCGCAAGACAGGAACAAATATCACACACACGTTTTTATTTTTAAAAATATGCAAATTTGCTTTTTATTAACGTTAAATGGGACTGCCAAAAATAAAAACAAACGAGGAAAACCGGTTATTGATAATGATATTACTTGTTTGCTAATGATATTGAGAGAGAGAGAGAAAAAGAGAGAGATGGAAAGAAAGAATTAAAGAAGTGGAAAGAGAGAGAGAGAGAAACTAGGAAAGCAAATAGATGGGAGGGAGGAGGGAAGGAAGGAAGGAAGGGAGGGAGGAAGGAAGGAAGGGAGAAAGAGAGAAAAAGCATGCCTCCCCTTTGCTTCCCCAGCCGCCCTGCCAGGAGCCGCATGATATGTGTGAAAGAGCCGCATGTGGCTCCCGAGCCACAGGTTGGCCGCCCCTGCACTAAACGCTACACCACACTGGCTGTCTAAGATTTCATGATGTCGTGTTGCAAGATCTCAGGTTCAACAGTTTGGGGGGATTTTAAATCCCCCCCACCTCCCCCCCCCTTTAAAGTTTCCGTAAACCTGAGAGCTGTGCCAGGTTGGTTTAAAAAAAAAATCCCCTTCTTTGTACATGGCTCCATTGTGTAGATTTTTTTATCAGCATTTTGGAGCCATGTTCAGAATTAGATATGCAGATAAAAATGTCTTTAAAAGTTAATTCTATTATTTCACGTTAACAGTTAGCGGGGCTTTCAGTAGATAATAGTTTAACCTGTTGGTGAATAAAGTATTTTATTTAGAGTCTAACTGCAATCTGAAGCAGAGTTATACTTCTGACTTCTAAACAGAGTAATACCTAAATCAATGGTCTTAAGGGAATGTACCTCTGTTTAGGAGTGCGCCTAAAGGTTGGGGAAGGTCTTTATAGACCATCTAGTCCAACCCCCTGCTCAATGCAAGAAATCCAGAGTTAGAGCATCCTTAGCAGATGGCTGCCTCACCTCTGCATGAACACCTTCAGCAAGACTGAACTCCCCCCTCCCTCCCAGCCAGGTAACTGTTTCCATTGTCGAACTGCTCTTAATGTTCAGAAGCATCACCTCCCACCACCAAACAAGTTGGCCCAATATTTTTAGGCTTGATCTAATCATATGAATGCTTTAAAAGTATGTGACACTAACGGATCAATGAACGACATACGTTTGACCTGTCAAATGGTCAACCCTACTATGCACAGAACAGCACTTTTGTGTGTCAGTGCTCTATGGACATTAGTGTAGGTGAAATGTTTGGAAGCCAGAGTATCTCAGTGCTTGTTCCAACCACCAGTGCGGAGGAATGTGTGGTGCTGACGCAGAAGTTTTCCATGTAATTGGGCCGGTGCATATGCTAAGCAGCAGCAAACATCCCACTATGCATATTGCCACCATATGGAAGATCTCCTTGTGCAATCTTTGAAATTTTTTTGCTGTTTTTTGTTATAGGGAACTGGGAGAGCAAAGCGGCTAAGAGATAAAGCTATGGATCAGGAAGTCCCAAGTTCAAATCTCGCCTCTTCCATGAACTTGCTAAGTGGCCTTAAGCAAGCCATTCTCTCTCAATTCCCATCTGGAATATGAAGGTAAATAATACTTTATATCTGAGGCTGTTATAAAAAATTACAACAAAGTGATGTATACAAAGGACTCTGAACTCTCTAAGAAGAACATGCTGTCAAGTTGCCATTGACTTGTGGTGATACCAAGACCTTGGGGTTTTCAAGGCAAGAGAGGAGCAGACGTGGTTTTCCATTGCCTTCCTCTGCATAGCAACTCTGGCCTTCCTTGATGGTTTCCTGTCCAAGCACTGGCCATGGCCAACTCTCTTAACTGCTATAAAAATGCTAGGCATTACTGTCGCCTTTCATATGGGGCCATTAGATTTGAACTGCCCCTCAGTTGTGTGTGTGTGTGTGGGGGAGGTGTAGCAGACATGGAGGATGGGGAAAGTCTGGGCGTTTTATTGCTTCTCGGGTGCAAAAGGGAACAGAATTTTCATTTTACTTTTGGGAGCAGTTATGTAGCCTGTTCCCAATGCTGCCACCTAATGTCCACTCAGTCCCTTCATGATATCACCTCCCGTGCGCTAAGTTTCCCCACCAATTTTTGTCGTGTGTGTGTGTGTGTGTGTGTGTGTGTGTGTGTGCGCGTGCGCCCATGCCTGGAAGTCACGGTGACCTCTGGTGACTCCTACTGGGGCATGGAGGACATTCAGAGAAGTGGTTTGATAGCCTGTCTCTGGCCTCCTGGCTCTGGAGGTCTCTTATCCAAATACTTGCCAGGGTTGGCCCTGCTTAGTATCCAAGATCTGATGAGATCAGGCTTGCCTGGGCTATCCAGGTCAGGGCTCCCACCAATTTTTCTAGGTTGTCTGTGAGTCCTGACATCTTTTTCTGCCTCTAATAATAATTGTCTTCAATCAAGTTGCAGCCAGTCCACGGTGACCCCAGGGCCATGGGGTTTTCAAGCAAGAAATGAACAGAGGTTTGCCATTGCCTTCCTCTGCACAGCAACCCTAGTCTTCCGTGGTGGTTTCCCAAGTACTAACTGTGGCTGACCTTGCTTAGCTTCCAAGCTCTGATGAGACTGGGATAGGCTGGGCTATCAGGCTGCTGTTCTGTCTCTAAAGACACATTTTTAATAAACAAGCACACATGCCTGCAAAGTATGGTTGCCAACTCCAGCTTGGGGAATTCCTGGAGATCTGGAGAGGAATTTGGGGAGGTGAGGGAGCGCAGTGGGGATGTGATGTCATAAAATCCACCCTTCGGACCTGCAGTTTCCTCCAGGAGAAATGATCTCTGTTCTCTGGAAATCAGTTGTAATTCTAGGAGAACTCCAGGCCCCACCCTGGACTGTGCAGACACAGACACACACACTCTATATCTGAATGACTGCTTGCGGCAGGACAAAGAAGGCATCTTGCTGTAACCTGAGCCAAGGATCTCCAGAGTATAGAACATGGGTTTCAGCTTTGGAATAGATGAGAGCCTTTAAACATGTGCAGAATGCTCTTCCTTGAACTGAATAATCCTAACCAGCCTGACTTCATCTGCAGGGATCTGACTTCATCTGCAGCCTGACCTCATCTGCAGGGATTGCAGGTCAGGGCTTCCAAGATGGGACTCCCAGGCCTCAGAAGGAAGCCTCTGCATCTTTCATCTCAAAGCTAAGTCAATGCCTGGACTTCAGTCTGCGTGTCTTTATCACGGCTGCAACAGGGCACATCTGATCCTTCTGGGAAAGGTAAGGTTCCAGCTACTCCATATTTGAAGAGAGTGGCCTTTAAAGCCTGACCCTTCCAACCCCACAGCCACAGCTCCCCAAGATGCTTGAAAAAAATACTAATTTGGCAAGCACACAGTGTGACCCGGACAAAGCTGTTTCACACATGCAGGTGGACCAGGTCGGGACCAGCCAGCGAGGACTTTTGCCCTTTGTTGATTGTCCTCCTGAGGCAGGCCAAAGGCAGTTGCATCCCTGGAGAAAGCTATCCGGTCAGCCTGCTTCTGACCTCCAGCCAACCATCTCTTGCCATACAAGGTTTCCTGCATATGTGAGTAGAATACATGGGGAGGGGGGAGTGTCAAGAGAAGAAGGAATAAGAATGGAGGTGATGGGGAGGAGATGGCAGGGCTCCTTCCTTCTTTCATCATCAAACAACAAATTGATCCTTGAGAGTCTAGCTGGTAATGAGAAGCCCTTACTTTGAAGCACAAAGACAGAAGGGCTTTGGATCTTTAGCTGCCTTCCCCGCCCCCCCAGATGCTTATTCCTATTCCTGTAGCTGGAGGGGAAGGCTTTGTTGCCTAAGGCTGTAATCCACATACCACTGGTTTGCAGTTAAAAGTTGCAAACTCCGGCCTGAAAAATTCCCGGACATTTGGTGGGAGTGGAGCCTTAGAGAGGGTGGGGCTCGGGGAAGGGAGGGATAGAGTCCACCATCCAAAGCAGCCATTTTCTACAGGGGAACAGATCCCCGCAGTCTGGAGATCTGTTGTAATTCTGGGAGATCTTCAGATGCCAGCTGGAGGTTGGCAACCCTATTTGCAGCCCAGTCCGAGGCATACTTACTTGGAGAGCTCTCCTGAGTTTCATTGGACATACTCCAAAGTATCTGTGCATAGGATTGCAGTTGTAGTTATTGGTTACAATGCATGAAAATGTGCTGGTTTATATAATGATTGTAGCCTAATAATAATAATGGCTTGTATCCCACAAAATCTGCTTGCAGAGCAGGACTTTCCTGTTTCTCCCTCCTACTGAAGCCCATGAGCCCTCCCCCCCAGTTTGGTTCCTGGAGATCAGCAGTCAGGAGCAGCCCTTTAAAGCAGGGCTTTATTGTAGGTGGGGAGGTGAGGCTCAGTATGTCACTGCTTTATAAATGGGATAACGAACCAGAGATTTCACAGCTCAGTCAATGAATTTAGACTGGTGGAACTCTGCGTAGGATTGGATCCCACTGTAAAATTAAAAACGCCTTACCCTTAGCCAGTCTCCTTGAGGCCACTGGAGTGCTGAACTGCCGAATGCTCACACTACAGATAAAAAGCCGGAGTCATAAATTGTGGTGCTCCCAGTTCCAGGGCATATGTGTGGATTAAAAGGTGATTTATTGTAAATGGGTTTTCCCCCAGCTAAACTTTGTGTGTGTGCATGCTAAAGGAGCCACCAGAGGGCGCTTGTGCTACAGGTTAGTTTTCTCAAAGCTAGTTGAGAGAAGTGAAAGGTTCAGCACAACCCCCCTCTTTCTCACTAGGTGGAGAAGATGGGGTGGGGTGGCAGAAGCCATGAATGCAAAGCGGGAGGTGGTAAAAACTCTTGCCTTGGGGTCATTTTGTTGGTAATCTCCCACTGCATCATGGGAAGGGCCTTGCTTTTTCACTGGGTCATATGATCCTGAGCTCAGGTTGTGTGCCTGGGACCAGTGTCACCTCTGGAGGAAATGTTGCCGAGGAAGGAAGGCAATGTTTTCTTAGAATCCATGGAACTGAGACCACTTCATGGAAGCCCCCCCCCCCACCTTACCTTCCTTTATCCCTGTCTCTAAACGTTGCTGGGTTGCTGGGTGCTTTTAGTTCTCACCAGTAATATCTTACAACAATGTGCAGTTCTTCTCAGCATTAGCCCGCTTCTTTTTTCTTCAACATTCATTAACACCTTCAATCCCAAACACATTCTTTCCCCTCATTTGGTTTGCATCATCACCCTCTCCTTTTGAAAGAACAGGAACCTAGAGAGATCACATGACTTGGGCTAGGTCATGCAGGTCAGACCTCCCAGCCCCTGGCTTTGTGAATCAGCCTTCCTCCCGTGAATAAATATAACTTGCATCCTTTCTTCCAGGGTACTGATACAAAACAGTCTAGCAGCCCGGCCACATACGAATCTGCTGGTGTTCAAACTAGCTTGTTAGAGAGAAGAGCTGCCATAGTCCAGGAGAGACAGGTAGCAGTTCTAGAGGTCCATAGAGGAAGTGACCCTGGGCTTCTGCTCTGAGTTTTGCTAATGCAGATGCTGTGTTCAGATGAATTGTTCCTCCAGCTCCCGTAACAAAAGTCATGGGATCGTGCCACCTAGCAGGACCACTCAAAACAGTGTGCAAGTTTACAAGCACTCCATCAGGCTGGAGGAGAGGGGAAAAAAAAACATTTTTCAGGCCACAGTGGTGTCTGGCAGGAGGTACTGCAGGCTTTAGAATAGTGTTGCTGGGTGTAACTGGTTTCAACATGCAAAAAAAGCCTTCTGGGAAGAAAAAAAATGGCTACTCTCTTTCAATCCTTTTTCTTTGCTTCCCTTCACACAGTCATTTTTTAAAAGACGAGACTATACCTTGACATCTTTTAGTCTATTTGTAAATGGCGCATTTTCTTGCACATGTGAACATTACGGGAGCAGCTCGTCTGAATAATCCCCACTGGAATCCCTTAATAAAGTTCATCTTTATTTGTGTGATCAGCTGCAGCGTGCTTCTTGGTCCAAACGGTAGCTGTCAGGTTTTCCTACGAGTTCTAAACTCTCATTCCTGATGTTGTTTCACACATGGAAGCGTTTCTCCTACAGCAACGCTAAAGCGCCTGCTTCTTCAGGCTTTGTATTCCCTCCATTTATGTGAACTTACAGTTTTCTGCCGTTCCACATCTGAATCGACCTTCAATTTACGAGACCCAAGCGATGTCTCCCTCTTCCTTCTTTTCCAAGAACTGACCCTACTTCAGCCCAGCTGCTCCCCCATCATTTTGCTGTTCCAGACCTGGAACCCGCATTTCAAATTTATAGCTGCAACAGTTCTTCTCCGTCAAGAGCTGCAGCTCTCTTTGCACTCCTCACACACTGTGCCAGTTGTGGATCTAGTTGCGAGCTGTAATATATGGGTGCAGAAAGTATGTAGTGTGAACGACAGGCGGTTTCTCTCCTCTCTGTTTGCAAACTAAATTCTGCTGGCCTGCATCCAAAAGTCATCTGGCCTAAGTGATATACCACCATCCAACAGCCCGCTCTTTCTCTATACCCTCTTGGTTCTGACAAGCTTGGTTCCCCCCCCCCCACACCCCCTTTATTTGCAGGGATGAGGGTACTGTTTCAGCTTGCAACTAGAAATCTGCAGCTTGCTCTTTGTGAATAAATGACAAAGCTGCTCAGGAAATGCAGGTATTCCTTCCTTGACTGCTGGTGGCAGCAATTGGGGGGGGGGGGGTAGAGAGGCTCCTTGCACAGCCAGCTCATGTATCCAGTCTCCAGGGGAAAGGCCAAGGTGACGGCAGGCAGAGGGAAGGCTGCATTTCAGCACGTTGGCTCCTTTCCCAGGCTGCTAGAGACAAGCTCCTGTGTCCTTCTTCCGGAGGGGAGTCACCCCCTCCTATTTTTTTCTCTTCAAAAAAGCAGCCTGAGGGAAGAGAGGCTAGTGGTTCATCTGCGAAGAACAATGCATTGTGCTTTTCTGCTCCCATATGCCTGTGTTACTGGTGTACCCTAACACTACTTCTGCCACAACCCCAGAGAGGGGGTGGGGGGCGGGGCAGGCTGCTCCTTGCTCCGGGATTCTTTCATCTTCTTCCCCTGTCTGGCATTATCCACGGAAGCCTCACTGCTTTCCCCTTCAGGCCTCTCCAAGTTTGGGGTTTGTGCCAGTCCAATTCTACATCCTCTCTTGGCCAGCCTGAATGGACATGGCCAGAGGGATGAGGCAGTTTGGATCATATCTCTTCCCGTGCTTCTCCCCCCCCCCCCAGTAGAGCAGAGCGGGCAAGAGCATGGCTTGGCACAGCTTGACTGAAGGCACAGCTGCCACTGCTGAAAGCTTAACCCCTCAAGCACCAGGGCACAGGGCTTCAGCTTTTTCTCTACCTTCAGGGAACAAAAAGGGCAGGCATTGTGCTCCTTAGGACTGTGGCTACCTCAGCCAGGAGGCGCCACAGCGAGCTTCCAGCCCCTATCTCTCTGAGCAGGCATGCTTCACTGCCATTCTTTATTACTACAGTTATATAGTATTACCCCAGTGCAGGTAAATAGCACAGGCTGGTGGTCACAAGTGCCCAGAGCCTTTGGAGAGTCCAGGTAGTCCCTTTCCCCAGTCTCAGTGCAAACATGTAAAAAAATAATAATAAATCTTGCGCCCAACCAAATGGGCTGAGGATTTCCTGATGAAAATTGCGCTTCTTCATCCTAACCTCCCCCCCCCCACCTTTTTTTTCTCTTTTCTCTTCTGGCAGCAACACAGGGGGAGGGGAAGGGGGGGAAGTGTCTGTCTCTTTAAGACTGTCAGGTTGCAGGGAGCAGATGGCATCTGCTTCCAGTCCTTGTTCTTTGTGTGGCTGCACAAAAGAGGGAGCCTGTCTCTCCTGAATTTACCCCCCCCCCCTTTGTGTTGGGTGGAGCTGGGTGCAGGGAGAATGCGGGAGGAGGTCTGAAACTGACTTAGGAAGAAGGGAAGGAACCATACTGGGGGGGGGGGGGGGGGACACAAATGCAGAAGATTTATTGCAAAAGTAAACTTGGATTTGCCAGGCCTTTGTGCACTAGAGAATGAGGAAGCCAAGGGCTTCTTTCATTGTTCACGCTGCCCCACTGCATTGCACAGACACAGCACCAAAGTTTCCCCTTTTCCCAGACGGCAAAATCATGAGGAGGTGTTAAAAGAGGCCGGTGAAAAGCTGGGGGCCCTCAGCAAAAGCAGCCTTTAAGGAGGATGCGAATTAAGTTATCTGGCAAACCCCAGAAGTAATGGAGGGGGGGCTACACTCATAGAAGTGGGGAAGGATGTGGGTGCATGTCTAGAGAGAGGGCTGTGAAATGGTAAAAGGTACATTTTCTATAAACGTCATGGAGAGGGAAAATTGGGGAGGGGTGTGTAGGTATTGTGAACTGCACATGTGTATAGGATGGACATTTCAGCATAAGCAAGCAGAATACCAAGTTCTGAGATACGAGCAAGGGTGCTCAGAGACCCAGTAGACCTTTTTAGATGTTTGTTGTAAAGTATACGAGATGCTCGGATGGGGAGGGGGCAGCTGTGAGTATTAAACAGGGAGTGTATGAACTGGAGGGGGAGACAGTCTAGCTTACACTGGTGTGGCTTGCGGTTCTCTGAATTCGGGGTGGAGACGGGAGCCACATGTAGTCTGTGTGCAGGAGACTTAATACTGCCTATGTAGTGATGGCACTTATGGAGCCAAGAGGAAAGGTGGCTTTGCAGCTGTAGAACGAAGGAGGGAAGAAGTACATGGTGGCAAGCAGTGGGAAATGTGGCTGTGTATTAGACAATGGAAAGACCAGCTCTTTGTGTGCGCAGAGGAGGGAAATGCAGGCTGTGTGACCAGACCTGAGGGAGCATGGCAGTGCTTCTGGGTGGTGGCAGGAGCATAAGGTTGTGTGTGTGCATGCGCAATGTCTGATGTGTGGACACAGGGGGAATGTGTACGTGACCCAGTCAGGCCCTTCCTCTCCCCTCTGCTCTGGGCAGAGCTGCAGGCCAGGCATACTCCCTGGAGGGCAATCAGATCCTTTAATCTTCAGCAGGATGGAAAACGGCTGGGTCTGTTCAGAGCTCTCACTCTCACTTGCATCAGCTTCCCCCCCCATCCTTGTCCTTTGGCTTTGATGTTCAGCTTCACCATGGAGAAGCAGACGGGCTGGGGTATTCAGAGACCGATCTGTATGAGAATCTAGGTGTGCAAAACACACACACACACCCACCCTTCTTTCTCACACATATACAAGGAACAGCACACATTTGCTGTATCAGTTGGGCAGTGCCACAGGGAACGTGCAGCAATAGTCAGCGTCTAACTCCGGGCTCCCCAGGCTGCGGGTGCCTCATCCCACAGCCCCGTGGAGGGAGGAAGGGAAGGAGGAAGGGCAGGCAGCGGGAGCTCCCTGCTGACAGTGGTAGGCCTAAATGGCCTCAAATGTGGTTGAGGGACCAGGCAGGCCCCTGGTTGGTATCTTCTAAATTTAGGCTCCTGATTATAGTTTGGGGCTTGGAAAGAACGGAGGAAAATTCCCATCAAATCAAAATGGGGCTTTGGACAGAAAGAGGCAGAGAATGCATGCTAGCATGACTACACATCACGAGACAGAAAGAGCACGCACATGGAGTGTGCAAGAGCCATTTGCACCCCTTCTGTCTCTCTCTCTCACACACACACAATGGTTAGTCACAGGCTCTCTGACCTATACACAACATTTCTTATTGCTCTCTGTTTCACACACGCACAATCTTGAACACACAATAGTTCAGTTTAGGCAGCTGCTGCTGTGTTGACCCCAAAAGCAGAAATGCAAATCAGGGTGATATCTTTTAATGAAGTGGCATCTATTGGTGTTGGGTAGCAGTATGCAAGCTATTAAAGCTGCACAGAGCTCTTTAGCAGGCAAAATGGCCTGACTGTAAAAATTCTGCATCATTCAAAAGCTTGCAGCCAGTGATGTAAACATTGTGTTTTAACGTGTCCCATGTATATTTTGTGTGTATGAATATACTACACACAGAGTCCCTTCCTCTCACTTGCATTCCCTGGCTTCATCCATACACGGCAATAATTTTGTGGCAACTTGGAACAAACATCACTTTGCTTTTCCTACTAGAGTGTTTAATTACATTATAGTTTATTCCACTTCAAATCAAGGACTGGTGCATGTCTGAAAACAGAGTTGCAGTTAGCCCAGTTCACGAGTGCATGTATGTTTTCCATACCCTTGGATATCTGTCCCTTTGTTTCTGTGGTTCCCACTCCCCTTCGTATCACTCCAGACCCCACTGAGGCCCACTGGAGAAGGGGCAGTTTTTCCAGACTGCCCTGGCAAAAGATCTTTCACAGAGAGCCCTACCAACAATGCTGCCCTTAAGAGGGGAGGTGGTGTCTCTCACATCTGAGCCAGCATGGAAGCTGAATTCCAAGTAGGGCATTGAGCCAGCAGGGCTGAGCACGTCTGCAGAGGGCTGAAGCCGTTCCACTGCTCCTGTAAGCAGAGACCATGGGCTGGTTCAGACCTCATTTTTGCTTCCTCTCCACATCCTCTGGTCTGTCCCCACTGCAGACAGAGTGGGTGGCAGGAACATTTCGCCGCTGCCATCTCAGTATTGCCCAGAGAACACACAGTGGCTTGAATTAGCTTCATCCGTCCTGTAAGCGCCACCAGCACACACAAACTGACCGATCTGTAGCAGGACCCGATGAGGCACGCATAAATAGCTCCAGCAGCAGATCAGCCATGTTCCCCTGACTTTCTCAGCCCCGTCCTGGGTTTGTGTTTTGAGCAACAAAGGGGGGGGGACCCATCACACTTCTTGGCTGCATTGCTTAGCAAGTGCTCTTTCCTGGGACGGTGGCCTGTGCTCCCACTCTCAACCCCACCCCCTGAGTGTCACTCAAATAAAGCAAAGGGGTGGGAGAGGCAGAGGTCCAGCAGGGAGTCAGCAGATTTGTGGTGTGTGAGAAGCAGGCAGACTGGCTCCATGCTTTTGTGTTTGCAGCTGCTGCTATTGCAGCTCTCCATCCTCCACTGCCACCCACCCTGGCATCCAGATCCTGGGTTTCCTTGCCTCTGCAAAGCATGCAGTACCACCATCCGGAATGGGAAGCTCCCCCTTATCCTATTGTTTCTTTTCTCTCACACACACACACCCATCTTCCCTGTGCGGCCATTTTTCCAGGCCTACCCTATGGGGTCTGTGCGTGCGCAAAGAGCAGAGGGAGAGAAGCAAGCGATAGCAGGGGTCTGTTTAGACAATGCCGTTGCTTTTTCATCCTCCAGTGGGAGGGGAAGAGGAGCGGGGTGGGGGAGAATAAAGGTTAGAGGAGCCTTCCCCTTGTCTGCTCAGGAGGCTGGCTTGCATGCAGATGGTGCTCTGTTACTGTGAGTCCTACATAGGCTCAGGTAGCCAGCCCTATTGGTCATTGACTCTGTGTGTGCACGCGCACACACACACACACACATGGATATGGGGGGAGGTGATGGAGGAGGGAGGGGTAGATGATTAAATTGATGGTCAGCAGCAGGGAAGATGTGGTTCCAGAACCATTTGTTGCCCCTGAAGTGAGAGTTGGTATCCAGAATGCCCCTGAACTTCCTGGATTATCTTTGTTATGCACCAAGTTAGGTAGGGATGGGCAGATCTGGAAATCTCAATGAAGGGCCACTGGCAGGTAGAGGAGAATCCATGTGTGGGTGTGGGTGTGGGTGTGGGGGTGTGGGTGCGAGCACACGGCCCTTTAATGCGGGAGGAAGGGCTGCTTCCTCCCGCATTTAAAGGGGCCAACTACATGGGCTGCAGCAAGTCCCGCGCCAAAGTGGGCTCAAATGCGGGTTCCTCCCGCATTTTCTGACCCCGGGAAAATCAACAGTTTTTCTGGGTGTTGCAGGAGGAACCCGCATTTGAGCCATCTGGCCAGCCCTCTGTCGCAATCATTGCGAGAGCAGAGCTGTCCAGATGCCCACCCCCGCCATTCCCCCCCCCCTTTTACACTTGAGCGCTTGGCCACTCAAGCGCCCAAGTGTAAAATGGGAAACCCCCCCCCCCCCAAACTTACCAGGTGGCTGGCGGGTCCTTTGCCGCTTCTTCCGCCGCCGCTTCTGCCGCCGCCACCTACTTCGCCGCTTCTGCCACCGCTTCCTTCGCCACCTCCGCCGCCCGCTGCCGCTGGCTGCCACAGGGGTTGGGATATGTAGACATCCCAACCCGAGGTAAAAAAAATGTGGCACCTTTAATCCGGGAGGGCTTTTGGATTTAAAGGGACCGTGTGACCGCAGCCTGGGTGTGTGTGTTTGTACATGCCTGTACTAAGGGCATGGAAGGAAGGCATTTGTTTAGGGACTGCTGGAAATTTTATTGCTTGGCTTCAATGGCTTACTATCTGATGAAGAGAGCTTTGACTCTGGAGAGCTTGTCCCCCCCCCCCCCCCAAAAATCTTGTTGGTTTCTCAAGGTGCTACTGGATTCTAAACTAGCTGTTCTACTGCAGACCAACAGGGCTTCCCCCTGAAACTATCTTAATGGCTTTCTATCTTCATTTGAAGAAGAAGAAGAAGAAGAGATTGAATTTATACCCCGCCCTTCACCTGGAGTCTCAGAGCAGCTTACAAACTCCTTTCCCTTCCCCTCCCCACAACAGACACCCTGTGAGGTAGGTGGGGCTGAGAGAGCTCTGACAGAAACTGTTCTTTTTCAAGAACAGCTGTGCCAGAACTATGGTTTGCCCAAGGTCATCCAGCAGGTGCAAGTGGAGGAGTGGGGAATCAAACCTGGTTCTCCCAGATTAGAGTCCGTGCACTTAACCCCTACGCCAGACTTGCCCAACAAAGACCTATTTTTTCTCTCTCTGTGTGTGAGTGTGTGTGTGTCTTTTGTGGGCACAAGTCATACAGGATTCGGGGGGGGGGGGGGGGGAGGCCTGGTCTTCTCTGCAGGAAGCAAGCTCCTTTTTATAGGTGGTCATTTCATAACTTTGGCCTAGCCAAAAAAAAGGACATCCTCCTTACCAGAGTTTAGACCCCAGGATGATGTCTTTCCCTCCCTTGTGCAGCAGCTCCTGCTAGCAGGTCTGAACTGCCACTGAGTCTAGCCGGACTTGTGGTGTTAAGTTTGCTGTGCTGGGAAAAGTATCAGCTTCACCATATCCTAGGGTTGCCAGCCTCCAGGTGGGGCCTGGAGATCTCACGCTTTTACAACTGATCCCCAGCTGACAGAGATCAGCTCCCCTGGAGAAAATGGCTGCTTTGAAGGGTGGACTCTATGGCATTGTACCATGCTGAGGCCCCTCCCCTCCCCAAACCCCATCCTCTCCTGGCTCTACCTCCAAAGTCCCCAGGAATTTTCCAACCCAGACTTGGCAACCCTACCATATCCAGCATGGTGTTTTACGCATGTGTGTACAAATATGCATTTATGGGCATGAAATTTGCAGTCTGTAGACTTCAGGGTTCCACATTCATGTTTGCAGCTGTGGATTCAAATTCTGCCCCAGCCACTAAATGCATGCACAAACAAATGAGGGATTTGGTGGTGGAAAGTGCCATCAAGTCACAGCTGACTGATGGCGACCCCGTGAGGTTTTCGAGGCAAGAGAGGTTCAGAGGTGGTTTGCCATTGCCTGCCTCTGTGTCATGACCCTGGTATTCCTTGGAGGTCCCCCATCCAAGTTCTTGCCAGGGCTGATGCTGCTTAGTTTCTGAGATCTGATGAGATCAGGCTAGCCTGGGCTATTCAGGTCAGGGCAAACTAGGGACTTAGCAGACACAAAAGAGGCAATCCCTGTTAACAGAGCTGTGGTTTTACCAGGTAGATTTAGGAAAACTGCTCTGTCCCAATCTTTGATCCTCAAGAACAGAAAATTGCTTTGTCAAAACTCTTGTGATAGCCCCCTTGAGATCTTGTCCAGGTGAATGGGCAAGCACTGCGCGCTCCTACCTTTCCTCCACCGTTCAGCTCGCCCCACAGTCTCTAGCACCCCTTCCTTTGTACAAGGAAGAGAGAAGCCTGCTCTGCGTCCTGCCTGAGGGGCTGCAGCTCCGTATAACCTGATCGGTCAGGCAGGAACGGCTCCCCCTTCCTGGCTGCTCCTGCTCCTGTAAGCCCTGACAAGGGTTCTACACAGACACAAATGATAAAAGTAAGGCTAAACGCTGCCACGGCCCACTCCAGAGCGCAAACCCAGAGTAACTGCCCTCCTGCGAGATAGCAAAACCTTGCCCCTGCATTCCATTCCAGCTAATTGACCAGGAAACAAACAAGACTCCAAGGAGAGACAGGGTGGATGGCCTCAGCTCCCAGAGACCTCCCTTCCTGCCAGCTCAGCCTCCCCCCACCTCCTCGCCATCTCCACTGCACACTGCTGGAAGGCAGCCTAGGACCTCGGCTCCCTTGACATCAAAGGGCCTCTACAAAGAGTCTCTGAACAAACAGAATCCCCCACTGCCACCTACAAAAATCCTCTGCTCTGCTTCCTCCCCCTGGCAAGCACCGGGGCCCAGGGAGGAACCTATTGTTCCTCCTTTGCTCTCTCATTCCAGCAGGGAATTTCTCAGTAATGTTGACGGCCACAGTGCTTTTGCACCCAGGCACGTTTTCCATCACCTAGTGCCTCTCTCTCCGCCACCCACAGCCTTCCTCACCCGGCCATTGTTTTATGGGCACTCTTAAAATCCATCTTCGGCTTGAGCCATGTGGTTTCAAAATCTCCACCAGTTTTTTTTGTTTTTTTAAAAAATCTTCCTGAATCATCCGCCTGGCCGCCTGGGAGGCCGGCAGTCTATTCCCGCGGTGAATCCTATGGCAAATAAAATGACAAGGAAGAGAGTGAGAGACTGATATTTATGAAACGGAGTCAGAGAATGCTAGAGACAACCCAGGGGAAGGCAGGTTTGAGCGAAAGGAGAACAACAGAAAGTGAATTTGTGTAGAAATTAGCTGAAGATATTGAAGGCAGGAGCAGAGCTTTAAGTGTATTGCAGGGCTGGGGAAGGTAAGTTTTTTCTAGAGGCATTTAGGTATGGCCAGCAAGGGAACAGTGTGTGTGTGTGTGGGGGGGGAATCATGGTGGAGTTATTGGATTAGCAGCAGGCGATTGGATGGGCAGAGCTGAGAGTCCTGGCGGTGGAGGTAGATGCAGCCAGGTCATATAGGCTAGTTTGCAAGAGCTGAGCAGGGGCCCTATTTAGGGAATGCAGGAGGAGGCTGTTATTTCCCTCCATGTGTTTCAGACAGTGTATGCCTCAGGAACATGCTCTGGCTAAATCACTGGCTCACCATGATGGTTAAAACAATAAAATGAGCTTCTGTATTACATAGGCACAGCAAAGAAAAGTCCATTTGCTTGGGGGAGGGGGGCAAAGGACGGGTGTGTCTATAACTACCGTCTTGTGTCAAGAAATTGCTATAAGAAAGAGAATAACCATTTAGGTTTATATGGAGTTATAGAAATAAGTCTTATAATTTTTTTTAAAATTTAGATCTTCCAGTATCTCCTTGCTTCCTGAAAACTGAAATGTTTTTCCTTTCAACGCATTCGTCATGCAGGCTGGTTTCAATCCAAGCAGTTACTTGATCTATTGTATTTTCCTTGCAACTCCATTTAGCGTTACTTACCCATCGGAACGGAAGATTACTAGCTTGATGTGTGTTCTCAGATTGATCTTCATTTGAACACAGCATCTTGTTGCGGACATTGGTTTCAGAAATGTTCTTATGAAACCAGTTTTGCCCACCATACAGTCTGTATCAACGTGAGCCAGTGTGGTAGAGTAGATAAGTGTCGGACTAGTATCTGGGAGCCCCAGGTTTGAATCCCCACTTGTGCCATGGAAACTTGTTGGTTGAACTTGGGCCAGTCACATTCTCCCAGCGCAATCCTACCTCACAGGGTTGTTGTGAGAGGGAAAAATGGAGTAGAGAAGAATTATGTAGACTGCCTTAGGTCCCCCTTGGGGAGAAAGGCGGGATATAAATGAATGAAATAAATAAGTGAATAAATGTAAGAGTTCAGACCTAGTAGTGCTTTTAAAAGCTTTGCAAAGATAGCTGTGGTGAGGGAAAGGTCACTATAATATGCAGCAAGGACTTGTTTTTTCCCCTCACCTTGGAATGGTTTTTCCATCAACAATAAAAACTGTTTTCAGTGAGCATAAAAAAGACAAACAGTAGATACCTTGGGAACGTTAGCTGACTTTACAGTATGCAAAAATATCAAGATGTCACTATTGTGCTGCTACCAGTAGTGCCATTCTCCTGGATGGGGAGAAAGTAAGAGAACTGAGATTAGAGCAACAGCAAACGGAGAAGGGGAGAGAGAGAGAGAGAGAGAGAGAGAGAGAGAGAGACACTTCCCACGTGGCTCCTGCTGGGAATTGAATATCTTCCATCCTTTTCTCCTTTTCCCCCTTGGAGAAAAGGAAATATTTTTTATTTTAAAGAAAGAGCAACTTGCGCTTTCAGAGAAAGGGTCGATGTGCCCCCCCCCCCCCGACCTTTTCCTCTGCACTTAGCACATCTGGCCTCCACCCTCCCCTTTCTGCATGCCTCTTTGCCCCTGCGTGCCTCCTCTGGCCAGATGTGCAAGCAGGCGGAAGGATCTGAGGGGAGGTGCTAAGGCAGGGAACTGGAACTACTTTCTCACAGCAGCAGCAGGAGCAGCAGCAGGAGCAAGAGCAAAAGCAGCCACAGACTCATTGTGTGAGAGGGAGGGAAAAAGAGATGGTGGCGGCAGCAGCGGCAGGATGAGGAGACGGCAGCTCCCGCAAATCCCCCTCGCGCAACTTTTCCTCTAAGTGCCTCACATGTACGGAGTGAAGCTTTCCTCCTTTCTTGTGGGGTGAAAACAGGGACTCCTGGAGCCAATCCTCTTCTTTTTCTCTCTTTTTCTTTTTTGCACAAGTTACTACATCTCCGAAGGGGGAACAGAGAGGAGGACCAATCTGATTTTTGGGACCACAGAAAGACTTTTAGGGACCAAATGGGGTCTTCCTAGAATTTTGAAGGCGGTATAGATATATATTTTTTTCTCTTTTCAGAGTGGAGATACTTGGAAGCCTATCTGGAGAAGAGGCTTATTTTAGAAGTTATCATTGTGGGTTACTGCTTTTCCCATCCCCTGTTCCAGGTGCTAAGAGGTCCCCCTCCCCCCAGCCTGGTGTGTCTCCTACATAACTTCAGTCCCAGGAGTTTTTGTTCGCTCTTCATACCCATTACAAGGAAGTTTACAGTAACTTTGAAATTTTGTCTCTCGTTCCAAAGTGGAAGAGGAAACCCTGAACTCTCTTTTCTGCCCCTTTGGACGGAATTTACCTTTACCCCCTGCAATTCCAACTCTGGAGCTCCTCTCTACCCCTTTGGATCTTCCAAGGGACATTCAGTTCCTCCGCTCAACATTTTAAAGTTGGAAGAGGGGGAGCAGTCAGCTCGCATGGCTGCAGTTTTGTTGTTTTAAGCAACATACAGGCGTTTTGACTTCTTGAAAGAGGCGCAAAGACCCTGGAGGGGAGGATCTTATCTTCCCCTGACCTGGTGGTCTTGTGGGACTCAGAAGATGCCTTCGGTAATGGAAAAATCGGGGATCCTGTCCAGGAGCCGATCCAAGTCAGCCACCAACGGCAACCATCAGAACTCGGAGGATGACAGCAGTGAAGAGGAACACTCTCATGGTAAGCCAAGCTGGGATATTATGTGGTGCACACATGGGGAGTTATTAAAACTGGCTGTTTCTCAAGACTTCATTGTGCTCCAGAGGGTGGAGGATTTGAATCTGTGACTGCGCAGGTTGGAGGTCTGGGGTGTCCCAGTCAGGACGAGTTTACAAGGCTGTGCTGTTGTGGAACAAAGAGTTCAGCATCAGGGACTCTTTGGGAGATGGACTGGAGGCCACTGGGCTGATGGTATGAACGGCCCCGTCTGCCTTTCTCCACTGGAGGGGAAGGGCCCTCTGTCAGCTCACTTTGCCCTCTGGTGGCCACAGACTGTGGGTTGGGCGAGAGCCGGCTAGGGAAATCTCCCCAGGGTGGCCGTGAGGGCGGCAAAGGACAATTGTGTTCCATAAGAGCTGCCTGACCTGGGGCACTTGTGATGGAAAATGTACTGAGGAAGTCATACCTGTTGGGGATGCACAGAGTGGCAGCATGTGGGTAGGGTGGAGGAAAAGCTGCCTTTTAAAGCAACAGAGATGTGGGAGCGGGGATGAAAGAGAGGGGTGTGTGTGACCTGGTGTGGTGCAATTGAGGAGGTGATGACGACCTCCTTGGGTGGAGTGCCAGGATGCTTGGGTGCAAGGGATGAATTGAGGGACCAGGTGTAGACCAGGGGCTGAGGTGTGCCAAAGTCTGTCCTAGTGATGGGACAGTGATAGTTAAATGTGTCTCTGCCTGGCTTTCCCAAATGCCACTCCAAGCATATGTTCCATTGCTCAGGAACACAGAATAAAACAGATTCCAGGGCACTGTGACTGGGAAAAGACCTTCTGTCCCTGAATCCTTTCGGGCTTCACCTCATTTCAGGGATTACCGTGTCACCTTACAGATAACACTTGACCTGTTTTGCCTATATCCAGAAACACGAGGCGCCTCGGACTCTCTTGGTTTTGCCCCTTTACCTTCTCTCTAGCCCCACCGCCTGGCCAGGTTAACAAAGGAGATGGCTCAGGAGGACTTGGACTGGGAAGAGGGATTTGGTTCGAACTCAGTTTTATTGTCCCTTAGAGCCCTCCCATGTCACCTCTCCCCTTAGAACTCTGCTATGGCCTCTTGTACAGGCTTTGTTAGCCTCCCTCTTTGTGGGGATGCGACGGGGGGGGGGGGGGGGGGGGGAGATGATGCACTTCTAATAAGGCATGAGGGCATCTGTTCCTAGAGGTGTGCAGTTCCCTTTGACTCAGAGGTGGGAGACTTTGTCCACCAGGCACTTGCTCTGGAGTTGAATTTAACTCCAGTCAGGTCTGTCTTATCCCCGCAACACACCCAGGAAAGGAGATGCCTCCTTATGTCACCTCCTTTCCAAGGTGTGTCTGCAGGGAGACACAGAGCGGCTCAGTCTCCTGGTAGCATAGCCCATCAGCGAGGTAACAGAGTGTCACTTAACCCTTCGGGGCTATTGGAAAGGCCTGCAGAGTTCTCTGGCTGTCCCTACGCACCCTCCCTCCCTCCATAGGACCTTGGTTGATGGGGGAGGCGCATGGTCCAGCTGATGGCGCCATCTGTCTCTCTGCTAAGTGACATCCGCCCAACCTGCTTGAAGATTCTGCCACCAACACCTTCTCCCCTGACAGCACACTGATTATGCCTATCAGACACAGGCAGCTGGGGGGGGGGGGTGGCTAAATGCTGCCCTGTACATGGCAATTGGACAGTTCCTGGGTCAAAGTCTGTATATCCAGCCACACACAACAGAAGTGTCCTGAGTGCTACTGTGAGGGTGTATCCCAGAATGGATATGGAAACCTTTCAATGGATATTCAGTCCCCAGCCCAGCATGTGTTTCTTGGCCCTCGTGCCAGAAAGCGAAAGCTCGGGAGCTCCTTGGCATGACGTTGGCTAAATGCTTCCAGATCTTGCCTGCTGCTCAGCAGCTGTTTGGTAGGTTGGTTTTGTGTGTTATTTTAAAAAAAGGATGGGAGCTGGAGACGGGGGAAGGGAACAGCGGGCCATCCATCTCACAGTGGGAAAGTGCCTCTGTGCCCGGGAAGCAGCTTCCTCAGCTACTGATGCCTCTCTGCTGGGCTCCCAAGGGGCCTTGCTTCTCGAGGGCCAAGGGGGATCTGCTTCTCGGGTGGCACAGGCTTGGCTGTGCGCTTGCACTTTCTCTGTGCTCGGTCCTGGTCCTTTATCCCGGGGCTCCCCCTCACCAAATCAGCACCACCTTTTGGGCTGAAGCGGACGGCAACCAAGCAAATGTGCACACACAAAGAAGCCACACAGCAATCTGGACAGGAGAGTGAAGACCATAAAGAATTCGGAGCTGGAAGTGCTTTGGAAGACAGAGCCCTTCCAGGGAGAACCTCCTCCCGAAATATATACACACCCCACCACTTCACCTGTACAGAGCCACTGGACTTGTGACTCGCCTTGAATAAGAGAGTGCCTTCTTGTGTTCCCTGAACCCAGCATCCCTTTTGGAATTGGGCTAGTCAGGCAGGAAGGCACACCCACCAGCAATCTGATGTCTTCCTCTGGTACCAAGGCTCTGTGGGGAAGGCACAGTGGTCCTTCTCTCTCTCATGATTTGGGCCTCACCACGATCTAACCCTTTGCCCCCTGTCCGTTGCAGCAGCGGTGGGTCTTTCATGCTCGCACTTCTTGTTCCCTTGCAGACAGCATGATCCGTGTGGGAGCAGATTATCAAGCCGTGATCCCAGAGTGCAAACCAGGTAAAGGAACATGCGTGCATGCAGCAAAGTGTTAAGCAATAACCTCCCCCAGCTCTTTCAGATGAAACTGAACAAGACAGTCACTTAACAAGATAGGGGCAATTACGATTTCTAGGATGAGTCCCTTCTTCCAAGTGGGACCTGACCTCCTGCCCCAAAGAGAGGGAGGGAGAGATGGTACATCCAACAATCCCTTGCCTGGCAGGTGACTTCTGCCACCCAGCCTCCTCCCTCTCCCACCTGGCAGCCAACGGGTGCAGTTGCTGTCTTCCAGTGCTGAACCTTTGGTGCCTCCTGCTCCCCTCCCCGCATCACACAGTGGCTCTTTTCTGCGCTTGGAAGCCCCATCCACCTCTTATTCTCAGGGCGGGAGGAATAACCCTGTATGTGCTTGGCCAAGAGTGAGGGAATGGGGTCTGTACTGTACTGTTAGTGCAGTTAATAACGCCTGTGTGTACAGGTGAGGGTAGAAGGGATGAGCTGAACAGAACATGGCTTTCCCTGGAATTGCAACAGGGGTGGAGCTCCCCTGCCAGGAGCTGCTGGCGTTCATGCACTGTCTTGACTATTTGGGGGCACTGGATCCTGAACCCAGGAGGAGAGGCCAGCCAGGCGTGCCTCAAGGAAGCATTCCAATCATCCTTGTTTTCTTCTTTGTCATCCAGAAAGCCCTGCTCGCTACAGCAACAAGGAGTTGAAAGGGATGCTGGTTTGGTCTCCTAATCACTGTGTGTCGGATGCCAAATGTGAGTCGCTCCACCCTGATTGTTTGTGGGGAAAGAGGGAGGGAGGGAGAAGGGCGTCAAATCAATGGCTGTTTGGAGCTTTGCTCCTCTGGCCCATGTCATCCTTTGGGTGCTCCAGCAGCTTCCACCCCCAATCTGAACCAGTTGCAGAAGCAGCTAAGAACCAGCCTTGCTAGGAGTGGGGGGTGGGGAAACACATTCCATCTTCAGCTGGTAACAGAGCCTCTGACTGACAGCTCCCCCCTTTCCCCCCCACCCGGGACTCCTAGAAGCAATTACCGTGCGGCTGCTGCGCTGCCTCCGGCTCCTGGGTTATTAATCTGGCTGGTGCAGGCAGCTTTCAGGGGTGGGAACACTGGCTGGGCTGAAACGTTGGGGGGGAGGCCCCACACTGGGGTCCCACTCCCCCAAGTACTGTTCGCAGGACAACCCCCATCCCCAACACCAGAATGCAGCTGTTTGTCACTCCTCAGCTTTTGTCACTGAGGGGGTGATATTGTTTAGCATCCCTCTCTCTCTCACACCCACACCCACTGCATAAGGACCCCCTTTTTATCTTTCTAAATATGGGCTTACATAGGCTCTGCCCACAAATAGCTTCAAACCCACAGATATTTCTTAGCTTCCTTGGGTATGTGTGCGGGTCCCCTCATCTGCACAGTGCTTGGATTCTCTCCCTGACTGTTAGCAGCAGAAGCTCTCCCACTTGGATCCTCACAAACATCCTCACACAGGAGGAGGAGGAGGAGGAGGAGAAGGAGATCACTCCCGCCCAGAGCTGGCAGGCCACCCACCCACCCACAAAGATGTCAGAGGCGGCATCTACATTCTGCGCCCCCCCCCCCCCCCAAAGCACCTGATGTTTGTCTCTTTCTCCCTCTAGTGGACAAATATATTGCCATGGCCAAGGAGAAGCATGGATACAACATAGAGCAGGTAAAGAAAAAAAAATCAGATTCCTTGTTTTCTGGCCTACCTCAGAAATGTTAACAGATAAACTGAGCAAGTTCTGCATAAGCAGAACATATTACACAAAATGATGTAACACCATTTAATTTAATTAACCAAAATTTGATTTATTAGACACAAATGCCGTTTAGCATCAACTGGAACAGTTAAGAGCTTGTTGGAGACAAGTGTTACCCACTTTACGTTAGGTGCTCTCTCTCTCAGAGCAAAACCATATGATGACAGGAACGCATTGGCTGAAAGATTGGCAGACAGACTGAATAGTGGATATCAAGGCAGGGAGCTGAAGAATGTCCTTTCCCCATTCAATGACGTCCTTCCTAGAGGACCCCGTTCCGATCCGTCTGCCATCATCTCCTTCACTCTTCAAAGTTTATCTTCAAAACAACGAGGGCTAGAAACTTATTTTGAAAGAAAGAATAAGACTTGAGACTTGCGGGAACCAATTCCACCCCCCTCCCCAAATGCTGTTGTGGCCACTTCTGTGTCATTGGAGTAGTCGTTCTTGTTGGTCTTGCCCAAAGGCTTTGGGGATGCTGTTGTGGCACAAACACGACGTGGAGAAGTCCCTGGCTGATCTGGCTAATTTCACGCCTTTCCCTGACGAGTGGACTGTGGAGGACAAAGTCCTGTTTGAACAAGCCTTCAGCTTCCACGGCAAGAGCTTTGCTCGCATCCAGCAGATGGTAGGTGGCCACTGCTCTCTGGAGAGTGTGTGTGTGTGTGTGTGCGTGTGTGTGTTGAAAAACGGGGCCCAAAGAATGGTGCTCTTCTACCATCAGAAACTGCTTACACTGTAAAGGACATCAATGTTAAAGTTGTCACCATGTGAAGTTGTCACCAGATAGCCGAGGAATGCACATGCAAATCTGTCCCTTTGTGGTGTCCTGAACTGACTACAATCTCATTGTACTTTCCTGCCTTAAAGAAAGCAACAATACCCCTTTTTTCCTATACTGGGGGGGGGGGGGGGGGAGCACTGCAGGGAAAGAGAGGAGGTCCGCCAATGGTGAGATTTGAACTCCACTCCCACTCTTTTTCCTGACATTTAGACACTTGACTGTGCTTCTGTCACCTTGACCCACATGCCAAGTGCAGGCAAGATCTAGTGCCAGGGCCCCAAACCCTGCGTGTCAGCATCACCCCTCCTCCTTGTGCACTGGCATACCTCGTTCTATCCAGAAATTAGACTTTGGGCTTCATTTTCTGCCCTTCTCCACTCACCACATTACTCCTCTGCTGCCTATTTAGCTTCCTGACAAGTTAATTCCCAGCCTGGTGAAGTACTACTACTCCTGGAAGAAAACCCGGAGCAGGACCAGTGTGATGGACCGGCAGGCCCGCAAACTGCTCAGCAAGAAGGAGAAGGATGACAGGTCAGAGGGAAGGAGGGAACAAGCACGGGTGGGAGCCAGTTGGGTGTTAGGCTCACAGTGGAAGGAGCTGGTTAGCAGCAGATGTGGCCAAGGTGCAGTGGGAAGCCCAGCTGCTCAGATTAATCACTGGCCCCCTTCACTGCAGACAGCCACCTCAAGTGGGTTTGGCTCAGCGGCCAGATGAAATGGAGACGTTTCCCCGGAAAGTGAGTCTAAGCACAGCAGGTGTACGCCCAGGCAAAGCACTGGCAGTGAGGAAGCCACCTTCTCACATGGAGGGTGTAGAAGCTGGGCACAGGCAGCCTGGCCTTTCACACTCCACAGCCTCTTCCGAGACCAGGGCTGTCTGCTGCTACAAAAGCCACCGCTTGCAAATGGTGTGCTTTTTTTACGAGGGCGTCACAAGACTGTCCTGGGTCCTCTTGGGACGGAAGAGTTCCACTGTTCAGGGAAAGGGTAGCACTAATAAGGGACAGCCAGAAGACTGATTTCTTGATGCGATTCTGTGAATTGGTGCACCTCAGCCTCGATTCGGGGATCAGCAACGGCATCCCAAGATAGCACAAGAGTCCAGTGGCGACGCAGACTAAAAATTTATTCCCACATAAGCTTTTGAGACTCATGAATGCTTATGGTGGGAGTAAATTTTGTTAGACTCATACCCACTGCTTGTGGGGAAAGTAGGCAAAAGTACCTAATTGGTCCTGCTCAATGGGGCTGGGGGGTGGGTGGGGGGGTGGAGTGACGGCCCTGGAGTGGAACAGCTTCTGAATGCTGCTGGATTTCCCCTACAGCAATGACGAGCTGGAGGAAGGGCGGCAGGCCAGCGAGGGGGAATTTGACGCCATGGACCCCAAAAAGGAGGTATGGGAAACAAATGTACTGCTAAGCCAAAACGGATGACAAATAACCCGGGAACGGTATACTTCCTTCAGTGCCTGAATGTCTGAGGAATGACAGACTTGGAATAAGCACAACTGGGGTTAACCTCCAGTCCAACCCACTTTCAGCCCCAGTCATACTGGGGGGGGGGGGGGGGGAGGAAGTGCTGTCAAGTTGTAGCCAACTTATGGTGACCCCTCATGGGATTTTCGAGGCAAGAGACGTTCAGAGGTGGTTCACCATCGTCTGCCTCTGCATAGCGGCCCTGGACCTCCTGGGTGGTCGCCCATCCAAGTACTGACCAGGGCCGGCCTTGCTTAACTTCCAGGATCTGATGAGGCGGGGCTAGCCTGGGCCAGCCAGGTGAGGGCTTCATGCCGTAGACTTCTAAAACGGGGCGTGTCGTACAGGTTTCATTGTCTTGATGAATCTCAAGCTTCAGTTTCCTAAGTTTCTATCCCTTACGGATGTAAAACAAAGCCTGGTATTAAAGGGCGGCAGTTTCGGTTACCCTTGGCAAAGATAAGGTATTTGGTATACATGGCTCTAAAAAACAAAGATGTATGTGCATTTTTGGGGGGGTGGGTGGCACTTTGCTTGGAAAGGATATTTTGTATTTACTCAAAAGGAAGATGACCCTGAACATGCATCCCCCCCACCCCAAATTTTATACACACAAAATTATTATTGGACATAACTAACTTGTATGCAAATATAAGATGACCGCCCCCCCCCCCCATCCTTTTTGATGGTAGACATGGGGGGAAAGATTGTCGTGTTTGAGTAAATGCAGTAAAATAGCCTCTGAAAATAACTATAATTGCAGAATGAGACAGTAGCCCTGCTTTGTCATTACGCTTTCGACACTCCCTACACTGCATACCCCAAAAACCTCACTACGCATCATCTTGAGATGCCCGGTTGCCATTTTGTACGAATAGGACAACATGCATATTTCCCAGCTTCACTGTGTGTGCACATATATCTACCCCCCCCCCCCCCCCGCAAATATGCATATTGACAATTTGGACAAAATGATGACAGTATGTCTCCAGAGGCTTTACACAAGATGGTGTTCGGCCAGTACCTGAGGTGGGACCGCCAACATCGTAAGGCCTGGCAGGGGCTTGTATGGGGGGAGGGGGGTGCTGACCCCAGCCTCAGGAACAAGGAGTTAGTACGACTGGAAGATGCTTCCAATAGGGGCTGTTGAGGAAAGGCACCTAAGAGGTGCACGGAAGAGTACTGCACGAGTCACACACTGTGGCAGTAAGTGAAGCTGGAGGAAGACCCCCATTTGGGCCTCTGCTCAGCTTTCTCCCCTCCCCTCTCCCAGCCTAGTTATCAGAAACCACTGAACAGCAAGCCGGGGCCTGTGAAGAAGGAGGTCCAACTGTCACAGTATCGGCACCACCCACTTCGCGCCCGCCGGCGACCCCCCAAGGGCATGTACCTGAGCCAGGAGGACATCACTGGCCTGTCCACCAGCCCCGACATGGCTTCCCTCACACTGCGCCACTTGGACTCCCAGCTGGTGTCCCTCAAACGGCAGGTAGAAAAGCCTCCTGTCCCCGAGGGCTGTCCCTCTCTTCCCCTCACTGCTCCCCCTGGCAGTGATCCCGGGGTGGATGGGGGAGTCGTCTGTTTCTTCCTCTGCCTCACAATCCCAGGCAGGAGGGAACTGGGGCATCTACACTTCTAGTCTCTGGTCTGCTTTAGGTACAGAGCATCAAACAGATCAACAGCAGCATGAAACAGGTCTTGGAAGGAGGAATAGACAAGTTGCGGCCGCCTGAGGTGAGTGTGCCGGGCAGAAAAGAAACCAGAGCACCCCAGAGAGCTGCCCGTTTTCTGACTCCCCCCCCCCCCCAAGAGCAGGTATTCTAAGAGGGATGCAAAGTTGGACAATGCTCTTTTCTCTTCCAGACCAATGTTAAATTTAATTCACGTTGGACGACAGATGAGCAGCTGCTGGCCGTGCAGGGTGAGCCCCAGAGGGCCTGTTGGGACTGGGGAGGCAGAGAGGAACCTGCCTTGGGAGGCAGCCGTGGCAGGCGGCACCCCCCCCCCCCCGGATTTCACTTTGTACACTTGACAAATGGGCTGCTCCCCTCCATGGGGGGGGAAACTGTCCATTTGGAATGATGATGGTGGTGCAGATGTCCTCGGAAATGGCAGCCTTGGGGCGATTTCTCTGCAGCGCAGGTTGCTGGAGACCCGAGGACAGCCAGGCCACAGTCAATATGTTCTAAGTGGGACAGATGGGAGGGGTGGGGAACGTACCATCACAAAAATGGCAGCAGGGCTCTTGTACCACGTCTAGCTCTCCCCCCGCCCTCTGCCTTGTTCTGACCGGGACTTGTTCCTTCTGCCAAGAGGGCACAGACGTGTCCTCAAGATACTGAAATGCACCTTTCTTCTCCTGCTCAGCCATCCGAAAGTATGGGAAGGACTTCCAGGCTATCGCGGAGGTGATCAGTAACAAGACCGTAGCTCAGGTGAAGACTTTCTTTGTCAGCTACCGGCGTCGGTTCAACCTGGAGGAGGTGCTGCAGGAATGGGAAGCAGAGCAGGAGGGAGGGGGCCCTACAGCCCCCCAGGGAAGCTCCCCGGCCCAGGACCCCAAGAGCTCCAGTGCTTCACTCGCAAGCAGTGAGGAAGAGGACGAGGTGAGGGGGCCTGCCCAAAGCCTGCCACACAGCAGAGCTCCCGGTCGCCCGCACTGACCACCCTTCTCCTGTCCTTGCAGGTTCAGATCACTGCTGTCTCCCGCTCCTCCTCCTCCTCTCTGCAGCAGCAGCAGCAGCAGCAACTGCCACCGCCCCCTCCGCCGCCCCCTCTCCCGGCTTCCCCCCGACCGCCCCCCGCAGCCCTCTCCCAGCCACCCCCTTTGCTGAGGCCAACGCTCCCGACGGCTCCCACACTGCACCGCCAGCCGCCACCCCTGCAGCAAGGCCGCTTCCTGCAGCCCAGACTCTCGCTCAACCAACCACCACCCCCACTCATCCGGCCAGCTACGTCGCGACAGGCGGCCCGGGGAGGCCAGCACCCCCCCTCGCTCCTTGGCGGGGGGACGGGAGAGCCGCCCCCGCCCTCCTCTGCCTCCCTCTGAGGAGGGGCTTCTGCCTCCTGCTTAGCAGTCTGTGAGCCTCACGCTACAGCAGTTGCCGCTGGGATTGGTACGACCTGCTCTCCTAACCCTCTGTACAGAAGTGTGTGGAGCTGCTGTGGGTGGGGGAGAGAGAAGGGGCCGCAGGGGTCCCACATGTCATCTGGTCCAGCTCAGGTAGGTTCTAGAAAGCTGGCACTGAATCCTAGTCCCCAGATGAACTGGGATTGGGGGGGGGGATTCTTTTTGGGGGCGGGGGGAGAAGAGAAGTGAACAGATAGAGGAATAGTAGCTTGGGGGTGGGGAGGGTGGATTATGTTTACACTTTGCAGGATTGGTTTGCATCAGTGCCTGTGTGGATGGGGGGGGGCAAAAGGGGTGTGGTCAAGTGGCTGAGTGGTCCACAAGTAGAAGTACTGGGGGGGGGATCAGCCCAAGGGGAGACACATCTAGCTGAGCAGTTGGGAGAGCCCTGAGCGCTCCCCGCACAGCGGCAATTCCCCCTCCTCTGCAGACAGGGAGGCAGCTGGCAAAAGCCACACGCTGGCTCAGGCTGAGGGAGAAGGGAGAGCCTTGCCCAGTTCCCCTGGCACACGTGGGCAACAGCCTTGGCAGCAGGCCATGGCAGCCAGGCTACCTGAAAGAAAACAGCAGGGCAAGCCTGTGTGCGTGCGACTCCCCCCCGGCCCTCCCCTCACCGGGAGACAGGGCAGAAGCATTTTCTGTCTACGGAGCATTTTCAATAAAGGTATTTTGTTACAAGCGGCTGGTCTCTTCACCCTGCGCCTCGCACTGGGAGCAGACTGGGAGGTGGTTGGAATTGTGGTGCTGGGAAGCGCAGCACGTGTATCAAGGCCCCCCCGTCAAAGGGAATACTTTCCTCTCCCTTTCTGGAAAATCAGTTTGCAGAGTCCCGGGGTTCTATTTCTTTGGCAGGTGAACGCCTTCCCCCAGCCCCTTCTTGGGGACTGTCATAACTCTGGGAAGTTCTGCCTCACACCCACCCTGCCAACCCTCTGGAGGGACACTGCGACTCCCTGGGTGGGTCCCAACCTCTGCCCTCTTGCCCCACCCGCCACGAACGTCACGCGCCACAGCGCAAAAAGCAGCCAGGCAAAACTGGCATGGAGTCAAGACAACCAGCCAGTGTTTCCCCCCTTGGAAAGGGGCCCTTCTGGCCCACTGGTGCCAGGACCACCCAAACCCCACTTGCCTGGGAGGGCACGGCAGGCCCCTCTCTGGCTCCACGTCCCTGCCTGCATACACAGCCTCTCGGGGAGCAGGAGTGGGGGCGGGGGGATATGGCACAACGTGGTATGCTAGAAACAAAAACCAGTGGAAGCCAAGCCAGGCAAATGCTTTCTGGAAAGTTTAATCTAGATCCTGTAAAACTACATCAAACGGCAGCGTCCCTAAAGGGAGAAGGGGGGGGGGGGGGGAGAGCGAACAAAAAAGGGGGGGGGGAACATGATTTCTCTTTAAAAAAGGCATTTTGTGATCAGAATTAAACAAAAAAAATTAACCACTCACAAAACCGAGGTATCAGTACAGTTATATACAAACCAGGTGTGTCTCTGTGTGTGTGTGTGTGTGTACGTGTGAGAGAGATGGTGCTGGGGTTGCTCAGCGGGGGGGGGGGCACCCCAAAGAGGGGTTGAAAATACATTCTCGAGTGGAGATATGACAATGGAAGAAACCCAGCTCAAGGGGGGGCGGGGCAGGGCAGAAGAGGTAACTGCAGCCAAGGTCCCGTGTTTTTCTCTCTTGTGCTTTGGATAGAGGGAGGGAGGGAGGGGAGAATGCTGGCCTTTTTCAATGCAGGGTGGGGGTGGGGGGGGGAAGGCTATGCTCTCCTGCAGGAGGAGGGTGATAAGGGCTTCCCCACATCTTCTGTGGCCAGCAGGGGCAGAAAGCAAGCATTGCACCTGGGCAAGGAGGAACGAGATCTCCCCAGCCACCCAAATCTCTACCACAGAACTCTCCCGCCCCATACCCACACATCGAAATAGCTCCTGTGCATTCTTGGGGAAGGGGAAGTTTGGGGGCAAAAAGCAGCTTCCCAGCGACAGCCGTAAAAGCACACTCTTCCATGCTCAGACGGCTTGTCTGGCCTTCAAAGCTACCCTAAGGCACCCCGAGGGTGGGGGTGGAGAGCCAAAATGAGGCTTTGGAGAAAGAGCGACCCCCACTTTTCTGCAGGTTTTGAGTCTGCAGATTGAGGACTGGGTGAGGGCACATTTTGGACAGGTACAGGGTCATGGGACACCCACAGGGCTGACAGAACAACTTCCTGGGCCACGGCACGAAGTGGAGCAGTCAAGCTCACCAACCCAGAAAATGGAAGTAGCCCTGTAAGCAAGGCCATTCTCAGCTCCCAGCAGCCCCTGCTGTTTTACAACGGTCAGACCTCGAGCGGCTCTCTCGACTTGTATGAGCGAGACTGAGGATAACAAAGGGGGAAATAATGGGCTCCAATGTGGATTAAACCCCCTACCCCATCCCAACATACTCCGCTTTCCCAAACTGGGAAGGTAACTGTGCGTGGCTAGAATCTCCCATCCAAAGTGGTTTCTTGGTGGGGGGAAGAAGAGCTGGCTGGCGGACTGCCCTCGTCCCCCTCCAGGTCCAAATGCAGGCACGGAGAAGAACAGCTTGCAGCAGCCACAGTCCAGGTGCTCTCGACCACAACAGGGAGGGAAGACGGCCCGGCCCCTGGGAGCAGGGTCCAAGGGCAGGAGGGAGCTCCCAAGCCCCCCAACGCCTGCCCCCTCCTTCACTGGCCTGACGAGGGAAGCCCACCGGGGGGGGGGGAGGAGCATCTCTGCAGTAGTGCCCTTCGAAAAACGCAAGCATCCTGGTTCTCCTCCGGCCCACTGGGTGTCCATCGCCCAGGCCCCAAGACCATCACCAGAAGACAGACTCCAGAAGGGAAAGGGGGGGAGAGCTCACAGGGGAGGAGGCACGGGGGGAGACTCAAAGCAGGGGTGGAGGAGGAGCTCTTGCCGGGGATGGAAGTGGGGTTTTGTTTTTTTGCCCTGTTTGGTAATTTAGAACCTTGCCTAATGTGCAACCAAAAAGAGAGAGAGAGAGAGAGAGAGAGAGAGAGAGAGAGGAAAAAGTACCATGGTCACCACGGAGACCAAAAGGGATGCCCCCCAACACCGTCGCTATAGAGACCAACAGCCCTTGGTACACTCCCACTACCGTTGCCACGGAGACCGGCCTGGTGGCTGCCAGCCACTACCCCACGCACTCTGTCTCCATGGGGATTTGGCAGCGAGGAGGGGGGGGATGTCCCCAAACACCACTGCTGCCCCCATCCCCCTTCCCCAACTGCCCCCCCCCATCCTGCACCAGGGTATCAAAAAATAAACCCTTCCAGAGTTAAAACTGCAGCTTTACTCCTAAACCCGCCCCCCCCATGCGCGTGCAGGCCGGGCCCCCCCTGGGGGCTTGTTAAAGCTTCAGTTCATTGGCGATTTTTGAGGCAATGTTCTTGAAGGCCATGGAGGTGCCGGATATCCGCTTGAAGCGGACACCGTTGAGCGAGAGGCGGGGGAGCTTGCACACCTCCATCTCCCACTGCACAAAGGCCTCGTGGCCCGGCGCTCCGTGCATGCAGAGGAGCATGTACTTCTCCTGCAGCTCGCACTGGCAGTTGTTAGCGTCCAGCACTTTCCGGATCTCCTTCATCATCTCGTTGGGCTCCATGGAGCTGGTCGTCTTCATGCTCCAGGTGAACCGCAGCGAGCGCGGCTTGGCCTCCCGGTTCTCGTCCCGCTCTTTGTCCCCGCTGCCACCGACCATGTGGGGCCTGAGACGGGAGGAAGAGACAGACAGTGAGGGAGGGAGGCATGGCACCTGTGCCCTGCCCAGCCCAACTGGCAACGGAGAGCTAGAGAGAGAGAGAGAGAGAGAGAGAGAGAGAGCGAGGGGGAAAGTTAGAGAGCGACCGGAGAAAGAGAGAGAGAGGCACACACACGCACACGCACACGCACACACAGAGGCGTAGGGACCAGACGGAGAGCAGAGGCCGAGCAGCAGCCTGGCCCTGCCGGAGAGACAGACAGAGCGGAGCAGAGTCTTCCCCAGGCACTGGCTGCGTCTCACCTGAGTGTCTCCACACGGTCTTTGCTTTCGGGCTCATGCAGATTCCTCAAAAAACAGAGTGGGAGACAAGATGTCAGGTACCCTCAAGTTAGCGGCTCCCACGCCTGAGCTCCTGTCCTCCAAAAGGGTGGGGGATGTTTCCCTGTGGGGCTCTGGCTTTGAAGGGGGGCGGGGGCAGGAGGGCGGAGTCTGCAGGCCCCTGGGGTGCAACGGCTAACACAGCAGCGGCTTCAGTGGGAGATGTGGCCCCGGAGAGGGGGTGAGACAACCCCCGGTGGCACCTTTCTCCCCAACCCTGCTCTGCAAGCGGAAGCTACGGCCAAGCAAGGGGATGGGGGGGTGGGGGTAAGGAAGGAAGAAGAGCTGGCATTATCAGTTGAGAGGCTGAGCTGTGAACCACGAAGCCTCAGCCACCACTTGCTAGCTGGCCTCAAGCCAGCAACCCTCCGCTCAGGTCTGCAGCCCTGGCCTACCTGAGAGGGTGCAGAAAAGATGACCAAGGTAACACACGTGAAGCGCTGTGGATGTGGGACCTAACCTCGAGGCATTGTTTGTGCACATGGGAGGAGCTCTCCCGGTTCCCCATCTCCTCTGCCCTCCTCCCCACCCCCAAATATGCTGCTGCAATTGCTGCGCCCGCACCCAAGGCCTCAAACCCCATGTTTATGGGGCAGTCACGATGCAAAGGGGCGGGGGCGGGGGGGGGGGAAACACACAGGGTTTTCCTGCAGAGGTGCTGCAACCCTGGGGGTCCCTCCCCTGCAGGGATCGCTCACAACAAACCAAGCAGTTGTCTGGTCAGAATTTCTACGGCTTCTGTTTTGTAGCTGGAATGGCCGGAGTTGCACGCGAACACTGCCATCTCGGGAGATGGTGGGTTCTTGGAAAAGGCTAACAACCACTGGGTTTTGAATCTGCCTCTCGTGGTTTTTAAGGATTTTAATAAAGGAACCCCAAACACTAAACCTGTTTGTTACCAATATTCACGAACAAGCACAGTTATTCAGCATCAGCACAATTCACATCTTCTATTATGATACTTATTCACGTCCTCTTAGCCACCGCTGAAGTGACGTGTCCTGTTTTAGCAGTCACTCCTGCCTCCTCGGCCGGGGGGAGCGGGGGCAGAGGATAGACCTCTCCCACCACAATGCCCCAGAAGCAGGAGGAAGGCTCAAGAGATGAAGAACTGAAGACGGCCTGCCCCGCCCCCAATCCCTGGCAGCCGCCTCTTTTTGGAGCAGCAGAAGAGAGCTGGGAGGAACCTGCTCTCCCACAACCTCTTGTCTCTCCCCTGTCCCGCCCACCCCAGAAACCCATCTGACAGCAAACGGCTCTAAGGCGCTACTGGATTCAAATCTAACTGCTCCACCGATAAGGGAGTCAAAGTAAGATGAGGGAAACTGGCCCACCCCCAGGACTTCTAGCCCTTTTGACCGGGGGGGGGGGGGCATAAATGTTAGACCCCAGGCATGATTATTTTTTTAAAAACCCCATCAGCAGCTAGAGAACGGAGGGATTCCTGAAATGCTGCCCCCACCCCCCAGTTACAGGAAGATTCATCTAAACACTCGTGCAGAGACATTTCTGCAGTTTCGTTTCCACAACCGTGAGACTGGCCCTTAAAAAAGGAAGTGTGGTGTGCAGGGGCGCCAGCTCTGAGGTGGGGAATTCCTGGAGACCTGGGGGAGGGCATTCAGGCCAGAGGGGTGAGCCCACCCTCCCACGCAGCCCCGGGAAACCAGTCTCTGTCGCCTGGAGATCAGCTGTCATTTCGGGAGACCTCCGGGCCCTGCTGGGAGAGCTGGCAGCCTTAAGCACAGGTGGGGAATCCCTGACTCAGTGAAGCAAAAGGCTGGTCTCCTCCAGCCCGCCACACCTGCGGGGGGGGGCCCCTGCTCCCCCCCCCCCCGCCCGCCCGCTTCCCTCCCTGCCCGCCCTGAGCCCTCAAGGCAGCTGCAAGCAAGAGAGCACACGGACAGCCCAGTTCCTCCTGACAGCCCCATGCAGGGAGAGAAGGGGGATTAGTGGAGGGGGTGGGAGAGGAAGGAGGAAGGGCTCTGGGGGAAGAGCGGAGGCCCAGCCTGGGGAAACCAGAGAAGGAGAGGGAGAGAGCACCTTTCCAGGCACAGCCTTTCCCCTAGAGGGGGCCCACCGGGGTCCGGGTCAGCTGGCAGCCCTCTGCAGCCTTTGCCCTCCCACCCCCACCCCCCAGAAGAGGACCAGGAGCCAATGCCGCCCCCCACCCCCCTTTACCCGCCCAGGCAGGGAGCTCTCACAAGGCTCAACGCTGTGCCTTTCAGTGTGCCCTTCCTTGGGGTGGGGGGAGTCACGCACACACACAGACACCATTAGCAGCCAAGAGGTACAGGAGGGAAGAGGAAGAGGAAGGAAGCCAATGAAGAGGGGTTAGTACCGGAACAGGAGGAGGGCAGAACAAAACCAGAGTGATGAACGCCTACCTTCTGGCAAACCTGAAAGACAGATTTCTAAAAGAAAAAAAAGGGGGGAGGAAAAAAAAAACGTGGGTGGGTGGGTGGGTAGCGGAGCGAGCCAGGGAGCGTGAAAGTGAACTAATAGGCTGGGGACCCCCGCCCCCCCGCCCCCCTCCAAATGTTCAGGGGTCACATAAAAAAAATATATGCTCAACTCCTGGCTCCCGTCCCCTGAACCCTGCCCCCCCCCCCCATCCAGTGCCCTCCTTTGCTCCAGACAGAGACAAACAGATTGGGATGGGTGGGAGACTGCCCTCCCCCCAAGCTTCTGCTAGCCTGCAGGAAAGGCCAGACCTGGACTCAGGAAACTCTGTGCCCTAAAATCCTGCTGCGGTCTGATTCTCCAGACAGAAATGGGGGGGGGGGTTGGGGAGGATTGGGGGGGGGGAAGGTTAACACAGCACAGAAAGAAGGGGTGGGGGCAGGAGGTGCTGGACTGTATAGAATGCCCCCCCCATTGCTCATCAACACCCCCCCTACAAAAGACACAAGGCTTTGAGGAAGCTATGCCAAAACTGCCCCCCCCCCAATCACCACAGTCCCTCAGCATCTTAAGGAAGAGCAGGGAAGGTGTCTTTTTAAAAAAGGTAATTCACACTGACAAAAAAAAAGCTGCCTTGAGGGACAGGGCGGTATTGAAAGAGCCCAGGATGCCTCCCCCTCCCCAATTACAAGGCGCTTCTGGGAAGGGGGACATGGGAAGTCGGCTCTGCCCATGACATGCCCCCCCCCACAAATCTCTGCTCTAGTCCCGCCGATTAGTGGTCCTCTCACTCAATCAGATTGCAGGCTCCCTGCGTGTCCAGCCTGCCCCTTTCCTCTTCTCCTCGCCCCACTCCTGGGGCTCGGCAGCTGCAGCCGACCCTCCCTCCCCGAAATTCTGGACTTCACGTTTGCACAGGGGGATGATGACATGTGGGCAGGAAAGCAGGCAGCTGGAGGGGCCCCCCTTCCAATGCTGCCTGTGAACAATACTCTGACTAGGGAGGAAGCCCTCACTTTGCTCCAACGATTTAATTAACACCGCCATGAAGCCCTCCATGCCCTGCAAAGAGACACTTGGCTTCCAACGGCCGGCGTGGGGGGGGGGCGGCGTGGGGGGAGTCCGTGGGAAGAGCAGAGGAACAATCCAGCTCCTTGAATCCTGCGGGGCGGCTAGGCACTTAAGAGAGGCTGGGGAGGGGGGAGAAGGGGGAGGGTCTTTGGGAGTGCCTCAGAATGCCCATCCCTCCTAGCTAGCCCTGCCTGTACCCTTCTCTCCCCCCCCCCTTGCCCCCATCTTCCATTCCATCCCCAATAACCCCTGGAATCCACCGGCCCGTGGCGTCCTTCCCTGGCTGCACCTTCCTAGAGAGTGGGCTGCTCCTTTGCCCCTCAAGCCCCACAAAGAAAGGGATCGGTCAGTGCTGGAAAAAGCAAGAACTCTCCCCCCTCCCCTTCTCCCTGCTGTTTGCTACTGCAGCAAGAATGCTACCCATGAGGCTAGTCCTCCTTGACCTCACCAGATGTGCTTAGGAAAGGATCTCCCCTCTCCCCCCCCCCCGGAAGAGTGGCTTATGCACCTGGGGGAGGGGCGTGCAAGACCGTGAGCTGTGTTTATAGTGGTGGTGGGGAGAGGAGAGACCAGGGCACTGTACGAGGGGCGATTCCACGTGTATACGCATGGGAGTGCATGCATGCTAACCCTAGGGAAAAAGCGAGCTTGGAGTGAGGTCCTTTCGCCCACACCCCTCCCTTGCACTGCTCTGTGAGCAATGCTCCCTGGAACTTATCGTGGAGAAGCAAAGCACGGCTGTTGGACGTGGGAACGGGGCTTGGAGGGGACAGGACTCCGCCCAGCCCATTCCACCGCTGTGCTAGCCCCCACCCAGGGTCCCCCGCACCCGCGCCCTGTCTCACCTGCGCACGAACTTGGAGGTGAACTTGCTAAAGAGGCTTCCCGAGGCGCCCCTCCTGCCTTGGCTGTTCCCGGAGGGCGAGGCGGGGGTCATGCCGTAAGGGAGGTTCTGCTGGTCCCGGACCTGCCGGAGCTGCCCGGCGTGGAAGGTGCTGCGGCTGGAGACTCCCCGGGGGAAGTTGGTGCGCTCGGGGAGGGCGCTGCTGATGTTGTGGGCCGAGGGGGAGGCGACGGGGACCCTCTGAGGCGCGGTGCTGCGGAGCGGGAAAGGAGCAGAGAGAAGCAGGGTCAGGGGGGGACTGGCCTATCCGGGAGCCAGCAACCCGCTGGGCTCAGGCTGAATGGCAGCTCCCTGGCCCAAGCCCCCGTGCTGCCGTCAACCTGTCCTACCTTTGCGGCTTCGTCTCAGAGGATTGTGGGGACTGAAATACGGCGGCTGTGTGGAAGGACCCTGGGAACTTTGTGCATCCTCGCAAAGCAGCCAGCCCTCAGGGCCTCTCGAGAGGAAGGGAAGACCCACCAAACTGGCTGGCAACGAGATGCCCTCTCTAGGGTGGCTGTGACCCGAACCTGGAGGCCTGCCTGCTACCCACAAAGCTCACAGGTGGATCTGAAACTTCGGTCACCAGAGAGGAACAAGGGACCAAGGCACACACTCGCGGCTTTCTCTCCTCAAGCCCCGCCATGCTCCTTGGACCCATGGTCAGCAGCTGGTTTTAAAGCGAGGCCGCACTTAGGTCTTGGTCTATGGCTGAAGAGTAGAACCAAAGTCGGTGGCACCAACCGAGAGAGAGAGAGAGAGAGAGAGAGAGAAGACACAGGGCTCCTTCCTCCCCAGGGTGAAGAGGCCCACGCCTTGGTAACCCCTCATTTCTTCACCCCTATCCGTGAAGACTGAGGCAAAGACCACTGGGGGCGTGGACTACAGGTGTGTAAAGGGGAGGAGCCTGACGCAGCCCTGATCCTCGTTGCTGACACAGAAGAGGTGATGTATCAGATTGCCTTACCCATACGAGAGGTGGTGTGGGAAAAACCACTCAACTGCATGGGTGTGTCTGTGTGTGTGTGGGGAAGAACCCCAGAATCTCTGGCTTCCAAATTACTCTCTCTCTTTCTCTCTCCCTGCTGGTGCCTACACCTGGCTCTCTTCGGTACAGCTGCCATAACCAAGAGAGGATCTCTGGCATCCCTCTGGTGCATTAGTCTTGTCTCCAGGGTGTTTTGAAAGAGAGTTCGCACCATGCCCTGATCGGTGTCTTAAGCTCCCTGCCCCTGGCTGTTACCCATCACGCCGCTCACCTCCGAGCCCTGAGGGAGCGCGCTGGGGGGGAGGAGGAGGGTTGGGCTCCAGACATGGGGCAGGATAGCAAATTAAAAACTGGCTAGGGGGGAGGGGGGGTAGAAGAGGCACGGAGGTGCGCCCAGCCGCCCACTTGCCTGGGTCGCTGCACCTCACAGTTATTGTCGGAGGGGGGCAGCGCGGATTTGGAAGGGTGCACCGAGGCAGACATGGATTTCTGGTGCTGGCGCGCGGAGCTCACGGCGGCAGAGGCTGAAGCAGTGGAGGCCCTGGAGCCTGGAGTGGTTAGGCTAGGAGGGGGGAAAAAAACAAGCAGGGGAGAAGCACAGATTTAAAGGGAGGGAAAAGGAAAGGGGGCGGAGGCGGTCGGCTGTATCCGTAGCTGATCCCAAAAGGTGCCCACGGCCCCCCTCGCTGATTCCGCCGGCTAGACCTCACTGTCCTCTCCCCCAATCCACAGGGCCCCCTGTGCAACCTTGACCATGAGCAGGACAAGAAACACTGCTTCGGTGTTGTTGTTGTCGCCGTCCCCCCGTCCCCCCCCCCCGGGGGCAAAGGAACCTGCATCTTTCCCATCTCCACCAAGAGGTTCTTCCTAGTTTTAGGGTGGTCCGATACCCCACTGGCCGACTTAACAAGCCCTGCGGGACTGCCCCCACAACTGCCTCTACCTTTTAGCACGACAGAGACGGGGGCACGTCGCCCTGACTGCACCACAAGGTGAAGGGTCCCCGTCTGCCCACGCAGCCCACACTGAGTAATCTTTCCTAGTAGGGGATAAAGCCCTTAGCTGCGGCAAGTCTCCAGGCTAACTGAGCTGCGATTTGCTAATCTGGAACTAACCCCCTCTGACAAAGGGAGCTTTGCCTCCTGGCAACTCACACCCTGAAAACCTTGCCTCTGAGGTGCTCTTGGACCCAAATCTAGCCCATCTAATACCATCCTAATGCAATCACCCCCTCCCTGCTATAAACCTTCCCTCTGCCTACTTCTCCTCATCAAGTGATTTACTGCCATTTACCCCCCATGCCCATGCTTTTTGGAAGAAAGAGGGTATGGGGGAGGTAGATAAAGTGCAGCAAATAACTTTCCTTCTCATCCCTCCCCCAGTATAAGGCCTGCCGGTGAAGGCCAGACTGGAGCTGCCAAAACGCAGCAACTGCTCCGCCGCCTGCCCTTGATAACTCACGTGCTGCTCATAAAAGGATTATTACCTTAATCGACACCAGTGCTCCCTCTAAGCTGTAGAGTCTTGTGAGCAAAAATTCTACTTTGTGAGTTGCTGGCATTAAAGTTGTGAGCCAGCGATTTGGCTGCTGCATAAATTAGTCTGCTCTGGAGCCATCCTTCCTGAGCTAAGACAAAAATGTGTGAGCCGGAGGCTAAAAGACTGTGAGCTAGCTCACACTAACTCAGCTTAGAGGGAACACTGAATTTGACTGGGGGAGCTACATTTGTCCTTCTCCAACACGCTTTAATTCCATGGACGTGCTTTCTCCCTGTCAAGGAAGAAGAGTGTGGCTTCCTCGACTGACACCTGTGTCCCCGGAACCCTCCACCACGGATACAGCCGCATGTTGACATCCTGGGCTGGGGTAGGAGGGAGGGAAGCGAATATACAATATACAGCCCAGTATATGTGTATATAGGGGCAGGCAACAACCATAATGGCAGGGTAGAAATGGCTTTGGATGTAGAGGAGATGGAAGGATGCGGGTTCATGGCCACGGAAAACCCTGAACAGCCATGTTGTCAGGCAAAAATAAAATGGGGGGGGGGATGCGTGCATGTGTGTGATGGATGAAGAACAGTGGTTCACAGGGCTGCTCCTTTCCGGTCACGCCCCAGCCAAAGGCGAGATGGGGGCAGGTACAGTCCGAGACAAGTCCTGGAGCTGCGTGTGTACGGGGTGGTGGTCGGGCGAGAGCAGAGGCCCTGCACCGGAGACTCATGTTTGGGGGCGAAACTCAGCATGGTTGTTTGCAGTAGACGACCCTCTGCCAGGAGCTGCCCACCCCCCTGCAGGCAGCCGGTCCACCCTGAAAGAATGCTCCTCTATAGCACTTAGACAAGTTGTACATCAATCCCCCCCCCCCCCCACTTGGACAAGTTGTATGTATGGTCCAACTAGTCCAGCAACCTGTCTCACATAGCAGCCAACCGGATCCTCTGGAGGGCCAACGACAGGGTATAAAGGCCATGGCCGTCCCCTGATGTTGCTTCCTGGCTCTGGTTTTCACAGGTACACTGCCTCTGGATGTGGAGGTTCCATTCACTCACCATGGCTGGTAGCCACTGATAAATGAGCCAGATAGGAAGGAAACAGCACACAGGATGGCCCCACCCCAACCACCCCTCATCTGGCTCCGAGACCAGCCAGCACAACAGCCTGCAGTTTACCCCTAACACATTCAGCTTGCTGAAGTCACAGCTGGCCCGTAGCTACAGTGGGGCTATTGGGGGCACTGCCCCCTTTCTTAAAGGGCCAGCCTTAAAAGAATGGGTGTGTGCATGTGTGCGCATGCACACCCCCTTTCTCAAAAGCATTTGGGATCCTTTAAATGTTTTTAAAGAAGAAGCGGGGGATGGCATACGCCCCTCTCCCTCCCTCTGGCAAGATTTAAAGGGCCCTCCAGCTGATTGGCAGGCCACATGCTCCCCGCCGATCAGCTGAAGGGCCCTTCAAATCTTGCAGGAGGGGAGGGAGAGGGGTGGCCGTTGGGCTGGGGGGTGGATTGGAGCTGTCATAAAAATAACGGCAGCCCCACCAGAAAAAATTATGCCCCATGAACCACAAAATCCTGGCTATGGGCCTGAGTCACGGCAAACCCCAGTTCTGCCTCTGTTCTTCCAGTGTGGGGAAAACGGGGGGAGGAGGCAGGTGCTCGTGACTGAGCAAGCACCCGAAGGCTGGGTCAAAGCCCAAGGGCGTATTTACCCCACAAACTAAGGCTGGTTTGGGGACTGCTTGAACTCTCGAGGCTTTCCCTCCAAAAACCCTGACAACTGTTGTGTGGTGAGGGCACTGATGTGGCCTCCGTAACCTTTTGGGGAATTAGTATCAAAGCTGTTTTGACCTGTAGTGTAGCTCTGGCCACACAGGCTTTGGCGAGGAGCAGAAACTGGGGAGATAAAGGGGAGCCGGGGGGGGGGGGGCCTGCTGTTCAGGGGCAGAGCACCCGCTTGGCAGGGAGGAGGCCCCAGGGTCAGCCCCCGGCATCTCCGGGTCAGAGAACCCTGCCTGAGACCTTGGAGGGCTGCCTGCAGGTGGACAGTACTGAACCAGATGGACCGACGGGTGGAGACTTGGCATAAAGCACTGGGGTAGAACGTAAAAAAAGCCCTGCTGGATCAGGCCGATGGCCCATCCAGTCCAACAGTCTGTGTCACAGAGTGGCCAAAAATACCAGGTGCCCTCAGGAGGTCCACCAGCAGTGGGGCCAGAGCACATAGCTCTATATAGCAAAGAGCACGTGTCTTTACACAGCTGGTTTCAGAAGGTTGCAATGCTGGTCTGCAGTGGAAGAGCTAGATTCAAGTCTGGGAGCATGTTGGAGACCAAGAAGATTTTCGGGGTATAAGCTTTCGAGAGACAACGCTTCGAGAGCCTTACGAAAAGAGCACTGACTCTCGAAAGCTTATATCCCAAATATCTTGCTGGTTTCTAAGATAACTCTTGGACTGAAATCTCGTTTATCTAGCTGGAATCATTCAGACCACTCGGTGGCCAACCGGCCCTCGGGGTTTGGCCTAGGCAGTGGCAAGACGCCTTGGCGTTGGATCCTGCAGCTGCTTACTGCGAACGGTGTTGCTATTCCATGGCAGAACGAGCCTCACCCTGACACAAGAGGGGAACAGGAAGGCCATTAGCAGAACAGATCGGCAGGATTTGGCCCTTTGCACTGCCTGCAGGCGGGAAGACAAGGCATTAAAAAGCTCCCCCCATAGAGAAAACTAGCATGTCAGGGAGGAGTAGAAAAGAGCCAGAGTCCAGTAGCACCTTAAAGACTAACAAAGTTTGTGGCAGGGGATGAGCTTTCTCCATGCCTACTACCCCTCAGCATAGCACACCTAATCCAATCACGGTTGCTATTGTCATTTGCCTGCTATTGTCATTCGGCATCTAAAATCACTCCACTCTCCAAGATATAAAGACGGGCTCACGTTCCAGCTGCATCTGAAGAAGTGAGCAGTGACTCACGAAAGCTCCTCCCCCTGCCACTAATGTTGTTAGCCTTTAAGGTGCTCCGGGACTCTTGCTCTTTTCTGCTGCTACAGACAAACACGGCTACCCATCTTGATCTATCTCCAAGGGAAGAGAAGGGCAGCATCCTACCATGCAAACCTCCTGCGGTCTCAATTGAAGGGACAGTTTTAACTGAGCAATGGCCACTTTGTCTGTGTCAGTCCTCTAAGTCCCACATCGGCAACCAGCAGCTGGAGCAGCTACTCAGCTGGGCTCACCTGGGAAGCAGACAAAGCCCAGCCCCCCTGCGAAGAGAGAGGACTGGTTCTTACAAAAGCCACGAGAAGGAACAAGCAGCTAATTGTGTGTGAACCGTCTCTTTCCCGCAAGCTACGCTTGGCTGTGTGTAGACCGTGACCTGCAAAAGGGGCACAAGAGGCTCAGCATCTCTCCACCACCCAGAGCTTTAAAACGTTAAACAAGATCGGCTGATGCCGCAGCCTCGCTCCCAAGGCCCACTGAAACATGGCGGCTGAGCTCCCCGGACCCCAAATCACCCCATACCTATCTTTGCCGTTCTGGATGGAGTTTTGGCCCAAGCTGGTGTGCTCCAGCATCGGTGAGTTGCGGCTCCGGTTCGTGCTGGTCGAGAGGACGCTGTTCTGCAGGGGGGGCACAGACACAGACTGAGCAGGAGTCCTTCCCCGCACCACATGTACAGATCCCACCAAACAGCAGGGGGCAGCACCACCAACCCACCAAGTCAGGGAAGAGCCTTTGGAGGGGAGTTCGGGACCCAAGAACAGGAGATTGCCAAAGAAGGTGGGTTTTTTTAAAGCTCTGCTTCCTTTCTTGCTACCTCCCCCTCCCCCTTAAAGGTTTCAACACATGCTGCAAACAGCCATTTTCAGCCCTGGCATGCAGATGCAAAAAAGTCGGAACGTGCAAAGGTAACATTTCTGACATGCAAAAACCAGAAAAGCGTTTTTAAAATGTGCTTCTGTCAGGTTCCTGAACTGACTGATGGCCACGCAGGAAAGCTGACTTTAGGCTGCTCTGAACCCATCCCGCGGGGTACACTACCATCTGCATGCCGCACGAATCACCCCCGATTCTCCTCCTGCAACTACCAGGGCCTGCATGCGTTCCTGAAGGTCTCGGGTGCAATCTCTGGCAACTCCGGTTAAACGTTCTCAGGTAGGAGAATCTCAAGACCACCCAGAAGTGATCACCCCCCCCCTAATGTCAGAGAAAGAGAGGGAGAGACGCGCTAAGACCGGACCGGAGGAACCCACACCCGCAAGCTGCGACTGACTGTGGAGGGGGAGGGGGTGCTCTTCTTCCGCTCGAGGCCCGGTAACGGGCTGGCGGGCACTTTGACAGTACTGCTGGCCTTCCGGTCCCGTTCCTCTTCGGGCCTCTTGTTCTCCGCATTGGCTGCCTGCGTCTTCTTGGAGTACGACGTGGATGTTGGGATCGTTGGTACTGGGAGGGGAGGAGAGAGAAGCGTCAGTGGGACAAGGGACGGCACAGCCCGCCGCGTGCGCATCTGCTCGGGAAGGCTTCGCAGCCACGGGAAGCAAGCTCTCCTTTGAACCGGCTGCCGAAATGCAGCTGGGATTTCCTGAGACCCAAAGCAGGATTCAGACTCCAACCGAAGAAGCTTTTAAGGATAATATGGGGCTGCAAACTGCACAGAGCGGTAGGGGGTTTTGTTTGCTTGTTTTAAAGAAGAATACAATTCCAACCCTCTCTGCTGTGCGTAAAGACTGAAACACACAAAAAGAAAAATGGGGCTGCTCTGGAGACCAGCGAGGAAGGAGATCCGGCTTCTAGCTCCTGGAGTGGCCACCCCCCTCTCCCCGACGACACCGTTAAGAACATCAGAAGAGCTCTGCTGGATCACACCCAGTGGTCCACCTAGTCCAACATCCTGTCTCACACAGAGGCCTCAACCAGTTCCTCTGGAGGGCCAACAACAGGGCAGAGAGGCTGAGGCCTTCCCCTCATAAGAACACCAGAAGAGCCCTGCTGGGTCAGACCAGTGAGGGTCCATCGAGTCCAGCATCCTGCCTCACACAGTGGCCTCAGCCAGTTCCTCCGGAGGGCCAACAACAGGGCAGAGAGGCCGAGGCCTTCCCCTCATAAGAACACCAGAAGAGCCCTGCTGGATCAGACCAGTGAGGGTCCATCTAGTCCAGCATCCTCTCTCACACAGCAGCCTCAACCAGTTCCTCTCGAGGGCCCACAACAGGGCAGAGAGGCCGAGGCCTTCCCCTCAGAAGAACATCAGAAGAGCCCTGCTGGGTCAGACCAGTGAGGGTCCACCTAGTCCAGCATCCTGTCTCACACAGTGGCCTCAACCAGTTCCTCCGGAGGGCCAACAACAGGGCATTCAAGGTCTTCCCCGGATGGTGCCTCCTGGCTCTGGGATTCTGAGGTTTAGTGCCCCTAAATGTGGAGGCTCCCCTCAGTCAGCAGGGCTAGTAGCCACTGATAGGCCTCTTCTCCATGAATCTATCTAATCCCCCTTTAAAGCTGCCTATGCCTGTGGCCATCACTGCATCCTCTGGCAGCAGTTTTCACATTTTAATCACTCTCTGGGTAAAGAAGTATTTCCTTTTGTCCACCTACTGCCCACCAGCTTCACTGGATGCCCTCGAGTTCTAGTCTTTTGGGAGCGCGGGGGGGGGGGGGGGGGGGGGGGGGGGATGACAGTTCTCTTTGTTCACTCTCTCCACCCTATGTATAATTTTAAAATCCTTTAGCGTGTCCCCCGCCTTAGTTGTCCATCTTCTAAAATGAAAAGCCTGTGCTCCTTGTGCCTTCATCCATTCCCCCCCCCCACATGCCCCTGACTCATGTCTCCCCCTCATGCTCTCCTGCAGCAAATCCAGGCTCTCATCCCACCTACCGCCAACCTGGCAAAAAGTAATTAGAAAACCCCAGCCCACATCAAACACATTTATCTGAAGTGTCTAATTTTACCTAGATGTTATCTATCCCGTCTAATCTGTGAATAATGTTGAGCTGATGGGTGAATGTGCACTGGGGTCATTGTACGTGTTCCCTGGATGTGGTGGGGAATGCCCACAACCAAACACCATCCATGGGGGGGTGGGGGGTGGATTTTTTACTTATTAACCGGAGAACATGCACAGTTTTGCAGGAAGCTCGACTGTCAACAGGCTATATCGCACAGCCTGCATGCAATTTCTCCACGCCGAGGCTCTGTGTTCAACACTCCCACGACGAGTGATTTAAAACATGGATTTCGCTGCCAGAGGGTGCAGTGATAGCCACAGGCATAGACAGCGTTAAAAAGGGATTAGACAGGTTCATGGAGGAGAGGTCTCTCAGTGGCTACTAGCTAAAGGGAACCTCCATGTTCAGAGGCACTAATCCTCTGAATACCAGAGCCAGGAGTCAATATCAGGGGAAGGCCTCTGTGCCCTGTTGTTGGCCCTCCAAAGGAAGTGGCTGGCCACGTGTGAGGCAGGATGCTGGACTAGATGGGCCAGTGATCTGCTCCTGCAGAGCTCTTCTTAGGTTCACTGTCCAGCATGACTGGGAGGATTATGCACATGGACAGGGAAAAGGACACGATCCATTTGCTTAACAGCTGTACCTTCTTCACAACGTCCGATAGATGTGTACAAGGGTCAGGTTTCACGAACGTAAGAGGGGCTCTGCAGGATCTGACCAAAGGCCCACCATGATGCCTTGTGGCAGCAAACTGAATTTTGGGATGTGCTGACAAGGACTTGTATTTTGTCTATATGTGCATCAGCTTCATCGTATGACACCCAAGTTCCAGCATCACGAGAGAGGGAGAAAAAAAAACTATCCGCTTTCTCCACAGCGGGGAAGGGGCTTTAGACCCTGAAGGTCTTTGCTGGAGGGAGGATTTCCATTAGTGCAGCGCGACTTCCCCGCCTCCCTCCTGCTGCAGCCCCAAGTGCCCCCTGAAATGCTGCTCCGGGGGAGACGGGGACCCCCGAGGGCAGTGGGGGTGAGGGGAGAGTCTGAGATCTGCTGCAAGACTGGGGGAGGGGGATCGGCAAAAACAGACAGCAGAAAAGATCAGCATTAATTCAACCTGTTTTATCTATCTATTGCGTCCTTTTCACACTCCATTTTCCCCACCAGGCATCTCTTCCCAAATGTTTTTTGCTCTTTTCGGCACCTTTCCCAGCTCTCCGTGTCCTTTTCAAGATGTAGCGATCAGAACTGCTAGCCACATCCCTTGCTTCAACACCACTGACTGTCTTATTTTCCGTCCCTTTGCCTTTGTTGCAAAAGAAAATGCTCCTCAAGTCCCCCTTCCACTGCAGCCCCCGGAAATGCCGAGGAGGGACTCACCCTGGTCGCTGAAGCGGCGCTGTTTGGGGTTGGCCGATACGCTGCGCTGTACCTTGTGTGACGGGGAGGGGGCAGTGCTGTTGGTGAGGTCGGGCTGGGGCCGTGGCTTCAGGGTAATGTTGTCGTTGTCAAGCTGAAAGAGACCGGGGGTTGGAAAGTGAGAGGGAGGCCCAGTCCCTGAAAAAGGCTAGCGCCACAAGATGCGCCCAATTTGTGCTGTGCTCAGGCCCCGGCAGCGATGGAAACACAGTTTTCAAAGCTTGATATAAAGACCACGGTCCTGTCAGAAAACTGCACTGTGGGATGGAACCCCAACCGTACACCTTTAAATTACGTAATCTCTTCCTAACTGTTAAGAAACTCTTGAGGCAGTGAATGTTTTGAGGGGTGTTTGTTGGGGGGGGGCTCCTCCTCAGGCCTCTCTGAGGAAAATCTTCCAGAAAGTTCTGGCAAATGCCGTGCCAGGGGCTGATCGCCTACTGATGGAAATGTATTCTTAACTGTTTGAATGGTGTTCCACATTAGCTAAGCACTGCACGCTGGCTTGGAAGAGGGTGTTCTTACCTGAAGGGCTAAAATTTAAGAGACCCAAAGGGAATAGATGTGTAGTAGGGTGCACAAAATGCTTCAATGATGGTATAAGGACATCGAGCTTTCCTTTTTATAAAAAGTAAAAAAAAAAAACCACCCACATCTGTAGGTAGTATAATGGGCTGACAGACCCTCAGGACCCTCACTGGTGGTGAGGTCCCCCCTCCCTGGCATTCTTTAAGCAGTGGCTGGACAAACACTTGTCAGGGATGCTCTAGGCTGATCCTGCATTGAGCAGGGGGTTGGACTAGATGGCCTGTAGGACCCCTTCCAACTCAGTGATTTTATGACTCCTTGAAGGAAGAGTTGGGGGACCAGTGGCAAAAGGGATGGGGTGGGGGGTCGGCAGCTCAGCTACAAAAGTCCCGAGCAAAGGAGCTATTTACTAAAGCCAAAATGAATATTTGAATTTTTACACATTAACAATGTCTTCGAACAGGCAGCAGAAGGGCAGTTAAGAGGGCCAGGGACCTATCAGCATCATCTCTACACCCATGGACAAAGGCTTCCTTTTATAAAGACACAAATGATCTTTGGCCAACTAACATCACCATTTGTTCTCCACTTGTGGCCTCCTGATTTTACTTCTGCCCGTTCCGTTAATGTCTCCCCCTGAAGATTCCATCTGATGCTTTATTTGGACTATAACCTGCCTCAGTGACCTTGCGGCAGAAAGTGGGGGGAGGGGGGGACGACACACACAGGTATTGAACAAAAGTGGTGTTAATTTTTCAGAAAGCACCTGCCAGGTCAACACCAGGAAGCTGTCTGAGAGGAAAGAGTGCTTCAAAAGTCAGGGCCCAGCCCTCGGCAAATTGACATCTGGGCTGCCATTTTATGTGCTATCTAGAAGCTTCTGGAAGGAGAGGGGAGATGCGCCTGGCAGACCAAAATGTAGGCCTTGCTTGAGCTCCTTTCAGGGCATTCCCCTCCTTCAGAGGTTAGATGAGCAGGAAAGGGGGGGGCTTTTGAGGGGGGGCACCCCACCTATGGAGTTCCCCCTTCAAACAGATCAACAAAGCACCCACATTATTTTCAGTTTGGGGTTATGTGGAAAACCTTTTTTAAAAAATTACATCCTACAGGTTTTTATGGTTAACTGGTTTCTTGGGCTTCTACTTGACTTCTACACAAGCTTGTGCTTGCTTGTAACTGATGGGTGACAGGTAGAGCACGCAGCTCTGCCGTGTGAACCCCTGGGCAGCCAAGGCACAGAGAATGGCCGTTTATCAGCCCCATTTTTAGTCATAATGACACAGTGGAAATCCAGAAAACATTTCTTCTTTAGATGTGCTTTATTGTTCACTCGAATGAAAACTGCTGAGAGAGAAAAGTCTCCTCAGCCTCAAAACTGAGGTGAGGAAACAAACACAGAGAACATCAGTGGAGATCTTCTCTCCACAGCGGCAAAAAGAGAACCGAGGGAGTAGCGCCCTTCCTCCTGGTCATGTGAGCGTTTTGGCGGGAAAGCGCCAGAAGGAGGAGGGGCGCTCCTAGTCTATTAGAAAGCTTGGAAATAGTTTCCATGGCTGGCCTGCGACTGTGCAGCCCCCCATGTGTGCCTGCACGGAAGACCACTCAATGAACAAGGGTTCATCGAGTGCAACCTCGTTGTCTGTAGCAGTAGAAAAGAGCAAGAGTCCAGTAGCACCTTAAAGACTGACAAAATTTGTGGCAGGGTAGGAGCTTTCGTGAGCCACTGCTCACTTTTTCTTTAAGGTGCTACTGGACCCTTGCTCTTTTCTACTGCCACAGGCAGACCGAACACGGCTCCCCATCTCGATGCGTCTCTGATCTGGGTCGCTCTGCTTCGCTGCTTCTTTTAATTTGATTTCCATTATGCTCCGCTTTGGAGTGTCGTCTTAAAAAGCGGAAGAGTGGCTTGCAAGTTGATAACGCTTCCCCTGCCAGGTGGAGATTCTGGTGCACTTAAACAACAACAACACTAAAGGCACCTGAAAGATCCTGGCCCTGGTCAGTATTTGGATGGGAGACCACCAAGGAAGTCCAGGGTCGTTCCTCTCTTGCCTTGAAAACCCTGCAGGGCTGCCATAAGTCAGCTACGACTTTCCTGCACCTCTCTCTCTCTCTCTCTCTCTCTCTCTCTCATGCACACACACACATACACACAAATCCTGCCCCAAGGTGAGTACGCAAAGCAAAGGCAATGCGCATAATATTCCTTTGTTCTGCTCCGGCATGCCTTGGAGAGGGGCCAAAAATCTCAGCAATCCACTGACTTGACCTTTGAAGAGTCTCATTCAGCCCTCAGCAGCCTCTGAATAAACAGGAAGCTGAATTCCTGCACTCACCCCAAACGCCTCTTCTGTGCAACGTTACACGGACAAGGAAAAGGCCAGAGTGATGCACACCAGCGATTTCGGCACTTCTAGCCTAAAACTGAACTGGTTCCCGCCGTTATATGCCCCCTGTGCAAGTTATATTAGAGTCACTCGCTAGAGAGGGATGAAGAAGCAGAGCGATGCCGCTCTGTGCCCACAGAGGACCATGTCAGTTTTCAGTTTTCACTGCTATGTTCAGGTTGCGCGTAAACTTTAGTCTGTTTCTGCACAGGGACAGAAACAGATGCAGTCCTGGCTCCAGGAAGCTACAGAGATGGGAGTGAGAGAAAGAAAACGTGTCGGGGTGCTGCTGGGGCGGCCGAGAAAGGTGGCATGGGAGGAGGCAAGCCTCAGCACCGAGTTTTCATTCCCGGAAACGAAAGATATGCTTGGGAGCCTCACACCAAAGCTCTTCCCTGATGGAGCTTTAAAAATCCAGGAAGGAGCCCCGCACGGCAGAGGGAAACTGCCGCAGTCGGAGCGGTCGAATGGGCTGATGGCAGTCTGTCGCCTTGGAATCCGGAGACATGTGAATCGCCCCGGAACCCGCCACGTGACCCAACTTACCGATTTCCACCCGGCCACCACCCCAGTGGGCTCCGCTGCTCCCTCACCTCTGAGTTCTTGTATCCTAGCAGCAGATATGTAGCCATGACTTCGTTATACTTCTGGCTGACTAGCGAGTCCTGGATCTCCTCGCGGGTGTATCCCATGGATATCATGAGCTCTGCGGGACAGCGGGTGGGGAAAGAAAATGGTCAGGGCTCCTTCAAAAATAAATACGTTAAAGGAAAAACAAGAAGAGCTTCTCTGGAGGATTGGGGGGTGGGGCCTTGGAGCTGGGAGGCGAATCAAGACCCGAGGTCACCGCCGTGGTGCTTCTTGACAGCGTGGTCCTTGTGCAATGCTTCATGCCCCCCCTGCCCCCCCTTCCCCGCCCCATAGCCACACCTGTCCGCCTGGGATCCTTGTAGTCAGGCAGAGGCTCCACGTAAGGCTTCAGTTCGTCGTCCTCGTGCCCCACATTCATCCAGCGGTCTTTCATGATTTGCTGTTGCAAGAGGGACAGGTGAGCAGAAAAGGGAAGGAGGGGGACACAAGAAACCAGGGGGGATACAGTGAGGCTACACCCTGTGATGGGAGACGTTCGAGCGCTTCTGTTTGAGCCGAATCCTAACGAGGCCGCCTTATACTGAATCAGCCCATGGGGTCCATCAAGGTCAGTACTGCCTCCTCAGACTGGCAGCGCCTCCCCAGGGTCTTGGGCAGAGGTCTTTCTCAACACCCACTGCCTGGTCCTCTTTAAGTGGAGATCGAGCTTGGGACCTCCTGCCTGCAAGATACGTGAACACCCATGGAGCTGCCATCTACTGAGACAGACCCTTGGTCTATCCATGAACACATGAAGCTGCCTTATACTGAACCAGACCCTTGGTCCATCAAGGCAGAGAAAGAAGTCCTTTTCTCCCTTTCTCACAATACAGGAACGCCTGGGCACTCCATGAAATTGCTGAGCAGTCGGGTTAGAACGGATCAAAGGAAGTCTTTCTTCACCCAAAGGGGGATTAACACGCGGAATTCACTCCTGCAGGAGGTGGCGGCGGCTACAAGCATGGACGGCTTCAAGAGGGGATTAGATAAGCATCTGGAGCAGAAGTCCATCGGTGGCTATTAGCCACAAGGTATAGATAGGAACTCTCAGTCTGGGGCAAGTGACGCACTGTATTCTTGGTGCTTGGGGGGAGGGGGCAACAGTGGGAGGGCTTTTGGGGTTCTGGCCCCACTGGTGGACCTCCTGATGGCACCTGGCATTTTTGGCCACTGTGTGACAGAGTGTTGGACTGGATGGGCCATTGGCCTGATCCAACATTGGCTTCTCTTATGTTCTTATGTCAGTACTGTCTACTTAGATTGGCAGCGGCTTTCTGGGGTCTCAGGTGGAGGTCTTTCCCATCACCTACTGCCGGGTCCTTTTAACTGGAGATGCCGGGGATTGAACCTGGGACCTTCTGCATGCAAAGCAGAGGCTCTTCCACTGAGCCACAACCCCCTGGACTAATATTGCCACCCCCACCCCAAATTTCTGAATTGTATCTACACTGGCAAAATAAAAAAGGGCTGCATTATTCCGCCCTACCCGCCGCAGATCACTTATACACATAAGATCAAGGTGGTCATGGATAAAATCACAGTGTGGCCTCACGCTAACTGAGACCACTTGTCCTCCCAAGTTCATTATTGTCTGCTCCAGCTACTCAGAGAAAGAAGCTGTGAGTCAGCGTGGTACAGTGGTTAGAATGCTGGTCCAAGATCTGGGAGACCTGAGTTCAAGTCCTCCTTCTGCCATGGAAGCTTGCTGGGTGACCGTGAGGCCAGTGGCTTATTCTCAGCCTCACCTGCCTCGCAGGGTGGTGGTTGTTGTGGGGAAAAAACGTAGATAGGGAGAACCATGCATGTTTCCCTAAGTTGCTTGGAGAAAGGCTCGAGTATGAGGAAAGGTGAGGTACAGATATTTTAATAAATAAATAATAAATAAAATAAAATGTAAAATGCACAAGATACAAGAAGAAGATGAGCTGGATTTATACCCCGCCCTTCACTCGGAGTCTCAGAGCGGCTTACAATCTCCTTTCCCTTCCCCTCCCCACAACAGACACCCCATGTGGTAGGTGGGGCGGAAAGAGCTCTTTCAAGAACTGCTCCTGCGAGAACAGTTCTGAGAGAGAACTGTGACTGACCCAAGGTGACCCAGCTGACTTTCATGTGGAGGAAGAGTGAGGAATCAAACCCGGTTCTCCCAATTAGAGTCTGCCGCTCTTAACCACTACATCAAGCTGGCTTCCCCACCACACCTCCTACCAGAGATCGAGGGATCAAACTGGGGACCTTCCGTGTGCAAAGCCTGGACTTGGACCCTGGCTAAGGCCCCTTAAACTCAGGACCAGGATTAGGTGGCCGAGGATTCTCTCCAGGTCCCGTCTGCTTAGCTCTGCAAAGCTGCTCAAAAACAAGGGAGACAGACAGAGGGGGAGAGAACAAACACCCTTACTTGCCCTCCACCACTTCTTTCACAGACTCTGTCTGAAGGGCTGCCACTTAGAGGAGGGCAAAGAGCTGTTCCTGTTGGCAGCAGAGGAGAGGACTTGCAAGAATGGGTGTAAATTAAGGGCAGGAAAGTACCGGCTGGATCTTAGGGAAAACTTTTTTACAGTAAGAGTAGTTGAGCAGTGGAATCAGTTGCCTCGGGAGGTGGTGAGCTCCCCCGCCCGGGCCGTCTTGAAGCAGTGGCTGGACTGACACTTGCCAGGGATGCTCCAGGCTGATCCCACACTGAGCAAGGCGTTGGACTGGATGGCCCGTACAGCCCCTTCCAACTCTGTGATTTCTATGCTTCTAAGATAACAAGAGCCTTTCAGCACCATCCTCCCCTATGGACGAACAGCTTTTGTTTTTACAGCCGCAAGTGCATACTGGGGCCCGATGCAGTAATTTCTGCGTAATTTTTTTTTAAAAGCACACACACGTTCTTTGAGCTACCATTTACTTGGTAACTAGGGGGTAGTGGGGGAAGGGCAAAAAGGGAGGGAAAAGGGAGAGAGGAGATGGATGTCTCCTTCCAAGGGACACACGTGGTTGACCGGAAACCCCAGTCTGCTCTGACCACGTGCCAAGATCCCCCCCCCCCCCCTCCAGTGGTTATTCCTCTCCCTCCCACTCATTCATCACGCACACAGCCACCTCCCTCCACTCTTGAGGCCTTGTCCCCGATAAGAAAACACCAAACAGCGCCCTTTTGAATCGAAGAGGGTCCCCCGCGTCCCCACAGCCTGTGGCTAAAATTATACCTGGCGGGGGAGAGGGAGCAGTAGTGGCCTCTCGCTGAAAGAACACAGCCGCTCCCACTCCCTGCAGAAAGAGAAGGCTAGTGGGGCTGCTCCAATAGCCTACACACACACACACACACAAACAGAGGCAATTTCGGATGGCAGGGGGCACTGTAGCCAAGCCAGACAAAGCCAGGAGCCAGGAGCTGGAAAGTGAACTGTGGCCTATTTATACCAGCGTGGGGAAGGGGGGGGGGGAGGGGGAAGAATGCAAATTAAAAACAGATCACTGCAGAGAAGGATAGAGCTTCCCACATTGCCAAAACTGTGTGAAATGGGTAGTGCCTTTTAAAGCAAAAAAAAAGGAAATTAATAAGATTTTTTTTAAAAAAAGAAGACAACAGGTAGGGGCAGAAAGAGTGGCTCTACATCACTAGCAAGGAAGATTACAAAAGGGACAATTTCAGTGTTCCGAGGTAGCCTCAGGGAGTGAAGGCAGTCTGGTATAGCCCGATCTCGCCAGATCTCGGAAGCTAAGCAGACCCAGTGCTTGGAAGGGAGACCACCGAAGAAGAATCGGTGGAGGAAGGTGATGGGCAAACCGCCTCTGTTTCTCACTTGCCTTGAAAGCCCCTTGCTGGGGTTGCCATAGGTTGGGTGTGACCTGATGGTTCTTGACACACACAAAAATCAGTAGCTAGAGTGTGGGAAGGCAACATTGTATGGTTCCATGTTGTCATATTTCAGAAGCTAAGTAGGGTCAGTACTTGGATGGGAGACCACCAAGGAAGGCTCTGCAGAGGAAGGCAATGGCCAGCCACCGCTGCTTCTCCCTTGCCTTGAGAGCCCCTTGCTGGGGTTGCTGTAAGTCGGCTGCGACTTGATGGCACTGAACACACACACACACACACGTTGTTTCAAAGAGTAGCTGCTGTTGGTTTGCAGCAGAACAGCTAGATTAGAGTCCAGTAGAGACAGACCAACAAGATTTCCAGGGTATAAGCTTTTGAGAGTCCTGGACAAAAGGAGCTTTTACTCTCAGAAGCTCATATCCCCGAAAAACTTGTTGGTCTCTAAGGTCTGCTGGACCAAGACCTGAACTTTTTACATGTATCGTTATGAATATTTCGTTAAAAACTGCATACCTAAAACTGTGTGTGTGAAAAAATAATCAAATGCTTTTCGGAAGGCAGTTTTGGCTGCTGCTTGCTGTCAAGTATACAGCCAGGTTTACAGTCAGACTTTGCGGGCTCCTTGATGCATGGGAAGAGTTTAAAAAAAGAAACAGGCGAGGTCTTAGTGATTCACAGTGGAATCCTATGCAGAGTTACCCTGGTCCTAAAGTCTCCTGAAAACAAATGGGCTTAGACTGGAATTCTATATTGGATTCCACAGTTAAATTATAAGAAATGTAAGAAGAGAGAGAGGGAGAACCGTGCCTGTTTGACCTATCACGACCCATTATGAAATTAAATTCTGAAGATCTGAAATCTATTCTTCACCGGTTATGCAAATATAAGCGGATGTTGCGTCTGCTTACCTCTAAAGTGCCTCTTTTGCTAGGGTTAAGGATGAGGAATTTTTTCAGCAGGTTTTCGCAGTCTGTGGACATGTAGAAGGGGATCCGGTACTTCCCCCTCAAGACCCGTTCTCGCAGCTCCTGCAGAGGGAGGAAAGGAAAGATGACGCGAGAACGGCACGGGCGACCAGGATGGACAATGCCCCACACATACAACCGGGGCAGCTAAAAATCTGCATTACTGTAGATTAAAAGATGCTTCCCCCTCAGATAAGAGAACATCAGAACATAAGAGAAGCCAATACTGGATCAGGCCAGTGGCCCATCCAGTCCAACATTCTGTGTCACACAGTGGCCAAAAACACCAGGTGCCCTCTGGAGGTCCACCAGTGGGGCCAGGACACTAGAAGCCCTCCCACCGGGGATAGTTTCCCCTGCAGTCCTACTAGCCCAGCCTGGCCTGATCTTGTAAGATCCTGGAAGCCAAGCAGGGTCGGCTCCGGTTAGTACTTGGATGGGAGATCACTGAGGAAGTCCAGGGTTGCTGCACAGAGGCAGGCAATGGCAAACCACCTCTCATCATCTCCTGCCTTGAAAACCCCGTGGTCACCAAGAGTCACTTGCAACTTGACAGCAAGCAGTTATCTTTTGTAGCAGCCTGAACAACCCAGACGAGTTCGATCTCGCCAAAGCCCCAGAAGCTTAGCATGTCTGATACTTGAATGGGAGACCACCAGGGAAGAACGGGGGGCTTTGCAGAGGAAGGCGATGGCAAACCACCTCAGCTCGGCTCTTGCCTTGAAAACCCCGTGGGGGTGGCACGATTCAGTCGCGACTCGTGGCACCCTTTACCTCATGTCACCCCTGACTCCTAACCGTCTGAACAAACCCTCAGAAGGTCAACCATTCCCTCGACCCCCTTACCTTGAGGTTCTGCCCATCGAAGGGCAGAGAGCCGCTAACCAGTGTGTAGAGGATGACCCCCAGGCTCCAGACGTCCACCTCGGGCCCGTCGTACTTCTTGCCCTGGAAAAGCTCGGGCGCAGCGTACGGGGGGCTCCCGCAGAACGTGTCAAGCTTGTTGCCGAACGTGAACTCGTTGCTGAAACCGAAGTCTGCAATTTTAATGTTCATGTCGGCATCTAAGAGCAGATTCTCTGCCTGCAAAGGAGAGAAAACTTCAACTCAACCGACGCTCAGCCGTGCCGGGGTGTCTCTGTGGGCTGGGATGGGGGGGGCAGAGCCCGCGACAAGTTCACGACTTCCTGCCGGAAACGCCAAGCAGGGACACGACAGACAAGGGAAACAGCATGCAAAAATTCTCCGCAAGTCAGCATAGCTCTGGTGGCCTAGGACCCCTCTTCCTGATATGCTTGGTGTTTTTTTTGGTTTACTTTCAGGGAGGGTTCTTCCCCTGTTTTGTGCATAGAATAGGGCTTATTCATTTACTGTATGTGGAATGTGGGAGTTTTAAAAATGTCAGAATTCTTTTTGTCACAGTGTTTTTTGGTTCCGTCTCCCCCCTTGCACAATTTTGGGAAGGTGTCTCTGGCAGGGCTGTGTCAATCTCAAGACAGAAAGGACAATACGTTGGCCTCTGTTTATTATTCCATGCCGGAGACATAAACACATGAAGGACAATCTTAACTGTATTTCAAGTTAATGCTCCTGACTGATTGCAAATGGCCTATCTTTGGCTTCCCTTGGGAACAAAAGGCTTCATATGACTGCAGTCTGGCTCAGCCTGTGCTCCATTTCCCCAATTCCTTGACATGGGTGGGTGGGGAAGGAACGGACAGATGGGAGTGGGAGAAACAGCTCCCACACTTTACCCCCCCCCCTTCATTAGTACACTTTGCTTTCCCCAGAATCTCACTGGGAAGAACGAGATCAACCCAGAGCACAGAGGTTCTATTCAGTCCCCCAACCAATCCTGGCTTCTTTTGACATTCCATATATGGTCATTTCTGGGGATGGGCTGTGGCTGATAAGAACATTAGAAGAGCCCTGCTGGATCAGACCACTGAGGGTCCATCTAGTCCAGCCTCCTGTCTCACACAGGGGCCTCAACCAGCTCCTCTGAAGAGCCAACAGCAGGGCATAGAGGCCCTGGCTCTGGGATCCAGAGGATTAGTGCCTCTGGAGGTGGAGGTTCCCCTCAGTCATCATGGCTAGTAGTCACTGATAGACTTATCCTCCATGAATCTATCCAATCCCCTTTTAAAGCTGTTTATTTCTGTGGCCATCATTGCATCCTCTGGTAGCAAATTCCACTTCTTAATAATTCTCTGTGTAAACAACTATTTTCTTTTGTCCGTCTTGAACCTACTGCCCATCAGCTTCACTGGATGCCCTCAAGTTCTAGTATTTTGGGAGATGGAGAAAAAGTTCTCTTTATCGACTTTCTCCACCCCCTGCATAATCTTATAGCCTCTATCATGTCCCCCTGTTAGTTGACTCTTTTCTAAACTGAAAAGTCCCAGACTCTTCAGCCTTTCCTCATAGGGAAGAAGAAGAGGAGGAGGAGGAGAAGAGAAGATGAGAAGAGAAGAAGAGATTGGATTTATACCCCACCCTTCACTACCCAAGGGAGTCTCAGAGCGGCTTACAAACAGGTGGGTGGGGCTGAGAGCGCTCTGAGACAACTGTCCCTGAGAGAACAGCTGGTACAGAGCTACGGCTTGCCCAAGGTCATCCAGCAGGTGCAAGTGGAGGAGTGGGGAATCAAACCCGGTTCTCCCAGATTAGAGTCCACGCACTTAACCACCACACCGAACTGGGAAGGTGCTCCAGCACCTAATAATCTTGGCTGCCCTCCTCTTTACTTTTCCCAGCTCTGCAATGTCCTTTTTGAGGTAGGGTGACCAGAACTGTACACAGTATTCCAAATGAGACCGCACCATAGATCTCTACAGAGGGATTTCAATATGAGCTCTTTTTAGTCTCAATCTCTTTTCTAATCATCCTGAACACAGAGTTTGCCTGTTTCACTGCTGCAGCACCATGGTCAAACATCTCTGCTTGGCACGCAGAGGATCCCGGTTTCAAGCCCCAGCATCTCCATTCAAAAGGACCAGGCAGTAGGTGAACCTCCGCCTGAGACCCTGGAGAGTTGCTTCCAGTCTGAGTAGACAATGCTGACCTTCCCCAACAGGACCAATGGGCTCATTCCTGTGTTACCCTCAAACATGAGAGCTACATACTTGCCCCCCCCCAATAAAAATTGCATGCTGTCTCCTGGTGCTCTTTGGCACAGGGTGGAGAGGGGCATGCGAGGAGACCACGTCCTCCCCTGACCCGAGGTGCTTTTTAAGGTTTACACTTACCTTCAAGTCTCTATGTACAATAAATTTTTGGTGACAGTACTGCACAGCAGACACTATCTGGAAGAGAATGGAGAGGTCAGGGGGCTGTTCCTGAATCAAGCAGCTTCTCAACATCTGCTTCTCACTGCCTAAAGCTTGGGCCACTCGGGGGGTCTTTCTGTCCCAAATCCCATCTGTTCAAGAGCTGCTTTTCTGTGACACATTGTCACGTGCGCACAAATGGTGTGACTGCACAGGACTCTCCTGCAGAATCAGCATCCGGGAGGGAAAGAACCGTGACATTGGCCACACCCACACATGGCTGCATGATTCTCACTCACATGTTCCCCTCGGCTGCTTGTTTCCGTGGAAAAGCCGCTTCCACGTGGCCAAGAGCTTTGCCTTATGGCTAGACGACCCAGTCCACCCAGGTGGGGTGGGGTGCTAAGGAAGAGCCTTCTGGGCCTTCTAGACTCCAGGCAGAGGTCCCCTTCCCACCCCAAAAGATTGCAGGGTTCAGGCCTGGAGCTCACCTGCTCTTCCTTCTTCAATGGGTGCACAACTGAACTTATGGAGTTTGCTACCCCCTGCCACCAGTCATGGCAACAGCCAGGAGTTTTAAAAGAGGAAATACACACTCATGAGGAAAAGGGGTGAGGGGGTCAGCCAAGCCGGCCAGCTCTGAGGGCTAAATGCAGGGTTCCCCAACATGGTGCCCATGGCCACCACGGTGCCTCCAATACATCCCTTGCCTCCCGCCAAGCTTTTCAGAAAGTGGGCGGGGCCACTGTAAGGCTGGGCTTGTTACTGGTTGCCTTCATTCCAATGAAAGGGTTTCTCACTGGAGCATCAGGAGGACTGGTAAGCACTCAGGGCTCTCCGTCATCAGTGGTCAGTTCCATTCCCCATTCAGGCTTTCCTTCTTTCCAGGAGGTGCGAGAAGGCAGGTGTTTTGTTTGGCTCTGCCTCCTTTTAATAGCCCCGCCTCCTGTGGCAGCTACTCCGGGGCGGTGCTCACCGTCCCCTCCCAAAGCTCCAGAGATGCCCAGGAGATCAAAAACCAGCCTCACAAAGTTCACTGAACGCTGGAAAGACAGACCCTTAGGAGCAAGGCTGCACAGAGAGACTGGAAAGACACTCCGTTGCTCGACCCCCACAACACCAGTGCGCTCGGACTGAAAGAACAGACACCGCTCTGGCTGCAGCCATCAGGGCCCAGCCCTCCCCGTTTTGCTAGACCTCTGAGAGGGCGGCCACAAAAACACCATGTTGCTTTGCGGGGGGGGGGGGGGGGTGACGACACCAACCTGTCGGAATTTTGCCCGGGCTTCCTTCTCTTTCATTCTTCCGTGGGCTACTAAGTAGTCGAAAACCTCACCTGCAGGGGGCGTCAGAGAGAAAGAAACAAGTATTTGGAGTCAGGTTTCCAACATAACATGGGGGGGGGAGAGGGGGTCAGAACAGGGACAGAAATGTCAGAGCCCCAAAGTTCTTGCCACCGGAGAGCCGCTGCCAGTCTGCTTAGACAATACTGACTTTGATGGATCACGGGTCTGTTTCAATATAAGGCAGCTTCATGTATTCAGCATGAGATTCAGCGTCACTGCCAGTAAGGAAGACGTTAACTCTCAAAACCTGATTTACAGGCATGCCATTCCAAGCTAGAACTCCAACATCTCCAGTTCCGGTTTTGAAAGAAACCATAATTGGGAAAAGACCCCAGAAAGCAGCTGCCGGTCAGGACAGAGAACACCGGGCAGAGACAGACAACTGATCAGTGTGTGAAATCTGTACTATCAGTTGCATCTGCATCTCATGCTTTCTCCAAGGAACTCAGGGCAGCATACGCAGTTCTGCCCTTCCGCACTTTAAACTCACAACGACCCTGTGAGGTAGCTCAGTCTGAGAAACGGTGGCTGGCCAAAAGGTCACCTGTCGAGCTGCATAGCAGAAAGCCAGGTCTCTCCACTCCTAGTCTGACACTCTGACCCAGGGGTGTCAATCACACAGACCGCGGCCCAGAACTGGCCCATTCAGGTCTCTTATTTGGCCTGTGAGCAACCGGTGCTGTTCTCAGCCTGTGATGGAAAAGGCCACAGGAGGACAAAAAGCAGCCCCTGGAGGTTCTGGAAACAGCCTCTCTGTCAGGTCTTTCCCTCAGCCTCGCCGCTTCTGTGGGAAACTCAGGAGGGATGATCTGGGAGAGCCAGGCTTTTTGTGGGTTCCCCAGAAAACCAACTGCTTTCACAGCTAGGAATCCATTGCTTTCCTTTGCATTTTGAGTGAAAAATAATGTTGTCAATCGAGTTTGCCTGTGTCCCTTATAAAGTTTATCTCTTCAGTACCTGGCATTACATTTTATGGCACACATGGCCCGGCCTGACAAACTGATATTTATGTCGGATCCGGCCCTCGTAACAAATGAGCCTGCCAACTTTTAACCACTCCACTTCCCTGACTCTCTAACTAGTACATGAGGCCGGCCTGGTTTAGACCCAGCGTTTTGGAAGACGGGGTCCGTGCAGTGGGGTTTGTGCGCATCCCTCCCCATGTTCCAGTTCCCTTTCGATGTCCTGGCTCACAGCTTATTAGGATGCACAGTCAGGAAACCCACAAGCCCACTTGGTAAGGGAAGCACAACAGATACTTTTTAGCGGCTGTGTTTCAACATGCTGCAGGGTGTGAGTCTGTTGGTATCCATGCTCCTCCGCGAAAACACATCCAAAGAAAAACAAATGCCAGGAAGGCGGCTAGGCTGAACACTTCTTTGTGGTATGCTAGCTTTCTGCATAGGAGGAGGGGGATTAAACATACCAGCTTCCATCTGTAGCCCGAATGGGCACAAGACCAGGAAAAGTTCCTTCCCCACTTCATTTTGCTACACATATCGCCTGAACCCTTCCCGCTGGGGACTGAAGCCATAGTTGGAAGTGGGTTTCAACCGTCGGTATGGAGGCAAACTACAAAAACTACAGGTTTGCCCAATTTGGATCTAAGGGACCACTATGGTTTGCTGTAAGTCAGGAAATCAGGGAAGGGACTGGAGCACCCCAGAGAAACAGGAAGAGCAGATGCGGCCCTTCATGGAGCCGTTCAACGATGGCTGGTATTACTGGTAAAGTCCGACAGCCTGTGGGCTTTTCAGATATCTGTTCATTTGTGAAAATGTAAAGCCAATGTATCAGGTACTTCCCCTAAGTTAATTTAAGGAAGAACATGATAGCACTAAAAACTGCTGAGAAGCGCATCCAAGGACTCGTCTATCGTATGCCAGGCATGTGGCTCTTTATCTACTTGGACAGAATTTAACTCTCCTCCACGGAGGTCACCTAGGCTCCTCGGCAACCGAACTGCTTGTTAATCCCATCTCAGACAGGCGATTGAAGAATCTCGTCCACCGAGTGAGAGGAGACACATAAATAAGAACTGTAACTTCGGCCATGCAGGCCAAAGCGAACCCGATCAGCCGAATGCGTAACTTCCCATGTGTATTTTTGATTACACCTTCCCACTCCTGGTTTACCAAGCAATAAAGCATACTACATGCTCTCTCTTTCACATAATTCCTAAGGATAATCACCTGGACAACATTAATTACAGCTCTGAAATTACCAAGCTTGGATAATACTCTACTGGCAGGGGTATTCGCTCATGGTTACTAGTTTTATGAATCAACAAGGCTTTAGACATGGAAAAAAATTTCCACGGAGAAAAGGGAGACGCTGGGGAACGTTCCGCTCTACACGTCTGACGAGATCTTTGATTCAGGAGGCGCTGTCTTCTTCTACAATGATCTGACAAGGGAGAAGGCGAAACCAGTGCTGGCCCTATCTGGCTAGGCCTGAGCAGCCAAGTAGGCTTCTAGGCATCTATTTTACGGTTGACAACCTCCAGATGGAAAGCTCATGGAATGCCAGCTCACCTCTGGGCTACAGAGATCAGTTCCCCTGGAGGAAACAGCTGCTTTAGAAGGTGAACTCTATGGCGTTATACCCGAGAGGTTCCTCCCCTGCAAATCTTCAAGACCACCTTTCCTCATATGATCCCTTGTAGAACATTGTGTTCTACGAACCAGCACCTCCCGGCAGTCCCTGGCCCTGGGGATGTTCAACTTGCCTTGACTAGGGCCCAGGGCCTTTTTGGCCCTGGCCCTGCCCCTGCCTGGTGGAATGAGCTACCTTATGAGGTCAGGGCCCTGCAGCGGGCCCTGTTGACAGTTCCACAAGGCCTGCAAGGCAGAGCTCTTCCGCCGGACCTTCAGTTGAGGCAGCGGGCAGCCAGTTTGATCTGGCATCCCCTCCAGTGACCACAGATCCTAGAAGCTGGAATCGGGACCACAATATTATCCGTAGAGACGTGTTGTTTTAGTCTGCTGGTGACTTTATTGATTTTAAAGGATTGTTATAATATGTTTCGTGAACCTGCACTAACTGCAGACTTATATGCTGGTACCCGCCCTGAGCCTGTGATGTGGGGAGGGCAGGATATAAGTCTGATAAAAGAAAAGAAAAAATAAAATAAACTCCGTCCTCCCCAGGCTCCACCCCCATCTCTAGGAATTTCCCAAGCCAGGGCTGGTAACCCTAATCTACTTCTGCCCCTAGAAGAGAAGATTTGAGAACTGGAACTGATGTAAAAAAGTAAGGGGTACATCTGGATTGATATTCTCCCCCCCCCCCTGCCCCATCCCTCCTGAAGTGCCTTTCAGGGGGATCTCTGGAACCACACTTACCCCCACTGGCATACTCCATGACGAGGTACAGCGTCTTCTCTGTCTCTATAACTTCAAATAATTTAACTGCAAGACAAGAGGAGAAAAGACTAAGCGCAGGGAGGTGACACAAAGAAAGCATGGAAAGTTCTCTCCCCGCCCCATTAGAACACTAGAACTGATTGACAGAAGGGTCAGGATTAGGAGACAGAGAGCAGAGAAAAAGGAAGTGAGAAAGCCTTCTTTGCCCGATGCGTGATTAACTTGTGGAACTCACCACCACAAGATGTTTTGATGGCTGCTTGCTTAAAGCTGTTAAAAAGGGACTGATACAGATGAACAGCACACCTCAGACAACCTCACAGGTTTATTTGGAAACTGAGTGCCCGGGGCATTGCCAGCAGAGCTCTCTGCCAGGGACAGTGTGTTCTTCAAAAAGGATTAGGCAAATTTGGGGAGGACTGGGACTATAAGAAGCATCGCTCCTGGCAGCAAATGGAAAAAGAGAGCTGTTGGACTCACCTATATTGGGATGATTCAAAACCTTCATTATTCGCACTTCCCGGAAGAGCTGAAGAAACAGAGGAACAGAAAAAGCAGGGTAAATATGGGTGGGGATCTACATCCGCCATACATACTGTCAGACAGTGTGTGGATCGGTTCATTTCTTTGTAAGGCTTGCTGGCACCTCCCGTTAATGGGGACAACAGTAAACAGATGACCCAGCTTTGCAGGAAGTGGCTGGACACAATGACCTTTGGAGGTCCCACTGTACACCAAGGTTTATGTTTGTCATTACCTCCCGGGCTCAGTCAGTCTTCGCTTTCCCTGGATTAGACATTTTTAAGGATAATGCATTACCGTAATCCATTAATTAAAAAAAAAGGCAATCCGATTACCTGCCATGAGTCAAGGTGATAAGCTGCTAGCAACAGAGCAAAGGGATATTACCGGGGGGGGGGGGGGGGGAGGGATATACACGCTGGCCTCCTGCAAACAGAGAGGAGTGGGGGTTGGCTTTACACACACATGCCTACTGGTGGTAAAAGCAACATTTTTACTACACCATGATGTCTCAAATCTAGACAGCATAATAAAAAGTAGAGACATCACCCTGCCAACAAAAGTCTGTATGGTCAAAGCAATGGTATTCCCAGTAGTAATGTATGGCGGCGAGAGTTGGACTGTGAGGAAGGCCGAGCGCCAAAGAATAGCTGCTTTAGAATTATGGTGCTGGAGAAGTCTCTTGAGAGTCCCTTGGACTGCAAGGAGATCTAATCAGTCAATCCTAAGGGAAATCAACCCTGACTGTTCCCTGGAAGGCCAGATACTGAAGCTCAAATATTTTGGCCACCAAATGAGAAGGGAGCACTCCCTGGAGAAGACCCCGATGCTGGGAAAGACTGAAGGTCAAAGAAGAAGGGGACGGCAAAGGATGAGATGGTTGGACAGTGTTGTCGATGCAACGAACAGGGAGTTGAGCAGACTCCGGAGGACAGGAGGGCCCGGCGGGATGTGGGGTCGCGAAGAGTCGGACTCGACTGTGCAACTGAACAACAACAATGTCTCAAAAGAGTCAGGTGAGGAGGTTTGGCTCAGGACACGTCAGGCTCTTGGGCCTCCCCCCAGCCCTAGAAAAAGCAGACCCTGCAATGTTTAGTCGCTTCAGAGCAACCACCAGATGCCTGGGACGAGGCAGTAGGGAAAACCTGCTGTGTCACCCTTTACCCGAACTTCATCCCTTGCTGTTGGCTGGGGAAAATGCAGCTCAGATCCCGTCTGCCTCAGCCCCAAGGCTACAGACAGTGACTTCGGTCCCCCACCTCCTGTAACTTGAGTGCTTTGCCTAGATGCTGAGAGTGGGGAGGCCCCGATGCTGATGGGATATGGGGGGAGGGGGGGAAGCACTGGAGAACTGCTTCTTCCCAAGATAACAGCCACAGCAACCTCACTGCTCCATTCCGTGGCCCCTTCCTCTGATTTTGCCAAGCAAAACCTGTGTGCTCCCGAGAGCCGGCTTTTCTGCACTTGTGTGCATAAACATGAGCCCCGAGTGCGGGCCCAGCGAGGGCCTAAAGGAGCTGCGTGACTTGCTGTAATTCACAGAGGTGCTGACTCGCTCAGTGTGCAAAGAGAGGCCAGGGCCATCAGGGCCATCAGGGCCACCCCCCCCCCCCAGGCAATGAAGAGGACACCTTAAAGCCAGCAAACTGCAACTGCCGACAACGCAACCTGCGACTGCTTTATTACAGTGAACTGCTGTTCTACGTTGCCAGGAGCCGCACTCTGGCTAGTCCTCAAACCGGATTTCCCTGCTATGGATGCCAGCCTCCAGGTGGGACCTGGGGATACCCCGGAACGACAGTTCATCTCCAGACTACAGGGATCAGTTCCCCTGAAGAGAATGGCTGCTTTGGAGAGTGGACTCTATGGCATTTTACTTCACTGAAGAAGAAGAAGAAGAAGAAGAAGAAGAAGAAGAAGAAGAAGAGATTGGATTTATATCCCGCCCTTCACTCACTTGGAGTCTCAGAGTGGTTTACAAACTCCTTTCCCTCCCCCTCCCCACAACAGACACCCTGTGACGTAGGTGAGGTCCCTGCCCTTCCCAGGCTCCACCCCCAAATCTCCAGGAGTTTCCCAACCTGGAGCTGGCAACGCTAACTCTCCATTCCCTATTGGCAGCTGGGGATGGGGGAGAACCTGGCAGCCCTTGTCCCTGGCTGCAAAAGACGGGGGCTCTTTCAACGTGGCCAACGGCAGCTACCGCCTTCAATTTGCTGACAGATCCCCGTTTTGCGTTCCAAGCTGTCAGTTCATCAGCGGCCCCGCCGGAAGGGGGATCCTGCTTTCCGAGCTGTCTGTGACCCGCCTTCCCTTCTTCCTCCTGCTCTTCCTTCTCCATTCCCTTTGCTGGCAGACTTCCCTTCTCAGACATCCTCTAGGGTCCTTCTTCCCTCTGCCCCCAGTGGTCACAGCGAAGATGCGCTTCCCCCTCAACCAGGGCACGAAACACTCATCTGCAGCCCGGGTCACTTAAAACGACATCCGAGGAGAATGACTCCAGGAGTCAGAGCAAATGCTGGCTTTCAACTGAATGTACACGGGGACCCCTTTCCCAGCATATCACCGCAAAGTGCGCTCATTGCCTGCTGCGGTTCCTGCCGAGGCGGCCTTTGGGATACCCCCCCGGATTCCCAAAAATTCAACGGCACTCCTCTCTCTCTCTGTCTCGGCTATGGCAATTAAGAAGTCCAGGGATCCTCTAGTGACCATTAGCGGGAAGAGATGTGTATGTTATTTCCAAACTCAAGGCAGCATCTGGAGACACCGTGAAGCTGGCAGCGGCTAGAAGGCCAGATGTTCCAGCTGCCGGAGCGCCTGCGTGAGCCGCAGCTGGCACAGCCAGCCCTCCCAGACGCCCAGGCAATGCACCTGGGAAGCGCTCTTGGACTGAGAAGACGGTGAGGCTGACAGATGGCCCTTTGGACCCAGGAGCCTCCCCCTCCTTTCTACTTCCACCAAAATATCACAGGTGTCAAGGTTGGCTTATAGTTTTGACGGCCTCATCTGGCAGGTCTTCTGAGTCCGTCCCTCGGAAATCAGAGAGGGATTTGGGAGCCAGAAGTCCTTTGGCTCTGGTTTACACTTGGACCAGGTTCCGCCTGCCTTGCCCCGACTGGTGCTACCGTGACACAGAATGGGAAGCAAGTAGACATGGCGCAGGTGGGAGATTATTGCCACCGCTGACCCCGTGCTGCTGGAAAAAGCGGCAAAAGGCTCTCCTCTTGAGCACCTTTATCTAAGCCCATCTGCACCCCAGGCCCACTTTTTCTTGGCAAAGAGGTGTTCAACTGGGTATCAGACAGATTCATGGAGGATAGGTCTATCAGTGGCTACTAGCTGTGGTGCCTAAAGAGAACCTCCACATTCAGAGGCAGTTAATCTCTGGATCCCAGAGCCATGAGGCAACATCAGGGGAAGGCCTCGGTTTCCATGCCCCGTTGTTGGCCCTCCAGATGAATTGGTTGGCCACTCTGTGAGACAGGAAGCTGGACTAGATGGACCCTCATTGGTCCGATCCAGCAGGGCTCTTCTGATGTTCTTCTGAGGGGAAGGCCTTGGCCTCTCTGCCCTGTTGTTGGCCCTCCAGAGGAACTGGCTGAGGCCACTGTGTGACACAGGATGCTGGACTAGATGGACCCTCACTGGTCCGATCCAGCAGGGCTCTTCTGATGTTCTTCTGAGGGGAAGGCCTCGGCCTCTCTGCCCTGTTGTTGGCCCTCCAGAGGAACTGGCTGGGGCCTCTGTGTCAGACAGGATGCTGGACTAGATGGACCCTCACTGGTCTGACCCAGCAGGGCTCTTCTGACGTTCTTATGAGGGGAAGGCCTCGTCCTCTCTGCCCTGTTGTTGGCCCTCCAGAGGAACTGGTTGGGGCCACTGTGTCAGACATGATGCTGGATTAGATGGACCCTCACTGGTCTGGTCCAGCAGGGCTCTTTCTATGTTCTACGAATCCAAGGCCCAGTTCAATTAAGCCGGCAAATGTTCCAAAGCTGTGATCCAGGACCGCATGTGGACCAGAACGTGAGAGATCTGCGTGGAACAGCGCTCCTACCACCCACTGAAAGCGGTGGCAAGAGTGTGCCTGTTTTTGCATTGAAACGGCACCCATCTTAAGTTCTGCAAAGAGGCAGCTGTCTTAACGCCACTATTCCCTAGGAGCAGCAGAGGCTCTGCCCTCGGGCAACCCTTCTGTCCCTTGGGAGCGGTGGGTGGGAGGGGGGGGGCAGGCATCAGCGTTTGTAACACCCTGTTCCAAAAACACTTCCTGCCTCCGAAGCAGCATGCAGAGTGGAAGAAGCTCACCAGCGAGAGGTCAGCTGGACAGCTGGAGGAAGCAGGAGCTGCCCCCCCTGGGGTGATGAGCGACTTGCCAAGGCTCTGAGAGAAGGCAGGCAGGGGCAAACAACGCAGCTCACTTTGGGAGAGGGGGAGGCATTCATCTTTGCAGCCACATCCCAGCCTCTTGCGGGGAAGAGCATGTGCTCGCGACGCCTACGCAGTCCAGACGCCTGTTGTGGAACGGCAGGAGCAGCCTGGTGGTGGCTGTCTTGCTGCTGGTGGAGCAGAGCGTTTTACCACTTGTAGGAAAGCCATCACGAGGCGCCTGGAGGCCACGGGCTTAGGGGAGGCTGAAGGTGGAAAGGAGAATGCTCGGTCGAAGGAATCTTTGTCTTTGTGCCAGATCCCGGCAGATGGAATCAGTTATGCAAACAGCTCTGTGTTTACATTTGCATAATGAATTCTAGCTATATAAATTTGCCACGGAGTATATAAAGAGACCTGTTTGGTCCCATTCTGGGAGGTGGTGGGGTTCGGGACAGAGAAGCGGCACGATGCAAAAACAAGGAGGAGGCAAGAAGTGCGGCAGAAGGGACAGGTAACAGCGACAAACGCAGAAGGAGATGTGCCCCTGCTCCCCTGCCAGCTCTGGGCTGGGAAACACCTGGAGGTTTTGGGAGTAGAGGGCAGGGTTGGTGGGGCAGGGTCAATGGGGAGGGATTTCAACGGGGTATAATGCCATAGAACATGGGTGTCCATTCTTTTTGAGCTTGTGGGCACATTTGGAATTCTGATACTGCACGGTGGGCGCAGAAACAAAATGGCTACCACCGGAGGCAGAGCCAGCCACAAAATGATTGCCATAGATTAACTTCAGTCACACATTGTAGATCCTTGTGCTGCGATGACAGCTGCTGCCAAAGCAGCATTGAAAAAAATCTGCACAGTCAATCAAATCTCCAGGGGCCAATCAGAAGCCTTGCTGGGCAAAAGCACTTCCTGGCTCCACCAGGACCACAACTATGGTGGGGCTTTTGGGGGCTCTGCCCCCATTCTGAAAGGCACAGCCCCACAAGAATGTCTCCTGCAAATGCTTTTTTTCAATCATTTAAAAACAATTTTTAAAGGCATGTGCTCCTTTAAGCAGAGTGGGGTGTTGTAGTTGACTAATTTCAGAACTCAGCAAGAGGTTGGAGTAGGTGACCTCTAGGATCCCTTCTAACTCTGTGTCAAGAAAGTGGTCTTCTTTAAGAAAGTTTTCCTGCCTAAGTGTTAGCTTTTTTTCGCCTAAATGTTTGGTGTAGTTTGGTGTACACCCAGTTTGGTGTAGTGGTTAGGAGTCTGGACTGTAATCTGGAAGAACCAGGTTTGATTCCCCATTCCTCCACATGCAGCTGCTGGTGTGACCTTGAGTCAGTCACAGATCTCTCAAAGCTGTTCTTTCAAGAGCAGTTATCCTGAGAGCTCTCTTAGCCCCACCTACCTCACAGGGTGTCTGTTGTGGGGAAGGGAAGGGAAAGGAAATTGTAAGCCTCTCCGAGACTTCTTTGGGTAGTGAAGGGGGGGGGGGTATAAATCCAATCTCCTCCTCTTCTTCTTTCTTGACTACAGAAGTCATCACCCCCACCTGCCAGCTTGTTATCAGAATTGTTGCTCAGGCTGGCAGAAGTGATTAACTTGCAGCAGCTGAGAACTGTCATCTCAAGTGGTTGACAGCTTGCAATTTAGATATCTATCCTTGTAACAGCTTCCTTTTGGCTAAATGGTTTTTCTTTCTGCACTGAGAACTTCAGCCCCACCAGAAAAAAATCTGCTCCACAAGCCACAAAATCCTGGCTATGGGCCTGGTCTCCACCTACTTCCTAAAAACACTTGGCGGACGCCAGAAAAGGTGTTGGCAGGCACCATGGCTCCCACAGACACCACGTTGGGGGACTCTTGCCATAGAATCTACCATCCAAAGTGGCCAGGTGGTGACCTGACCTCTGTTGTCTGGAGATCAGCTGTAATCCCAGGAGATCCCCAGCTACCACTTGGAGGTTGGCGACCCGCTCCCCAGTCCCATGGAAACTGTGCCCTCATGAGAGCTAGAAATTTAAATACACACACACACACACACACACACACACACACAAAATGAACTAGAGGTCCATGATGCTTTAAAGAAATGAGGCCACACTGTGGCATCCAAGAAGGTTGCCAGACACCAGGACCCTGTCCCTGACCAACCCTCCAGTCCTCTGAGATTCCCCCCAATGTCTAACGGCTGTAGCTTCACCACTAGCCGAAGCTAGCAGAAAAGAAGTCAACTGTCCTTCCGGCTATCTTTTGGACCCTCGGCTTCAGCCACAACTCCAGGCTAAGGATCAGTGCTCTAGCACGGTCTCGGCAAGCTCTGGCCCCTTGTGGCCAGGAGGAGCTTCCCTAGCCAACCCCGCCAAGGGAGCCTTTTGATGCTGCCCAGTGGCTTCTGGAGCAGAACCTAACTAGGAGAGATAAGGGATTCCACGCTGGTCTGCCAAAGCGGGGAGAGGTCAGCCAGCAGGGGAAATGGCAACGCCCGAAGGCTCCAGGCAAAACAAAGCGATCTGCCCTGGAGAGACAGAGAACAGGAGATGCTTCTCCTTCCTTCCAGGGAATCTGCTGCAGTCCCTGACAGCCCCGCCAGCTCACTCCAGCTTTTGTTTACAAGGCCTTGTCAGCAGCTGCTGCTGAGCCGAGCGGGGCCGCATGGGGGCCAGCCGGCCGTGTCAGGCTCGAAGTCAAACATAACCCCAGTCCAAAGAGGCCCAGTCCATCACGTTTCAGCCGCCGGTGGCGGCTGTCGCTGACAAGCACATCATCTGCAGGTTGCAAACCAGTAGAGGGGGGGGGGGGGGGGCTGATATCTGGGATCTTTGGCAGAGGCCCCAGCCGGACACGACCCAGCTCTCAGGAGGGTCTGGGGGGGAGGGTATTGCAGGGCAGCAAAGAACAGCAGCCACTGACGTGCTCCCCTTGCCCGATGGCGGATAAAGAGTGAGAAACAGGGTACATGTGTGCACACGTGTGCGTGGACCTGCCAAACCTTGGCTAGTCGCCCATTTCTTCTGCGCTTCCCTTTTCCTGGCCTGTGTAAATTTGTCCACCAAATGCAGGAAGAAGAAGAGAAAGGGGATGGAGGAAGGTGAGGAGAAAAGCCTCCATTCTTTCTTGGTTCAGAGCTAAGTATTGATAAAATCCCAGAATCACAGAGCTGGCAGGGACCATAGAAGCCATCTAGCCCCACCCCCTGCTCAATGCAGGATCAGCCTAGAGAGCATCCCTGATGTCCCTCCAGCCGCTGCTTGAAGACTGCCGGGGGGGGGGGGGGGGGAAGCTCACCACCTCCCTTGGCAGCCCGTTCCACTGTTGAGCTACTCTTACTGTCAAAAAGGTTTTCCTAAGATCCAGATCTTAATCTAAACCCCTTATGGCGAGTCCTCTCCTCTGCTGCCAACAGGAACAGCTCCCCGCCCTCCTCTAAGTGACAGCCTTTCAGATACTTCAAGAGAGCCATCCTGTCCCCCCTCAACCTGCTTTTCTCCAGACTGAGCATCATAGGGGGGCTGTGGAGCTGGAGCCCCCCCCCCCCCGAACTTTTCCAGGACGTGCTGAGCCTCCCCTGGAGACAATGGCCTGTAATGTCTCTGGTCCAGCCCCAGCCCCCGCCCCCGGAAATGGGAAAGTCTATGCCCTTGCTAAGCATTCCCAAGAAGTCCCTCAGCCTTTCTTCACAGGGCTTCTTGGTCTCCAGGCCCCAATCAGCCTCGCCGCTCTCCTCTGCACCCGCTCCATTCGGTCCACATCCCTTTTGAAGTGAGGCCTCCAGAACTGCACGCAACACTCCAGGCGTGGCCTGACCAATGCAGTGGGAAACCAATCAAGGGCATGGTCAATGGGGAGAAGGACCACCTTAGAGCAGAGGTCCCCGACCTCTGAGCCTGCAGGCGCATCTGGAATTCTGATAGGTCACGGTGAGCGCAGCAACCAAATGGCTGCCCCAAAACAGTTGCCGCAGGTGGCGGAGCCACCCACAAAACGATTGCCACAGCTTAACTTCAGTCACACAGCATAGATCCTAGTGCTGTGGGGGCAGCTGCTGCCAAAGCAATATTTTTTAAAAAATCTGCACAGCCAATCAAATCTCCAATGGCCAGTCAGAAGCCTTAGTGAGCAAAAGCCCCACCTGGCCCCACCCACTTCCTAAAAACACTCGGTGGGCAGTGTTCCCTCTAGGCTGACTTAGTGTGAGCTAGCTCACCGTTTTTTAGCCTCTAATTCTCACATTTTTGTCTTAGCTCAAAAAGGATGGGGCTCCAGAGCAAACTAATTCATGCAGTAGCCAAACTGCTTGCTCACAACTTTGATGCCAGGAGCTCACGAAGTAGAATCTTTGCTCACAAGACTCCACAGCTTAGAGGGGGCATTGTTGGTGGGCACCAGAAAAGGTGTCAGCGGGCGCCACGGCACCTGTCAGCATCACGCTGGGGACCTCTGCCTCAGAGAGAGCCTAGCATCGTGGTCAGTGCATCTCTTCCGAACTTAAGAGTTGCCGAAGACAGCTGTCCTGGCTGTGCTTACTGGACAACGGTTGCAGTGGTCGGCTGAACAAGACGAGGGGCAACGGTAACAAAGAAGTATGGGCTGTGCCCAAGGCAAAGGAAACAGTCTTCAAGGAAATGTCCCAAACAAGCTGCAGTTCAGCTGCGGTGGGCAAATATCTGCTGAGGCACTTCCTCATTTCCTAGGGCAGAGAGACTGGAAGACAGGAGTCTTCCCTCTTGGTGTGTGATGTGAGGAAAACTGGGGAGGGGAGGTGGAGAGAGAGAGAGAGAGAGAGAGAGAGAGAGAGAATGCTCACGCAGGAGGGATAATTAAACAGCCAGGAACAAGGTAGGAGGCCATTAATTCCAGAACTGGAGGGAGGGGAACACCTCAGCAAAAGAGCGTGTGCTTCGCATACAGAAGGTCCCTGCCTCTCAGGCTATGGAGTTATAGACAGCAGATGCCTCTGCTGAAGGTTTTGGATAGCCCAGACAAGGCAACGCTGAAACAGTTGGGATGCTAGACTGATTTTGTATAAGCAGCTTTAAATGTAAACTTCCTTGTGTTAAAAGGGAGAGGCCTCCACCTGGTTCTCTAGCCTTACACCCCACTTTGTGGATCACTCCTTTCCATCCTTCTCTCCCAAGCCTGGTTGCCTGGCTCCTGGTCCAGGATCAGAGCAACTTCAATCAGTACCAACCACAGAGGATGCCCTCTGCCCTAAGCGCCTCTGTGACATCACAGCAATTCAGCCAATCGTGACTAGAACCTTCACCACCACTGCCACCATTACTTCCTTCAGCAAACACTGAGGAGCCCCTGCTCTACTGACATCTGTAACAAGACCCGAGCGACCTGATAGGGTTGTTAGGAAGGCGAGCAAAGAAATGATAAGGGCAGCATGCATGTTTATACAGTGCTCTTTTCCAAGAGAACAGCAATCAAAACCACTCGTACATGCCCCTTACCTTCTGTAAGCTGGATGAGTTCAGCTGCGTCTTGTCGATGATTTTCACGGCCACCTGAATAGAAAGGGGGGGGGGGGGGGGACAGAAAGGCCACGTTAGGTTTGCCCATTAATTGAAGCAAAGGGCTGTGGGATAAAGCTAACTTTTGTTACTGCTCAGTGCTGGAACAACTGGCCTCTCTCCCTCACCCCGGCACCACTCTGGCTACCTGTAATTCTGTGCCTTGCTTTTTAAAAAAGAAAGCCACTTCAAAAGCAAGCCGCGTCTCTCGGGACTCACATTTCCCAGACAGTTCAAGTACAACAATAATGTTATGAGGACAAGGCATATTATTGTGGGAAAGACAGCGATAACGTTAATAGAAGGTATTTATGTTCTAACAGCAGCGTTCTTTTCCAATTTCAACTACTTCTCAGCCTGCCTCACCTCAGCAACTGACTGCCAACACTGGTTCCGTGAGGGAATGCGGCCATTTTGAACCCTTGGGGCAAAGCTGTGGGGTTTTAAAGCCTTGGGAGGTGGGCATAATGCAACCGTTGGGGTCCACAGATTTTGAACAGCTCCGATAGCCTGCCCAAATTCATGCTTGCCCCCACTCATGCCCCCCCTGGAAGGAAAGAGGACAGGGAATACTGGCTGATTGGCAGTTCACAGTAAGCCTCTGAGGCACTCCCAGCACCTCTGAGGCTTACAACTCCCAGCTGAGTGGGTAGGGTGGCAGGCAGCCCAGCATGGAGGACAGAGAAATCCACACCCCTCCTGGATCTTCTTTTTTGTAATTTTTAAAATTGATTGTATCAACTACAAACTACTAAAAGGACTACAATAACTATAAAAAACCCTAAACTACCCTAAGGTATACAGAAGTCAAGAAATCTTGGTTAAATTCTTATTTCAATTAATTCAAGAAAAGCTTTCTAAAATCCAGGCTTACAAAGTTGCTTAAATTAATAACTCACTGCTTAATAACATAGATAAACCACTGAAACTCAAAGTAGGGTACAATAAAACATTTAGAACTTTTAACATTTCACAAGTTTTTTTTTCTTCTGTCTTTCTTTTCTTCTTTTCTTCTCTCGGGGATTTAGGGGCTGCTGCTCCTAATTCTGACTCAGACTCTTCCTCCTTGGATCCATCACTTTCATGCTCCGAACTTTCCAGTCCATAAATGCTTTCTTGGAGTTCCAATGAATCCTCTGTGGGTGTAAGCGCCTTGCTTGTTCTTGCAGTAATCCAAAAATTTCTTTGCTTTTGCAACAGAGTCAATCTTTTGTTTTTTATCTTTATAGCTGAAAACCAGTCCCTCAGGAGTAAGCCACCTGTACAAAATGCCCTCTGCTTGCAAAAACATAGTTAAATTTTTGTAGGATTTCCTCTTCTTCCTGATCTCAAATGGAATGTCTTTTAATACTTTAATCTCCTCTTCTTGGATCTTCAAGGTAGTTCTGTTTGTGGCCTTCAGCACCACGTCTCTAGTTGATTTTTTAGAGAATCTCACCATAACTTCTCCTGGCAGGTTTTTTTTCTTGACAAAATCAGTATAGGTTCTGTAAACCATATCCATATCGCTTTGTAGTATATCCGCTTTGGTACCTGTCACTGTAGCTAAAGCTTCACTCAGTGCCTGCTTGAGATTCTCACTTCTTTGTTCAGGAACTCCCTGGAACCTTGAAAAAAAGTTGGAACATTCCATCTGCAATTTTAATAAATTGTCCTTATCAGAGGCTCTTCCCTTTTCCATCTTGTACAGTCTCGAATCATTCTTCTCTGTCTTGGATTTAACTTCCAGCAAGTCCTTTTCTACTTTTTCAGACCTCATGTTTGCGTCTGCTACATTTTTCTGCAAGTTATCCAGCTTCACATTAACAGCAGTCAGCTGATCCATTAGAGGGCACAATGCAGTCGCTAATGCAGTTGTTAGGTCTGTACTAGACTCGGATTTTGACACCAGAAGAGAAGAAGCAGCTTTTGGAGAAGGTCTGGGTTTCCCCGCCATCATTTCTCCCTGTCCCGTCATCACTTTTTTGTTTACAGTTTTAGACAAGAGTCACAAAATTAGTTAAAAAGTTCCTTCTTAGGTCTCAGTTAGTTAGATTTGTTCCCCTCCCGAGCTCCAGTCATTTAGCCAGCAAAAGGGATTCTATGGTGTTATTACAACACAGCCTCTTTAAAGGGGGCAAGTTTAAATCCCACACTCTCCAGCTCAATTCAGATCAGAGAATCTTCTCAGAAATCCACCACTCAACAGTTTTGCCATGCGTTGCAGGTAAGAGATTATTTTCTTGCAGATCGTTAGACTCCTGCAGCCGCCCGGTGTGCACTCAGCTGTGCCTGGAGGTGCTGCAGCGGCTGAACCTACAGAGGCAAAGGGAAGCCTCGATCCTGAGATCACCATCTCAGGAGAGGCTACCCCTCGCGCCTCAGGTAGGGTCCCCCTACAAGGGTCCCTGGGGGTCCGAATCCAGTTCGGCACCCCTTCTGGCCGCCGAGTCTGGGTTGCATTTCTCGGAGCTTCGAGAGATTGCGCCCACCATTGAGCCCGCTGAAACCGGAAGACCCCTCCTGGATCTTCTCTCAAGCTTGCATAATGGAAAAGAAATCTCTAAGACCCCCACACCGACTTAGATACCTTACTGCTTTCTGAAGAAGAGGAAGAAGAGTTGGTTTTTATACCCTGCTTTTCTCTACCCCAAGGAGTCTCAAAGCGGCTTACAATCTCAAAGTGGCTTACAATGTGCCAAACTCACATTGCTTGGAGATGTTTAAAGGGATTGCGGCCCCTTTAAATGCCTTTGGAGTTGTGGCTTGGCAAAGGCATTTCAAGGGACCGTGGTCCCTTTAAATGCCTTCCCCCCACTCTACTGTAAACAATGGAGGATGGGGGCACCTTCTTCTGGGGCCCACAGAACTGGATCCCCTGGTCTAATCTTTTCAAAACTTGGGGGGGGGGGGGCCCTGAGCCCCAGATACCCTCCAGATCGATTATCCATTATACCCTATGGCTATGGGGACCATTAACTATAATGGTCCCCATAGTGTATAATGGAATATTTACTGAATTCAAATACCATATCGGTATTGGGATTCAGGAATATTGGGAAATACTGCTATTTTTCAGGTTCAATATACCTGAACCTGAAAAATACTGAGGTTTTTTGCACAATCCCAATGAAGTCAAGGAAATTCCCCCTGCCTTTCCTCCAGGAGTACGAGAAGAGGGGGGGCGTGGCAGATTACAAAATATAGTTCCTTCGGAAGCATCACTGCTGAAGTTGCCCAGAGGAAGTTTTAGACTGGTATGCAAGCTTCCAAGACTGCCCAGAAACCCTTCTTCAGACACAAAGCATTCCACACTATTTAAAAGATTCTGTTGCTCGTGAGTCGAAGTATTTTGTAACATGGTAATGAATTACAAAAATGTTTCCATTAGGCTGTTAATAGGTTGTTACGTACTGTACTGTATTATTACATATTGATTACAGTATTAGGTAGTACTATTATGCATTCATTTTTACTGTTTGTTTCATTTGTGATTTAAGTATCTGTGAAGTAATTTGTGCTGCTTGCTTTCATCTATTTCAGAGGTAACGACAAACACATTTTTAAAAAAGATAACAAAACGTGCTCGCCAGTGGCCACCTGATGAAATCACGTCCCAAAAGTACTTGGCATTTGTGTAGCACTTTTTACCCAGTTGTTCAAATCTTTCTCCACTTGCGCTGGGTTGGATCCCATGGATCTGCTCTGTTAAGTGCTGCTTTCCTCTGCTGCAAAGAGCCTTCCTCCTCCCCAGTGCAAGAGTAGGGCCTCTTGGATCGGGAGGCAAAATCAGGGGAAGGCCTCGGCCTCAATGCCATGCTGCTGGCCCTCCAGAGTAACTAGTTGGCTACTGTGTGAGACATGATGCTGGACTAGATGGACCAAGAGTCTGATCTGGTAGAGCTCTTATCTTCCTTGTGCTGGGAGGAAAACACCATAAGAACACACGAAGACCAATGGTCCATCTAGTCCAGCATCCTGTCTCACAGAGCTCCTTTTGTTCGTCCTGAACCTACTGCCCATCAGCTTCATTGGATGCCCCCGAGTTCTAGTATTTGGGGGGAGGGAGAAAAATGTTTCCTTGTTAACTCTCTCCACCCGATGCATCGTTTTATAAACCTCTATCATGTCCCCCCGCCCCCCCCCCCCCAGTCCCACCACTGTTAGCAGAACAGATCTGTGGGATTCAACCCAGTATTTCAGCCATCCTTACAAAAGCCCTCTAAAATTAATAATATATCTGCCTTGCAAAAGAAAGAAACACAGTGGCTTGCCTGAACGGATCACAGCTTTCAGCCACTCTATCTCTTGCAGTCACGTTCCATCTTTGGAGGGTCGAGGAATCATCTGCAGTGTCTGCTTCAAGCCTAAAGCAGCCTAATTCGGGGAGGGGGGGGGGGGGACGACGACAACTCACTGTGCATTTCACTGCAGAGCTCCCCCCACAGACACAGGTGCTAATCAAGCACCAGGAGATGCACTGTATGAGTCGGTGGATGTTCAAATCCCACATCCCTCCCTTTCCACTCTTCTTGGACTTGCTAGATGACCTGCCTGCACAGACAGCTGCTGCTGCTCTCCAGATGGGCCACTTACAGGGACGGGCAATTAGAGCACTGGGGTCTTAGGACATACCTTTCAGGGGCCATTTATCCGGCTGCCGCATGAAGGACAGTGCTCAGTGGGTTAAAGTACTGAGATGGGATAAGAGGGTTCACGTTGTGCCACGGGGAAATGGGGAATGAAGGCAAAGCTCACCTTTTGAGGACATCTGATTGTGGAAAACGTAAGAAGGAAGATGCTAGGCAAGAGGGGATCCACTGTTTCCCAGACTGTGGGTTGGGACCCAAAAGTGGGTCATGAAGCCCCTGTATGTGGGTCATCTGCCGCCCCTCCCTAGCTAGCTGCCTCTGCCCTTTCCGTTGCTCTTCTGTATTTTGAAAAGCAAGATCTGACCCTGGAAACAGCGTCTTTCCATGTCATGCGTTAGTTGGTGTTTTTTCCTTCACTGCATGTACATGCTGACCAAGTAAAATGTGTCCTGAAGATCTTTTAAGTGAGTTTCTTAGAATTTGGGGGAGGGGGGTTAAGGGAGCAATGGAGAAGGAAACAGTGGTCAAAGACTGCAATGTAACCTCCATACGCAAAGGCTGGGTATGCCGGAACGCCACTTGCTAGGGGTTCATAGCAGGGGCAGTTCCACCCATCTATGAGATGTTTGTTTGCTTCTCAGAAACATCTCATTAGCCACCGTAGAAAATGGAATGCTGGATTAGACGGGTGTCATGGTTATCATTTGTCTAGGGCCCCCCAAAAACCCTGGGTCAGCCCTGGATTGGGTCATCAAACCAAGTACATTTGGTCTTGTGGGTCACTGTACCCAAAAGGTTGGGAAGGGCTGCCCTAATCAAATACAGCAGGTCTCTTCCTTTGAGGAAGGAGGACGGTGGCAAGCTCTGCATGGCAGAAGGCTTTGCATACAACTTCTAAAATCCTCATTTGAAGGAAACGGAAGGTGACTTCTGGAAGGCGTCACAGTTCAATGACAGGGCACATGCTTGTCATGAAAGAAGGCCCCAGGGCCAATCCCTGAGATCTCCAGGAAAACAGCGATGGGAAAGAAACCTCTTCCTTGCTTGCAGAGTCACAGCCAGTCAGTGTAGACAATTTTGAGGCAAATGTCTTAGTGGCCCAGTTCCCTGTAAAGCAGCTTCGTATATTTGTCACAACTCATGATTTTTCTGGGCCGGCATTTTCTGGCTTGTGCCCAGACTGAATCTTCCCCCACCCGGTAATTTTCAGGTCCCACCAAATGCTGGACTTTGGTCTTCTTTAAGATTGGCAGCGCTTATGTTCACGAATCTGAAACGCTTGCTGATGCCCTTCAGGAGACCTCTGCGGCGAGAAAGGGTGTGCCCTTTTTGGCTCATGTGACCAAAACACCAAGGGCCCGCAATCCCTGGCGGCAGTTGCCTGCTTGGCACACCAATATATGGGACCCACCCCTCTCCCTAGCAGCCCCGGGTGGGGGAGGAGGAAGAGGCAGAGCCCTTGTTTAAGTACAGGGTCAAAAGAGCGAGAGAGCTACAAAAAGCAAAGGCCAAGCTGTGCAGTCCTGCAAAATTTCAATCAGTTAAAGGAACGCGAAAAAAGAGGAGGGGAAAAAAAGGAAATGTTCAGCCAACAACCCACAAACGAGAGATGGAAGCACGCCAGCAGCAGCTCCAGTCGACCAGAACATGGCTGGTAATTGCATCTCTCTCGTCAAGTGGCAGGGAATTACTGCAACGAGAGGGGAGGCCCTGGACTGGCACTCCATTTTCCTGGATAGAGCAAGGTCTGGCCGGTTCACACCCCTGCATCCGAAGAATTCTATAATCCTGCTCCATGGAAACCCTAATCTCCCCTCCAAAGAAAAGCCGCTATTGCAAATCAATTAAGATGTATGTGCGAAGCTAGCTGATTAAGGCGCAGTTCAGCACTGAATCCGTGGCTCACCTTTTCACAGCTAAGAGCAGTTAAGAAGGCAGGAGGAAGGATTGCGAGAGTACAAGAAGTGGGGTCTTTAGGGGAGTATTATTAATGGAGGACTCACGAGAGTAATAGGCGTGTAAAAGCTAAAGAAACTAGGAGGAGGGGAGGGGGGAAGATTTTTGCACCATGTCTTCAATGACGCCTTGATGACAATGAGGACTAGAACCTTGATCTTTAGTCCGTACTACCTTCTCTAATATGAGCCTACCCATGCGCTTGAGTCACTGGGAGAGGCCCCATGACTGTGTTCCATCACCAGTGAAAGTATCAACAGATGGTTGTGTGTGACGGTGCCTTCTTGTTGGTGGCCCTGAGACCGAGTAATTCTGCGCTCTGTGAGGCATGTTTGCCCCATTCATTGACCTTTAGAAAAATGAAAAAAAACCATTCTCTTCTGGTAGGTCACTTGGACTTGAGTTGCTCTGCCAAAGCTGGAATTTTTCAGTCTGGATTTTGGTTCAAACAGCTCTGCAGGTGACTTGTTTCCAAGGACTCTGGCACCCACTGCAGGCTCAGCTGCAGGAGAGGATGCTGGCAGCTGCTGCAGACCCGGGCGCTGCCGCGGCAGACACCAGCAACCGCTGGGGGTCCCGGTATTGACAGGTGAGGAAGCTGGCAGCCACTCTGGCACCGAGCACTGCAGGCAGGGGACACAAGCAGCCGCTGTGGTCCTGGGATTGACAGATGAGGACTCAATGTTGGGGGAGACTGTAGCCTTGCAGACTCAGCCGAGGGGGGAATATTGGATCTCCCCCGTGAGTCTCACGGGCCTCCCATTTGGGGGGGGGGTGTATCTCCCCCCCCCCCGGCTAATATCTCTCAGCAGGCCAACCGTACTCGGAAGCACCCAGCACCCCCTGCTTCCTGCAACGTAAAACCTGGGGCCTACTCTTTGGTTTAGGAAAAGCTCCTGTTGCCCCAGAAGGCCAGACCAGAACCAATGGGTTGAAATTAAATCCGAAGAATTTTCGGCTAAACATTAGGAAGAACTTCCTGACAGTTAGGACAGTTCCTCAGCAAAACAGACTTCATCGGGAGGTGATGGGTTCTCCTCGTTTTGGAGATTTTCAGGGACAAGCTAGAAGGCCATCTGACAGCAATGCTGATTTCTGTGAATTTAGGCAGATTGCGAGAGGGAAAGCAGGAAGAGATGAGCTCTTCCGCCAGGCTTTTGGGGCCGCCACCGGGGGGAATGGCCCTTAGTAGATGGCACAATGGGCCATCTCTAAAACATCTATGGTGGTAGCCTCCTGGTTGGTGCAAGCTAGTGGCGGATATTTGCTGGTATGACGCTGCCATTTTGTGCTGAATGTTTGTTGTAATTTTAAAGTGATTCTATTTTATGATATGATTTAACTTTGTAATTGAGTGATTTTATATTGTTAGCCGCCTAGAGCTGGTCCGCTGGCTAGGCAGGGTATAAATTTAAATAAATAAATGAGCCAGCGCTCAGCTCTTGTCGCCAAGGTGATGCCGATCACCACTTTGGAGTCAAGAAGGAATTTTCTTTCAAGCCAGATTAGGCCAGGGACCCTGGAAGTTTTTTGCCTTCCTTTGGTCACCAGGGGATTTGTGGGGGGGGGGGGGCAATAGTTATGAATTTCCTGCAATGGGCACAGGGCTGGACTAGATGACCACAAGCTTGGACTAAATGACCCCTGGGGCTCCTTCCAGCTCTGTGTTTCTAAAAAGGCACCTGGCTCCACTCTGGTCCCCATCAGATCTATGCCAGACCTATGCCACCCCCAGCCCCTGCTCTGCTTCTGTTCTAATGAATGCTTCCCGTGGCTGAGATCACGTCCTTGAGGGTTTGCCACAGCAGAGAAGGTGCCGGGCGGCACCTCGTCACAACTGCAAAATGCTTAAAAGCTTCTCTGACACAGAGAGAGGGCTTGCTGCCTCCTCACCCGCCACCTCCTGGAAGGTCCTGACCCAAGGCCTGCTCCACAGTCCAGCAGCCGACAGGACTCACCAGAGACTTCAGTGAAGAATCTGAACACTGTTGTGTGAGGGAGGGAAGAACCATGGAGGCAGACAAGCTTCGCCCAGCTCACTGTTCTTCTTCTGTGGCAGCAGGCATTTCCCAGAGGGTCCTCATATAAGCATAGGCTGGACCAGGTGTCATGATCCTAGGCCTAGTGAGGCCTATAGGTTCTAGGGAGGCCTAGCAGCTCCAGGGAAGCCCGTACTAGAGTGACTACAGGGCCTACATTTCCCAGGTCACACTCTGGACCCTGTGATTGGTCAGCAGGGGATTTGGAGGGAAAACTTGCACCAGCAGGGGAGAAGGGGGTGGTGCCTGGGAAAAAAGGAATAAAAGGCCTTGCTCAAAAAGGGAGGATGTTCACTCCTAGGGAGCAAGAGCTGAGGAGAGGCTGCTGCAGATGGAGGGATCCCTCATCCAGGAAGGGGTGAGTCAGCTTGGAGCCAACACCAAGAGACGGTTAGGGAGAGTCTAGGTAGATGCGTTGGGGGGTTTATTTTGTTTGTTTGCCTACCTTTACTGTTCTCAGTATCTTACCCATTACTTGGATTACAGTTGTTATTAGACCTCGTTAAATAAAGTTCTTTGTTACTCTGCCAGGATCCTCACGCCTCATTTGGTCACTCAGGGGGTGAAACCTGCTGGAAAGGAAGTGCTGGCAGCCTATGGAGAGCCTCCCTAGTCCCTGCCTGTGACACCAGGGGTTCACAAATCCCAGGTGCAAGGTCACCATGGCGCCTAGAAACTTCATTGTGTCACACGAGCAACCTTCAGTTGAAGTACAGAGCTTATCAATCATTTTACATCCAAAAACATTTTGATGTACTGCATAAAAATATCTGTGCATTTTGCAACTGCTTGTTTATATGTTAACCATCCCTCTGTTCAGTGGTGAGAAATTTTGTTTCTGAACCTGTTTTCTATACAGGCTAAGGATGTGCATTCGGCTTTCCCGAACTGAAAAAAATACCGATTAAATACTTTATTGGTATTTTTCAGTATTTATAAAGCAGAATGCAAATTCAGGAAATGTTTCGGCATCCAAATAGAGTTCCCCCGAATTTGTTTGACCTTTTGAGCTTTTGGGTAGCCAGATATGGACTTCCCTCCATCTGCAGCTTCCTTAGTCAATTTCACTCCCCACCAGTCAGCTGTGGGAGTGAAACTGACTAGGGAAAGCCTTCTCTCTATCTTCCCTCCTCCAGCTGCCCCAGGGCTGCTGGAGAAGAACAGGCAGAGAGCACAACCATGTTTAAATGTCTTTCTTTCCCTCCCCAAATTTGGGGAGGGAAAGAAAGGCATCTAAATATGCCTGGGTTCCCTGCCTGCGCTTCTCCAGGGGCCTCACAGGTACAGGGCAACTGGAGACGGACAGGCATGGAGCCCACGCATGCTTCCATGCCTGTCCTGTGCTTTCCCAACCACTCCCCCGCCCCGTGGCATGGAAGCTTGCCTCTTCCCCCCCCCCCTGAGCTTCTCCGATGCTGTGGAGAGGCTCAGCGGGGGAAGGAAAAAAACAGAAGGTGTGTTTCAATCTCGGGGAAGGAAGGAAAGGCATCTAAACATGCCTGCATTCCCTGCCTGAGCCTCTCCAGCCCCCCCCCCCCCCCGGCTGTGGGGCAACTGGAGACAGGCAGGCATGGAGCCCACGCATGCTTCCATGCCTGCCCTGTGCTTTCCCAGCCCCCCCCCCATGGGGACGAGGGCGCTGAGAAAGCACAGGCAGGCATGGAAGCTTGCCTCTCCCCCCCTGAGCTTCTCTGCCACTGTGGAGAAGCTCAGCGGGAGAAGGAAAAAAACAGAAGGCCTGTTTAAATGCCTTTCTCTCCTTTCCTGATCTTGGGGAAGGCAGGAAAGGCCTTCATGCCTGCGCCTCTCCAGGGGGGGGGGGGGCGGTTGCGGGGCAACTGGAGACAGGCAGGCAAGGAGCCCACACATGCTTCCATGCCTGCCCTGTACTTTCCCAACCCCCCCACCCCCCGGGAAAGCACAGGGCAGGCATGGAAGCTTGCCTCTCCCCCCCGCCCCGAGCTTCACCACCACTGTGGAGAAGCTCAGCAGGGAAAGGGGAAAAAACTGAAGGCATGTTTACATGTCTTTCTTTCCTTCCCCAAGATCAGGAATGGAAAGAAAAGCATCTAAACATGCCTTCTTGTTCCCCGCCCAGCTTCTCCGCAATGGCGAAGAAACTGGGGGGGGGGGGGGGGGGAGGAGGCATGCTTCCATGCCTGCCCTGTGCTTTCCCAGCCCTTCCGCTGCGGCGGGAGGGTTGGGAAAGCACAGGCATGCATGGAAGCATGCCTGGGGTCCCTGTCTGCCCCTTTCCAGTTGGAGAAACTCAAGAGGGGAACCCAGGCATGTCCTCTTTCTTCTCTGAGCCTCTCCACTTTGCAGAGAAACTCGAGGAAATGTGTGTGGGGGGGCATGTTTAAATGCCTTTCTTTCCCTTCCTGATCTGGGAAAGGGGAAGAAAGGCATTTTAAATATGCCTGGGTTCCCTGCCTGGCCTTCTCCAGCTACCCCATGTCAGCTAGAGAAGGGAAGGCAGAGAGCACAGGCTTTCCCTTATGGATTTCACTCACAGCTGACTGGCAGGGAGTGAAATTGACAAGGAAATCGCTAAGGGCTGCCAGAGGGAAAGAGGGCATTTTAACATACATCCTTTCCCTCTGGAGGTGTATATCAGTCCCAAAAATACTCGGGAATACCGAATATTTTCCCAATTCAAATACTTTACCGGTATTGGACTGGGAAATTCAGCACTTACCGGTATTTTTAGGGTATGATTATACCCGAAGCCGGGGGAAAAAATTTTTTGGGCACACCCCTAACACAGGCTTTCATATTCAATTAAATGGTGCTTTTTAAAAGCATTAATGGAATGATCACAAACAGGGGAGAAGTTAGCCTAAGGTTCGTTTTTTTGGTGATGGCAACTTTTGCAATGTATGGCTATCCCTATATTGATATACCACACTTTTGATACAACTGCAAGAAGAGGTTTAGATTAGGTTTCATGGTAGCGATAATTATAAAATATTTTCATTAAAAGCCAAAACTCTGAAGGCTGAAAAATTAGTCTGGATTCTAAATTTTGGGGTTGGCTCCTAGAGCCAAAGGAAATTTGCCAAGACCGGGACTAGATGCACGCTTGCTTGGAAGCCCACCCCACTTTTCTCTACCCTAAGAAGTCTCAAAGCAGGTTACAATCACCTTCCCTTCCTCTCCCCACAACAGGCACCTGGTGAGGTAGGTGGGGGCTGAGAGAGTCGTGAGAGAACTGTGACTGGCCCAAGGTCACCCAGCGGGCGTTATGGTGCCGGGGGAAAGTTGAGAGATGCTCACACTTTTCAGTTTAGAAAAAAGATGACAAGGGGGGACATGATAGAGGTTTATAAAATGATGCATGCAAGACTGACAAAAGGAAATAGTTCTTTACACAGAGTGGTTAAAATGTGGAATTCGTCGCCAGAGGATGCAGTGATGGCCACAGAAATAAACAGCTTTAAAGAGGGACTGGATGGACTCATGGAAGATAGGTTTATCAATGGCTACTGGCCATGATGACTGAGGGGAACCTCCACGTTCAGAGGCACTACCCCTCTGAATCCCAGAGCCAGGAGGCAACATCAGGGGAAGGCCTTGGCCTCTCCGCCCTGTTGTTGGCCCTCCAGAGGAACTGGCTGAGGCCACTGTGTGAGACAGGATGCTGGACTAGATGGACCCTCACTGGCCTGATCCAGCAGGGCTCTTCTGATGTTCACAAACACTGCTGCTTCTGCAAGCAACTTCAATGTGCAAGAAGGTGGTTGCCTTGAAGGGTGTTAGAACTGGCCTTGCATGCAGCCGCCTCTCCCAACAGAAGAAGGCGAGACCATCTGAAATAAAGCCCAAATTTAACAGCACTACCATCAGCCCACCCACCTGCCAGGGAAGCAGTCAGAAATGTGTTCTTGGCAGGCTATGCAAGTAGAAAAGTTGGTATTTTGGAAGGCTAGAAAGTGTGTTCCTCAAGACTGCGATAGGGTGTGGAGGGGGAAATAAAGAGAAGCTATTCAAAAATGCTTTGCTGACAGATGGGATCGTGACACAGCAGCCACAGCACACAGAGGTCTCGAGAAGAAAAAAAATCAATACAGTCTCCTCTGCCACAGTGACTTTGTTGTGGTTTTAAGCATTATACATTTCTGTACCTCTTTAGGACACGATGCAAGACACTCTTCTCTGGGCACGTGGTTTAGCGGCCGGAGGTAAAGGTTTATTTTTACAGCAAATCACTTGCGGTATGCTGCCAAAACGCCATTTTTTTCAACACGCAAGCAATACATTTAAGAGCAAAAATACGTTGTTTTCAAATGTAAGCAATGTCCTGTACCGTCCCAGGGTTGTTAACTAACTAGAGCCCTTGTGGATACAGTGAGTTTACACTATGAAGACAAATGAATCCTGAAGCAAAGGATTCCGTATACGACTTCTACTTTAGCCACTGTGGTACATGGTTACAGTGCCGGACTAAGGATCTTGGAGACCTCAGGTCTGCATCCCAGCTGTGCCGCAGAAGCTCACTGGATGACCTTGGGCCGGTCACTCCCTCGCAGGAGTGTTGTGAGGACAAAATGTTGTGAGCTCACACGAACTCACCTTAGAGGGAACGCTGCTTGTGATCTGTGGTGAACTGTGAATGGATGAGAACTTGCCACGTAACTGTTCGATGTTAAATAATGAGGCAGCCATTGGCGACTGGGCTACATCAGGCGTGCTCTGGCCCACACCTTGGCATCTAAACCCCGGCTTGGGGACCAAGAATAATAAAGCGAAGCTACAGTCATTAGAGGCGAGCCATGGGAAACAGCTGGAGACAGCTGCATATCTTGCTGCTCTCAAATCAAGGCCTTCATTATATACATCCTTCTTGCTGGCTGCCTTGCCAGTAGGAGGATCCCTCGTTGAGCAGGGGGTTGGGCTGGATGGCCTAGATGGCCCCTTCCAACTCTTATCATTCTATAAACCACCTCAGAACATCTCTTGCCCTGAAAACCCTACAGGGTTGCCATAAGTTAGCTGTGACTCGATGGCACTTTTCTCCACCACCACCGTCTAAAATTTCATCTGAGCCCATAACTTGACAGCAGGTGTTGGGGAAGACATCTCCCAACAGAGCTAGAAAGCCCAATGATCTGACTTGGTCTGAGGCATTTCCATGTGTGTGGGTGCTAGACTACTCGGAAGGGAGGCTGTGGCTCAGTGGTAGAGCCCCTGCTTCGCATGCAGAAGGTCCCTAGTTCAATCCCCTGCCCCTGCAGATGGAAGAACCTCATGCAGCAGATGCTGGGGAAGATCTTGTCTCTGTCTGAGACCCAGGAGAACGGCTGCCAGTCAGAGCACACACAGCGGAGCTAGATGGACGAATGAACTAATTTGGTGTAAGGAAATCACTAGGCAGCCCTAAGCAAAATGGAACACAAAGAAGAGGCAGACCTCTAAATAAACATGGAAAGACAAAAGACAAGAGTCCTTGAATTGTATTCACTGGATTCCGGGTATTTTTTTTGCCAGCGGCATTGTGATTTCATGGGCATTAGTGCGAATTGGATTTTTTAAACATTTCATCTTTGGTCAATGACCACCAACTGTATGGCCACAATACTGTTTCTTCCTCCCTGGATGCTTCACAGACATGGTGTTCAAAGGTGAAATGCTGTATTATTATATGTATATGTGTTTTGACACTTATTCATCGCACAGGTTAAGTTTCTTATTTTGGACTCCCATAATACTCTCACCTACTCCTCTACTGGTTTTTCTTCAAACCTCCAGTTTGACACCCCCCCACCCAATATATAGGCGATAATACTGAGCTGATTTATAGGACTGCAGTTAGAATTGTTGAGATGATGTGTCTGGAGTTCTTTCAATGTTCAAAAGCAACCAGCATAATTATTTAGGTGCAGAATCTGCAAGCCTGAGATCCTTCGTCATTTAATTCATATTTTAAAAGTTTAATTTGTTTTAATTGGGTCAATATCTAAAAGCTGAGGTCCTCCAGATTAACAACAGCAATAACAGGTTATATCCTACCAGCTTTTTTGCTGGCAAAACAGGAGAACAGAATTCCTTTGACAACTGCAAAGGTTACAGCCAGAGACTCCCACATGGAGAAAACCCCCATGGAATGGGAGCTGTAATGAAGAGGGGAACTGTGAAAGACTGAATGGAGAAGCTGGCAGAATACATACAACCCAGTAACAATGAAAACATTATTTGAATGCAAAAGTTTGTGCTTTTTTCTTTTGGAAAGGCAAGTGACCAGCCCTCAAGGTTGCAGAACCGTCGACTGGAGCCCAGTAGTACCTTACAGACCAACAAGATTTTCAGGATATAAGCTTTTGAGAGGCAAAGCCGCACACCAACTCTTGCCCTGGCCTGGCCTGAGATCAGGGCCCTGTGGGATCTAGCACAATTCCGCAGGGCCTGTAAAATGGAGCTGTTCCGCCAGACCTTTGGCCGAGGTGGCAGACGTTCAATCCATTCTGGCCCCCCCGTCCACAGCGCTGTTCATGACCTTTTCCCAGTGCCCTACTGTTTTGGATGCTATCTGGACACTGGAGTTTCTCATAAAGCATGAGTTTTGGTTTGACCTGCTATCGCTATTTATTGTTTTACTGTTATTGTTTTTATTGCCTGTTGATTTTATGTTGTGAGCCACCCTGAGCCCATTAGGGCGCAGCAAAAATTTAATGAATGAATGAATGAATGAATGAATGAATGAATGAATGAATGAATGAATGAATGAAAGCTCCCTTCATCAGACATGACTAGGAATGGAGATCTGAGTCTTTTATCCCAGTCAGAAGGTGGGAGGGATGTCATAAAGAAGGCTTGGTCACAGAAGGTGCAGCAACATGCAGCATTTGGAGACCAACTATCTATACTCGGTGCTGAAGCTGGTCTCTCCCTCTTGGCCTCCACTGATGCTCCTAAGGTTCCTTTTGACTCTCCTCTCTCTGTCACCTGTCTCAAAAGCCCACCAAAAACCATAACCATCAGATCTCAAAGTAACACCAGGTAAAATGAGTTCTGTAATTTTCCAGCACAGAATCAAGCTTCCTCACTATTTCAGGTGCCGGCCTACCACACGTCCACACACAGCCCTCCGTGTATTTGCTCAACAACCACGTCCACTTTGAAATTTAGCAAAATGCGTCTGCCTGCTTTTGCAAAGCATCTTCCCCACCCCCTTCTCTTCCCACCTCCAGCAACCGTTTCTCGGGCCTCCGCTCACCTCTTTCCCCGTCAGGACGTGCCGTGCCAACTTGACCTTGGCGAAGTTCCCCTTGCCGATGGTTTTCAACAAGCGGTAGTTCCCAATGTGCGGCTGCTCATCTGCAGAGGTGGCCGAGGTACGGCCTCGCAGCATGTTGGACTTTGTGCTTGGCTTGGACTCTGGATGTCCTAAGGCCGGCTGAGGAGACAGTCAGGGGAAGGGGAGGGAGAAAGAAACACATACACGTCATGACTCTGGTTTTGAGAGTCCTAGAAGCCCTGCACAAAGACCTCGCAGCTAGTTTAGCAGCTATCACCAGCAACTTGACAAATGCAAGGCTGTAAGGGTTGGCGCTTCCAGATGCTGTAACTGCCCCGCAATAAGGCTACGAAAGTTTCTACTCCGCAAACATTTTGCCAGAAGGCAACATCAAGGAAAGGCCTCGGCCCCTCTGCCCTGTTGTTGGACCTCCAGAGGAGCTGGCTGGCCTTTGCATGAGATCCAGCTGGCCACTGGGCTGATCTAGCAGGGCTCTTCTGATGTTCTTAGCCCTAGGTCTAGCAGACTGATGCTTGCAATACTTTTAATACACTGCAGGGTTTTTTTTAATTACTTTTTCCTTTTTTAAAAAAAATGGCAAAATATTCACTTTGGCTGCCAGGGAATGTAAAACATTCTTCCAGTCCAGATCACAATGGCTGGCCTCTGTGTGAGACGGGATGCTGGACTAGATGGACCTCTGGTCTGATCCAGCAGGGCTCTTCTTACATTGTTACCAGCTCACCTGCTTGCGGAGATGAACATTTGGCCTGCCTGTGCAACGCAGCACAGTTTGAATTACTCTGAAACAGGTGCCAGATTTTTTAAAACCCACAAAATGCACATACGCCCTGCTATCCACTAGTCTTACAAAACCTCTCTAATAAGGATGCCTACAATACCCCTAACAGAATAACCAGTTGAAGATGCTTAATAAGCATCCAGTGGTCAGCTTCGGACACCAAAATTCAGTTGAGGCCAGGTACAGAACAGAGGAAGATCAATGAAGGGAGGACAGCTCTTTCTTTCTCACACACACGCACACATCCCTACAGAAGGCACTTACTGCCCCTACATGAGTAACCAGCTGGGGCTCAGAGCTCAAAAAGCCTGAATTGCTTCAGATAACAAGTTCCCTTCCAATGTGGTGAAGAAGCTATAAAGCCGGAAGACACGGATCTTATCTGCAGAGTCTGTGGATGCGGGAAAGAGAGCAGAGCACGCTCAGGAACTTAACTTGATGCCCCATCTAAGTTGTTTTTAAATAATCTGAACCAGCCCTACATTCTCTAAGGAAATGCCACCGCCTACCTTATCTTGCTGATCACAGACACCCAGTGATTATTAGACCCATTTCACAGATGGGGGGGAAAGGAGCAATTTGGTTCAAGGCTACTCAGCCCTGGCTGGGAATTGGGAGGATCCGACTCATCGTTCCCATTACCTTTAAGCAGGATTTGTTATACATATTTGTTTTATTCAGCATTTGTTATATGTGAAGTACGCCCATGTACACGGTGCTTTATACAGATTAACAGAAACAAAGGGGGTAGTCATGGCAACCAGTGGGCAACACTGGGAGGGCTTCTAGTGTCCTGGCCCCACTGGTGGACCTCCTGATGGCACCTGGTGTTTTTGGCCACTGTGTGACAGAGTGTTGGACTGGATGGGCCATTGGCTTGATCCAACATTGGCTTCTCTTACAATGGTCCAAATAACCCTTGTTTCCCTACCCCTCCATCTCCTAGTTTGCTCCACCTGCCTGGAACTGCCTCCTCCCCACACCATCCATGACCTAGAGCCCCCAAACCCCATTTCCGGAACCCCCGTAAATCCTGGCTAGCTGCATCCCTGACTATGGCACTCTTGATCTTCCTCATGAGAGCTAGAATCATGCATGATCAAATGAACAAGGTTAAAAAAATTAAGAACTTCTGGAAGATGGCAGTGAGTTCAAGTGGACGATGATTATGCAATTGACGTGTAGGGGAAACAGCCAATGCTTGTTTCCTCGATCCTTGCACAGCTCTATTTTTTGGGCTACACGAAGTGTTTTGCTTGCACCCCTCTGAACTGGAGGTGATAGCACACTGTTTGCACCCCACATTGCAGGAAGCAGTGATCTAAAAGTGCCTGGAGGTGATAGCAACAGGTAAGAGGAAACAGGCATTCGACAAACTCCAGGTTTGTTGAGAGCCACATCGTAGTGCATTCCTGACTTCAGAGTAGCTGATTTAGCTTTAGAGTGGCCAGGTTGGGGGTGGTGGGAGACTGGAGTCTAGATTATAGTGCCCAAGATCAGGTGGAACATGCCCCATGCTCCCCTCTGGGGCCCGTCATCTCTTGTTAAACAAACTCCACCTGAAAAGCCATGGGTGCCCAATTTCTGTGCCCCGTACTAGATTCCGAGCCCCGAACAGTGAGACTGTGGATGAATGCATAATAGAGCTTTCTGCTCTGGATCTGTGCCCTGCACTTGGCTGTCTCTTCAAGGACGCCGTGGGCTTGTTGCTCTCCCGGGGCCACCGCAACAGCTGAGCCACCGTTCCAAAAGGCACCCAGGAGGAGCAAATCAAAAAACGCTGCAGCGCTCATCTATAATTTACACCCAGGCAGGGGATGAAAGGATGGGAAAGAACACTTAAGCACCGTCGAAAGACAAAACCACCAATTTTTTTACCCTGGAGGGCATTTGATGGGAGAGGGGGCTTCACTTGGCTGCATTTTCAAATAAGCATTTGTTAGCTAGAGATATGGGGCAGGGGGGAGGGGGGAGATAGGTATTCAGATTTGGCTTGCCACTACAGACTAATCATTCCCCAGGAGATCCGACTGGATCACAGGCTAAACAGGGCTCTCCGATTTCATTTGAGGTGGGGCTGTGGCTCAGCGGTAAAGCATCTGCTTGGCACACAGAAGGTCCCAGGTTCAATCCCTGGCTCTTCCAGTAAGGATCAGGTTGCCTGGATGGGATGCCACCAGGCAGTCCTATATACTCTGATTTTACTGGGAAGAGCCACGGCATCGGTGGTAGAGCATCTGCTTGGCACGCAGAAGGTCCCAGGTTCAAGCCCCGGCCCCTCCAGTTTAAAAACAGTCAGGTAGTAGGTAATGTGACGGACCTCAGCTTGAGACCCTGGAGAGCTGCTGCCAGTCTGAGTAGACGATTCTAGCTTTGATGGACCAGTGGTCTGATTCAGTATAACGCAGTTTCATGTGCCCATTTTCCATGCTACAATGGAACTCTGGAAACTGGAACTAGGTGCAGGGAAGTACATGGGAGGCTGCGCCATTCCACCCACCCCACTGGTGGACATAGTCCTGTAAGCCTTCGGCACGCTCACATTCTTCTGTGACATCTTGAAAGACTAATATATGGTGGCAGAAACATTCCTAGGCTAGAGATTCATTCAGATACGCCTGGGAAAATGGGCTGTGGCCCACAAAGGCTTATGCTGGTATCTGCCCACTAGTCTTTAAGGCACCACAAGACTTTTAAAAAAAATAACATACCATTCATTCATTCATTTATTTAAGACATTTGTGTGCCACCTTTCCAAACTACTTGGGGTCTCCAAGGCGGCAAGCAGTCAAAACACTGTAACGGTCTTTAAAGTACCGGTGGAGATATGAAAAATATTTTAAAAACAGCTAAATAAAACATATCAACACGACAGAGACACACGAAGGAGGGAGAGAGCTAATGAGAGTTAGTGAGGGAACGCCAAGCAAAACAGAAATGTCTTCCCCTGGTGAAGACAGTAATACAGGGAGACAGACGTATCTCTCCTGGGAAAGAATTCCAGAGTTCTGTCAGAGGCCCCTGAAGATGACTGGAGTGGTCAGTATGAAAGGTTTTCAGGGATCTGCTGAAACGAGACAGAGCTGAGGATCATCCACATACTGATAGCGACTCAGCCCACGCCTATAGACGACCTCTCCCAGTGGCTTCGTGCAGATGTGAAAAGGCGTGGGGGACAACCTTGCAACACCCCACAGGCCAAGGGGCCAAACAGCAGTTTCCCCGGCAACATGCTGACCAGTCAGTCCCACTCAAATGTTGTCCTTCTGAGCTTCTTAAGGAAAACACAAATCTAAGCTTGGGCTCCTTGGGAGCTTATTTATACCCCACCATCATAAGAACCCAAGTGCATCCCAGAGAGTCAACTGAAGAGTCATCTATTCCAGTATCCTGTTTCCTACAGCTGCCAATCAGATGCTCCTACCGAGGTCCTATATTGCCTCTGGACATGGAAGTTCCATTCAGCCACCATGACTAATAGCCACCGATAGACTTCTCCTTCATCTGGTTGCTTACAGCCATTTCAAAGCCATTTGAATTGACGGCCACTCCCATACCTTGATGCACTCCATGTGTTAATTCTGCATTTGTGTGAAATGCTTCTGCCTTTTGCCTGTCCAGAATCACCTGCCTATCAGCTATGGGTGAGGAAGAGAAGTTCCCCAAAAGACAGTTTCAAAAAGGAGATAAAACACACTTTTAAAAAGCATTAAATTTATGTATTGGTTCAATTAAAGGGCCATGATTAAAAAAAATTAAAACTAGTAAGCACCAACACTGAAATCATCTTAACCTGCTTTTGTTTTGGTCTCAAAGTACAAGCACAGCTGAAACCAGGTGCCACCACAGAGAAGGCCCCATTCCCAGTCACTGCATGCCTAACCTCAAAAGGCAGGAGGCCCCTGAAGTAAGACCTCTGAAGAGGGGACTGGCAAAAATCAACCTCCAAGAGGAAATGTCCCAGAAGCCTCTGCAGCACAGAATGGTTCACAGCAGGTATACACAAGGCCCTGCAGAAAGGGTTCCCCTGAGAGTGGCGAGTCTGAAATGTCACCTTTGCTTTCAGCCAACTAGTTCAAAGCACCGCACTGAGTGATCTGCCACTTTGGAGGTTGGGAGTCATCTTCCTGGTCGACCAAAAGAATACATTTGGGCTGGCTGCAAATGCGAGGTGCCCAGTAAACCCTCCGCAATGCCAGCTGCGGAGACTTCCTGGTGAAAGGATTACTGAAGCAAAACTGCAAGCTCCCATGCCCTGGGAAGCGTCATCTCTGCAGCTGTGAGTCTCAGGCTCCCCTCCAGGAAGTGGTTAAGCTTCAGAGAATCTGAAACGCACCCACTTTGGATCGACAGCAGACACCAGGAAACGCAGCAAGGCCCGATAATCCTGTGGGCCGCTGTTTCTCCTCGCGGGGCCCTTTCCTGACCTATTCAAACAAAACAGGCAAACAAACCAACCTTGAATCCGAACAGAACAAAGCCTGAAGAAACACACCCAAACCTCCGGCGAGCATCAGAGAGGTGCGCTGAATAGCTCTACGTCTTAAAGGATTGCTCTGAATGGCCTTACTGCCCACCAATGCCACACACTCCCTCCGCAACCACAGCTGCCAAGTTCTCCCAAGCCACCAACAATGCAACTAACTGGCATTAAATCTTTGAGGCCCTATATAACGTGGGCCCTTGCACGCTGCAGGAACTGGCTGCTGCTCTCCACCAACCTCTTTGGTGTCCTGCGCTGCGTACTTCTCTCTTTCCAATGGGCTGAATAGGGAAAAGAGGTTCTCCTCACAGTAGCTCCCCACTTCCCCCCTTCAACCCAGTGAGGGAGGTTTAAGGCCCATTTGTCAAGGCTAAAGATTTCCCAGGCAGCCTCTCCTGCTTTCTAAGTTTAAGTCATTAGTGACATCCTAGCTAAGGAAATTAACAGCTCCCAAAGTGTCCATTATCTGGGATCCACAGGCCGCGTCTGAGTTAACCAGAGGCTCTGCTCATAGCTCACACATATCTGGGCTTCTTCTTCCAAGAGCCGCTTTCCAGCCAGGGAATCACCATTTTAAAGTCACAACAGAGAACAAACAGGAGAATAAAAACTGCTCTTTAGCAGGGAAGATACCCATGCAAAACCACGGATAATTCTACTGCATTTATCCCAAGCCTGAGGCTAATCTAAACCAGTGGTTCCCAACCTTTTTGGTACGGTGGCTGACAAGTCCAAATTTACTTGAAATGGTGATCCATCCAGGGCTGGCCGGCCCAGGGTTTTTCACTGCCCTAGGCAAACTATGACCCTGGCACCCTTCTAGTTCAGCATTCCATCTCCTACAGGGGCTAACCAGATGTTTTTGAGAAACTAACAAACATCTCACAAAGGGTGGAGGTGTCCCCACTGTGAACCCCCTAACAAGTGGCATTCCAACACACACAGTCTTTGCACAAGGAGGCTGCATTCCAGCCTCTGCCCACCTTCTCCTTCTCCATTACTCCCTCTGATCCCCCCTAAGAACTCACTCTAGTAACCATCACATGTACATGCAGTGAAGGAAAAAATACCAGGTAACGTATGATATAGAACAGGGGTGTCAAACATGTGGCCCGGGGGCCGGATTAGGCCCCTAAAGGGCTTCTATCAGGCCCGCACTGGAGCTGGCCACCTCTTGCTTCCAGTTCTGTCGCTGCTGCTGCATCATAGCTTGCTTCGCCAGACTCTCTCAACTGCTCAGCCATTTCATGTTTTCCCCTGGGTCCTAGACTCAGAACTCTGAGCATGAGACTTCCGTGGTGAACGTCAATAAATCAAAAGTAGGTTTGCAGCTTACAGATAACACACCTTAACAGCATACTCAAGATTGCAACAGCACGGACATTTCGATGCAATAATTCAGAGCAAGAGGTTTCAGGTATCAGAGACTATGAACAAAATATTGCAAGAGTGTGAATGTTTTAAGCATAGTTTTATTTTAAGTTAAAAAAAAAGCCCCTTGGGGTTTGTGTCTTTTATAAAGTTTATATCTCTGCTACCTAGCATTAAATTTCATGACATGCATGATCTGGCCCAACAAGGTCTCATTTATGTCCGATTCAGCCCTCATAACAAATGAGTTCGACACCCCTGATATAGAAGATGCTGTTTCTGGGATCAGAGCTTGCTTTCCAAAATACAAAAGAAAGGAATGGAAAGGACAAGGGTGACATGGAATGGAAAGAAAGGAATGGAAAGGACAGCCTGTGACCCTCTTCCAGAGGCTTCAAGACTCACTTTGGGGTCCTGACTGCAGGTTGGGAAACACTGACCTAAAGCACAAGGACAAGGAGGTGAACGCTGCTGTCTATATCCCAAAGAGTTGAAGAACAAGATGCCGACCGAAAACCAGGGAATCATTTCCACAGTTGTGCTTCGTTAGAACCACCACATCCACCCAGCACCCTCCCCCCCCCCCAATCCAACAACTACTCGGAGCTCTGAAGCTGGAAGCAGAAATGTCAGCACACCCCAAGTTTCACAAAGCTGTACTCAATACACCTGGGAGAACCGACTGCATGTAGCTCTAAGCAGCACAGGGCGGCAGCAGTCTAAGCACTTCCAAGAGGAAAAGAGGACGAAGTGGAATGGAGGGCATGGCTGACACACCCTACTGACAGAGTTCTCCATGAAGTGGTGAACTGGCTTCTGGACTGTACCAGGCGGGGGGGTCACACGACACAGAGCCCCCTCCGCGTTCTCTCTGCAGGGAACGAGCAGGTGGGAAAGGAAGAGAGGCAGCTCAGCTGGAATCTGACATGCTGCTGTTCCACTGGAGAAATGGGGTCTGTCACGAGAGCCCTGCCAAGCAGGGGTGTGTCTGAATATCTCCCCCAAAGGAATTCACCCCAGAAAGTGCCATTCTGAAGCAAGCTGCAAAACGGTCTGTATTTCTGTTCCACTCATTCCATGCTGGAATGTTCAGGGCTTTCTGAAGGAGGGGGAGATTACACACTGAACACGCATTTGGATAGGGATGATCAGTACAGAAATATGGATTGCGGCGCACAGGTATTTTACACGCATGCCAAAACATACATCCACGCGAATGAAGTTCTCAGAAATTCACAGTGGCTCATCAAAACCTGAAGCGGACATGTGCAGGATGGAACCAATGAGGCAGAGCCCGGACTCACGCTCACCCCCTCTGTGCGAACTGGGCCTTGGCTGGGAAGAGAAAGAGAGGTCTATGTGGCCACCCAGTGAACTTCGACCGTAACCAGTTAGCACTGAAATAAGCCCATTATTTATGATATGGGCCATTGGTGTTGTTTCAGAAAGAACAGGAATTTTTCTTTTGTGATTCATGAGATGATATTTACAGGCTGGGTGTGTGAAGTAATTCCACACAAACATACACACGTGTGTTACAAGCTTGTACTAGAGGCGTGCCCTAACGACCCCGGGTCCACCTCACACATCCGTCAACGCTGCAAAAAGAGGATTTTGGTAACACTCAGTTTCATCAACGGATGGGCAGCAGCCCTAATTGCCAGAACAACTTGACAAAAAATAAACCAGATGTCTGAAATCTGAGTCACTTAAAACACTCTTGTGAAGAAAAAGACAGTCTGGGGCCAGCGATTCTGACAGATTTCAGATGCGTCCAACCAACAGGAAGTGGCTGGAGGGGAATGATCCATAAGAAGCCTCTCCCATTCCATCGGAGGCAGGCATTTCGATCGCCAAGTCCATTTCAGGCCTTACTGTATTCCTTTAGTTTTCAATAAGAGGCAGGGTATGACCCACCATTTCCCCCTCCCAATAATGCATACCCCACAAACATTTCAGGAAGGCTTAGTTCTCCGAATGCTCTGACCAGACAATATTTCCTCCCTTTGGCTTGCAACTGAATAAAGCTCGAGAACAGGCCCTCTGGATGAGTGAGTGTCAGGCAAGGGTGGGGGAAGCAGTAAAGGGAAAAGAAAAAGGGATCTGGTTATTGACAACCTCACCGAATCTCAGACAACAGAAGCTGCTTTCTCCCTCACGTTTAATCTCCGGGGACCAGAGGGTTTCCCGTTTTTGGTCAAAGAGATTTGGCACACTGGATGACTGCATTTGGGCGATGGCTTCTTTCCTCTGATTAGAAGACAAGTGAAGCAGAGACCATCTCCCAATCTCTCTCTGGGCACATTCCAGGACAGGGTAGGGCGTCATTAGAAGTGGGTCCCTAACGCAAACCCAACTCTCCAGCCCCATTATCTGACCCAGTGCCACCAAGCAAGCCCAAATATACCCCCACACACACACACAGCGACACCCCAAAACCACAGCTTCAATCAGATTTAGGGACCCTATGCAATCCGGAAACCAAGTACGAGAAGACAGGAGACTTACTACTCTCATCGTCACAGGCGTGGCGTGTAGATAGCTATTTCCTCCGCTCATTAAATGCTGCCTTCTCTGCCACTTCATACAACAGAGCCTCTGTCTGCAAGAAGGCCTTCAGCTCCAGGGTGCCCACCGCCAACGAAGAGAGTCTCAATCAATCCATCATTGCTTTGAAGGAGAAAGAGAAAAGACCCAGACCTCCTCCTGTTGCTTGGCAGTGCCGCTTCCAAAAAGACCAAAATGGGGAGGCGAAAAAGCAGGCCTGGAAGGAACAGGGGTGGCAAAATCCAAAGCTCCCGCGATAAAAGCCTGAGCCGAGAAGCCCTGGGAGGAGAGGGATGGATCACGTCTTCGTTGGGGAGAGGGAAGCCGGCACGCACCCCTTCATTTGTTGACCCAAAGCGAAACCGTCCCGAAGGAGCAAAGTACAGCAACAGCCCCGAGGAAGTGTGGTGCTTCCTCATCCAACCAGTGCCCAGTCTCCGCCTCCGATACCTGAGAGGCAGCACACCTTTCGCAATTTCCCCCAGTCGCTGAGCCAGAGAGTGCCGGGGCTGTTTGGCAGGTCCTTGGAGCCTGTTCTCAAGTTCGGGGAGGGGCAAGTGCGGGGAAAAGGGGACCAGCCCTCTTCTAAAGAAGAACCATCTGAAGTGGGGGAGGGGGGCAACTTCTTAGGATTGTCCGGCACTGACCCAAGGAGGATGTCTTGCTTCCGGCCCCCCCCCCCCCCCCCCCGCCCCCAGATACAAGACAGGAGGAAACCTGCCTTTCGTTTGGTGGGAGGAGAGTGAGTTATGGCGACGTCACCTTTTCCCCCTGGCAAACTGCAGGCAAGACTTTCGAGAGAGCCGGGGAAGGGAAGAAGAAGGAAAGGAGATGACGGTTGCATCTTGGACCTGCCGGTGATCAGTGACCTCTGACAGGCAGAGTCAGTCCCATGGAGCTCGCTAAGGTCACAAAAGCGGACTTTGAAAGGTTGTCAGTTCCCCAAAAGAGGGCAAGGGAGGGGCCGTGCAGGTGTGGCTCTGCAGAGGCAACACAGAATGAGCTGTTTCCGGGCAGGGCTGTGCGGACTCTGTACCAACAGAAGCAAACCCTGCTGTCACCAGTGTGCGAAGGTGGCTTCAACAAATTTGCAAGAATCCACAGAATCTGTGTCCTTTATGCACCCCTGCTTCTCATGGTCCTCTGACCACTGGCTCCTTTCTTCTACTTCCCCTTCCCCCTTTAGAATTTCACCAGGCTTTGCCCACTCGGCTGCAAACACCCTTCCTCAGAGCGTCTTACAATCTCCGTCTCTTCCTCTCCCCACAATAGGCACCTTGCAAGGTAGGTGGGGCTGAGAGAGCTCTGAGAGACGGTGACTGGCCCAAGGTCACCCAACTGGCTTCATGTGGAAGAGTGGGGAATCAAACCCGGTTCTCCAGATTAAAGTATGCCGGCCTTAACCATTACACCAAACTGGCTCTCAGTATTTATTTATTTATTTATTTTTATCGGTCTTATATGCCGCTCTCCCTGCACGCAGGCTCAGAGCAGCTTACAAAGCTTGGCTAGAAGCCAAGGTACACATATACATTAAAATCAATTAAAACACCATTAAGACAAACAATCATTATACTAAAAATAAAGTGCTCAGTGATATAACCATGGCATAGTATGTATACCCAGCGATCTCCGGTTCTAAGTGTCAGGCCTGATGATAACCACGACCAGCACCATAGCCATGATGGTTCTAGGATGGGGGGGGGGGGGGGGAGGTGGCAGCTCCTATTTATACGCCTGGTGGAAGAGCTCTGTCTTGCAGGCCGTGCATAAGGTCCTGCAGGGCCCTGATCTCCTCCAGGATAACCAGCCGGTGTTGTGCCGCAGACCACAGTGCCCTCTGGGGAATATGTGGGGAAAAGCGGTCCCGCAAGTATGTCAGACGCTGGCCATTTAGGGCTTTAAAGGCAAGCACCAGCACCTTGAAACAAATACGGTATGCTACAGGCAACCAGTGCAGTGCCTTTAGCGTGGATGTGACATTCTGCACTAGCTGCAGCTTCCGGATTTGCAGTAAGGGCAGCCCCATGTAGAGAGCATTACAATAGTCTAGCCTCGAGGTGACCGTTGCATGGATCACTGTGGCCAGGTCATCGCGACCCAGGAAGGCAGCCAGCTGCCGCACCAGTCACAGAAGATAAAAGGCCAACTTGGCAGTGGCTGCTACCTGGGCCTCCATCGTTAAGGAGGGATCCAGGAGCACTCCCAAACTCCTAACCACCGGAGCAGGCACCAATGGTGCCCCATCGAAGGTCGGTAGTGGGAGCCCCAACCCCGGACCGCCCCAGCCCAGGCACAGGACCTCCATCTTTGCCGGGTTCAGCTTCAGCCTACTCAGCCTGAGCCATCCAGCCACAGCGTGCAATGTGGGAGGGCGGGGCCGGGCAAACCCGTCTTTTCCCATTGGTGGCTGACACCAAGTGACTTCACCCAATGCCCTCTTCTCCTTGCAGCCTCTCAGGCCGTGGTGCATCACAGCCCCCCCCCCCCCCCCCCAGGAGAGGATTCTGGGGACAAGGTGCAGACTGCTGGGGGAAGGAAACCCACTCTGCCAACTCCTCTCGTGGAGCTTCCCTGGGAGAATCCAGCCTCTTGGCGACTTTTCCATTCTCTCACAGAATGAGAGCACGACTGGAAGCCACCTGAACAGCAGCCCTACGGTCACAACGTGTCTGTCTAGAGCCCGAATGGGAGACCCTCATGAAATCCTATGCATGCCACTATCCGTGCTGGAAGGAATGCGGGGCATAAAATGCAATCAATAACATGGATGTGGCAAAATGTGGGATATGAAACGCAGCGAACGTAGAGCATGCCGGTTGCACGAGGCACCACAACTTCTTCTCAGCTTCCTCTTTCAAGAGTGTGCCACCACCAAGGGACTCTGGGCTTGATGTGTCGGAGCTTTGTGCGGGGTTTTGAATACAAGCATCGCTTTAGACTTTACAGCATCCACTTTCACTTAATCACCTGTGGGCTGTGAGCACGGACGCAGCAGCCAGGGCACTCTGATACACTCTCCCAGCCGGCAATCAGGCAGGTAAGGGCTCACCCCCATCACAGACACACACCCCCACACACACACTCCTCCACCACCATATTGTGTGCACTGATGCCAGAAGAGCCATTTCCAGCGACTGCATTTTCAACATGATGGATAGACGCTGCAGCCGTTAACAGGGCTGCACTAATGCAAGAGTGTATTGCAACTGAAGGCGGGGGGACGGGGACTGCAGAGCCAGACACGCTGCAGAAAAGCCAGCCTTCCAGCTTGTCAAGTCCTCCACTTTCTGCTCCGCTGAGCAGCGTCCTTAGAGGCCAGCTTCCCAGAAAGCCAGGAGCAGTGGGGCTTTCAAGCTGCCCCAGTTTGCTCCTGTCGTGTCTTGTTTTCCAGGAAGGTGTCTCTGAACTCTGTTCTAGAAAAGCCATCTGGGGTTTGGCAATTGGAGCAATATAACTTTGCACAAGGACTGTCACGCTGCGCAAAGAAGCTCCCTCTGTGAATAGGCTTCTTAGGAACTGGGCAGGTGACTAAGAGTCATGCAGGCTGCCGGGGCAGTCCTAAACCGAGCTGCGCCCTTTTGAGACCACTGAAGTCAATTGCCTTAGAAGGGCATAAACTCACTAACTCACTTCCATCTGGTGTGCCATTAGCTTATTAAGTAGGTACCTGTTTGAGCTAATGAGGGAAGTGAAAGTTAATGTGCAGTTCCAGCGAAAGCCACTGTGGGCTGTTAAAATTAGCAAAGCCGTCTGTTTTTATTTATCGCATTTATCCTCTGCTCTTCTCACCAAGACTCAGGGCACAGACTCCAAGGTGAATGCTGCCTTAACCATTTCGATTGAACAGATTCCCCATCACAGGAACAGCTGCGACCCCCCCCCAACCCAAGAACAAGAGTTCATCGTTCCGTATCAGTTATGACCTTAGACCAGGGTTCCCCAATGTGGTGCCCGCTGACACCTTTCCTGGTGCCCACCAAGTGATTTTAAGAAGTGGGTGGGGCTGGATGGGGCTTTTGCCTTGCAAGGCTTTTGATTGACTCCTGGGGATTTGATTGGCTGTGCAGATTTTTAAACTGTTGCTTTGGCAGCAGCTGCCACCACAGTACAAGAATCTCCACAGAGGAGGAGGAGGAGGAGATTGGATTTATACCCTGCCCTTCACTCGGAGTCTCAGAGTGGCTTCCAATCCCCTTCCCTTCCCCTCCCCACAACAGACACCCTGTGAGGTAGATGGGGCTGAGAGAGTTCTGAGAGAATTTGTGAGAGAACAGCTCTGAGAGAACTTGTGACTGACCCAAGGTCACCCAGCTGGCTGCATGGGGAGGAGTGGGGAAATGAACCCAGTTCTCCAGATTAGAGTCCTCCGCCTCCTGTGGCGGCCATTTTGTTGATGTGCCCACCATGTCGTGTCAGAATTCCAAACGTGCCCACGGGCTTAAAAGGGTTGGGGACCCCTCCCTTAGACCTCCTCTGATTGAAAGCCTGAAGCCAGAGAAGAAGAACCAGAGCCCTCGTAGCACGTGCCTTCCACATGATTATTTATTTATTTGTTTGTTTGTTTGTTTCGATTTGTACCCCGCCTAGCCAGCAGGCCGGCTCTTATGTGGATTTAGCCCACTTGGAACTGGTAGCTTTATTTTAGTCCCTTCATTTATCACCCACCTTCCTTCCCGACGGGGACCCAAAAGCGGCTTACATCATTCTCCTCCATTTATCCTCACAACAACCCTGTGAGGTGGATCAATCTAAAAGACAATGGTTGGCCCAAGGCCACCCACCCAGCAAGCCTCCGCAGCAGAGCAGATCTCCCAGATCCAGCCCAGCCCTCTAATCACCACACCGCACCAGCTCTCGCAAGTCTTTCAGCGAATGCTTGTCCTCCTTACCGCAACTACCCAGTCACAAAACAACTCAAAGTTCGAAACTGTGCTCTGACTCACTACTTATTTGTAGGATTTATAATCTTTTGACACAGAATTCCTCAAGGCTGCCTCCAACAAGGAGTGACACTGTGACATACACAGTAATTAAAAAGACACCAATTAAAAAGGCTTTACAGTAAGAGATAAAAACAGAAGAATTAAAGTAAGGGTAAAAAACAAACCAACCCCAGGCAGCGGAACCAAGCGAAATGATCTTACATACCATCAAAAGCACAAGAGAACAGGATGGACGTTGCCCCATGTTTGAGATGCAGTCAGAATGGTGTCAGGTAAACAATCCTAGGAAGAGAGTCCCATTGCATGGGGCCACCACCGAACAGGCCCTTCCAGCACGTGCACCCCCCCCTCCTCCATCAACAAGAGGCCTCCAAAGATAACCTGAAATGACCTTGACATTCATATGGGAGAGGATGGTGCTGTAGATTCACTCGCTTCAGGGTGTTTCAAGGTCAAAGCCAACACCAGGAATTGGACTTGGTGACAAACCAGAAATCAGTGAAGACACAACCCCCCCCCCACGCCCCACGCTGTACTATACAGATTCACAGTGGTCAGCACTTGATAGCTGCCCCATTCTGTACCACCTGAAGTTTCCAAAATGATGCTTCCTGATTTGGCGTGCTGCACATTTTCTGAAAGTGGCTACCTGAGCCCCCCATGAAAGAGGCAGGAATAAGAACGCTATACAGTAGGGAACGTAACTAGCTTCCTTGTTTGGCACCTGCATTGTGCCACATTCAGGAAAACACGTATGGGCTAAATGCACTGGTCCTTTGGGGCCGGAGCGAGGCAGAGCACCGCTCCACCAGCTCAGGAGTGGGCAGTAGGGCAGCCACGGGCCGAATAAGATTCTCTGATCTGATTCGGCCCGCCACCGAATTAAAAGCGGGTGTAGGGGAGGGGGTTTGAGGGAGAGGCACCAAACTTGCAGGGTAGCTTCTGGGACCTCTCCCCCAAATACACACCAAGTTTCAAGAAGATTGGACCAGGGGGTCCAATTCTACGGGCCTCCAAACAGGTTGCCCCCATTCCCTCCATTGTTCTCTATGGTGGGGAAAAAGTAACATTGGGCCTCTCCCTCAAACCCCCTCTCCTCCAGCCCCTCATATACCCCATGAGTTTTTGCCATTGACTGAAACTGACACTTGGCCGGTTATGCTAATAAGTTATGCTAATATGTATGCTAATGAGCTCCTGCACCTCTTTTTCTACGAAATGACCCCTGGCTAAATGTGCAAATGAGAGAGGATGCACTGAATCGAAAGATCTTCCCCCCCCCCTTTCCCTCAGTTCCGCCCAAAGCAGCTGCCTGTCAGACGAGGCTGACCCTGTCTGAAGCCCGAACGCAGGGAGCCCCTTGGTTCAACTCCCAGAGAAGCTCCTGGGGAGCAGGGAGGCTGTGAGTTTGTAACTGGGGCTCCAGGTTGAAAACTGGAGAAAAACTTCTTGCAGGTGTGACAAGCAGAGCCCTCGGTCAGCCCCGAACTGGGGCCAAGGAAAAGTCTCTTGCAGCCTTCTTCCGAAAGAGGGTTCTGCCAAATAAGTCGGTTATTTAAACCCCACTCCCTCCACATCCTGGTCTTTAATTGGACGAGTAGACGCATACATTAGCATATGGCTGCTGTGAAAACAGTGGTTATTCCAGGACAAACCCTGACCTTGTCGGAGCACACACATACATGCATTTGTATTGATCGGTAATTTCTCGTTTGCCCTTCATGGAGCTAGATCAAGAATGTTAGCCGTCTTACTCTGTGGCAGTAGAAAAAAGCAAGAGTCCCGCAGCACCTTAAAGACTAACGACATTCGTGGCAGAGGAGGAGCTTTCGTGAGTCACTGCTCACTTCTGAAGGATATCTCTCGAAAGTTCATCCCCTGCCACAAATTTTGTTAGTCTTTAAGGTGCGAATGGACTCTTGCCCTTTTCATTCACCCTGACCTGGATGGCCCTGGATGGCTCCATTTTGTCAGATTTTGGAAACTAAGTAGGGTCGGCCCTGGTTATTATTTGGATGAGAGCTCACAAATGAACACATATGAAGCTGCCAATCGGACCCATTGGTCCATCAAGATCAGGATTATCTGCTCAGACTGGCGGTGGCTCTCCATGATTTCCAGTAGGGGTCTTTGACATCATCTACTGTCTGATCCTTATTTAAACTGAAGGAGCCAGGGACTGAACCTGGGACCTTCTGAATGCCAAGCAGATAGGCTGCCACTGAGCCACAGCCCTTCCCAGTAGAATCGGAGTATACAAGGCTGCGAGGCAGTCTCCGATCCAGGCACTGAAGGGACCGAGCCCTGCTCAGCTTCAGCAAAGGCTTGCTGTATCGTGTTCCTTCAGATCATGCCCTGCAATCACATGAAGCTGCCTCACACTGAACTAGACCCTTGGTCCACTAAAGTCCATACTGTCTACTTGGACTGGCAGTGGCTCCCCAGGGTCTTAGACTGAAGTGTTTCACATCACCCCCTACCCGGTCCTTTCAACTGGAGATGCCAGGGATTGAACCTGGGACCTTCCTGCACGCAAAGCAGATGTTCTACCGCTGAGCCACGGTCCTTCCCAGGAGAATCTGTGCATCCAGGATGGCCAGGCAGCCTCTCATCTGGGCAACGAACGGACCCAGCCCTGCTCAGCTTCAGGAAGGCTTGCTGGTATCGTATTCTTTCAGACCATGCCCTGCAATCACATGAAGCTGCCTTGTACTGAATCGGACCCTTGGTCCACTAAGGCCAGTACTGCCTACTCAGACCGGCAGTGGTTCTCCAGGATCTCAGGCGGAGGTCTTTCCCATCACCTCCTGCCTGGTCCTCTGAACTGGAGATGCCGGGGATTGAACCTGGGGCCTTCAGCATGCAAAGCAGACACTCTGCCATTGAGCCGCGGTCCTCCCGTAATCATTTCTTCCCCATTCATATCTTGCTACCCGTGTCTCTGTCACCTCCTTCTCCCCCTCTCTGCTGTCAGCACCGCTATCAGAATGTAGATAGCAAGGTCACTGGATGCAGGAAGCTGCCTTTTTGCACTCGTGAAACCCGGGAACAAACCCTGACCGGGAAAGTACCAGGAACAGTTCTGTATTTAAACCGCCATCACACCCCTCCACAAACTAGGGTGCTCCCGGGCTGCTTAACAGAGCCTTCCCTCCTCCTCTCGCCAGGGCCTTGAAAGAAGCTCTGCTCCGTTCCATCAGAACTTCCCTACAGGCTCAGACAAGGAGCATTTGGGGGATAACAGTAGCACAAGCCATGCGTTAGGTTAGCTGCCTGTTCACAGGAGCCTGAGTGATCAGTAAGTGCCGTCCCCCTTGAGGAACACCATCGGCAGTTGCGCTCCTGACATTAATATGCTCCGCTGCTGCTCCGTTTGCCCATTAGACTTGCAAATCAGCCCCGACGCAATTAATACAACGCTCCTTGGGCTTCCACAATGGCAACCAGGGGATTTCCGAGCTCCATAAATCCTGGTGTGTCCCTCTGTTTAACGACTCCGTGTCATCTCATTTCCACAGCCCTCCCAGAGCAACCCTGATGGGGGAGAGTGGGGTTCCATTCACACACACACACCGTCCAATTCTAGCTGAGAACAGCCTTTCCCTGCCTTCTTCATGTCAACAGGAATCAAACATGTATACTAAGGTGAGGTCAGGGCCTGGTCCGGCAAGGCAGCTCAGACTAGCGCACACCGACAGGATTTTCTGTTGCTTTTACGTGCCAATAAAAAAGGACCAAAGGCATCTTTTCCAGTGCAACAGATGTGAAGCCCCTGGTAACCTGGCTTCTGGGAAAGTTCACGCAGTCCCGTCCCATTCCCATTAACTTCGTAGCCTTTATCACACCTGTATTATGTTGTGTGTATGTGCATGTTATGTGCCATCAAACCGGTTCCAGCTTACGGTAACCCTATGAATTAACTGCCCAGACCTGGACAGGACAGGCTAGCTTGATCTTCTCAGATCTCAGAAGCTAAGCAGGGTTGGCCCTAGTCAGTATTCGGATGGGAGACCACCAAGGAAGTCCAGGGCCACTATGAAAAGGCAAGCAGTGTTCCCTCTAAGCTGAGTTAGTGTGAGCTACTCAGTTTTTTAGCCTCCGGCTCACAGATTTTTGTCTTAGCTCAGGAAGGCTGGCTCCAGAGCAAACTAATTTATGCCATCGCCGAATCACTCGCTCACAACTTTCATGCCAGTAGCTCACAAAGTAGAATTTTTGCTCGCAAGACTCCACGGCTTAGAGGGAGGACTGAAGGCAGGCAACGGCAAACCGTCTCTGTTCACCTCTTGCCTTGAAAACCCTACAGGGTCGCCATAAGTCAAGGGCAACTTGATGTTGGCAAAAAAGAGTCCTATCATTAAGAGCCTTGCTCAGGCCTTGCAAACTGAAGGCCGTGGCCATGTTACTGTTATTAAAAAACTGGTTTTCAACCTGGTCTGCACGAACTCGCCCCAGTCTCAGGCAGAGTATGGTGTTTCCCATAGCTGGCTACCCGAGGGCCTTGTTAACTGTAGATGCCAAAGACTGATCCTTCTGTTTGACTACGAAGCTGGTACCTCTTAACAAAGCAGCTTATAGAAGAATGAAAAACATAACGCAGTAGCATTAACAGCCTAATAAAAAGCAACTCAGAAGAAGAAGAGATTGGATTTATATCCTGCCCTTCACTCACTTGGAGTCTCAGAGCGACTTACAAACTCCTTTCCCTTTCTCTCCCCACAACAGACACCCTGTGAGGTAGGTGGGGCTGAGAGAGCTCTTTCCCAAGCTGTCCTTGAGGGAACAGCTGGTACAGAGCTATGGCTTGCCCAAGGTTATCCAGCAGGTACAAGTGGAGGAGTGGGGAATCAAACCTGGTTCTCCCAGATTAGAGTCCGCGCACTTAACCACTACTCCAACCTGGCTCTCAACCAATGCAAGGCAGCAGTGCCAGGAAATTCCAACTAGAGGAGGAACAGGACAAGACCATTGGTCAGGGAAAAGGGCATGCTTTGCATGGGAGCGTTTCAGGTTCAAGCACTGACATTTCCTGCTAAATTATCTCTGGTGTCAGGGAAAAGACCTTTCTCTGCCTAAGATGCCGGAGTTTTGCTGCCTAACTGAGTAGAGCAGGAGTCCCCAAAATGGTGCCCGTTGGAACCAAGGTGCCTGCCAACACTTTTCCTGTGGTGCCCCACCAAGTTTTTTTAAAAAGTGGGCGGGGCTTTTCCCCAGCAAGACTTTTGATTGGCTACTGAAGATCTGATTGGCTGTTTAAAAAAAAAAGTTGCTTTGGCAGAAGCTGCCAATACAGCACAGGAATCTTCACTGTGTGATTGAATTTGCATTTAGAGGACTGCAGAATCAAATCTGCCTCTCCCAGATCAGAGTCCGCTCTCCTAACCACTACACCAAACTGGGTCCCACCTACTTTCTGAAAATACATGGCGGGTGCCATGGAAAGTGTTTGAGTGCCAACGTGCCCAGGGGTACCACCTCGGGGACCCCTGTCTCAGCTGCCACGCAACATCACCCTTAGCATACACAGCAGAACACAGCCCCTTCGGGAGGACTGTTAGTAATGGCGAGGGCTAGGGGTTTTTTCGGTAAAGCAAGGAAACGAAGATTGTCATGAAGCCGAATTTCGCACCAGATGGCTGCTCCCCCACCTACTGCGATCTCTCAGATACAGAATGTGCATGCGCACACGCGCACACACACACACAGTCCTGAGCCCGATCTGCTTCAAGCTCCTTCCCCAGTAAAAAATTCTAGACTCCTTGGTGGGGAAGCTGCCCCACGGCACCTTCACAGCGGCTTACACTTCAAAGCCCCGTCTGTTTCCATGAACATTCATCACCATCATGCCTTCCCCTTTTTTGTTTATTTTAAAAGGCTCCCAAGAGCGGGGTTCTGAAACGCAAACTGTCTCTCAAGGAACGGTACTCTTTTCTCCTGCACTGTAAGCTGGCTGGCAGGGAACTAGAAACCCTGCAGCAGATGGCCGCGGTTCAGGCAAGCCGTGCATTGCTGAGGAAGGGGTCATGTGTGATCTGTTCTGTTCTCCGGGCTACCCGAGGATCTCTGGAAAGCCCAGGTCTACACTGAGGCAACCTATCCCTGACCCAGATAGCCCAGGCTAGCCTGATCTCATCAGAAGCAAAGCAGGGTCGGCCCTGGCTAGTATTTGAATGGGAGACCTCCGAGGAATACCAGGGTCGTAATGCAGAGGCAGGCAATGGCAAACCACCTATGAATGTCTCTGGTCTTGAAAACCCCACAGGGTCACCATAAATCAGCTATGACTTGATGGCACTTTCCACCACCACCACATCAAGGCAAAGCACATCCAAGCTGAGCTCATATGGCAGGCGGGTATTGTTTTTCTCCGGACTGAAACATTTCCTTTGCGTAGACAACCATCGCCACAAAACATCCCAGGGATCATTAGCCTCATTTGGCAATTAAAGGCTCAGAATGGGCAAGAGACATCTGGAGGAGGAGCTGGAGGAGACAGAAGGGCCAAATCTGCCATTCTTCCACACTAAGGAATGGCCCTTCCTTGATTTGCCTTTGGACAGGAAGGCAATGCTGATTTCCTGCATTCTTACTTATGACTTCTCTTTCTAAACCAGCCAAGGTTAAGATGTGTCTTTAAAGGAACTGTTGACAGACAAGTTGATTTTGGTAGGCTTGTTTTGGACCTGCTGGACTTCAATTCAACACCTGTGTCTCACTCACACTGGAAGAGGCCACAAGTCTTATTATGAAAGGTTGAAGGAGACCAAGTCCTATGAGGAAAGGCTGAAAGAGCTGGGTATGTTTAGCTTGGGGAGGAGACGACTGAGAGGTGATAGGATAACCACCTTCAAGTACGTGAAGGGCTGCCACATAGAGGATGGTGCAAAGTTGTTTTCTGTGGCCCCAGAAGGTCAGACCAGAAACAAGTTGAAATTAAATCAAAAGAGTTTTTGGCTGAACATTAGGAAGAACTTCCTGACAGTTCCTGCCACAGAGGACCAAGTCTGCTTCTACTGACCTTCTCTTGGATTCTGTTTCTTGCCCATGCAAAAGCGTTACCAAACATTGAGAACTGGTTTTAGAACACAGATCAATGGGCAACTCAGGGTCCCGAAACCAGATCACGGATCACAACAACACGGTTTTTCTAATCTAAGAGAAAAGGCGTTAAGAAAAACATGGGGAGAGGTAGACTCAGGTGGGGAGCCGTGTTGGTCTGAAGCAACAGAACAAAGTTTGAGTCCAGTGGCACCTTTAAGATACACAAAGTTTAATTTTGGGTATAAGGTTTTGTGCGCATGCACACTTCATTATACACAGAACTAAACTTTGTTGGTCTTAAAGTGAGCCAGTTTGGTATAGTGGTTAAGTCCGCCCTTTCTCTCCCCCCCCCCCCCCCCAATGACAACTATCAACAAGGGGCCTCAGTCAACAATATTCAGCTCGAGTGCTATTTGTCACTGGGGCTTGAAAGTGTTGGGACGGATGGTACATCGTCTAATTTTATTGTATTGCATTGTGTGAAATTTTATGATGTTTTTACTGTTTTAAATTTTATTGTAATTATGAATCTTGGGTTACCAAGTTGTGTTAGCCACTCTGGGCCTGTGATAGTGGGGAGAGCGGCCTAGAAATCAAAAGAATAAAAATAAATAAAAATGAAAACATAAAAAGCGCTGGGTGACCTGGAGCCAGTCACCTGCTCTCAGCCAAATCTACCTCACAGAGTCGTTGTGAGGATACAATGAAGGAGGAGAGAATGATGCAAGCTGTTCTGGATCTCCGCTAAGGAGAAAGGCAGGGAATAAATGAGTAACAAAAGACAAAGGTGCTGTTCCCAGTCTGAAGGGTCACACAATAAAATAATTGGGCGGCAGGAAGGGAGACATGTCGGCTCATGTCACTGACGTCATGACTCATGCTAATTTTATTCTGCTATTTTACATCACCTGGCCAGATTTCACCTGGTGACTGTTGGCCCAAGTGTGCCTTTGTGTCAAAGTTTAAAGCTTAAGAAAAATGACTTCATGTTTATGCCATGGTGCCAGGCGACCTGCCGAGCTCTGAAGGCGTGGTCAGCTACTTGGCAGCCATGTTTGCAGGTCAGATTCTCTCATCCAAGACCACAGAAGGCGGTGCTGGCTTATTTACTGAACAGCACTTGCTCCCTGCCGAGCTCCGAATGGCTAAAGGTGGCCAACCTTTCTGATGCTGGAAATGCCACTCCCAGCTCCGCAAAACGCTACAGCGAACAGGCTGTTAAGATGCCCCACCTTCCTTCTGAGTGACAGGCATGGAGGGGGCAGATAACAGCGCTCTGAAGCAGATGCATTGTTCCAAGGCGACTCAACTGACCATACGAAAGTGGCCTTGTAACGAGTCAGACTATGGATCCATCTTGCTAAGCATTGTTTGCTCTGACCGGCAGAGCCTCTCCAGGGTCTCAGGGAGAGAAAGGTCTTTCCCAGCACTGCCTGCCTGCCTCGGATTCCTCATCTATCCCGTAAAACCATGCCTCCCACAGGCACCCAGGATCATCTCACCGTGGCAACAAAGAACAGGCAGGTGGCCTACGCCCACAGTCACACACCGCCCGTGAAAACAAGTAGATGTTCCGGCAGCCTGGAAATGAACCACAACCAGGTTTTATGTACAACATGGTGTTCAAGGGAATCAAGGGAATCTGGGTTCGAACCAGGACAGCTGACATCTCTGGTGGCCTGTTCGGATCATTATTTATTCTGTGGTTACCCAGATTTATTCACGTTGCCAGACTAGTGCAGGATTTCACGGTGTAGAATTCCCCTATCGCACAGAGGGCATGCGTGGATTATGGCCTCCTCCTTTAATGTTTTCTTCCCCACCATCCCCTCCTGGTTTTGTTTTCTTTTTTCCAAGCAAATATGAAAAAAAAAAACCACAATTCCATTTTTATCTCTCTCCCCAGCTCCCCTGCCATGCTAAAAGGTAAAAGTAAAGGTTTCCCTTGCTCGAAAGCCAGTCGAATCTGACTCTAGGGGGCAGTGCTCATCTCTGTTTCCAAACCAAAGAGCCAGCGCTGTCCGAAGACTTCTCCGTGGTCATGTGGCCAGCATGACTAAACGCCAAGGAACACTGTTACCTTCCCACTGAAGTGGTACCTATTTATCTACTTGCAGTTTCTTGCTTTTGAACTGCTAGGTTGGCAGGAGCTGGGGCCAGAGACGGGAGCTCACTCCGTCATGTGGCACTCAGGTCCCGAACTGCTGAACTACCAATCTTCCAGTCTGCAGCTCAGTGTCTTAACCACTGAGCCACTGTCTGCCAGTGGTTAAATCCCCCAGTTTTTCACCTCTGCCTATGCACACCCCCAAAGACAAAACATCTAAACCAAATTTTGTATCCCCAAAATTCCCTCCTTTAAAGAAAAATCCTACCCTTTAACTTCAAAATACAGGAACACGTGAAGTTGTTTTACACTGAATCAGACCCTTGGTCCATCGGAGTCGGTACTATCTACTCTGACTGGCAACGGCTCTTCGGGGTCTCAGGGCCTTTCACACCGCCAATTGCCAGACCCTTTAACTGGAGATGCCAGGGACTGAACCTGGGACATTCGGCAGGCAAAGTATGTGAGCACACATGAAGCGGCAGTCTACGGAGTCAGACCCCTTTTGACTATTCAGGTCAGTATTGTCTGCTCCGACTGGCAGCGGCGCTACAGGGTCTCGGGCAGAGGCTTGTCACATCACCTGCCGCCTGGTCCTTTAACTGGAGATGCCGGGCATTGAATCTGGGACCTTCTGCCTGCCGAGCAGACGCCCTACCACTGAGCTGTGGCCCCCGCCCTCTGGCCCTTGGACATGCCCCAGTGTGTTAAACCTCCTTAAACGTTCACAGTGCCGCTGAAAGGGAGAGAATCCAGGGGAGAGGGCTCGTGAAAGAAGCGAAGCCACTCTCTTTTGACTAGGCAAGCACCATCCAACAGCAAGTTGTACGCATGAACATGTAAAAGCTGCCTTGCGTGGGTCATCAGCCTATGCAGTCCTGCACTGCCTACTGGCAGCCGGTCTCCTGAGGCTCAGACGCAGAAGGGTCTTTCCCCGACAGCTGCCACCTGAGATCCTGTAGCTGGCGATGCCAAGGACTGCACCTGGCAAGCCAAGAGGCTGGGGAACACCCGAGTTTCCCTCTCTTCTCCACAAGGTTGCGTGAAGGGCGGGTGTGCTCTCTGCCTCAGGAAGTGTGCGTCCTCCCCCCCTCCCAAAAAACACATACACACATTTTCCCTGATGCACAGCCTTAGAGAGAACTCTCCCGCACCCACCCATCCCCGATGACTGCTGCTCTTGCTGGGTCTCCTGCCAGAACTCGTTCAGCCGGTTACTCTGTTTGCGTCTCCCGTGCGCTGTGTTTGTTCTAGATAAACACCGCTGAAGGAGATAAAGCTATTTACTCCTGGCAGGAGGAGGTTAGACACAGTTTGTTACTTGGGGGGGGGGGATTAGTCTTCCAAGAAAGGAAAAATGGAGATAGAGCCTGTAAAGCACCCCACCTTTAATGGTAAAGAGTGGCCTGAGAGAGAGAGAACAAATACAAACCGGGTGATTGACAGCTGCAGTATCATTTTAAAGCTAGTTTTATATAAATGTTCCTGTTATCAAAAACTCAATAAAGATATGTGAAATGCAACAAAAAAAATGCCTTTTAGAATTTTTTTTCCAAGACCAGAATGGTCAAAAGGAATGGTAGTTTTTGGTCTATCACCTGGGTTTATTTACTTTACCTGTACCCTGGCCTTCCTTCCCAATGGGGACCCAAAGTGACTAATATCATTCTCCTCTCCTCCATTATCCTCACAACAGTCCTCTAAGGCAGGCTAGCTGGCTCTGTGTGCATGTGTGTGACACTAACCTAAGGTCACCCCGACACGGAGGATCGTGTCTGAGGGCTAGGAGTTTGCCAACTCGATGAGCAGAAGTGATGGCAAGTAAGAAGGCCGTTTTCCAAGCCAGCAGGCAGCGATCACAGGACGCCAACGGTTCAAATGGCTTCCGAGTGAGCATGCAGAGGACCAATGGCAGATCCCAAGGTTGCGGTGGGACTCTGGTGGGTGCATAGAGATGGAGAAGGCCCTTCAGAAAGCGTTTTGAAAGGGGGTGGGTGAACACAGAAAAGCTGTCAATTCTGTTGTGGAATGCCGAGATTGCAGACAGGTATACTCTCAGAGAAGAGTGTGAGAGTCCAGCATCCATTAGGGATAGGAGGAAATCAAAAATACGGGACAGGCCTGCAGACGAGGCTAGGTACGTACAGAAACGAGTCCATTTGTAAGTGTATGACTGACGAGTGGATGCCTTGCAGGAGTTAAGCAGGACATTATTCACTCTATCCGAGAATCCGGAGGGGAGAGTCTTGAGACGGGGAATGTCGTGATGGAGGACGGGAGAGTCGGAGAGTATCAGGAGATCTGGTAGTGGAGGGAATTGATGGAATTTCCTGTGGGCCAACGAGAGGAGGACTGGAAACCAGGCTTGTCTGGGCCACCAAGGAGTGATAAGTATCCACTCCGCCGTCTCGTGCACTATCTTGTGTACCATTCGTGTGAGTAGTGGTAGAGGTGGAAAGGCATAGATGAAATCGTGATTCCATGGGTAGAGTAGACCATCTCCCCGGGAGAGGGGGTTGATTCCACCCTGCGTGCAGAATGCCGTGAGCTTCGTGTTCTGGCAAGTGGCAAAGACGCCCACGTCTGGGGTTCCCCAAAAAAGGAATACCTGGTGGAGGTAATTTGGATTCAGTTCCCATTCGTGATGTCCGGCGTGTCCCCTGCTCAGGAGATCGGCATGGCTGTTGAGGGAACTGGGAATGTGTGCGGCCCTCAGGAAAATGTCGTTGGACGTACTCCAGTTTCAAAGTCAGATTGCAAGCTGGCAAAGGCTGCGGGAAATTGTGCCACCCTGGCGGTTGACATAACAGACTGCAGTGGTATTGTCTGTAAGGATAGCCATGCAGTGGCCTTTCACTATGGGTAGAAAGGTCCGAAGCATGAAGAAGATTGCCAGGAGTTTGAGATAACTGATGTGGTGGGACCTCAGGTCCTGTTCCCAGCGAGTGCCCGTGCTGTGGCCATTCAGATGTGCCCCCCATCCCCATGTAGATGCATCAGTGGTTATGGTGAGTTGCGGCGACAGGAGATGAAAGGGGGATCCCTGGAGGAGGTTGGATGGCAGGGTCCACCAGAGGAGAGAGTCTCGGACATCTTGGGGGGGAGAGAGATGGAGGTTCTGTGGGTCTCGTTGCAGATGAAAAGAATGGACGAACCATAGTTGGAGAGGGCACATTTTGAGTTTTGCAAAGAGCAGCACCACTGTTGTGGTAGCCATGTGTCCCAATGATCGTTGGATCAAGAGGGCTGAAGAGTCAGGATCAGAATGGACATATGAGGCCAATGTGACTTTAGGTGACACCCTGTCTTTCGGAAGGTATGCCCGTAGGGATATGGAGTCCAATTCCGCCCCAATGAACTGTACTCTCTGAGCGGGGACGAGATGAGATTTGTCCTCGTTGATCATTAGGCCCAGATCCTCCAGTACGGTTCACACAACAGATATGTCGTCCAGCAAGTGATGGGGGGAAGTTGACACTATGAGCCAGTTGTCTCTGTACGGGAAAATAGTGATCCCTTGCAGGCGGAGGAAGGCTGCAATGATGACCATTATCTTCGTAAAGACGCCAGGAGCTGTGGAGAGGCCAAACGTAGGACTTTGTATTGAAAATGTTGATGTCCAATGGCAAAACAGAGGTATTTCCAGTGGGGGGGACATATTGTGATATGGAAATAGGCATCCTGCAGATCGAGGGTGGCCGTCCATGTTCGTCTGTGTAGCAGGGGAAGAATGGAGCGTAATGTCACCATTCGGAACCGGCGGTATTGAATGAATAGGTTGAGGCCTCAAAGGTCCAAGATGGGTCTGGTGCCGCCGTCCCTTTTGGGTACTGTGAAGTATTTTGAGTAGAAACCCTTGCATTGGTGGTGAGTGGGGATGGGTTCTATGACACCCTTGTCGAGGAGGACCTTGACTTCTCGAAGGAGGACATCTGAAGTGGTGATGGCGACAAAGGTAGAGGTTGGTGGGGGTTGGAGGAATTTGACGAGGTATCCCCTGGAAATAATGGTGAGGACCCAAGAGTCTGACGTTACCTTGGTCCACGTAGGAAGGAAGAGGGTAAGACGAGTGTGAGGGGAGTCAGGACGGATAAAGTCAAAGGCCCTGCTTGGCCTGCCGGGACTGTTTGGAGCAGGCAGGCTGTTGGGCTGGCGAGAATTTCTGTCTTGGGACATATGATTGCTTCTGCACACCTAGGGAAGTACGTGGATGCCATGATTTGTCCAGGGAGCTCTGGTTTGATGATCTCCAGGACCAGGGTCTACGCCAACTTCGTGGATTGGATTGCCGAGGAGCAGAAGACACTCCTAGTGTGCGGGAGACCTTGATGCTTTTATCAAGGTCCTGGCGGACGGAATCAGTGGTGGCGTGGAACAGGCCAACTCCATCAAAAGGAAGGTCTTCGACTAAGGATCTGGTGTCCTGTTGCAAAGTGGTAGAGCGTAACCAGGAGTGACACCTCAGGGCTATGGCAGACATCATGGTTTTAGAGGTGTCTAAAGCATGTTTGGAGGTGTTCACCTGCTGTTTAGCAAGGGTGAGGCCTTCCTTTTGTATCCTTCTGGCAGCCAGTCTTTGGTCCTCAGGGAGCAAACTGATGGCTTCCAAAAGCTGTTCCCACAGGGCGTAGTGATACCGTCCCATGCAGGCGGAGTAATTGGTGACTTTCAGTCCCAGAGCGCCAGCCGAGTAGAAACAGCGTCCGAAAGCATCAAGCTTGCGCCCTTCCTTATCCGTAGGAGTAGAGTGTGTCCTCCTGGATCTAGAAGCCGAGGTGACGACCATCGAGTTGGGGCGAGGATGGTTTGTCAGGAACCCAGCATCAGTCTCCTGGACCCTGTACATATGATCCAGGCATCTGGTAGAGACCGGTGTCGACGAGGGTTTATCCCATACCGATTTGGCGGCTTGGAGGAGGACTGCAGACATCAGCAGCACAATGGAAGTGGAGGTGTCCATTTGTACAATGTCGAACACCGAGTCAGTTATAGCAGGCTTTGGTTGTATGATAGGGAGACCAAGGGAAAGGGCCATTTGTTTAATCAGGTCTCCGTAAGAGGTGAGATCCTCTGACGGGGAGATCGGTAAATTTTCCGCCACATCAGGTTTCAGGGAAGGGTCGACGGGAACTATGGTTGGACTGATCGCCATCGGAATCCCGTTCGGACGAGGAAGAGACAGGTGCTGCTTCTGTTTGAATCGACTGAGCTGGGGGTGGGGTCACAAGGATGAGTGTCGTCTGTGTCGACCGTGTGTCCAGCACGGAGTGTTTTGATGCTGTGGCCGTTGGTGGTTCAGTGGCGCTCAGTGCCGATGGCAGAGGAGTAGGACGTTGCTGGTTCGTAGTCTGGGTAGGGGGTCTAGAGGGCAGTGGACGTGAACTTGCTGGTGATCGAGATTGAACCCGATGGGAATATCTATCCCAGTCGGAGTGGGTGACCGGCGGGATCCAGGGCATCGATGTCGATGGTGGGTAGCCTCCGTACTGATAGGGAGGATGGTGCCAATCCCATGGTTCCATCAAAGGAGCATATCCCCAGCGAGTCGAAATGGGGAATTGGCATCTAGGTGATCCATACCGAGGAGACCTGTGCCTCGGGGAGCGGTATTGGGGTGGCAGAGGCTGATAGTCGTGTCTATTGTCCCTGTCTGGACGAGGAGGATCGGTCTTGATGTAGGAGAGGGATCCCTCAGATGGTGATTGAGAACGAGAACGAGAGCTCGGGCGTCATGGTGACAGAGCATAGAGCTGTTCTTGGTCGGTCTCGAGGAACTCCTGTGCCTCCAGAATGTGGTCTGGTAGTGCCTCGTGCGGTTGCCAGATGGGAGAATCCAGAAGAGTGATAGTGGTCACTTCAGTAGGTGGTGGAGGCACGATCAAGGGAGTTATCGGTACCGAGGTAGCATCTAATGGGGACGCTACCAGTTCGGAAACCGAAGTAGGGGCCTTACTCGAAGGCTTGCCAGTGGCTGCAGATAGAGCCCTGTGGCATTTTTCCGACTTATCCTTCTTCTTCTTTTTGATTGGTGTTGAAGCCGTAGACTGCGTCGGAGCCTGGTGTTTCGATACTGGTTGAGTTATATCGGATGACGGCCTCGATGTCGACGGGGCCACGAAGTCAGCTGTCGATACCGTCGATGTCAATGGGAAGGAGGTCGTTGAGGTTAATGCGGGAAGCAATGTCGACTCCAATAAAGTGACCTTCAGGCGGGCTGCCCTATTTTTCCAAGTTTGGTTGCTAAACTTGGCACAATGAGGGCAGGAATCTGCCAGTGACATTCTCCAAGGCAGAGGATGCACAAGGAGTGGCCGCCAGGAGCTGCTAATATGCTGCCGCAAGCCGAGCAACGTTTGAAGCAGCCCCACTTTGTAGCCATAAAGCAGAAAAAGCAGAGATGAGAACAGAAGGGGGGGGGGCCTGGAGACAGAAAGGGGGGGAAACCCACCGAGGAGAAAGTATTTTATATATATATTTTTTTGATAGAAGAATATAGAAAGAAAGTGTTGAAAGTTAAAGAGAAAGAGTGAAGAGACAAAGAAAGCGAAGAAGAGATTTCCTCAAAGGACTCAGCTAATCGCAGAAGCTGTTAGCAGCGCGGCGGTCAGAAGAGTACTGGCGGGATGTCCGCGCCCGCTCCTCTGGGCATGTGCGGTGGGGCTCCACGCATGCCTGGAGGCGCTGGGCGCAAAAATCCATTAAGCGCTTTCTACAATACCAAAGGATTCCTGCGCAGGCGCAGAAACCCCCCAGTGTGAAGCACAGAGACCACGTCAAAGATCTGCTATTACAACTGATGTCCAGGAGACAGAGATCAGTTCCCCTGGAGAAAATGGCTGCTTTGGAAGTTGGATCCTATGGCATTATGTGAGTCGGACTCGACTGTGTAACTAAACAACCACCACCACCCCACTGAAGTCCCTCCCTTCCCCAAACCCTGTCCTCAGGCTCCACTCCCAAAATCTCCAGGTATTTCCCAACCCAAAGATGGCAATCCTACAATATGTAGATGTAGAGCCTTTAAATGGAATGCAAGGGGTACAGCCAAATGTAAATGGGTCAAGTGATGCTGCGTGCCCAAGAGGTTTCAAGAGGCACCAAAGGCAGAGAGACGCGGCATAAAAGTAAAACAAAGGAGAGGGATAATCTTTTTTGTGTATATAAAAGTGATGCCTCCCCATCATTAACCAAAATGCAGTTACTCTGCAAGGAAGAAAGCAGGGGGGAAAACACAGCAGTCCTTATATTAAAGACATTAGAGACAATTATCCGATGATGCACGAAGGAAAGGAGCTAACAGAAGCCAAATTAGGCAGAATTACATAGTGGTTAGAGGGGATTATAAACCCTCATCCAGTTAAACAAAACTTTGTTTGAAAGGCCTCCAGGTTTGGTTTGGTTTTTGTTTTGTTTTTTTAAGGAACCTTTCTCTTCAACAGCAAAAATTGGGAATGCCTGGCAGGGCCAACATTTTTGATGGCTTTGAAATTACTTGTTGTGAACCACTGTGGTGACCCGTCTGGTTGCAAACATAAGAAAATTAACGGAGCCTGTAAATACAGCAGCACAGTGAAGCTTTAGCTGCTTCCTCTGTTGTCAAAAGAAAGGCTGCAGTCTCACAGCCCAAATGTTGATTCGTTCATTAAAATATCTGGATCCGGCTTTCCCTTGCGGCTCAAGCTGGGCGGACCCTGGTAAACCAGAAAGTAGACGGGCTGCGGATGAGAGAGCAAAGGCTTGCCTAAGACCGCCCGCTCAGCTTATGGCTGCTGCCAGACCCAGACAAGGGTCCTCCCAGTCAATGCTCCCTCTAAGCTGTGGAGTCTTGTGAGCAAAAATCCCACTCTGTGAGCTGCTGGCACTCAAGTGGTGAGCCAGAGATTTGGCTACTGCATAAATCAGTTTGCTTTGGAGCCTTCCTTCCTGAGCTAGGACAAAAATGTGTGAGCCGGAGGCTAAAAAACTGTGAGCTAGCTCACACTAACTCAGCGTAGGGGGAATACTGCTCCCAGTCCATGTTCCCTCTAAGCTAAGTCAGTGTGAGCTAGCTCACCGTTTTTTAGCCTCCAGCTCACACATTTTTGTCTTAGCTCAGGAAGGATGGCTCCAGAGCAAATTAATTAATGCAGCAGCCAAATGGCTCAATCACAACTTTAATGCCGGTAGCTCACAAAGTAGAATTTTGGCTCCCAAGACTCCACAGCTTAGAGGGAGCATTGCTCCCAGTTCATGGCTCTTAGCCACAGGTCTGTTTTAACAGCAGCCAGAAGTCTCTTTGGAGACACTAAATCTCAGAAGCTGCTGGAATATGGGCTGGTAGCCCTTGGAACACGAGCTCCTTAGCCCCATGAGCCACGGAGGCTGGAAGCACGAGAAGAGCCCCAGTTTCGAGGGCCATAGGGTGTTCTGAGACCGAGAGAGGTTCTGCCCACTCCCACGGCCCATTAGGCTCCTGGCAGCTGGAAGCTCGAGAAGAGCCCCAAAGAATGCTGGGGAATCCTGCCCAGTCAGTTCCAGCGTGCTGATTGCTTCTTCTCTTCTCCAGCCATCCATTTCCCTCACAACTCCTCCTGTACAATCTGATACCATCTCAGCTTCAGCTCTCCTGGCATTTAATCTTTGGACCTCCCAGTGACCAGACTCTCGCTCGTTTATTTGGCTCACTCCTGGCTGCTGCTCATACAGTACTGATTTGCGGCACCGGGCTCCCTGCTGCCAAGGATCTCAGCCTGGACACGAAAGAAGTTCTTGAGACAGAGCAGGTCAAGAAAGAAGGACTTTTCTCCCTTTTTCACAATACAAGAACTCAGTGAAATTGCTGAGCAGTCGGGTTAGAACAGATAAAAGGAAGTACTTCTTCACCCAAAGAGTGATGAACACATGGAAATCACTGCCACAGGAGGTGGTGGCGGCTACAAGCAGGGGTGGCTTCAAGAGGGAATTAGATAAACACAAGAAGCGGGGACCCACGATACTGGCCGGGGGGGAGAAGGAGCTCCATGTGGAGGCGGAGGAAGCACCTGCAGGTGAGCCTTCTCCCCCAGCACCAACTGCGAGGCCCGGGCCCACCAATCCTTTCCCCACCCTCCGCACCAATGGCGAGGCCCAGGCCTGCCAATCCTGCTCACTCCACCCCACCCCAGCACCGACAGTGAGGCCCGTGCAGCTCCCAGCCACCAGGCCCGCTGATCTCCCACACACACACACACACTGGGCACTGGTGGCGAGGCCTGAGTGGTTTCCAGCTGCTGGGCCCACCAATCTCCCCACCCCCACCCCGGGCACCAGCGGCAAGGCCTGAGCAGCTTCTAGCTGCCGGGCCCACCACAGAGTTCCCAGAGCGTTCTCTGCGCATGCGCAGGAACACTCTTTTACTTTTGGAGGGATTTAAGTATCCCCCCGTATAGTTTTTAAAACATTTCAGATTTTTCTGCACACCTGGGGAGTGCCTCAAGTGTGCAGGAAAATCTCTTTGCTCCCCCAAGTGCCCCCGATGTGTGGATTTAGGTATCAGCACGGGGGGTCTTGGCTATTAGTATACAGATATGGAGCAGAGGTCCATCAGTGGCTATTAGCCACAAGGTATAGATAGGAACTCTCGGTCTGGGGCAAGTGATGCTCTGCATTCTTGGTGCTTGGGGGGGGGGCAACAGTGGTAGGGCTTCTAGTGTCCTGGCCCCACTGCTGGACCTCCTGAGGGCACCTGGTGTTTTTGGCCACTGAGCGTTGGACTGGATGGGCCGTTGGCCTGATCCAACATTGGCTTCTCTTATGTTCTTATATTCTCTTGCAAACTTCACGAGCTTAACAGCACAGCATTCCAGGAGGCAGATAGGATAGCTAAAATGACACGCCATACCCACTGGTTCCAGCTTCGATTCTGGCAAAAACTCAAGACATTTACAACTTTAGTAAATGCAGTGCATTTTGTTTCTGAGGCACTAGGCCTCTCGAGAGGCCCAGGCTTTCTTGCAAGCATGCCACTGAAATTTCAAAGGAGAACATTCTTCCTACAGTGGCTGGGAAAGGAAGGTGGGGTGGATAGGGAAGGCATGAATAAACTCCAGCCCCCTGAACCACAGAGAGTGATTAAAATATGGAATTCGCTGTCAGAGGATGTGATGATGGTGGCATTTGCTGTCAGAGGATGATCACAGGCATAGAAAGCTTTGAAAGGGGGTTAGGCTCAAGGAGGAGAGGTCTATCAGTGACCATGTTCAGAGGCAGTCAACCTCTGAATCCCAGGGCCAGGAGGCAACGTCGGGGGAAGGCCTCGGCTTCTCTGCCCTGTTGTTGGCCCTCCAGAGGAACCGTTTGAGTGCTGTGTGAGACAGGATGCTGGACTTGGTGAACCACTGGTCTGATGCAGCAGGCCTCTTCTTATGAAGAGTTGGTTTTTGTACCCTGCTTTTTTCTTTCTTAAGGAGTCTCAAATCACCTTCCCTTCCTCTCCCCACAGCAGTCACCTTGTGAGGTAGGTGGGGCTGAGAGAGTTCTGGGAGAACTGTGTGACTGGCCTTGGGTCACCCAGCAGGCTTCATGCGGAAGGCTGGGGGATCAAACCCGGTTCTCCAGATTCGAGTCTGCTGCTCTTAACCACAACACCATGCTGGCTCTCTCACTCGCTCACTCTTGTGTTCTTGCACAGGCACTGGGAACACTATTCAAGAGCAAGAAGGCTCTCCTGTTGGCTGTTGCAGTTCTCAGCCTCTGGACGTTTCCATGGAAAACGAGCTAACTAGGCACAAGTTAGTAAGTTATTCTAAATCCAATTTCCACCTACTCCCATTACTACAAAAATACTTAAGGCACTTCAAGATGAGAGAGGAATGGCTGCAGTCCCAGATTTCATCCAATTAAGGGATCTCCAGTGTAGGCCTGGAAGTCCTCCTCCAAGACTCTGGCCGGTTTTAATTGTACTCCAAGGACCTCTTGGTACTCCCAGAGAAGCCCACCTGTCAGAAAAAGAACTCCCTGTTCTTAAAACGACCACAGTGTGCTACTGGAAGACCGGGCCTGGTACGAACTTTCAACATCCCCCTGACCTCAAAGATCCATACAATCTTGTGAACTGTCATTTCTGGGACAGCAAAGTAACAAGCCTGCTCAGATACCTAAAAGGTAAAGGTTTCCCTTGCTCGAAAGCCAGTTGAATACAACTCTAGGGGGCGGTGCTCATCTCCCTTTCCAAGCTGAAGAGCCAGCGCTGCCTGAAGACTTCTCCATGGTCATGTGGCCGGCTTGACTAGACACCAAGGCGCACAGAACACTGTTACCTTCCCACCGAAGTGGTACGTATTCACAGGGTTTATTTTGTAGCAGGAGCTTCTTTGTGTATTAGGCCACACACCCCTAATGTAGCCAATCCTCCAAGAGCCTTCAGAGCTCTTCTTACAGGGGCTACTGTAAGCTCTTGGAGGATTGGCTACATTACGGGTGTGTGGCCTAATATGCAAAGGAGCTCCTGCTACGAAATGAGCCCTGCCTATTCATCTACTTGCAATTTCTTGCTTTCGAACTGCGAGGTTGGCAGGAGCTAGGTCCAGAGACGGGAGCTCACTCTGTCATGCAGCACTTGGGTCTCGAACTGCTGAACTACCGACCTTCCGGGCTACAGTTCAGCGTCATAACCACTTGAGCCACAGCAGCCCGCTCGGATACCTAGGCTGCATTAAAGGTGAATCCTGGAGGTGAATCTATTTCCAAACTGTCATGCTCGGGCACTGGAGATCTGGGGCTCCCAGACTGGGGGTAAGTACCCCATTAACGCAGCACTTTCAAGAACATGCCCTAGCTATATTAGCTCCCAGAAAGTCTTCCCTTGGGCTCCAGCTGACAGCACCCAGCTGTCAGGAGATGTCAGGAGGGCTCCAGCTGACAGCACCCAGCTGTAAAGGAGATGGAGAGGGGGATGCAGCCAGATGCCCTTCCATCATGCCCGGATCCACCTCCAGCTGGGGATCTCCTCCCTTCCCAGTTGTCAGCTCCCATGACAGAGGCCAGAAGGAGAAGAGAAAGCAGCCAGGCACCCTTCCGACATGTCTGGAACCAGACCTCACCAAGAATTCCCCTTCTCCAAGCACCTTTGCTATTTGCATTTTACATGCTCAGTATTTTCTATAGGTCCTTTTTAAATTCTCACCAGCCATTCTTCTGCATTTTCCCCAGATGGATGGAGATTAAGCCACTCACATAACCAATAACTGATCCACCAGTGGATGCCAGTTAACACAAGAACAGAACTGGAGTAGAACCCAGGCCCAGCACACCAGCCACGGGACCCGTGCCAGCCCCTGAAAAGAAATATTTCCTCTCTGCTTAGAAGGCAGCTCCCTCTGCTGCCAAAAAGTGTTCTAACACACCTTTCCCAGTGTCTGCAGACTGGGAAACAGCTGGCAGAGGGAGAAAACAGATCACGTTTTGTTTCTAAGATAAATGAGAGTGTCTATCCAAGTTTTATCACAAGATCAGCCTTGGGAGTCAGACAGGCACAGAGAAAAACACCATGGCGCTGCATCACAACTACGTGGCTGCAAACTTGGCTCCAAAGGGGTGCAGCCCTCCTGATACAGTTGGCACAGAACTGAGCCCAGGGACCAATGCCAGACGAACAGGGCTCTCTGCACAGCTCCCGCCACCCAAAACAGGAACTTCCACCGGGGGACCAGGAAGTGGGCACCGTCTAGCCCTTTCTTCTCTCTGTGGCTCCAGAGTAAGGCCTCGTTCCAGGTGGCTGGACCAGCTGTTCACTGCCTCCCCGCAGCTCGAAGCAGGAAGGGTGCCGCAAGAGGTTGCCGCGACACACGCTGTTGCGGCACTGACCCCGAAGCCGCTCTCGGCAAAACGTTGCCACCCTCATTCGTAGCTGGCCCAGCAAAGGACGGGAGTGGGGAGGGACACCTCCGTCTCTGCTAATTTCCAGTTCCATTTTTATCACCCTGGGCTGCGGCATCAGATAGCTCCAAAAAAAAAAAATCAATGAGTTGATAAATAGCTTCCTGCAGAAAGAGGCCTTCCAAGAAGCTGCTGGGGAAGGGGGGGGGGGCCCTGATCAGCCCAGCTTGTTGACATCGGGGAGCCTCCCGTGCCGGAGAACTAACCATTTGACACCCCTTATTAAATCTTGTTAAAAAGTTCATGCAAATTTAAAACAGCACCTCCAATATGGAAACTGAAGATGTTTCCTTCCTCTCTCTCTCTCTCTCTCTCTCTCTCTCACACACACACACACACACACACACACATATACACACACATATACACACACACCAGGGGTGGTGGTGATTTTTTGTGCTTGGCACTGAACAGGAACTGGGCTTCTGTGGGGAGAGGAAGCATGGCGCATATCTGACAACAGCTGGGCCACGAAGAGTGGTTCCCGCAACCCTCCAGCGAAGACTCTGGTTGGTGGAACTCGACTCTCATCACGTGAAGCAAACTTAGAACTCCGGCCAGGCTGTGCCAGTTGCTGAGCGTTGGGTCACAGCCGGTTACGATAGCGGTGCTGCCGACTGATTTGGAGAGCCGAGCCGTGAACTGGTGATCGTCACAGGAGGACAAGGGATCACTGTTTTGTGTAATGCGCAACACGACAGCAGGTCTGGGAGTGATTAAATTTAAAAAGACTCCATGCCCAAATGCATACGAGGTGGTTGTGGCAGGGAAAGCCCGGCCCTCTGGGGAAAATCAGCTGAAAGGGGGGCCCTAACGGTGCAGGACCCATGCAGCAAAGAAAGGGGGACTGGGCCTCCTCCTCTGCCAAGCAGTTTATAGCATTGTTCTCCCCTTCTCATTTTTTCCTTACAACAGCCCTGTGAGGGAGGTTGGGGAGGAGAGGAAGCTGGCCCCAGCTCACCCAGCAAGCTTCCTCTGCAAAGTGGGGATTCAAACGGGGGTTCCCCAGGTCCTAGCCCAACACACTCACTGCTAGACCACGCTGGCTCTTCAGACCCAGGGCCAGGCCATCTGCGGCCAAGTGAGACAAGCCCCTACAAGAGGGACAGACTGACCGTCACGTACACTACTGCTTCCCTCTGTCGCTGCAACTAATTTAAGGATTGGTTTTAACTCTGAATCAGTGTTTTGTTTTTGAAACCATCTTGGGAGTCATTACAGCTGAAAGCCCTGTTAAGTAAATAATTAACCAAGCGGTTAACTATGAAATCAAATGCAATGTGTGAACACCCCCTAAAAGGCCCACGACAACTTATTCCTTTCCTTCTGGCGGCGCCATGGAATTGCTGCAAATCCCTGGAATTTCACTTCCCATCATGAAAAAGAGAGACACCGTTCTACCGCCGCTCAAAACCTGTTGCGATGCTCAAAGCGGCTGGAGCGAAATCAAACAGAAAACCCATTACAGAAGTCTCGATGTAAGCATCATTGTTCAGCTTGCCAGGTGCCTGCTAATGATGGGCAAACTCCTGGCAATTAAGGTCAATGCCCGCCAACGCTCAGCTGGTTGGTGGGCAGGAGCAGGCCAGCCAAATGGGGGAGCGATCGCTGGTGTGTGATGATGTCACTTCCGGCGTGACCTGGAAGCACCACTGTCGCACCATGGTGACGTTCTAATGCTTTTGGGAAGGTGCTAGAACGTTGCCCTGACACAATGCTGGTGCTTCTAGGGTTGCGCAGAAAGTGACATCATCAAGCAGTGACAACAATCACTCCCCACCACCACCACAGTAAGTATCCACCGCCCCCATTTTCCAGTGGCTGCCATGCCTGTGGCAACTCTATTCATTGCACAGAAGTCTCACGTTTCTACTACTGGAAGTGGATCTTGAAGCATGGATTCCTGCTTCCTCTTGCTATCTAAGTCCTCAAAGGTTCACTGAGGATTTCAGAGAATACCTCAATTCTGTGTGCATGCACACACATGCATGAAAGCCCTATAGGCCAGGGGCCCGCATATCTGTGAGACCGCCTCTCCCTCTATGAGCCCCGAAGGGCTTTACGATCTGCCAATCAACTTCTTCTCGTGGTCCCTGGCCCCAGGGACGTCCACCTCGACTAGGGCCAGGGCTTTTTCAGCCCTGGCCCCTACCTGGTGGAATGAGCTCCCATATGAGATCAGGGCCCTGTGGGACCTTTTAACAGTTCCGCAGGGCCTGCAAGACAGAGCTCTTCCGCCAGGCTTTTACTAGGGCGATGGATGTCCCTCCCTCTCCACTGGGCCTCCTCTCAGTGGGTCAGAACTGCATACCAGAGTTGGCATCTCTGAGATTTTTATGTCAATGACAGCAGCACCATATAAGAACATAAGAACATAAGAGAAGCCAATGTTGGATCAGGCCAATGGCCCATCCAGTCCAACACTCTGTCACACAGTGACCAAAAACACCAGTTGCCCTCAGGAGGTCCAGCAGTGGGGGCAGGAAACCCTCCCACTGTTGCCCCCCCCCCCAAACACCAAGAATACAGAGCATCACTTGCCCCAGACTGAGAGTTCCTATCTATACCTTGTGGCTAATAGCCACTGATGGATCTCTGCTCCAGATGTTTATCTAATTCCCTCTTGAAGCCGTCCATGCTTGTAGCCACCACCACCTCCTGTGGCAGTGAATTCCACGTGTTAATCACTCTTTGGGTGAAGAAGTGCTTCCTTTTATCTGTTCTAACCCGACTACTCAGCAATTTCATGGAGTGCCCACGAGTTCTTGTATTGTGAGAAAGGGAGAAAAGCACTTCTTTCTCTAACTGCTCTATCCCATGCATCATCTTATAAACCTCAATCATGTCACTCCTCAGCCCGTCGTTTCTCCAAGCTAAAGAGCCCCAAGCGCTTCAACCTTTCTTCATAGGGAAAGTGTTCCAACCCTTTTATCATTTTAGTTGCCCTTTTCTGCACTTTTTCCAATGCTATAATACCTTTCTGAGGTGTGGCGACCAGAACTGTACACAGTACTCCAAATGAGGTCGCACCTTCATTTTTATTAGTGTTTTAATTGTATGAATTGTATATATTGTATTTTTATCGAATTTGATGTAACCTGCCCTGAGCCTGCCATGCGGGGTGGGTGGAATATAAGTGGAATAAATAAAACCAACCAACCAACCAACCAATGAATAAATACTGGTTCAATTTGGCCAGCCGATCAGCCAGCCCATGGTTTGGAAGATCTTGAATGAACTGTCGGCTCGCAATGTTTCCTGCGCCCCTTTTGCACACCACTTCCCTCTCCATTCCACGTTCAGCGCAAGCCATGGTCCGTCATAACCTCTGCACCAGCACTTGCGCCCCTACAAGCCCAACTCAGAAAATCCGCTTCACACTGAGGCTTCCGATGCTGGTTCGGAAGGCCAGGAATTGCCGTGGTTGGACCATCTGGACAAGACTACACTTAGCACCAGAACAGGAAAGGAAGCCTGCAGCCCATTCACAAGCCTCCAAACCACAGTTCGGAGAATCGTCTGAACAAGTCCCACGCACAAGGAGAGCCCAATTGTTTTTTCACTATCATTTCCGGAGGGGAATAAAGAACTTGCAACATCCTTTATGACTCACAGAGACTGGTGCTCTTTCCTAACCCTACAATTATAAAAAATGAGATAGCTGCAGCTGAGCTGGGGGCTGAAATTGCCAGTGGTGCAAGACAGCTACATAGCTGAGACAAGCAGAGCTGGGCCTGTTTTAGGGTTACGCGCACACCATTGATCGGAACCTTCGGAAAGCCAGGCAATGTTTTCAGGAATGGCTGAAAGCCTAGGAAAATCCCATTCCCTTAAACGCCTCCCCTGTTTCTCAACGGAAGACATTTTTAAGCAAAGGAGGAAACTGGGGTATCTCCACACAGATTTAAAGTGGCTCAGCAACTGCTCTTGAAGTGTAGTTTTGCAAGAAAGGCTAAAGATCGTCCACAGAAATATAGCTCCCAACACTCGTCAGCAAACATGACAACTGTAAAAACTGGTATAAAACGACCCAAGCTTGTAATGTAGGCACGTCCTACGCATATACATGCCTGTTCCTAAAATAGTTCGAGAGGGTAGCTGTGTTATTCTGCAGGAGAACAGTTGGATCTGAGTCCAGGAGCACCGTAGAGACCAGTAAGAGTTTCAGAGCGTGAGAGCCGGTTTGGTGTAGTGATTAAGAGCGAGGACTCGAATCTGGAAGAACCGGGTTTCATTCCCCACTCCTCCACATGCAGCTGCTGGTGTGACCTTGGGTCAGTCATAAGTTCTTTCAGAGCTGTTCTCTTAAGGGCAGTTCTTGGGAGAGCTCTCTCAGCTCCACCTCCCTCACAGGGTGTCTGTTGTGGGGAGGGGAAGGGACAGGAGATTGTCAGCTGCTCTGAGACTCCTTCAGGTAGTGGGGGGCAGGCTATAAATCCAATCTCTTCTTCTCTTTTCAAGTGAGTAATGATGGGAACTGTTAACATTCGATAACTTATACCCTGAAACTCTTGTTAGTCTCTAGGCACTACTGGACTCAACTCTTAACTATTCCTAAGGTGTCTTACAAAGTCACTGAAATAGGGCACGCCCCACCGTTTTCCCAGAATGCCTTCTGTTTACCATGGATTAAAAGCAGCTCTTTCCTTACAGTAGATGCTTCCGGTATGTGAAAGAGTTAAGCGAGGGCTGGTATGCAGTCCTGGGAAAAACAGGTAAAAGCTGCGGGTACTCCACATAAATCCACTGACGCCTGGCGTTATGTTTGTGGAAGAAAACGGTACATTAAGTACACAAACAGTCAAAGCACCGCAGTTCCTCCACAACCCCTGCAGAAGTAATTGTCCTCGGTTGGGCAAACACCGCTCTGGGTAGTTTGGGACAGCCAACAGCTTGTGAAATCCTGGTGTGTCCCCCTCATCTTCCTGCTCATAAACAAGCCAAGGCCCGGCCCCAACCTATTCCCACTTTATTTTTAACCTCCATGTCCAAGATTCCGATTATCTGGGGCAAAGGCTTCCTCCATTTAAACTAGCAGCAGCATCACCCCCCCCTTCTGTGTAATAGAATTTGGGTTGCGTCATGGGGGAATCCACACCACCTCATTTGGAATTTTCTAGTGCACAGTCCACTGAAATTCCTGCCTGTGAACAATTTAAATTTTACACGCTGTCAATAGAGGTAACGGAGCTGGGGATGCGTGGCAGCTGAGAAACCAGGACTAACATTTTATCAGTGAAACACAAAGGCCCCAAATGAACTCTGGTTGACAAACTGTCCAAACAGCCTTGTTCCCTCTAAGCTGAGTTAGTGTGAGCTAGCTCACAATTTTTTAGCCTCCAGCTCACACACTTCTGTCTTAACTCAGGAAGGATGGCTCCAGAGCAAACTAATTTGTGCAGCAGCCAAATCGCTCGCTCACAACTTTAATGCCAGTAGCTGACAAAGCAGAATTTTTGCTCACAAGACTCCACAGCTTAGAGGGATCACTGCTCGGAAGCTAAGGAGGGCCAGCTCTGGTTAGTACTTGGATGGGAGACCACCAAGGAATTCCAGGGTCGCTATGCAGAGACAAGCAATGGCAAACCAACTCCGAAAGTCTCTTACCTTGAACATCTTATGGCAGGGCTGGGCAAATGGCAGCCCGCGGGCCACATGCGGCCCACCACAGGGTTTCTGGTGGCCCGCCAAGACAGTTGGCCACCAGGGGCTTGCCGCTCCTCCGCAGCCGCCTGCTGCTTGTCAGCTCGATGGCATCCCTCAGCTGGCGGGCTGTCCGGGTTGGGTGCAGCGCGCAGCGCCACTCCGCCTCCAGCGAGAGGTCCAGCAGGAGGGTGCACGGGCCACCCCCGCCTCCCCCGAGGCAGCTCCCAGCCCGGGCCAGCGGTGCAGCATCTCTGAGGCTTCCAAGGCCCGTGGGCGACACAGTCCAGCCCCCAGCCGGAGCAGCTCATCCGGCCTTATCCATCAGTGGCTGCAGGGCGTGCGGGGAAGGAGGGGCACACCGGTGGCTCCCCCAGCAAGGATCCCAGTCGCGGTCCCCAACGCCAACTTGGTGCCAGCCGGCTGCCCACCTCGCGACTTCCAGGGGCCCTCCAAAATGGCTCCTGCAGCCGAAGCAAACCTGCCAATCAGTCACCCTTGACGGCCACTGCCCAAGCTGCTGTCCTCCGTGCCGCCTCACGCTCCGGTGCCAGAGCTCAGCCCCCGACAGCTCCACTGCTTTCCCCGACCGGGAATGGTCCCTTTCGCTCCCCAAGTCCTGTCGGCAGCCTGCAGGCACTGGGTTGGGGGGGCTTTGCCGCTCTGAGTCGCCCCTGCGAGAGGCGGGTGTGGGGTGCTACAGCACTCTCTTTTGGCCCTGTGGCAGAAGTGCAGGGACGCAGCCGCTCTCTGGCGTTGGGGCTTGGGTCCTTGCGCGGGAAGAAAAAGTGGGCGGATCTTCGAGGTGAGGAGTTGTGCACGCGGCGGGAGAGAAGCGGCAGCAAAAAGGAGCTTTCAAATTTCGGTACCCGGTTTAAGCAGTGAACGTCGCTGGGACTTTGGCTGCCAGGTTAGAGTGGGGGGGGGGGGGGTAGGAGGAGGAGAGGGAGAGAAAAGGAAAACGTCTCTGGGGAGGGGAAGGGGGGGGGGAGCAGCCGGGATATAAATTCTCCTTACTGGAAAGAATATTGTTTGGCCCCAGCTGCCTTCGCCAGGGCTGGGCGGGAGAGGGGGGAAGGAAACGACGCCCCCCCCCCCTCCTTATTTATAGAGGAGAAAGAAACTGGGAACTCGTCTCTCCGACTTTACCTGGTTATAAAATGGGAGGAAGAGCGAAGCCCTGGCAGGAAACTCGCGCGCCTGCTCGTATTTATATGAAACACCAGCGCTTCCCCCCCCCCCCCCCCAATGCTGAAGTAATTCCCACTGATTTAAGGTGCTTACTCCTAGGTAAACAACAGTAAATTTCTCCACTGTTTCTGCACCTTTTGTTTTTGCCCTCTGCATGTGTGTGTGTCTCTGTATCCCTCTGTCTCTCTCTCTGTCCTTATGTTCCCCTGTGTGTCTCTCTCTGTCCCTCTGAGTCTGTCTGTCTCTGTCCCTCTGTGTGTGTGTCTTCCTCTCTCTCTCTCTCTCTCTCTCTCCCTATGTTCCCCTGGGTGTCTCTCTCTGTCCTTCTGCGCCGCCCCAGATGGCCTTCTTGCTGCCTGCAGCCTCCATTGAGAGCCAGTTTGGTGTGGTGGTTAAGTGCATGGACTCTAATCTGGGAGAACCGGGTTTGATTCCCCACTCCTCCATATGCACCTGGCTGGACGACCTTGGGCAAGCCATAGCTCTGTACCAGCTGTTCTCTCAAGGACAGCTTGGGAAAGAGCTCTCTCAGCCCCACCTACCTCACAGGGTGTCTGTTGTGGGGAGGGGAAGGGAAAAGGAGTTTGTAAGCCGCTCTGAGACTCCCTTGGGGAGTGGAGGGCGGGGTATAAATCCAATCTCTTCTTCTTCTTCATTGTGTCTGAATTCTTCCATTAGGTGAGCGAGTTGGAAGGGAAAAATAGGGTACATTTGTCTCATTAAAACTGATTCTAAAATTAAATGTGCTTGCAGATATGGATGATATGAAATTAGAACGATAAATAAATTGAATAAAACTACCATTATTTTATTTAATTTATATTTATTGATTTTTATGATACAATTTATACCTTTCCTGAAATGCAAAGTTAACTAATGAATGCAATCATTTTAAAAGGTGCGGCCCTCCGCTAACCTCCGCTCCCACAAAGTGGCCCCCGAGCCAAAACAATTGCCCACCCCTGTCTTATGGGGTTGCCGTAAGTTGGCTGCAACTTGATGACACTTTCCAGGACCAACTAAGAATAGAATTATACTAGATGCAGGCACTACCATAGTCTAGAAGTCTCCAGACTTTCCCAGAACCTTGACAGAACACCGCTGGGATAGAAACATAAAGCTGGAAGGGACAGGAGAGTCATCTAGTCCAGTGCCCTGCACAATGCAGGAGATTTACTTTTACACCCCCACACACACACACACAAACACTCCCCCAGTGACCTCTGCTCTATGCCCAGAGGAAGGCAAAAAACCTCCCGGATCCCCAAGTCTATGTGGCCTGGAGGAAAATTCCTTCCTGACCCCAAGGGGGCAATCGGCATGACCCTGGGCATATAAGAAAGGATCACAAGAGCCGAGCTCTGGCTGTGTGCTGCATTGGTTAGACTGCACCTGGAGAACTGTGTGCAGTTCTGGAGGCCTCGCTTCAAAAAGGATGTGGACAGAATGGAGTGGGTGCAGAATTGAGGATTATCAGGGACCTGGAGACCAAGAAGCCCTGTGAGGAAAGGCGGAGGGACTTGGGAATGTCCAGTCTGGAGAAGAGGAGGTTGAGGGGGGGACAGGATGGCTCTCTTGAAGTATCTGAAGGGCTGTCCCTTAGAGGAGGGCAGGGAGCTGTTCCTCTTGGCAGCAGAGGAGAGGACTCGCAATATTGGGTTTAGATTAAGGGCAGGAAGGTACCAACTTGATATTAGGAAAAACTTTTTTTACAGTCAGAGTTGTTCAACGGTGGAATCAGCTGCCTATGGAGGTGGTGAGCTCCCCCCTCCCTGGCAGTCTTTAAGCAGCGGCTGAACAGGCACTTGTCAGGGATGCTCTAGGCTGATCCTGCTTTGAGCAGGGGGTGGGACTAGATGGCCTTTATGGACCCTTCCAACTCTGTGATTTCATGATTCATCCCTTCCTGCTCCTCCCTCTTATGCTCTCCCTAAATTCATAGTGAATGCAGCTGGCCCAGTGACAGTCCTGTGCCATGAGCAGGCGGTTTATGAGCAGGCTGGCACCTACGGCTGAATATTTCTGAGCACGTAGAAATGCCTGCACTCCACCACCACCCCCCCCCAAGAGGAACACGTTTATAAAAATGAACCATGGGCAAACTGCTCCGATATGCAGAACACCTTTCTTTCCACCAAGGGAATGCTTCCTCACCAGTCTGGAGACTGTGGCCTCTGGGGGCTTGTGTCTCACCCTCAGCCAGCCGTGCCTTAGGTGACAGCGGCTCCACAGATGCTGCGCCGCCTGAGAAGAGTCTCAGGGTGAGATGGCAGGCAGGCAAGTCGTTCCATGCACAGGGACAGGTTTGGGCTCTCCTTTGAGGGCTGCTGGTTGGTCTGCACGAACCTGGGAGACCAACATACCCAGCAAAACAATGCCAGCCACCTTCATGGGTTCTGCAGACTGAGTCGTCGAGCGGCAGAGCAGCACAGTGCGTGCCCCCATTTTGCATTTGCAGCACAAACAGCATACAGCGCATGCATGCGTGATATGCCACAGATGCACCCCCAGTTCCAAGAGGCAGTGCATTTAAGCCCCGTTGACAGCATACACGGGCCGGTTGCAAAAATATTCACATAGCTTGGCTGGAATATTTTCCTGGCTTCACGTTCTCCAAATCTAGTAAGCAGCCAAAAGCATAAATTTCTGGCTAGCTGGCAATCTTGAGATCCACGTCTGTCTGATGACAGCTTTATGTGGGCTTGGTTTCACGATTCAGCCCTGTAGCCGTTGGGGTCCTGTTCAGGGAAACTTGCTGCTTGCAGTTAAGACCAGATGGGCCAGGTGGCTTAACCTGGGGCAGAAAGAACACGAGCTCCCTGAAAAGCCACCCTGGTGCATGCAGAGCCGCAAGGTTCAAGGGACCCCCCTCATCTCCAGCCTTCATTCTCAGATGGCGCCACAATAAGCCCACCGCATCACTCAAAAGGCTGCTAATTGTACAAGTAAGTGGCAGTTGCTGATATGGCGTTTTTGGCCACAGTTAAATAATCAGCCACTAATTTTCAGTCACTGAAAATTCTGACAGTCAACCGGCTGGCATCCCAACCCTACATTAAATGTGATCCTATTTATTTATTTGCTTCATTTATACCCCACCTTTCTCCCCAATTCGGACACAAAGCGGCTAGTATCATTCTCCTCTCCTCCATTTTATGCTAACAACAACCCTGTGAGGTAGGTTAGGCCAAGGGCATGTGACTGGCCCAAGGTCACCTAGCACGCTTCCATGGCAGAGCGGGGATTCGAACCTGGCTCTGCCAGATCCGAGTCCGACAGCCTCACTACCTCACCACACCGGCTGAAACGTTTTTGACATTGCTACCAACCAAACCCAGTAACCACTACTAAAAAATGAATTTGATTTAACGGTTTGCTGTCGTTCTTAAGGCCCTATGCAGGAACAAAAAAATATATATGGGAATGAAGTTGTACTGTAGCATATGGCACGTCCAACGTGTTTCAAAAACTGCCTTCAAGGAAAAGGGAGTCTTGATCTACCATTCTGTGATAGGAACAGCTAGAACCTGGAGAATGACGCTAGCCATGCTTTCTTCTTCAGTCTTTATGTCTGACGGCAATGCACCCCAAAAAAATCACCATGCTTTCCATTTTACAACTTTAAAGTCCAGTGGCACCTTTACTCAGAATTTATTTTTGGACTCTAAACTTGTTCTACTGCTTCGGACCAACACGGCTGACCACCCAGTTCCATCTTACAGATGGGGCACAAAGGCTGCCAGACCTTCGAAGGCCATAGTAGCTAACCTCGGAGGAGGGGTTGTGTGTCCGCAAGACATGGCCAAAGCACCGTACAGCATATATGTCCATCTCCCCGTGACCTGGGCTAGCTTTTCTCTTGCTCACTGAGTCGGGGAGCTAGCAACACGGTGCGATGGGAGAGGCAGGCACAAATATACACCTGATCCCATGCCCTTGTCCTCCTAACCAAGAGCCGCACAAACCACCGTAGCCCATGCCAGTTGTGGTACTCGTCTTTGGAGGCTGGCCACCCAGACCTTAGCAAGCCTCAGGAACAAACTACGGTTTGAAACCAGCCACAGGCCTGGACTCAGCCCAAAGAACCCCACCGGCCTAGCATCAGTTATGTACACAAGCTCATTTCACAGTTCCACATAAGAGCTTGACCAAACAGAGAATTCTGTCTAGACCAGCATATGATTTTCCACAAATGACCAACCAGTTGCTTCTGGGAAATTCTTAAACAGGGCCTGAAGGCAGTAGCTCTCCCCTGCTTTGCCCCATTAAGGGAAGCCCCTTTTAGCCATCATGGCTAATTGCCATTGATGGCCAGACCCCACCATAAATATTCCTCCTACCCTTTCAGAGCTGGCTGCTGCTACTGTCCTGTGCCAGAGAATTCCACAAGTATTAATCATGGGTAGTAGCGGTAGCACATTCTTTGGGCTGTCCTGCACCTACTGCCCATCAATTACGCCAGGCGATCACAGGTTCTAGTACTACGGGGATTAAATGAAATCTCTTCTCTCATCACCTTTCTAATTTTATACACATCGCTGTTCCTGCCTCTCCACTCTCCTGGTCATCGTTGTTCTAAAAACAAATGAATGAAAAAGCCTCAAGTCATTCACCATTTTTCTTCATTGGGAAAAGGTGCCCCGCCCCCAAGCCCTTGATCACAGCTGCCTTTTTTCTCCAGCTCCATACTCCTTTTCGGGCAGTGGGGTACAATATGTCACAAAGGCGGCAGCACACATACAAAGTTTAGGGCGGGAGGGACAGATCTGAATTGTTTTCCTGGGGGATTACCAGAGCACTACGAGATATTCCCAGGAAACCTCCTGGAGTAACAACATGTCGCTCTCCGCTGTGTGATTCATCAGGACAACAGGCCTGCCCCAGAATCACTCGGCATCCCCAAAGGCAATTTTGACGCTCTGGATGCTTTCTAAGTAAGAAAGAGGGGCTCCGGACATGTTTTTACTCTCCTTCATCTGGTTAAGTTCAACGCAGCTAAAATGCAAGCAACTAAAACACGTGCTGCTTGCTTGCCTTCCATTCCTACACCCAAACACTGTTTTAACGAGGCAGGAAATAACTGCATTGTGGGGAAGGGAGACAGAAAGAAATTCTAAGATCGCTGCCATTAGCAGAGCTCACCCTGAGAGGCATGGAAGACTGGGAAGGGGGACCTTTCAGAAGGGACTCCTCAGCAGGAACTTGTGTTAGCCTAACTGAATTGGGTGCAGAAGCATAAAATAAAATAAACTAGCTGCTTAAAATTTTACACATTTTCCAGCGAATCTGCAGGATGCGCGTGTTGCCTTCTCCTAAATGTATATATCGGATCTGTCTATGGCAGGGGTGGGCAAATGGCGGCCTGCAGGCCACATGCAGTCCGCCACAGAGTTTTTTGCGGCCCGCCAAGACATGAAGATTAACAAGAGTAAATATAGATGCTCTTTGACAGACATTAACTTGCAGGCTGTGATGAGAATCTCAACAAGCAATCTCACTCCTGAGTTCAAAAAAATTGTAGAAAAGTGTGATAGGGTACATTTGTCTCATTAAACTGATTCTAAAATTAAATGTGCTTGCAGCTATAGATGATATGAAATTAGCACAATAAATAAATTGAATAAAACTACTACTATTTTATTTAATTTCTATTTATTGATTTTTATGATACAATTTATACCTTTTCTGAAATGCAGAGTTAACTAATGCATGCAATCATTTTAAAAGGTGCAGCCCTCCGCTAACCTCCGCTCCCATAAAGTGGCCCCCGAGCCAAAACAATTGCCCACCCCTGGTCTATGGCCTTCTCCAATACGAAAGCTGATGGTCAGTTAAAAAGTCAGTTAGTGGTTAAGAGCAGCAGACTCTAATCTGGAGAACCGGGTTTGATTCCCCACCCCTCCACATGTAGCCAGCTGGGGGACCTTGGGTCAGGCACAGTTCTCTCAGAGCTGTTCTCTCAAGAGCAGCTCTCTCTCAGATCTCTCAGCCCCACCTATCTCACAGGGTATCTGTTGTGGGGAGAGGAAGGGAAGGCAATTAATTGTAAGCCGCTTTGAGACTTTTTTGGGTAGTGAAAAGCGGGATATAAAAGCCTGCTCTTCTTCCTCAGCCTCATCAGAGTTCCTCCTCTGAGTGCCCCGAAATTCCAAAACGGGGGAGGGTGAGAAAGCGTTTCTGTTGCTCTGGCCTGCTTCTAGAAATCTCTTGTGAGGGGTTTGTGCATCATCACTCAGGCGCCAGATAACAGCTTGTCCTGTTTGCTCCAGACTTGGGGGATCGATTCCTTCCCCTTGGACCTAGCTCCCTGGTTCCCTCCTTTTGCAGTTTGTGGAATCTGTGCCGCGGCTTCAAACTGGGGGGGGGGGGGGACCACCGCTGCTGCTATGATTTAATACTGTTTTATTGATTGTTTTATATTCGCTCGATTGCTGCAAACTGCGTGGAATGCCTACTGGACAGAAATGTGACATATACTTCTTCTTTTTTTGAAAGACATCTTTTTTTAAAAAAAGAAGCAGCATTCTTTCTAACTAGTCAGGATTTAAAGGACAGGAAATTAAAGAAACACAAGCAATTTTCCAATGACAAGGACTGCAACCTGCCAGACAGGGAGAACAATCCTACAAAAACAGTGGAGGCAGAGGTGCCAAGATCGCATACCTCAAAGGGCCGAAGGGGGCTATGGGAGTCAAGAGGCCTTGAAAGGGAAGAATAAAATGGCAACAGGACTTCAGTACGTAGAGACACACTAGAAAATGAGCAACATACAGTCCGGCCCCCTCTTCCTCTAAGCAGAAGAGTAGGTTTTTATACCCTGCTTGTCTCTACCCTAAGGAGTCTCAAAGTAGCTTACAATCGCCTTCCCTTCCCCTCCCCACAACAGGCACCTTGTGAGGCAGGTGGGGCTGAGAGAGTCCTGAGAGAACTGGGACTGGCCCAAGGTCACCCAGCGGGCCTCCTGTGTCTCAAGGCAGCTTACAATTGCCTTCCCTTCCTCTCCCCACAACAGGCACCTTGTGAGGCAGGTGGGGCTGAGAGAGTCCTGAGAGAACTGGGACTGGCCCAAGGTCACCCAGCGGGGCTCATGTGTCTCAAGGCAGCTTACAATCGCCTTCCCTTCCTCTCCCCACAACAGGCACCGTGAGGCAGGTGGGGCTGAGAGAGTCCTGAGAGAAACTGTGACTGGCCCAAGGTCACCCAGCTGGCTTCATGTGGAGGAGCAGGGAATCAAACCCAGTTCTTCCTATTAGAGTCTGCTGCTCTTATCCACCACTCCTCTCCCCACGAAAGGCACCTTGTGAGGCAGGTGGGGCTGAGAGAGTTCTGAGAGAAACTGTGACTAGCCCAAGGTCACCCAGCTGGCTTCATGTGGAGGAGCAGGGAATCAAAATGCGGAATTAGAGTCTGCCACTCTTACCCACCACACCACGCTGGCTCTCTGGAGAAAGATAATCTCATTGGCCTTAACCTGTGGTTTGAAATAAACTGGATTATTATTTAACACAGGTGTTGTGAACAGACATTAGGAGACACTATGAAAACAGAGGTTTTTTGGGCCTGTAAAATCAAAGCAAACAGCACCCGTTTTGGAGAAGGGGTGGGGGAAGGGCTACATTTAGCATCTGAGAAACCAGCTAAAAATAGGGAGCTAAGAATATGAACTTTTACTCAACATTCATCCTAGTGTTTGGCATATGTTCTGTCCTCCCCCTCCCCCTCCTTCCGCCTTCATGTGGTTAGTTCTAACCTTGCTTGGGTAAACTACATTCTGCTTATGGTTTCTTTCCCCTCTCTCCCACTGTAGGATATTTCTCTGCTTTAGCAGCAATTCTCTGCAATGCCAACAGGATCTGTACATCCCGGAACGTTCCCCCCTTCATCCATGGCTCTCTCCCTGGGCTTTAACCCTTTGAACTAGAGCCTTACAGCCCAGAGAACAGACAGACGACAGAGAGGGATGACAAGAGATGCTCTGTATGCAAGCAAGGACCGGCACAGCGGCCAGCAAGAAGGATGAATATACTGAAGGCCTTGATTTGACAGCAGCAAGATACGCAGCCGGCTCCAGCTGTTTCCAGTGGCTCGCCTCTAATGACTGTAGCTTGGCTTTATTATTCTTGGTCCACAAGCTGGGGGTTTGATGTGGGCCAGAGCACGCCTGATGTAGCCCAGTCCCCAATGGCTGCCTCGTTATTTAATGTTGAACATTTACATGGGAGGTTCTCATCCCTTCACAGCTCCCCATAGGTCACAAGACAGCCCCCCCCCCCCCCCCCCCGGCCGAGCAATTAAGAAGAAAAAGAGAACAGATTGGATTTATACTCCTTCGGGTAGTCTCAGAGTGGTTTACAATCCCTTTCCCTTCCCCTCCCCGCAACAGACATCCTGTGAGGCAGGTGGGGCTGAGAGAGCTCTCTGGAGGACTGCTCTTGAGATAATAGCTCTGAGAGAGCTTGTGACTGACCCAAGGTCATACCAGCAGCTGCACATGGAGGAGTGGGGAATCAAACCCAGTTCTCCCAGATTAGAGTCCACGCTCTTAACCACTATACCAAACTGGTGTAGCACGCACAATGGTGGAAAAGGCAATCGCAGCTGATTTATGGAGACCCCACAGTTTTCAGGGCAAGGGATGACAGAGCTGGTTTGCCATTGCCTTCCTCTGCGTCACGACCCTGGACTTCCTAGGTGGTCTCCCATCCAAGTACTAACCTGGGCCAACCCTGCTTAGCTTCTGAGATCTGTTGAGACTGGGCTAGCCTGGGCCAGCCAGGTCAAGGGACATCACAACGAAAGCTATAACAGATCTATAACCCAGTGGCAAACAAAAATCCCAGTTAAACACAACCCACTTCAACCTCTTGCCGATTAAGAGTGCCACAGAAAACAAGTCCTGCCCTTTTAAACTCTGTGCCCATCCCCTCTCCCACCCCTTATGGCTACAGCACAGAAAAAGGGCAGTGCTGCCCCTTCCCTTTAGAAGAAGAAGAGGAGGAGGAGACTGGATTTATACCCTGCCCTTCACTACCCGAAGGAGTCTCAGAGCGGCTTACAATCTCCTTTCCCTTCCCTTCCCTTCCCCACAACAGACACCCTGGTGAGGTAGGTGGGGCTGAGAGACCTCTGAGAGAAACTGCTCTTTTTCAAGAATGGCTGTGCCAGAACCACAGCTTGCCCAAGGTCATCCAGCAGGTGCAAGTGGAGGAGTGGGGAATCAAGCCCGGTTCTCCCAGATTAGAGTCTGCTGCTCTTAACCACCACACCAAACTTATCTTCAAAGCCTTCTTTGGTTTAACCCCTCAAACTTACCTTCAAAGCCTTCTTTGGTTTAACCCCTCAAATCCCCAACCCCACTACATCTGAGCACAAGACAAAGTACACACAGCTCATCCCATGGTCAAGCCCTGAGCTGTCCCTTTCCGCCCCCATCAACTTATTCTGCACACTGCCCAACACTCCCCACCTGCTCCTTAAACCCAGTTTGGTGTAGTGGTTAAGTGCGTGGACTCCAATCTGGGAGAACCAGGTTTGATTCCCCACTCCTCCCCATGCAGCTGCTGGCGTGACCTTGGGTCAGTCACAAGTTCTCTCAGAGCTGCTCTCTCAAGGACAGTCCTCGAAAGAGCTCTCTCAGCCCCGCCTACCTCATAGGGTGTCCATTGTGGGAGGGGAAGGGAAAGGAGTTTGTAAGCCGCTCTGAGACTCTGAGTGGAGGGCGGGGTATAAATCCAATCTCTTCTTCTTCTCTGTGCCACCGCCAGCACAGCCAGGGCACCTCTGGTGACCACAGAGAGGGCTTTATCAGTGGTAGCACTTCACCTACGGATCACTGCCCCACCCGCCCCCAGCTTGCCCAGAGCCCACCTTCCTGTCCTTTAGGCTCCAAGCTGACACATTTCTTTCTGGTGGCGGAAAGTGCCCGTCAAGTTGCAGTCAACAAAGAGCAACCCCACAGGGGTTTTCAAGGCAAGAGATGCTCGGATGGGGCCTGCCACTGCCTGCCTCTGAGAAGCAATTCTGAACTTCCTCGGTGGTCTCCCATAGGAATACTAGCCAGGGGCCGCCCTGCTTAGCTTCCGAGGTCTGACAGGACCAGGCTAGTCTGGGCCATTCAGGTCAGGGCGCTGCGTGTGTGTGTGTGTGTGTGTGTCTCTGTGTGTGTTGGAAAGCGCTGTCAAGTCCCAGCCGACTTCTTTTGCCCAGACCTTAAAACTGAGCGGCTGCCTGTTCTTGAGATGTTTTTATGGCTCGCTTCTAGGCCGAGGATTATTTTATGAGTATCCTTTCAGGCTGCTGAATGTTTTGTTTGTATGGCTTGTTTGGTTATTGATCATCCTTCCGAACATAAGAACCTGCTGGATCAGATCAGTGGTCCCATCTCGCCCCGGAATCCTGTTTCACACAGTGGCCAGCCAGTTGCCCTGGAGGACAAATGGGGGCTTTAAGGGTTTTTTTTTATGGTATTGTTTTTATTTCACGAGCTGCTTTGAGCAAGCCTCTGGAGGGACAGCACATAAATTTCTTAAATTAAATAATGGTCCTTGGGCCCTTGAAGATGTAACATTTTTATCTGAATGTAGCAGACATTTTACCTGAAGCTGCCTTACACTGAATCGGACTCTTAATCCATCGAAGTCAGCGATCTCTATTCGGACTGGCAGCAGCTCTCCAGGGTCTCAGGCAAAAGGTCTTTCACATCACCTACAGCCAGTTTCATTCACTGGAGATGCCAGGGATTGAACCTGGGACCTTCTGCATACGAAGTATGTGAATGCACACACTTTGTATGGGAACGCACATGAAGCTGCTTTCTACTGAGTCAGATTTGTCTACTCTGGCTGGCAGCAGCTCTCCAAGAGGCCTTTCACATCACCTACTGCCAGATCCTCTAACTGGAGACGCCAAGGATTGAACCTGGGACCTTCAGCATGCCAAGCAGATGCTCTACCATTGAGCCCAAGTCCCCACTCAAATTGGCAGCTGGTCTCCAGGGGCGCAGGCAGAGGTCTTTCATATCACCTGCTTCCAGATCCTTTCACTGGAGATGCCAGGGATTGAACATGGGGCCTTCTGCATGCCAAGCAGATGCTCTACCACTGAGCCATAGCCCCCTCCCAAATTCTCTTCAGTTTACCAGTTTACAGCTGGCCTCTCTTCTCATTTCATACATGAGCACACGAATTCTGGACTGCAACCACTAGTGGCGAGTTCAGCTTAGTGGAATTAACACCAGATCTGTAAATCAGCGCAAAGAGCCTCCAGAATACAAAGAGACAGACAGAATAATTAAGTCAGATCCCATCTCTTCTTTCTGATTGTGGTTTTCCCCCCCGAATTTGTGCAAGTCGTTTGGACGCACACAGCCCTGGGGTGAGACGAGCTTTGTTTGCTCGGTTTCTCTTTGGATGTATACACACACACACACAGAGTACATGTACAAGTCTGTACAGAAACGCAGCTCTTTCTTTCTCACCCTTAGCTGTAGGTAGTATTTCTGGCTGTGCTCGTTCCACCGGGCCACCTCCAATCGTTTTCCAAATCATCCTGACCCAGCCCGTTTGTAAAACGTCCCATTATTTTATTGCATGCGGCATGGAAGGTTGCGGGCGCTACATCCAAAGTCCAACCATAACTGACATACCCCATGCTTCCTAGAGTAAGAAACAAGACAAGGGCCCTGCCCCTAAGGGGTTTACAAGCACAGAGGGCTTTAAGAGGGAACTGAACAGATTAATGGAAGAGAAATATGGTTGTCAGGTTCCCCTTGGCCACCGCTAGAGGAATGGGGGGGGGGGGGGTGTTCCCAGATCCAGGTTGGGAAACTCCTGGAGATTTGGGGGTGGTCTGGGGACATAGAGACCTCAGTGGGGTACAATGCCACAGAGTCCACCCTCCAAAGCAGCCATTTTCTCCAAGGGAACTGATCTCTGTGGTCTGGAGATGAGCTGTAATTCTGGGAGATCCCCAGGTCCCACCTGGAGGCTGGCATTCCTAAGGAAGAAAGACCCATCAATGGGTACCAGCTGTTGTGACTAAAGGAAAGAACCTCCATGCACAGAGGCAGAACACCTATGAATCCCTGTGGTAGCAGGCAATACCAAGGGAAGGCCTCGGCCTCCGTGCTCTGTTGCTGACCCTCCAGTGGAGCTGGTTGGCCGCTGTGCGAAACAAGATTCCAGACAAGATGGACCACTGGCACGATCCGGCGATGCTCTTCTTACAGAATGGAAAACGAGTGCTCCCGTTACATTCACCTAGGCTTGGTTTCCGAAGAGACCCAAAGGAGTGAAGCCAAGGGAAAGGTGAGATTTGAGAAGGGATATTAACATGCCACAAGACTCTTTTTTTGTTGTTGTAAGGAAGCGAGAGAGCTTTAGGCTGCTGAAGGTAATGGCAGTTTAATTATTTCATAATCCCGTACGGATGTTCAGGTGCATATTCAACACTACCTAGAGTGGATTACTTCCACCTCGTCGGTAACTCTCTTTAAGCTGGATCCCCTTAGATCTCTTCTGGAAAGGTCCTGTTTTGCCTGTCCCTGCTTTCGAAAGGAAGGCAGGACTCTGAGGCAGCCAGGAGAGAAGAAGAGGAAAAGCTGGTTTTTATACCCCACTTTTCTCTATCGTGAGGAGTCTCAAAGTGGCTTACGATCTCCTTCTCTTTCTCTCCCCACAACGGACGCCCTGTGAGGTAGTTGGGGCTGAGAGAGTCCTGAGAGAACCATGACTGGCCCAAGGTCACCCAGCAGGCTTCAAGGGGAGGGGAATCAAACCCAGTTCTCCAGGTTAGAGTCTGCCACTCTTAACCACTACACCATGCTAACTCTGCAATTGGTACTGATGCTGGTATCATTCAGGCATAAGGAAGACATGATTCTGTCTTTTGCTGAGCCTTGGTACACACTCCCCTCAAGTACTTCCTCCTGAATACAGCTGCCACGTTTGATTCGAACCAGGCCTGTTCAGCATTCAACTGCTGTCTTAACTCTGTGTGTGTGTTTATTTTTTAACTATTTAAGCACCATAAGCTGCCTTGGCTGCTAATAGTAGAAAAGAAATGCTTTAAGTAAATTAAAATGAGCATGCGAGTCTGGTTGCTACACTTACGGTGGGGTGCAAAGGCTTGATCCCTCCCCAACCTTCTCTTCGGAGCTGTGCCTGCAATTCTGAGCACAGAAGCAGGAGGTGGCTACAGTTCTAGAGCAGGTAACATCCTTCTGAACACACACGACACTGTCTTATACTGAATCAGGCCATCAGTCCAAGGTCAGCGTTGTCTACTCAGATTGGCAGCAGCTCTCCAGGGTTTGAGTCACAGGTCTTTCATGTCACCTGCTGCCCGGTCCTTTTAAAACTAGAGATGCCGGGGATTGAACCTGGGCCCTTCTGCATGACAAGCAGATGCTCCACCGCTGAGCCATGGCCCCTCCCCTAGTTTTTACTGTACGCACCGACAAGGTGTGAAGAGAGTGTGGATGTGTGTATATGCATACGCATGCCTCTTTCCCACCCCACCCGAAACAGGTAAGATGGCTCCTGCTAGAAGGCTAGCCCGATTCACAAGATTAGAAAAAAGAAGAGAGACAGATGTGAACCATTCAAGTATCATACTCCTGCAACCTGGCTGCGGGACACGAAATCCGTCAGGATCGTTTACTTTGGGGAGGGTAGCTCAAGCAGAGACAACCGTCTGGACTGGTATCTCTGCTGACTCACCCTCTTTGCTCCGGGCTTTGCTGTGACAGGACAAGATGACAAATCTCTCTCTTCTCCCTCTCCCTCCACAGCACACAACCCCAGCAAAAAGTCCCGGTTTGTGTAACACCCTCTGCTCTTTCCATTCTTTGTGTTCAAGGCGCCTTCCCCATCTTCCAGTTTAAGCCAGTTTGGTGTAGTGGTTAAGTGCGCGGACTCTAATCTGGGAGAACCGGGTTTGATTCCCCACTCCTCCACTTGCACCTGCTGGATGACCCGGGGCAAGCCATAGCTCTGTACCAGCTGTTCTCTCAAGGACAGTTGTCTCAGAGCTCCCTCAGCCCCACCTACCTCACAAGGTGTCTGTTGCGGGGAGGGGAAGGGAAAGGAGTCTGTAAGCTGCTCTGAGACTCCAAGTGAAGGGCGGGATATAAATCCAATCTCCTCTTCTCCTCTCTTGTTCTTCTTCCCCCCGATACACCCAAACTGGAGGCTTTCACTAACCCAGAAGCATCTCCCACAGCAGATCTCTGCATTCAAAGCATATATTAATATGGCAGTGGAAGCACGTGCGGTAGAGAGCTTTCCACCCATATAAAGAGGACATGTAAGGCTGCAGCTGTTAAGGCTCTGCCACAGCGTTCAAGGTACAAGTTTCCTATTACTTGAGAAAACAGAAACAGGCAAACTATTAAAATTGGCATAGGAGGAGCGTGTGGCACCCTAAAGACTCACTTTTGTGCAGGGCAGAGGCTCAGGGTAGCAGCCAAGAAGTTCCTGAACACAATATTACTAGAGTACTTTGGTGAGTTCCGGCAAACTTCCATCTCTCACCCTCAACAACCCATAAGAACACCAGAGAAGCCAATGTTGGATCAGGCCAGCAGCCCATCCAGTCCAACACTCTGTCACACAGTGGCCAAAAACACCAGGTGCCCTCAGGAGGTCCAGCAGTGGGGGTAGGACACTAGAAGCCCACATCCCTTATGCAGTATGAGAGCTAAAGAACATAGGAAGAGTGTTACTGGATCAGACTGAAGGTCCATACTATCCTTGGTTCCGCTTTTCCCACAGTGGGCAAGCATGCCCCCAGGAAGCAACAGATATTTGCCTCGGACAAAAAGGCAGTTCAATTCAGCCACAAGGGCTAAGAACTGCTGACAGAGCCATACTTTGGTAACAGAATTTAGCAGGCTGCTGTGAAGGATCACAGAAAAACTGGCGTTTCAGAGGGTTATCAAGTTAATGTAAGAATAACCCTGCTGGATCAGGCCAGTGAGGGTCCATTTAGTCCAGCCTCCTGTCTCACACAGTGGCCAACCAGTTCCTCTGGAGGGCCCACAACAGGGCAGAGAGGCCAAAGCCTTCCCCTCATAAGAACATCAGAAGAGCCCTGCTGGATCAGACCAGTGGTCCATCTAGTCCAGCATCCTGTCTCACACAGTGGCCTCAACCAGCTCCTCTGGAGCGCCAACAACAGGGCGAAGAGACCAAGGCCTTCCCCTGATATTGCCTCCTGGTTCTGGGATTCAGAGGTTGACTGCCGCTGAACACGGAGGTTCCCTTTAGCCACCACGGCTAGTAGCCACTGATAGACCTCTCCCTTCATGAATCAGCTTAATCCCCTTTTAAAGCTGCCCATGTGTGGCCGTCCCTACATCCTCTGGCAGTGAATACCGCATTTTAATCACTTGCTGTGTAAAGAGGTATTTCCTCTTGTCCATCCTGAATCTACTGCCCATCAGTTTCATTGGACGCCCCCAAGTTCTAGTATTTTGGGAAGAGGGAGAAAAAGTTCCCTTTGTCAGCTCTCTTCACTTTGTGCTTAATCAGTCTACAGCAGAATCGCTACATTCCAGTCCACTAGTACCTTGGAGACCAAAAAGGATTCGGGGGCATAAGCTTTCAAGAGCCAAAGCTCCCTTCGTCAGATACCATCACCATCATCGGAATGTTACGGATGGTCATTAACAAGACTTCCAAGTGAAGGGATATCAAAGGAACACTGCCACCAGTGTTCCCTCTACGCTGAGTTAGTGTGGGCTAGCTCACAGATTTTCAGCCTCCAGCTCATAGCTTTTGTCTTAGCTCAGGAAGGACGGCTCCAGAGCAAACTAATGTATGCAGCAGCCAAATCGCTCGCTCACAACTTTAATGCCAGTAGCTCACAAAGTAGAATTTTAGCTCACAAGACTCCACAGCTTAGAGGGAGCATAGACTGCCACCCTTCGGGGCGCTTTCAGAGGGCAGCCATGTTGGTCTCCGGTAGAACAGTTTGATTTGATTCCAGTAGCACCTTGGAGACCCAACAAGCTTATGTCTGAAGAAGTGTGCTTTGCACACGAAAGCTTCCACTTTGAATAAAACTTTGTCAGCCTTAAAGGTGCCACTGGACTCAAAAACTTGTTCTGCTGCTTCAGAACACGGCTACCCGCCTGAAGCTTACGCCCTGAAGCTCTGGTTGGTCTCTAAGGTGCAACCGGAATCGAACCTAACCTTTCCTTTATCTGTCCTCCTCCTTTTTGACCCACAAACCATCGTGAATTTGTTCGCCCCACTACCATCACTCACTGCTGTCACAGTCCACCGTGCCTGATCTCCTTTGTTTGGGAACGGGCCTACACAAGCTGCTGATGTTTTCAAACAAGACTCCAAGTGTTGATGCCTTTCCAAGGGGGGGGAACCCAACCAGGCACCAGTTAAAATGGCTATGATAATTATAGCTATGTACACCGTTGCTCTGGGGTTAAGTAGTTCTGCAGTTAAGCTGGCAAGGCACCAGTGCTTTTGGAAACTGCCAGGCGAGGAGGAGGAAGAGAAAAAATGACGGACAACTTTCTGTACGCAGCAGAAGATTTAACTGCACATCAGGCCGCCTGCCAGCTCTGCAGTTCTCCCTTGGAGAGCTGTCTACGGTGGGGGGGTGGGGGGGAGGCAGCAACGCCGAGCTCTCTTCCTCTGGCCGCTCTTGTGAGGTTGGTCAAACTAACCAGTCTCACAAAGAGTCTCCATTAAGTGACTAGCAGACCAGGGTCTAGTCGAACTGCCTGCCTACTCTCCCCTACCTCAGTCAGGGCCAGACATCCAAACTGCAAGATGCTGTGGTCTTGCTGTTGTAGTCAGGCCGCCCCTGGAAGACCTGTGTGTGGTTCTGGAGGCCTCACTTCAAAAAGGATGTGGACAGATTGAAGCGGGTGCGGAAGAGAGCAAGGAGGAGGATGGGGGGGGGGGGCTGGAGACCGAGCCTTGCGAGGAAAAACGGAGGGGCTCGGGAATGTTCAGCCTGGAGAAGAGGAGGCTGAGGGGGGGACAGGATGGCACTCTTGAAGAAGAGATTGGATTTATACCCCGCCCTCCACTCCCCAAGGGAGTCTCAGAGCGGCTTACAAACTCCTTTCCCTTCCCCTCCCCACAACAGACACCCTGTTGAAGTATCTGAAAGGCTGTCACTTAGAGGAGGGCAGGGAGCTGTTCCTGTTGGTGCCAGAGGAGAGGACTGGCAAGAATGGGTTTAGAAGAGGAAGAGACTGGATTTATACCCCGGCCCTTCACTCCCCAAGGGAGTCTCAGAGCGGCTTACAAACTCCTTTCCCCTCCCCTCCCCACAACAGACACCCTGTGGGGTAGGAGGGGCTGAGAGAGCTCGGAGACAACTGTCCACGACAGAACAGCTGGGACAGAGCTACGGCTTGCCCAAGGTCATCCAGCAGATGCAAGTGGAGGAGTGGGGAATCAAACCTGGTTCTCCCAGACTGGAGTCCACGCACTTAACCACTACACCAAACTGGCTAAAATATGGGGTGGAAAGGTACTCGGTGGGAGGGGGATTTACACTAAGAGTAGCTCAGCAGTGGAATGGGCTGCCAGGGGAGGTGGTGAGCTCCCCCTCCCTGGCAGTCTTCAAGCAGCGGCTGGACAAACACTTGTCAGGGATGCTCTCTAGGCTGATCCTGCACTGGGCAGGGGGTGGGGCTAGATGGCCTGTATGGTCCCTTCCAACTCTATGATACTATGGTCCCTCCTGTGGCCGTCGATGACATTTTAGAAGCACTGGAAGTTCTTTAAAAACTGCTGCGAGGCCCCAGTCAGGATCAGGTGTGTGGAGCAGAGGCCCCTCGTCCCTCCAGTTTGGTGTAGTGGTTAAGTGCGCGGACTCTGATCTGGGAGAACCGGGTTTGATTCCCCACTCCTCCACTGGCACCTGGCTGGATGACCTTGGGCAAGCCATAGCTCTGTACCAGCTGTTCTCTCAAGGACAGCTTGGGAAAGAGCTCTCTCAGCCCCACCTACCTCACAGGGTGTCTGTTGTGGGGAGGGGAAGGGAAAGGAGTTTGTAAGCCGCTCTGAGACTCCCTTGGGGAGTGAAGGGCAGGGTGTAAATCCAATCTCTTCTTCTTCTTCTTCTTCTTCTTCTCCCCCATATCTTTCAAGTGTAGAAACAGCTACGGGAGCCATTCTGCGCCTGAAAATGTACAAAGGGGAACAAGAGCTCTTGCGCCACCATGCTGAGTGCCCAATCCAGATCGGGACTTCACAGCAATTTTCAAAGAAATGCCAATGCTTCTAAAATGGTGCCAGCAGCCATGGGATGGACCCATAGCCACTGCCACTAGTAGTCTGGCCCTCAGTCACACATGAACAAAGAGCTATGGAAACCTATCTTTCACCGTGCTGCTTCGGTTGGTTGCCTGGTAAAATAACTTTGCTCGCCAGAGGCGACCCAGGCTATTTACTAAGGCTGAATGCTCATTTAGTTAGCTCAATTTCTTATCCTGCAGTTTCCCAAGGACTTGTTACAAAAGCTAAAAAGAAAACCAGAAGTGCACGGAATAAAACATTCCAATCAAGCTACCCCACGCCTGCATCACTCCAGTGACTTAATGCAAGCCCAAAGAGAATGCAGTAGAAGAGTTCCACAATCACATAGCGGCTGCTAAGGAATGTCTTCTCTACGTGCCTTTGCAGTCTGCAACTGGCACATGGAGGGAGGTTCTCTCCAGCTCGTGGGTAAACAAAGCCAGCAAAATGGTACAAGCCTGAAGCATCCAAGCAAGGCTGACAAGCTATGCGAATAAAGCAAAGTAACTCACACACAGAGGGTTCTAGGTTCAATCTAGTTAAAGGCCCAGATAGCAGGTGAAGTCAAAGACCTCCACCTTGAGACCTTGGAGAGCCGCTGCCGGTCAGAGTAGACAAGACTGACCTTGACAGACAATGACTTTGTATGAAAGAGCTTCAGGTATAGGGCCCCTGCTGAAAAGCAAGAGTTGTGTGTCAACTGAATTCAGTAGCTTTGTGTCTTAGGCGTTACATTGGAGCAGAAGAGAGAACCACTGGAAGTTCTTCTGTACCAATGCCCCGCTGAGCCAACTCAAGTATGCAACACCGTTCTGCCCAGAGGTGCCTCCCTGCCCTTCTGCTCAGACATATCCCTGCAGAGAGAAACGGCTTTTGGTGCACTGCAGACGCCAAACACCTTGGGCCGTTAGGAAAACATCCTGCCTGCCCTTCCCACTGTGAAGTCAGACCAAATGGGTTTTTGTACTGCAATCCCAGAGACTCGCCACGGAGCCAAGCACAGCTAGGAAACAGGCCAAAAACAAAAATTTTAAAAAGCCACCCAGGAGGGCGAGCCAGGGAACAGATTCAATGGCTTCCAGTTGTCTACAGCTCTCAAGAAAGGCAGCCTCATTAGTCCCCATTAACACTCCCAAGGCATGGTGCTGTAACTGCCCTGTCTGCCTTCAGGGGAAAGATGAATCCCACAGGATTTGGGACAGAAGGCAGCAGCTCCTCCATGCTGCACAGAGCAAGAGAAATAAAGGTAAAGGTTTCCCATGGTCAAAATCCAGTCGAATACGACTCTAGGAATGCAGTGCTCATCTCCGTTTCCAAGCCAAAGAGCCAGCGCTGTCCAAAGACGTTTCTGTGGTCATGTGGCCAGCATGACTAGACACCGAGGTGCACAGAACGCTGTTACCTTCCCACCAAAGTGGGTACCTATTTATCTACTTGCAGTTTCTTGCTTTTGAACTGCTAGGTTGGCAGGAGCTGGGGCCAGAGACGGGAGCTCACTCCGTCACGCGGCACTTGGGTCTCAAACTGCTGAACCACCGATCTTCCGGTCTGCAGTTCAACATCTTAACCAGGCGCTCTGCTATAAGGTACCTGTAGAGCAATCGGCACCAAAAGGAACTCAAGCCAACAAGCCAAGCACTAAGCCTCTGAGCTGCTCACCTGGCTGCAAGGAGAGTTTTTGGCTGCCAAGAATCAGGGCTAGCACAGAGACAAACCCATCAACTCGGTAGGCCCAGTTTCACCTCTGCCAGGAGCTCATTGGGCCTTGAAAAAGACACCACGTTTCAGCCACTTAATAAGCTACGCTACAGAGAGGTTGTTAAGAATTACTGAGATAACGTAACAGAACTAAGTTTGAGTCCCGTGACACCTTTGAGGCCAACGAAGTCTGATTCTGTGCATAAGCTTTCGTGTGCACTGCACACAAAAGCTTATACCCAGAATTAAACTTTGTTGGACTCAAAGGTGCATGGGGCTCAAACTTTGTTCTATTGCTTCAGACCAACACGGCTACCCACCTGAGATATTGTAACCTGAGCCCTGTGAGACTAAGGCTTCACCTAATCCATCAGTCATTTGCCTTTCATTTGGGATGGGGCCGTGGCTCATTAGCGAAGCAGAAGGCACCAGGTTCAGTACCCGGCATCTCCCGTTAAAGGGGACAGGTGGTGTGAAAGGCCTCAAACGGAGCTACTTCCAGTCTGAGTAGACACTACTGATTGTGATGGATCAAGGGTCTGATGTGGTATAAGGCAGTGTTTTTCAACCACTGTGCCGTGGCACACTGGTGTGCCGCGAGATATTGTCAGGTGTGCCGCAGGATTTTTTCAATGAAAGAAATGTGCCTTCCGGGCTGACTTTCTGGGACATGTTTGCGCATGCGAGAAAGAACAGTGGCGTGCTCTCGCTGATTCCGCTCGCACGCTCTGTGGCTGGCCTGAGGTAGGAGGAAGCCGCCATTGAGGCACAGCTCCCCTTGGCCTTGCGAGAACTCGAGGGAGGGAGGGAGAGTGCCGAGGGGCTCTGTCTGTTCGCCCACCCGACCTGCCAGTGCCACGACGGAGGCAGCAGCCATGAGCGACCGGGAGCAGCTGCTGCAGCGAGCCCGCCTGGTCAAGCAGGCAGAGAGATACGACGACATGGCCGCGGCCATGAAAGCGGTGAATGGCTGAGTGGGGAGGAGGAGGAGAAGGGGGGTCCTCCTCAGGAGACGCACGGCGCCCCCCATGGGCCCTGCCGTCGCAGCCTCCGCTTGGCCACGATGGAGCCAACGCCCTGGCTCGTCTGCACCACCCCCCCACGAGCCTCAGAGGGGGCAGCTGAGCCTTTCCAGGTGAGGGCTGTCTTCTTCTGCATGGCCTCTCAGCCCGAAAGGTGGAGGTGGGCCTCCGCGGGTCCCGCTTCATGGCTGCTCTTTTTCCATCTCTGGCCCTGACGCTGATGTTGGCCACCTCCAAGCCGTGTGTCGGCGGCGGCAGTCGGGTGATGCCCGCCTGCGTGTTGGAGAATGAGCAGGGCAAGGCAGCGGACTCGAGCAGCATCCAGTTCGTGGGGGCCGGAGGCAGGCTCGCACACGGCAAATGGTTTTAAATGAATGAGGAGGACTCGTGTGCTGAATCAGAGTCATGCTAGACCTGTGGATGTTAATACAGAGGACAGGAACATTCGGTACCAAGGGCATTCACTCCTCCAGCAGAGTAAGCTGGTTTCTTCCAGTGCCTGGCTCCTGGGTTGTGTGGGGGGGGGGGGTGATTTGCACCAAGACATTCCAGTAAACATGAATATGTTTGATGGTAACAGCTAGCTGTTTCTGTCAGGGTGGGGTTCAAATCGGTAACTGTCCCTCAGCGAAGAATGGGTGTACTGTGTTTCTCTTCAAATCACTTATGGTCAGCGGAATGCCGTTCACATAAGAGTAAGAGTTTAAACTCTCTATTTGAAAAACTTTAGCAGAATCGCAGTATTAAAATACATCCACATTATATTTCTTCTGAAACTCAGGTCAATGTTATGGGAAGGAGCCAGTACACTTTGGATCTGTAACTTACGATTTCAAGTTGAGTGGCTATTACGTGTATTTGTAATACTGTCATAGTTAATACTTGAGCTGAGGCAACTACTGACCCATTTATCTTGTATTTCAGTGTTTTTCAACCACTGTGCCGTGAGATATTGTCAGGTGTGCCGCGGGATTTTTTCAATGAAAGAAATGTGCCTTAGCTCGAAAAAGGTTGAAAAACACTGGTATAAGGCACCTTCATGTGTTCGATTTTGGGGAGAGGCCCTGGCTCAGTGGCAGAGCATCTGCTTGGCATGCAGAAGGTCCCTCGCTCAGTCTCTGGCATCTCCAGTTGAAAGGACCAGGAGGGGGGTGATGTGAAAGACCTCTGGCCTAGGACCCTGGAGAGCTGCTGCCAGTCTAAGTAGACAATACTGACCTTGATGGAGCAATGGTCTAATTTGGTAGAAGGCAGCTTCATCTGTTCACAGTGGGCAGTCAGATGCTTTTAGGAAGCCTACAGGCAGGGCAGAAAGGCAGCAGCCTTGCTGTGCTTCCTGCATCCCAGCCTATCCAAGGTATACTGCCTCTAAACATGAAAGCTCCATTTAGCCATCACAGCTAGCAGCCATCAACAGAACTATCCTCTGTGAATATGTCTACTCCCTTATAAGGAAGATCAAGATGGGTAGCAGTGTTAGTCTGTCTGTGGCAATAGAAGAGAGGAAGAGTCCAGTGGCACCTTAAAGACTGACCAGATTTGTGACAGGCGAAGAGTTTTCGTGAGTCACTGCTCACTCGCAAAAGCTCATCCCCTGCCACAAATTTCGTTAGTCTTTAAGGTGCTACTAGACTCTTCCTCTTTTCTACCCTTAAAAGTAAGGAACTCTGAATGTTTCACATCGCTATATAAATATTAAGTATTATGAAGATAGAATCAGGTGGGTAGCCGTGTTGGTCTGAAACAGCAGAACAAAGTGTGAGTCCAGTGGCACCTTTAAGACCAACAAAGTTTTATTATCTGAGGAAATGAGCTTGCTCATGGAAGTTTATACTTCGAAGAAAACTCTGATGGTCTTAAAGGTGCCACTGGACTCACACTTTGTTCTATTATTAAGACAGTTTCAGGCGAGTAAGTGTGTTGGTCTGCCGAGTAGAACATCTAGATTCAAGTCCCGTAACACCTTAGAGACCTAAAGGATTGGGGGGCGGGGGGAGAAGCTGTCACGATATCTGTCAAAGGAAGCTTTGTCTCTCGAAAGTATTATCAAGTTAATTGAATTCAGCCAACAAGGTACCTCTTTCCAATCACCCAGAGCCTTCAAGCCATCCCCATACTCTGAAGCCAAGCCTCAGCTGCACTGCTTGGATTTTCCATCAGGACTCCTTCAGCCAGCCAATAGATTTGCAGCCTCTCAAAAACCTGACGCCCTCGCTCCACGCTTAAGATAAGAGCCGGAGAATGAGCATGTTGTACCCAGCCTGTTTACGAGGAAAAAGGGATTAAAACTTTCTAACTGATCCGGGCGGGTGAAGCTGGGAGTGTGATATACCCTCTAACAGATCGACCTACTGCTTTAGGCAATACCCAGAGGCCACCACGACCATTTCAGTGTCATCTTCACAGAATCCAACTCCCCTGTAAAACTTGCAATTGCCACGTAGCTAGTTGCGAGCGAGTGACCTCCGAGTCCCTGCTCGGACTGAGCGGTTCTCTCGGGAACCGGAACATTCTCTGGAGATAACTTGGTCTGGAAGGGGGGAACTGACTCAGTGGCAGAAAATGCAGGCGTGCTCGGAAGCGGCCCTATTTCCAGTCCCTAAGAAAATATCACCCTGACCTGGACAGCCCAGGCTAGCCCGCTCTTGTCAGATCTTGCCAGCTAAGCACGGTTGGCCATGGTTAGTACTTGGAGGGGAGAGCGCCAAGGAAGGCCAGGGCCATGATGCAGAGGAAGGCAATGGCAAGCCACCTCTGAACGTCTCTTGCCTTGAAAACCCTACAGGGTCTCCACACCAAGCTGTGACTTGATGGCAAAAGAAAAGGGGGGGGGAGAGAAAATATAAAGTGGTGCCGTCATCCACAAGGAGCCAGTTAGCAGAACACACAGGACTCAACTCTGTCCCCCTGCCCTTTTTTAAAAGAAAGGATGACACCACCACCCCGGCCCTCGCAGTCACAGAGAAAATCTTCCAAGCATGCAGGGTGAGCTCTGCAGCAGCCCCGGAAAGAGTCTCAGTCTCGCACAAACGTTTCAAATTCCTAGTACCAACGTCGATTTCTTTGAGGTGCCCCGGCAACCGTAAGCCTGGACCCTTCCCCAGCCCTGGGCTTGGCATCCAGTGGCCTCCACGGCTCACTGCTCCTTGGCCACGGTTACGTTTTCTGCTCCCCCTCAGGCGCCGTCTGCTCTCTCGCTCATACCATTCACACGCACGGCCCTTGCAGATTCAGCAAGATACTGAGCTCTTCTTGGACTGCGAAGCTGAAGCTGCTCCCTGGAAGGCGGCCAGAAGGGAAAGCATTGATGCCCGGGGGCTCCCGCCAACCTTAGACTGGTGGTGACGAATGAGGCCGGATTAAGTTTCAGTTTCAAGTGAGAGCACCCGGCTCCAAGAGGGGAGGGGGATACGGATGGGCTCCCTGGTGAAGGGTGACAGCAAATCGCAGCAGTTTGCGTGGAAGCAGTTATAGAATCGTAGAATTATAGAGTTGGAAGGGACTTCCAGAGTCATCTAGTCCAACCCCTTCCACAATGCAGGAAATTCACAAATACCTCCCCCTCCACACCTGCAGTGACGCCTGTTCCATGCCCAGAAGATGACAAAAAACCTCCAGGATCCCCAGCCAAACCAGCCTGGAGAAAAATTGCTTCCTGCATCCAAAGTGGCAATCAGCATTTCCCTGGACATGTAAGAAAGGGCCACGAGAACGAAGCACTGAGGCAACCCTTCCTGCCCTCCCTCTCATGATCTGCCAACACAATCCTATCTCTTACTGACTTGCTGGCCTAGGAACCCTCATCTTATCGCAGAGATCCTAAGGCATGTTCTAAGACGACACATTCAGTTCATACAGAATGTGGTTCCATCTGAGACTAAATGGGCTTTAACGTCATCCCTATGTGACTCAACAGCATGCCACAGAACATACCCAGTCCTCTTCCCACAACTGTATGTTCCCAAAGGAGACACATAATTCTCTTTCAGGGACGACTGTCCCCCAGTCCGGCTCTTCCCATGGCAAGCACCACCACTCCCGGTGAGAACGTGGCTTGCAAACTACCGCCATGTGGGACGCAGGGCAGACAACAGGCAAGGATTTTGTTAGAAAGGCTAGAACCAAATCCAAAGTGCAACACAGAATGGGTTTGAGATCTGCTGCTTCCTCAAAAACAATACAGGTTGGAAGAGCAGAGAGTTTTTCCGTAAGTCATCTGGGCAAGATATTGTGTTGCTTCAGAGTCCTTTCGTAGTATTTGTTTTTAAAACTCTGTGGCAGACAGGAAGACATCAGTTTCCTGAACCAGAGGCCAAGCGCAAAATCGAAAGTAGCAGCTGGGTAAAATAAAACGCCAACTATCCTACTGTCCATGATCAAACAAAGAGTGCCACTTTTCAACAGCCATTCTATAATTTTTTGGCCTCATGCTGTAGTAGGGTTGCCAGCCTCCAGGTGGGGCCTGGAGATCTCCCTTTTTTACAACTGATCTCCAACTGATAGAGATCAGCTCCCCTGGAGAAAATGGCTGCTTTGAAGGGTGGACTCTATGGCATTCTACCATACTGAGGTTCCCCCCCCCCAAACCTCACTGTCTCCTGGATCCACCCCCAAAGTCTCCAGGTATTTTCCAACCCAGACCTGGCAACCCTATGCTGTAGCCAAGCTCACTTAGAAGGCCATGGCATTCTAACTGCATTCGCTGGGATATAATTTATAAAGGTTTAGATAGGTTTCTAATACAGGGGTGAGTGACTTGTTAAAGCATAAGAAGGCAACCTCCAAAAGGTCTTCTGAAATATTTACAACGAAAAGCAGGGAAGCCCAAGATCTTGAACATAAGCCAACCTTGATCCAAGACTTCAAATCACAAGAAGCCACAGACAAAAGCAGTGCAGTGCAGCTGACAAGCTGGACCTGGGTTCAAATTCCACCTCCACCACCACTGATCTGTTCTCTGGCTTTAAACAGGTCCCGCACGTTCAACCTCAAGGTGGGTAGTCTTGTTAGTCTGTCTGTAGCAGTAGAAAAGAGCAAGAGTCCAGTAGTACCTTAAAGACTAATAAAATTTGTGGCAGGGGATGAGCTGTCATGAGTCACTGCTCGCTTCTTCAGGTATCTGAAGACTCATGAAATCCCTGCCACAACTGTTGTTTGTCTTTTACAAACTTGTTACTAACTAGTCTTTTACTAACTTTTGTTAGTCTTTTAGGACTCTTACACTCAACCTCAGTTCCCCTCACCCCAATCTGTAAAACAGGAATTGGAAACTACACAGGGCTGCTGGACACCACTTTTCCAAACACACTTCCTGAAACCATGAGAGCTAAGAACATAAGAGATAAGCCAATGTTGGATCAGGCCAATGACCCATCCAGTCCAACACTCTGCCACACAGTGGCCAAAAATACCAGGTGCCATCAGGAGGTCCACCAGTGGGGCCGGGACACCGGAAGCCCTCTTACTGTTGCCCCCCACGAGCACCAAGAACACAAGAGCATCACTTGCCCCAGACTGAGAGCTCCTATCTATACCATGTGGCTAATAGCCACTGATGGACCTCTGCCCCAGCTAGAAACACAGGAGAAAGACCAAGCAAAAAAACAGAGTTCCCACCTTCTAACAAGCCACCCACCCCAGCCCACAGTGCACCAAAACCCCCAGACGTAGCTTCCACAGCTCTTCAGCAAAAAACAAAAATGAGCATCCAAAACTACTAAGTCCTCCCTTCCTCCTGATTTTCTAGCGTGCCAAGGAAGACCAGGGAGATGACCTGTTTGTGGATTATTCAATGACACCGAAATAAACCCCAGGCACCTCTGTTTCCCCCCTAGCAGCAGTAAAGTACGCATGCCACCAATAAAAATAGCTGAGGTATAAAAAGAGTCATTAATAGCAGGACTGCCCAGACACAGACATTAGACGGCTCCAGCACCTCGCCGGAGAGGCTGTGTTGCAGGAGTCCAGCATCCAGTCAAGCTTTGCCGTGACCACACGCTCTCCTTCTGAGATCTCACTTGGAAGTCTTGATGCCTAGCTCAGAGCGGGAGCAGCAGGTTTGATATTTTTGGTGTGTTTTTAAAAGTTTCTAGACCTCGGGACTGTAGCGGTTTGCATGTGAAAACCTGTAGATGGTGTCTGCACACACAAAAAAGTGACCAAGCAGAATTCCTGTGCCCTCTGCGACATACCCATCTCTTGCAGCATGCAGTCATATCTCTCCCCCCCCCCCATGTAGACAATGCTATTGCCCCATCCATATCCTTCTGCTACTGCTCTCCATAACTTTGGCAAAATGTGGAACATCAGACTGAGGATGAAGCTTTGAAAAACAAGCATTCCCAAAAGCAAATGGCGAGATCTTCGTTCCTCCACCAGGACTAGATTAACGATCCTAAGTGCACTTTTTTCCTTGACAGAATCTGAATTTCTGTATTCTCCCCAAGTGTGAAACAGATCTGACTCATGGTATGCTTTGTGGCAGACCTGAGAGAGCCAGACAGACAGTGGGCTGCCGTGCTTTTACTGGGCTAGCAAATAAAAACTTCATATTTTACCATGGACATGTAGTCCCACAGACTAACAAGAAAAACAAACTTAAGGGATTTTGGGGGGGGGGGGGGGGGACGGGACGGCAAGGAAGAGAGAAGAAACCAGGATGTACCATTTACTTTCCAACATAAGCCCTGTGTCCCACCACACACACACACACACACACAAAACCTCAGCCAAGCCTGGGTAAACACTGCAAACTGGGCTAGCTTCAAATGAATGGAGACACACCAGGCTGTGTCCCTCCTTGCTTCCCAGGGGTGTCAGGAGTAACAGATGCTGGTTCAGGAGATGCCATAAACACCTTCCCCCCCCCAACCATGGGACTGTCACCAGATCCTAGCCCCCCCCCAACTACTCACTAGTTTATTAATGCTCTTCCATATTGCAGCGGTCATGGGACCTCAGGCTGGCGGCCGGCGCTCTTCCAGCGATTCCCTGTTTGTCCTATTCCTTGCGAGAGAGAGCCGAAAGGTTACTTCCCTGTGCACCACGGCATTTAGCACCGCCTCTTCCTCCCTCCCTGCAAAACTAGCGGAGGGGGGGACAGGGAGGGGGAGAGAGGGATAGCGAGAAGCGATTTGTTCACGTTTTTTTTTTAGACAGAGCTTCCTGGTGTTTGGCAGCACACATCCACTCTGATGCGCCGTGAGAAATCTGGGGGAATATGCTCAGCTGTGCGCAGGAAAACTGAAACCGGCAACAGTGCCCTGGCCCCTCCAGTACACCCTCCCCCCACAAGCTCACCCCATAGAGAGAAAGGGGCTGGCTGGCCTCCAGGAACTTAACACACCTTGTCACAAATAATCCAGCGAGCCGCAGCCGCAGCTGGGAAAGACCACGAGGGGGAGAGAGAGCTGATATCACAGCGGTAAAGACAGGATGCAGGAGAAGTTCAGCGGGGCCAAGTGTGCAGCAGAAACACCGTGGTGGAAAAATGTTCTTGAAAAAATAAAGAGTCTCGCTTGTGGGGGAGAGGAATCCACAGCTGTGGGCAGCGGCAGAGCAACTGCGGAGAGGTTCACAGGGAATGGAAGAGACCCGTCCTTTTCCTTCATGGAGTAAGCCAGTTTCAGTGTAGGGCAACTTAGGTGCAGATTGGAAGTTCCCCATTCAAATCTCACCCCTTACCATGAACACGCTAAGAGGCAGTAGAAAAGAGTCCAGTAGTACCTTAAAGACTAACAAAATTTGTGGGAGGGTATGAGCTTTTGTGAGTCACTTCTCACTTCGTCAGAGACAAGCCGCTCTCTTGGCCCTCTCCTCTGCAATACAGAGATCATAATACTGAACTGCCCGAAAAGAGTTATGGATTACAGGAAGGGCTTTCGACACAGCCCAAAGCACCACATAACATATGAACAGCACCCATCTTCAGATTGCCCCAACCCACAAGTGTATACTAGAACCATAAAATCATAGAGCTGGAAGGGACCTCCAGGGTCCTCTAGTCCAACCCCCTGCACAACGCAGGAAATTCACAAATACGTCCCCCACCACACCCTCAGTGACCCCCTGCTCCATGCCCAGAAGATGACAAAAAACCTCCAGGATCCCCAGCCAAACTGGACTGGAGAAAAATTGCTTCCTGACCCCCAAAAGTGGTGATCAGCATTTCCCTGGACATGTAAGAAAGGGCCAGGAGACCTTAGCTCTGATGCAACACAAACACACCCCGCCCTCTCTCTCATGATCTGCCCCCCTCCCACCCCGGGACACTGCAGCTATCTTTGCCTCTTTCCCACGGTGTCTCTGACCACTGGACACAACCAAAGCCCCTTAGGGTCAGTTTCTTTTAAAAGGTAACAGGGCCAGGGGGGTGCCCACAATGGCCTAAACAAAAACTGAAAAGTGAAATAAGAAGAGAAAGCTTCATATTACTCCCGGCTTTTAAACAGCCACTCACCTTTGGCAAGGATTGCCTCCAGGTAAGGAATAGAACAAGTCTGAACACAATGGCACCTTTAAGACCAACAAAGTTAAATTCTGGGTAAATTTTGTCAGTCGTAAAGGTGCCACTGGACTCAAACTTACTTGCATTGCTTCAAACAGACAGGGCTCCCTGCCTGAATCTAACTCAAGGTAAGGAAGTTTCAGTTCGATTGGGTGATAACTGGTTCTTCCTCCCACACACATACCTCAGGTTACTGATGAACCACAGAACATACTTACCCATGTAAAACCTATTAAGAACAATGGTGGCTAGTATCTTTTGCAAGTTTATTCAACAAAGTTGTGTTCCTTGTTCCTGGAGCTGGCTTCTCCCTGGTCTGTCCTACAATGCTATCCTTAAATCTGTTCTTACGGAGCACGACAATAGATCCAGATGGTCAGCCGTTGTTGGGCTGAAGCAGCAGAACAAATTTAGAGTCCAGTGGCACCCTTAAGACCAGCAAAGGTTTATTCAAGGTATGAGCTTTCATGTGTAAGGCACACTTTGTCAAATACATTGGAATGGTAGGTGAGGTTCTAAACTTATATACAGGGACTTAACAGCAAATTAACATGTAACATGATAATGTTTAAATTATGCAAAGTGAAAAACTAAATAACAAGTTAAGGTTATAAGTTGCAAAGCAATAAATATGTCAAAATAGCAGATAAATGTCTAAAGGTGTTTTTTTCTAATTGTGGGAAGTGACAGAATCTTAATTATCTCCTCTCAGGCATGGAGCACTACACTGTGAGTGAAGAATCCCACTACAGGACAACAAAGAAGGACCAGTACAACAAATTTAGAGTCCGGTGACATCTTTAAGACCAACACAGGTTTATTCAAGGTACGAGCTTTCGTGTGCAAGGCACACGTTATCAAATACATTAGAATGGCAGGCAAGGTTCAAACCAGGACCAGATTACCAGTGGGCCTCCTTCCAGCTCTGCCCAGAGGTCTGCTGTCATGCTGGCTGAAGGGAGATAACATCCAAGGCAGAGAAAAAGAGCTCTTTACCGACCGGCTTAAATAGCTGGGGGAGGGGGAAAGGAAAGAACCCCTGACTACTTGGATCCAGATTAATTGCACATGCTGCTGCCAAATTCTGGACGCTTGCAAAAAGCTCTGTCTACAGGGGCTGCGCTGCCATGACTTTGAGCACACGGCACCGCATTTCTGTCAAGGAGAGCCAGAGAGGAAAGGACCGACTGTGACCGTCGCCAACCAGTTCCTCGGTCCAAGAGCTTAATGCACAAAAGCAGTGGGGCTGAAGCATGCAGCCTCTTCCCTGCAAGAATGTCCCTCAACTCACTCTTCCTCGTGGGTCCTCCCCCAAGCACCAGAGGAGCAGCGGGGAAGAATGGAACTGGGAAGCCAGGGCTATGACCTGCCCTGGCACTTTTGGCCAGATGCAAACAAACGGAGGGTCTGTGCAAGGCATCCCAAGCTGTCTAGAGCAAGAGGGACTGGGCGTCCATCCTAATTGGGACAGCCAGTTTGGTGTAGTGGTTAGGAGTGCGGAGTCTAATTGGGGAGAACTGGGTTTGATTCCCCACTCCTGCACATGCAGCTGCTGGTGTGACCTTGCATCAGTCACAAGTTCTCTCAGAGCTGTTCTCTCAAGGGCAGTCCTCGAAAGAGCTCTCTCAGGCCCACCTGTCTCACAAGGTGTCTGTTGTGGGGAGGGGAAGAGAAAGGAGACTGTAAGCCACTCTGAGACTCTGAGTGAAGGGAGGGGAATAAATCCAATCTCCTCTTCTTCTCCTGAAAACCTAGATTGTCACATCTGCATTGGGGCTAAATGCACAGGCAGCCTATGTGCACAGACCACAGCTCCATAACACACAGTACAGTACAAAGGGAAGAAATTAGAGGAGCGTGTCTTCCTGATGCTAGAGATAGGGAAGAAAATAAGTTTTAAAAAATGAAAACTACACTGATGCTAGAGATAGGGAAGAAAATAAGATTTAAAAAATGAAAACTACAAACATGGAACCCTTGGCATTGCAGCAACCGGGAGGACAAGAAAGGCAGAATCGAAGAATGGAGAATCATTTCCAGCTCTCTTGGGAACCTGCTCAGTACAGAGATAAATACAACTATTCCTTAAGCTATCACAATCAATTGTTTTAGGACTGGAAAGATCCAAGATGCTTCCTGTCCAATTGTGAGGGAATCACAGGGGAACTGGAGCTGCCTTGGCGATCGCGTGGGCGCCTGCTGCCTTCACGTTTAGGAGAGCCACCACCTTTGGAGTTTCATGCTTCCAGACAGCCAACAAGAGCACATGGAAGCTACGGTAGATCCCCAAACAGAAACCTTTGGTGGTGCCGTCACAGGGCATGGAGCCTCAGAGAGGGCTGGCCGGTCTGTAAAGCTGGAACGGTGTAATCTGAGACTGAACCCGATGCCCTCCACCCCACCATTTAAAAAACATGCTAAGGACAACCCCTTGTAGAGCACTCAGCCCTTCTGCTCTTGATTTTTGCCCCCCACCCCCCAACAGAGAGCAAGAGAGATCTCTGATCAGAGTGGGAAAACCTGCTGCTCTGGCACTTGTCTATCCATATAGACGGCTCTTCCAACACAAGGGGGGGGGGGGGGGCAAAGGAAAAACAGTCCCAAAGTGCTTGCAGCAGGGCTGCTACCATGAAGTGGAAAGTTTTGGCTCACCCGTCCAAAACGGCAAAACAAAGCACAGGCTAAAACAGGTAACTTTAAAACCCAGCCGGGTCGGACAGACTTCTGCCAACAGCTTGTGGGGGGGGGGGGGGGGGACAAGTAGGATTCAGAAGTCACCACATCAGGAGGAGGAGCCGAAGCTTCCTAGGAGACTTTCCGTCTGCCCGGGCCCCCGACAAAATAAATCCGTTTACAGAATCCCCTTGGAAACAGCAGCTGCAACTTAGCGGCTCTGATTCTGTACTTCGCACGTACACACCCCTCTCACAGGGATGTGAAAGGGATGCTGAGTTGCTATTTTGGTTAAGTCTTTTACACCGTTCTTGTTTGGCTGGGTTTTTTTAGGCAGCTGAGAACTGGTTGGTGGTGGTGGTGGTGGTGGAGGAAAGTATCGTAAAGCCCTAGCCAACCTACAGCAACCCAATGGGGTTTTAAAAAGCATGAGATGAACAGGGGTGGGTTCACCATTGCCTGCCTCTGCATAGCGACCCTGGACTTCCTTGATGGTCTCCCATCCAAGTACCAACCAGGGACGACTCTGCTTAGTTTCCGAGAGCCTGACCCTATGAGGTAGGTGGGGCTGAGAGAGCTCTTTTGAGGACTGCCCTTGTTCTCCCCGATTAGACTCCGCACTCCCAACCACTACACCAAAGTGCATACATGTATATGAATACCAACTAACTCTGAATCTAGCATAACATTTCACACTGTGGATAAAACTGGCTGTAGTCCCTCTCTAGTTGAAAGCAGAAGAAAAAGAGAAAGACTCAACATAAGATCCATTGACCTCTGTTTGCAAGACCTGGGCAAAGCTGACCATGATGGGACATTTTGGAGGTCATGAATTCATAGGGTGGCCATAAGTCGGAAGAGACTTGATGGCATATAATAGACACAGTCCCCAAACCATGTGCCATAATTAATACCTTCTCCTATACCCCACTCAGTTCCCAAATTTCCCACACATAGACCTGCCACTGTTTCCCAGGTCTTGGTCGCAAGCTACGTTGTTTTACTTCGCACAACATAAAAACTGGGGTGTGCTGAATGATCGTGGAGAATAAGTAGGGCAGGATGTGGGCCCCATCAATGACATCCTGCCAAGGGTAAGGAGCGCATCCACATACTTGGAGCCACCCCTGTACGTTTGTTTACAAGCCTGCAAATTGTTTAGGCTGTCCCTGCAGCGCCAAGATAAAAGCCGGCGGCAGCTGCTCACAATCTCTCAAATACTGTCCCTGTGCCTTGATCCCTGTGCCTTGATCTCTGCAAAACTTGGGTGGCCGATCCGCAACACATACGCCTCGGAAATGGGCAGTGGAACTCCCAGAGAGGGTCAGCCAAAGAGCCTGAGGAAGATCCCTGCCTGCCTCTCCCACACCATCCACTCCTTAGATCAGTGGACCAGTGACAATTCACACCAAGGCAGGATAAAGGGGGGGGAAGGGGGGCTGTATATATCAATGGAGCAAATCAGCCAGCAGGCAGCAGAATGTGTGAGTTTGGTGTTGTCAATGTCCTCCAAAACATCCTACCGGCAACAGCCTCGCTTGGGTCTTGCAAACTGAGGGCCACGGCTGCCTTAACGGACTCCATCCATCTCATGTTGGAGCTTCCTCTTTTCCTGCTGCCTTCAACTTGTCCTAGCACTACTGCCTTTTCCAGAACCTCAGTCTGGTCAATTTAGCTTCTAGGGAGAGTTCAGGCTTGATTTGATCTCGGTAAAGGTTTCCCTTGAACCCACTTACTGGTCTTTTGGGCAGCCCGTGGTATCCCTAAAACTCACCTCCTCCACCACATTTAATAGAAAATGTGGCTCAGTTTCCTGGGCTTTGGAGATGGTTGGCCAGCAGGCTTAAGGATTCAATCTGTTTCTTAAGGTATACTTGCTACAGCGATGTGGGTTTTCGGGGTGGGGATGGGGAATCAGAATTGGAGACCCTAAATACAGCGAGATTTGATTTAGCATGTTTATTAAAGATAAGTGAAAAGAAACATCTTTTAAAGGGCACCAGGTTAATACTTTTATGTCCCAACAGCAATAAATACTTGAACTGAAATATCCAATCGGAACAAAATCAAACCAAGGGTGGCTTAAGTGTTCAAACAAATCCAGTGTGTTGCAGTGGTCAGAACGCCAGGCTAGCGATCTAGGATCACATGAGACGGGCTTATCAGACCACTGCCGTCTGGTCAGACTGGCACTGGGTCTCCTGGGTCTCAGGCTGAGGTTTCTCTCACCACCATGTACCCCAGCGAGCACTACGATCGGATTCCCAGAACCCCCTGGTTCTGCCAGGGCCTAAGGAGGCCTGGTTGGAGATAACGAGGGCCAGGGCTTTTTCAGTGGCAGCCCTGCACTGGTGGAATGAGCTCCCAGACAGGACCTTTTACAGTTCTGCAGGGCCTGTAAGACGGAGCTCTTCCGCCAGGCTTTCAAGTAGGGGCCGCCTCGACTCTACAGCCCTGGCTTGACCATCTAAGACTGCTAATCAGGACCATCTGCACCACAAATTGGAAATTCAGAAGTTGGAAGAAGCCTGCCGACACCACTCGGATACGGGTGTTGAAGCTCACCAATTTGGATTGTATTTTAAAGTTTGTACTGTATGTTTTTATATTGTTGGTTGCTTTAATGGAATTTTATTGTATAGGAATTGTGTTGTTCGCCACCCTGAACCTGGCCGAGTGGCAGAGAGGGCGGGATAGAAATCTAAATAATAAATAAATAAATAATACTACCGGATCCTTTCAACTGGAAAAGCCAGGGATTAAATCTGAGACCTTCTACATGCACACTAGACCTTCTGCCATTAAAACCATGGCCTCTCTGGCATTTGAATCCCCACTCTGCCCATAGATGCTTGCTGGGTGACCTTGGGCCAGTCACACACATTCAGCTTAACGTACATCATTTTTTTAATATAATTTATTTTTATTATATCTCAATATTATTGTTACATTGCAATTTAGTTCCAAATTTCTTTGATACTCCTTTTACCCCTGTTTTCCCCTCCCCCCCACTAAGGTGGCCACCATCATAATTTTCAAGTTACATTTTCAACCATGAGCATATTCTTTCCAATTTTTCAAATATAATCATATTGGCTTCCCCTTTATAAACCCATTCAAAATATACCGACCATTTCTTTTTTATCTCCTCCATTTTTACAGTCCATAACTTATCTTGCTTTAAACATTCCAATATGTCCGATTGTATATATTCATATATTCATTCCATTTTTCTAAAGTCCATTTTAAGTTCTCCTTCCAACCATATGCAATCACTGCATGCGCTGATAATAACATTACCTTAAAAATATTCTGGTTTTGTTTCTCAATTCTATGGTTTCCCAACACACCCATAAATAATAAATCCACATCTATATCCAGGTTAACTTTACATAGTACTGCTATTTTTCCCCATATCTTTTCCCAAAAATCTATCACCTTTGGGCATTCCCACCATAAGTGAGAGTACCACCCTTCTTTTGCATTGCAGTGCCAGCAATTAGGTTTCATCCCTTTGATCATATATGCCAGTTGGGCAGGAGTTCTATACCACTTCAAAATTATTTTTCTTTCAAGTTCTCTATACTTTTCTAGCTTGATTTTCTTCAAATTCACCATTAACCTATTAACCTCCTCAGTAGTAATTTGTTTTTCTTTATTCCATTTATTTTTTTAAAATTCTGAACATAAATTCCCTATCTTTCACCAGTTCTAAGTAAATCTTTCCTGCCAAACCTTTCTTTATTTCTTTCACAAGCTTAACGTACATCACAGGGTTATTTTATGAGGATAAATAAGAGGATGTAAGCCACTCTGAGTCCACATTGGGAAGAAAAGCAGGGTATAAAGGCAACAGATATGAATTCATTTAAAGCTTGATTTGGAAGTTGTTTTTATTCGCATGGCGGCCGTACCAATTCAAAGACAACATAGTACGCATTTCCCTTATATTGCTTACACTTAAGGGAAAAAATGAAGGCACGGAAAACTTGTTGACATGTGAAGTTCTAAGAGGTGTAGATGATGTGCCGTGGACAGGGTTGCTCACACATCTCTTTCAAAAGAACTGAACTCTCATCCTTGGAAGTCGTGGAGGCGCCTCCTCACATCTACTGCTCGTTAGTCCCATATCCATTACAGCGATGGTACCTCTTCATCGGCTCATGGATCACCGCATTTGCAATGGCCACCAACCGAAAGAGCCGCATGACTACTCTGTGCACTGCTTGCCACCCTGAACATGTGCATACAATAAGACAGAACGGCTAATATGAAACACATAACCTCCTTAAAGGATTAGTTCTGAGCATCTCCCCACTACTGCTGAACCACGGCCAGCCTTTCTGTATCCAGAGTGAGGAAAAGGACTTTCACCTCTGCCTTCTAGCCCTCTCCCCTGCATAAGGCACAGGGGCTTGGGCAACAAAGAGACTGCCAAGGCACCCAGAGGAGGGCAAGCCCACTTGGACAGCTTGCTCTTCTCCTGGGTAGGTGCCATGGTGGTTTTTCTTGGTCTTCTTGCATCGGCTTACGCTTCTTTCGGCAGACACCCAGGCTGTGGAAGAGAGTTGTGGGGTTGTTGGAGAGGGTGGACCCCTTTACTTCCATCCCTGCCATGAGCCTCGCAGCTGAGGAAGGCTCACAGTTTACTTGCCCCGGTGGGAACCGCCTGCCTACCACAAGCCCTAACCAAGCAAAGGTCTTCCTTGTTCTGCTAGCACATTGGCTAGGTGGCATGTTGGAGAACGCTGGTCAGAAGTGTGGCTGCGGAGCCGCTGCGTTATCGCAGGATTACACCGTATCCCTCCCACCACACAAGCTATAGGGAAAGGTGGGTCTAGATATTTTGACAAACAAGTTATGAGAAGACACATAAATAAGAATTTTAGTTTGGCTACTCAGGTAAAACAAACCCAATCAGATGAATTCATAACTGGATCTCCTAAAACTGAATTATATGTATTTGGGCTTTTATCTCCCCACCTGTTTACAAACCCAAACAATGCACTCTTGTCATGCAATTCCTATGGACAATCACCACGAAAAAAAACAGTAATTACAACTTCTAAACCGGCAAGCTTGCCCGATATTGTACTGGCAATGGCATCCATTCATTGTGATTAACTTCATGAAACAATGTAGAAAATGGAAAACGTTCCACAGAAAAAGAACATGCTGGGAAAATAAAGCACCGTGGATAATTTTCCACCCCGCGTCTCTGACTAAATGATACAGATGCAAAGACAAATCACTTCTTTACTACTAAATAAATGCTTTCAACCCTTGATCAACAAGAGGTGTGTGTGCAGGGTTTTTTGGGGGGGGGGAGGCTGGCCCAATATCCAGTCCTCTTAATTCTTTTGAAAAGATTTGCTCCAACCACTTTGAACCTACAGTTCTTTTGTGCCTCTATCTCCTCTCCCCCCACCCCGCCCCCGGCCCGTATTCTGTTGTTGATAAATCCGTTCTACCACAATGCCCCACTGTCCTGTGCACAATGGAGTCAGCGCAAGCAGCAGCTAGAGTTTACTGCTCTATTTGACCCAGCTCTGGTTTCTAGCACACTGTGAACCTACACCAGGAAGCCGGGGGTGGGGGGGGGGGGAGGGGGGGGGTACACATCCAAATATAAGCAGCTGAACACGCTGAAAGAAGCACAAGCACAAAAAACCAGCTAGCGTTGGGAAGGATTCCCAATGGGCAGCCACGTCACTCAACAGCAACAAACGAACACAGGAGTCTGAAGGCACCCATACCGATTCCAGCGAGTGTCCACTCACAAAAGCTTATGCTGGGATAAATGTTGCTAGCCTGTGGTGTGCCACCAGCAGTGTTCCCTCTAAGCTGAGTTAGTGTGAGCTAGCTCGCAGTTCTTTAGCCTCCGGCTCACAGATTTTCGTCTCCGCTCAGGAAGGATGGCTCCAGAGCAAACTAATTTATGCAGTAGCCAAATTGCTCGCTCACAACTTTAATGCTAGTAGCTCTCAAAGTAGAATTTTTGCTCCCAAGACTCCACAGCTTAGAGGGAGCACGGGCCACCAGATGCCTATTTTGGGGTTAGGGAGGCGAATCATGCTGGGAGGGGAGACAGCTGAAGACAGAATGACCCATTTGGGAAACAGCAGTGTAGTCTGAAGTGCCTTTCATTTTTCCCCCCTCCAAGATAAAGATCAAGGCAGCTCAAGTCCAGAATTTAATGCAAAAACTCCACGCTGGAAGTCCACCAACAGAAGAAGGTCACGCCCGTGGCTGATGACAGTTCCACGTTCTGTTTCCAGCAGTGGTCAAGCCAGGAGTCTCTGGGAAGCTCACAAACAAGATCTTTCCCAGCCATCTGCTACTTGGGATTCTTTTAACTGGAAGCTGAACCAGAGGCCTTTTTCCTGTGAGGCACGTGACCCATCACTGAACTATATGGACTCTGCTCTTGGAAAACCAGCAGCAGCAGCAGCATTCCAAAACACCACAGAGCTAAGCACAACTGACTGTGATTCCAAGCCATGGAATGCACTCGATCCTAAACCAACAAACTCTAGAGAGAGGCCCTCAAAGATGTCTCAGCAAGTAGGCAGGCTCATATGACGTATGAAGGTTATCAGGTATGATGGCTCCAGACCAAGGAGGACCTGAAAAAAAAAGAAGATTCAAGGGGCTGGACTTGAGAAGCCCACTGCTAGTTCAGAGGGCTTTCAAGACAAGAGATGAATAGAGGTGGTTTGCGGTTGCCTGCCTCTGTGTAGTGACCCTAGACTTCCTTGGTGGTCTCCCACCCAAGCACTAAGCAGAGCAGAGCTTTTGAGATCTGATGAGGTCAGGCTAACCTGGGCCATCCGGGTCAAGGCACTGGTTCATACTGCAACACATGTACAGAAGCCAGATTAATGTACCTTCCGACCAGCGAGTTTGAGCGGAACTGGACCTCTGATAGGCGACAGCAGGGGATGGAGGCCCTGGGACTGAAAAGGGGCTCTTGTTACGCTCCCTGCATTCAGGCTGCAGGTGTGATTTGAGCTGGTGCACTTTTGTGAGAAGCTATGCACCAGGAGCTTGGGGGAGGGGGTGGAGGGGGGAATGAAATCAGCTCTAACCCAGCAGAGGCGTCTCATATCCCACAAAGACAATTTGGAAGATTTCGTTTCACCTCCCGACTCTTCCCCCTCTTTCAGACAGCGCCGGACCAGAGAGGCAGACCCAGCCTTCTGCCATGACCATCTGCAGGGAAAGGTGTGGCCCAAAGTTCCCTCCTTCAAGAGCTGAACCACCACGCTTCACCAGCAGCTTAAAGGCACCTGTCACCAGAGTGTACTTGGTGTCTGGTATTTTCTACTGCCTGACAGGACAACACATCTAGCATAGTGGCGACAATACAGACAAAAGCCAAGGAGAGGCCCCGAGTTCAGTCCCCAACGTCTCTAGTAAAAAGGGCCAAGGAGCAGGTGATATGAAAGATGCCCACTGAAAACCTGGGAAAGTGGCAGCCACTGCACACAAAAGCTCATACCCAGAAGTAAACTTTGTTGGTCATAAAGGTGCCACTCGGAGACCACGCCCTAGGAGGAGAGGCGGAGGGACTGGGGAATGTCCATTCTGGAGAAGAGGAGGCTGAGGGGGGACAGGATGGCTCTCTTGAAGTATCCGAAGGGCTGTCACATTTAGAGGAGGGCAGGGAGCTGTTCCTGTGGGCAGCAGAGGAGAGGACTCACAATGATGGGTTTAAATTAAGGGCGGGAAAGTACCGGCTGGCTATTAGGGGAAACGTTTTACAGTAAGAGTTGCGCAACAGTGGAATCAGCTGCCTAGGCGGGTGGTGAGGTTCCCCCTCCCTGGCAATCTTTAACCAGTGGCTGGACAAACACTTGTCAGGGATACTGTAGGTTGATCCTGCACTGAGCAGGGGGTTGGACTACATGGCCTGTAGGGTCCCTTTCCAGCTCTGTGATTCTATGACTCAGACTTTTTTCTATTGCTTCAGACCAACACGGCTACCTGGCTGAATCTATCTTGATTATGCTGACTATTGTAACTCTGCATGCAAGAGGATCAGGGAGGGGAAATGTTAAGAGAAGTCTCTAACTCGGGTGCACTCGGTAGTTGGCCCCCAACACTCTAATCGGTTAGATGTTGAGCCTCTTGGGGCGTTGCTTGTCTTCTGTTTCATCTTTTACAGGACCTCTCTTCTTCCCTCTCTTACCTGGGCTTGAATCTGTAGCAAGCTGACTTTTCTGAAGTTAATCTGTTCACGATAAGTCAAATGTAAATGAATATGTCATGGAAGATGTGTTTCTATTTTTGTAAGTAAAAATTTCTCTCTCTTGTTTCCATTGGAGTCATAGAATAGAATCACAGAGTTGGAAGGGGCCATAAAGACCATCTAGTCCAACTCCCTGCCCAATGCAGGACCAGCCTAAAGCATCTCTGACGAATATTCGTCCAGCCTCTTCTTGAAAGCTCCCAGTGAAGGGGAGCTCACCACCTCCCTAGGCAGCTGATTCCACCTTTGGACCACTCTGACCGTGAAAAGGTTTTTCCTAATATCCAGCCGATACCTTTCTGCCTGTAATCTAAACCCATTGCTTCGGGTCCTGTCCTCTGCTGCCAACTGGAACAGCTCCTTGCCCTCCTCCAAATGTCAGCCTTTCAAATATTTAAAGAGAGCAATTATGTCCCCCCTCAATCTCCTCTTCTCCAAACTAAACATTCCCAAGGCCCTTAGCCTTTCCTCATAGGTCTCAGTATCCAGATTATTGGGAAACATGGAGCATCGGGGATACGGCATAAAGCTTCTGTGTTTCCAAGGCAAACAATTGTTTTTTTACATGTAACCCAATAGATTAGGCCAACTTTCCAATTTAGCATAAGGCAGCTTCCTGTGTTTAAAGAGAATGAGGAATTGAAGAAGGCAGAGCCCAACTACACTGTTCAAATATTGACGGACCCTGAGCGGGTAAAGAGCCCTCTCCCTCATGACAGGTCATACGGTGCTAATGTTTGGCCCTTAAGTTCCCAAATATGCAAATACTATGACACACGAAAGGAAGTGATCAATCATGTATACAGCACTCTTTTTTGGAGATCCCTCTGGACATTATTGCACACATTTTGCAGAAGAGGAAGTGAGGGTGTAAGGCCCGGGGAAAACAAAACATTTCCTGATCTCTCTCTACCCTGGTTAAAAGATCAAGAGTCCCTTGCAGGTTCACATACACCTCCTCCTCTCTTCCTGTCCCAGCACTGATGCCAAAGTTTGCATCCCTTTGGCTTGGAGTACAAGATTCAGCTGCTCATCAGACAAGCCCGATCTCGTCAGATCTCGGAAGCAAAGCAGGGCCGACTCTGGCAAGTTATTGGATGGGAAACCTCTAAAGAATACTAGGGCCAGGAGGCAGAGACAGGCTATCAAACCACTTCTTTGAACATCCTCCGTGCCCCAACAGAAGTTGCTAGAGGTCGCCATGACTTCCAGGCACACACACAGATACACAAAAATGCAAAAATACAACAACAACAAAAACATTCAGCATCTCAAAACGGTCATGACAAGCATTACAGATCCTAAATTCTTCTCTGGGAATTCCCCCTGCCCTCAGATATTTACCCACCGCAGCAGAGGACAAGTGGTGGCAGCAGAGGGACAGGACGATTATCTTATCTCTCTACCCACACCCTTCTTTCCTACCTTTCCTTGTCCAGGTGCTTCAGACACAGAACATCCATGGTGATGGTGTATCTTGGGAAATATAGTTCCCAGCAGAAACAACATCTGTCAGATGTTCTGGGGAATACTTTCCTCCGAGTGCGACAGAGGCCTTAGATGGACAGTTGGGAAAGGGAAACGAGCAGGAGGCAGGGAGGACCTTTCTTTCTCCTGGCAAGCGGGTTTGCAACCTGTGGGGGACAGGTCCGTGGCTCAGTGGCAGCACACCTTGTTTTGCACGCAGAAGGCCTTTGTATTCAAAGGACTGGGTTGCAGGTGATGCAAAAAGACTCCTACCCAAGACCCTGGAGTGCAACTGGCAGTCAGTGTCGACCATACAGACCTTTAAAACCAACCTCTGACCCGGCGTAAAGTACTATCCTGTATAACGGATGGGTGGGGTTTGGGATACTCAGAGCCTCAACTTTGCCCAAGTCAGCAGGGGCTTCTGCAGGTAAACGGGCAAAACCAACAACAGCCTGTACACATGCGCTTTCCCTGCTGCAGCTCCTGCCTTGTGCAGTGGCCTGCCTGAGGTGGTCGGGAAGGCTCCCCACTCTCCGAACTTTCCACAAACTATGCAAAGCTGAACTATTCAAGAAGGCTTTTCTGCACAGGTAATAGGGCTGCACTGCACAAAATGGCTTTACAACCTTACTCGGATAAATGACTAGGGACTGTTGGTCTGTACCGCTCTGAATCACTTATTGTAAGTAGGATCTTATTTATGTAATTCCTGTACCGCTAAATGTGTCATGTGAATACTTATACCATGCTTTGGCTCTTTCTGGTGGCTCCAGACTTCTAAAATCCTAGTGCACTGGAAAGAGCACAAGTCCAGGAGCATCTTAAAGACTAACAAAATCTGTGGCAGGGGAGGAGCTCTCGTGAGTCACGGCTCACTTCCTCAGATACAGCTGATGCTCTGGCTATTGAATGCCCCATTTTTGCGACTGTACTGGCCCACTCTGCGTAATCCACCTAGAGTCTCTGTGAGGAAGGCGAGCCATAAATAATGTGAATAAAACAAATAAAACAATACGCACACACCCATGACATCACTGGGACTGCCGTGGGATAAGCCCTAGAAGAACTGGTAGCCTAGAATAAGGTATGAGATGAGAGCAGACGTCCAATGCCCCATAGCACTTTCTTGCCCCTTGGGTAGGTGGTGGGGAGGGGCCAGGACTCTCTGCGTGTGTAAACGGTCCCTGGTTCGAACCCAGTTTAAAAAGCATCTCGGCATGAGTCAAGAAAGGAAGGCCAGAATCCTGATTTTGATATCTGATGGCACGATACACCTGCATGAAATTAGCAGAGCTCTCTCCTGGTTTCTGTGTGGTTTTGAACAAGGCTGGATGCTTTTAAGTCCCTCCTGCCTCTTCAAACCCAAAAAAAAAAAAGACTTTTTTTTTTTTTGCTGAAGTGCTACTGTGGCAACGAGGAAGAGGCACAGCTTGTCAGATGGTTGAAAGCTGTCAGGGAATAAGCTTGGAATGTAATCGCTTTCTGCAGCAAGCAAAGGAGCACGACAGGGAAAACGGCGTTATTAGGACACCTGGGCGCTGAAACGAGGGACCGTGAGAGGTTTCCCTCCCTGGTTTGCTAAAAGAGGGCCTGCTCGTCAACGAATCAATTAGCAGCTGTCTCTCTGCAAGGGCACGATCAGAGTAATTAAAGGTAAAGATTTCCCCCCCCCCTCCTCTCTCACTGGGAATTCATGCTGTACTGAAGCACTAAGAGGCAAATCCTGTTAAAGGAAGCATTGGCAGGCCCCAAAATTCCACAGGTTGCAATGTGAAGCATCTGTCTTAGCAATCAATCTGGCTCAGGGATGCTACTGAATGCGGCAGCTGCCTTCTTCGCATCAACACCACCATCCTAATAAGATACAGTTCTAACTGGGTGGCTTTTCAAAAAAAAAAAAAAAGAGCACAAAAACCCATCTCTTGAGTAAGGGGCTAAAGAAAACGGACCAGTGGATACTCACCGTGAGGGGTCCTTCTCCTCTGAGATAAGGAGGACATCTTGATGGGTGTTTCCCACCCCATTTGCAGGGAGGCAGGAACTGATTCTTCACTTCCTGTCTTCTGGTGGGATACGCCCCTTGAGATCAGTTCGGGGACTCCCAGAAGCAGTAGTGAGCTATAACTGGAAAAACTAACCATAACCAGGTTAACAAATCAAATATATATATAACTGGTCTGAACTGTGAAAAAACTTGTCTATACTGTAACAGGACAGGAAGGAAGATAGACTGCAGTAAACATAGAATACAGCGAAAGAAGGAAGGAAGACGATGAGACTTGGGAGGGCGAAGATGTCCTCCTTATCTCAGAGGAGAAGGACCCCTCACAGTGAGTATCCACTGGTCCGTTCTCCCTCTGAGTGGAGGACATCTTGATGGGACCTCCCATAGCAGTGTCCCTTTAACTGGGTGGGACGTCGTCTTCCGGCATGAGCGCCTGCTGCAGGACTCTTCGGCCGAAGGCTAAATCTGCAGAATTGAAGGAGTCGATCTTGTAGTGTCTGACAAAAGTGGAGACGGAAGACCACGTGGCAGCTCGACAGATCTGCTCTACAGAGGCTCTGTTGCTAAAGGCCGTTGACGTAGCAGCGCTCCTGATGGAATGGGCCATGATGCCAGGAGGAGGGGGCAACTTCAGGGCCTTGTATGCTTCTAGTATGCATCGCTTTAGAGTGGCGCTAATTGATGCTGTAGACATCTTCTTACCCTTGTTGGGCGGAGAGACCGAGATAAATAAGGAGTCAGTATTACGAAAGGAAGAGGTGCGGTAGAGGAAGGCTTTGAGTGCCCGTCGCACGTCTAAGGAATGCCATGTCTTCTCCTTTGGATTGGATGGATTTGGGGAAAAAGTAGGTAGGTAGACTTCTTGGGAACAGTGAAATCTGGAGTTTACCTTTGGACGAAAAGAAGGGATGGTAGTGAGAACTACTCGATCCTTATGGAAGGTACAAAATTTTGGGTCAGCAGATAGCGCCCCTAGCTCGGAAACTCTTCTGGCCAAGGTGAGGGCTACTAGGAATAGGGCTTTCATTAAAAGCCAAGAAAGGGGAATTTCTTGGATAGGTTCAAAAGGTGGTTTGGTTAATGCCGCTAGGACCAGGTTCAGTTTCCACGTGGGGAATCTGTGGGAAATCGGGGGATCCTTAAGGGAGGCTCCTTTTAGGAATCGGCGCACGTGAGGATGGGTAGAGAGTGTCCATCCCTCAATCCTAGGTAGTACGGTTGCAAGGGCGGCCACTTCTCGGCGTAGAGTGGACGCTTTCAGGCCTGATTCATGACCGTCCTGAAGAAATGACAGGATGCTGGCCATGGGTGGATGAAGTGTAGCGATCTTCTTCCTTCTGGACCAACGGACGAAGGCCTTCCAGGTTATGTTGTAGATCCGCTTGGTCGACGAACGTCTGGAGGCCATCATGGTGTCCGCTACCGAGCTGGAGTATCCAAAGTCTAGGAGATTTTTGCGTTCAATTTCCAAACGGTCAAATGCAACCAAGCCGGGTCTGGGTGCCAGATGGGACCCTGGGACAGCATGTCCGGAGAGAACGGAAGCGTCAGGGGCGGAGCGCTCGCCAGAGTCTGAAGCTCTGAAAACCAGGGTCTTCTTGGCCAGTAGGGGGCCATCACTATGACTTCCGCTCTGAACTGTTTTATCCGACGCAGCAACCTTGGGAGTACTGGGGTCGGAGGGAAGGCATATAGAAGACCCTTGGGCCAGCGGGATGTCAGAGCGTCTGTGGCCTCTGCCTTTTGATGGTAGAATCTTGAGAAGAACCTGGGCGTCTTGTAGTTGAGGTGTGAGGCGAACAGGTCTACTTTCGGTTGGCCGAAGTGGGAGGTTATGAGAAGGAATAGGTCTGGCTTCAGGGACCATTCCCCTTCTTGTAGCGTCTGTCTGCTGAGCCTGTCTGCACGAGTATTCAGGGAGCCCTTGATGTACTCCGCTCGGATGGAGAGGAGATGGCATTCCGCCCAGGATAGGAGTCTTAGAGCCTCGCGATGAAGATTGGAGGATCGGGACCCCCCTTGGTCGTTGATGTACGCCTTGGTCGCCACATTGTCCGTCCTGATGAGGACATGGTGACCGGAGATTTGTTCCCTGAAGCGGAGGAGGGCTAGTCGTGCTGCACAGAGCTCTAAGAGGTTGATTGGTAGGAGTTGTTCCTCTTTGGACCAAGTTCCCTGCGCCGGTATACGATGGAGGATCGCGCCCCAGCCTATGAGGCTGGCGTCCGTAACGATTTGTATCCAGTCTCTGATGTAGTAAATGTTTCCTCGGGAGAGGTTTTGGGACTTGGTCCACCATGCCAGGCTGACTTTGGCTTGGTGAGGGACGTGTACTGGGAGGTCCAACTTCTGCATTATGCTGTGTTGGTAAGGTCTAAGTAGTTGTTGTAGAGGTCTTGCGTGAAGCCGTGCCCAGGGTACGGAGTCCATGCACGAGATGAAGAGACCTAGGAGCTTGGCTAAGGTCATGAGAGACGAACTTCTGGCCAATATGACTTGTTTTGCAAGGCGACGGATATTGTCCGCCTTGTGGGATGGTAGAAGGACGCGATTTTGAGTAGTGTTGATGATGACTCCCAAGTGCTCTAGGGATTGAGTGGGAGTCAGGGAGCTTTTTTGCAGGTTGACCAAAAATCCGTGCACGCGAAGGCATTGGATGGTCTCTTGGGTGTGGGCGAGCGCTAGTTTTCGTGAGCTTGAGCGGATTAACAGGTCGTCCAGATAAGGGTGAACGTGTATGCCGCGTTCTCTGAGTAGGGCAATCGGGTGGATAAGTATTTTTGAGAAGACTCTTGGAGCTGAAGACAGCCCGAATGGGAGCGCACTGAACTGCCAATGGTGGCCGAGAACGAAGAACCTTAGAAATCTTTTGTGGCCTGCAAACATGGGGACATGGAGATAGGCCTCTGTTAGGTCGATGGAAGATAGGAACTCGTTCGGCTGTAGGGCTTCCATGATAGATCGAAGTGTCTCCATTCGGAAGTGTCTCAGCTTTACAAACTTGTTGACATATTTGAGATCCAGGATCGCTCTCCGGTTGCCTGTGCGTTTGGGGACCGTGAAGAAGATGGAATAGACGCCCTGTCCCCACTCTTCTGGGGGAACAGGCTCTATGGCTGAAATGGATAGGAGGTGCTGGACAGCCTCTCTTGTCCTGGAGAGCTTGGCTGGATCTCTGCAAAGCGGGGAGGGAACGAAGCGATCTGCCGGTCTTGTTCGAAACTCTATGGAATAGCCTGTGGAGGTGACTTCCTGGGACCAAATGTCTGCTCTGGAAAGGATCCATTGGTGGTGGAAAAGAAGCAGGCGGCCCCCGACCGGTACATGCTGGTAGTCATGCAGAGGTAGATTTGTTGAAGTTGTCCCGTCTGGATTTGTTGTCTCTGGGGACGAAGGGTCTGCTGGAGCGGCCATGGAAGGGGTTTCTTTTGAAGCCCTGTCTGGCTGGAGTCCAGGGTGGTCTGTACGCGTCTCTGCCAAAGCGTGGCAAGGCTCTTTGGGTGCGAAAGGAATAATTTCCAGAGCCTCTTCGGTCAGGTCTAGCCAAGATGCGCGGCATGGCCTTCTTTTTGTCCCGGGTTTCAACAAGAACCTTATCAAGGGAGTCTCCAAAGAGCCGATCCCCCTGGAAGGGGTAAGCAGCAACGGTGGTCTTGGCACGTAGATCTGCTTGCCAGGCTCTGAGCCAGAGAGTGAGTCTGGCTGCCACTGCTGAGGCTAGGGACCTAGAAGAAAAAACTAATTAATCTAGGGTAGCATCGGCTGCGAAGGAGGAGGCCTTTAGTAGGCGGTTTGCTCCCTCTGCCAGTCTTGGACTAGAAGGTGGAACCAGCTGGATCAGTTTTCTGGACCAGGCGATGGCTGCCCTGCAGACAATAGTGGCAGTGGAAGAGGCCTTGATGGCCATTACCGAAGCTTCATGCGCCTTGCATAGGGCGACCTCAGCTTTGCGGTCCAGGGTGTCTTTGAGTAAGCCATCTCCATCTTCAGTCAGAATTCCGGAAGATTGGAGTGCAATGACAGGGGCATCCACAAGGGGGACCTGTAAAAACTTATTAGTAAAAGAAGGTAAAGAGTACAATTTTCTAACATTGAGTGGGCAACGTTTATTAGCCATGGGTTTAGCCCATTCGCTCATTAGTTGGTTTTCAAGGAATTCTGGGAAGGGGAAAACTTTTTCATTGCCTGATGATCTGGGAAAATAATCCTTGTTGCCCTTGGGTCTGGATCCATCTGCTTTAGCAGAGGTGGGCAAATCCTCTCCCTGCAACTTAGGTTGCAGTTCTAAGGCAGAGAGGGCTTTAGAAAGTAAATACTGGTAATCTTCTATTTTGAAAAAACGTGGGGAGGTTTCAGGGACCTCAAACTCTTCCTCCTGATCCTCATCAGAAAGGAACTCTCCCTCTTCCCTCTCTCCAGATTCCCCGGCTTCGCTATCTGGAGCATTGGGAATCCAATGATCTGGGACCCAGCCAGGATAACTGTGTTCTTTTCTCGCCGCCTTAGTGGGCCAGCGAGGTCTATCCTCCTCCCCCTCAGGATCTTCCTCTTCCCCTTCGTCTGCCTGGATACTGGCAGTGGGTTTAGGTGGACAGTCCCTGCAGGTATGGCCCCTATGGGAGAGGGTCCTCTGGGCACGATTTTCAGAGAGTTCCTCCCACACCGCCGCTTTAATAGCCCGAAGAAGAGCGGGGGAAATAGCCTCCTCCTCTGCTGGAGGGGTACTCACGAATTGCTGAGCTTCCGCATCTGGCGAGTCATCAGGCAGGGACTGTGGTGCAAGCTGGGCATTAGGGATACCCTGCCCATCGTCGCATGCCGTTCCTGGGCTTATGGAGGCGGCGAGAGCCGCTCCGCAGCCATGCGCCTTTGGTTTCGCTTTCCCAGCCGGGAGTAAAATGGCGCACGCGCGGTCTCCCACATCTTGGTGGGGCCGTTTCTTTGCGCGCTTTTCTTTTGGCGCTGTAACCTTTTTAATGGCTTTAGAGCTCTCCCCGCGGGGAACCGGGGGGTCGTCTCTATCCTTTTCTGCCTCCGAAAGGAAGCCATCGGTGCCCTCCATTTGCAGTCGAAGACGAGGCAGCGAGGGGGGGGGGAGAAAGGCTTTTAAGAAGGAGGCAGGAGGAGAGGATTGAATTCACAGGAAAGGATAGTTCTTAGAAGAAAAGGCTGTAGAAGTAGAGCTAAAAGCTAGAAAAATAGAAAAATAGAAACCGAAAGTCCAAAAAAGAGGGACAAGTTCCACTAGGTGCTGCTCTCCCTACTGAGGCAGGAACAGAACTGATCTCAAGGGGCGTATCCCACCAGAAGACAGGAAGTGAAGAATCAGTTCCTGCCTCCCTCCAAAAGGGGTGGGAAACACCCATCAAGATGTCCTCCACTCAGAGGGAGAACAAAACACACTGTTGTAAGCGGCAGACAGCAATTCCTAGATATTTCATCTGTACCTGGCTTTTCTTCCCAATGGGGACCCCCGGGGGTTTACATCATGCCCCTCTCCTCCATCTTATCTTCCCAATAAGCCTGTGAAGTAGGTCAGGCTGAGCGTGTGTGACTGGCTCCAAGGTCATCCAGTGAGCTTCCATGGCAGAGCAGGGTCTGAACCTGGGTCTCCCAAATCCTAGCTGGACACTCTCCACCGCAGCGCTGGCTTTCCAAGGGGCACTGTAATTAGAAGATGCGCTATGTTGCATTGCTCATGAAGAGCTGACCTTGCATGCTTCACTAACTTGGTCGAGGCCAAGTCTAACCCAAGACAGACCGCAGCAGCGCTGCTCCTTCCCTTGTCCGCTGGTTCTTCCTCTACCTGAACCTGCCCTTCAGTCTCGGCTGGCTTCATCCTTCGTTTGAAGCTAACCTCTGTTCAAAGCAAAGAGCTGTTTCTGGCCTGCACTGCCCACTGGAATATTACTAACCCACTGGCAACTTGCAGGCAATCATCCTGAGGCTGTAAAGAGTGCCCAAGCTACGGCTGCACCCCACCAAAAATCAACAAACGGCGCAAAGAGATGGGGCAGGCTATAAAGCAATAACTTGGACTGCGGGCAGGAAGTACGGCTGGATGCAGGATGCAAAAGCTGGAAAGTGGGAAATGGCGGGAGGCAAGCAAGATCTCAGGTCAGGAGCAGAGCAGGATACAGAAAGCAAAGTCAGATGGGAATAAACAGCAGTTTCAGATGGAAGCAAAGAACAAGGGGAGGGTGGATCTCAACAAAATTTCTCAGTGGCAGAATGAGACTTTCCTGCCCCCCCCCCCCTGTGATCGCCACAAAATGCCGCTCCCAGGGGACCCTGAAGGGTTTCTGCAGTGGGAAAGAGGAACTGGTGGAAATCGCCAATTTCGTCTGGATCCAGCTCAGTGAAAAGAGGAGCTCTGTGGCCTCCATGAAGTAGATGGGATTGGATTTATACCCCTGCCCTTCATTCGGAGTCTCAGAGCAGCTTACAATCTCCTTTCCCTTCCCCTCCCCACAACAGACACCCTGTGAGGGAGGTGGGGCTGAGAGAGCTCTTTCGAGGATTGTTCTTAAGAGAACAGCTCTGACAGGACTTGTGACTAACCCAAGGTAACACCAGCAGCTGCATGTGGAGCAGTGGGGAATCAAACCCGGTTCTCTCAGATTACAGTCTGCACTCTTAATCACTACACCAAACTGGCTCTCTGAACAATACCTTGACTTCAAGGTACAGTACATTTACTGGGGTTAGAAAAAAGTCTGAGTCCAGTGGCACCTTTAAGGCCAACAAAGTTTTATTCCGGATATAAGCTGTCATGGGTACACACACTTCTCCAGAAGCACATGAAAGCTTCTATCCAGAATAACATTTTGTTGGTCTTAAAGGTGCCACTCGAATCAAACTTTGCTCTACTGCTTCAGACCAACATGGCTACCCCACCTGAATATGTTTGGGTTAGTGTCACACGGAAGACTTTGACCAGTCGGGGCACACCTTGGAAGCAGCCTATTGGTCCTCTAAATAGTTTGCAGCAAATCACCTTCTGGGACAACTCAGAGGCTTCCACTGGCATAGAAGGCTGCTGTCCGCCCCCCTGATAGATGGAGGGAGACGAAAACACGTCCAACGTTTCGCAGCAACTGGCCTAGTTACTTGATTTACTTTATTTATATCCCACCTTTCACCCCAGTGGAGACCCAAAGCGGCTCACAGTGTTCTCCTCTCCTCCAATTTATCCTCACAACAACCCTGTAAGGTAGATTAGGCTGAGAGAGTGTGACAGGCCCAAGGTCACCCTGCGAGCTTCCAGATCCCAGTCCAACACTTTAACCACTACACCACTCCGGTTCTCAGTTCCAAGATGTCAGGTCCTTACCTTTAGAGGGCTTCACAGCGTGGGGACGCTCATCTACCTCACAGGGCATCTGTCTGCTTTTGATTCCAAGTGCGTCTCACATTCTCAGAAGGGACCCAGTTCTGCCTTGGCGTGAGGTGAAGAGGAGGGCTTTTACTGCATTTGTTCCAATGATAGGCACTCAAAGCTGTTCTGCTCTTGTGGCTTTTTCGGAGATGATGCAACACCTCCCTCTTCTGAGACGCCCAACTGGTTACGGGGCCCCTACGTTACACGCTGACTGTTGTTCCGTATTCTAACCTTTACTGATGAGTTGTACTGCTGTCGTACGCCTTTTTTCTTAGAAACCACCCCAAGGCGCTGGAGAAGCAGAACAGGAATGTTATAAATAAAGAGGCTCAAGTGTTAGGGAGGTCTGCCTTGCCCAACTCCTGGATCCCTCCGGTGGGTGGGGCAGCTGCTCAGGAAGCAGCCTAGCCCCCACTCGGAGCCCACACGAGCAGCCAACATGGAGGAAACGGTATGTCGAAAGAGGATGTTGCTTAGCTTTTGCTTAAGCCCTTTGTGCCAAAACTATATTTGGATTTCTTCACACCTGTAGAATCTTTCAAATTAGGAGTTGCTTCTTGCACCAGGGCTGGCATTCTCCTTGCGGTTTCGGAGAGGTGCTTGGGAGGGTTTTTTTGTTTTGTTTTTTAAATAACCTGGGAGGATATTATGCTGCTTTTGAGATTCCATCCCACCCGTTGCAAAATCCGTCCGACAAACCTAGCAGCAGATTAAATCCTGTTCAAAACGTTCATCAGATCATCTCTTCTACAAAACTGGAATGTCTATTCGACTTGTCAGCACTGGACCACAGACCACTCCTAACAGACCGGGATAGCATACTTGCAGGAAAGGCCCTAGAGTTGCCAGGGGGTTCCCAGCGGAATGGGCAGAAGTTCAAGATGATGTATGGAAAAGGCAGAACCGAATCCAGGGCTTGTCTCCATCTCACAGGTCAATGCTGAGCTACCACTTTTAGAGGAGAAAGATGCCGGAGGGCAGCAGAAAGGCAAGGAAACAGGTTAGTCGGAGGAGGATTTGGGAAGGCGCAAGCAAAACCAATCCTTACTTCAATCCATGCCTAAAATTTCTATACCCAAAATAAGCCAACTGGCAATGTGGTGTGTATGGGTAGACAGACATTACCCAATTAACAGTCCGCCCACTGGAACATGGATCTGAACAGTAAAAGACGGAGAAGAAGAACTCAAAAAACAGACCTGAATATTTAACATACTTTCGCTATACGGTGACATCAAAACATCACTGAAATGCAATGATATCTAAGCAAATACAAAAACAATTGTGATACCAAACTACCACGCATAATTACTGGATTGCTCTCATGTAACGTCAGGTTCTGTAGGACTGCAAGTTTTCCCATTCACTTACTACTGCTAACATATGGTATTCTGCTATCTTTTTATGGTGTAATTTTTGCACTTTATTTTGACATTATCCCATGTCTGCACCACTGTGTGCCACTTTATGGAGAAGAAATGTTAACACACACTCCCATTGGGCTGCTCCTCTGTCGGTCTTCTTTCTGCAGGCGGGAATACCTCTGCCTTTGTAGCTTCTCCCCCTTAGGATGACTGACAGTGTAGTAAGGCCTGACTAAGCAATGAATCGGGAGCTTCACAGTTTGAATTCCATCTCTGCCATCAACATATTAGGCAGCCTAAGGGCAATTCACTAACTAGACTTTAGAGGGGCTCAGTGGCGGGGCATTTCCCTTGCATGAAGAAAGGCCCAGGCTCAGTCTCCAGCAAAGAGGATCAGTGGTGTGACTGAACTCTACCCAAGACCCTGGAGAGCCGCTGCCGGTCAGAGCAGACAATACAGACCTCGACAGGCCAACCATCTGACTCAGTAGAAGGAAGCTTTGTGTAAGAGTAGTTCATGTCAGAGTAGTTCAGCAGTGGAATGGGCCGCCTAGAGAGGTGGCGAGCTCCCCCTCCCCGGCAGACTGCTTTCGGCTGATCCCGCACTGAGCAGGGGCTTGGACGAGATGGCCTGCATGGCCCCTTCCAACTCTATGATTCTATGTCCAGTCCTTACATGAAGAAGATCCCACGGTCAACCTTTTGCTTTTTCAGTTACAAGGATCTCAAGCAGCAAATGATGGGGAAGACCACTGCTTGCCCAGTATCCTGATGGGCTGCCACCAGTCAAAGTAGGAAACACTGAATGATGTGGACCAAGGCATCTTCCTATGCTCATACAGCTGGCCCAGCAAACTCCAGTGGGCTCAGGTTGCGGCCATTTTGGAACCGTACAAGGGCAATAGTGCCCCGAGTATTCTTTATCGTCTGTAGCCTCTTACCACCAGGAGGTTCCCAAGTTCTTAAGAACATAAGAGAAGCCAATGTTGGATCAGGCCAATGGCCCATCCAGTCTAACACTCTGTGTCACACAGTGCAGGTGCCATCAGGAGGTCCAGCAGTGGGGCCAGTTCCTGTCTCAACTGATCCTGTGCCAGCCTTCTCCTGCTCTTTGGTTCCTGTGCCATGCTCGCTGGAGTACCAAATGCCCCACGTTTGCTCAACCGTTCCTCCAGCTCCACCTTACCAGACGTAGTTGTGCACTTTTCAAGTCAGAAAACGCTTCCATTTTTCTGCTTAAACACACAGATCTAGGCTTTAAAAAGACTCCGGTTAAGGTAAGTGTTCCTGCCAGCAGCCCTACATTCCATATTCTGGGCACCCGGGGACTACAATATGGCCAAAGGGAAACTGCAAACAGAATGTGATTTCTGCCTTAATTTGCCAAGCTGAGGGTAAATGCAGAGAGAACACACTCCACGAATTGCCGCTCACACACTTAGATGCTTAAAATTCCTGCAGCTTAAACAACTCAAGTAATACTACAGGAAAGCCTAATTTAGACACGACTACTGGAAGTATTTGACATCCTGCTGATATTTGCCTACAGAGATAAGAACCTATGATTTAGTGGCCCATGGAGGGGAGACCCTGGGAGCAATAGTGTCACAGAGGCCGGCAGGAGAAGTCCCAGGTCAAGTGATTAAGAACTGGTCAAGGATACAGAGGAATCCAAAATGATTTTCTAGCCCCCGACATAATCAAGATGCCCACACACATGCTCTCTGCCAATGCTCCCTCTTCTTGTGAGCAAAAATTCTACTTTGTGAGCCACCGGCATTAAAGTAGTGAGCGAGCAATTTGGCTACGGCCTACATTAGTTTGCTCTGGAGCCATCCTTCCTGAGCTGAGACAGAAATGCGTGAGCTGGAGGCTAAAAATCTGTGAGCTAGCTCAACCTAACTCAGCTTAGAGGGAACACTACGTCTCTCTGCCAAACTGCTACTCATATTCACACCATAAATCTCTCTGAAACACCAGATGCCACCACCAGAGAGAAGAGCTCTACCCCAGAGGTACTGGCTTTGATCCCTGGAATGGTTCCGTCAAATTATCTGGAAGACTCAAGCAGTGGACAGAGTAGCACCACGTGTGGACTAGGAGGAGACTAGGGCCATTCCAATCGAATGAAGTCAAGAAAGGAACCATTTAACACCCTCCAAGCATAAACTGAAGACGATATAACTTGGTTTCACAAAGTCCTAGGCAAGGGCCAAACGCCAGCAGAAAAGGAGGGATTAGGGTATTTGCTTCAACCATTTAAATAGAACTTGCACCCAAATAGTGTAGAGCACCTGGTTTTGCACACAGAAGGTCCCAGGTTCAATCCCTGGCATCTGAGTCCAGACCAATGTCTCTCAGATGGCAGGTGCTGGTTTATGGATGTAACCAGGAACATCTCCCTGCTGCCACCCCAGAAAGCTGCAGCCAGAGAGTGGCCGAGCCTCTGCTTGGCATGCAGAAAACCCCACATTCAATCCCCAACATCTCCAGTTAAAAGGACTAGGCAGCAGTGATACAAATAACCTCCACCTGTGACCCTGGAGAGCTGCTGCCAGGCTGAGTAGACAGTACTGACCAGGACTCACAATAATGGGTTTAAAATACAGGTGGGAAGGTTCCAGATGGATATTAGGAAAAACTTTTTGACAGTAAAAGTTGTACAACAGTGGGATCAGGCAGCCTAGGGAGGTGGTGGTGAGCTCCCCTTGCCTCGCAGTCTTGAAGCAGCGGCTGGACAAACCCTCGTCAGAGATGCTCTCTAGGCTGATCCTGCATTGAGCAGGGGGGTCGGACTAGATGGCCTGTGTGGCCCCTTCCAACTCTGTGATTCTCTGATTCTCTGATGGACCAAGGGTCTGATTCAGTATAAGGCAGCCGCCCTGAGCCTGCCCCGGTGGGGAGGGCGGGGCATAAACCGAAATGATAAATAAATAAATAAAATACTGAACTAGGTGGTCCAATGATCCCACACTGCACGAGGCAGTTCCATACGTTCACGTGTCTCTGCCGCAGGAAGACAGGAAATGGGGGGGGGGGGTCTGCACTAAAAAAAAAAACCCTGTAATTGGGCTGCTCATTCACTCCCCCATACTTGCTCTGGGGGCCTCCCCAAGTCACTTGCCCCATAAACAAACTCCCCAAGACATTCTTGCGCCTTCCCTCTCTAGCTTCTTCCACCTCTGGAGAGAAGGTTTCTCTACACATTCAGAACAATGGGCGTAATACAGTTATCCCAAAAAGGGATTCCAGCGCTGGTTTCATTCTCTGTTTACAGAACCAATCCAAGGCAGGGAGAGTTGTAGATCAGGGGGAAAGCCCCCAGAAAATGGGATTTCCCTGCCAAAAAAGATCAAAAAACGCTCACCATCCAATCCTTGAAAGGACACTGATGTAGGATTGTTGCGGCATTCACGAATGTAGCAAGAAACGTTTCCAGTGCTGGTACCGGTAGCTGGTTACAGGTGGAATATCCCCAAACCAATCCCCTAGCCTTCGCCCTTTGTAACAAACATAAACTCACTGCACATAATGATTTATTGGGGGGGAAACAATTAATGACAGTGCCAAGGGCCTGAAAGTTATAGGCAAGCTAAAGCTATTCTCTATATTATGTGGCTGTTCATATATTTAAAAGAAAGATTAAAAACAAGGGAGAAAGGACGCTCCACTCTCTCACTCTGGGACAAGCACCCTTTTCAAACCAACAGCACTGGCGTGACAATAAAGAAGCAGTTCTCAGCCCAGTATGTCATGATCCAGCTGGGAGATGACGCAGGACAGGCCTTCATAAATGCAAGACAACAACAAGTCCCAGGTTCAAACTGTTACCTCCTCCATGGACTCACGAGATGGCACTTGGCAAGGCAACATTTTCGCAGCTTCAGCATCTGCCACAATCCTGGGCCTACCTTACAACTCCATCGCTAGGATTACCAAGAGGAAGGGAAGTGCACAGAACACTCCAATGGTGTTATACATTCAAATGTTAAATATCATTCATTACAAGTTCAGCGACACATGAATTCTACCACAAGTTCAGCGACACATGAATTCCACCCAACACTGTTTTCTTACTTGGATCTCCCCAGCCTTTCATCTCCCACTGATGAAGCTCTTCAAAGGAGGACAAAAAAGTAACCAGATTCCCACCTGTTATGCTTGGATCCAGAGGATCCCTCCAGTTTTGAACTGCCACTGCTGAAGCGACTGGACGGACCAGAAGCGCCAGCCTGGCACCCTTCCACCATGCCCAGATCCAGTTCCAGATGAGAATTCTCACCCTAATATCCTGTATGGCACCTGTTTGTATTAGACTGATTCCTCTGTATGACATGCCTTGAAAGCCTGTTTTGGGATGAAAAGTAGAATTAGGCAAAATCAATATACACTGTATGGATGACCTTCTTTAATATGAACCTGCCTATACATTTTCAGAATGATTTGTTCTGCATTCCCTCTGCCAGAGGTGTCAAACATAAGGCCCGGGGGCCGGAACCGGCCCGTCCTGGTCTGTTATCCAGCCCATGAGCAGGGAAGAGGAGGGAGGTGGAGGTGGGGGCAAGAGCAGCAAAAAGACCCGTGTCAGGTTGGCTGGCTGAAGGGTCCATCCCTTCCCTCTCTCTTTTGATTGGGCCAGGCTGCACAGATGTGGCTGGCCACTGCTTTCTCTTCTCCTACTCCTGCTAGAGGTGGGATGGGTCGGGGAAGTGTGGGAATGGGAATGTATCTGGGGGGGAGGGGTATACGGGACTGGAGGGAGGAACATGGAAGGGAAGGGTTGAAGTGCCTGCAGTGGGGTGTGTGGTGAGAACCACGCATGGAAAGCCATGGTACAGCAGAAATATTGCTGTTCGGGGGAAGGAAGGTGCTGAGTGTTTGTGTTAGGAGCAGGCGGCATGCAAGAGCAGGGGTGTAGTTGGAGGCTAAGATAAAACAGGAGTCTGGAGCCACTGCAAAGACTTTGTGAGATTTTGTTGCATCGTTTTTATTTACTAGGCGTCTGCACTCTGCTTTTCTCCCCAAACAGGGATCCAAAGCAATTCACAAATATCCTTCTCCCCATCTAGGTTTTTCTTCTGACAACAACAGTGCAGGGCAGGTGAGGCTGAGAGAGCGACTAGCCCGAAGACACCCAGCAACTTCCACGGCTTATGGACCTGGGTGGGTCTCCCAGCTGTTAGTCCCCATGCTCAATCAAACCTCAGCACCATGGGGTGTGTATGCATGTCTTTGCAGAAGGTCAGGTCTCTAAGTGAGACTGAAGTGCGAGGAAAGGAGTGGTCAGTGGGAGCAGACTTGAGATCTGGAGGAGAGTGGATTGGTGTGGATGAATCACACAGAGGTGGTGGAAGAAAAGGGCTGGTTTAGGAGTTCTGGTCATTGACAGGTGGCTAGTGAATCTGTGGAGGATTGAGCAAGTGTTGAGGGTGGTGGCTCCAGTCCCTTGGAGAGTTTGTATTATAGGTGTACGTTTTGGGGTGGACCTCGCTAAGTGGGGAAGAAACCCTGCTTCACACACAAAAAGGCTTCCAGGGTTGCAGAGAAAAAAAAAGCTGCTGATCTAGTGTAGTGGGGAAGTGTATTTTCAGAGAGGGAAGCAGACCCCTGGGATTACTTGTGTCAGGGAGGGGGGTGGGATGGACAGGAAATGTTTCTCTAAGGTAGGATTCGTGCTCAAGGTGGATTATACATAGTGAGTCAGTACAGTCGACAAAATGGGACATTCACACTGCTCCCCACCCACCAATGAAAGGATGCCACAAATTGCAGATAGGTGGGGGAGCAATGCGATGCTGTACTGAAGGATAAGCTTTCTGAAATTGGCATTAACAAATTTCATCAGTTTTGGGGGGCGAATTACCTACAACTTGAGGCTTTTGCTTCTAAAATTTGGTCTATGTTTGGGACAATGTACGTCCATCAAAAGCTCTTCTCTGGAATAAACATCAGTAAATCAAAACTGTGTTCTCAGCTTATAGATAAACACTCAAACAGCATACTCAGGACTGCTAAAACACAAACACTGACTCCAAATTTGGATGCAATAATTCAGAGCAAGAGATATCAGTTACCAAAGACTGTTAAATAAATGAAATACAGTAAGAGTGTTAAAGTTTTAAGCATGTTTGTATTTTAAGTAAAAAATGCCATTAACTGGGTTTGCCTGTGCCCTTTATAAAAATTTATATCTCTGGTACATTTTATGGTGCACGTAGATAAAGTGACATTTACGCCACATCCGGCCCTCATAACAAATGAGTTTGACACCTGTGCTCTACAACATCTGAAGAAACAGTGGGGAGATTTTGCAAGACAGGGCCTTCTCAGTAGCAGCACCTGGACTGTAGCATTCACTTCCTGAGACTTCCTCATTGATGGGCTCTAGGCAACAAGTTAAAATCTTATCTTTCCATGGGGCTTTTGTGGAAGCGAATGGAGGGCAATGTTCCCAATGGCTTTGTTTTAACACGGGTTAGTATACGATAATTAGCTCTGTGCTTTAGTTTGTGTTGCTCTTATTTTGCTGTAGTTCGTTTTTATTTAGATGTAAAGCCACCTGGTAGATCACGGCAAAGTATACAGAAAAAGCCAGTGTGGTGTAGTAGCCAGAACATCGGACTAGGATCTGGAAGACCCAGGCTCAAATCGCCACTCCACCATGGAAATCTGCTGGGTTACAGTTCTCCCAGTCACAACTACCTCAGAGAAGCATCCACAACAGCTTGCCTCGGAAGATGACCTTTATTTTCCGTAAGTCAGCTGCAAAAGCCAATCCTACCACAATATTACCTGTAACAGTAGTTCCTAGACTAAATCAGACCTTATTAGAAACTGCGTCAATAAAAGGAAAACAACCATTTGAATTTTGAATAAGTTGAACTCACTATAACCTTTAGTTAGATTATGTCCAGTAGCGATTTAGAGACCAAACAAGAGTTTCAGGGAATCAGTTTTCGAGAATAAAAGCACCCTTCTACCGCAGAGCAGCATGGCTGCTCTCTGAAACTATTATCTTTAGTGTCTGCTATCTTCAAGCTTACCAAAACAAATGAACACATGAAAGGATTTTTTTTTTTTAACTTTTAAGCTGTGATTAACTTTGCACCTTTGACTGGTTCCAGATTCTTAATCTTTTCTGCTGGCAAATATATAATTTTTAAACAAGCTCTGTATAGTCAAGGAAATGTATATCACAAAAAGGTGAAGAAATCTGGGCTACTTTCTAGTTGCTTTACATTTACATGTAAAGTATTCACATATCATGACCGAGCCTATTATGAGCATACAGTATTTGCTGTTAAAAGGGCCAGGACAGTACCTAAATTCTTGCTCAAAAGACTTTTATCAGCAAAGTGAACAGGACTGACCAGCTTCATAAGATCAAGGAGTTTTGTGGCACTTGAGAGATTAACACATTTTTGGTATCAAGGTTCACGGAGTACAGATTTTGGGATAACAGTTTTATCATGGGGAGGGGGGCCTGGAGGCAGAATGCATGCTTTGCACGTAGAAGATTCCGAAATCCAGGGGCTGGCCTCTCCAGGTAAAACAAGCCTCTCCAGGTAAAACAATAACTCCTGGCAGGGACCACTCAGTGGGTAAGACCCTCAAGGCCTACTCTTGCTCAGGGCAGACAACGCAGGGCAGGCTGAACCAATGGTCTGGCTTGGTACAGACAGGGGCAATTTCTCCAGCACAAGGCTGCAGTCCTGCACAGAGTGACTTGGGAAGAGGCACCAATAAACACATTAAGACTTACTTCTGACTAAATATGTGTATGATCGGATTGAGCATCATGGAATGCCCCTGGCCACTGGTAGAGATGCAGAATTTCCAGAAAGTTAGGACAGGGGACCAAAAAAAAAAATTTCTATTGGGAAAATTAAGAAATGCCTCAGATTTTTTTCCCACGCTCCACATTTGGAATGAGTTGAACGCTCGATAAATCAAAGTTTTTCTCGCTCAAAAAAGAATATTTCTTAGAAGGTTTCTTCCCCCAGTGTTCCCCATAATTTTTCATTTTTTTCCACTGGAAAAACTGGAGGGGAGCATTTTTTCCTTAATGTTTTTCAGACCCTTACATCTCTACTACTGGTCTTGAAAAAGCTTATAGGGTATTTTTTAAAAGAATTTTCTTCTTACCTGCTAGAGGACATAAAAGCAAGAGTAAAACCGGGTTCCTTCTGTAGTGGTATTTTGTTTTCTCGGGCCTCTTTCTGGCTAAGAAGATATCATGAAAGTATTTGGTTCCCCAATTACAGCTGGGATGGCTTTGGGGCACAGAACAAGGTGAGACTGAAAATGAAAGTAAAATCCACTGCAAGCCTAGAGCTATGATGCTCTTAAAGGCACAGCGCAAGTAGCAGTTTTGTCTTAAAAGGCAATCATCGTTTTTAGAAAAGAAACAAAAAACTCCACCACTGGCAGCCTGTCAAGTGCTTTTGTGGACCACTGATCCCGCCTCAGTTCACAAAACCAGCGGTGGTGACTTTACTAACCTTCTGAAAATCTGGAGGAACAGAGCCAGACAATGCCCTCAAGAAGAAATTCCACAGTCTCAGTGCTACCACCAAAAAGGCCCTGTTGCGTGTGTGCTAATCAATCAAATCTCTTATAGTGGTGGCACAAAAGGAAAACAGGTATGCTCACACTAGAGAAGGTGGTCCTTTGGGTATCCTAGCCACAAACAACTTTTTAAAACTGCGATAACCAGCACGTTGAACTTCGCCTAGGAACAGATTGGGAACCAAAAAAGGTGCCTCAAGATTGGTGACCAAAACAATTCAGTCAAGATAGTAATCAGGGTTCTACCTTTTGAACTCCACTGATGTTTCCAAGAAATTTCTGAAGGCAGCCCAGCACAGCATGCATTACAGCACTCCACAGAGTTCATTACAATAACCCAAACACAGGATCAATGTGGTTTTAAACAGTCATAACTTCTGCTCCCTGGCCTAGATAGCCCAATCTCAGCAGATCTCAAAAGCTAAGCAGGGCTTGGCCCTGGTCAGCATTTGGATGGGAGACCACCAAGGAAGTCCAGGGTTGAGAGGCAGGCAATGGCAAACCATCTCTTTTTGTCTATTGCCTTGAAGACCCTACAGAGTCTCCATTAGTCAGCTGCAACCTGATGCCACTTTCCTGCACCACCAACAATTTCTATAGTCTTGAGGAGCAACAAGCCAAATTAGACCAGGCCTTGTTGTCAACTGGGACACTATTATGAACCTACAAACTGGAGGGCACCAAACTTTCCACCAAGTCTCTTCCTGTGTGTGGTGTTTACTACAAAACAATGCTTGTTCCTCAAGGTACATTTCCAAACAAGAACTGTTTTCCAAATAAGAGCGACGCCGCAAAGGAAAAGGGCTTCATCTCTATTTCTTCGTCTCCGACAGCCACGGAATCTGCTGCCATCGAACCGTGACCCAAGTCACGTGTCCACTCGTGTGCTTCCCCCAACAAGGTCACCAGCGAAGGAAAAATGGGTTTGCCGAACTGAAACTGTAACAGAACATTACGTACCCTCAGAGAATCTTAAGATGGATAATGTGAAGGAGAATACAAAACAAAACAGAAATGGCACACTCAAAGCTTCCATTTAGGTAATTTTTAATTAAAAGTAGATTTACACACAGCATGCGTTACCCCCTAACGCAGTACCTTGATTACTCAAAATCTGGCATTTTCCCCAGGCTTTCTTTTTTTTAATCCGAAGTGTGGCATTCTAGAAGAGGCATTCTGTTCACCCTTAAATACATCTCCATCTACAGGTATAAAAGCTGATGGTCCACTTTCCTATGGAAATGTGCAGCAGCAACCAAGGGACCATCTGCTTTCACCACCTGAGTGTGACAGCTGGCCATTTAGATGGGTGATCCCTATAGCTGGCAGATTGGGACCAAGAACCTCGTGGTGGTCTCCTGCTTGGTGTGGTTGGCATGTACCGTGTAACGTAAAGCAGGGATTCATTTTCACACCTCCAGGAAGAGTTTTCAGCAGGCCTTGCAGAACTATTGCCTGGCCAACCAAAGTTGGTTCCTGCAACATTCTGGTAAACGGTAGCCTGATAATCAACTCTTTCTTAATGGGCAAAATGAGAAAGTGTACAGAGACCTACACAAAGACACCACAGAGAGAAATGGCACGGCACCAGAAATCCAACAAGACCCCAGATCTCCAATTACAGTATATGCATGCTTGAAACAATGTTCTATTAAAAGTAGAGACACAAAAAAATGATCAAAAACTTAACCCAACTAGATCATCATCAACAAACAGTACCCTCCCAGGTTTTATTAACGGCCATGCCACCAAAAGACACTCTTCATTTCAGATGCCGTTTTGGAAAGATATTCCCATACAACTTTGAGCCAAAATGATTATCAGTATATCTAGTTCTCAACATGACCCCATCTGCGGATACTTAAATCGAGAGATGGAAGCCATGGGCAAACAAGACAGATCTTTCTACAAACCTGAGAAAAGCCTCAGGTTCACAGGAAAATCTGAAAGCTTAATATTAGAAGCAGCACTTGTAGCTTTAAGGAACAAATACCTTCAATGGTCATTGCTAGGTAACCAAAGCAGTATCACCAGGCTTCTAGCCTTGGTTTCTTTCAGTAAAAGGCATTGGGAAAGGGCTGTTTGGGCCTCTGAGGGAAGATTCATGGGGTCAGGACCTGCAGTAACCACTTGGCAACTAGCTAACATCTGACTTGCATGACTCCCTAGGCCCAGCTGCTTGCTACTGTTAAAAGCAGCCACCCCACGAAAGTAGTGTTGTGTAGTTTCAGACCAGGATTTGAGACACCCAGGTTCAAAATCCCCATTCTGATGTGCCCCTTCAAGTCCTTGCGGGTTTGGCACCACAAAACCGGGCCAGCAGCTGGAACAGTGCAGATTTCTCCCAGGGAGAGGCAGCCACAGAAGGAAAGGAGAAGAAGCTGAAGACAGGGGACAGATAAAAGTAGGTTGACTGGTGGGTGGGAAGAAAAGCAGGAAAAGGGGAAGAGGCTAGGGGGACTTCCAGGGACATATGAAGCTGCCTTATATGGAATCAGCCCATCAAGATTCCCTCCCCCCACAAGTCGCCCCCCGCTCTTGATATGCATGCCTGTTTTTAAAAATTGTATTACCTGCTTAAAAGAACTTGGCAGTGTTCATTTGTTCACCGTTGATGTATTTTCCCCTTTAAATGTTTTCTGTAACAAATCAAGTTTGGCCGGCAAGACTGACTGGGGAGTTCTTCTTTTTTGATCTCTCCCAGAGCACAACGTGGCCCAGAAGAAAAAAAAACCCCAACACCAATCATTATCAGAACCAGCTCGACCAGTTTAGCAAGCAAGAAACATTACCCTCCTTCCTCTCCACCCTCCTGATGAAAAGCAAAGGGTGGGATAAGAACCCTCCTCCTACACAGGCTGAATTTTAAAAAAAAATGCACTAGGACACCCAGCCAGCCAGCTCAGTTCACCTGCCACACTTGTGGATCGCCGCATAACACACAACAACAACAACCAACAACGCAATTACAAAAAAGGCAAGGCACAGACCAATCTGCTAACAAGTGACAAGTCAGACACATCTGTATCCACCCCTCACAAGTTCCTAATATGAAGTGTCAGAAATAATAAACAGGAAGAGCAAGAGTGGAGGAAATAAATCTTAGAAGAATGCCAACAGAGGAGAGATGGGGGGGGGGGGGGGGAGAAAGAGATCCCAGCAAGAATGCAGGAATGCAAAGTTGAGACGCATCAAGAGTTGTATACTTCTTGTACTGCACGCACAGGAGAGTGTGCTTACCGACTTTGAGTGCAAACTAGTTCCTTCTTGAGCACCAAAGGACTGATGTCCCCCTTCAGCCTAGTCATGCTGTCATTCAGTTGTCGGGATGATAGCCTGGATTAGACCCATCCTACTGGCGCAATCCTTAGGGGTTTTTGGACAAATAGCCGCAGCAGTATTACCACTGAAACCTCTTTTCCACATCCTTTCTGATCTTCTTTCGTCGTCGCGGTGGCTGAACAGTCCCAACCAGCTCAAGATTCAGAGTGGAACAGCCATCCTTAAGATCACACCTTCTCACATAAGCCACCCACGCACACCGTGCATATCAGACATAACCCTCCCCCCCATCCCCGGGGGACAGGAGCCAACAAATCCCAGGCACAGCTCACCGGGGTGCCTAGAAATTTCATTGTGGCACCGAGGATTAGAAAATACAAATGGTCATGAAAATACAAATCCCTGAAGACTGAGCCTGGCTCCTACATTTTTGGGGGTGGCTCCTAGAACGTACGGAAATTGGTCAAGGCCTGCCATGAGACAGTCGCAGTCAATTGCAGAGATGGCCATGCTTAGCTTTAGCAGCACACCCACACCATCTTCAAGTACTTGAAGGGCTGTCATATAGGGGATGGCGTGGAGTTCTTTTCTGTTGCCCCAGAAGGTTGGACCAGAACCGACAGACTGAAATTAAATTAGAAGAATTTTCGGCAAAATATTAGGAAGAACTTCCTGACAGTTAGAGAGGTTCCTCAGTGGAACCGGCTTCCTCAGGAGGTGGTGGACTCTCCTTCTTTAGAGGTTTTCAAACGGAGGCTAGATGGCCATCTGACAGCAATGCTGATTTTGTCAAGTTGAGCAGATCATGAGAAGGGAGGGCAGGAAAGGTTGCCTCAGTGCTTAGTTCTCGTGGCCCTTTCTTACCTGCCCAGGGAAATGCTGTTACCCACTTTGGGGTCAGGAAGCAATTTTTCTCCAGGCCAGTTTGGCGGGGGATCCTGGATGGGTTCCCCCCCATCCCCTTCTGGGCATAAAGCAGGGGTCACTGGGGGCGGAGGCAATTGTGAATTTCCTGCATTGTCCAGGGGGTTGGACTAAATGACCCAGAGGTCCCTTCCAACTCTGTTTCTATGGGACTTCAGACCATTCTCCAGGTATCGCCCACACACAGTAACACTTGTCCTTGTAACTTCATGGGGCAAAGGTACAGGAGGCCTGTTTTTATTTGAGGCACTGTGCACACTGATGGCAAGATACAAAGGAAAAAACAACACATATAAAGACAAGGGACAAGGCTGGGTTGAGACCTGTGAAGAGAAACCAAGGAAGACGACGACTTGGTTTTTATCCCCTGCTTTTCTCTACCTTACGGAGTCTCAAAGAGGTTTACAATTGCCTTTCTCTTCCTCTCCCTGCGACAGGCACCTTGTGAAGTAGCCAAGGCTGAGAGACTTCTGAGAAGAGCTGTGACTGGCCCGTGGTCACCCAGCAGGCCTCATGTGGAGGAGAGGGGAATCAAACCCAGTTCTCCGGATTAGAGTCCACCACACTTAACCCCACTGCGCCATGCTGGAGGTGGTACTGCTGGGATGGGAGTGTTGATCAACTCCCACAATGCATCCTTCTCCTAAAGGATCACACGTACCCCTTTAACCATGGCCTTACAAGCTACCTGCCTGGCAGCCTCACAGAAGTGGAGATGAGGGCCAGACAGGAAGCACTGCAGGGTCATGTTAAGAGGGAGACTATGGAAAAGTTGAAAGGGAGTGGAAACTTGCAGACCAGTGTAGGATCTCACCCAGCAGGATACCACTAACAAGGGGTGTGCAATCCCAGGACTGTTTATCTGAAACATTCTGGGGAGATCCAAAGCGCTGGGATAATTGACAGGAGTGGACCAGTTCTCCCTGGGGATCCGAGCTGCCGTTAAACAGGAAGGTTTGTATTATTTAAGAACTGGGTCTGTACACAGAAGAATTTAATCGAAGCAAAAAAGGAAGGAAGACTTTGCCTGTCCTCGTTTTCGCACCCCCCCCCCCACATACTTTTTAAATGCCTGGGTGCTTGAACAAATCACTTACCACCACAGACAACCAACAACAGGAGATTTACCAAGAAAGGTCTGTAAAAGGAAATTTAATCTGTTCTCAGCAGAAAACCAAAGGAAAAAAAATGGACCCAAACATTTCACCCACAATTTGAAGATCCGGGGTCCGGGGAGAAGAGGCATTCACACTCATTGGGGGGACAGAAACCAGAACAACAGTCCACTGGACTTGGATACCTGAAGCAAGACTGTTAGATCTAACAGCAGTGTTTGACGCGGTCTATCATGATCTCTTGATCCACTGCCTCACTGACTTAGGAGTCCACGGGACTGTCTTGAAAGGGCTGATCTCATTTCTCCAAGGTCAGAGACAGAGGGGTAGCGTTTGGGGGGGGAGAGATCAACTAGACACCCACTAATATGTGGAGTGCCTCAGATGGCGATCTTCTCCCCAATGCTGTTTAATGTCTACATGCGTACCCTCACCCAGCTGGTTCGGAGTTTCAGGCTTGGGTGCCACCAATACCATCTTATGCAGCCCGGACTACACAACCTTGGAATTCAGTGACACGAATATCGGGGACTGTACTTACGGATGTCTATTGTTTTAATGTGACTTTAATGGTTTTAATTAATTAATTAATTAATAGTATTTTGTTGTAATGCCATAAGGCCTAAGTGTAAATTGTGATTCATCCTGAGCCTGTTCGCGGGAAGGGCAGAATATAAATGTGAATGAATGAATTAATGAATGCTGACCTTCTATATCTGCTATATCTTCTATATCCCAGCTTTATCTGCTGATGGGCAGACACCCAGACTCGGCCCCCCCAAAAATCTGGCCAAGGGTTTGGAGGTTGTGGTGGGATGGTTGAAGCAAAGCCAGTTGAAGCTGAATCCAACTGAGGTTCTGTGGTGGGTGGGTGACTCGGGATTGGGGAGCCAACTCGCAGCCCTTGATGGGGGTGCCCCTGACACCAGCACCTGTCGTCAGGAATCAGGGGGTGATCTTGGACCCCGCTCTATCTATGGAGGCCCAGACTGCCGACGCTGTCCAGTGGGCATTTTTCCAACTGTGCCAAGTCAGACAACTGCCCCCCTATCTGTCTCGCCCTGACCTTGCCACAGTAATCCATGCAACAGTCACCTCCAGGCTGGATTACTATAACTCACTTTACATAGGGCTACCCTTTATATTGACCCAGAAACTCCAACTGGTATAAAATGCTGTGGTGCGTGCCCTTACGGGGAGGACACACATACATCCAGTGCTGCACAAACTGCATTGGTTGCCGGTGGAGCACCTGTCCCCCAAAAGGCAGTAAGATCTGGTAGTCCCCAGGCCAAAAGATATCCAGCTGCCTCGACCAGGACCAGGGCCTTTTCCATTCTGGGCCCAGCCTGGTGGAACTCTCTGCCGAGTGACATTCATGCCCTGTCTGATCTATTCAAGTTTTGCAGGGCATGCAAGGCAGAGCTATTCCACCAGGCCTTTGGTTGAGGCCAGTGACGGTTCCTTACATCTGCCTGGCACCCCTCCCGCCCATGACTGAATGCCAGCCCTGCCATCTTGGTTTTTAAAACGTTTTGAAACGTGTGAATGCTCTGAATGTTTTAAATATTGAGTTTTTATGGGTTTGACTTATTTTACACTGTACTGAATTAAACTGTTGTGAACTACCACCACCCCAAGCAAGCAGGGAAGGGGGCGGTCACAACATCTAATCTAATAAAATAAATAAATATATATATATATCTGCTCTAGTTTTTTTCTGCTTCAGCCCACTCAAGATGAAGTAACAAAGGAAAGAGAACTTCTCCTGTTATTCCACATCAGTCACGATTAAATGTCAGCCAGATTTAGTTATTTTAAAGAAATCACAGAGCGCGGCAAACAAAACAAGGGGAATGCAACTGCTTTACTGACAGAAAAGAGGGGAATTCTTTCCCCGTTCCTGACATTTGTTTAAAGCCTGCTTCTGAAAAAAAGCGGTAAGCAACATGTTCAGAAGGAAGAGTACTAGTGGGCCCGAGACTCAAGCGTTCTTCTCTTTTGTGCCACCCCTAACATAAGGGATGCTAGATATATTTAGCCCCACATTCTACTTGCCTCATCTCCATGTTAAGCCTTCTTTACCAGGCCTTGTTGCTAAGACACACGTAGGCACTGGCACGTAAGGGACAGTCCAAAAAAATCCTAAATTAGAGGCTTCCCCACTTTGCAAGGCGTTGATGGGGAGAAGTGAGATGCAGCTGGTGGTGGTATGTAGCCCCACTCCACCCCAAGGAGGAAGAATCGCTGCTGACCCGCGGGTCTAAGGAAACTCACCGGAGGAGAGGACAGCAAAGCTAGTGGGTGGAGGCTCATCGGGATGGAATTCAGGGCCTGCCAGGCCTGTGTGCCGCAGCTGCCGTTTTCCAAGCAGCCACCCCTACCTCTCCCTTCCACCTTTCCCCTGTAATCTGGTGTGAACGTCACAAGGAGCTCACCAGCCTTCGCAGAACCGGAATAGCTGCACCTTGCCCAGCCCCACCCTCCGGCTCTCTCCTTGAGAACCAGAGCCTCCCCCTTCCTTAGAAGAAAAGAAAATGAAACCGTCAAGTAATGCCTAAGGTGAGGAAGATCTGCTCTCCACTACAATTTAGTTCGCTTGGAACACAAGTTTGCAAAGAATCAGCAACAATTCCGGGCAAAAGTCCACTCCTCACATCTGAAGCCCCAAACAGGTTTGCTTTCTTTCATCGATTATTTCATCACAAAAAAAAAAAATCCTTCCATCCATTTCATCAGTGCGGTTATTAGTAATGTGCTGCAGTTCGAGAGAGCTGCTCAGAGGGAAGCTCAGATCAAAAGTTTAAACAGCAAAGGTCCATACAGATGGCCTATAAATAGCAGCAGTCCAAGAATGAATAAACTATTTTGTTACCGAGAAATATTTTAGATTAAAAAAGCCTCAGTGAACAAAAATGTCTTGACCGAAACAGAAACAGGCCCAGAAGGCTTCCCAAGAGAAACGGCTATTTATATCCCACTTTTCGACCTACTGAGCAGGGCCACCACAGACAACACCCCCCCCCCCCAAAGATTCTTCCTGGGCCACCACCCAATAACACATTTAAAGAAACACCAAGTTAGGAAAGAAAAGGGGGGGGGGGTAGAAATATCAAGAGAGGCACATGTATACACGTGGGGAAAGGGAGGGAAGGAAGAAACCTATCGATGCTCAAAAGAGGAAAAGCCTCTCCAGGAATCCAGATTCTCTCATTTTAATTTTGTTTAACTAGGAAATATTACAGGTGCCCTCTTGACGCAGGAGGCAGCTTTCTATCGCTACAAGTCCAAAGAAGGATTAAAGTGAACAATTTTGGATTCTGAAAGAGAATTCCTAAAGAGCCCAGACCTGGATAGCCCAGGCTAGCACAATCTTGCCAGATCTCGGAAACTAAGCAGGATTGTCCCTGGTTAGTATCTGGATGGGAGACCACCAAGAAAGACCAGGGTTGTGATGTGGAGGCAGGCAATGACAAGCCACCTCTGACGGTCTCTTGCCTTGGAAAATCCTACGGAGGTTGCCATAACTCAGCTGTGACTTGGCGGCCAAAAAATAAAGAGAGACTTCCAGATGCCTCTGAATTTATCTGCTGGGACCATCAGACATCCTGGCACGTGGCCCCTTGCTGTCACAGGAGGTCAAAATGAGGCAGGTGGACTGCCTGGCTTCTCAAGCCCCCAGAGCAATCTGGGCCCTGGAAATTTTGCATCTCTGGCTCCTCTCTGCCCCTCAGCAACCCACAAATCAGATCACACATATCAAAGCTCCAAACATGGTGAAAAGGAACCAAAAAACCTCCACCCAGCAGCAGTCATGCAATGCAGCTCCATGAAAACCATCGGATTGCAAAAAGAACATCAGTACACCTCACTGCCATTTACAACCAACCAATGACTGATCATTTGTTTGAACGAAGTTTGAGTCCAGTGGCACCTTTAAGACCAACAACGGTTTATTCGAAGGGTAAGCTTTCGTGTGCAAAGCACGCTTCTTCAGACAAATGGGATAAAATTCCCTCAAGGGCTACTTACAGGAAAAAAGAGGGTGGGGGCAGTTGTCCAAAGGGGCCACTCAGAGCCAAGATGCATATGCAAGCTGAAACTAGACCAGGTGGCCGGTAAGATCAATAGATAGCAGCAAATTAGCACGTAAATGCACAAGTTATCAAAAAGATGTGAGAATGAAGCTAGAGTCCAGCAGTGTCTCCAGCATTTACCTGCTAATTTGCTGCTATCCACTGATCTTACCGTCCACCTGGTCCAATTTCAGCTCTGCATATGCATCTTGGCTCTCGGTGGCCCCTCCTAACGGCTGCCCCCAACCCTCTTTTTTCCTGCAAGTAACCCTTGAAGAGATTTTATTCCATTTGTCTGAAGAAGCGTGCTTTGCACATGAAAGCGTACACTTTGAATAAAACTTTGTTGGTCTTAAAGGTGCCACAGGACTCAAACTTTGTTCTGCTGCTTCATACCAACACAGCTACCCACTTGAATTTTTGCTCTTTTGTTTGCAGTTTCTAAACAAATTATCAACCTAACATGTGGCTCAGCTATTAGTAGAGGCTACCCCCTGTGTTAACCCAATAGATTATTATGGACTTATATATTTAGGAAGCTTGCATGCCACCCTTCCTGACCTGCTCAAGGCGGCTCCTAACTACACATCCCTGAAGTTGCAGTGAGAACTGGTGATTAGCTTAAGGTTACATCGTGGCTAAGCAAGAGCTGAACCAAGGCCCCCTTCTGTCTTAATCCAACACACAAACCACTGACTACACAGAAGAGGTTGAGTGAAAAGCGTTCAGAGAGAGATTGGGTTTTGAGGAAGGATCTGAACAGAGGGAGAGAGTGGGGCGGTATCATGCAGGGAATCAAGAAGCGACTCCCAGGCAGCAAGTGACAATGGCTTCTTGTTCATTTGGTGGAGACTAACTCAGTGTAAACAAGATGACAAAAATGCAACCTTTGGAAGTCTTGTTCAAGAGGAAAATGGGGAATTGAGGGAAGAGCCTGAACTGGATACATCCTAAAGGGAGCAGTTTGAACTGACTACAGCTGACTTGCCAGTGTAGAATAACAAACACTCCATCAAGGCAACAGAGGTGGTTTTCCCTTGCCTGCCTCTCTGCATAGCAACCCCTGGATTTCCTTGGTCTCCCACCCAAGTACTAACCAGGGCTGCCCCTGCTTCGCTTCCAAAATCAGTTCCTGTTCACTTCAAAGAGGTCTGAGCTGGAAAACCTCTGAGTAGATCACGTCGCTATTAGGAATGTGCATTTGGATATATGAAGAAGAGAAGAAGAGATTGGATTTATACCCTGCCCCTCACTCAGAGCAGCTTACAAACTCCTTTCCCTTCCCCTCCCCACAAAAGACACCCTGTGAGGTAGATGGAGCTGAGAGAGTTCTGAGAGAAGTGTCCTTGAGAGAACAGCTCTGACAGAACTATGGCTTGCCCAAGGTCATCCAGCAGCTGCAAGTGGAGGAGTGGGAAATCAAATCTGGTTCTCCCAAATCAGAGTCTGCACACTTAATCCTACACCAAACTGGCTCTCCAAATATATACAATCCAAATATATACCCCTAAAATATCTTATCAGTATTTTCCTGATATATTTCAGTCTCCGGATGGTATCCAGGATTTTTCAGGGTACCAGGAAATGGATCCTGAGAAATCCTGAAAATATTTGGGATTAGTCGTAAGTATAAGAAGACAGCATTTGAAGGCGCCAAGGAAAGTCCTGTCATCATTCCCCTCGCCCCCCAAGCCTGTGTCTTCCTGGGCTTGGTATTAGCTTGCAGTGCAGGTTTCACTTCTGTCTGTCCTTTTAAATTGGTTTTGTTAGTCTGGAGTTGCAGGAGTTGGGTTTTGTCAGGTTTGCTGTAGATTCTCTGGTTTGACATTACCTTTAATTCTCAGGTTGGCACTGGCAGATTCTCTGATTTTATGTTTGTCAGGATTTCAACAGTGTTCCTAATCATGCTGTCTAGTTTGACACTGGGTTGGATTTTTAGGTTGTACATTTGTTGTGGCTTGTCACAATGTCACACGGTTCTGCCACGACTCCCTGGTTCTGCACTGATTCTTTGGGCTTGCCAGTTCTGTTTGCTTTGAGACGCTTTTAGCCACAGGTTCCTTTGCTCACTCTTGTGTCTGGCTATACTTTGCCCTGGGGAAAGCATGAAATTCCCTACCCACAGCAAGCAAAGGAGGATGGCTGGAGGCTCCTTGTTCATGGGCCAGCAGAACTGGACCTCTTGGTCCGATTCATTTGAAATTCCGGGGTTATTTAAAAGACAGGCACAGGAAGAAGAAATTGGATTTATACCCCTTCACTACCTGAAGAAGTCTCAGAGTGGCTTACAACCCCTTTCCTTTCCCTTCCCCTCCCCACAACAGACACCCTGTGAGGCAGGTGGAGCTGAGAGAGCTCTGAAAGAACTTGTGACTGACCCAAGGTCACCCCAGCAGCTGCATGTGGAGGAGTGGGGAATCAAACCCAGTTCTCCCAGATTAGAGTCCGCGCTCCTAACCACTACACCAAACTGGCTTCACTGCAATTTTGGTACAATTTGGTCACAAACCAGCTCCCTTCAGCCCTCTGAAACACTACCCATAGGGAATAATGGAGATGAATAATAACGACACCCCCTCCCCAAAAAAACCTGGATCCAAATATCAAACCAGTAATCCGCTCCAAAAGGTGCCAGTTTTTTTTAGCTTCACATCCCTCCTCTCTGTCTCTCATGCTGCTGCCCATAATAGCGCCCCAAATCCACTGCCTCATTATGCTGCGTGGAAGAGTTGCTTCTGGGGTCACCCCCCCCCCCAAAAAAAAGACCTGAGCTCTTTTATCGCATTTTTCTAAGTACAAAGGCAATTTTTAGCATCCATCCACACAGCCCACCTTACCCTCAATGTATTCCTTCCCCCTTCGGCATGAGACTACATCACCCCCACCAACGCAGTTAAGAGACTGAGGAAGCTGTGAGGAATAGCCCACAAGAACAGTTAGTTAGGGAGAAAAATAGGCGCATACAGGAATGAATGAGTCGAAAAGGGTGGGAAATGGGTTTTTTCTTCTTTGCCTTCTCCGCACTGAGCCAGCGCTTGTTCCGTAGGCAGTCACGCAAACGTCAGGAGGAGGAATGCAGGCAAGGTCTACAGAAGACCTTTCCTTGGGCAGAGTACAGAGGAAGCTGCAACAGGCAAAGGGATCTTTTCTCATGGTATCTCGGAGAACCTTGCTCCACACCAACCCAGCTGACAAGTCGAGAGCAAGCACCTATAAAGGGTTAACTATGGGACAAATCTTTCCTGCTCAGTCCCACTGGAAGATTTATTTTTAAAGAACTATATCTGGCTCCAGTAGAATGCCTCCAAGTGGCATGCACAATTCCATGTGTAAAATAAGATTAAAAATCCACGGGAAGAATAACATGAGACAGCAAGTGTCTCAAACCTGCAAAACACAAGCCGTAAAGGAGAAGCATACAGCAACAGCGCATTGCTATAAGGGACGTCTCATACAGGCACAAGGGAGCACTCCTAACCTGGATGGCCCAGGCTAGCCTGGTCTCGTCAGATCTTGGAAGCTACACGGGGTTGGTCCTGGCTAGTACTTGGATGGGAAACCACCAAGGGAGTTTGAGGTTGCTATGCAGAGGCAGGCAATGGCAAATCGCCTCTGCTCGACTCCTGCCTTGAAAACCTGACAGGGTTGCAATAAACTGGCCATGACTTGATGGCACTTTTCCAGTACAAGAACAATGTAATTTGGACAACCGTGAGCCTGATGGAAATAATACAAATCCCCCCCCCCCAAAAAAATTATGACACTAATCACCAAAAAGTCATCATTCCTCATTTACCAGCTTAACCACAGAATGCTGACAGGCCAAACCAGGCAACAGAACTATAAATAAGAAAAGCACTCCTGGAGCACACTAGTGGCCCTTCTAGGCCACCATCCTGTTTCACACTGTGACCCATCAATTGCCCGGGAAGGCCAACACAGAGGACGCCGAGAACAAGCAACACAGGAGACAGTATATACAAAGTCTCCCACAGGATCTATAAACTTAGAAGTGGAGTCTCTACCGCCATTGTTTGTTTTATGTGCTTTGCAAACTTTGGTTTGTCCAAAGGATGAATCTGTGCAAGGAAGCAAATACACAGAGCCAGCCTGTATGCTGCACCACTGCCATCGTGGCATGTTAGGGCCAGAAACATTTGTAGTGTTCACCAGCATCACATTTTGAGGGCTAATCCAAGATTTTTCTAACCTCAATCTTCGAAGTTCTGCTTGGAAGCAGCAGCTGCCTTGGACAATCAGAGCACAGGTCCCCCTTGGCCTGGTGTTGTCGCCTCTGACTGGCAGCATCTCAGTGGTTAGGAAGAGGAAGGTGTTTCCCAACGTCTGCACCCAAGGTTCATTTAGGAGATGCTTGGAATGAAAACTGGGACCGTCTGCCTGTGAAGCAAGAGCTAGAGAGCATCGTGGCTCCTCCCTGTGAACTCTTTGCTGAACTGCCCGTTCACTATGGAAAAGAAGAGGCGTCTAGATGCTTAGTGGGGACTGGTGTGTCAATGAGTAATTAAACCATCAGATTAAGTATCCTATGAGAACCCCAGACATGGCTAGCAGCACAAGCTGGTAAATCCCAGTTCCCGCCACACCTCAGCCACAGTAGGTGGCCTTAGGCAAACCTCAGCCTCCACCCTTCAAATGCAATATGGAATTAAGGTTACTGTCCTGTAATAAATTGTAAGATTACTGAAATAACATACCTGGAGTTGACTGAATGCGTGAAGTGTGCTACGTACAAGCTGAGGACACTGTTCACTGCAAACAGCTCAAGCACTCACAAGTCACTATACAAGGTCCTTCCTAACAGCATCACTACCTGGGAAGGAAGTACCTGAAGAGGTACTTCCACCTGTAGGATACAGCCCATTAAGAGAAGAGTCATAAGAAGGGAGGCATCAGCAATGCACAGGAATACCTCCTTCAGAAAGATGAGGTCATGGTCAGAGTGTCATCTGGGTTACATCAATCCACACACGCCCAAGTACATGTAGCTCATCTGTTTGCGTGAGAACTTCTACCTACTTCCCCAGCAATGAACTCTCTTGGTCCGATTTATAAACCAAAGGGAAGCACCAAAGACTGAAGCAGTTCCCCATCCCACTCACAGACCAATCTGGAAAAGGTCAGTAGGAGAGGAAAAAGGGATAACTACATGGGTCTCCCTAAGCATCTCCCTTTCACACAGGTAGGTCCCCGATCCAGCCAAGGCAGGAAACCCAAACAGGGAGCTGTCTCAGCAACACAGTCCTCTGGCAATAGAGGCAAAAGATGGCTCTTCCCTCACCCACATGCTCCAGCCCCAGGTTCTGCTTCCTTCCTTTATGCTGTTCTTCGGTTGTCAAGCAAGTGAGTCACCCTCCCCACCCATATATGACTGTAAGGGGAAGATGGGAGGGAAGGAGATCCCCCACAAGGATGGGAGGGAAGGAGATCCCTCCACTCATTCTCTGCAACTTTCCAGAGTATTCTTTTTTCGGGAGGGAGGGCAGAGAAAGAACCACCACCAGTTCATTCAGTTGCAGCTTTACTGGATTCACAGTCCCTGTCCTTCAAGCCCATGTCCAATCAGCAGCTTCCCAAGTCATTCCCCAAACCAACACCTATGCCACAGACAGGGAGAAGCACAGAGGGACAACCACTGCTTTCCTCCCTCTCCCTCCACGTGTCAGCCTGTTACCTGGAAACTGTTTGCCACTAACGCAACCATGGAAAGAAGCCCACACATCCCCCTTTTGAAAGGACAGCTGAGGCAAAAGGATTGCCCTTGTGGACTCCTTGTGAACCGTAGTCCTTGTCCCCAGTATATAGGTGAGTGTGTCACTTTTCTGTCTCATTGGCCCTACCTGTTTGGATGGGGGCCCAAAACATGCAGAAATTTCACACTGGAAGCTTCTTCTCCTGGCATGAAGCAGATGAGGTGGGAAAAGACACCCTCTCCATTTCTACACATTTCCAGAGGGCTTTTGAAAGGAAGCAGCAAGATACTTTTTTTTAAGGTAGCAGCCTTATACGATCAGCACCTTCAAGACGGTTCCTGTACTGTTAAAAGTGTCATGGAAGGGAGAACCCAGCCAGGTTCAACTTCCTTCTGTTTCTACAGCACCAGGATGGGAAAAGCTTAAAGTTGCCCCATTTACCTCTCTGGCAACAAACGTATAAGGGCATCCCTAGTTCAGACCAAAGGTTCATTGCCTGCAGCATCCTGTTTCCACAGCGACCAACCAGATGCCCCTGGGAAGCCTATGAAAGCAGCAGCCCCCTCCAGTTTTTTTTCACCCTTTAGCAGCTGGTATTCAGAGGCAGGCCACATCTCAACCTGGAGGCTCCCTTTATTCAGGACAGCTGATAACCCCCCCAAAAGCATATGTCTATTCCACTCTAAAAGCTATGCACACTAAAGGCGACCACAGAATCTTCTTTTGAAAAAACAGCATCCTGATTACACACATGCACTAATGTGGCAAGTGAAGCTTTTCCCTTGACCTGGACAGTTTCACCCTCTGCATTCTGGCATCTGAACCAGGGTGAAGGTATCAAAACGCACAGGAGCAATACCAGCAAGAAGGCGATGACAACCCCAAGCATTTTTCCACACCAGCGCTGTTAAGAGGGGGAGAAGAAGAAGAGTCACATCTGCTCAGGTGTTCCTCTCTGTGCAGTTCTTTGAAACACAAGAAAGCCTCACCTTCTCCACCGAGAATCCCAAGCAAGGCACATGGGGCGGAGGGAGCCCCACGCTTGCCCACATCACCCCCACAAAATCCACACTGGCTCCCACCCAACCATTACCTGCTCATCGACGGTGGGCAGGGGGCTCCGGCCGCTGTTCGACATGGCTCCCGTTGGCAGGGCCTGAGGGGGTCTCCCCCCAGCTGCTCAGTTCCTTCTCCTCCCTATTCCCTGACCCAGCTGGAAGGGGGTCGGGTTCCTCTTTCTCCTCCTCACGGTGACGGGGGCGGCCAAGCCACCAGCATGGGGGAAAACTGGGCTCAAGAGATGACCGGCAAGCACCAGAACCGACTACACATGGGGGGGTCGTCGCCGAGCCGGGTCTCGGTGAAGGCTGCCCGGCTTGGTGGATCACGCGAGACCGGGGATGAGGAACTGGGACGAGGCCGCACCGGTCGAAAATCCCGAACTGGGGAAAACCCGGGCACTGAAGCGAGCGTAGGCTTAGGTGGAGGCCCCCAAGTCCCGCCGCGCCGCCAAGGCCGGGCTCGGACACCGTCTTCCCGTCCTCGCCGGTGCCCGAGCTCCGCTCGCTCCCCCTTGGCTTCACTCAGCGGCGGCTCCCAACATGGCCGCCTCTGCCGGGCTTCGGGAACTTCCGCGGGACTTCCGGAAACACCCGAAAGTGGCCTCCGCGGCAACAGCTGCTTCGCGTGCCTCGTTGCGGTCATTCAACCTCTTCCGCGGAAATACCCGAAACCCCGGCCGACTTTCTTCCCACGGTGTACGGAAAGACCCGAACTTCCTAGAGGAGACGGGATTGGTCAAACCAGAAGAGAAGGAGGAGCTTTTTGAGAAAAGGGGGCGGGGCCAGCTCTCGCTCGCTCTCCTTTTGAGAATGTCCCTGCAGGGAGGGGGAGAAAAGCAGCAACATCCGGAACTGGGAAGTTCGGAAACAACCGAATGGGCTTCGCCTGGGAAGCTACGGAAACAGCCGAGTTCGTTTTCTCACCTGGGCTTGTGCATCTTTGAGAGGAGCGGGATTTTAGGGCAAACCAGGATCTGCTACCTGTTGATAGTTGAAAGTGCTGTCAAGTTGCAGTCTGCTCATGGCGACTCTGTAGGTTTTTTCCTGAGGCAAGAGATGAACAGAGGTGGCTTGCTGTTGCTTACCTCTGCGTAGTAACCCTGGGCTTTCTGAAAGGTCTCCCATTCCCATACTAATCAGGGTCGCCCTTATTCCTAGGATTGCCAGGTCCGGGTTGGAAAATGCCTGGAGACTTTGAGGGTGGATCCGGGAGAGGGCAGAGTTTGGGGAGGGGAGGGGCCTCAGCATGGTGCAGTGCCATAGAGTCCACCCTTCAAAGCAGCCATCTTCTCCAGGGGAGCTGATCTCTGTCAGCTGGAGATCAGTGGTAAAAATGGGAGATCTCCAGGCCCCACCTGAAAGCTGGCAACCCAACAATAACAATTAAAACAATCCTGATGAATGCATTTTATGGGCTATGGCTATGCTTTGCAGCATACAATAAGTGGGAGGGGGGAGGCAGACCCTCTGTTAGTAAGGATCTCCAGTTGCCGCACTAATTTCCCCATCTTTCATACCAGGAGCTCAGAGTGATGCATTTGTTTCCCTCTCATTTTAACCTCTCAGCAACCCTGCAAGGTAAATCATTAGCATGAGATCCTCAAGCCGCCTGCGTATCCAGGAGGGCCGCTCTGAGAAACAGAACAGAATTTATCTTTATTTATTTTTAATTACATTCCTTGATACCCAGTGGGGACCCCAAAGCAGCTTACATCATTCTCCTCTTCTCTATTTGACCTTCACATCCTTGCGAGGTAGGTGAGGCTGAGAGTGTGTGACCAGCCCAAGGTCACCCAGCAAGTTTCCACAGCAGAATGTGGGTTAAAATCTGGGTCTCCAATATTCTACCCATGCACACATTCTAACCACTACACCACACTGGGATATAGGGGACTACCTTACAACGGCTTTCCTCCTTTTTCCATGGTCGGGGACAGAGGGTGGTGCTTGGGGAGAGGACCTCTTCGCCGTACCATCTGGAATGCCGTGTGCCGCAGGGGGCAATCCTCTCACCTATGCTGTTTATCATCTAGATGCACCCCCTCACCCAGTCAGTCGGGGGTTTGGGCTGGGTTGTCACCAGTATGCAGATGACACCCAGTTTTATCTGTTAGTAGATGGACGAACTCCGCCCCAGATATGGTGGACAGGGTGCTGGAGGCAGTGGCTGGATGGTTACAGCTGAAATTAAATCCAGCGAAGAAGGAGGTCCTGTACCTGAGCTGGAGGGAGTGTGGGATCAGAAATCCGGCTTCCAACCCTGGGTGAGGTGCTGTTGACACCAGCACAGAGGGTGAAAAGCCATGGGGGGGATTCTGCTTGGGGCTTTTTTGGTATTTTTTATATGTTCCTGTGTGGGTGTGAGTGGGTGTGCACCTGAAAGACATGGCGACCTCTGGTGAGTGACCCCTGCTAGGGTCCTGGAGGATATGCAGAGAAGTGGCTGAATAAAGCCTGCCTCCCTCTCCCGACTGCTGGCATTCCAAGAAGGTCTCCCATCCAATCACTTGCCAGAGTTGACCCTGCTTAGCTTCCAAGATCTGACAAGGCCAGGGCCTTAGGGATCATTCTGGATGCCTCACTTTTCATGGAGGTCCCCAACATTGCCAGGTCAGGCTTTTACCATCTTCGGCTGGTCAGGCAACTGGTTCCCTATCTCTCCTCCTGGGACTTAGCTACACTGACCCATGCAATAGTCACTTCCAGGCTGGATTACTGTAACTTGCTTTTTGCAGGGATGGGGCTGCCCCCGGATCTGACCTGGAAACTGCAGCTAGTGCAAAATGCGGCAGCGTGCCTGTTGACTCTGACATCTGTGTGGGCGCACACTCAGCCAGTGCTGCGCCAATTGCACTGGCTGCCAACTGAGTACCTGATCCAGTTCAAGGTTTTGGTGTTAACCTTTAAAGCCCAATGTGGCCACGGACCAACATACCTATGGGACCACCTCTCCCATATGTGCTCCAGAGAGCCTTGTGAAGGTGAACACAGAGGTGCAGGTGAACACCTGGCCCGAAAGGTGTCCGCCTAGCCTCGGGGCCAGGGCATTTTCTGAGTCCAACCAAGAAAGGTGGACTATAAATAATGTAAATAAGTAAGTCAATTCCAGATCAGAGAGGGATGCACTATATTATAGGACGAAGGGGTGGATTTATCTATTTATATTGATTGATTGATACCCCAGTTTTCTCCCCAACAGGAACCCAAAGCAGCTTACAGCAGATCTGTTCTCCTCTCCTCTGTTTTTCTCACAACCCTGTGAGGTAGGTTAGGTTGACAGATTGGCTGGCTCAAGGTCACCCAGTGAGCTCCCACGGCAGAATGAGGATTCAAATCTGGGCCTGATCTTAGTCCAACACAATCTGTTATGCAACGCTGGCTCTGCTGAATTAATGGACAATATCAGAGGGAAGTGCTATGAATGAGGAAGCTAGGAGGGAGTGGTGAAATCCAGTAGCAGGTAGTATATTCCCATCAAGTGAGCTGACAAAAAAAAGAACCCTGGTCAGAAATTAGATAAGTGATCCTTTCATATATTATGTTGAATGGGATAAGGGAATTGGGAAAACAAAGGGATTCCGAAAGCATGGTTAACTCTACCGGAAATAGGTTTTTAAAAAAACAACACTAGAATTTGGGACAGCCAATTATGTAAGAGGTTCAGTGGAAATATTCTCTGTTTCACTTCTAGGAAAGAAATCTCCTGGTGCTCTGTGTTTATGGGCAATTGGTTCTTTCCTTCAATTATTCCTCCCTTTGTTTTTCCTCATTGATGGGTTTTATTGAACTGTTTTGCCAGCCTCTTCTTTAGCTTGGATTGCAGTAGAATAAATGGAGAAAAATTAAGAGATAGTACCAGTTAGAACTCCTAGTAAAAATGTACACACGGTTTAAGCTGTAGGCAGCAAGAAGTCAGTCGTAAATGGTTAATACCAATGTGATAGTTCGGGGGTTTTGCCGTTCACATTGTTTGCATCTTGTTCATTTTATAGAAAGGTGGGTTCTTAATTTTAAAAATGTATCCTTTCTAAAAATTATTTGCCCCCGGTCACCCTAGGGAGTTTTGTTGGCTGTGGACCAATTGGAATGCCATTCTCTTTTGTATTTACCTACAGTGGATAAAATAAATTAGGATGTGGTTTAGACCAAGCTGATTCCTCAGGAAAACTGGTTGATTCTTTTTGGTATGGTTGCCAACCTCCAGGTGGGACCTGGAGATCTCCTGAAATTACAACTGATCTCCATACGACCAAAATCCGTTCCCCTGGAGAAAATGGATGCTTTGGAAGGTGGACTCTTCTTCTTTCTTTTTCAGAGCTTCTATGATCAGATGGTCTTGAGCAATGACTAAAATAATAATACGTTATTTACTAAAGGACAATACGTTTGACAGAAATTTGATGACCAGGTAGGTTGTGTTTGGGTCACTGTCTAGCATCAGATAGGAAATATTATTTCCCTGAAGTTTATTAAATAAAGAGCATGTTAAAAGCGGTGAGATCCAGCAGTTCCTAAAAGTGGGTAAAAAATGACATTCCAATATCTTGTGAGACAGAGTGTCAATTTTACCCTGACCGCAAGAGCAGAGACTATCTGAATATGGAATATGATGAAATCTGTCCTGTAATACTTCAGAGGGGACTGTATTAAGGTGAGCTAAAGTGAATGCCCTAACAAGCTGGGCGGCCATTAGGTGTCTCATGTATAATGGCAGAGTCTAGGGAGGTAAAATACCGCCCCCCCCCAAAAAAAAGACTCGTGCAGACTCTGCAAGAACGAATCACCATTCTGTTGTAATCCAATTCTGTAAGGCGATGCCAGAAACCAGAGGGTGGTCTCAAACACATCATATCAAGGTGAGGCTCTACTCTCCAAATATCCAGGAATTTTCCTATTCTGAGTTGGCAACTCTAGGTTTTGGGAAACCCAGCCTATGCACCTGTCATAATTGTTATCTGGACTACTAACCCCTTTGGCATTATCTACTGAGCCAAGAGGCTGTTTGCTTGGCTCACAAAAATGGTTAGAGAAATCATTCCTTGTCTGTATTCTGAATGTTGACCACACTCTGCTATTCCTTGGTCCAAGGAGAACAAAAACAAGGGAGCGTTTTTCCTACAGACCATCTGTCTGAAATCTGCAACCAGGCAGGATCTAGTCGTCCTGTTTTTATTCCAGTCTTCTTTCCAAGAATTCAGGGTAACATGCACGTCTCTACCCTTTTTATCCTTCAAATAACCTGGGGAGGGTGATTAGACTAAGACAGTTGGCTGCACCACAGAAACATTCAACAGAAACATTTCAAAACCAAAATCCAACAGGAAGCTGCTGAATTGGAATTTGCATTTACATGTCACCTTCTGCATCCTCTCCCCCCCCCCGCCCCTTACCACCTATATATCTTGGGCCAGTTTCTTCATACCCTCCATGCTTCTGATGAAGAGAGCTGTGTTTCTCAAAATAATACAATAAAACAGACAATAAAGTTTGTTAGTCTTAAAGGTGCTACTGGACTTTTACTGTTTAGCTGCACCACAGACAACCAGCAAGCTTCAAAGGTGAGCAAGAATTTGAACAAGGGTCTTCACAACCATAGATTTCATTGATTGACTGTGTGGATCATTAAAAGCTACAGTTGGTTTTGAAATAAACGGGTGTGCCACAACATCTGATTGTTTTGATGTGCAACCTGTACTCCGGACAAGAGGCTACTGTTAGAACAGAATATAGAGAAACAGAATGGTTCCCAGTTGGCAAAGGTGTCAGACAAAGATGTGTTTTATCTCCCTATCTATTCAATCTATATGCATATCATAAGGAAAGCTGGATTAGATTTAGATGAAGGTAGAGTGAACATTGGCAGAAGGAACATTAACAATCTGAGATATGCAGATGATATGCAGATTACTGGCACTGAAATGACTCCTGATGAAGGTTAAAAGGAAAAAGTGCCAAAGAAGGATTACAGCGGAACATCAACAGAACAAAAGTAATGACTACTGGGGAATTATACAACTAAGGTTGATGATGAAGACATTGAAATAGTTCAAGATTTTCTATTCCTTGGGTCCATCATCAACTGAAAGGGAGACTGCTTGGGAACAGTGACCATAATGTTATTGAGTTCAACATTTGTATAAATGGGGAGTTGCCCAAAAAGACTGACACAACCACTTTTAACTTTAAAAGGGATAACTTCTCTGATATGAGAGGACATGTGAGGAGAAAACTGAAAGGAAAAGTAGAAAGGGTCAAAACCATTGGGGAAGCTTGGAGACTATTTAAAATTACAATCCTAGAAACTCAGAAAAAATATATACCGTGGGTTAGGAAAGGCACAAATACGTATAGAAAAAAGCCTGCATGGATAACAAACAAAGTATTGGAAGCTGTGAAAGGTAAGAAGGATTCCTTTAAGTGGTGGAAAGCTAGTCTCAGTGAGTCTGATAAAAGGAAACACAGGCTGTGGCAAATAAAATGCAAGTCTGTGATCAGGCAGACAAAAAGGGAATATGAGGAGAATATCGCAAAAAAACATAAAGACCAACAATAAAACTTTCTTCAAATACATTAGAAGTAGGAAACCAGCCAGGGAAGCAGAGGGGCCCTTGGATAACCAAGGGTTAAAAGGCGTACTGAAGGATGATAGGGAAATGGCTGAGAATCTGAATGCATTTTTTGCCTCTGTCTTCACTGTGGAAGATGAGAAGTGCTTGCCCACTCCAGAACTGCTGATTTCAAGAGGGGTGTTGAAAGACCTGAGTCAGATTGAGGTGACGAGAGAGTAGGTCCTTTGACTGATAGAACTAATCAGGGCTTTTTTTGTAGAAAAAGTCCAGCAAAAACTCATTAGCATAATAGGTCACACCCAACAGCAGGAACTCATTAGCATATTAGGCCACACCCCTGACAGCACAGCTTATTATTATATTAGGCCACACACCCCATATTACCAGAAGAGTGGTCATCCAGCCACACCCACCTTTTGCTTCTTATTCTGTTTACCTTGTTTGTTGTCAAAACCCAGGGCTTTTTTTGTAGCAGGAATTAATTTGCATGTTAGGCCACATACCCCTAATGTAGCCAATCCTAGTGAGTTTTCGCTGTTGGGTGTGGCCTATTATGCTAATTAGTTCCTGCGGGGTGTGGCCAACTCAGGAGCCAGCCGGAACTCTGTTCCTGTGCGTTCCTACCCAAAAATAGCCCTGGAACTAATAAATCACCGGGCCCGGATGGCATACATCCGAGAGTTCTGAAAGAACTCAAATATGAACTTGTGGATCTCCTGACAAAAATATGTAATCTTTCCTTAAAATCTGCCTCCATTCCTGAGGACTGGAAGGTAGCAAATATCACTCCCATCTTTAAAAAGGGTTCCAGAGGAGATCCGGGAAATTACAGGCCAGTCAGTCTGATGTCGATATCGAGTAAGTTGGTGGAAACTGTTATTAAGGAAAAAATTAGTAGGCACATTGATGAACAAAATCTCCTGAGGAAGACTCAGCATGGGTTCTGTAAAGGAAGATCTTGTCTCACTAACCTGTTAGTGTTCTTTGAGGGAGTAAACAAACATGTGGACAAGGGGGACCCTATAGTTGTTGTTTACCTTGACTTCCAAAAAGCTTTTGATTAAGTTCCTCATCAAAGGCTCCTACGTAAGCTCAATAGTCATGGGATAAAAGGACAAGTCCTTTTGTGGATCAAAACCTGGCTAATTAACAGGAAACAGAGAGTGAGTATAAGTTGGAAATTTTCTCAGTGGAGGGAGGTAAGCAGTGGGGTACTGCAGGGATCAGTACTCGGTCCGATGCTTTTTAACTTGTTTATTAATGATTTGGAGTTGGGAGTAAGCAGTGAAGTGGCTAAATTAGCAGATGACACGAAGTTGTTCAGGGTAGTGAGAACCAGGGAGAATTGTGAGGCGCTCCAAAGGGATCTGTCAAGGATGGGTGAGTATCAATCTGGCAAAAGGGGTTTAATGTGGCCAAGTGCAAAGTGAGGCACATTGGAGGCAAAAATCCTAACTATAAATACACGTTGATGGGGTCTGAACTGGTGGAGACTGACCAAGAAAGAGATCTTGGAGTCATAGTAGATAACTCAATGAAAATGTCGAGACAGTGTGCGACTGCCATGAAAAAGGCCAATGCTATGCTGGAGGTTATTAGGAAGGGAATTGAAAACACATCAGCCAGTATCATAATGCCCCTGTATAAATCAATGGTGCGACCTCATTTGGAGTACTGTGTACAGTTCTGGTCGCCACACCTCAAAAAATATAGCATTGGAAAAAGTGCAGAAAAGGGACACTAGAATGATAAAAGGGTTGGAACGCTTGCTTGGGGTTCTTTAGCTTGGAGAAACGACGTTTGATCGAGGTTTATAAGATTATGCATGGGATAGAGCAGGTAGAGAAAGAAGGGCTTTTCTCCCTTTCTCACAATACAAGAACTCATGGGCACTCCATGAAATTGCTGAGCAGTCAGGTTAGAACAGATAAAAGGAAGTACTTCTTCACCCAAAGGGTGATTAAAACATGGAATTCACTGCCACAGGAGGTGGCAGCAGCTACAAGCATGGACGGCTTCAAGAGGGAATTAGATAAATATATGAAGCAGAGGTCCATCAGTGGCTACTAGCCACAAAGTATAGATAGGAACTCTCATTTTGGGGCAAGTGATGCTCTGGTGCTGGGGGGAACAGTGGGAGGGCTTCTAGTGTCCTGGCCCCACTGCTGGACCTCCTGAGGGCACCTGGTGTTTTTGGCCACTGTGTGACCCAGAGTATTGGACTGGATGGGCCACTGGCCTGATCCAATATTGGCTTCTCTTATGTTCTTAAATCAGAAGGAGATTGAGGTTGGGAAAGGCAGCTGTGAAGGAGCTAGGCAATATCCTTAAGTGTAAGGATGTCACTAGTGACCAAGATCAAATTAATTCATGCCATAGTATTCTCCACTACTAATGAAAGTTGGACAATGAAGAAAGCTGACAGGAAGAAAATTGATTCTTTTGAAAGGTGGTATTTTATGGATATTGTGACTGCCAAAAAGACAAATTGATGGGTTCTAGACCAAATCAAGCTTGAACTCTCCCTAGAAGCTAAAATGACTAAACTGAGGCTATTGCACTTTTATCACATTATGAGAAGACAAGAATCACTGGAGAAGACAATAATGCTAGGAAAGATGGAAGGCAGTAGGAAAAAAGGACGACCCAACCTGGGATGGACGGACTCAATCAACGAAGCCGTGGCCCTCAGTTTGCAAGACCTGAGCAAGGCGATGAACGATAGAATGCTTCGGAGGTCATGAATTCATAGTTGGAAGTGACTTGACTGCACTTAACACACACACACAAAATCAAACACTTTGCATTCCTTGCCCAGGATTTTAATCACTGCACCACACTGGTCAGAATCTGCTCTGTAAGTTGCGAGGTATTTATTTTTCTGGACTAGACAAATAGTTGCAAACCACTGAACAATATTTTTTGGAGTATGGTGTGTGTGTGTGTGTGTGTATGCCTGGAAGTCATGGTTGACTTCTGGTGACCCCTAGTGGGGCTTGGACGTTTCAGAGAGGTGGCTTGCTATTGCCCGCGTCTGCATCCTGGCCCTTGGCTTCCGAGATCTGATGAGATCGGGCTTGCCTGGGCTATCCAGGTCAGGGTTCTGTTGAGCAATACTAACACCCGAAGCCAGGGTGGGGGCACTGGAATGTGGGATAGCTCACCACAGCTACAAATTCACTTATTTTAAAAAAAAATTGTCTAAAATTTACAGCATCCTATTTATCTCTTTTCTATTTTTACCCCATTCTTACAACAAGGTGCTTGAGGTAATGTACATGGGTCTTTCCCTCCTCTGTTTTCCGTTACAACAACCCCGTAGCAGGTGGGGCTGAGCTTGTGTGACTGGCCCAAGGTCACCCAGCGAGCTTCTATAACAGAGTGGGGATTCGAACCTGGGTCTCCCAAATCCTAGTCCGACACTCTAACCACTACACCACTTTGATGATAGGGAATGTGTCTTTTAAAGAAAGAGAGCTTGTTTTTAGAATAGAAAATGTTCTGGTTAGATGAAAAATTGTCGCACCGAAACCAAGTGTGAAAACCCACAAAAGCAATCCAAAATGCCAGAAAACAAAAAAAGTATATAGGTGAAAACTACATTATTGTGAATTTATTTATTTAATTCATTTATACCCCTCCTTTCTCCCTAATGGGGACACACAGTGGCTTACAGAATTCTCCTTTCCTTCATTTTATTGAGAGAGAGAGAGAGAGAGAGAGAGAGAGAGACTTTTCTTGACATTGTTTTGATAAATAGAAAACTGTGGCATAAAGAAGAAAAGAAAGTTTTCATACCCCGCTTTTTTCTTTCTTAAGGAGTCTCAAAGTGGCTCACAATAACATTCCCTTCCTCTCCCCAACACAGGCACCTCGTGAGGCAGGTGGGGCTGAGAGAGTCCTGAGAGAAACTGGGACTGGCGCAAGGGCACCCAGCAGGCCTCATGCGGAGGAGGAGTGGGGAAATCAAACCCAGTTCTCTGGATTAGAGTCCATCATTCTTAACTACCTCACCACCCTGTCTTTCGCCCTGCCCCTGCCCACACTTTTGTTTTTTTAGATTTATATCCCACCTAGCCAGGTTACCGGGTTACTGCCCCAAAGGGATCCTGTTTCATCCTCCCACTGGACCTGCGGCGTCTGTCCACCCAGGATTCCGCCTGGGCTGGGGTGGGTTTTTCAAGGTCCATATCGCCTCTTTTCATAACACCTTGGAAAGAATCTCCCTATGACTGAGCATGGCAGATTCGTGAAGGGGAGTGACGAGTATTCTTTATTTCAGGAAGGTGTTAATTATAAACTGGGAAATGTTTCTGAACTTAAAAATAACTGTTCTTATTCATCTTGTATGTTTCTGCCGCTAGCAATTCAAAGATGCTAAGATATACACAGGCATTTGACAAGAGTGTTCTAAGAAGAACATAAGAAGAGCCCTGCTGGGTCAGACCAGTAGTCCATCTAGTACAGCATCTTGTCTCACACAGTGGCCAACCTGGAGGACCAACAACAGGGCAGAGAGGCCAAGGCCTTTCCCTCATAATAACACCAGAAGAGCCCTGCTGGATCAGCCCAGTGGTCCATCTTGTTCAGCCTCCTGTCTCACACAGTGGCCTCAACCAGTTCTTCTGGAGGGCCAACCACAGGGCATAGAGGCCGAGGCCTTCCCCTCATAAGAACATCAGAGGAGCCCTGCTGGACCAGACCAGTGAGGGTCCATCTAGTCCAGCATCCTGTCTCACACAGTGGCCAGCCAGTTCCTCTGGAGGGCAACAACAGGGCAGAGAGGCCGAGGCCTTCTCATTCATTAGAACATCAGAAGAACCCTGCTAGATCAGACCAGTAGTCCATCTAGTCCAGCATCCTGTCTCACACAGTGGCCTCAGCCAGTTCCTCTGGAGGGCCAACAACAGGGCATAGAGGCGGAGGCCTTCCCCCTATAGGAACATAGGAAAAGCCCTGCTGAATTAGACCAGTGGTCCATCTAGTCCAGCATCCTGTCTCACATAGTGGCTCCTACCAGTCCAACAACAAGGCACAGAGGCTGAGGCCTTCCTTTGATATTGCCTTCTGGCTCTGGGATTCAGAGTTTTAGTGCCTGTGAATGTGAAATCCCCACAGCTAGTAGCCACTGACAGTCCTCTCCTCCATCAATCTGTCTAATCCCCTTTTCTAACTGTCTATCTTTGAGGCCTGCTTAGCTTCTGAGATCTGAGGAGACTGGGTCAGCCTGGATCATCCGGGTCAGGTTCTGATATTTGTTTACTTCTTCTAGAAGAGTCCACCATTCTCACTGAGAGTCAAGGCAGATGATGCCATAAGAAACAATGCTGTAGGAATGATTCAAAACATACCGTCCAAGGTGTATAAGGCCGGGTTACAAAACTGGAGAGCAATGCATCAAAAACAGCAAAGTGATGCAAATAACATAACAGAGTGGAATTGCAACATTGGCAAACCATGCAATAAACATCGTGATACATAGGAGGAACCAAGCAGTGAAAACTGACAAACGTTTACAGATGTAAAATGACCCGCCCAAGCTCCAGAGTGCTTATGGAATCCCAAAGGGGCAAAACATAAGAGAAGCCAATGCTGGATCAGGCCAGTCCAACACTCTGTCACTCAGTGGCCAAAAATACCAGGTGCCCTCAGGAGGTCCAGCAGTGGGACCAGGACACTAGAAGCCCTCCCACTGTACGGGGAGGGGGGAAAGAATTCCCCACTGTCCCCCTGCTCCAGTTCCAGCGGTACCACTGAGCCATGGCCTCTCCCCAAACTCAGCCTGAGAACCGTAACCCATCCTATTTTCCTGTGCCTGACACAGGGAGGACAGGATTGCTACAGGCATATGATCTGGACTCACAGGAAATTCTGGTTCCCCCTAAGGGTGATATGAGCAACAGAATACATGGCTTTACCCCTCCCTCCCAGTGTAAAACAGGGAGGAGATGCTGGCTTAGACAGCTTTGAGAAAATCACCTCTGGTAGTTTTCTGCTCTTCCAGTACCCAAAAGGTAAGTTAGAAGGCAAAAGCAGGGCTAAAATCTAAAATGAAAGGTGAACTAGCAGTGCATAAAGATGCACGTATTTATTACAAAGAAATTTAAAAGTGTATCAGGGCCCAACACAAGAAAAGTAACATGTGTCCAAGAGAAAACAATAGTGACCTAACGACTTTCGACCCAATTGGGCCTTTTTCAGAGGTCAAACAACAGAAGGTACAAACAGTCTCTTATTACAGTCAAAAGACATAGCACAAGTAGATACAGCACCAGGGGTCATTTGGGGCTGGAGTTAGGCGGAGCAGAGCTCCCAGGGGTAGGCTCTAGGGCAGCCACAGGCCAAATCAGATTCTCTGATGTAATTCGGCCCGCTGCTGAATTGCCACTGAAATTCGGTGGTGGATTAAAAAGCAGCTGGAGGGGAGGAGGTTTGAGGGAGAGGCTCCAAACTTGCAGGGTAGCTGCTGGGGCCTCTCCCCGAAATACCCACCAAGTTTCAAAAAGATTGGACCAGGGGGTCCAATTCTACAGGCCCCCAAACAGGTTACCCCCATTCCCTCCATTGTTCTCTATGGTGGGAAAAAAGTAACGTTTTTTTCCCACCGTAGAGAACAATGGAGGGGATGGGGCAATCTGTTTGGGGGCCTATAGAATTGGACCCCGTGGTCCAATCTTCTTGAAACTTGGTGGGTATTTCGGGGAGAGGCCCCAGCAGCTTCTCTGCAAGTTTGGATCCTCTCCCTCAAACCCCATCTCCTCCAGCCCCTCATATACCCTATGAGTTTTTGACATTGACTTCAATGGCCCATTGAGTATAATGGAGCTGAAACTGACATTCGGCTGGTGATGTCAGGGGCGTGGCATATGCTAATGAGTTACGCTAATGAGCTCCTGCACCTCTTTTTCTACGAAATGACCCCTGTACAGGACCAAAACAGGAGTGTTAAAAAAAAGAAAAGAAATCTAAAGACACAAGAAGAATAATTCATGTGAGGCCTCCTAGGATCTTGCCTTGTGTCAAATGAAGATGCGCGCGAGTTGAATGGTGTTGCTACTGGGTGTCTTCCAATTTTGGTCCAAAAATTCTAGGTGTGAAACACCTTATCCAAGCCAGCGTGCCTTCAGTACTCAATACTGAAGGCACATTTGAGTGGGGAATAGATATCTCTGGTCTCTTATGCACATCCATGTCAATGCAAGCGCATGAGCGCTAAGATGCCAACCAGTGTGCTGGGTCCCATTTAGGGTTGCCAGTTCTGGGCTGCGAAATACCTGGAAATTTTGGGGGTGGAGCCTGAGGAGGGTGAGTTTTGGGGAGGGGAGGGACCTCAGCAGGGTCTAATGCCACAGAGTCCACCTCCCAAAGCAGCCATTTCCTCCAGAGGAACTGATCTCTGTTGTCTGGAGAGCGGTTGTAATGGCAATCCTACTCCCATTTCATGTACTGCTATTGTTGAGGCCTAAGAAGAAGAGGAGGAGGAGGAGGAGACTGGATTTATACCCCGTCCTTCACTTGGAGTCTCAGAGTGGCTTACAATCTCCTTTCCCTTCCTCTCCCCACAGCAGACACCCTGAAAGGTGGGTGGGGCTGAGAGAGCTCTGAGAGAACAGCTCTGAGAGATCTGTGGCTGACCCAAGGTCACGCCAGCAGCTGCACGTGGAGGAGTGGGTAATCTGTGGATTTGGAACTGTGGATGATGTAGGACAGGGGTGGGCAAATGGCGGCCCGCAGGCCACATACGGCCCGCCACAGAGTTTTTTGCGGCCCAAGATGTGAAGATTAACAAGAGTAAATATAGATGCTCTTTGACAGACATTAACTTGCAGGCTGTGATGAGAATCTCAACAAGCAATCTCACTCCTGAGTTCAAAAAAATTGTAGAAAAGTGTGATAGAGTACATTTGTCTCATTAAACTGATTCTAAAATTAAATGTGCTTGCAGCTATAGATGATATGAAATTAGCACAATAAATAAATTAAATAAAACTACCACTATTTTATTTAATTTATATTTATTGATTTTTATGATACAATTTATACTTTTTCTGAAATGCAAAGTTAAGTAATGAACGCAATCATTTTAAAAGGTGCGGCCCTCCGCTAACCTCTGCTCTCACAAAGTGGCCCCCGAGCCAAAACAATTGCCCACCCCTGATGTAGGAGAATCCTTTTCTGCTAGTGTGGTGGTGTTGCTGTTCAGTCACACAGTCGAGTCTGACTCTCTGCGACCCCATAGACCACATCACGCCAGGCCCTCCTGACTTCCGCCGTCCTCCAGAGCCTGCTCAATTTCCTGTTCGTTGCATTGATAACACTGTCTAAATAACTCATCCTTTACCGTCCCCTTCTTCTTTGACCTTCAGTCTTTCTATGTGTACTGGGTTCGACGCATGGAAAGCCTGGACTACGGCGTAGTGATCAGCATAGATTTATTGAGTACACAACAAGCATGCAATACTGGCCCAGATGGCCAACTATATACAACTCCTAGGACACACCCAAAAGTCCTATTGGCGGGTTTGAATTTCCCGCCAGAGTTCTTATTGGAGGGCTAGTGGTGGTCTAGGTTCCTTGACCCCTATTGTCTCTCGGCGTCAAGCTCTGAATGTATGCTGCTGTGCCCAGAGGCGGTCAGTGTACATAACACTTTCCCAGCATCAGGGTCTTCTCCAGGGAGTGCTCCCTTCTCATTTGGTGGCCAAAGTATTTGAGCTTCAGCTTCAGGATCTGGCCTTCCAGGGAACGGTCAAGGTTGATTTCCTTTAGGATTGACTGATTTGATCTCCTTGCAGTCCAGGGGACTCTGAAGGGTCTTCTCCAGTACCTGTAGCCAAAAGAACGAAGAGGAGTGGGGAAGACAGCTCTGGCAGAATGAATGGATACCTTATACAGGTGGCAGAGCAGAGCCTCTGGCAATGCCCAGAGTATGGGGATGGGGCGGGGCTCAGTTAGCAATCTTTATTATGGGAAACAGTGGGCAGTGCAATCATGTCCCTAGTTTCACCCGTGAGACATCTGGTGAGCTCAAGAACATCCGTTTCTAAGGAGAGCCACCGAGTTCTTCCAATCCCACCCCCCAAGACGAAACCAGAGCAATAAAACCACTGCAAATAAAGATTAAAACCAGCACATAAATTCCCTGGCATAGAAAAACCCAGTCCTTACTGAAGCAGAACACGTATCATTAATTCAACAGACGACCATGCCTGAAGAAAGGGGAGGAAAATAACAGGGGTAGTCTAATACGTTCGGCATTACGTGATTTATTAATCACAAAACACCATTTATTAATAATAGTAATGTGCTTATTAATAATGGCACGTACCCAGCCATCCCCACACACGGAGCTTTCTTGCATTACTCTCAGTTCCTGCAGCTCTTTCGCACTTTTCGCAAAGGGATAGAATTGACCCCTTCCATTGGCAGAGCTGCGCCGGAGGAATAAGAGGTAGGGGTGATTTCACCCCCTTTCCTTTCCTCATTCCAGTCTCCCCCCCTCCCCCAGCTCATGCTGCTATTCTTCTATGTGGCTTCGTTCTGGAGGTCTGAAGGGGCTGTGGAGATGGAGAGGAACACTTTCTGTGCATGTACTGATAGGGGACACCCCCATTACGTTTGTTAATACAGTAATGCATTTATTATTATTTTCAAAGCACCTCACATATGATATCTTGTAGCAATCCCAACAACGACCCTGTGAGGTGGATCAGTACTGTATTATTATCCACATATTGCAGGCGGGAAAGATGCCTGGCACCACAGGGATCTGGGGTCAAGGCAAGGGAGGACACGATATCACACTATGTGCCAACACTACCTGCAAGCAAAGAGCCAGAAATCAACACATTGGTTGGGGGTGGCATTTCCCCGGTCAGGGTGGGGGATTATCCATCCCAAGCTCCTGTTGCTTGCCACCCTTTGGAACAGAGGCGGGGGGGGGGGATAGAAAAAAACCAGGGGCATCACAGGCATGATGATGTCACTTCCAGGAAAAACACAGAAGTGATGGTGAGTGGTTCCAGGAATTGCTGGAAACTCTATGGTTTCCAGTGATTCCTAGAGCTACCCTTTGATTCTAAATTTTCCCCAGAAGTGACGTCAGCACACCAATGACATTGTCCCCCACCCCATCCCCACCCTCAGCCCTTCCACTGGATGCTACAGAGCCAGAAAGGAGCAGCCCTCCCGGAGCCTGTTTTTAACGAAGCCATACCTGATTACAGCAGTGGGTACTCTTGACGGGGTTCAGGGCTTCGTGAGGCTTGAGGGGTCAATTGGGGAAAGTCCTCAGTCAGTGCAGGGGGCTCTGGCGTGGGTGGTTCAGGTAGGGTTGCCAGGTCCCCCATGGCCAGCAACAAGGGATGGGGGGCAGGGTTCCAGATCTGCCAGCCCGAATCTGGCCGGTGGGGGGAACCCCGCTCCCAAAGTGCTAGGATTGCTCCAATGTGCCCCGCACGATGCCGTCACCACACCGGGCACGTTGCCAGGTGGACACTCTAGCACTCAGCCTAAAATCTCTGTGGTACTATAGAGTTTCTGACCGAATGCTAGAGCGTCCCCCTGGCGACGTGCCTAGCGCGATGACATCACTTCTGGGTGACATCACTGTGGCAGGGTCAGACTCCTGTGGGTTGGGTTGCCAACATGACATGCATCTACACGAACAGGTTCCCCTGATCCTCAGTCAAACCAGTGGCCCATCAAGGTCACTATTGTCTACTCAGACTGGCAGCAGCTCTCCAGGGTCCAGCTAGGCTGGAGCTAGCTTTCAAATCCTCACTCTGCCACAGAAGCCTGCCCGGTGACTTTGGATGATCTCAGTCTAAACGACTTCACATGGTTGTCCTTGTGAGGGTAGAAATGGAGGAGGAGGAGAATGTGTTCCCAGATGTCATGGAACAAGACACTTCCTGGTGTGGTGTGGTGTGGTGTGGTGGGGAGGGGCTGTAGCTCAGTCGCAGAGCCTCTGCTTGGTGTGCAGAAGGTCCCAGCTTCAGTCTCTGGCATCTCCAACTGAAGGATCTTGCAGCAGATGATGGGAAAGACCCTGGAGAGCTGCTGCCAGTCTGAGTAGACAGCAGTGACCTTGATGGGCCAGGGGTTTGATTGAGGATCAGGTGAACCTGTTCGTGTAGATGCATGTCATGGGTCCCCATTGGGAAGGAAAGCAGGGTATGAATATCCAGACAGACCAGCATGTGAAATGGCAGACAGAGCACTACGTGGCCCTTTAGCCTTCCTGTGTGTGCATTGCGCACAAAAGGCAAGACGCATCCGTTCACCCATTCTGAGATTTAACTGAGACCCTGCAGAGGGTGGGCCACCCTGAGAAACAACACTACCAGCCATGAACCATCACAGAAACGTAACAGAAAACAAAAATAGGGACCCTGATGTGCCAAAGACAGGGAGCAGGGCTGTCCTTCTTACAGAGACAGAGTGAATGGAGGCCCGGCCTACATCTTCATGTGGGGGAGACAACCTCACACCGGCCCTTATCCTACGGTTGCCAACCTCCATGTGGTACCTGGCGATCTCCCGCTATTGCAATCGATCTCCAGGTGACCAAAATCAGTTCCCTTGGAGAAAATGGTTGCTTTGGAGGATGGATTCTATGAGGTCCCTCCCCTCCCCAAACCCTACCTTCCTCAGGCTCCACCCCCTAAAAATCTCCAGGTGTTTCCCAACCCGGGGGCTGTGGTGGCTCAGAGGTTAAGACGCTGAGCTGCAGACCGGAAGGTTGGTAGTTCAGCAGTTCGAGACCCAAGTGCCGCTTGACAGAGTGAGCTCCCGTCTCTGGCCCCAGCTCCTGCCAACCTAGCAGTTTGAAAGCAAGAAATTGCAAGTAGATAAATAGGTACCGCTTCGGTGGGAAGGTAGCAGCCTTCCACGCACCTCAGCATTTAGTCGTGCCGGCCACATAAACATCTCTGGACAGCGCTGGCTCTTCGGCTTGAAAACGGAGATGAGCATCGCCCCCCCTAGAGTTGGATTCGACTGGCTTTCGAGCAAGGGGAACCTTTACCTTTACTTTATTTCCCAACCCAGAGCTGGCAACCGTGACTTCACCCTCTGATGTCATGCCCCACCCTTGTTTCAAGGCCTGACGAATTTCAAGGAGGCGCTACATGTTGGGAAAGGGGGTCAGTTACCAAGTGCTGCACAAAAACATTCCCTGGCTCTTTGAACGCAGATGCGCGCACACCCACCACATCATGTACACCTTCACGTTCCCATTCCTGTTGTGGCAGGAACTCTCACCTCGGGAAGCCGCTAACAAGGCAGGAGAGAAGTTATGCAGCGATAAACCTTGGGTGGCTGAGAATCGGACGCGATGACGAGATGCAAGTCGTGCCCCCGTCCTCTCCGCGGCAGGGGTGGAAGGGAAGACAGCCGCCACAAACTCGAGCTATAACACACCCACCCACCCACACCTGGGCGCTTCCGGAACGCGGGGATCCGCCTGCCAAAGAGGAACCGGCAGTTCTGCTCTGCCCCCTGGTGGGCAATGCGCGGCACTGCAGTTCTAGAATTAAAAGTCGAACTTGAAAGGGAGACGCGCCTCTCCACCGCCCTGAAACTGCTGGAGGAGAATTTCTCAGCGAGGTTGATTTTATTTATTCAGGCCTTAATCAAGATGAAGAGTTCCTTTCCCATGACAGGTATTAAGTTATCATGGCAGAGATCCGCCTTTCTAGTTGGAGATACCGGATGAAAACTTTTCCCATTAGGATTTTAGTTGTCTTTTCTCTCTCTCTCTCTTTTTAACAGGCTGAATCACCTTCACTGGCGTTCTTTTTTACATTTCTTTGTTTTTATTTCATTTTATTCTTTGGTTTAGAGGTCAGGAGGACGGACTCTAATCTGGGAGAACTGGGTTTGATTCCCCACACTTCCACATGCGCTGGCATGACCTTGGGTCAGCTACAAGCAGTGCTCCCTCTAAACTGAGTCAGTGTGAGGTAGCTCACAGTTTTTTTAAGAACATAAGAGAAGCTAATGCTGGATCAGGCCAGTGGCCTATCCAGTCCAACACTCTGTCACACAGTGGCCAAAAATACCAGGTGCCCTCAGGAGGTCCAGCAGTGGGGCCTGTTCCCTCTAAGCTGGGGAGTCTTGTGAGCAAAAATTCTTTGTGAGCTACTGGCATTAAAGTTATGAGCAGGTGATTTGGCTACTGCTTTAATTAGTTTGTTCTGGAGCTATCCTCCCTGAGCTATGACAAAAATGTGTGAGCCGGAGACTTAAAAACTGTGAGCTAGCTCACACTAATTCAGCTTAGAGGGAACACTGGCCAGGACACCAGAAGCACTGTTGCCCCCCCCCCCCAGGAATACAGAGCATCATTTCCCCCAGACAGAGTGTTCCTATCTATAACTTGTGGCTAATAGCCACTGATGGATCTCTACTTCCAGCTCACAGATTTTTGTCTTAGCACAGGAAGGATGGCTCTAGCACAAACTAATTTATGCAGTAGCCAGATCACTCACTCACAGTTTTAATGCCAGTAGCTCACAAAGTAGAATTTTTGCTCACAAGGCTCCACAGCTTAGAGGGAGCGTTGGTCACAAGTTCTCTCAGAGCTGTTCTCTCAAGGGCAGTTCTCGAGAGAGCTCTCTCAGCCCCACCTACCTCAGAGGATGTCTTTTGTGGGGAGGGGAAGGAGACTGTAAGCCACTCTGAGACCCCTTCAGGTGGTGAAGGGCGGAGTATAAATCTAGTCTCTTCTTCTCTTCTTCTTCATTTATACCCTACTTTTCTCCCCAGTGGGAACCCAAACAATTGACATCGTTCTCCTTTCTTCTGTTTTATACTGTCACCAACCCTGCAAGGTAGGTTAGGCTGAGGGTGTAAGACCAGCACTGGCCCAAGGTCACCCAGCAAGCTTCCATTGCAGAGGGGAGTCCAAGTTGGATCTCCCAGATCCCACTCTGACACCCTAACCCCTACGCCATGCTGGCTCTCTTTTTAAGGGCTAGTTTGATCTTACAAGTGTTTCTTAATGACCAGGGTTGCCAACTCCTGCTTGGAAGATTCATAGAGATTTGAAGGCTGTGCCCGGAGAGGATGGAGTTTGGTAGGGGGAGGGAAATCAGAGGAGATTTGAATGTCCTTCTAGCGCTTTTGTTTCTCCTAAACTCTATAGTATACCAAAGAGTCCACCCTCTGGAGCTGCAAATTCCACCGGGGAAACTGATCTCTGCCCTTTGGAGATCAGTTGTCATTCTGGGAGAGCTCCAGCCCCCACCTGGAGGATGGCAACTGTATTTAATGACTTTCAGGCTGTTTTTCATGTCCTCTGTCGTGGCTGGGTTTTGGGGGGGGTTTCCCCTTTGAGTGCTGGTGGATGTTTTTAAACTGAAGTCCACATTGATGGTTCATTTTGGAAACTGACCTAGGAGCCTTTTGTAGGTTAAGGGTTTGTGGGGCACTGGAGTGCAGACTGCTTGAGAATACAGGTAGCCCTGTGGGTCCATAAAGACATTCCCAAAGCAAGAGTTGTGTGATGCTTTTCTGACTTTGTTTTTGTTGTTGTTGTTGTTCAGCCGCACAGTCGAGTCTGATTCTTCCGGACCCCATGGAACACATCGTGCCGGGCCCTCCTGTCTTCCGCTGTCCTCTGATGATTGCTCAGTTTGGTGTCGTGGTTAAGTGTGCAGAATCTAATCTGGGAGGACCGGGTTTGATTCCCCACTCCTCCACCTTGAGAGAGTTCTCTCAGCTCCACCTGCCTCACAGGGTATCTGTTGTGGGGAGGGGAAGGGAAAGGAGTTTGTAAGCTGGGGGTTATTAGGAAGGGAATTGAAAACAAATCAGCCAGTATCATAATGCCCCTGTGTAAATCGATGGTGTGACCTCATTTGGAGTACTGTGTACAGTTCTGGTCGCGGCACCTCAAAAAAGATATGATAGCATTGGAAAAAGTGCAGAAAAGAGCACTAGAATGATAAAAGGGTTGGAACACTTTCCCTATGAAGAAAGGTTGAAGCGCTTGGGGCTCTTTAGCTTGGAGAAATAACGGCTGAGGGGTGACATGATCGAGGTTAATAAGATTATGCATGGGATAGAGCAGGTAGAGAAAAAAGTGCTTTTCTCCCTTTCTCACAATATAAGAACTCATGGGCACTCAATGAAATTGCTAAGCAGTCGGATTAGAACAGATAAAAGGAAGTCCTTCTTCACCCAAAGAGTGATTAACACGTGGAATTCATTGCCACAGGAGGTGGTGGCGGCTATAAGCATGGATGGCTTCAAGAGGGAATTAGATAAACATCTGGAGCAGAGGTCCATCAGTGGCTATTAGCCACAAAGTATAGATAGGAACTCTCAGTCTGGGGCAAGTGATGCTCTGTCTTCTTGGTGCTTGAGGGGAGGGGGCAACAGTGGGAGGGCTTCTAGTGTCCTGGCCCCACTGGTGGACCTCCTGAGGGCACCTGGTGTTTTTGGCCACTGTGTGACAGAGTGTTGGACTGGATGGGCCACTGGCCTGATCCAACATAGGCTTCTCTTATGTTCTTATGTTCTTAAGCCGCTCTGAGACTCCGAGGGAAGGGCAGGGTATAAATCCAGTCTCCTCCTCCTCCTCTTCCTCTTCTCATCAGTAACACTGTCCAACCATCTCATCCTTTGCTGTCCCCTTCTACGATCTTCAGTATTCCCCAGCATCAGGGTCTTCTCCAGTGAGTGCTCCCATCTCATTTGGTGGCCAAAGTATTTGAGCTTCAGCTTCAGGATCTGGCCTTCCAGGGAACAGTCAGGGTTGATTTCTTTTAGGATTGACTGATTGGATTTCCTTGCAGTCCAAGGGACTCTCAAGAGTCTTCTCCAGCACCATAATTCAAAAGCGTCTATTCTTTGGTTCTCAGCCTTCCTTATGGTCCAGCTCTTGCCTCATACATTACTACTGGGAATACCATCTCTTTGACTATCTGGACTAGGACAATCCAAAATATGGTGTGTGAGGCTGGAAGAGAATTTCCTGGATCCTGTGGACCTCCAGAAAGATAAATCAGTGCGTTTTAGCTCAAATCAAGCCTAAACTCTTCCTAGGAACTAAAATGACTAAACTGAAACTAAACTTTGGTCACATAATGAGAAGATGAGGGTCACTGGAAAAGACAGTGATGCTTGGAAAAGCAGAAGGCAGCAGGAAAAAAGGAAGGCCCGACATGAGATGGATGGACTCAGTGTTCTCTACTCAGATTGGCAGTGGCTTTCCAGGGATTCATGCAGAGGTCTTTCACATCACTTGCTCCCTGATCTTTTTAAACTGGAGATGCTGGGGATCAAACCTAGGACCTTCTGTGTGCCAAACGGATGCTGTACCAGTGAGCCATGGGCGTCCCTGTGAAGTAGGTGTTTGATTCCCCAGTCCTCCACATGCAGCTGCTGGGTGATCTTGGGTCAGTCATAGGTTCTCTCAGAGCTGTTCTCTCAAGGGTAGTTCTTTAGAGAGCTCTCTCAGCCCTACCTACCTTGCAGGGTGAATGTTGCAGGGAGGGGAAGGGAAAGGAGATTGTAAACTGCTCTGAGACTCTGAGTGAAGGGCGGGGTATAAATCCAATCTCCTCCTCCTCCTCTCTTCATGAGAAAACCACCTCCTCTCTCCAGCTGTGGCAGGGCGTGGCATGTATCTCTGGCACGCATACCTAAAGCCGGCAAATAGCTCTTCAGGCTGAGCTCTGCCCAGCTGGCTGGTGCTTCTCTCCAGGCACCACAAGTTGCCAGATGCAAAGACAAGACACAAGAGGAGGATCTGATGGCCAAAAACTAGGTCAAGCCATCTAATTTGCTTTTGTTGGAAGTGAAGGACTGCGTGATGTCTCTTTGTGCCATGTATCTTTGTCGGGGGTGGGTGGGGGAAGGCGGCATGGTCTATAGCCTGGTCTTGTCAGATCTTGGAAGCTAAGCAGGGTCAGCGCTTGGAAGGGAGATTATCAGGGAAGGATCCACGGAGGAAGGCCATGGGCAAACCACCTCTGCTTCTCACTTACCTTGAAAGCCTCTTGCTGGGATGGCCATGTCCACTGTGACTTGATGACCCACACACACACAGACACACACCCACCCCCTTTGGTAGGGCCATGATTCAGTGATAGAGCATCTGCTTGGTGTGCTGAAGATGCCAGGATCGATCGTTGGCTTCTCTAGTTAAAAAGGACCAGGCAGTAGGTGATGTGAAAGTCCTCTGCCTGCGACCCTGGAGAGGAGCTGCCAGTCTGAGTGGACAATACTGACCTGGGTGGACTTACGGCATGATTCAGTATAAGGCCGCTTTGTGTGTGTGTTTGTCTCAAGGCACGCCAAGGCTTCACAGCAGCTGTAGAGCCAGAGAGATAAATAGGTCAGGACTTTTCCTTTTTTTATTCCTCTGGTGTTGTCCCTTTGATGTGTAGATTGCGAATCTCAGGGAACCTCCCTTCGGGCTAACACCATCTCTTCCTTCTCTCTCCCTTCTCCTCCATCTTTCCACTATGAGGAGGAGATGTGCTGTCTTGCATCTCTGTCCATCCTTTTTTTGAAAAAATTATTTATTCGATTTCTGAATCGCCGAACCCCACAAGCGGGCTCTGGGCGATTTACAGCATCAAAACAGATAAAATGCAATCAACGTGATAAAACTATCACAATGCACTAATAAAACAACCAATCCAGATGGCGATCCATCCATCCCTTTTTTGCCGGCTGCCAGGATTTCTGTGCAGGAGGGTGGGGAACGGAGAGTAGGACCGAAAGTAAAAAAAGGAGGGAGCCAGTTTCAACCGTTGCTGTCCTCAGCCAAAAGCCTGGCGGAACATCTTTGCCTTCCAGGTCCTGTGGAATTGCATCAGATCCCACAGGGCCCTGATGTTATGCGGCAGAGAGTTCCACCAGGTCGGGGCCAGGACCAAAAAGGATGCAATTCCACAGGACCTGGAAGGCAAAGATGTTCCGCCAGGCTTTTGGCTGAGGACAGCAACGGTTGAAACTGGCTCCCTCCTTTTTTTACTTTCGGTCCTACTCTCCATTCCCCACCCTCCTGCACAGAAATCCTGGCAGCCGGCAAAAAAGGGATGGATGGATCGCCATCTGGATTGGTTTTATCACGTTGATTGCATTTTATCTGTTTTGATGCTGTAAATCGCAGTAGGTTCAGGACGGACGAAAGGAAATACTTCTTTACACAGCGAGTGACTAAAATGTGGAATTGCCTGCCAGAGGATGTAGCGATGGCCGCAGGAATAAACAGCTTTAAAAGGGGATGAGAGAGATTAATGGAGGATAAATCTATCAACGGCTACTAACCATGGTGACTAATTCAGGGGCAGGTTCCCCCGCTGGTTGCCAGGTCCCCTCCCCCCTGGGATGTGGCACTCCACCCTGAAATTGGCCAGCGGGGGAGAGCCACCACCCTAAACGCAACGTGCCTATATCACACTCTGTGGTGGAATTAGCTTAAAACCATAGAGTTTTTCCCAAAAACCAGAGCATCCCCCCCCGACACCCACATCCCTGACACCCCCAATGGCTTGCTTCTTCCCTTCCCTCTCCCAGAGCATCCCGGTAAGTCCTCCACCGGGCGGTTGTTCAGACCTGGTGACCCTACTCTGAAGCCCAGAGCATGAGGCAAAGCACCCCTGATTCTCCTCAAGGGTTGACGTGAATAGTAATGGGCTGACTCCATCTTGCAGGTATTGCTAATTGGTTCTCTCTGCCTACATAACCCTCCTCACCTTCCAGGCCATAGCTGGAAGTGTGGTAATTAGCTCCTCATGAGAACCTGCGGCCCACAGGATGGGAGCAGAGGGTAATCAGGAGTAATGAGGTAACTTTCTAGAAGGTTCCAGCAAGAACGTGTCCTGATTGGGTAATCGTTATCACCTGATGCTGCCTGGCCAAAAATATATATGTAATTGAGCTAAGAGTCAGGAGAAGAGGCTAGCTTGGATTCTGATGGATTGAAGGGCCTGGGCTATGAGATGCTCATATTGCAATAGATAGCGACACAGAAAATGTGCAAGCCTATGGGCCTTTGACTCTTGAACTTAAGGTCTGTGCCATCTAATGCAGGTCTTTGAAATACGTTAGATAGTTTTCTTGCTGCCTGATTTCAGAGTGTTGTGTTGCCTGTAGATTAAATAGTTTTTTCTGAAAGATATTAAATAAAACTTTATATAATTAAAAAAGAAAGGTTTGGTTATTTTTGTACATCAGCCCTGGGAACCCACAGGGTTCAGCCTTGGACTCCTTGACACAGAGCCAGGAGGCAACATTGGGGGAAGGCCTCAGCCCCTCTGCCCTGCTGTTGGCCCTCCAGAGGAACTGGTTGGGGCCACTGTGTGAGACAGGATGCTGGACTAGATGGACCATTGGTCTGATCCAGCAGGGCTCTTCTTATGTTCTTATCCTGAATGGAGCTCGTTATAATAAAGGACTTGTACTAATTTATTAAAAAGAAAAGAAAGGCTCTCTGGGAACTTGATTTCCTAAGCAGCATAAATGCAGTTCTGCTGTGTTCAATCTGCAATGGTTTTGCTTTTGGTAATTCTGTGCACCAATGAACAAAATAACAGAACGGATGGACACAGGAGTGGACCAAAGGTCTATAAAGTCCAGTGTCTAGTTTGCTACAGTGGCCAGCTAGGTAACCTCAGCGTGGAGGTGCCGTGGCTCAGTGGTAGAGCCTTGGCACAGTGGTAGAACATCTGCCTTGCATGCAGAAGGTCCCAGGTTCAATCCCTGTTATCTCCAGTTAAAAGGATTAGGTAGGAGGTGCTGTGAATGACCTCTGCCTGAGACCTTGGAGAGCTGTGGTCAGTCTGAGTAGACAATACTGGCCTTGATAGACCAATGGTCTGTTCTAGTATGAGGCAGTTTCATGTATTCAAGCTCTTGAGTCATGATGGTAACAGCTCTCCTTTGCTATGCCCCCCAAATGAGTAGTATTTATTTATGTAGATATTGTATACTTAATCAGGAGCTAAACTGGCTTATGTTGGAGTGAGCGACTCACTATGTCTGGACGTTGGGGGGTGCTACATCACTCTCTCCTGCAGAAATCTGGGAGAACCGGGTTTGATTCCCCACTCCTCCACTTGCACCTGGCTGGATGACCTTGGGCAAGCCATAGCTCTGTACCAGCTGTTCTCTCAAGGACACCTTGGGAAAGAGCTCTCTCAGCCCCACCTACCTCACAGGGTGTCTGTTGTGGGGAGGGGAAGGGAAAGGAGTCCTGGTGGGCTGATGGCATGGGGGTGCCTCCCTCGTTCAAGGACCTTCCAGTAGCGTTGCCAACTCTGGGTGGGGAAATACCTGGAGGTTTTGGTGGTGGGGCCTGAGGAGGGAGGGGAGGGACTTCAGCAGGGTATAATGCCGTGGAGTCCACCCTCCAAAGCAGCCATTTTTCTCCAGGGGAACTGATCTCTATTGCTGAGAGATCAATTGCAATTGTGATAGTGGGAGATCTCCAGGCCCCACCTGGAGGCTGGCCACACTAGCCATCCTGGCCCCAAGCAAGGGGCAGGCCTTGCCCTGTTCAGAGCGGCCCTTGAGTTGGCAGCTCAGGCAACAGCAAGGAGAGCGCACCCCTGTGCAGGGTGAGTGAGCAGCAGCCATGTTGATGTACACTGCCTTGAGCCCTGTTCCACAGGGAAGAACGGTTTAGAAATTGAATTCAATAAATAAGTAAATGCCATTGAAAGAGCCGGCCTTCACATCTTTCCCCCTCTGTTGGGGCAGCACCGGGGGCAGGCTGGGGGGTGGGCAGGGCCCCTTTCAGGGCTGTTTTTGTCTCCAAGTCCACCCCCGGGCTTACAGCCCCTTTCTCCCTTCCTCACAGCAACCCTGTCAGGTTGTAGAACAAACTTTAGAGTCCAGTGGCAACTTTACGATCAACAAAGTTTTAGTCAAGGCATGAGCTTTCTTGTGCATGGCACACTTTTTCAGATACATCGGAATGGTAGGTAAGGTTCAGACTCACAGACAGGGGCTGAACAGCAAATTAACACGTAACATGATGAAGATGTGCAAAGGCAAAACTGAACAACAAACTAAGGTTGCGATCACACACACAATTCGCCCCGACATAGGTGTGAAGGCCGGGCAGATTAAAGGAGCGCGCTCAGACGACAGCATCTGGGAAGTACCCCACAGCTGTCGGCAACCTGTTTTGCTCCACTGCAGAAGTGGAGTTAAAAGACACCTCGGAGAGTCCTGTAGCAAACGGGTTGCGATGGGCCACAGACAGACTTTCCTGCGTTTGATCACCCCAGCACACTTCCATGGCGTCGGGATAGTCTGATCAGGCTATCCTGACTCCATGCCGGGGGTTTTTCACCTTCGCAGTATGCGCATCAGTGCACACTGCCGCACACTCCATAGGAAGACCTTAGGGCGGAGGTGTGATCCATCAATTCCTCATAGAAGCGCATTGGAAACACGCAGCAAAAAAACCCACCCAGACTCACCTGCAGTTGCGTCTGATCCCACAGTGGCGGGCTGTGCCCGCAGCTTCCAAAGTCCGTGTGATCGTGCAACTGCGGATCAACTTACACCGGAGGGAATAGCCTCGCTTCCCCCACCCGCTTTATCTCGCCCATGCGACCGCCACCTAAGGCTATAGGGTCAACGGTTGTAAAGCAGTAAATATGTCAAAATAGCAGATAAAGGTGTAAAGGTATATTTTCTAATTGTGAGAAGAAAACTGAGACTCTCCATTCTCACCGCTCAGGAGCCACTAGACTCTAAATCTGTTCTCCTGCTTCAGACGAACACAGCTGGCCACCTGGACCTGTCAGGTAGGGGAGGCTGAGAGAGACTGAGTGGCTCAAGGCCGCCCAGGGAGAGTCTGCAAGGCAGTGGGAATTCGAACCTGGCTCTCCCAGACACCCCACAAAATGGCCCTGAATATGCATCCCAACATCTCCAGTTTTGCCAGTTAGGACAGGCAATTGGAGATCAAAGATCAATCATTTCCCTGCTTCAGGATTTTAGAAGGACAGACATGACAGTCTGAAAATGTTATTTATTCCCTGACATATGTACATAGAATATAGTAGAAGAAGAAGAAGAGGAGGAGGAGATTGGATTTATATCCCGCCCTTCACTCACTTGTAGTCTCAGAGCGGCTTACAAACTCCTTTCCCTTCCCCTCCCCACAACAGACACCCTGTGAGGTAGGTGGGGCTGAGAGCTCTGAGACAACTGTCCTTGAGAGAACCTCTGGTACAGAGCTATGGCTTGCCCAAGGTCATCCAGCAGGTGCAAGTGGAGGAGTGGGGAATCAAACCCCGTTCTCCCAGATTAGAGTCCGCGCACTTAACCGCTACACCAAACTGGCTCTCGTACAAGGTAAAGGTAAAGAAAAAGGTTCCCCTTGCTCGAAAGCCAGTCGAATCCGACTCTAGGGGGTGGAGCTCATCTCCATTTCTAAGCTGAAGAGCCAGCGCTGACCAAAGACGTTTCTGTGGTAATGTGGCAAGGCACCTTCCCACCGAAGCAGTACCTATTTATCTACTTGCAGTTTCTTGCTTTCGAACTGCTAGGTTGGCAGGAGCTGGAGTCAGAGACGGGGGCTCACTCCATCACGCAGCACTTGGGTCTCGAACTGCCAAATTGCCTCAAAATGCTGAACTGCCGGCCTTTGGGTCTGCAGTTCAGCATCTTAACCTCTGAGCCACCGCGGCCCCATATAATACAAGGTACTGTAACACAAAAGATATGGCATAGCAGTGCAGAATAAAATACAGTGCCACATGTATACCAGCAGATGGCAGACTTCAAAACAAGGACACCTCTCCAGCGAGTAAAATTAGGGTTGCCAAGTCCGGGTTGGAAAATACCTGGGGACTTTGGGGGTGGAGCCAGGAGAGGGTGAGGTTTGGGGAGGGGAGGGGCCTCAGCAGGGTACAATGCCATAGAGTCCATCCTTCAAAGCAGCCATTTTCTCCAGGGTCGCTGATCTCTGTCAGCTGGGGATCAGTTGTAAAAGCAAGAGATCCCCAGGCCCCACCATACAGAATACATTTTATTTCAGTATAATCTCACTACGCGAAAGCTTATGCTGAAATAAAACTCAGTGTTTAAAGTGATGCAAGACTTGCCAACATCCAGGTGGGGCCCAGAGATCTCGGATTAAAGCCGCTGCTCTTCAGGCTGCACACTTCAGTTCCCCAGTTGTACACAGCTGCTTTGGAAGGTGGACTCTACAGCGGAGGTCTCTCCCCTCTCCAAACCCCACCCTCCCCAGACTCCACCTCCAAATCTCCAGGAATTTCCCGACCCAGAGTTCACAATCCGAACAAGGAGGGATTCAAACGTGACAAAAGTCCATGTGTATCCCCCCCCCCCCCCCATATGGACTTTTGTCAGACATGTTCTTGGGAGTTTCCCCGCTGGAGACTTAATTCTCAAGGGGGAACTCCAAGCGCGCATCTGACTGAAAGTCTTTGTGGTGGAAGGCGCAAAGCTACAACAAAGCTACAGGCTTTCACATCACCTATTACATGATCTTTTTAACTGGAGGTGCCAGGGAATGAACCTGGGACAACTCTGCATACCAAGTAGATACTCTGCCACTGAGCCCTCCCCCACCAGGGCTATTCTTTTTTTTTTAAAAAAATTAAAAACTGTATTTTTCATACGTGGGTGTGAGTGCTTGCGCACCTGGAAGTCATGGTGACCTCTGGTGACTGACTGTGTGTACACCTAGAAGTCATGGCGACCTCTGACTGACCCCTACTGGGGGCCTGGCGGATAATCAGAGAGGTGGCTGAATAAAGCCTGCCCCTGTCCTCCTGCCCCTGTCCTCCTGACTTAGCTTGGAGAAACGACGGCTGAGGGGTGACATGATCGAGGTTTACAAGATTATGCATGGGAGGGAGCAGGTAGAGAAGGAAGTACTTTTCTCCCTTTCTCACAATACAAGAACTCATGGACCCTCGATGAAATTGCTGAGCAGTCGGGTTAGAACGGATAAGAGGAAGTACTTCTTCACCCAAAGAGTGATTAACTCGTGGAATTCACTGCCCCAGGAGGTGGTGGCAGCTACAAGCATGGATGGGGATTACATAAACATTAGATAAACCAAGCGGTGCCCTCCCATGGCTCCACCTCCAAATCTCCAGGAACTTCCTAACCCAGAGTTGACAACTCTAGACCCCCTGTTCCCCAACTCAGTAGCTTCATTCATATTCTTTGGATTACCAACCTCCAGGTGGGGCCTGAAGTTCTCCTGAAATTATAACACAGCTCCAGACTACAGAGATTAGTTCCCCTGGAGGAAAGGGCACCTTTGAAGGGTGGATCTATGACATCACATCCTGCCCCTCAGCAAATCTGCCCTCCAAGGCACTGCGCTCAGATCTCCAGGAATTACCCAACCCTGTCTGAAGTGTTCCGGCAAGAAGGTGCTTTTGAACATCTATGCTGCTGGCTTTCTCTCCTCCCTACCGGGGTTTTAACTGGGGTCCCCCGTTGCTTTAAAGGCAGCCAAAGCAGCCAAACCAGACCTGAAGATGAATTATTGATTCATGAATGCCATGTCTGTGAGAACAGGAAGTTCCTATTGGGCTGTAAACAAATGAGCAAAAGGAAAATGGCAAGGAGAAGCTGAACAGGAGTTAATGGCAAGCAAACATTTGAAGAGTGTGGTCTGTAAAGCCCTAACCTGGCTAGCCCAGGCAAGTCCGATCTTGTCAGATCTCTGAAGCTCAGCAGGATCGACTTAAGCTCATATTGCAGAAAATGAACTCAGGTAGGGAAAGACAGGGATCGGCAGTGGTGACAACTCTTGCCCCTTGTTGTCAAGTAGTCAGCTTTCTGAGTCCCTCTAAAGGAGAAGCAGCTCCATCCCAGCTGAGGTTCTTCAAGGACCACCTCTTCCCTGACTGTCTAGTCCAGTAGAACAAAGCTTGAGTCCTCATCAGAAAGCTTGGCATACAGACCTGGGAGTAGAGTTGGATCATGATAAGTGGGGGAAAAATTGGACATCTAATTTGTATTCCTCAAGATAATTAAATATCAGATGGCAGAATTATGAATTGTTTGCCAAATGGTATATTACTCCATGCAAACTGTTCCATGCTAAAATTTAAAAAGATGATAAATGTTGGAAGGGCTGTGGTCAAGTGGGATCATTATTTCACTGTTGGTGGACTTGCCCAAAGGTGACAGAATACTGGGGAAAAATAGTTTCAAAAATAAATGAAATCTTGGGTATATAGTTACCTAATACTCCACAATCTATTTTACTTAACCTATGGGAGGAGGGAGCTTTCTCATGATCATCCTGAGAATTAATACTATTGATGCTGATAGCAGCTAAGACTTTATTGGCGCAAGTTTGGAAGTCAGAGCGGACTCCAACCATTAAACAATGGTTCTCAAAAATTTGGGACATTATAGCTATGGATAAACTTGTACAACAGATTATTGCTGTTGATCATCCTGCTAAAAATGGTTTTGTGGAAAAATGGTTTTCGTTTTTTGATTATGTAACAAAAACAAAAGATTGCAGTACCACACTTCCTACTAAATATTTAAATTTTGTATTTTATTGAAGGATTTGATATGTAACACAGTTGAATTGTTGTAGTTTATGATATTTTTTGTATTATTGTTAAAAAAAATAAAGTTATAAAAAAAAAGCTTGAATCCAGTGGCACCTTTAAGCACTGATAATAAAGCTCAGGGAAATGCATTCTCCTGGACTGAATCAAGATCTAGGTTTCCTGTCTCATTACCATTGCTGATTTCTCCACGCTTACCATCCCTCTGTATATTGTACCTAATCCAATCACACCTGCTATTGTCATTGGCCTGCTATTGTCATTGGCCTGCTATTGTCATTCAGCATCTGAAATCACTCCACTTTCCAAGATATAAGGACAGATGGACCCACATTCTAGCTGCATCCGAAGAAGTGAGCAGTGACTAATGAAAGCTCCTCCCTTGCCACAAATGTTGTTAGTTTATAAGGTGCTCCTGGACTCTTGCTCTTTTCTAACTTCTATAGACAAGCACGCCTGCCCATCTTGATCTATCTCCCTTGTAAGGTTACCAGCCTCCAGGTGGTGACTGGAGGTCTCCCAGAATGACAACCGATTTCCAGACTACAGAGATCAGTTCCTCTGGAGGAAATGGCAGTTTCAGAGGAAGGACTCTATTGCTTACCATAGGAGAAACTGAAGTCCCTCCCCACAATCTACCCCCAAATCTCCATGATTTTCCCAACCCAGTGATGGCAACTCTGCTGTTGAGTCATATTAAAATAAGACTTTCCCCCAGTGCCTTAAAGGGGAAAGTCTCCGGAATGCCACAACTCAAGCTCGGAATGGAGATGATGTCATGTGGACGTTGCCCTTTAACATGTGGGATTCTTGCTTTCCATGTGGGGAGAAATCCCCTGTGAGAGTCTCTAGTGTTCCACGGTGCGATTTCAGCTTGGATCTTAAATTGATTGGAAGCGAAGGGTTTTCAGCCAGGTTGGTTCTCTGTGTTTGTGAAGATGGGGTTAAAAATGTTTTCTTCCAATGCCTCTCCTTTAAAAAAAAAAATCCCATCAAATCATATTGAACCCATGTTTTGGGGCTGGCTAACATGCCCGCAGTGAAGAAAACACCTATCTATTTTATTTTTAAACTAACCCTTCCTCTAACTCACTCAAGAAGAGACACATAAGTTCCCTTCCCCGGTTTTATCCTTACAATAAACCTCTGAGGTAGGCTGGGTTGAGGAGAATGTCTGGCTCAGGGTTGAGGAGAATGGCAACTGGCAGGAGCTCCAGGGGTGGGGGGACTTGGAGGAGACGGTGGCGTCCTGTGTGCCAGGATGTCAGTTCTGAGGGAAACCTTGAAGTGATTTTGGGTAGTTTTAGGAAAACCATAGAATTTTTGGTGATTACTAGAGCTACCCAATTTCACTTCTTGGTTTCTTCGGAAGTGACATCACAGCACACAGGATGTTGACTTTTCCCCCTCCAGCAGACAATAAGGTTGCCAGCCCCCACCCCGCTGGAGGCAGGGTATCCCCCACCACTAGGCCCCACCTCCTGCCACCGATCAACTGGCCAGCAGGGGCTTACCAGGAACAGGAGGGAAGCCCACGCTACACTGCCAGTGATGTGGCGCCGTCACTTCCGATGTGTGCTGGAAGTGATGTCATCATGTTGGCAATATCGCGGCAATGCTTTGGTATTTGGGCAAAAACTCTATGGTGGAAGCCATTTTTACCATAGAGTTTTTGCCCCAAAACTGGAGCATCACCGCAACACCACAACATGATGGGGTCACTTCTGTTACACGCCGGAAGTGACGTAATGATATCACTGCTGATGTAGCCTGGACCTCCCTCCCGCTCCTGGTAAGTCCTCCTATCTCTTGCTGATTTCCGGGGGGGGGGGGGGTGGCTGGCAATCTTAGCAGGCATTGAGGGCTGCCAGCAGGAGGCCTCCTACCATAGCAGGAGACCTGGCAGCCTTACGTGTTGAGGGAGAACAAGAAAGGACAGCTGCCATCTTCATGCCCTGTTTGTGAACTTCCCTCAAGCAGTTGCCCGGTTCACTCCTGCTGGGAACAATAAATGCTGGACATGGAGGCCCCTTTGGTCCAATCCAGCAAGACAACCCAACTTACAAAGGAATGATTTAATACTGTGCATTTGCACATGATCTAATAAATCGTAGCAGCAACAACCACAACAAGAATAATAATATACATTTCTGGAATATTTCTGTAAGGGTACACATAAAGCAATGTACATCATAATAATTAATAATAACAATAACATTAGTACAAGATTTTCTGTAAGAGTACACCTAAAGCAATGTGCAAAATAAAAACTATATATGTCTTAAAAATCAGTATTTTTTGTTAGAGTCCTGTTTTTTGTGGGGGGGGAATGTTCTCAGAATTTGGCACCTTCTAAATCTGATAACAAAGGCAGTGGTGCGCAGGAGGGGTGGGGGCGGCCCTAAATGCTTTGTGCGCGAGTGAAAATCTCCCTTGAGAATTACGGCCCCAGCTGGCCTTCGCCTGCACATACAATAAAGACCCCCCCTCCCGCTTCTGGTCCCCCCCCCACTCAAAGCATGATGTCATAGCCAACCAATCAGAATACATCACTCTTGCCCTGGGTTGTAAATCCTTCCCTTCTGATTTTTTTCCCCTTTTGGAAAGGAAGGGGGGGGGGGGAGAGACCATTCTGGGGTTGTTGTTCTATTGTTTATCTCCAAATGGAGAGCCTATAAAACCTTTCGGGGGGGGGGGTTGAGTGGGGGGAGGAGGTCAGATCATTCAGGAAGATTCCTTTGCTTACTAGGTCATCTGGGCTGTCAGAGGAAAAGCAGGGCTAATACTGAACTGCTGTTTTTTGTTTTATTATAAAATACATTGATTCAAGTTCCCTCTGTGGTTGTCAGTCATCCTGGTACTTTTGCTTTTCTCGGCCAGAGCTCTACAAACTGGGGCAGGTTTAGCTTTTATCAAGAGAGGTGAAGAATCAATCCCCAACCAACTCGGCTGAAGTGCAATGCAGTCTAGTGGCTAGACCAGGGTTCACTCCCCCTACTAAACCCCAAAGGGCACCAAGGGTTGCCAGCCTCCAGGTGAGGCCTGAAGATCTCCAGGTGACAGAGATCAGCTCCCTCGGAGAAAATGGGTGCTCTGAAGGGTGAACTCTATGGCATGGTACCATGCTGAGGCCCCTCCCCACCCCACATCCTCTCCTGGATCCACCCCCAAAATCTCCAGGTATTTTCCGACCCAGACCTGGCAGCCCTAAAGTCACCATGGGCCCGTCACTCATTTGTGGCCTAACCTACCTCGTGAGACAGTTGTGAGGATATGATGCAGGAGAAGGGAACCATCTAGGTTGGCCTTGGCTCCCTGGAAGAAGGGGTGGGACCAAAAACGAACCCAGAGAGGCCAGAGAGAATGACCAGGAGGTATAATATCATTTTCTGCAACTAACAAAAGCAGAGGAGGGTCACAAAGGCAGCCTGTAGTGTTGCCAGCTCTGGGATGGGAAATACCTAGAGATCATTGGGGTGGAGCCTGAGGCTAGGATGTGGTGAGGGGAGGGACTTCAATGGGGTATAATGCCATAGAGTCTACTTTCCAAAGCGGACATTTGCTCCAGGTCGACTGACCTCTGTCGCCTGGAGATCAGTTGTAATTCCAGATCTGCAGTCAGAGCAGCAGACTCCAATCTGGATAACCAGGTTTCATTCCCCACTCCTTCAAATGCAGCCAGCTGGGTGACTTTGGGTCAGTCACAGTTCTCTCAGAGCTGTTCCCTCAAGAGCAGTCTTCAAAAGAGCTCTCTCAGCCCCACCTACCTCACAGGGTATCTGTTGTGGGGAGAGGAAGGGAAGGCAACTGTAAGCCGCTCTGAGACTCCAAGTGAAGTGCAGGGGATAAATCCAACTCTTCTGACGATGAGGATGGAGGCAGCTGGGTTCTTACGAAGCACCTCTTCGCATGAGGAAGGGGAAAGTCAGGGCTGCCTCTCTTTACCTCAGAGGAAACAATGCTTTGGCTAAGAAGCAATTGGGCACGTGGAAGCCCATTCGGAGGTGCCATGGCGCCCATGAGCAGCACCACGTTGGGGGTCACTCACTGGACTAAGACATCAGGCCAAATGTTTCCTTAGCAAAACCAGGCTTGAAGAGGGATTTTTCTTCTGGCCCTTGGAAGAAGCGGGAGTGCTACTTAAATAGTTACCGCACAGAGTACACAATTAAAATGTGTTCAGGTCATGAAGACATAGGAGAATTGTTTTCCTTCCTGCAATGCTATTAGGGAGCAAGTCTTGAACTCAAGAGAATTACTTCTGAACAAATGTCTATTGGATCATGCAGAAAACCTCTGCCTTATATGGGACACACACCTGTCCTGTAACCTGGTATTCTCACAAACCTCCTTGTGGGCCAGGCATTCTCCTGGAATTACAACTGACCTCCACACAACACAGACCAGTTCCCCTGGATGGAATGACAGCTTGGGAGGGTGGACTTTATGGCATCACATCCCTGCTGAGCTGCAACCACCCATCCCCAAACTCTGCCTATTCCAGCTCCGCCCCAAATCTGCAGAAATTTCCCAACCTGCAGATGGCAACTCTACTCACCCTGAAATAACATTTCCTGCTGTAGTTCTGTGGCTGTGGGGAAAGGGAATCTTTAAACAGTGTTAAATCAGTATTGGCCCTTTGAGAAGCTAGCTTGCATGTTTTAATATGTACGTTTGTTCCACTGGAATTGCTAAATTTGTGTATAAAAAGACTAGGAGAGCCAGTTCGGTGTAGAGGTTAGGAGTGCAGACTCTAATGTGGGCGAACCAGGTTTGATTCCCCACTCCTCCTCCACATACAGCCAGCTGGTGTGACCTTGGGTCAGTTATACATTTTTCAGAGCTGTTCTCTCAAGGGCAGTTCTTGAGAAAGCTCTCTCAGCCCCACTTACCTCACAGGGTGTCTGTTGTGGGGAGGGGAAGGGAAAGGAAACTGTAAGCTGCTCTGAGACTCCAAGTAAGGATGGGGTATAAATTCAATCTCTTCTGAGACTCCAAGTAAGGGTGGGTTATAAATCCAATCTCTTCTTCTTCCTCCTTCATGTGCAGCCAGCTGGGTGACCTTGGGTCAGTTACAGTTCTCTTAGAGTTGTTCTTTCAGGAGCAGTTCTTGAAAGAGCTCTCTCGGCCCCACCTACCACAGAGGGTGTCTGTTGTGGGGAGGGGAAGGAAAAAGAGATTGTAAGCCGCTCTGAGACTCTTTTGTGTAGTGAAGAGTGTGGTATAAATCCAATCTCTTCTTGTCTCTCTCTCTTCTTCTAAACCTTTGGGGCTGCCATTTCATTCACTTAAGTCTTGATTTTTAGCTGGCATGCCACTGAGCTCTTGCAGACCTGCTGAGCTTTTGTGTGGATGCGGCCATGAGGGCTAGAAGCTTGATACACATTTGTTGTTGTTGTTCGGAGAGAGCCACAGGAAACAATGGCTGTTGGCTGATACAGTTATGGCTGCCAGCTCTGGGTTGGGAAATACCTGGAGATTTGGGGGGGTGGAGCCTGAGGAAGGTGGCGTTTGGGGAGGGGATTGGCTTCAATGGGGCATAATGCCATAGAGTCCATCTTCTATTTTCTCCAGGTGGCCATTTTCTCCAGGTGAACTGATCTCTGTTGCTTGGAGATCAGTTATAATCAGTGTGCCCTCTAAGCCGAGTTAGTATGAGCTAGCTCATAGTTTTTTTAGCCTCCGGCTCACAAATTTCTGTCTTCGCTCAGGAAGGATGGCTCCAGAGCAAACTAATGTATGCAGCAGCCAAATCACTTGCTCACAACATCAATGCCAGTAGCTCACAAGGCAGAACTTTTGCTCACAAGACTCCATAGCTTAGAGGGAGCGTTGGTTGTAATCCCAGGAAATCTCCAACTACCCGCTGGAGACTGGCCACCCTAGAGACAGCCCAGTCTGCAAAGGCTGGGGTGCTGGAACAGAAGGTTTTCTGCGTCAGGCAAGGGACCAGTTACTAAGCCGGCCACTCAGTCAACATCTGACGCCAGCGATCTCCCCATTGGTGGGTCAGGCCTAGGAGAAAAACCCACACAGCGCCTTGGCTTGTTTGGCCAAGTGGAGGAGGCCCCCTCCCTCCTTACCCGCTTACAGCATCGCTGCGTTGCCATTATCTTTTATACATTCCGAGCAGACACGTCTATATCCTGTTATAATGCAGCTTGCATTCTGCAAGCGTAGCTGTCACCACCCAGCTTCCCCGAGCAGCTGTACAGAGTCAGTTTCTTTGTGAGGAGACGAGACCCGGAGACTTCTCTGTATGTGATATGAAGAGATATGCCACTTCCCAACATCCCGTGTCACTCTCCTGACATTCCATCACTGTCGTGGGTGGCTAAGAAACTGAACCTAAAATGGGGCTACGCAGGTGAAGAGGAGGCGCAGCTATCCACGTAGCTGGCGCGGGGTGTGTGTGTGTGTGTGTGTTACCAGAGAACACGTTTACCCAACTCACGGTTTTGTCCCTGACTGAGCCCCTGTTTTCCTTCTTCTTTTCTGTACCCCTACTTCTTATGGAAATAAAAATTATTATCAATAAAAATTGGTGACAGGGTAAGAGCTATCGTGAGTGAGCAATGACTCGTGAAAGCTCTTAAAAGTAAAGGTAAAGGTTTCCCTTGCTCGAAAGCCAGTCGAATCTGACTCTTGGGGGGCAGTGCTCATCTCTGTTCCCAAGCTGAAGAGCCAACGCTGTCTGAAGATGTTTCTGTAGTCATGTGGCCGGCATGACTAAATACCGAGGCACACAGAATGCTGTTACCTTCCCACTGAAGCAGTACCTATTTATCTACTTGCAATTTCTCGCTTTCCAACTGCTAAATTGGTTGGAGCTGTGGCCAGAGACGGGAGGTCATCATTGTTTGGATTTAATTCTGGGGAAAACAGTAAGGCAAATAAATGTCAAATATTAGATACGTAAATATATCTTTCTTAATTGTGGAGTGCTAAGAGCAATCATCTGAGACCCCACTGTCCAGTTCTAATCTGGAAGAATCGGGTTGGATTCCACCCTTCTCCACATGCAGCTGCTGTTGTGACCTTGGGTCAGTTACAAGTTCTTTCAGAGCTGTTCTCTCAAGGGCAGTTCTCAAGAGAGCTCTCTCTACCCCACCTACCTCGCAGGGTATCTGTTCTGGGGAAGAGAAGGGAAAGGGATTGTAATCCAATCTGAGATACCTTCGGGTGGTAAAGGGTAGGTTATATATCTTGTCTTTTCTTCTTCTTGCCAAATTGTCATACCACCCTGTCCTGGTACCACAGAAGGTGTGAAAAGATTCCCTGTCTTGCATTTTTCCACCTGATGCCCATGATGGGACACGGAAGGTTGTTAACTGATGCCCAGCGAGAGAAACCCAGCCACTAACCTGACCTTCTGATTCATCTCCTGAAGTGCTGAGAGGCTTCACACGTGCAGCCAAAATCTGCTTTCCTGTGACACAGGTGTCAGGTTGCCATCTGTATTGGGAAATACCTGGAGGTTTGGGGGTGGAGTCTGGGGAGGCAGGGTTTGGCGAGGGGAAAGACGTCCATGAGGAATGATGCCATACAGTCCAGCCTCAAAGCAGCCAGTTTCTCCAGGGGAGCTGATGTTGGTCAGCTGGAGATGAACAGTAATAGCAGGAAATCTCCAGGTACCACCTGGAGACTGGCAACCATAGGCAATATGGGCCAGTCTGGGGAAGCTACGCCATGTTACTGCTTCCGTTCCGTGCTGTAAACGGTCACCTAACCTTCACTGGGAGGTCTTTCAGCTTGTCTATTTGGCCTGGCCCATTGGCAAAGACATCAGGGAGGAAATCAAATTGATCTGGCAAGAAACCAGAGCAGCCTGCCCTTCTCCCCTCTGCTTGGTCTGGGCCACTTTTCCTTCTTTGCAGTCCAAGTCCAGATCTTTGTAGCTCTGGAGTCAATCTTCATGAAACATCTAAGACCACCTTCTTTTTCTTTGAATTAAAAAGAAACCCCAAGCCCCGGATGACCCCCAGTGATTTGATTCAGAACAATAATGACTACTTCTTCATACATCAGCCTGTGTTTCATCAAAGCTGGTGGGATCTAGTTGTCCACAAAGTTTGGAATTAACAGGGGAAAGACAGGAGCTGGGAAGAGTATAAGACCTCTCTATGCTGGAATTGAGCAAGCACCAGATCTCCAATAAATGGCAAACCAAAGTGCTGCTGTGAAGCTCATCAGCCAACCAAGGTAAGAACACAAGAGGTGTCTGGCTGGGTCAGATCTAGGAATCACAGCATCCACATGGGACCTGGGGAGTCCCTGGGATTCCCACTCATCTCCAGCCTGGAGAGATTGATTTCCCAAGGGAAAATGGCTGCTTTGGAGGGTGGACTCTATGACATTGTACCCAATTGAGGTCCCTGCCCTCCCCAGGCTCCAACCCCAAATCTTCACGAGTTTCCCAGCCTGGATCTGGCATCCCTACCTTCCCCCACCCCCGGTGGCAGGGGAGACTGGGCAACCCTAGTCAGCTAATCCAACATCTTGCCTCAGAAAATGGCCAAGCAGTTGTTTCAGAGGGCCAACAAACCAGGCTTAGAGGCCTAGGCCTTTTCCTAGCACTGTCATGTAGCACTAGTATTTACAGGTGTGCTGCCTCTGTATACGGAGGTTCCCTCTAGTCATCATGGCTAACAGCCCTTGATGGACCTCTCCTCCATGAATCCGTCTGACTTCGTTTTAAAGCCATCTATGCTTATGGCCATCGCCAGGGCTGTTTTTGTAGAAATAGCCCAGCAGGAACTCATTAGCATAACAGGCCACACCCAACAGCAGAAACTCATTGGCATATTAGGCCACACCACTGACAGCACAGTTTATTAGCATATTAGCACACACCCCCATGTTACCAGAAGAGTGGTCATCCAGCCACACCCACCTTTTGCTTCTTATTCTGTTTACCTTGTTTGCTGTCAAAACCCAGGGCTTTTTTTGTAGCAGGAATTAATTTGCATGTTAGGCCACATACCCCTAATGTAGCCAATCCTAATGAGTTTCTGCTGTTGGGTGTGGCTTATTATGCTAATGGATTCCTGCTGGGTGTAGCCAACTCAGGAGCCAGCCAGAACTCCATTCCTGTGCATTCCTGCCCAAAAATAGCCCTGGCCATTGCTACATCCACTAGTGGTGAATTACACAATTACAATAGCTCGTTGACTAAAGAATGTCCATCCTGAAAGTACTGCCCATCAACTTAATTAGCATCCCTCACCATTGGATGGTATTTGGGATACATCTAAACAAGGGGAATTTCTTTGGGCTACCCTAGCTAACCGGGAAATCTAGCACCTAAACCTAGGACACCCAGGGCCATCAGAAACTGCAGAGGAAGTGGACAGTAGGAGCAACTTGAGTCAGGTTACAAATCCAGCTTGGTAAGTGAAGATGATGCCCGACGGCAGACTTTGGGAGGGGAGAGAGCTCCATGAGGACGTGACTCCATACAGTCTGCCCACTAGGGATGACAGCCTCCAGGGGATCCCCTGGAATTACAACTCATCTCCAGTCTACAGAGATCCATTTCCGTGGAGAAAATGTGTGCTTCGGAGGGTGGTGTCCTGGAATACAGGCAGAGCCAGGCAACAGAGCTAGATCACATTCGAGTCTAGTCCTGGGGTCAAATACCAGTTTAGCAGGCTGTTCAGGAACACAGGGTCAAGGCTGTCCAAGGTCGTGGATCAGCAAGGTGCAGGCTAGTCAGGAAAGCAGAGTCAAGGGTCAGCCTAAAGCACACAGAAGGCAGGCAGAGTCTAGAGTTGTGGCCCCACAGTTCAAATGCGGGTTCCTCGTGCGACTCCCGGGAAAACACTTGATTTTCCCGGGGTCGGAAAATGCAGGAGGAACCCGCATTTGAGCCCGCTTTGGCACGGGACTAGCCACGGCCCTCGTGAACGGTTCCTTTAAATGCGGGAGGAAACAGGGGAACTGATCTCTGTTGCCTGGAAAATTAATTGCAAGAGTGGGAGATCTCCAGACCGCACCTGGAGGTTGGCAGCCCTTCTTAATTCCCCCCCAATTGTTCTGGCTGCAGGCTGGCATTCATCTCTTTCTCCATGCCGCCTTGCTCAGAGGATATGTGAACATTCATGCAAACAGGCAGACGCTGATCACGTGGCGAGCAAACAAACAAAAGAAAAACCCCTCTTGCTCATGGTCTTTTCTTCCCAGCAGTTCCTACTCTTTCCCATCCTAATCAGCACGGATGTGAGCACAGGGGGAAATCCAGCTCTGATCCTTCCCGACCTCCGGCAATTCTTCGCCAGACCCTGCCAGAGCCTCAGCAGGCAATGCATGCCCCTGTCTAGACTGCGTCTGGATCAAATCCCACCTTTTGGAAGGAAGCACAGAGAGACTTTGCCCCACCTGGACTCTGAGACGAGAGGAGGGGGTGGATTTTGACCCCCCCCCCCACACACACACATTGTTTCCCAGTTCCAGATGAGCTGGTTTAACCCAGGGCAAGGGCGTTAACCAGTGACTTAACACACACACTGTGTAATTGAAGCCAGCACCTGCTGTGAAGTCCCCAGAATGAGAGCCTAGATTATGGTCTTTGCGGGAAGGAAAGGAAAGGGGGTAAAGGCCTTGGAGACGTTCCCAGAAGGCACTTTCCCCGAGGGTCCCATCGTCCCCATTTCGTTGGGTTCATTGAAACAGCCAAGCAGATTAAAAACTGAACATGTGCCGTAAGAGGCTGAGTGGGCCCAGAGCATTTGGGCAGCAGAGGGTTGTCAACCTCCAGCTGGTGGCTGGAGAGGTCCTGGGATTACAGCCAGTGTTCCCTCTAAGCTGAGTTAGTGTGAGCTAGCTCACAGGTTTTTTAACCTCCGGCTCAGACATTTTTGTCTTCGCTCAGGAAGGATGGTTCCAGAGCAAACTAACTTATGCAGCAGCCAATTTGCGCGCTCACAACTTTAATGCCAGTAGCTCACAAAGTAGAATTTTTGCTCACCAGACTCCGCAGTTTAGAGGAACATTGATTATAGCTGATTTCCAGGTGACAGAGATCAATTCCCCTGGGGAAAACGACCGCTTTGGAAGGTGGACTCCACGGCATTATACCCCACTGAAGTCCCTCTCCTCCCCAAACCCCACCCTTTCCAGCCTCCACCCCCACAAATCCCCAGGAATCTCCCATCCCGGAGCTGGCCACCAGAGCAGAAGGTTCAAGCTGCAGGCATATTCCTCGTAGACAGAGTATGGCATCCCAGAGGAGCTAGATTCGAGTCCCGTGTAGCATTTTAGAGATCAACATGATTTTCGAGGTATAAGCTTTCAAGAGTCAAAGTTCCCTTTGCCAGTAGAGCTGCCAGCTCCAGTTGAGAAATACCTGGAAATTTTGGGGGTGGAGCCTGAGGAGGGTGGGGTTTGGGGAGGGGAGAGACTTTGATGGATATAATGCCATAGAGTCCACCTTCCAAAGCAGCCATTTTCTCCAGGGAGACTGATGTCCGTCGCCTGGAGATCACTTGTAATCCCAGGGGGTCTCCAGGTACCGCCTGGAGGATGGTATCCTTGTTTGTCAGGGACCCTCAAAAGTCTTGTGAGTCTCTAAAGTGCTACTGGACCCAAATCTAACTCTTCTACTGTAGACCAACATGGCTACTTTCCCAAAACTAGTACCCCAAAGAAATCTAAGATATACAGGATGTGGCCTTTACAGCAAGCTGGACCACTGGGGTATCTGGTACAGACCCATTTATGATAAGTGGCAACTAAGAGTTGCCAGCTCTGGGTCGGGAAATTCCTGGAGATTTGGGGCTAGTAGCAGTGATACCGTAGAGTCCACCTTTCAAAGTTGCCATTTCCTCTAGCGGAACTGATCCCTGCATTCTGGAGATCAATTGTAATTCCAGGAGAATACCAGTTCCCAACTGGAGATTGGCAACCCTAGTGGCGGCAGCTTGCTAAACTCACTGATACCAGTAAGTTGCCCCCAGTTTGGGGGGGGGGGGGTTAAAAGCAGCTGGAGTTTGACTTTTTTCAGCAGGAGAGGAAAGGGTTAAAAGTTCCCTCCCTCACCCCCTTTCCAAATGTATATATTTAATTCATCTGTACCCGCCTTTCTCCCTAGGGGGAGCTCAAAGCAGCTGACTGTTTCCCTTTCCTCCATTTTATCCTTACAACAACCTTGTAAGGTTGCCCAAGGTCACTCAGCGAGCTTTCATGGCACAAATGGGGATTTGAACCCTAGTCTTCCAGATGCTAGTTCAACACTCTTAACCACCATGCTGGCCTAACCCTAACCCTTCTCCTCCTTGAAAAAGAGGTCCTGGCAGCTGCATTTACAAGAGGAAAACAACTGTTTACAAGTAAACTCCGAAGGGCTCCTCGCCCCAGCAGAGACAGGTTTATTGGAGACCTTCAAACTGGAGATACCAAGGGCAAAGGGCAGGACCTTGTGCGTGCAAGACAAATGCTCTGCCCTTGAGCTGCTGATAAACTTTCCTTCTTATGCTGCTCAGGGTTTAGCTAGGCCCTGTACAGGAGACACAGAGAAAAGTCTCTTGAATCCTTTTAAAAGTGAAAAGGATCCTCAGAGGCCATAACAGAGCGGAAGAGTGATGCGGAGAAGGCTGGCTTCAGCTCTCAGCTTCCTGTAATCCCCTCCCCCTTTGAAGAGTCCTGCCTACTTTGCAGCAGTGGAGGGGAGGGGATTTTGATTCAGTAAATGGCAGGAGGGAAAGGGTTAAGCAGCCCAGTGCCTTTTCTTTCGTCATTGCATTTTGATTCTGCCAGGACCGCTTTTCATTTTTTAAAAGGAATCTCTCCATGCACCTCCTTGTGTCCAGCCCTTTCCATTTAACATCTGGGCTCTGAGAGTCGGTTTGGTGCAGTGGTTAAGAGTGAAAAGACTAATTCTGGAGAATCGGATTTGATTCCCCACGCTTCCTCCACATGCAGCCAGCTGGGTGACCTTGGGCCAATCCCAGTTCTCTCTGAGCTCTCTCAGCCCCACCTACCTCGCAGGGTGTCTGTTGTGGGGACAGGAAAGGAAGGCAATTGTAAGCCACTCTGAGACTCCTTTGGGTAATGAAGGACAGGGTATAAAATCAACTCCTCTTCTTTCTCCAGAGACCAGGGCTGCTTCCACAGTGGGGTGGGGAAAGGGACCCCTGTTGTAGAAGAAGTAGGGACTGGGAGTGGTGAAAGAGTAGGCAGGGACAGCTTCCCTGCATCACATCCCTGCTCTGCCTAGCGCCTACTGCTAATATCGGCCCTCGCACCTCTGCCCTGATGTTGCCACAGAAGTGCTAATGCCTCCCACCTCTGCCAGCTCTCCCCCTACTCTGCATTTGTGTGTGTATGTGTGTGTGTGCCCATGCCTGGAAGTCACGGTGATCCCTGGCAACTCCTACTGGGCCACAGAGGATGTTCAGAGAAGTGGCTCGATAGCTTGCCTCCAGCCTCCTGGCCCTGGTATTCCTTGGGGGTCTCCCATCCAAGTACTTGCCAGGGTCGGCCCGGCTTAGCTTCTGAGATCTGAAGAGATCAGGCTTGTCTGGGCTGTCCAGGCCAGGGCAATATTACAGCTGATCTCCCCTAGAGAACATGGCTGCTTCTGAGGGTGGACTCTGTGGCATTATACTCCATGGAGGCCCCTACCCTCCCGGAATCCCACCCTCCTCAGGCTCCACCTGCCAAATCTCCAGGTACTTCCCAAACCAGAGCTGGCAACTCTAGCCACCACAGTAACCCAAGTCAATTGCACACCACCCGATAAGCACAGCCATGGCCACAGAAATTGACTTTAAGACTGAAGTCCCACGCTTACTTGGGAATAGGTCATTCAACTCAGGGGAGACTTACTTAGAAGTCGAGCCAAAGCTTGGGGTTCAGCATGGATCTGAGCTAGTTCTCCAGCCAGTTCCCCCGAGTTAACTGCTTGGAGGGGGCGCAGAGGGGAGGCCACCAAGACAGCGCAGAGGGCTGGCTCGCTTTCTTCTTGGCTTCACCTCTCAGAGCTGTGCTGCCGTGGGATCGCTCCGAGCTGAGCCCACTGTGCTCGAACTTGACCAGTGGCGGTATGGGAGGTGGTGATGAGTGTATATTCCTTGTTCCATGAACTGGCCCTGAGATGGGTAGATAGGAAAGGCCCATCAGATAAGGTGGGTTAGTCTCCAGGGTCTAGCCAGTTTGATGTAGTGGTTAAGTGCGCGGGTTCTAATCTGGGAGAACTGGGTTTGATTCTCCACTCCTCCACATGCAGCTGCTGGTGTGACCTTGGGTCAGTCACAAGTTCTCTCAGGAGCCGTCCTTGAAAGAGGTCTCTCAGCCCCACCTGCCTCACAGGGTGTCTGTTGTGGGGAGGGGAAGGGAAAGGAGTTTGTAAGCCGCTCTGATACTCCTTCGGGTAGTGAAGGGTGGGGTTTAAACCCAGTCTCTTCTTCTTCTAAGATTCGGACACTCTGCAAAGCAGAAAGTGGCACTTGGGGAACAGGAGGTGACCCTTATCAGCACTTGGTGGGTCAGCAGGGCAGAGTCTAGCGACACACAGTCACTCAGGGGTGGACAAGCCAAGGTAGGGTTGCTAAGGTTGCCAACCTCCAGGTGGGGCCTGGGGATCCCCTGCTTTTACAACTGATCTCCAGCTGACAGAGATCAGCTCCCCTGGAGAAAATGGCTGCTTTGAAGGGTGGCCTCTATGGCACTGTACCATGCTGAGGCCCTTCCCCTCCCCAAACCCCGCCCTCTCCTGGCTCCACCCCCAAACTCCCCAGGTATTTTCCAATTTGGACTTGGCAACCCTAAGGGTTGCCCTTGTCATTGTCCAGGCGGTGGCTGGAGATCTCCCAGAATCACAACTAGTCTCCTGGTAAAAGAGTGGACTCTATGAAGCCTTTCCCCTCCCCAAACCCTGCCCTCCCCAGGCTCCACCCCCAAATCTCCAGAAATTTCCCAACCCAGAGGGGGCACTGGCAACCCTCAGCCAAGGAAACAGTTGATTCTGATTTCTCACTGGAGAGTTTAGCCTTTCTTCCAGAGACATTGAAAAGGAGGCAAAGCAGGGATAGGCTGCACTCTAAATTAAGGCTGCAAGCTCTGCATTGGGAAATATCCAGAGATTTTGGGAGTGGGGCCCAAGGAGGCCGAGAAGTTTGGAGAGGAGAGGGACTTCCAACGAAGTATAACACCGTAGAGTCCACCTTCCCAAGTGAACTGATCAATTGTAATCCCCGGAAACCTCCAGCCACCACCTGTAGGTTGGCAACCCTATTCCAGATGCCTGAGGCGCTATGGGGTTTGGCTTGGCTTAGTTCTGGCCACCAGCCGCTTACCAGGGAAGTGGCTTGCAGGGTACTTTCCCAGAAAGTTAAATGGTCTATATTTTAGGTCATACCTGGAGATTAGCATCTATGGTTTCCAACCTCCAGGCTACATAGATAGCTTATTCATTTTTTGTTTATTTAAAACACGTATGCCACTTCTCCTGGAGAAAATGGCTGCTTTGGAAGGTGGACTGTGTGGCATTCTACCCTACCAAGGTCCTTCTCCTTCCTAAGAGAGCCAGTTTGGTGTAGTGGTTAGGAGCGTGGATTCTAATCTGGGAGAACCAAGTTTGATTCCCTACTTCTCTGCATGCAGCTGCCGGAGTGACCTTGGGTCACTCACAAGTTCTTTCAGAGCTGTTCTCTCAAGGGCAGTACTCAAGAGAGCTCTCTCAGCTCCACCTGCCTCACAGGGTTGTGGGGAGGGGAAGGGAAAGGGATCGTAAGCCGCTCTGAGACTCCTTCGGGTAGTGAAAGGCAGGGTATAAATCCAATCTCCTCCTCCTCCTCCTCCTTCTTAACCCACTCACCCAGGCTCCACCCGCAAATCTCCAGGCTTGTCCAGACCTGGAGCTGGCAACTGTGTCAGCGTCCCTCCAAATCAGCAGGGCCTAAACTTGGGATACATTTCCTTTAGGACATTTCAGAAACAAAAAACAGGAGGTTCTGATTGGCTGTCCGAGAGGGGCTCGTGGATGTGCCAGGCCCCCTGTGAAGAGAGGAGTGCATCTTGGGCCCTTCCCACCAAAGGGTTAACCTGTAGGCACCAGCCAGAAGCCATGCAGGGCAACCACCCAGGCGCCAGTTCACAGGGCTGGGTGACGTTGGCATGACACACACCTGGGATGACACAAACAATCCCAGTGACCAACAGGCACACTCATCCTATTGTGGGAGGCCCACGAGGCGCCTGCCTGTTGAGTCACCCAGCAAATGATGTTTTCGTATTGCAAGAGGAGGCAAGAGGCCGCCAGACCCAGGAGGACGCAGGGAATTAGGCAACACGTGTTTTTCTCTCCTCCCCAGTTTGGTTTCTTTCGATCGATTCCACCTGCATACACAAACCTTCTCCTTTGTTCTTTGCTGTGAGCACGTACCTGCCACAATTGTTTTAGATGAGCTGTGTGTTTTTATAGAGAGAGCCGGTTTGGCAGCTGGCAAAAAAAAGGGATTGATCACCATCTGGATTGGTTGTTTTATTAGTGCATTGTAATAATTTTATCATGTTGATTGGATTTTATCTGTTTTAATGCTGTTAATTCGCCCAAAGCCCACTTGTGGAGTTGGGTGATTCAGAAATCTAATAAATAATAATAATAAATTGGTGTAGTGGTTAGGAGCACAGACTCTAATCTGGGAGAACCAGGTTTGATTCCCCACTCCTCCACATGCAGCTGCTGGAGTGACCTGGGGTCAGTCACAAGTTCTCTCAGAGCTGTTCTCTCAAGAGCAGTCCTCGAAAGAGCTCTCTCAGCCCCACCTACCTCTCGGGGTGTCCATTGTGGGGAGGGGAAAGGAAAGGGATTGTAAGCCGCTCTGAGACTCCTTCGGGTAGCGAAGGGTGGGGTATAAATCCAATCTCTTATTCTTCTTCTGATTATATATTAAATGCAGGGGCCCAGGGCGCCATGTTGTGGGCCCCTGCATTTAATGTATAATCAGATGCTTGGACAGGGCCATGTAGGGTTTTTGCCCATCAAGGCTTCTGAATGGCTACTGAAGATTTGATTAGCTGCACAGTATTTTTAAAAATGTTGCTTTGGCAGCAGCAGCCACCACAGCTCAAAAATCTTTACTATGTGACTGAAGTAAAGCTATGGCAATAATTTTCTGTCTGGCTCTGCCTCCTGCAGCAGCCATTTTCTGGCGGTGTCCACCATGCTGAGTCAGAATTCCAGAGGTGCCCACAGGCTCAAAAAGGGTTGGGGACCCCCCCCCCCATTAAAGCTTTGCCTGGACTGCACCACTTTAGGGTGGAGGTAGGAGCCAGTAGTACGTCACAGTGCTTTCCTGTAATACAGATGTTCTGTGCATGCAGAAAAAACTCCCCAGCATTCAATGGGAGGAAAATGGGCTGAACCATTCTCAAAGACATGTTCGCTTGTACAAGAAGCGGGCTTTGAAGTGTGAAGATACGTCAGCCTCCCCCTGAAATCAGAAGTGGTAGAGTCCAGGGGAAGATTTCCCCATAAACCTTGCTGCAATATAAACTTAGAAGAGGCATTCCCTCCTCTATGCATGATGGGAGGTGGATGCCTCTTTGAAGGTGGCACTCTCCAGTTACGATTTGTGTATGCAGGTACGGGCCATGGTTCAGTGGCAGAGTAGGTGCTTGGCATGTAGGGTCGCCATCTTCCAGGTGGCGGCTGGAGATCGCCCAGGATTACAATGAATCTCCAGTTGATACAGATTAATTCACCTGGAGAAAATGGCTACTTTAGAAGGTGGACTGTATACCCTGCTGAGGTCCCGCCCTTCCCCAAACCCCACCCTCTCCAGGCTCTACCCCCAGAATCTCCAGGTATTTTCCAACCTGGAGCTGGTAACCCTACTGGCATGCAGAAGATCCCAGGTTCAGGCCCTGGCATCTCCAGTTAGAAGGATCCGGCAGGAAGAGATGTGCATGGAATGCTGTTACCTTCCCACCGAAGTGATACCTATTTATCTACTTGCAATTTCTTGCTTTCGACCTGCTAGGTTGGCAGGAGCTGGGGCCAGACATGGGAGCTCACTCCATCACGTGGCACTGCAGCTCAGCGTCTTAACCTCTGAGCCACCACAGTCCTAGGACCAATGGTACTGCGTCAGTATTTAAAAATAAACATTAAAAATCTGTTGCCCAATTCATTAAGAAGCACCTTTGGGGAAAAAATGATAGAAAGTTTTTAATCTATTAACCTGGCCTAGACGATGGGCTAAGTGTTGCAGCCCTGAGTTGCTTGTTTTTAAAAAAAAAAACCCAAATTTAAGATGAATAATTCAGGCTTATGGGATTCAAAGGAGTCACTTAAGAGTTGAATAGACCAAAATGGAATTCTCTTAAGATCCAAACAGTCAGGCACGACTCCAAATGGCCCAGATTTGATCACAAGCCAATAGGATAGCGATAATTAAACAAAAAGGAATTCTGCCTTCTTAAAAAACATATTAAACACTGAAGAAAATGGTTTTCTCACGGGGCTCGTATGAGATCTGAAAGGAGAGGAGAATTGGGGGGGGGGGGGAGCCGGAGGGGGGGATTGGTACCGAGATGGAGAAGATGAGCCATACTTGAAGCAGTGTTCCCTCTAAGCTGAGTTAGTGTGAGCTAGTTCACTGTTTTTTAGCCTCCGGCTCACACATTTTTGTCTTCGCTTCGCTCAGGAAGGATAGCTCCAGAGCAAACTAATTTATGCAGCAGCCAAATTGCTCACTCACAGCTTTAATGCCAGAAGCTCACAAAGTAGAATTTTTGCTCACAGGACTCCTCAGTTCAGAGGGAGGTAAGTTTGGAGGCTTTGTCAAAAATGTCACGACACCTACTGGCAATGTTCCCTCTAAGGTGCAGAGTCTTGTGAGCAAAAATTCTACTTTGTGAGCTCCTGGCATTAAAGTTGTGAGCGAGCAATTTGGCTACTGCATAAATCAGTCTGCTCTGGAACCATCCTTCCCGAGCCAAGATAAAAATGTGTGAGCCGGAGGCTAAAAAACTGTGAGCTAGCTCACACTAACTCAGCTTAGAGGGAACATTGCCTACTGGTGATGGTGGAGGAAGGTGAACAGGACTTTTGAAAGTGGCGGATTCTGCAAGAAACAAAGGGGCAGGCTGTGGTGAGGAAACACAATGTAATTTTTAGAGGGCGAGGCCGGGCAGAGGGCTGGAATATGACCTTGATGCCAGCACAAAGGGTACTAGTCGGGTGCCATCTGAATGTTTGGTACTAACATCATAGCGAGCACTTTATTTGCAACTCTTATTGCAAACTGTATTGTTATTGTTATGACTGTATTTTAAACTGTTTTAATTGTTTTATTTGGATCTGGCACTGTGTGCCATATTGTAAGCCGCCCTGAGCCCGCTTGCGGGGAGGGCGGGGTAAAAACGTGAAACAATAAATAAATAAATAAATAATTTTTCGGATAGAGGCCCTCAAATTTTTTTTGTCAAGGCGGTGTGTTTTCTGTCGATGGATGTGTGAAGAGCCAGTGTGGTGGAGTGGTTAAGAGCATCAGACTAGTGTCTGGAAGACCCAGGTTTGAATCCCCACTTGTGCCATGGAGGCCTGCTGGGTGAACTTGGGCCAGTCACATTCTCCCAGCCTAACCTACCTCATAGGGCTGTTGTGAGGATAAAATGGAGGAGAGGAGAATGATGCATGAGACTGTGCATCCCCATTGGGGAGAAAGGCGGGGTATAATGAACTAACTAACTAAATAAATATAAACACATACTTTTTAACACACCTTGTTAAAGAAGAGCATTAGGCTGAGGTGAGAAGAACCTCCTGGAGATCCCTGGCACGAAAGATATGCAACTGTTCTCAACCAGAGCCAGGGCTTTTTTGGCCCTGGCGCCAACCTGGTAGAACTCTCTACCAAATGACATCCGTGCCCTGTGGGACTTAGTACAGTTCTGCGGGGCCTACGGCTGAGGACGGCAACTGTTTCCCATCAAGCCCGACTCTCCCTCATTCTTTCCCCTCCCCCATGGGGTAATGACCGAACTGGTTTGTCTAAGCGCCATCTGAAGTTGAAATTGCTATGGAATCATTGCTGCTCTAAATTGTTTTTCATGTAAATATATCTGTTTGAAATGTTGTCCACTGCCCTGAGCCCTGACGCAAGGCAAATGAGTAAATTAAAACAGACAAATAAATAAATGACTTCATTTATAACCTGCCTTTCTCCCCAAATGGGGACCCAAAGCAGCTTACAACATTGTACTCCCCTTCTCCGTTTTATCCTCAGCCCTTGTGAGGTAGGCTAGGCTGAGCGCGTCTGACTGGGTCACCCAGGGTCACCCAGCAAGCTTCCATAGCATGAGGGGGGATTGGAACCCAGGTTTGCCAGATCCTAGTCCCACACTCTTAACATATTGTACCCAGTTTGTTGGAAGAGAAGGATTTTGCACTGTCTCTTAGCCTCAGACTTCAGAGGGGGACTATAGAGAGTCAGAAAGATAGAGATTCCAGGGCCCTGATCATCCTTCTGCTCTACTGCTCTGATACTCTCCCTTTTGATGTGTAGACTGCTCCTCTCAGGGACTCCTCCTTCCTTCCAGTCTGACGCCTTCTCTCCACACTATGCTGTTCTTCTCCATCTTGGCACCATGAGGGGCAGGGCATGCTTCTTGCATCTCTATCCATCCTAGCTAGTTAGACTATATTCAGGGCTTTTATTTGTAGAAAAAGCCCAGCAGGAACTCATTAGCATAATAGGCCTCACCCAACAGCAGAAACTCAATAGCATATTAGCATATTAGGCCACACCCCTGACAGCACAGCTCCCTCCCAGGATCGGATTCCCCACGTGCCCCGTGGCTTACAGGGTGCCTGGGGTACCCGAGGAGGGGAGGTGGTTCAAATTGCCTTCCCTCCCTCGATCGGCTTGGCTTCCCCAGGTGCCCCGCAGCTTGTGAGGCGCCTGGGGAACCCGAGGGTGGGAGGCTGTAAGCGTGGCCAACTCAGAAGCCAGCCGGAACTCCATTCCTGTGCGTTCCTGCTCAAAAATAGCCCTGACTATATTAGAATCCTATCTCTTATCCTGTCTAGAATGGAGTTCCTTGTAATAAAGGACTCATATTAGTTTTGCAAAAATAAAGAGGCTCCACCTGTGTGTTTCTTGTCACCACACACAAACCAGATAGGCTCTGCTGCGTTAGATGCCTTGAGCCCTCTGCTAACCCAAATAATCCGCCACAGTTTAGGTGAGATGTCCCTGTTCTTTTTTTCCTCCTGGCCTTAGTCTTGCACTTTTACAAAAAAAATAGGTGCCACTGGGAGTAGGGTTGCCAGCTCTGAGCTGGAAAATACTTGTGGAGATTTGGGGGGTGGAGCCTGGAGAGGGCGAGGTTTGGGGAGGGACTGGACCTCAGCAGGGCAGAATGCCATGGAGTTCACCTTCCAAAGCGGCCATTTGCTCTAGGGCAACTGATATTTGTCACCTGGAGATCAATTGTAATAGTGAGGGATCTCCGGGTGCCACCTGGAGGTAAGCAACTTGACACAGGGGGCTCGACTTACTTCTCTGTGTTTCAGACCAAACATGATTATGTTACTGAGGGATCTCAGCAAGGGTAAGAGCCCTGCTGGATCCGGCCCAAAGCCCAGCATCCTGTTTCCAATAGGCAAAAGAGATGCTTCAAGCAAGGCAGGAGGGCCTCATTCATTGTCTATGTCCCAACAGTGAATAGAGATACACTGTCTTTGAATATGGAAGTTCCATTTGGCTATCATGGCTTATATGTGTTTGCAATATATTTCTTTCTTCAGTTTGTCTAATCACACTTTAAAAGAGGGATAAGGAATATATTATTAGGTATAACAAAGCAAACACAACACATACCATTATTGTGGGTTCATTGGTTTGTTTTGCAGTGTAATCTGGTACAAAATAGGAGGCCTTTCCCCGGCAGTGAAAAAAAATCTTGCTTCTCCGGTCAGTGAGCTCTCTTTGCTTCCCTCTCCAGCAAAATAGCCTTGCTTGCACTGAAATGTTGCTGATCAGAGCTTTTCTGCACATGTAAATAAAGGAACAGGAAAAAGTTCCAACTGCTTTGTTTTGTTTTTTTTAAAGACTGCTCTTGACAATTGGGAGCGGCAGTGGTAAACCTAAAGCTGCAATTTCATTCCCCCCTACACACGAACAAGGCAAAGCAATAATTTTAAACAAATGATGATAAGAGTTATTAATGATAACAATTGTTATTCTGCTATTATGACAGAAATCTATTCTCCTGAAGTAAACTAATCATTTTAAAAGGACAACAGTGTAACTAGTCACACAGTACTGTAACAATGTCAGTAACCGTTCTGACGTTTATTGTTATCGGTTCACAACTGAGACAATGAAAACATTTTGTGTATTGGTCTGCTGTGAAAAGAAGAAGATGTGAAAAGGCACAAAAAACACCACTGGGGGAAAGGGGGAGGAGTCCCCCTAGCCCTTCACAAGCAGGCTGGCTAGCCCTTGGGTTGCCAATCTCCAGGTAGTGGCTGGGGATCTCCCAGAATCACAACTGATCTCTGGACTATATAAATCATCCGTTGATTTATTTAAAACAAGCATTCCACTTCTCCTGAAGAAAATGGCTGCTTTGGAAAGTGGACTGCGTGGCATTCTGCCTTAGCAAGGTCCCTCCTCTCCCTAAACCTCACCCTTCCCAGGCGCCAGCCTGAAAGCTTCAGGTATTTCCGAACCTGGAGGTGGCAACCCTACAGCGTCCCCTCCCCGCCCCCATTACCTCGGGATTGCTGCCACCCGGCCTCTTTCCCAATGAATGGAGGGAGCCTGCCCCGGGTCACGTGACGCCCCGCCGCGTAATATTCACCCAGCGAGCCGGGCCGCCTTCCTATTGGCTGCCGATGATGTCACCCTACAACCCTTCCTCCCCCCCCACCTCCCCGTTCTGTTTCCTTCTTCTTCTCCCGTCAAAAAGCTGCTCCGGCACCGAAGCCCAGGAGAAAAAGATCAACAACGAGAAGGGCAGACAAGGAACCGGGGAGGGGGGGGGGGAGTTGTCCTTCAGTCGGGGGCTCGGAGGGAGGTCAGCAGCGAAGATCTCCAAACCCAGACCCCTGCCCCACTTCAGCATTCGCCCCCCATCCCCTTCCTTCCAGCTCCAAAGCCTCATGGATTTCACCCTTAGGATCTGATGCAGGTGAGTTCGCGGCTGGGATGGAGGGGGAGGGGGGGGGGGCGGAATTCGTGTGCAATGCCAGCTGCAGATGGAAAAGGTGATGGGACAATTGCAAATACCTGGGGACTTTTCCAGGGGGGATATGCCCCCCAATGTCTAGATACATGCATTTGCAATGATGGCATTGCTAGGGGGTTTTTTGGGGGGAAGGGTTGCATATATGCAAAGAGACAGCGGTGGGGGGGGGCTGGGTTGACCTGTCTGGGGGGGCGGAGTTGGATCTGCCAGGTTTGGCGGGTGGCAACTGCAACGTCAAAGGGGGGAGGGGGTTGCAGGAAGGGGGGGGGGTGTAGGAGCCAGGATCCCGCTCTCTCCTAAGGTGGCAACGAGTGGGTGGTTTGTTTGTGGTGGCTGTCGCCTCGGTTTGTTGTGACAGATTATTCTTTGGGGGCGCGTAGGAGGTGGAAAGGGGGGTGGGGGAGGGAGCCGATGCTGAGCTGCCAGGAGGGTGGAGGTGGGGAACAGAGAGAGAAAAGAGAAACCCCATTTCCCGGGTAGGTATCAACACAGGCGGTTCACAGAGGGAACGGGAGGTGGTTCGCTTCTCCCCTTACAGGTACCTTTACGCCTCCTGAACGCCGCGATGATGACATCGAGGGCTTATTTTAGGTCAGTGATGCCACGGCAGTTCTGGGGACGCCAGAGAGTTGGCTTTATATAGAGCCGGGTGCAAACCGCAGCCCTAAGTTAGGCGTGCGTTTACACGTGCGCCAGGAGCTCTACCTGCAGGGATTTGCATGCACCCACCATGGTGGATAACTCATGTCTGGAGAAGCCAGCCTGTGAACTTTGTAGACCCAGGGCATGCACAAAAAGCGCACACGTGTACACCCGCTTTGCCATAGCTGTGCCCTTGTTGCACGCACAAGCACACATCCACCCCTGTGTGTCAACAGCATTGGAGCACACCTTCTCATGTGCAAGATACATGCCATTTTGTAGTTCTTCGTACTCAGAAAATGTGTACATAACATAAAAATGTGGCGGGGCTATCGCGAGCTGCGTAGGTGGTCCGAGGTGAGCCGCAAACTCTCAGCAATTGGGGGAGGGGATAAAGATATTGGCCTTCCTTACAGGGCTGTTGAGAGGATTGCTAAATATGTGAAGCGCTTTGAGCATGCAGAATATCCGATATATAAATGCAGATATTGCTGTGATCAAAGCAGATGACCTGTAATTAGAAAATTTTACAAGCAGTATTCATGCCTGCTCATTTATTTACCTCCATTCATGGAACATGCATCATGTACTCCTTCTGAACAGTCAAGGATGGCCAGATTTTGGGAACTGGGGTTAAGGGACATGTTTTGTAGGCAATGGCAGCCTTCACACGTGTATTTATTACAGATTCTCTGTTTTCTTACCTTAAAGATTCCCTACTGACACCCCCCCCCCCCCCCCAATCAGATAGGCTGCTGTTATTATTCAGGGCTAGATCCACTCATACTTTTAGCAAAGTGTGAACAGAATTTTATCCATCACTTGAGGAATGCAAGTCCTTTGCATGTGAGAATGCACCTTTGTGGATGAAGCAAGATGGGTAAAAAACCTTCGTATCCCCTTAGGCCCCAAACAGACGTTATATCTGACACCTCGGATTGGGGTTCCCCCAACCCGATTCTGCTCTTTGCACAGCCAGACATGACATCGGAGCCCGATTCATCTTGGGACCATTGTGCCGGGGGAGGAGGATGTTCAGCCTTCCCTCCCACATAGGGTTGCCAGCTCCAGGTTGGGAAACTCCTGGAGATTTGGCTGTGAAGCTTGGAGAGGACAGGGACTTCAGTGGGGTACAATGCCGTCGAGTGCACCTTCCAAAGCATCCATTTTCTCCAGGGGAACTGGTCTCTGTAGTCTGGAGATGAGCTGTAATTCTGGGAGATCCCTGGGTCTTCACTAGGAGGCTGGCACCCCTATTCCCACAGCCCGGGGGGGCGGGTGCCCTCTTTGCCCCCCTGCAGATGAGAAATTGAGTAGCACATCTGCATGTGTGAACCTGCAACTATCACAAGGTCGATGCAAGGGGAAGGGAGAGTGCATGAAAATGAAATGGCATAAAGCAGGTTGCTGGTCGAATGGGTGTGTCCTAAAGATGCCTTATATAGATTTTATTATTTAGCCCCATATTGCTAGCTCAGACCAGCCATGGCTCGCCAGAATCTCAGGCAGGGGTCTTCCCCAGGTCTGTCATTTGGGATCCTGTTAACTAGAGAGGTCAGGACTTGACCCTGGAATCTTCTGCAACCAAAGCAGGAATTCTGCCGCTTAGCAGGAGTGAGTTGTGGGAAAGGTGGTGGAAGACAGAGCAGGAGCACTAAGCCTGTCTTTGGCCTTTGGAGCCCAAGCGTGGGAGAAGAGGCCTTTCTGGAGACAAAGAAACTGTCCCAGGTGGCTAAGCCACCTTGGGCTGGGTGGGGGCAGGACAGCAGAGAGGGAAAAGGTATGTGTTGCTGGTTTAGAGCAGACTCTTCCCTTAGCAGAAAGCACTTCAGTCTCAGCAATCCTTACAACACCCCTGTAAAGTAGGCCAGTTGTATACCCAATTTGCAAACTGGCAGGGAAACATCATGGCTTATTCCAGAGATCACACCTTCTAGGAGTAAGCAGAGATCATACCATTTGGAAATAGTGGCTTGCTCCCAACTGGCTTAGTTCCAGCCTCATGTCAAACCACAGTTTGTGCTATCCGTAGTTGAAAATCCAATCCACGTTTGGAGTTTCTGGACAATGAGCAGACAAACTGTGGTTTAGGGCTCCCATTCCACTTCTGTTTCCCATCTGCCGATCTCCAAGAGCAGAGGCCTCGGGTAATGGAGTGACACTCTAGTTTGTCAGTTCAGATGTCCTATCAAACCACGATTAGCTTAAACCAAGGTTTGCGAAAGCCCTTCAAAGCGTGGCTCCTGAGTGGTTGCCAGATCGCAAACCACAGTCGTTGGCCTCATGCCAAACCATGGTTAAGCTTCCTTAAACCATTGACTTGTACAGTGTTTGTGAACTGAGCCGGTATCTCTGTGGCTGAGCTGAGATTCAAACTAGTGACCACTGGCTCATAGTCACCGCTCTTAACCACGGCACACCAGGCCCTCGCACACTGAATCACCCACAATCACCATTGCGTCTGTTTTACTTGTGTGCACAATTGGCAGCTCAAGCATTTTGCCCATCAGCTGGTTTGGAAAGACTTATTGATTTATTTACTACACTTAATAGTCCGCCTTTCTCTATGAGACACCGAGTGGATTGCAGTTTCTGAACAAATGCAGTAACACAGTAAAATGACGTACAATGCATAACGCATGAATGCTGCCTAAAAGTTGGACAGCCATTAAAACAACGATTGATAAAATTGGCCTCCTGAATAAGTCCATGGGCAGCGCCCTCCTGCCCCACCTCTTTAGGCTCAGGCCCCGTGGAAAGTCCCTTGGCCTCCGGCTTGGCTGTGCCTCATCCCCCCCCCCCTTAACCAACGCAGCACATCTGGGGCCAAATGATGAGCTCATGGGGTGAAACACGAGGAGCAGATGCCCTCATTGGGCGGTGCTGCCATGCCATGAGCTCAGGGTGGTATTTTTAGAGGCAATACCTCTTCGCTCGGTGAAGGGAACTGAATAGCCACCCAAAAGGAAACCAGGAGACGGCAGGGCCAGCCACCGTGTGCTTTGGGGTGAGTGTGCGTGGGGGCCCCCACTTATATGTGCATTTTTAAGGTCATGCTAGTCTGAGCCTGAAGGAGGACGTGTGAACAAGGAAAACTGTATGAATGATCAGGGGGAGGGTGTGTATATGTGCACACGTACCTCTTAGTGCATTTCTGCATGACGCCCACAGAGGAGAGCATATAGTTGTGTGTGTGCAAGTGTATGAAGGCGCACAAACGAGTTGTGTGCGTAGCATTTTTTGAGCCCGGCAATTGTTTTTGTGTGCCTCCCCACACAAGAGTCCTGCAAGGTAGGTCGAACGGAGGGATTGCGACTTCTTTCTGGGCTGAGGGAGAGTAGACTGGAATCCCTGCTAGTACACTTTGGGTGTTTGAGTGTACAGAAGAACAGAAGGCTGCAGATATACATGGATCCATCTGGACAGGATGTTCACGAGAGCTTGGGTGCGTGTGTATTCGTCTGCTTGAGCAGCCGTTCACTGGTATACTACAGGGCAGGAGGGAGCTTTGCAGAAGGGTACATGGGAACATATGCATGTGTGCATGTAAAAAAGAGGGATGTATGTATGTTCTATGTATCATTATAATATCTGCAACCCCATCGAACGAAGAGGACACATCTCTGAATTTCATCGGCCAAACTGTCTGTTCGCTGCCCCATGAAATGTTGAGTGTTTGAGGGGAGAGTATAGGAGCTTGAGCATGCATTATGTTATTTTGGAAGGCCACGTAAGGGGGGAAAAAAAGAAAAAAAAATCTATGCACCCAATTAAGGACAGTTGCCAGCCTCCAGGTGGGCCCTGGAGATCTCCTGGAATCACAACTACTCTCCAGCCGATGCAGATCAGTTCCCCTGGAGCAAATGTCTCCTTTGGAGGATGGACTCTTTGGCATTGTGCCCTGCAGAGGTCCCTCCCCTCCCCAAACCCTGCTCCCCCCACCCAGGCTCCAGCTCCCAAATCTCCAGGTATTTCCCAGCCAGGAATTGACTTGGCAACCCTCGGCCTCACCAGTCTGAAACAGGGAAGCCCGGAAGGGAGACCGTAAGGAATCCCCTGGATCTCCTCAGATGTTCCAGTGTCTGAGGAGCGGCTCTGGAATGTGTGTGTGAATTTTGACTGGATCTGTGGCAGGCCTGGAGGGAGGAAAGCGCCTGGGTTTCTGACTTATGAAAGGGGTGAAGGTTTGCCCGGAAGATTTTGCCATAGGGTGGTGGTGTGTGAGATGTTTGGGGACGTGTTGGCGGGGGGGGGGGGCGTATGAGTGCTACCACAAGCTTCTCCCTTCCGCGGGAGGCTGTGGTTGCCATTTTTTGTATGATCTCTTCCCCCACCACCACAGTGCTCGCAGGATCCAGTTGAAGGGAAGGCAAGCGCTGTCAGCCCCGGTTAGCGTTGGAGGGGCTCCTTCTGAGCCTGAAGGCCTGCAGTCGGTTGGGGAAGGCACTTCTGCGCACAGGCTGAATTAGGGGGTGGGAGGCTGGGGTGGTCCGGGAGGGAGAAGGAGGCAGCGAGAAGGGGAGACACGGGGCCGGAGAGAGAAGGGAACGGGGTGGGAGGGACTGGGGCAGGGAGGGGTTGCCAACTCCGGGTTCAGAAATACCTGGGGATCTGAGGGTGAGCCTGGGTGAGTGGGGTAGGGTGGGGTGAGGGTTAAGAGTATAATGCCATGCAGTCCACTTTCCAAAGCAGCCATTTTCTCCAGAACTGGAATACATGTTTTAAATAAATAGGTAAATAATGTCATCTGGAGATCAGTTGTGATTCTGGGAGATCTCCAGGCCCCCCCCCCCCCGGAGGTTGGCAACCCTAAGTAGGACCGGGACCTTGGGATGGCCGGGTTCAAATCCCATGGAAGGCCCGTGACAAACAGACTAACCTACTTGGGATGCCAGCCTTTGGGTGGGACCTGGGGAATCTCCTGGAATTACAGTTAATCAACAGATTAGAGAGATCAGTTCCGGGGGGGGGGCAGGTAGACTCTATGGCTTTTTACCCCACTGAGGTCTCTGTCCTCCCTAGGTTCCACCCCAAAAACTCCAGGAGTTTCCCAACCTGGATTTGGCAACTCTGTCCCCTCATCCCCGCTGGTGGCTGGAGGGGGGGGCATGGCAACTCTATCTACGGTCACAAGGTCAACAATAATGAAGGAGGGGGCAAAGACACAAAAAGCTGCTTTAAGTCCCCTAATCAGGGAGAAAAGCCAGAAATAATCATCGTCATCATCATCGTCACTCATTAGCATAATAGGCCACACCCAACAGCAGAAACTCATTAGCATGTTAGGCTACACCCCTGACAGCACAGCTTATTAGCACATTAGGCCACACCCCTATGTTACCAGAAGAGTGGTCCTCCAGCCACACCCACCTTTTGCTTCTTATTCTGTTTACCTTGTTTGTTGTCAAAACCCAGGGGTTTTTTTGTAGCAGGAATTAATTTGCATGTTAGGCCACACACCCCTAATGTAGCCAATCCTAATGAGTTTCTGCTGTTGGGTGTGGCCTATTATGCTAATGCATTTCTGCTGGGTGTGGCCAACTCAGGAGCCAGCTGGAACTCCGTTCCTGTGCGTTCCTGCCCGAAAATAGCCCTGATGATGATGATAATAATGATAACGATGGTGATGATGTAATTGTAATTCTGGGGTATCTCCAGGCCTCACCTGGAAGCTAGGAAACTCTGAAAAGCAGTCAAGCTGGGCAGGAAATGTGTCCAGGAAGGATGTTTGATTTCTACCTACCTCTGGTGCGACCTGTGACCCGTGGGGACAGATCAAGGCCCATAAGGTGTGAAGAAGTCAAGGGGCCAATGGAGGCAAATATGGTTGAGCTGTGTGTGGTGGCACAGCGAAAGCTCTCTTACAGCAGAGGGGCTCTGCCAGGCTGTGGGTGCACATTTGGGCATTTGTACGATGGTTTTAATGCCACGCAACACCTCCATAAATATCGGCATTTGTTCTGGCTTCTCCACACACACACACACCCCCCGCATGGAGGAAGGTTTTAAGTTTCCAGCCAGCATCACAACTGCACTGTCGCTGTGCCTTTGCCAGAGATGTGTTTCCAGCATTTTTGATCGGCTTTGGCAGTTTTCCTGGGCCTGTAGCCCCCCGAAACACACACGAACGCAGACCCGTGCGTTCAAAGGCCTGTCACACAGGCGCACGCAGACAGCTTTTTGGATGAGCCAATTTTGGAAAGGGATTTTTTAATCTCTCCTTGGCACACCGCTGGGTGCGAAATGAATGCCTTTGAACCTTCCTCCAGAACCCTGCAGGGAAGTGCGGAGAGGGACTTGATAATGTGCCTGTTAATGGGGACAGGAGAGAGGGTGGGAGGGAACGCCTCAGGTTTCAAGGAAGCGGGGACTGGGGGCCAGGAATGGTGTGTGTGTGTTGGGGGGGGGATCCAGAATCTTTCTGTCCTTCTCCAGCCTCACTGCCGTCAGCTCCGCAGGAAACCCTGCTATGTTTCTGTTACATCAGGGCGTGCTTGTGCTATGTTCGACCCAATTTCTACCCATCATGTTGTGTTTCCCCCCCCCCCCCCCAAAAAAAAAAGTTGAAAGAAAAACTACAGGGAGGGAGGATCTTTTTATTTATTTTATTTGGATTTATACCCCGCCCTCCCCACCAGAGCAGGCTCAGGGAAGCCATTTTGGCTTTTAATTATTAGCCCTTTTTGGCTTTTTTTTTTTTTAATCAGATTTGATGCTGGCACTGTAATGCATTTTTTAAAAAGCAAGTTGTGTGGTTATAAAGAGAGAGAATTAAAATAGAAGGCTGCAAAGGCTGATTTGTTTGAATGGCGGGAGATCTGCTCGTGTACGAGAAGAGCCGATGTGGTGTAAAGGTAAAGGTTTCCCTTGCTCGAAAGCCAGTCAGATCCGACTCTAGGGGGCAGTGCTCATCTCTGTTTCCAAGCCAAAGAGCCAGCGCTGTCCGAAGACATATCCGTGGTCATGTGGCCGACATGACTAGACGTCGAGGCACACGGAACACTATTACCTTCCCACCGAAGCGGTACCTATTTATCTACTTGCAGTTTCTTGCTTTCAAAGTGCTAGGCTGGCAGGAGCTGGGGCCAGAGACAGGAGCTCACTCCATCACGCGGCACTTGGGTCTCGAACTGCTGAACTACAGGCCTTCCAGTCTGCAGCTCAGTGTCTTAACCTCTGAGCCACTGTGGTCCTTAGAATCTAGGTGAACCGAGTTCAGATCCCCACTCTGCCATGGAACCTTGCTGGTGATATTGGGCTAGCCTAGCCTACCTCACAGGGTTGTTGTGAGGATAAAATCGAGGGGAGGAGATTGATGGACGAGGCTTCGGGTCTCTGTTGATTAGGAAGGCAGGGCATGAAAGAGTTAAATAATACAGGATCCCCCTGAGAGCCACTCAAATCCCACTCCTGTTAAGGGTCTGGTGTGAGGATAAAGGCAAGCCAGGTCATTTATCTGGTAGTACCCCCCTGTCCCCAATCTGTAAAATGGGGCACAATAGTATCAGCTAGCTTTTATTTAGCATTTTAAATTTCAAAGTGCTTTGCTCTCAATCTCGTAGTCTTTCCAGCAGCCCTATAAGGTAGGCCAGTATTATTATGCCCATTTTGCAGACTGGGGAGTTGAGTGTCTTGGCAAAGACTACCTTGTGAATTTGTGGCAGAAGGAGGGTTTGAACTGGGGAGCTCCCGGATCATGGCTCATACTCTTCGGCACGCTAAGCTCCCAGTACTGACCCAGCGTTATTGCTTTGCCTGGACAAGACACGAGCGAGACCGAGTCACATTTTGCAAGTATGTAAAGTTCAGGGCTGCGTGTATGCCCCAGACTAAAATTAATGTTCTGTGTTGGGGTGATGCAAATTCTGTGCTGGGAAAGGCTGAATTCTGAGCCCTGCATAATTCGATGCAGATCAGCTCTCTTTGTGTATGTCTCCACTGCTCAGATATAATCCCATGGGAATCTTATGAGGCTTCCTCCCAGGAAAGTGGCCTTGCTAACGTGAAAGGTTTATCCTTAAGGTTAAAAAAAAAAAGACTTTTGTGGCACCTTAAAGAACAAGAATCATGTGAAGATTCATTTGTTAGTTATTTTAATACAACGTTGAGCACTTCCGAGTGTTCTTGTTATCCTTAACAACAATCCTGTAAAGCGGGTCAGTCTGATTATTCCCAGAATGCAAATCGGAAGGCTGAGAGATTGCAGGATCCCTAGGACCAGTGTTCCCTCTAAGCTGAGTTAGTGTGAGCTAGCTCACAGTTTTTTAGCCTCCAGCTCACACATTTTTGGCTTCGCTCAGGAAGTATTTAGGCAATAGCCAAATTGCCGGCTCACAACTTTAAGGCCAGTAGCTCACAAAGTAGAATTTTTGCTCACAAGACTCCACAGCTTAGAGGGAGCATGTGAAGCGAGTTGCTGGTCACGGGCAATATTTGAACCGAGGACTTCTCCATTTGTAGTCCAGCCAGTAAACCCGTAGGCTACCTGCCCAAGAGGCGAGTGAGTGCAGAAGCTGTTATGGGTGAGAACCCATTTCCTCCGGTGCGTGAAGTGCTGGCTGATGTACATACACATCTGCAGAGCAGAAAAACCAGTAAACAGGAATTGAGCAGCATGAAGCTCAAGATGTCCAGCCTTTGAAATTTCTATGTAAGGCTGGATTGAGTGCACCCCGAACACAATGATCGTTCACAGCAGAAGTCAGAGGTGATAACGCAGCCTTGTTCTGCTAATTTAACACCTGTAGTTTGAGAGGAAACTGTTAGCGCAAGTGAGGCATAATTGGATAGGCTGGAACTTCCTGATACATCTGAAATCAGCCATTTTACGTCGGAGTCTCCCTTTTAGGTTCTGGAATAGAGCCCACCCTGAAATAGCATACTCTTGTTTTGTTCCAAAGCAGTCCAAACTAGCAAAATCCAAAGAACCACAACCCATGGAATAACTTTTATTAATGAGGAACAACCAAAAATAATATTTTAATATGATTAATGAAAGGTATCCCATGGCTTTTGTATTCTTGCACTGTAGCAACGGCTGTGAAATCGGTGTCAGTCATCTCTCTGGCCTCTGAGACAAGCCAAAGGTGTTGCCCACATACTTTTGCGCTTCCCTTTGTGGCCATAAGGGCTAGAAACGTAGCTTTTAAAATGGAAGTCTCTCAAAAGTTAAATTTCACACCCGCTACCATGTGTGGCGCTGTGTCTGTACTCCAGCGGCACAACAGCATGCAATTCAGGAATGACGGCGCACCCGCCAGCAGCCGTCTGCAGAATTTTTAAATTTAGATCTTTATACCTTGGTTTTTCTCCCAGTAGGGCCCCAAAGCAGCTTACGTCTTTCTCCTTGCTTCCATTTTATCCTCACAACAACCCTGTGAGGCAGGATAACCTGAAAGTATGCAACTGACCCAAGGTTACCCAGCAAGTTTCCATGGCAGAGTGGGATTTAAACCCGGGTCTCCTAACCGCCATACTATAGTGGCCTCTGAACGATGATGGCCATTCTTATTTATTTATTTATTTTGAGATTTTTATCCCGCCCTCCCCGGCATTTACGGCAGGCTTAGGGCAGCTACCAACCAATTCATACAATACAATTCTGTAGGACCGCTGCAATTCAGGCTCTGGTACAAATTCAGCGCTACTTGTCCAAGGCAGGAAAGAAAGGGGAAGGGCTGTAGCTTATTGGTAGAGCGCCTGCTTTGCATTTATTTATTTAATTTGTTTGTACCCTGCCTTTCTCCGCAATGGGGACCCGAGGCAGCTTACCTCATTCTCAGTTTTCCCCTCACAACAAACCTGTGAGGTAGGTTAGGCTGACAGCGTGTGACTGGCCCAAGGTCTCCCAGTGGGCTTCCATGGCACGAGTGGGGATTCAAACCCTGGGCTCCCAGATAACTAGTCTGACACTCTTACTGCTACACCCGGGTTCAGTCCCTACATTCTCTAGCCAAAAGAATCTCTGGTGTTGAGAAAGACCTAATATTCATTTAGAGATCTGATTTGGAGCAGTTCTAATGAACTGGACGGCTTCAAGAGGGAATTGAATAAACATGTGGAGCAGAGGTCCCTCAGTGGCTATTAGCCACCAGGTAAGCAAGACATTGCAAGTAGATAAATAGGTATCACTTCAGTGGGAAGTTAACAGCGTTCCGTGCGCCTCGGCATCTAATCATGCCGGCCACATGACCACGGAAACATCTTCGGACAGCGCTGGCTCTTCGGCTTGGAAACGGAGATGAGCACGGCATCCCTAGAGTCAGATTCAACTGGCTTTTGAGCAAGGGAAATCTTTACCTTTACTACAGATAGGAACCCTTGGTCTGGGGCAAGTGATGCTCTGTATTCTTGGTGCTTGACGGGGGGGGGGCCAACAGTGAGTGGGCCTTCTAGTGTCCTGCCCCCACTGCTGGACCTCCTGAGGGCACCTGGTGTTTTTGGCCACTGGGTGACAGAGTGTTGGACTGGATGGGCCATTGGCCTGATCCAACATTGGCTTCTCTTTATGTTCTTAATGTGTACAGATCTGACTTGACAATCCAGGAAAGTTAAGTAGAAAGCACACTTTTTGTTATGGGTTGATTCTACGCTGCTGCAGCCCTCTGAATGCCCTGGGTGTGCCCCTCACCTTGTCCTCTGGTTCTTCCATAGCAAGGAGGGAAATGCTGTCTGTGTAGAGGCTCAAAGGCATCTTCCAGTCTCAGAGCTCCCAGGGAAGGCAGCCTTGAATAACTGACCAGAGGGATGGCTGCGAATATTCATGGAGGGAGAAGGAGGAAGATATTGAAAGGTCACACATGTGCGCATACCAGGAGGATGCACACGTATGCTCCGGAGGCAAAGGTGATGTGCGCCAATAGGGAGGTAGATGCTCATGCCCACACTACAGTGCCACGACTCCCCTGCCGCCCTTGTGCAGTTCTACATTTTCCTTTGGAAGCTTCCCTGGGAGGGCCAATCAGAGCGATGGAAGGTGGCTCCAGCTATTCAAAGGGCAGGACAAGAACTGGGTATCTGATGATGCCGGGAGGTGGGGCAGGCCCATCCCTGGTTTCCATGGAGGAAGAGGAAGCGAGGCTGGTGCGGAGGAAGTGGAAGGGAGGGGGTCTTCAGGTAGGGTTGCCTGGAGACTTCCCAGAAGGAAAACTGATCTCCAGACAACAGAAATCAGTTCCCCAGCAGGGAATGGCTGCTTTGGAGAGCGGACTGTATGGCATTACACCTTGCTGAGGTCCCTCCAACTCCCCAGGCTCCACTCCCAAATCTCCCAACCTGGAGATGGCTACCGTATCTTGAAGGCATCTCACAAGTAAGACAATAACCAGAATGAGTCTTTCCTCTCAACAAAGGTCCCCCAGAGAGGGCTGTCAGTTCTGTTTGGGTGGTGTCCTCCATCCTGGTGCCCCCCTCCAAATCTGGAAACAAATGGCAGTTACAGAGGGTAGAGTTTCTCTGCTGGACCGCTGATCAGAGTGCGGTACCTGGCTGCTATCTCTTCCTTTATGCTGTGGGCCAAAAGATACCTTAAGAGGGGCTTGGGATTGTGCTGAGAGAGGCAGTTTGGTGTAGTGGTTAAGAGCAGCAGACTCTAATCTGAAGAACCAGGTTTGATTCCCCACTCTGCCACATGCAGCCAGCTGGGCGACCTTGGGTCAGTCACAAGTTCCTTCAGAGCTGAGCAGTTCTCTCAGAGCTCTCCCAGCCCCACCTACCTCACAGGGTGTCTGTTGTGGGAAGAGGAAGGGAAGGAGATTGTAAGCCACTCTGAGTGAAGGGCGGGGTATAAAACCAATTCTCCTCCTCCTCCTCCTAGCAAGCAGTGTAGGGAGCAAAGAACCATCCGTCTAATTCAAGGGTCCACTGACACTTTTCCTGGTGCCCACCAAAGGTTTTTAGAAAGCAGGTGGGGCCAGGTGGAGTTTTTGAGTGCCTGTGCACATTTTTTAAAAACATCGTTTTGGCAGCAGCCGTCACCACAACATTGTGGCTGTCTCCGCCTCCTGCAGCAGCCATTTTGTGCCTGCGCCCACCACTCTGTGTCAGAATTCCAAAGGTGCCCCCAGGCTAAAAAATGGGTTGGGGACCCCGCTGCGATTTCGTGCAGGCCCACAATTGGCTGTGAAATTCATCTGAAGCGCCTTGGCACCGTGACCTTCTTTAAACAAACAACCAGGCTTCTAGCCCTCATGGGTGCCACGATAAGCTTGAAAGAGGCTTGAGCCGCGGCTGATGAAATCTCCAGAGCCCAGCGGGCTTGCTGTGATTTCTTGTTGTCAGGGATAGGCCTCTTTGCTCCTCTCCCTGGCTGGCAGGAGCAGAATAAATTAAAACATGATGCAAGCGTTCTAAATTACCACCGCTGGAATCCAAGTTCTTTTTTTTCTGAGGCAGAATTTGGCAATAATTATTATTTGAGCACAGCGTAAACACACACATACACACAGAGAGAACTGCCTATCTTGATATTGGCTAAGAGGTGGCAACTCAGCTGGATTGAGCTGACCGGCATCATCTGGAATTACATTCCCAACATAACTATCTCATTACATTTTTATTCTGCCCTGCCTCCGATGATCTCATGGCACTATACACATGCCTTGTTTTTTTATCTTCCCAACAACTTAAGTTAGGCTCTGAGAACCAATGGCTAAGAGGTCTGTTAGTGAGCTTCGCAACTGAGTGCGGGATTTGAACCCAGATCTATCTGCTCAACATCTGGGGCACACGACTCTGGCTCTCAAGGAATGTTGCTGGTTGGGAGCCAGCGTGGTGTTGTGGCTGGAATGTCAGGCTAGGAATTAGGGAACCCAGGTTTGAATCTCCACTCTGTCACGGAAACTTGCTGGGTGACCAGTCTCACACTCTCAGCTTGGCCTGCCTCACAGGGGGGTTGTGAGGATAAAACGGAGAGAAGACAATGTGAGCCGCTTTCTGTCCCCTCAGTGGAGTAAGTTTAATTATAAATGAAGTAAATAAAATAAAAACAAATAATTGCAGTGGTCAGGAAGCCTGAGCAAGGTTTAGAGTACAGTATAAAGCAGGATCCACAGTAAGGGAATCAGCACTGAAAAAGGGTTACCTGGTCTGGATTGGGAGATACCTGGAGATTTGGGGGCGGGGGTGGAGCCTGGGGAGGGAGGGTTAGGGGACAGACCTCAGCAGGGTATGATGCCATAGGGTTCACTTATCAAGGCAGCCATTTTCTCCAGGGGAACTGATCTTGATCATCTGTAATAAATAATGGGAGATCTCCAGCAGTCAACTGGAGGTTGGCAACCCTACACTGAAATGTTCTGGCACAGAAAGGAACAAAGCAGAATGAGTTCCTGTCAGAGGCAGGAAGCTTACATAGATATTTCAGCCAATGGGAAATGTGGAAGCAAAGAGCCAATCAGGTCCTGAGGGAACGCATCCAAGAACTGTGAATCCATTAATGTAACTTGAGCCAGGATTTAACATGAGAGGAAGTGATTTGGGGATTTCGAGGAAGCCCTGCCTTTTGAGCCTTTGCAGAGTGCTTTCTCTGAATGATCACCAGTTTGATCTAGTGGTTAGGACTCTAATCTGGGGGAACTGGGTTTGATTCCCCACTCCTCCACACGCAGCCAGCTGGGTGATCTTGGGTCAGTCACGGTTCTCTCGGAGCTGTTCCTCTCAAGAGCAGTCCTCGAAAGAGCTCTCTCAGCCCCACCTACCTCACAGGATGCCTGTTGTGGGCAGGGGAAGGGAAAGGAGATTGTAAGCCGCTCTGAGACTCCTTCGGGTAGTGAAGCACGGAGTATAAAACCAACTCCTCTTCTTCTTCTCTTCCAGTTCCATCACTGGTACGGAGGGGTGGGTGGGTGGGAGCAGTTCCAGGTCAGGAGAGGCAGCTTGGAGGCAGCCAGTTTAGCCCTCACTTTCTTTTATGATAGATCCAGATGGGCAGCCGGGTTGGTCTGAAGCAACAGAACAAAGTTTGAGTCCAGCGGCACCTTTAAGACCAACAAAGTTTTATTCAAGGTGTGGGCTTTTATGTGCACGCGCACTTCGTCAGACGATGGAATGGAACTACAGAACATAGCTGTATATATAGATGGCTTGTTCAATAAGCATGCAAAATAGTGAATATATATATATATATATTAAAAAACCAGATCAAAAGAATGACAAGCTCAGTTTCTGGTTATCTGTTTCGGTTCCACTGGGGGGGGGGGGACGGACACACACACAACAGAAGTAATAAATATGTCAAAACTGGAGATTGATGTGTCCTAATTTGTGAGAATCCCCTCCTTAGATGCCCCCCTCCATCTCCTTTGTAGCATGGAGGCGAACTTTACATCATCTTGGCTGGGTAGAGTATTTTCCTTGTCCCCCAAACAGAGAGGGTTTTTTTTTAGAGGTGTTAGGAAAAGATGCTTTGTTGCCTGGGTCCCTGGAAAGATGCTGAAAGTCAGGAGCTGGCCCAGATGGACTAGCAGTCGATCTTAGGATAAGGCAGCTTAAACCATGGCATCTTGAACCATGGCCGAGCGAGACGTTAAGAGCATCCCTGAGATATGCTGGCTCAGGATTCTGGGCATGCTGCAGGGGTCACTCTTGGCTTGGATCTGGGTCATCACGATGATGATAACAGGCGGCGTTGGCCTCCTCCATTGTCATCATCTCTGCGGGCTGCATCTGAGCTATTTACCCAAGCAGTGTTTCCAACCCCAGAGCGGTCGTTTGGCTTAGCTCGCTCCCGGCGACCCTCGAGGAAGCATCCTGGTGGGGAATTTCCCAGTAAGTCCAAGGGCCAATCTGCCATGTCCTTAAACTATACAATTTTGGAGTCAATTCGATGCAGTGGTTAGGAGCACAGGACTCTAATCTGGGAGACCTGGGTTTGATTCCCCATTCCACCATGTGCAGCTGCTGATGTGACCTTGGGTCAGTTACAAGTTCTTTCAGAGCTGTTTTCTGAAGGGCAGTTCTCAAGAGGGCTCTCTCAGCCCCCCCTGTCTCACAGGGTGTCTGTTGTGGGGAGGGGAAGGGGAGGGAGATTATAAGCCACTTTGAGATTCCTTCGGGTAGTGGAGGGTGGAGTATAAATCCAATCTCCTCCTCCTCCTCCTCCTCTTCTACAATCCATCAGCATGCACACCCGGAATGCTAAGAGGCTGTGGAACAGGTAAGACGTTGGCGTACCTTTTAAAAGGCCTGTCTTCAGAGGTCTGACTCCCGTCTGACAATTCCAGTGGGGGCAGACCAATCAAGCTTTGCCCAACGCGTGTTTCCAAGCTTCCTTTCCATGACTCCAGCTGGAAATATAACGATGTCCTAGACCAGTCTTGGAAGACTTCCGACTTGGCCCCTGCTCTTCTGACCGACCTGTCTTCTCCCTTCCCTTTCTGCCTCTGCAGCTCACCTTTCCCAATGCCTCCCTCGCCTCTAGAAGAACGGATCGGCGTGTTGCAGCGACCCAAGACCTTGGCCTTGCGCCTCAACCACAGCTTCTCCAACAGCGGTGGCGGCGAGAAGCAGCAGCCGCAGCAGTCCCCGGCCTGCAAGCCGTCAGGCCAGGCCCTGCCAGCCCTGAAAGGGCCCGGCGAAGAGACCCGCAAGACGGTTCTCCAGCCCAACCAGTCCCACCCTGTTGACACCAAGTCATCAGCCGGCGGAACGCAAGGCCAGGCCCAGGAGAGGAACCCCTCCCTGGAGCTGAGCCTGAAGCCCGGTGAGAAGAAAGGGGTGCTGGCCCCCCCGCTGAAGGTCTTTTTGCCCCAGGCCAAGCTGAAGAAACGGTGCTTCAAGGAGAACTCCAAGCCGGTGCTGGACACCTCCACCAGCTCCTCCTGCCTCTCCAGCCCCGCCAGCACCATGCACCCCCTGAAATGCGGCTGCCGGGGCTGCTGGCGGCTGATGCGCTGTGACGATGCCAACCCCAAGTCCGGCCTGCGCTCCCTGGGCTGCTTCTCCTGCCGCTCCAGCCTGCGCTCCTTGAGCTGCTCCAGCCCGCCGTCGGTCAAGAAGCTGGGCTGCCTCCCCTGCGCCCCAGCGGCCCTGCGGTCCCTGGCGTGCCTCGCCTGCAACCCCTCGGTCAAGTCGGTCAGCTCCTCCTGCAGCTTCTGCAGCAGCGACCCGATCGTGGCCTACGACCCCCGGGGGGGCTCGTCACCGGCCCCCAGCTGTTACGGCGGGGACGATGACGACGACTACAGCGTCCGCACCATCTGGCCGGACGAGCTGGCCAAGAAGATGACCAAGTCGCGGGCCCAGCAGCAGCCGTCCCCCTTGATCCTGGACTGCCGGAACCTGATGGAGTTCACCAAGAGTCACCTGCAGGGCGCCATGCACTTCGGGGCGGCGGATGCCGCGGGTAGGCGGCGCCTCCAGCAGGGCAAGCTGGCCATGCTGGATTTCATTTCCTCGCGTGGGGTCGGTGACGGCAGGGACTCTTCCCTCCAGCGCCTCTGGCCCAAGGAGCAGAACGGCTGTGCCGGCGCAGAGACCATGACTCTTCCGGCCGGCATTCCCAAACCCTCGAAACCACCGCAGCCCTCGCCAAATCTACACCTGGTCTTGGATCTGCTTAACAAAGATGGACAGGAGGTGACGGGCAGGAGAGGTAAGCAGGGGTTGTCGTTGAAGGCGGGGGGGGGGGGGGATGACGGGGGAGGGAAGAGGGGAAGCAGGGAGGGAGGTGAGCAAGGCAGTGAGGTGATACCTGGTGGGTTAGGATCAATCTAAGGTGAGCTGCAGCCTCAGATTCCTTTACATGGGATGTGGCAGTCTCTGCTAGTTCGGATGACCTTGAGGAAGAACTAAAAGAAGGCAGATAAAGCCTCTAGAGGGGGATGTTGCCTGTGATCGTGGAAGATCTTGTCTCACTAACCTGTTAGTGTTCTTTGAGGGAGTGAACAAACATGTGGACAAGGGGGACCCAATAGATGTTGTTTACCTTGACTTCCAGAAAGCTTTTGATAAAGTTCCTCATCAAAGGCTCCTAAGTAAGCTCAGTAGTCATGGGATAAAAGGACAAGTTCTCTTGTGGATTAAAAACTGGCTAATTAAAAGGAAACAGAGAGTGAGTATAATTTTGTCAGTAGAGGGAGGTAAGCAGCGGGGTACCACAGGGATCAGTACTCTGTCCGATGCTTTTTAACTTGTTTTATTAATGATTTGGAGTTGGGAGTAAGCAGTGAAGTGGCTAAATTTGCAGATGACATGAAGTTGTTCAGGGTGGTGAGAACCAGGGAGGATTGTGAGGCACTCCAAAGGGATCTGTCGAGGATGGGCGAGTGGGCATCAACGTGGCAAATGGGGTTTAATGTGGCCAAGTGCAAAGTGATGCACATTGGAGCCAAAAATCCTAACTATAAATACACGTTGATAGGGTCCGAACTGGCGGAGATTGACCAAGAGAGAGATCTTGGAGTCTTAGTAGATAACTCAATGAAAATGTCGAGACAGTGTGTGACTGCAATGAAAAAAGCCAGTGCTATGCTGGGGGTTATTAGGAAGGGAATAGATAACAAATCAGCCAGTATCATAATGCCCCTGTATAAATCGATGGTGCAAACGCTTTTCCTATGAAGAAAGGTTGAAGTGCTTGGGGCTCTATAGCTTGGAGACACGATGGCTGAGGGGTGACATGATCGAGGTTTTTAAGATGATGCATGGGATAGAGCAGGCAGAGAAAGAAGGGCTTTTCTCCCTTTCTCACAATACAAGTACTCGTGGGCACTCCATGAAATTGCTGAGCAGTCGGGTTAGAACAGATAAAAGGAAGTCCTTCTTCACCCAAAGAGTGATTAACACATGGAATTCACTGCCACAGGAGGTGGTGGCGGCTACAAGCATGGACGGCTTCAAGAGGGAATTAGATAAACATATGGAGCAGAGGTCCATCAGTGGCTATTAGCCACAAAGTATAGATAGGAACTCTCAGTCTGGGGCAAGTGATGCTCTGTATTCTTGGTGCTTGGGGGGGGGGGGCAACAGTGAGGGGGCTTCTAGTGTCCTGGCCCCACTGCTGGACCTTCTGAGGGCACCTGGTGTTCTTGGCCACTGTGTGACAGTGTTGGACTGGATGGGCCATTGGCCTGATCTAACATTGGCTTCACTTATGTTCTTATGTTCTTAGTATACCTCTAAGAACTAGAAGAAAGGTGTAGGCTGCATTTGGGTTTCTTGGAGCATCTGGCTGGCCCCTGTCAGAAGCAAGAAGTTGGGACTCTGTGAACCCTTGCTCCAGTCCAGTGGGGGGTCCTATAAATGTTGTTATTTATTTCATTAATTCTTTTATACTCCACCATTCACCCCAATGGAAAGCCAAAGTCACTCAGCAAACTTCCTTGGCATGAGTGGAGATTCGAACCCGAGTCTTGCAGATCCTAGTCTGGCACTCGAACCATGACACCACATTGGATGATTCATAGGGGAAAGGCTTATACTCAGTGCTGTGATATCTAAGTGGAATCTCCATGTACAGAGGCAGTCTACCTTTCGATACTAAGCATTGGGGGCAAAGAAGGGAGCCCCGTTTCCTTGATGTTTTGCTAGCGGGGCTCCCTGGCTGTCCTCTTGTCGGAAACAGGGCACTGGGCTAGAGAGACATTTGGTCCAAACCAGTAGGACGTCACCATCAGTGGGTAAAGAGCAGCAAGGCACCCAAGTGGAGAGACAAGCCAAAGACAGAATATTTTATTCTCAAGCATACTTTTTTCCTTGCTTGTAAATCAGGTTGCATTCTAAAATCCTAGGATGTTTGGGATTAACATAAGGACGTAAAAGCCCTGCTGGATCAGACCAGTGAGGGTCCCTCTAGTCCAGCATCCTGTGTCACACAGTGGCCAGCCAGTTCCTCTGGATGGCCAAAAACAGGGCAGAGAGGCTGAGGCCTTCCCCTCATAAGAACATAAGAAGAGTCCTGCTGGATCAGACCAGTGAGGGTCCCTCTAGTCCAGCATCCTGTCTCACACAGGGGCCAGCCAGTTCCTCTGGATGGCCAAAAACAGGGCAGAGAGGCTGAGGCCTTCCCCTGATTTTTGCCTCCTAGATCTGGGATTCAGAGGTTCTGCCTTTGAATGTGGAGGTTTCCCTCAGTCACCATGGCTAGTAGCCACTGATAGATCTATCTGCCATGAATCTGTCTGATCTCTTTTTAAAGCTGTTTATTCCTACACCCTCTGCCAGCGAATCCCCTGTTTTAACTCTCTGTGTAAAGCAGTATTTCCTTTTGTCCGTCTTGAACCTACTGCCCATCGGCTTCATTGGATGCCCTCCAGTTTTAGCCTTTTGGAAGAGGGGAAAACATTTCTCTTTGTCAACTTTCTCCACCCCCGTGCATAATTGTACCACGTCTCTTTTCTAAACTTAAAAAGTCCCAGACTCTTCAGCCTTGCCTCGAAGGTGCTCCAAACCCCCTCATCGTCTCGGTCGCCCTCCCTCCCCTTTTTCTCCCCTTCTTTTCGGTGACCTCATCCCAACTGGGTGACCAGATGGCAAGAGGAGGGAGATGGGGGGAGGAGAAGCAAGCTTCAGACCCCCCCCCACTCAGCCCTCCCCGCCCCTCCAGCACCTGCTCAGAACCTATTGAACCGAGGGCGACTCTGCCCAGCTGGTACCATGACTTCATCCCTTTGACCTTCTTGCACTGTTCTGAGCCTCCCTGGGTCCCTTTTTCCCCTCCCCACCCCCTTCCCAGAACTCCAGAGTCACAAGGAGTCGCGGTGTCCTTTTACTTTAGCAGACGTTTCAGGGCAGGGAAACAGATCTGTCTTTGTAGAAACTGGGAAAGGCATTCAAGGATGTGAGAGAACCCTTTCCCTGGAAATCTTCATGTCAGTGGGGCACCATAATGGGCACGATTACGCAAGCAGCTGCTCATCATACTCACCGTGGAAAAAAGGGATTGATAGCAGAGGTCAGGTCTGGCACCCCAAATGCTTCCCCAAAGACTGCTCAGAGGTTTACTGATAACTGCAAAGGACCAGTGTGAGTTTGGGGGGGGGGGAGAAAGGGGGAAGGGGGCCGTGGTGGCTCAGAGGTTAAGACGCTGAGCAGCAGACTGGGAGGTCCGTAGCTCGACAGTTCGAGACCCGAGTGCCGTGTGACGGAGTGAGCTCCTGTCTCCGGCTCCAGCTCCTTCCAACCTAGCCATTCGAAAGCAAGAAATTTCAAGTAGATAAAGAGGTTCCACTTTGGTGGGAAGGTGGCAGCGTTCCGTGCGCCTCGATGTCTAGTCGTGCTGACCACACGACCACGGAAAAAGTCTTTGGACGGCGCTGGCTCTTCGGCTTGGAAACAGAGATGAGCACCGCCCCCTAGAGTTGGACTCGACTGGCTTTCGAGCAAGGGAAACCTTTACCTTTTAAGAAAGGGGGAAGGGAACCAGATATCCAAGATGAACAGTTTCCACTTAACGGAGCACCTTTGGAGATAGCACAGTGCCCTTTGGCAGGGAGATTGAAAAAGAACACCTGCTCCCGGGTCCTAGGGCTGCCAACCTCCAGGTGGGGCCTGTAGTTCTGCTGGAATTACAGTTGGATCTCCAGACGACAGAGCTCAGTTCCCTTGAAGGGGATGGCAGCTGCAGACGGCTGACTCTGTGGCAACTGATCAACCTCCCCTCCCCAAATTTGGCCCTCCCCAGGGTCCACCCCCAGGTTTCCCAGCTGGCCATGCTACTGCTGACATAAGCAGAGGGTTGCCAATCTCCAGGTGGTGCCTGGAGGTTTCTCAGATTTACGATTAGTCTCCAGCTGACAGAGATAAGTTCCCCTGGACTCCCCCTGGTTCTTCTCCTTTCTCCCCCCCCCCCCCCCCCTACAAACGAATTGCTTGTATTTTTACAGGCAGTCTGAACAGGATAAACCAGTCAGGTCTACAGGTTTACTTGGATTGCCTAGGCTGAGGGCTGTAATTGCTTTGGGCCGAATAGACTACAACATTGTTTCTTCACAACAAAGCCCTAATTCGGGGGGGGGGGGGGGGATGATCTGTTTTGCCAGAAGTCCAGTTTAGTTGTTGTTTTCCCCAGTCCGTTCTCTGAGCCCAGTAAATTCTTTGCTAAATAATTATCACACGGCAGTGGGTGTAGCATAGCCAGGAGATCCGAAGGTTGTCTGGCAACTTGAAACTCTAGCTCTTTTTTTTTTTTTTGGCAAGCTGGGTTTATTTTACGGGCTGAGAGAAGCATGACTGACCCTAGGTCATCCAGCTGGCTTCGAGCAGAGGAGTGGGGAATCAAACCCGATTCTCTGGATTAAAGTCCTGCCACTCTTGTTTCCTTGCTATGTGGGAGCTAGAGTGGTGCAGGGATTAGGCTAGGATCTAGGAGACCCAGGTTCAAATCCCCACTCTGCCACGGAGGCTCGCTGGGTGGCCTTGGGCCGGTTACTCCTCTCAGCCTAACCAACCTCACAGGGCGGCTGTTGGGGGGATAAAGTGGAAGAGGGAAGAAGGGCATCCTGAATGGCTTTGGGTCCCACACTGAGGCGAAGAGTGGGGTGCAGATCTCTAAGAAGAGGAGATTGGATTTATACCCTGCCCTTTACTACCCAAAGGAGTCTCAGAGCGGTTTACAATCTCTTTTCCTTTCCCTTCCCCACAACAGACACCCTTGTGAGGTAGGCGGGGCTGAGAGAGCTCTTTCCAGAACTGTCCTTGAGAGAACAGCTCTGAGAGAACTTGTGACTGACCCAAGGTCACACCAGCAGCTGCATGTGGAGGAGTGGGGAATCAAACCCGGTTCTCCCAGACTCTTATCCACTACACCAAACTGGCTGTAAATGGATGGAGGTGATCTGAAGACTCCAAATCGCTCAGTGGAATGAATGCTAACTGCTCTTTTGACTTACAGGCAGCCTGGGGACGCCGGAGACGGCAGATGGGCCCGATGACTTGGGCCCGCCACTCACGCCTGACCTGGAGAACGCCGAGCTGAGCCCCATCCTCCCCTTCTTGTTCCTGGGCAACGAAAGGGATGCGCAGGACCTGGAGCGGATGCTGAGCCTCAACGTGGGCCACGTCCTCAACGTCACCACCCACCTGCCCCTCTACCATGCCGAGAGCGGGCACCTCCGCTACAAGCGCCTCCCCGCCACTGACAACAACCGCCAGGACCTGCGCCAGTACTTCGAGGAGGCCTTCGAATTCATCGGTATGGCCTGCTGTGGGGTGGGCACGAGGGGGGGGCGGTGTCAAAAGAAGAAGAGATTGGTTTTACACCCTGCCCTTCACTCAGAGTGGCTTACAATCTTCCTTTCCCTTCTCCTCCCCACAACAGACACCCTGTACAGTAGGTGAGGCTGAGAGAGCTCTTTTGAGGACTGCTCTTGAGAGAACAGCTCTGAGAGAACTTGTGACTGACCCAAGGTCACCCAGCTGGCTGCATGTGGAGGAGTGGGGAATCAAACCGGGTTCTCCCAGATCAGAGTCCGCACTCCTAACCACTACACCAGTCTGGCCCTCTCTCAAAGCTGGGTTGAGGCCAATAACACAAAACCTACCTCTCCCAGGGGAAAACCAGGTCCACATCCCCACTCGGCCATGGAAGTTTGTTGGGTGACCTTGGGCCAGTCACCCCCTCTCAGCCACTAACCTATTTATTTATTAGGTTCAATTTTTAAACCGCCCTTCCCTGTGGACAGGACTCCTGGTGGTGCACAACAGTAAAAATATGCACATATAAATTAATAATAAAAACAGGATAATCTGATAAAACACAAGGAGGCCTAACCAAGATGACATTAAGGCTACTGATGATGCCACTGCCCTGTGCGGGGGGGGGGGGGGAGCAGGAAGACAGGAGCGTCAGACCAATGGAAACCCTCGCTGCCCTCAACCAAACACCCGGCGGAACATCTCTGCCTTGCAGGCTCTGTGGAATTGCATTGGATCCTGCAGGGCCTGGGTCTTATTTGACAGAGAGTTCCGCCAGGTTGGAGCCAGGGCAGAAAATGCCCTGGTTGAGGACAGCTGGACATCTCTCAGGTCAGGGACCAACAGCAGGTTCTTATTAGCTGAGACTAATGCGCTCCCGGGGGGGGGGGGATATCTACCTCGTAGGGTTGTTGTGAGGTTACAGTGGAAGAGACAAAAAAACCTCCAGGATCCCTGGCCAAACAGGCCTGGAGAAAAAATTGCTTCCTGGCCCCAAAGCAGTGATCGGCATTTCCCTGGGTGTGTAAGAGCAGGCCATGAGAGCAAAACACTAATGCAACCTTCCTGCCCTCCCTCTCATGACCAGTGTTCCCTCTGAGCTGCATTAGTGTGAGCTAGCTCACAATTTTTTAGCCTCCGGCTGACACATTTTTGTCTTAGCTCAGGAAGGATGGCTCCAGAGCAAACTAATTAATGCAGCAGCCAAATCGCTCGCTCACAACTTCAGTGCCAGTAGCTCACAAAGCAGAATTTTTGTTCACAAGATTCCACGGCTTAGAGGGAGCATTGCTCATGACCTGCCTGAGTTCACAGAACGAACATCGCTGTCAGATGGCCATCTAGCCTTCGCTTGAAAACCTCCTGAGAAGGAGAGCCCACCACCTCCCGAGGAAGCCTGTTCCACTGGGGAGCTGCTCTAACTGTCAGGAAGTTCTTCCTAATGTTTACATGTTTTATCTTCAAGTTGGCAGCTGAATTCATCTGAAGCAGCAGAACAAAATTGGGAGTCCAGTGGCACTTTTAAAACCAACAGAGTTTAATGCTGGGTATAAGCTTTCGTGTGGATGCACACTTCGTCAGTCAGGAAGTGTGCGTGCTCACAAAAGCTAATACCCAGCATTAAACTTTGTTGGTCTTAAAAGTGCCACTGGATGCCAACTGCGTCGTGTTTCACTTTGACCTTCTTCCAAAGAGCTGGTGGAGGGACGCATGGTTCTCCCCAACTCCATTTTGTTGTCCCAATAGCCCAATAGAGTACTTAGGCTGAGAGTGGCCCAAGATCACTGTGTGAGCTTCACAGCTGAGCAGAGTTCATCAGAACCTGACCGGCAGCCTCTCTCCAAGGCAAAGGTTTTCCCTACTGTTGCTACCAGAGATCCTTTTAATTGGAGGTGACGGGGACTGAACCTGGGGCCTCTTGCACGCAAGGGAGATGCTCTCCCACTGAGCCACGACCTCACCCAGAAAGATGGGTGCCGCTACAGAAGAGGCCAACTTTCCAATAAACGTGGTGGAGGAACCCAGGAAAACGCCCTCAACGATCATCTCAAATGCCCCGTGGATTCTCCTGGGAGAGAAAGCAGGTCCCGTGTAATTAGCACAATGTCCATCCGAGCTCTTTTGCTTGGTTGCCTTTTAATTTACTTGGCCGTTCTTCGTTTTCTATGAGACCCAGGAAATATATCCTGAAAACTGAAAACGCAGTTGTCAGACAGCAAGGATTCTAAGGTTTTAAGAAGGACCTTCTGCAGGGAAGAGGCCGTGTGGCTCACTGGCAGAACATTTGCTTTGCATGCGGAAGGTGCCAGGTTCAGTCCCTGCCATCTCCAGTTTATAGGGTCAGTTAGCACGTGAGGGGAAAGTCCTTTGCCCTGAAGAACAGTAAAAAGCCCAGTAGCACCTTTTAAGACTAACAACCTTTATTGTAGCCAGGGCTACTTTTGGGGCAGGAACGCACAGGAACGGAGTTCCGGCTGGCTTCTGAGTTGGCCACGCCTACAACTCCGCCCCCCAGGTTGGCCACGCCTACAGTTCTCCTCCCCTGGGTTTCCCAGGTGCCTCACAAGCCTCCCCTCCTGCCTCTCCTCCTGAGGTTCCCCAGGCACCCTGCAGCTGCGGGGGCACCTGGAGAAGCCGATCTAGAAACTGCCTTCCTTCCCTCGGGTTCCCTATGCATCCCGCAAGCCACGGGGCACCTGGGGAAGCCGATCCTGGGAGGGAGCTGCGCTTTTGGGGGTGTGGCCTAATATGCTAATGAGTTTCTGCCATTGGGTGTGACCTATTATGCTAATGAGTTTCTGCTGGGCTTTTTCTACAAACCCCCCCCCCCGATTGTAGCATGAGCTTTTGAGAAAGACCACTCTCTTCGTCAAATGCACGAAGAGAGCTGTGTTTCTCGAAAGTTTATGCTCCAATAAAGGTTGTTAGTCTTAAAGGTGCTACTGGGCTTTTAACTATTTTGCAGCAACAGCGTAACACGGCTAACTCCTCTGGATCTATTGCCCTGAAGAGTCGCTGCCAATCAGAGTAGATAACACTGACCTTGATAGACCAGTGGTCTGACTTAGTAGAAGGCAGCTTCATGCGTGTAACACCTCCCTGGCTGGCTGCTCGCCTGGAGCCAACCGTTACTCACCCTAGGCGAAGATGGAAGTCTGGGTTGGAGCAGTCACCTAGGGTGAGGTCTGCAGTTCAGTCTCCCACATTATAACCCTGCCCTGTTTCTGCTGCAGAGGAGGCTCACCAGAGTGGCAAGGGCGTCCTCATCCACTGCCAAGCGGGCGTCTCGCGCTCCGCCACCATCGTCATCGCCTACCTGATGAAGCACACACTCATGACCATGGGTGATGCCTACAAGTACGTCAAGGGCCGGCGCCCCATCATCTCCCCCAACCTCAACTTCATGGGCCAACTGCTGGAATTTGAAACGGACCTCAACGCTGGCATCACACCCCGCATCCTCACGCCCAAGCTGGCCGGGGTGGAGACCGAAGTGTGAGCAAGACGAGGTGGCGGGGAGAGCCGCCGCCACCGATCTCAGGACGGGGGAGCGTGGGTGGGTCGTGCAATAAGGGACTGACGGACAGCATGGGAACGAATGCCGGGCCAACCAAAGCAAGGCACACGGATTGGGGAGGGGGGTCGGGGACCCTCACCGCTGCTGGACCAGATCCCGCGGGACACCAAGACGATCTTCAGCTGCCTTCAGGCCCCTGCGGACTTGCGAGTCCCCCAAGTTCTAGAAAAGCCCGTTTTCGTAGGCCTGGCTTCAACTTGGGGAGGACATCTCGTTTCTATGCCGGTGTGGGCTTCTCAAAACTTTCTTACTGGGGTCGGGATGGGGAGGGGTTTGTGTGTGGGTGCGTGACACTGCCAGGCTTAATTTATTGGGGGTGGGGAGTGTGTGCGCGTGTAATTCTGGGGCCCCCTGCCCCCTTTCCCCTTTGGATCCACATGCTGCTTTTGTTTCCTTTTCCGGAGAGAGGAGGGTGTGGGGCCACTCTTGAGGATCTAGAGGTGTGTGTGTAATGGGGGGGGGGGGCGTAGGGGCAAGACACCCTCTCTCCCTTTCTGACATTTCTCAGATTTTGATGCTCAGGATCACAGAATCTCTTCTGGGTGAAAATTTTAGTGTGGAATGAAAGGATTTTTGGGGAGCGGGGGGGGGGGGGATGCCAATTGTAACACCTTTCCCCACTTCTTGCATAGTGGGGCGGGAAGGACCTCATGCTCCTCCTCCTTTATTTATTTATCGGAGCTGCACTGCTGGGTTTTTTTTATTGGGGGGGGGCGGTTCATTTATAACCATCAACCTATTGATAATATTGGGGAGGGATAAAACGGAGGGGGGGCATTGAGCTTCTCTTTCCTGTCTCCTCACCCCCGCCCCCCAAGAATTTAGACCCTTCCCTCTGTCCCTCTTCTCAGGACAATATAGTATGCGGACGACGAGTCTTCCATTTTTAAGGCCATGGGGGTAGGAGCATTGGAACTCCCGGTTTGTTTGTTTTTTTGGAGGTGGTGCGGGACAGGAGGGGGGAGAGATCTCCCTTCTCTGGGGTTTACTCTGGATTCCCTGGAGCAAAGGACCCGAAGAATTCAGTCCAGGATGTCTTTCTAATTTATCTTGAGATGCAATATATTCGTATGTTTTCAGAGTGGGTTTTCGCTGTTTTGTTCCTTGCCACCTGGTGCTGGAAGGCCAGGGTGTCTTTGTGTTTGTGTGTGTGTCATCGGTTGGCGGGTTCCCTTGTTTTTGTTCAGTCTTCCGGGCATTCCCAATGTTCTCCCTGGTGGCATTTGGATCCGTCACCAGCAATGACGACTGGAAGGGCAGGTGTGGTGATTATGTGTGGGACTGGTGGAATGGGGGGGGGGGGGGATATATAGAAAGACCTCATCAGACACAGACATCTGAGCCCCCAAAAGCTGTGCAAGAGCACTGCGGACAAGGGATTCTGCCCCACAGGAAAAAGGAACAGCCACTGATCCCTGATTATCACATGCCCCCCCCTTTTTTCCCATTGTCAGACTTGGGCGGTTTCCCCATAATCCCTCCAGACACCCTCTGGGGGCCCTCAGAATTCTTCTGGCAAGAATCAGCATCGACTCTGAATCTCAAAGCCAGTGGAGTAGCCCGCCTGTTCCCCTGCTCTGCCCCAAATCAGAGCGTGCTTGCTGGCGTCAGTTTGGCAACACACAACTGTGCAAATCAGTTGTGGTAAGATTGCCTTGATACACACCCTGTGTCCCAAGGTTGCCAGCCTCCATCCAGGTGGTGGCTGATATCTCCTGGGATCACAACTGGTCTCCAGGTGGTAGAGACCAGTTCCCTTGGAGAAAGTGGCCACTTTGGAAGGTGGACGGCGTGGCATTCTACCCTGCTGAGGTTCCTCCCTTCCCTTCCCCAGGCCCCACCCCGGAGCTGGCAATCCTAAATCGGGAAAGACCGGTGTTCTAAAATGCCACAAAGATGCATTTAAAAATAACCCCCCTGCAACCATCATAGGAAAGCAGCATTCCCCCTCCGCCCGCCCGCCCACCTGATGCTGGTCTTCATATTACCTGTTCTAAACAATTGAGATGGGGGTGGGAGGAAGAGACCCTAAAATTAGAAAATTTAGTTTTAGAAGTAGATGGTGGGGGAAAAGTGACGGGCTGGATTTGTTAACGGAACAGATTTGCGAAAAAGAAATAAAATGTATGTCCCAGGTATACACACATCCCAGCAGAGAGAAATCTCCATACTTGTCTTTCTGAAAGTGAGACGGGGAGATTTCTGTCACACCCAGCCCTCTTAGCCCAATATATGCACCACAACAAAACAGCTGTTTCCGTGGATGCAACAACTTCCACTCACAGAATGTGGGGTTTTTGCCTCCCCCCTCCTGTGGCAGCCCAACATGTCCCCTCTCCCAAATTCTGTTCCTGGGGGGTCCCGCTGTCCCCCAGGAACAGCGTTTCAGGGCCATTTTGGGCTGACGTGGGAGGGGGCAGCATGGAAATCATGAGAAATTCGGAAAAACATAACAAATTCTCTTAGATCCAGCCTTCTGCTTCTTTTCCTCTTTTTAGTCAGTTTCTAATCAATTCCTCTTTTGATCAAAGAAAAATTCAAAGGGAAAAGAGGTAGGAAGGCAGGTTTTTCAGAATTTCGCTCTGTAGGTCCTTAGGCCCTTTCTAGACCCTCCTGTCCTCCTGTTAGAGCACCACCCTGTGGTGTGTTAACATAAAACAGCTGCAAGGGCAGAAGTTACCAAAGGGTGCATTGATTTCAAAGAGAATTTTCTCTTCTGAAAGAGAGTAAGAGTGATCAACTGCTATATTTTTAAAAAGTGAATTTGAGGGGGGAAATCTTCTCCCGATAAGCCACACTCACAATTACGCTGTGCAAGCAGAAGTCCTTGCACCCACTGAAATGCTAGCCAGGATCCGAGCTTAGTGTGTCTTCACCTCCGCTTTCACCCAGCCCTAACCCAGATCAGTGGAGGTGGCAGCAATGAGCGTACAATGTCTTCCCCTTCCCTTTAAAAAGATTTGTCCTTCAAATAACTGGGCAGGAAGCAGATGTGGTCAGAACCCCGTCAGGGTTTTTCTTCCCCTTCCAGCTGTTTTTCTTTGGCTCTTGTCTTTGTTATTTATTGGGCCCAGGTGTTGGGCCTCCACTGTAATTTATTAAACGTGATCTGTTTTGTAATAAGGTGGTTCTTCTGTCTCGGGGGTGGGGGCAGGCTTTGGGGAGATATGAGGAAGGGGGTCCAAAAGCTGCACGCTTTGACAGCGAGGGGTGCCTCTGCTGAAGCAGCCTGGCAAACGAAACAGAAATGTACTAGTTTCAGGAGGGAAGCCATGTCGGTCTGCAGTAAAAGAGCTGGGTTCGAGTCCAGTAGCCCTTTAGAGACCGACAAGATCTTTGGGGTAGAAGCTTTCAAGAGTCAAAGCTTCCTTCACCGTATAGAACGAAAGAAGCTTTTGACTCTTAAAAGCTTATACCCCCAAAATCTTGTCGGTTTCTAAGATGCTACTGGACTGGAATTGAGAAATATACAAGCAAATGGCCCTGCAGACCCCTTCACAGCTGTGCGAGAGACATGGGTGGGTAACTCTTTGCAGCTATGTGGTCAGCAGGTCCCTCTGCCCCTGCATTGACCACCATGGGGCATTTTCCCAGATCACAAGGCAGAACTGTTGCATTGTAGGAGCTCCGTACTCAGACTGGAGCCCCTGCGCAAGAACTTATGGAGCATCAATTCAGTCCAGGATTTGTAACTCCACAAGGGTCATTCCTATGATATCCGAAGCAGTGGCAGAAGTGGTACATTCATTACCGAGCTCTTATGGCTGGATCTCACCGCCTTCTTCCGCTAAGGGCAATACTTCCCCACAGTGCATGGAGCCCTCCCCCAGGCTCTGAGCTTCCTGCCCTAGGGGAAAGTTCCATCCTTAGCAAAACAGATTCAGATGACACCAAGCTGAGCTCCCAGTATCTGGGGTGAAACTAAGAGCCTGGCTCAAAATCTCACCATCCAGGTGAGACGACTGATTGTCCTGAGGTGAAGGGTGCCCCCTGCTGGCAGCCAACATTGGCAGGTGGCAGTGGTTCCCAACCTTTTTGGTATGGTGGTATGGTGACACATCCAGGCCCAACCCAAGGGTTTTTTGGTACCCTAGGCCAGTGTTTCCTAACCTATGGCTTGCACCTCTTTCTCTCCTCTTGCTTTCCCAGTTTGGTGTAGTGGTTAAGTGTGCGGACTCTAATCTGGGAGAACCGGGTTGGATTCCCCACTCCTCCACTTGCAGCTGCTGGATGACCCTGGGCAAGCCATAGTTCTGGCACAGCTGTTCTTGAAAAGGAGCAGTTTCTGTCAGAGCTCTCTCAGCCCCACCTACCTCACAGGATGTCTGTTGTGGGGAGGGGAAGGGAAAGGAGATTGTAAGCCACTCTGAGACTACATGTGAAGGGCGGGGTATAAATCCAATCTCTCCTTCCCATGCACTGAAGAGCTAACAGCAACTCTCCAGCCTTTTTTCGCCCTTCTTCTAGCTATTGCCGTAAAGTTACTAGTTGCCAGACATACCCCCCCATTGTTGAAAAGGGAGGTGGGAAAGCTAGGGTGTGCAAACTTGACAAGGAGGGCGTGAAGAGAAAGAATAATGCAAAGTGCAGGACTAGTGGCCATTAGAGGGGGTTGGCCTGTGACCCACAGCCTGGGAAACGCTGCAATAAGGGAGGGTAGAGAATGCTGATTCATAGGACTCCAGCCCCCTACCTTGATCTGCTTCTTGATCTAAGTTCCAAGGCCGGGAGCACCTTAAAGCCGAACAAGATCTCCAGGGTATGAGCTTTCGAGAGTCAGCGCTCCCTTCATCAGATACAAGTAGGAATGGAGATCCCTGAGCTCTGTATCAAAGTTGGGTTCCTCTTCGCAAATAATGGTTTTCAGCTGGATAACATCTAGTGCCATACACCCTGTTCTTCCTTCCTGGGCTCTGGGGTTGTGGAGCCTTGTAAGCAAAGATTCTATTTTGTGAGCTACTGGCGTTAAAAGTTGTGAGCGAGCGATTTGGCTGCTGCATAAATTAGTCTGCTTTGGAGCACTCCTTCCTGAGCTAAGATAAAAAGGTGTGAGCCAGAGGCTAAAAAACGGTGAGCTAGCTCACACTAACTCAGCTTAGAGGGAACATTGGTTGCCTCCCTCCACTTGACTGATACACCAGGCAGACACCACATTTTACCTCCAAAAGGGAAGCCTCCACTGAACACCCCCATTTATTTTTTTTGGTCCACCCCCCCCCCCTTCTGCCATATGGAAAAAAACGTTGATTCCTTTGAAATGTGATGTTGGAGACGGGTTTTATGGATACCGTGCACCACCAAAAACACAAATCAGTGGGTTCTAAACAAAATCAAGCCCGAACTCTCCCTAGCAGCTGAAATGACCAAAGGGAGGCTATTGTAGGCATTTGGGCCACAGCTGGAGGTGAGAAAGTTGTGCTCCGCTCCGCAGATGGAAATCCTCCTGTCTGTGCAAAAGCTCTGGCAGTTATTCACGTGTGCACCCAAAGGCAGACTGGCCCACCTCCTCTAGAACTCCACATCTCCTTCTTAGCAGTGGTCCATCTAGTCCACCATCTTGTCTCACAGAGGCCGACGGCACAGAGGACGAGGCTTTCCTCCCCCGCCCCCCCTTCCCCGGATGTTGCCTCCATGACAGTGGTGCTTAGAAGCTGACTGCCTCTAAACATTGGAGGCTCTAACAGACCGATCCCTCCATAACATCTAGCACTTATCAACAGAGGAATAACATCCGGATTGCAAGATGTCATAGTCCCGCTGTACATTGGTCAGGCCGCGCCTGGAGTTCTGGAGGCCTCACTTCAGAAAGGATGTGGACAGAAGGGAGCGGGTGCAGAGGAGAGCGACAAGGATGATCGGGGGGGCCTGGAGACCAAGAAGCCCTGTGAGGAAAGGCTGAGGGACTTCTTGGGAATGTTCAGTCTGGAGAAGAGGAGGTGGAGGGGGGACAGGATGGCTCTTCTTGAAGTATTTGATGGGCTGTCTCTTAGAGGACTGTTCCTGTTGGCAAAGGAGGAGAGGATTCGCAATAATGGGTTTAAATTAAGGGCAGGGAGGTACCAGCTGGATATGAGGAAAAACGTTTTTACAGTCCGAGTTGTACAACAGTGGAATGGGCTGCCAGGGGAGGTGGTGAGCTTCCCCCTCCCTGGCAGTCTTGAAGCAGCGGCTGGACAGGCACTTGTCAGGGATGCTCTCTAGGCTGATCCTGCACTGGGCAGGGGGGTTAGGCTAGATGGCCCCTTCCAACTCTGTGATTCTGTGGTTCTAACCTAGAAGTTGTCCCATGTGTCCTTGACAGACAGGGGCTATCCAAGCCAGTTTGGTGTAGTGGTTAAGTGTGCGGACTCTAATCTGGGAGAGCCGGGTTTGATTCCCCACTCCTCCACTTGCACCTGGCTGGATGACCTTGGGCAAGCCATAGCTCTGTACCAGCTGTTCCCTCAAGGACAGCTTGGGAAAGAGCTCTCTCAGCCCCACCCACCTCACAGGGTGTCTGTTGTGGGGAGGGGAAGGGAAAAGGAGTTTGTAAGCCGCTCTGAGACTCCCTTGGGGAGTGGACGGCGGGGTATAAATCCAATCTCTTCTTCTCTTCTTCTTCTTCTTTAAGCATCACTGCTAAAACCTCTGGCTGATGTAAAAGTGAAACTACTGATTACATCCCCCCCCCCCAAAAAAAAACACCCAGAAAAAGTTGCAGGGCCCCTGTGCTGGCCGGAGCATGAAAGGGGAGAAGAGAGAGCTGCAGCTTAGGAAAAAAAGCTGTGCTATATCATAAAAAATAATTTATTGTCCCTTAGTACAAGTCGTCCCTGTGTAACGGTCTACAAAAGAAAAGGTCACAGTTGGGCACGAAACATGGTGCCCAGTCACAGCTACAAATGATGCGCGGTGCTAGCTCCGGGGGGGGGGGGGGGGGGTGTCAGTGGAATGTTGGGGGCAGGAGGGAAGCAAAGTGGGAGAGAAATTATTGCAAACGCAAGAGACTGGTTATTGCTCGATGCAGGAGATGGGGGACCACTGGCCAACCCACTTGCTGCACAATTGTGGAACCGACTGGTTACGACCGGCGGTTCGAAAGGCCACTCCTAACTGGCGCTGCCCCAGCCCCTCCCCGATTTCCTTGCAGGAGACACAGAAGCGCAAACAGTTCCCCAGATCAAAGCGAGAAGGGGGCTGCGGTGCGGTCCAAGGTTTTAAACGCAGCTCCTGCTTCTCCGGTCTGTGGGACTTGCCCTGCCTACTGGACTCAAGAAGGACAGGAGGAGAAAGACGGGGAAATCAGCGGGTGAAGAGGTAGGGGTAGGGGAAACCACTACTGCTGCCCCCTCTCACAATTTTGCAGTGATTAATAAAGACAGAGAGAACGAACTTGGAAACCTACATACAGGTAATCTGACAACTGCACAGACATCCCCAAAGGGTTACGGGCCCAGTTCAACCATGGATGTCGTCGCCTCCTCTTTCTCCAGCCTCAGACTGCACTATGCAGGGTAGCTAATTCATGTCCCCACATCCCAGAGGCCAGCAGGTTAGGAAACAGTCCCGTCAGCCCTTCATTTCTGCAGGGGCGGAGTGGGGGAGTGTCCCCGGGACTCCCAGACTTCCCGGATGGTGCGGCGGACCTCTCGGGGCAAGTGGAGGGTCTCGGCGTGGCACTGGAGGATGTGCTGCTTGACGGTGGCCAGGCACACTTGGCGCAAGGCGTTCTCACAGACCATGCACACCAGCTGGCCGGTGACGGTGTTGAAGTCCATGAGGAAGCGGGCTCGCCAGGCAGGGTCAAAGCTCTTCGCCGGGGGTGAGGGGTCTCCCACCTTGACCTCCAGGGCTTTCCGCTGTCCCACCTTGGCACCACAGTCTTTGATGTTGCCACGGGCAAAGGAGCTGCCAAGTGGACGGGGGGCGTTGGACTGGGTCAGACCTAGGCGGTGGGGAGAGTCTGTGGAATGGAGCCGCAGCAGAGAGACGGAGCAGTCGCGATCTGGCAAGAAGGGAGGGAGGCGGGGATTTAATTGAGCCATCAAAAAAAAGCCACCCACAATCCTTTGGGTCAAAGATTCCAGGTCGAGGCTTCAAGCAAATGAACCACTTTAAAAAAGGCGTGAAATGGCATTTCTCCACGTGAACTTCATAAAAGAAAGCCCATGAGTTGTGGTTAAAAGGGTCAGACCGGGATCTGGCAGACCTGGGTTCAAATCCTAACACTGCCATGAAGCTCCTTGGGTGACCTTTGCCCCAGTCACATTCTCAGCATAACCGACCTCACAGGGTTGTTGTGAGGATATGGGGATTGTACAGACCACTCTGGGAGAAAGGAAGGGATGCAAATGCACTAGATAGATTCTAATTTTTCCCCTTAAAAAAGGGTGGCCACTGGCCGGATTCTACAACGGGTACTAAATTATTTCTCTGAAATCATGAGGACCATTATCTTTTTTAAAAGGGGAGGGGCCTTCAGAAGCTTGTGTGCTGAAATTCAGAAAATATACATCAGTTCTTTGGACCAGACAGTAGCTGCTTCTGCTGGGACCTTCTAACGTGATACACTGGAGACCAGCTGAAAGCCTTCCTTGAAAGGAAACGGCCTCCTCCCACTGCCCCCCCTTTCACTTCTACAAAATTCCCATTCCGATAGAGAGTCAACAACTTACAAGGCTTGTCCCCCGTTCTCTTCTTGGCAGCTGGCTTTGCTCCCGAGTCCCGGGGTGGTTCTGAAATGAGACGGATTGCACGCTCATCCTTCGGACTGCCCCAGCCACATCCCTCCCACGCATCCACTCCCAAATTCCATAGCTAGCGTCAAGCTGAAAAACCTGCAAGATGATCTTTCCAGGGTAAAAAAGGAGGGAAATGAGGTGGAAGCTGCCTAAGAAGGCTGAACAGACTGTACCGCTTCAGCCTGTAGGTGACTGACCCCAACTCTGAAGGCTCCTCCACATTTTGTTTTTGCAAAAAAATATTTTTAAAAAAAACCAAATACACATCGAGCAACATCAGAAGAGCCTTGCTGGATCAGAACCTGTAGTCCAACTAGTCCAGCATTTTGTTTCAAACAGAGGCCAATCGGTCGCCCTGGACGGCCCAACCAACAGGGCACGGGTGCCGAGGCCTTCCTCTGATGCTGTCCCCCCACCTCTGAGATCCACAAGGGTGGTGCTGCCTCTGAACACAGAGGTTCCGTTTACTCATCACGGCCAGTTGCCGAGGAGGGACCTCCGACCTCGCCACGAAATCTGTCTAACCCCCTTTTAAATCGGCCTGTGCTTGTGGCCATCACTCCTGTGAATTCCACAGTTCAGTTTACTTGTTATGTAAATATGTATTTCTTTTTGTTTTTTATATATATATGTGCATGTGTGTGCGCGTGGCCACACCTGGAAATCATGGTGACCTCTGGTGACTGACCCCTGCTGGGGGCTTGGAGGATATTCAGAGAGGTGGCTGAGTAAAGCCTGCCCCCACCTCCCAACTGCTGGCATTCCAAGGAGGTCTCCCATCTAAGTACTAACCACAGTCGACGTGGCTTAGTTTCTTAGATCTGACGAGACTGGGCCTGCCTGGGCTATCCAGGTTAGGGCTAAATATGCATTTCTTTTGCCCATCCTAAATCTATTGCCTATCATTTCCATTGAGTGCCCCCAAGATCTACCCCAGCCTTCTCCATGCTGTGTACAGGTTTTCTTCTTGTGGGAGGATTTCTGATGGGGTAGCACCTGTTCCCTCCCCCCCCCCCACACTAGCCAGGCCTGAACTGACAACCTTTTGGGTCTGCTTGCGAGTACAGTTCAGTCCACTAGATATGACTGGACCCTGTTTTCTTTTTTTTGAAATGACAACAAAATACGCCAGAGCCGCCCCACCTGGCTGAGTCCGGCAATACAGCTTCAAGGCAAAGCCAGCGGGGAAGCTTCCGTCAGTGAAGATCCGAATTTCGGCAGGCGCTGAACCGGGGACCCCGCATTCCGATGGCCACTCTTTTCCTAGAATGCAAAGAAGCAGCATGAAGTCACGCACGCGGGGCTGCTGGGTTCTTACCCACCCTGGACTCCCCAAAGTCACCCTCTAGAACTCAGCCCCAGTTCCTTTCCTCCTTCATTCTGCAGCTGGAAGTCACAGAAATCATCAGGATAGGAACGAGTTATTCAAATACAATAGGAAAGAGAAGAAGAGGAGGAAGAGATTGGATTTATACCCTGCCCTCCACTCGGAGTCGCAGAGCGGCTTACAATCTCCTCTCCCTTCCCCTCCCCACAACAGACACCCTGTGAGGCAGGTGGGGCTGAGAGGGCTCTTTCGAGAACTGCCCTTGAGAGAACAGCTCTGAGAGAACTTGTGACTGAGCCAAGGTCACTCCAGCAGCCGCATGTGGAGGCGTGGGGAATCAAACCCGGTTCTCCCAGATCAGATTCCGCGCTCCTGACCACTACACCGAACTGGCTCTTGAGCAACGACTCCCTCCTCCCCTTGGCTCCTCCTGCAGCAGAAACAGCCGAAGAATGACCCCACGGAGACTATCCTAGACCCGGCTTGTCCTTCACCTTATGCGTCCAAGACGGAAGCACGGAAGCTAGGCAAATGCACCGAGCAAAACGAACCGAGGCAGACGCTCATTCTGGGGAGCAAAGGACTTTGGGAATTAAAGGAGGACATGATGTAAACAGTTGTCTCTGGAAGTCCAGGGAAATGGAAGAAAGGTGAAAGGGGGAGGGGGTAGAAGAACAACATACGGCTGGAAATAGCCTCACCCCGCGCAATGTATTTATTTATTTTACCTTTTTTAAAAAATCACCTAATCCCCACGACTGTGGGTCTCCAGGCGATGTACAGAATTAAAAACAACGAAAACCATAAAAGCCATTATCAAAAACATATAATTCATTAATTAAAATCAAGGGGTGGAATTTTATGGTTCCCTCCCATTTCCAGCCTATGGGTGCCTCATGGATGGGGGGGGGGGGGAGTTAAATCCTTCAGGGGACAGAGGTCTGGGAAGGATGCCAATCATGATGTAAGCCATTGCGGTCCTCTACCAAACACCTGGCGGAACGTCTCTGCCTTACAGGCCCTGCGGAATTGCATGAGATCTCGCTGGGCCCTGATGTTGTTTGGCAGAGTTCCACCAGGTTGGGGCCACGGCCGAAAAGGCCCTAACCCTAGTCGAGGACAGCCAGATATCTCTAGGACTGGGGATCACCAGCAACTTGTTCTGTGAGGAGTGTAACGCTAGGGCTACAAGCTCTACAGCTACAGCTTCTAAAATCCTTCTCTCTGTGCAAGGGAACAGGGTAGTTATTTGAACATAAGAGAAGCCCATGTTGGATCAGGACAGTGGCCCATCCAGTCCAACACTCTGGGTCACACAGTGGCCAAAAACACCAGGTGCCCTCAGGAGGTCCAGCAGTGGGGCCAGGACACTAGAAGCCCTCCCACTGTTGCCCCACCCCCCAAGCACCAAGAATACAGAACATCACTTGCCACAGACCGAGAGTTCCTAGCTATATCTTGTGGCTAATTTGGAATCTCTACTAGATGATGCTCATATATATACCTAGACCTTGAGGGTTAGCAACCTTGCAGGGTTGGCAGAACTGTGACTCCTCCACCCCATCACTGCTCTTGTAAGAAACTGGGGAGCCTTCTGGTTTTTTTAAAGCCATGACTTGAGATCTGATTGGGCCGAGAAGGCTGGGGAGGACGGGCTTCAGTCTTCAATGGGTCTGTTCTGTTCTACGAGAGTTCTGTGAGCACCTGCTGTGTTTCCCGTTTATGAATGGAAGCGCGCCCGTTACAGATCTACGTCACATTCAAAGCATCGCAAAACAGTGTTAAGCAATCTTGAACAGGCCACCTGGCTTAAGAACACAAGTCAGCCCTTGCGAGATCAGCTAAGAAATCCACCGAAGGCCAGCACTGGGGGCTGGGGCCGTGGTTCAGCAGTAGAGAATGCCGGAGGTCCTAGGTTCAATCCCAAGCAGCTCCAGTTAAAAGGACCAGACGGTAGATGACGTGAAAGACTTTCTCTGCCTGAGACCCTGGAGAGCGGCTGCCAGCCAGGGCAGACAATACCGACCTTGATGGACCAATATATGACATTGCCTTATACCAAATCAGACTATTGGTCTGTCAAGGTCAGTACTGTCTACTCTGACTGGCAGGGGCTCTCCAGGGTCTCAGGCAGAGAAAGCCTTTCACATCATCTACTGCCTGGTCCTTTCAACTGGAGATGCCAGGGATTGAACCTGGGACCTTCTGCATACCAAGTAGGTGCTCTACTGGTAAGCAACAGCTCCAATGGTCCAATTCAGTATAAAGCAGCTTCATGTATGTATTCTTTGCCAAGAATCTCAGCAGATGCCTGTCCCCAGAGTGGTGCCAGCATGGTGTGGTTGTTAAGAGCGGCGGACTCTATTCTGGAGAACCGAGTTTGATCCCCTGCTTCTCCCCATGAAACCAGCTGGGTTGGGCCAGTCCCAGTTCTACCAGAACTCTCTCAGCCTCACCTGCCTCACAAGGTGCCTGTTGTGGGGAGAGGAAGGGAAGGAGATTGTAAGCCACTTTGAGACTACCTAGAGAAAGTGGGGCATAAAACCCCCGCTCTTCTTCTTTCCCCTTGAAATCACCCACTGCTGCCTACCCTCTCTTCACCCCTACGACAGAGCTATGCTAACCTTTCCTCCTTGGCTGCGTCTACATGGAAAGGATTCTCCACATTGCTGTGAATGCCGAGACATGCACATTTGTCACCGGAGAATCTACACAGGGAATTCTCTGCATGCTTTATTCTTGTCCCCTCCTGCACCTTTTCGCTTCTACCAGCACTCTGTACCATCTCCACATGGGTTCTCCAGAAACTGCCCCTGTTTTTGTTCTTTTAGCGAGAGAAGAAGAGATTGGATTTACACCCTGCCCTTCACTACCCAAAGGAGTCTCAGAGCAGTTTACAATCTCCTTTCCCCTCCCCTCCCCCCCCCTCCCCACAACAGACACCCTGTGAGGTAGGCGGGGCTGAGAGAGCTCTTTTGAGGACTGCTCGTGAGAGAACAGCTCTGAAAGAACTTGTGACTGACCTGAGGTCACACCAGCAGCTGCACGTGGAGGAGTGGGGAATCAAACCCGTTTCTCCCACATTAGAGTCCGTGCACTTAACCACTACACCAAACTGGTTCTTGCATGCAGGCATGATACCTAGATGTGCAAAAATAGCATCCATTCACCTACAGCACCATCCTTTGCCTTCCCTTCAATACACAAACCCTACCAGGAGGCAGAATTACACTGGCAGCCATATTGGAGAAGGCCCTAGAGAGGTGCTACAGGAGGAGGGCAAGGGTGTGGGTGCAGAAAATGGCATCGATGGATTAGTATGTACCAAGACGGATAACTTCAACCGGGAGGGGGGAGAATCTGGTGCAACAAGATGCACAGGCTGTGCCGCAAAAACGCCCAAGCGCCTGGATTTTAAAGATGCTCAAGAAGGAACCTCCCCTCCCCCCCACTGGACCCTTGGGAACCCATATTTCTCCCCTTTTTTTCATTTGCAGGAAAAGGAATATCTTCACCTCTGTCAGTGGTTCAGAAGTCCTGCATCCACCATCGCAATGCAAATAACCACCAAAATACAGGCAGGCAGCATTCTTATTCCCAGACTGGCAGTTCCAGGTGATCGCCCGCCTGTAGTCAAGCCGCAAAGCTTGCACCTGGGTACAGCACTGTGTGACCTGATTAGGCACCTCCTTTGAGATCATTTCGAATGAGCCAGTGCTCTGGCAGCAGCTCTGGAGAGCGTCAGGAGCCTTTTATTCCCCCCAAAAGGGCAAGCAGACCTGGAGTCTCCGTGGGCTCTTGCAAAGACCCGCAGCTGCCATCTGGCACAGGTGGAAAAAAATCTGAACAACTTGAAAAGAAATTACTCTAGAAAAATGTAGTTGAAATGGAAAAATGAGAGCTGGGTTAGTTTTTGGCTTTGTGTTTACTACGGAAGAGTGTTTATGCCCGACACTACGGTTCCTATCTAAAATGGAGAACTGCCAAGGGCAAAGACAGAAAAGTGCTTCCATAAAAAGGAGGAAGAGTTCCCAGAAAATGGAATCTGGGCGGAGCAAGGTGTGGGGATCTTAGCAGGACTGCCTGGGATAAACAGGTCTCCCGGGAGCAGCAAGATGTGGGGATCTTAGCAGGACTGCATGGGAGAAAAAGGTCTCCCGCGAGCAGCAAGGTGTGGGGATCTTAGCAGGACTGTCTGGGATAAAAAGGTCACCCATGAGGAGCAAGGTGCGGGGATCTTAGCAGGACTGCCTGGGATAAAACAGGTCACCCGCGAGGAGCAAGGTGTGGGGATCTTAGCAGGACTGCATGGGATAAAAAGGTCACCCGCGAGGAGCAAGGTGCGGGGATCTTAGCAGGTCTGCATGGGATAAAAAGGTCACCCGCGAGGAGCAAGGTGCGGGGATCTTAGCAGGACTGCATGGGATAAAAAGGTCACCCGCAAGTACCAAGATGTGGGGATCTTAGGACTGCTCCTAGAGACTACCGACCCCATTTTGGGTTGGTTTCCCTTTAGAGAATGCACTACAGTATTACAATGATTCTATATGCTTGGACTGTGTTCCTTCCAATAAGATCAGAGTAAAGCAAGTTTGCCCTGCCCCAAGGTGTGACCGTGGTCTTCCTTGGTGGTCTCCCGTCCAACTACTGACCAGGGCAGACCCTGCTTAGCTTCTGAGATTTGACAAGATCAGGTTAGCCTGCATTATCCAGGTCAGGGCATGTTCTACCTAACTCCTGGCAACAGCTGAGCTGTGGCTTTCTGCACCAACTGGAGTTTCTGAACTGAATTTGAGGGGAGAACAATGTTCGGTGCATTACATTAATCAGCCTTCACATTTCTCAAGCTAGGCAGAGTTGGAAGAAAGCTTTGTTTGCAACAGCATTAGCGGGCTCCTCCAGCAATAACGGCCTCGAGGCTCTGAAGGGAGTCGGCACAGGTCAGCTTAACTCCATTATAAGTGGGGAGATATTCAAGTACTGGTAACCAGATAGCAGGGAATGTGGAGTGCTTAGAGGGCTGAGAAAAACGTTCTGCATTGTCTGCGATTTTTACCATGATGTACAGATTCCATATCTTTTGATGCCATTGTGTGAGTGTACGAGAATTTAGAGATTTCCAGTGCCATGCTATGGTGTTCCGAGCAGCATATAACAGCAATGAAACTTGCTCTCTGATGGAATATGAGTTGACTGAGCTCCCCCAAGTATTTCACAGGAGATCATCCGGTGTAAAACTTAGCTTGACATTATTGAATGATGAGATACGTGAAATGACAGACTCCCAGAAGACAGCGGCTTTAGGACATGTTACGCAGCAGTGTAATTACCTGAGTTGCCACATTTTTTCCCACACAATGGACTAAATTTGGATGATGCGTGAGCTAGTAGTCGGGGCGGTAAGGTACCATTGTGAAATTAACTTAAGAGAGTGGAAGTCTACATCTGTGATTGCAGAACAGAACGGTGGTGATCTCTCACATCTCAAGGTGAAATTCCAAAACTGGTTGTTGATTTGAGTCTAGATATACTTTAAAGAGATAAGTTGTTGTTGTTGTTGTTTTTTAACTTGGAGTATTATACAAGTTCTGCCTTATATTTATTATATACAACTTTGAATGAATCTATGTCAGCATAGTATTGTTAATGTTTTGTATGATACTGTTTGTAATCATTCACCTTCATATATACCATATTTTTTGCTCCATAAGATGCACTTTTCCTCCCCAAAAAAGTGGGGGGGGGAAGTGTGTGCGTTTTATGGAGCGAATATGGAGCTTTTCTTACCTGTAACAGGGCTCTTTCTTCAGCAGGAATGCAGGGGAACGCCATTCAGGCTGGCATCCCAGCCTTCCCCGCCCCTCCCTGCTGGGCCTGAGCTGTTAAGACTTAAAAGGGAAACGGCAGGAAAAACCCCACCAGGCTAAGTACTCTTTCCCTTTAAGTGCTTTTCCCCTTTAAGACAGCCAGCAGCAGAAAGCCCCGCCCACAGATTAAGCTCCGTGGCTACTTTGCACAGAAAGGCCTGGCTTTGCATGGCATGCTGACGTCTCTCTTCTTTCCTTTCTCTATCTTTCTTCCTTCCTTCCTTCCTTTCCTTTTTTCTGTCTGTCTGTCTGTCTTTCTGTTTCTCTCTCTGTCCCCACCTTTCTTTCTTCCTTTTTCTTTCTCTCTCTCTCCTCCTCCTTCCTTCCTTTATCTCTCTCTCTTTCTTTCTTTCTTTCTGTTTCATTTTTTCCTGTTTTCCTCCTCTAAAAACAGGGTGCGTCTTATGATCAGGTGTGTCTTATGGAGCGAAAAATATGGTATTGTATATATGGTTCTTTGCTTAAAAACCAACAAGAAGGTGCACAACATCCTTCAAGACCTCCGCCTGCCAACCAGCATTTAAGGTGGATAAAAATCAATGATTTTCAAAATATATATATATATGAAAAAAATCTGATTTTTTAAAACTGAAATCGGATTTTGATAAAATGCTTTTTGAGGCAAAATATATCTAAACATAGCTTTCTGTTTAAGATACGTTATAGTCCAGAGGTTCTTCATCATGAAATAAGGATTCGTTTTTAATCGCGTAGCATGAGGCTCTGTATTCATGCAATGTTTAAAAGCTGTAATTCTAAAAACGAAACCTTCATCTGGTTGTAAATATTGCACCGGCAAGAATGAGCCTTTATGTAGAAAACCATGATTTAAATCTAGTCTTACTGACTAATTTAAATCAGATCCACCCTTTCACCAGGGTCCCCTCTAAGCTGAGTTAGTGTGAGCTAACTCACCGTTTTTTAGCCTCCAGCTCACACATTTTTGCCTTAGCGCAGGAAGGATGGCTCCAGAGCAAACTAATTTATGCAGAAGCCAAACTGCTTCCTCACAGCTGTAATGCCAGCAGCTCACAAAGTAGAATGTTTGCTCACAAGACTCCACAACTTAGAGGGAGCACTGCCGGCCGGCATTACTTCTGTCTTTCCAGGTTTAGTTTCAGTCTGTTCACTCTCAGCCATTCAACCGGTAGCCGGGTTTAGAACCTCTACCGCATCATCCGGAGATTGGGAGAAGGATACACATAGCTAAGTACCATTAGCATACTGATGACAGCCAACCCCAAAACTATGATGAAGGGAAGACCCTCCCGCGGCGGGGCACCAGCACATCTGTAGCCCCCACTACCTGTGATCTTGGCAGGCTGGTCGTTCCGGATGTCTTTGGTATTCTCTGCGTTGCGCGGCCTTCGCTGACCTTGTGATTGCTGCCCGGTCTCTGAGCGTACCATCTCTGCCACAAAAGATCAGAGGATCAGAGGAGTCCAGTTCAGGTGGCCATCCTCCCTCGCTCCCTCTGCCCCCAAGCTCTGGCACCCACCACAACGCGCTTTCGGCTGCCTGGGCTTCCGACTTGCCAGCTGCTCCTCGGGATCAATCAGCACTTCAATCTCCACTGGCTCCTTGCGCTTCCCGGGGTTGTCTGGTGCAGGGGGAGAGGAGGAAGTCAGAACATAAGAGAAGCCAATGTTGGATCAGGCCAGTGGCTCATCCAGTCCAACACACTGTCACACAGTGGCCAAAAACACCAGGTGCCCTCAGGAGGTCCAGCAGTGGGGCCAGGACACCAGAAGCCCTCCCACTGTTGCCCACCCCCCCAAGCACCCAGAATACAGAGCATCACTTGCCCCAGACTGAGAGTTCCTATGTGGCTTGTGGCTAATAGCAACTGATGGACCTCTGCTCCATGTTTATCTAACTCCCTCTTGAAGCCGTCCATGCTTGTAGCCGCCGCCACCTCCTGTGGCAGTGAATTCCACGTGTTAATCACCCTTTGGGTGAAGAAGGACTTCCTTTTATCTGTTCTAACCCGACCGCTCAGCAATTTCTTGGAGTGCCCACGAGTTCTTGTATTGTGAGAAAGGGAGAAAAGCACCTCTTTCTCTACCCGCTCTATCCCATGCATAATCTTGTAAACCTCGATCACGTCACCCCTCAGCCGTCGTTTCATAAAACGGACAAGGAACTCAATTCCATAAGCCGAGCGGTGTGTTTCACCAGTGCACCGGGCGAGCAGAGAAAGCAGGCATAGAATTCAGCACCCTCAGAACATCAGCTTCCGTTTAAAGGTTAAGACTTCACACGTGTGGGCAAACCCTGTTGAAATCGCGGCGGATAAAGCAGGAGCTAAGAAAGGTTGCCAGCAGCTGTTTCGCTCTCCCCGTTAATATTAAAAAACACAGACGTGAATATGCCCAGTCTATTTAATTTCCACCAGGCTGGCTTGGTCTTGCCAGATCTTAAAAGCCAAGCGGATTCAGCCCTGGTTAGTACTTGGAGGGCAGACCACCAAGGAAGTCCAGGGTCACGACACAGAGGCAGGCAATGCCGAACCCACTTCTGCTCATCTCATGCGCTGAAAACCCCACGAGGGGGTCACCCAGAAGTCGCCTGCTACTTGACAGCACTCTACACATTCCATTTCCACAGTGCAGTTTGGTTCTCACATTAACATTGCATGCAGAAGATCCCGGGTCGAATCTCTAGCTGAAGTACCTAACAAGGGGCAGGACAGGCCTTCTTTTTAACCAAGACTCTGGATTGCTATTTGCAAGTAGAGGATACTAGGTAAAAGAAGAAGAAGCGATTGGATTTATACCCCCCACCCTTCACTTGTAGTCTCAGAGCGGCTTACAAACTCCTTTCCCTTCCCCTCCCCACAACAGACACCCTGTGAGGTGGGTGGGGCTGAGAGAATTCTTTCCCAAGCTGTCCTTGAGGGAACAGCTGGTACAGAGCTATGGCTTGCCCAAGGTCATCCAGCCAGGTGCAAGTGGAGGAGTGGGGAATCCAACCCGGTCCTCCCAGATTAGAGTCCGCGCACTTAACCACTACACCAAACTGGCTCTCCACTTTCACAGCTTCAGAGGTCCTGGGAGAGAGATTACGGCTCAGTGGCAGAGCTCCTCCTTTGCACCAGAAAGTCCCAGGTTCGATCCCCAGGTTCTCCAGAAAAAAAAAAAAAAGAACTATCAGGAAGATTTCAGATATCCTGCAGAGCCGCTGTTAGCCCACCAAAGCAGAGACACCAATTGATTACATCTCGGTTCCAACCAGTGTTCCTTCTAAGCTGAGTCAGTGTGAGCTAGCTCACAGTTCTTTAACCTCCAGCTCACACTTTTTTGCCAGAGCTCAGGAAGGATGGCTCCAGAGCAAACTAATTGATGCAGTAGCCCAATCGCTCAGTCACAACTTTAATGCCAGTGGATCACACAGTAGAATCTTTTGCTCACAAGGCTCCACAGCTTAGAGGGCGCATTGGTTCCAGCCTTTATGACGCCCTGACCTGGATGGTCCAGGCTAGCCCAATCTCATCGTATCTTGGAAGCTAAGCAGGGCTGGCCCTGGTTAGTACTTGGAGGGGAGACCACCCAGGAAGTCCAGGGTTAGTATGCAGAGGCAGACAACAGCAAACCATCTGATTGTCTCCTGGCTTGAAAATCCAGTGAGTTGGAATTTCATGCCGTCAACACAAACCCTTGCAGTTACCCCCCCCATTCCAACTAAAGATACCCTCTCTTAACTTTTACAGGCTTCTAACTAGCCATCCCCTGATCTGGATGGCCCAAGGCTAGCCCGATCCCGGCGGACCTCGAAAGCTAAGCAGGGTCAGCCCTGGTTAGTACTTGGATGGGGAGACCACTGAGGAAGCCCAGGGCTGCTACACAGAGGGAGACAATGGCAAACCACCTCTGTTCGTTTCTTGCCTTGAAAACTCTATGGGGTCGCCATACGTTGGCTGTGACTCAACGGTACTTTCCACCATCAATCTTCATCACTATAAGGTCACAGGTTTTCGGAGAGTCATAACAGACACGAATACAGCCAGTCTATCTAGCTCCCACTCTGACCTGACTGGCACAGGCTCATCAGCTCTCGGAAAGCGAAGCAGGGTCGTCGGCCCTGGCTAGTACTTGGATGGGAGACCACCCAGGAAGTCCAGGCTTGCTACACAGAGACAAGCAATGGCAAACCACCTCTGTTCCATCTCTTGCCTTGAAGATGCTATGGGGGGTCACCACAAAGTTGGCCGTGTCTGTACTTTCCACCACCAGTCTTCATCACGATAAGGTTTTTGGAGAGCCATAACTTGGGGAGAGGTGGGGGGAGGCAAACTTCTTTCAACATTGAATCCTGTAGCATGCACACACGCACCCCCCGATATGCACAGCTGGGTTATGCAAGGCTGTGTGGAACGGAAGATGCACAGCCCGAGAGACAAATTTCAATCGAGATATTCCCCGTCGGTCATGTGTGTCCCCACCCCCCGGCAAGCAATGTCCGTTCCGCCCTTGGCCATGAATCGCCCCACACTGCCCTCCCTGCTCCCACGCTACAAAAGACAGGTGTGAGTGGGAGAGAGGGGTGGATAAAGGAGATAAAGGAGAGGGACTGAACACAGAGCGTCTGGGCAACGGGCCCTGGGATCTCACAGCCTTCCAGCAGAGTGCTCTGAGAATGCTGAGCATTCCCAGCGGCGCTGAGCTCCGAGAAGAAGCACCCGGACTCTAGAACAGAGGTTCCCAAACTTATTTGGCCTACCGCTCCCTTTTCAGAAAAAAAATTACTCAGCGGCCCCCTGGAAATCTACTTTCAAGAAGGGGACAAAAAGATGCAGGTAGAGTCCACCACGATCCACGCAGCCGGGCAGGCCAAGGCAGGCACAGAGCAGCAGCAGCTGAAGGCCAGAGGCCAGCAGCAGCCCCCACACAAGAGCCCAGCAGCACCAGCCTTACAAGGGTGCACATGCACCTGCAGTTTGCAAATGCATGGCTGTGATTGGCTGTGGGGACTCCTCTCCACCTCCCTCCCTGATCCCAGGGGAGACCAGGAGAAGGCAGGAAAAAGCTGCTTTAGGTAGGTTCTGGACTCTTCTCTCTTTATGCTTCCACCACCCCCTTATTCTTATTCAACGCCCCCCAATTGTACCCAAGGCTCCTACCGCCCACCTGGATTGTTCCAGCGCCCCCCCCCCCCAGGGGGCGGTATTGCCCACTTGGGGAACCAGTGCTCTAGAAGCCATACTGAAAAGAGACACGCTGTACCTTCATGGGAAGGCTGCATTTCCCCATCTGCAAGCGTCACTCCTTCGCTCCAGGCCTCCAGGATGTTCTGCTTCTCCTCCAGGCTGTAGTCCAACGAGTGGGCGTGATGCTGCAGGATGTGTTCCCGCGCCGCCACCGGACCGGAGGTGCTCAGGACCCCACCACACACCATGCACACCAACTGGCCGTGTCCCGAGCTCTTGGCTATCAGGTACTCCTCCCTCCAGGAGCTGCAGGGCTTTGCTTGGCCATCCCCGGCCATTGATGTGGGAACCGGCTGGTCTCCTAGGAGAGAGAACGAGGCGCGTCGAGATGGAGTCCAAATGCCCATCAGCAGGCACGAATGAGTGGCTCCTGCTCCCTTCTGTTCTCGTGGGTTCTGTACATGAAGCTGCCTCCTACTGAACCAGATCCCTGGTCCACCAAAGTCACTATTGCCCGCTCTGATTGGCAGCCACTCTCCAGGGTCTCAGGTGGAAGTCTTTCATATCACCTACCGCCTGATCCCTTTAACTGGAGACGTCAGGGGTTGAACTTGGGACCTTCGGCACGCCGAGCAGATGCTCTACTACGGTGCTATGGTTTCTGGTATTATAGAAAAAAGATATTATAGCGTTGGAAAAAGTGCAGAAAAGGGCAACTAGAATGATAAAAGGGTTGGAACACTTTCCCCATGAAGAAAAGCTGAAGCGCTTGGGGCTCTTTAGCTTGGAGAAACGACAGCTGAAGGGTGACATGATCGAGGTTTATAAGATCATGCATGGGACAGAGCAGGAAACGATGGCTGAGGGGTGACATGATTGAGGTTTATAAGATTATGCATGGGACAGAGCAGGTAGAGAAAGAAGTACTTTTCTCCCTTTCTCACAATATAAGACCTCATGGGCACTCGATGAAATTGCTGAGCAGTCGGGTTAGGACAGATAAAAGGAAGTCCTTCTTCACCCAAAGAGTGATTCACACGTGGAATTCACTGCCACAGGAGGTGGCGGCGGTTACAAGCATGGATGGCTTCAGGAGAGAATTAGATAAACATATGGAGCAGCGGTCCATCAATGGCTCTTAGCCACAAGGTATAGATAGGAACTCTCGGTCTGGGGCCAGTGATGCTCTGTATTCTTGGTGCCTGGGGGGGGGGCAACAGTGGGAGGGCTTCTAGTGTCCTGGCCCCACTGGTGGACCTCCTGAGGGCACCTGGTGTTTCTGGCCACTGTGTGACACAGAGTGTTGGACTGGATGGCCTGATCCAACATTGGCTTCTCTTATGTTCTTATGATCCCCAGTTAAAATGACCAGGCACTGGGTGATGTGAAAGTCCTCCGCCTGAGACTCTGGAGAGCCGCTGCCAGTCTGAGTAGGCGATACTGACCTCAACGGACCGATAGTCTGATTCAGTAGAAGGCAGCTTCATGTATGTTCTAAGGCACACACATGAAAACACAAAGCTGCCTTATCAGAACTCTTGGTCCATTAAGATCAGTATTGCCTACTCAGACTGGCAGCGGCTCTCCAGGATCTTTCACACCACCTGCTGCCAGATCCTTTTAACTGGTGACACTGGGGACTGTATCCAGGACCTTCAACACGGCAAGCAGATACTCTTACTACTGAGCCACGGCCCTTCCCCAACCATCAGTCCCAATAATTTTCCCAGAGTCCTAATTCCCAAATTGCCTTCTACTTACCTGGGCCCAGCGTAGCTCCTGACCTGCTGCTGGAGGTTTGGTGCATTTTCTGCACTTGCACAGAGAACGCTTCTTTATTTGGGGGGGGGGGGGAGAATTTAATCCCTTCACTGTTGTTTGATTTTTCTGCAAACCTAGAAGGTTTGCAGGGTAATCTTTTTAGCATCCACGTGGCCCCGAGCCACTGATTAAGATATCCACAGACCGGGGGGGGGGGGGGGGGGGGGCCTGTCGCTAATAGTATACAGATGATGCACCCATCTGTTGATGCCCTATTCATTTATTTATTTCGTTTAATTTATACTCTGGCTTTCTTCAGAGTGGGGCCTCAACAACTTTAGTTTACAGCGCCTGCTATAAAGGAATCCTGAAGGTCCAGGTCTTTACGGACCTGCTGAGAATTCCCCCCCCCCCCCCCCCCCCCGGAATGAATTATCCTTCCAGGACGATTTATTTACTGGCTGATGTGGACTCAGCAATTAGCCAGGTAAATTTTGTAGGCAGAGGCAGCTAAGTAAACCTGAGAGCAGCATGTGTGCGACTGCAATAAAAAAGGCTAACGCTATCCTGGGGATTATTAGGATGGGAATTGAAAACAAATCAGCCAGTATCATAATGTACAAATCTATGGTGTGGCCTCATTTGGAGTACTGTGTACAGTTCTGGTCACCACACCTCAAAAAGGATATTATAGCATTGGGGAAAGTGCAGAAAAGGGCCACTAGAATGATAAAAGGGTTGGAACCCCTTCCCTATGAAGGAAGGTTGAAGCGCATGGGGCTCTTTAGCTTGGAGAAACAACGGCTGAGGGGTGACATGATCGAGGTTTACAAGATTATGCATGGGACAGAGCAGGTAGAGAAAGAAGTCCTTTTCTCCCTTTCTCACAATACAAGAACTCATGGGCACTCCATGAAATTGCTGAGCAGTCGGGTCAGAACAGATAAAAGGAAGTCCTTCTTCATCCTAAGAGTGATGAACACATGGAATTCACTGCCACAGGAGGTGGCGGCGGCTACAAGCATGGAAGGCTTCAAGAGGGAATTGAATAAACATATGGAGCTGAGATCCATCAGTGGCTATTAGTCACTAGGTATAGATAGGGATTCTCAATCTGGGGCAAGTGATGCTGTATATTCTTGGTGCTTGAGGGGGAGGCAACAGTGGGAGGGCTTCTTCTGTCCTGGCCCCACTGCTGGACCTCCTGAGGGCACCTGGTGTTTTTGTTCACTGTGTGACAGAGCGTTGGACTGGATGGGCCACTGGCCTGATCCAACATTGGCTTCTCTTATGTTTTTACATTAAGCTAATCCATTGGCATAGGAGTTTCATGTTAATAATGACAAACATTTTGAAGTTTTATGGTCTATTTATATTATAAATTTGGGGTGTGGCATGGGCTTTGTTTTCTTCTGCATTAGCACCTCCCCCTCTTGCACGGTGCTTGGGTTTTCTCAAATAAAATACTGACACGCTGCTACAAACGAGACCCAAGGAGGGAATTTTTCCCAAGGGCCTTGCGGAAGTTTACGAGGCCAGCACAAAAAGCTAAAGCGGTCACGCTGAAACTCTGTTCCTGAGAATGCGGGGCTCTTTCCTCCGTCACTACCTTCCCCTGCCCAAAATCGGGAATAAACGCCAGCTCTTTAACCCACCCTGACCACCAGCCCAAACTCACTTCCCAGAGCTAAGAACAGAATTCTGGAGCTTCTTCCCCATCCAACACTATCAACACTTCCTCTGTTACTGGAGCAACCTCGTCTCCGAGTTGGTCATGGTACCCACTTATTCTGATTCCCCAGGCCTGTTTCTGTAACTGCTGGTTTTCACTGTCTTTACAGAGCCATCTATTTAAGAGACCCATGGAAGTATGTAAGGGGGGGGGGGAAGGGGTCCTTCCTGCGGGGGACACTCCCTACCTCTGCCCACCAGGCCTTTGTTGGTTCCATCCTGGGTAACGGGGTCATGGGCTGGCACAAGAGGATCAGCAACCATTTTCTCTTCCTCTGTTTTGCACTTCAGAGAAACCTCAATGTAATCCAGTAGGGGAACTTCTGCTTTTAATGCCATGAGCAATGTGCAGTGGGGGGCACAGAAGCCCAGCTGCGGAAGAATGAAAAGCATGAGAGGGGGAGCCCCCCTCCCCGAATGCAGTGGGGTGCCCCATCAACAACCCCTAATTCCTCTGAGATTAGAACGAGCGGACTGGAAAACACGGCAAGGGATGCACGGTCACAGCACACCAGAAGGGGAAGCGCTCAAGATATTTATACCCTGCTTTTCTCCCCACAAAGGGATATAAACAGTCTCCCCTTCTCCGTTTTATTCTCTCAGCAACGACCCTGTGAGGTAGGTTAAGGTGAGAGCGTGCGGCTGGCCCAAGGCCACCCAGAAAGCTTCCACGGCAACAGTGAAGATCTGAACCTGGGCTTCCAGTCCTGATTTCAACAAGAATTTGTTGTTAAAATAAACAAGCCCGTTCTTAGAAGAGTAGGTGTTTATACCCTACTTTTCTCTACTATAAATAAATAATAAATGAGGAGTCTCAAAGCAACTTACAATCAATCGCCTTCCCTTCCCCTCCCCAACACAGGCACCTTGTGAGGCAGGTGGGGCTGAGAGAGTCCTGAGAGAACTGGGACTGGCCCAAGGTCACCCAGCAGGCCTCATGTGCCTCAAAGCGCCTTATAATCGCCTTGCCTTCCTCTCCTCACCACAGGCACGTTGTGAGGCAGGTGGGGCTGAGAGAGTCCTGAAATAACTGGGACTGGCCCAAGATCACCCAGCAGGCCTCATATGCCTCAAAGCGCCTTACAATCGCCTTGCCTTCCTCTCCTCACCACAGGCACCTTGTGAGGCAGGTGGGGCTGAGAGAGTCCTGAGAGAACTGGGACTGGCCCAAGGTCACCCAGCAGGCCTCATATGCCTCAAAGCGCCTTACAATCGCCTTGCCTTCCTCTCCTCACCACAGGCACCTTGTGAGGCAGGTGGGGCTGAGAGAGTCCTGAGAGAACTGGGACTGGCCCAAGGTCACCCAGCAGGCCTCATGTGCCTCAAAGCGCCTTACAATCGCCTTGCCTTCCTCTCCTCACCACAGGCACGTTGTGAGGCAGGTGGGGCTGAGAGAGTCCTGAGAGAACTGGGACTGGCCCAAGGTCACCCAGCAGGCCTCATGTGCCTCAAAGCGCCTTACAATCGCCTTGCCTTCCTCTCCTCACCACAGGCACCTTGTGAGGCAGGTGGGGCTGAGAGAGTCCTGAGAGAACTGGGACTGGCCCAAGGTCACCCAGCAGGCCTCATGTGGAAGAGTGGGGAATCAAACCTGGTTCTCCAGATTGGAGTCCCCTGCTCTTAACCACTACACTACAATGCCTCTTAGCAAGAAATGCCATCCAGAGCCACTCTGATGCAGTGGTTAGATTGCAGGACTGAAGAGATCCGGATTCAATTCCCCACTGAGCTACAAAGCTAACTGGATGACTATGAGCCAGGCACTCACACTCGGTCCTCACAGGGACGTTGTGAGGACCCAAACAGAGAGAGGAACACTCTCTGCCACTCCCTGGCTTCACTTGAGAAAGTCTGGGTTAAAATATATCAATTAAAAATGAAAGCAAATCTTGGGATGCCGGAGACACACAGTTTCCAATCAGATTATTCTCCCCGCTTCTCCACCCAAAACTATTTACTTATCCCCGCTCACAAAAGCATCTTTGTTTTCAGACCACAGAAACCAGGATGTGTGCAGAAATCCTGGGCAACCAACTGGGCGAGAATGGAAACTCTATCAAAAGGTGGGGGGACAGAGCCAGTGCCCAGCCCATCCACTGCACATTTTAAATATGATTTGGGAGAATAAGAGATCAAAGTTTGATCAAGGTGTGGGGGAGTGGCAAGGATCCCCACTCCTTTGTTGATCACCAGAGTTCAAAAAGTCAAAATAACCAGCTGCCTTATTCTTTGCTTTCCATTAATTTTTTTTTAAAGACAGCCTCATGTTTTTGAACTTAAGCCTCTAGCCCTCATGGTGGCTGAAGTTACTTTTCCTCAAAGGAAGTACTGAAATTGTCCTCGTGCACCTACTGCAACTACGGAGCTACAGAAAGAACTATTTATTTTACCAGTGTATACTTTAACTATCTGCCCTCACAAGGGCCACCAAGGCAGCCGACAAATTTAAAAACATACGTTATAAAACCACATCTTAAAAGCCATTAAAGCCAGCAAATTCCCCACATCATTAAAAGAATTAAAACCAGAGCTAAAATACATAGAAAGCCATAACAACAACAAAAAATCAACAAATTAGGTAGGGGTGGCTGGTATTTTCCCTTAAAATCTCTTTTTCCAACTTAAAACCTCTTACCTCTGTGTGGGCGTTGGGGAAGGGGGGGGGGGAATCTCGCTGTAGCAGAGGGCGGAATCCACTCACTGCTGGCTGAACAAGGAGCTGGGGAGGGTTTGTAAACTCATAAAACCACTGGAGGGGAGAAAAAAAAACGAGCCATGGAGTCCAGCCTTCCTAATACCAAATCGACGAACCCCCCCCCCTTCCAACTCAGCCTTCTCCCACTGAATTCCCCTTTCCCACCCCAAAGCCATACATTCTCCTCTCTTCTTCCCCCCCACCCCCACCCCCATCCTTATCTCTGGTTCTCCATCTTTCTCCTTCCTACATTCAAAGGCCAGCCCCCTCCATCTTGATTCATCCCCTCCATATTCTCAGCGTTCCCCCCCCCCCCCCAGGCCCAGGGGCTCCTTCTTTCCTTCCCTCCCACCTTGACTCCCACTCAGGTGCTTCCCCCACCCGCCTCTGGACGCCCCCCCTGGCTCCCGGCCACCTGAACCCTCCAGCTCCTCCAAAAGAACAAACTCACACTTCTCCCCCACCCCACACACACACTTTCCCCATCCCATCCACACCCCCACAGACACACACTCAGGCCCCTCTCTGCCCTCCAACCCCATTATCCACCACGAGCCTCTCCCCTCCTCCTCCTCCTGACCTGCCCCCTCCATCTTAGGAATCCCCACCTGGGCCTTGGCGGGCCAACCATTTCCAAATATGCCTTCCCCACTGGACCCCCCCCCCCCCCCAGCCAATATCCTCCTTTCTTCTCCCCGCCCCTTGCCCGGGCCCTTTGAACCCCCACCGGGACCTTAGCCAGCCAGATCCTCCCCCCCAGGGACGCGGACAGCCCCCCTCCCCAGCCTTCAAGCGCCCCCACCCTTTGCACAGCGGCTCGAAGACCCCCTCCTGGCTCTGCTGCTGCTGCCGCCGCTGGCCGGGCGGACGGACGGGTCTCCGGGCACCATAGAGGCCCCTGCTTCCAGCCAGGCAGAGCGGCGCCTCCAGCCTACGCGTCGCTCCCCTCCCCTGGTCCACTCTATGGTTTCATTGTCCGATGGAGGGGCCTGGCCATAGAGCCGGAGGCGCTAGAGTGCCACGTCCTTCACTTCCGGTTTCTGGGCGGCGAGAGGGACAGAGCTCCATTTTCCCTTTGGAGGGGGGCGGCAGGCTTATGCAAGCGAAAGGGGGCACGAGGCGTGGCGGTGGCTGTCGATGCTGCATCGTTTTTAGTCGAAAGTGGGTTGGCGGTGCAGGTTCCAGCACTGCTGAGATTTTAATAGAACTCTAGGTTGGGGGATTCCTGGAGATTGAAGGGTGGAGCCTGGGGAAGGGAGGGATCTCACGAGGGCACATAATGCCGTAGAGTCCACCCTCCCAAGCAGCCATTTTCTCCAGGGGGACTGATCCTGGACATCTGGAAATCAGTTGTAATTCCAGGTCTCCAGGCTCTACCTGGAGGTTGGCAGCTAGTGTTTCCTCTGAGCCAAGTTAGTGTGAGCTAGCTCACAGTTTTTTGCCTCCAGCTCACACATTTTTGTCTTAGCTCAGGAATGATGGCTCCAGAGCAAACTAATTTATGCAGCAGCCAAATGGCTTGCTCACAACTTTAATACCAGTAGCTCACAAAGTAGAATTTTTGCTCACAAGACTCCACCGCTTAGAGGGAGCATTGCTCAGAAGACTCCACAGCTCAGAGGGAGCATTGTTGGCAACCCTGTTACCTTTGAACATAGTCCAAAGAGGTTGATCTTCCTAAGGCACAGATTGAAACTGGGCTACATTGCAGGGTTGTTGCTGCAGATTTGTCTCAGCCTCAAACACAGCCCAGAATATTGAGGATAAAGACACCGGGCTGCACTGCCAGGTTGTTGTATATCCTCCTCAGGCTCAAGCATACCCCCCCATATGGTACATAATAATACTGGGTTATGTTGTAGCATTGTTTCAAGCCAGTGTGCATCTCAAACTGGCATCATATTTGCAGTGTAGGGGTAACAGTGCCATTGTGGGTGGAATGTTAGACTATGCCCAGAGATTCCCACGTTCAGGTCTCTGTCATGAAGTGAAAGCAAGTCACTCTTGCAGCCTGACCAACCTCACTGGGTTGTTAGGAGGAGAAGTATGAGGAGAAAATGGAGGAGAGCTATGTCTGCTATCTTGGAGGAAAATGAAATAAAAATGTGGTTAACACAGAATAATGACACTGGACTACAGGATTGCTGTAAAGCAGAGATCCCCGACATTAGGGCTGCCAAATCCCCAATCCGCTGGTCCGGATCCGGCCGACTGCTCAGCGTGATGACGTCACCCGGAAGTGACGTCATCATGCTGGGCCCGTTGTCGGGGCCAGGGCTATTTTTGGGCAGGAACGCACAGGAACGGAGTTCCGGCTGGCTCCTGAGTTGGCCACGCCTACAACCAAAACCTCTGGCACGCATGGCTACAGAGCACACTGCCCTCCCACATTACACACAAGAGGGAAAGGCGGGCTGTTAAAATAACATCTCTCCCTCTGGGGAGCCCCTCTGGCTATCCTTGTCAATTTCACTCCCAGCCAGTCTTGCAGGCCCTGTGGAATTGTAATATATCCCCCAGGGCCCTGATCTCACACGGGAGCTCATTCCATTAGGCAGGGGCCTGGTACCACTCTGAGGTTCCTGTCCTCCCCCAGGTTCCATCCCCAAATCTCCAGGAGTTTCTCATCTTGGATTTGGCAATCTTCGCCTCCATCGCCACCCCCTGCTGGTGGCCAGGGGGGACTTGGCAACCCTAGCCCACACAATGGCTACTGCGGCTTACCTTAAACAGTGAAGATGCGTCTGCTTTGGTGGCAGCTGCTGCCAAAGCTACATTTTAAAAAAATCTACATAGCCAATCTGATCTCCAGTGGCCAATCAGAAGCCTTGCTACACAAAAGCCCCACGTGGCCCTCCCTACTTTCTAAAAACACTTGGGGGGGGCGTGCCAGAAAAGCTATTGGTGGGCACCATGGTGCCAGGATCGCCAGCTTTGGGTTGGGAAATACCTGGAGATTTTCAGGGTGGGGTTTGGGGAAGGGAGGGGCCTCATCCGCCATCTCCCACTTCTTGTTGTTCAGTCGCACAGTCGAGTCCGACTCTTTGTGACCCCATGGGCCACATCACGCCAGGCCCTCCTGTCCTCTTGTCGTCCTTCGGAGTTTGCTTAATTTCATGGTCGTTGCATCGACGACACTGTCCAACCATCTCATCCTTTGCCGTCCCCTTCTTTTATTCCCTTCAATCCTTCCCAGCATCGGGGTCTTCTCCAGGGAGCGCTCCCTTCTCATTTGGTGGCCAAAGTCTTTGAGTTTCACCTTCCGTTATCTGGCCTTGCAGGGAACAGTCAGGGTTGATTTCTTGTAGGACTGACTGATCTGATCTCCTTGCAGTCCAAGGGACTCTCAAGAGTCTTTTCTTGGAACCATAATTCAAAAGCATCTATTCTTCGGCGCTCGGCCTTCCCTATGATCCAACTCTCACAGTCATACATGACTACTGGGAATACCATTGTTTTGACCATACAGACTTTCGTTGGCAGGGTGATGTCTCTACTTTTTATTATGCGGTCTAGGTTTGCCATTGCTTTCCTCCCAAGGAGCAGGCGTCTCTTAATTTCTTGGCTGCAGTAACCACTCTCTATAGCAGCCATTTTCTCCAGAGGAACTGGTCATCTGGAGATCAACTAGGGTTGCCAAGTCTGGGTTGGAAAATACCGGGAGACTTTGGGGGTGGAGCCAGGAGAGGGCGGGGTTTGGGGAGGGGAGGGGCCTCCGCATGGTAGAATGCCACAGAGTCCACCCTTCAAAGCAGCCATTTTCTCCAGGGGAGCTGATTTCTGTCAGCTGGAGATCAGTTGTAAAAGCGGGAGATCCCCAGGCCCCACCTGGGGGCTGGCAGCCCTAAGATCAACTATAATTGCAGGATGTCCCCAGGTACCACCTGGAGGTTGGCAACCCTACATGGCACCCGGGGCGGGGGCAAACCCCTGTTGTAAAGCATTTCCAGGCCCATCTCCCCTGCTCTGCTAGTTTTCTGTTGGCATGTTTTTGTTCATTCAAAGAGACATTCAAAGGAGGAGGAATCCCCGGCCTGCAACCAGAAGCACCACAGCCTTTTCTACCTCCTCTGGCCTCTGCCGCCTCATTCTCCTTCACATAGAAACCGAGACCCAACATGAGCTGCCGTTTTAAAACAGTAGTGGAGCAGCCAGACTGATCTGGAGCAGGGACTTCCTGGTTACCATGGATACTGTTGCAGGGGGGAGGTTGGGTCCTCCGCTGAAGACTGTTCTGAAATGTCAGCTGGAAGAAGGAGGAATAGTCGGATTTTGCCAGAGCCATACCAGTAGCCAGTTTGTTCCCAGGCACATTTCAAAGTCCTGTTTTTGGCCTAAGTCGTCTGAGGGCCCAGGGTATCCCATTAGGGTTGCCAAGTCTGGGTTGGAAAATACCTAGGGACTTTGGGGGTGTAGCCAGGAGAGGGCGGGGTTTGGGGAGGGGAGAGGCCTCAGCATGGTACAATGCCATAGAGTCCACCCTCCAAAGCAGCCATTTTCTCGAGGGGAACTGATCTCTGTCAGCTGGAGATCAGTTGTAAAAGCGGGGAATCCCCAGGCCCCACCTGGAGGTTGGTAACTCTATATCCCATGCTTTCAGCTGAGCCTGTCCTGTGGAGGTGTTGTGGGGATAAACGATGCAAACTGCTCTGGGTTCCTCCCGGCTGGAGTGAAAAGCGGAGTGTAGATGAAGTAAACATCCAACTGTCTTCAACCAGGGCCAGGGCTTTCTCTGCTGTGGCCCCCGCCTGGTGCAACGCTCTGCCAGAAGACATCCATGCCACGCGAGAGTTGTTACCTTTCCACAGGGCATGTGAGGCAGAGATGTTCCGCTGGGCCTTTGGTTGAGGGCAGTGACGGGCCTCCCTTTGGGACACACCCAAAAGCCCATTGGCGGGTTTGAATTTCCCACCAGAGTTCTTATTGGAAGGCTAGTGGTGGCCTAGGATCCTTGACTCCCATTGTTTCCAGGAGTCAAGCTCAGCCTGTATGTCGCTGGTGCCATGTGGCAGTCAGTGAACATAACATATATATTTCCCCATCCCTCATAACCCCTCCCTAGGGCTGCCAAGTCAGCCTGGGGGGCGGGGGATCCCCCGCTATAGGGGTTCCCAATCCGCCGGCCGGCATTCAGCCGGCAGGGGGAACCCTGCCCCAGAAGTCGTCCGGTGAGGACAACTTCCCCCGTGTAATGATGTCCCCTCCGGGTGATGTCATTACGTCGCCGTGGCGCGCGCGCTCCCGGGGGGGAGAACAACTCCCCCCCGCCGGTAAGTCGCCGGTACTTGGCAACCCTACCCCTCCCTCCAGGGAGGCCGGGGAGCTGGAATCCCCCCCCCCCGCCACCATTTTGTATATTATATGTATACTGTTTTTATCTACTGATATTTATCGGTTTGTTTTAACTTAGTTGTAAATTGAGACTTCGTATACTACTTTGTTGTAAGCCGCCCTGAGTCCTTCTTGCAGGGAAGGGCGGCCTAGCAAATCCACTTTAATAATAAGTAAATTATTTTATTTTGTAAGAACCTATTAGTCTACAGAGGAAAATAAAGATGTTTCTGCCAATGCCTAAGATTGTTAAGTGCCAGTGCCAGGCAAACACATATGGGGAGGGGGCCACCACAGGAGAGGCCCCCTCTGATGCGCATGACTTCCAAAGATGTGGACATCCAAAGATGGATGGAAGGAAAGTGCTGCCAAGTTGCGACCAAGTTATGGCGACTTTGCAGGGTTTTAAAGGCAAGAGAAGTTAGAGGTGGTTTGCCATTGCCTGCCTCTGCATAGCAACCCTGGACTTCCTTAGCTTTCTCTCATCCAAGTACTAACCAGGGCTGACCCTTGCTTAGTTTCTGAGATCTTGGTTATAAGAACACAAGAGAAGCCATGTTGGATCGGGCCAATGGCCCGTCCAGTCCAACACTCTGTGTCACTCATTGGCCAAAACCCAGGGGCCATCAGGTCCACCAGTGGGGCCAGAACTCCAGAATCCCTCCTACTGTTGCCCCCCAAGCACCAAGAATACAGAGCATCACTGCCCCAGACATAGTGTTTCATCTATAGGTAAAGGTAAAGGTTTCCCTTGCTCGAAAGCCAATCGAATCCGACTCTAGGGATGCGGTGATCATCTCCGTTTCCAAGCCAAAGAGCCAGCACTGTCCAAAGACGTTTCTGTGGTCATGTGGCTGGCATGACTAGACGCCAAGGCACATGGAACGCTGTTACCTTCTCACCGAAGCGATACCTATTTATCTACTTGCAATTTCTTGCTCTCAAACTGCTAGGTTGGCAGGATCTGGGACCAGAGACAGGAGCTCACTCCATCATGCAGCACTCGGGTCTCGAACTGCTGAACTACCGATCTATACCTTGTGGCTAATAGCCACTGATGGACCTCTGCTCCATATGCTTATCCAATCCCCTCTTGAAACTGTCCTTGGGCCATCCAGGTCAGACTGGCCCCCAGCAAAGATCTCAACACCCAGGGAAGCTGAAAGGGTTTGTCAGGTGCATTTATTTATTTCACTGCATCTAGGCTCCAACGGAGGGGAAAGAAAACGGAGTGGCTGGAGTTTTTTTTGTTCGAAATGAGAACTGACCGAGTTCCAAAGCAGTCTGAGGGAGGAAAACAAAGTCGGTAATAAATTGGAATCATCAGGGAACGTTTTTGAGGAGATTCGGGAGGATTACAGGCAGACACCCAGAGGAATTCTTCAGTATGCTTCAACACCAGAAACGGATTGTGGGCCCCACCTGGTATTTTCTCCCACAAAGTAATATGTACCCCAGAGAATCAGGGTGGGGAAGAAGTGAGCATAGGAGGGAAGGGAAGCAGCGAGAGGGGGAAGTATTATGTATTCTGCACTGGGGGAATCATCTAATGTGGATAAATGATAAAGGACTGTGATTTATGCACCTCTGTATAGCTTGCTAAAACTAGGATCCTACAATGGATTGCATGATTGATCATGTCCTGTTAATACTTATGCTGGACTTCAGTTCTGTTCTTTAGATTTCTGGTTGGTTCTACAACCCTAATTCCTTCCAAGTCCTATCCTAGTGATTGTATTGACTCGAACTGTTGTAATCCGCCTTGTCCATGTGAGAAAGGCGGACTATAAATATGTTTTATAGGTCCTCAGACAGCAGAGGGGGGATCAAAGAAGGACCATTTGGCAGAGAAAGGCACGGTGGGGGTGAGAAAAGTGGAAGATGCAGCAACAGTTCTGGGCAATTTATCTAGAGGGTGAGAGTGAGGCTGGGTATGATTCATGTGTCAGGACCCAGGGCATGCAGGAGGCAAGCAAGAGGGTGGGCGCATTGGTATGAATGCAAGTTGGCAGAGTGTGCGTGCATATTCTGGCATGTGCAATTGGACACTGGAAGGGGGGAGCTCAGTTATAGGGATCCAACACAAGCAAAAACAAAGTTTAACTTTATGCAGGCTTGCCAGCAGGAGGAGTAAAGTCTGGAAAGGTTAAAAATAAGCACTTCTGACTGGTGCTAAAAGGGATCTCAAAGTGGGAAGGAGGCCTGTCATCCTCCAGTCAGAGGAAGAGGGGAGGGATCAGAAATGTGAAAGAGGCTTGATTGGTTTGTTTTGAACAAGAGCTGGCTGCAGTGGAAGTTCCCCTTTGAAGCCAGCCTGTCCCTAGACTGTAGCTCAGAGTACTTGATCGGTTCAAAACATGCAAAATTATAACCATGGACCATAAGTCCGGTTGGGAAATTCCTGGAGATATGGGGTGGGTGGGGGTGGCAGTACCAAGGTGGCCAACCAGTTAAAAAGTATGTCATAAAAATCTCCCCTTAGAAGCCATTAAAACCAACCAACAAACATGATTAAAACTGTGAAAACCGGAGCAAAAATAAAATGACACCAGAACTAAAGTTAATTCATTAAAATATTGGCGGGGAAGAAGGGATCTCTGACGGGGAATGCCAAGCGAGACAAAAAAAGTCTTCACCCACTCGTGGGGAGATAACAAGGAGACAGACAAATCTTCCTGGGGAGAGAGGTCCAAGAGCTTCGGTGCCAAGACCAAGGCTGTCTCCCAGGTTGCCACCTGCCTGATCTCAGGAGGTGAGCAGCACCTGAAGCAGTGCCTTGGAAGATGACCACAACGGTCAGGCAGGTTCATAAGGGAGTAGCTGGTCCTTCAGTCACCCATTCCCAGAGGTACTCAGCTTTGATTATTCAGGATACTCATCACCAAAATTCACCATGAAAAAAATGATTCCATTACAGTTACTGTCCACAAACATTGCTTCTTCTTTAATTCCTTTATTTTACTTCATGCAATGCTGCTGCTGCTGCTTCCAAACAACTTCCAAACAACAACAGTGGATTTCCTAGGTAAGTATTTGGTTTCCCCCAGTGCTTCATCAGGTTGCTTTTTTTTTATACATGGAGCTGTTTTTTCACAGTGAACTTTGGTGGTGTGTACCTTTGGTTAGTCACCGTGGTCCATTTGTGGCTTGATTATTCAGGGTGGCTAGAAGTCTCATCTTCACATGCCTTTTGCTGGCACACCTTGGTTCTCGCCTAGTGATTTCTGTAAAAATTTGGCAGATGGGCCAAATGATGACTAAAGGGACCCTCCAGGAACAGAGGCAGGTCAGCCTCTGAAATCCAGGGCTAGGAGGCAGCATCAGGGAAGGCCTTGGTTTATGTGCCCTGTATGTTGCCCCCCCCCCCCAATGAGTAGATTGGCACCAGACTGGCACCAATGTATTAAAGCAGCTGTGAGATCGCTTCACCCCTTGCTGAAAATCTGCACAGGCCCCAAGCAGTGTTCCCTCTAAGCTGAGTTAGTGTGAGCTAGCTCACATTTTTTTAGCCTCCGACTCACACATTTTTTGTCTTCGCTCAGGAAGGATGGCTCCAGAGCTGACTAATTTATGCAGCAGCCAAATCGCTCGCTCACAACTTTAATGCCAGGAGCTCACAAACTAGAATTTTTGCTCACAAGACTCCACAGCTTAGAGGGAGCATTGCAGACAAATCCACAAAGTGTTTTAAAACAGGGGTCCCCAAACTTTTCAAGCCTGTGGACACCTTAGGAATCCCAACTCAAGGCAGTGGGTGGAACCACAAAATGACTGCCGCAGGAGGCGGAGCCAGCCACAAAATGGGTGTCGCAGGAGGCAGAGCCAGCCACAAAATGTCAGGGAGTGAGGGGATGCATAACTCTAGCAGGATGCAGTAGTAAGTGCCCTCCCTGCCTGACAGGAGAGAATGAAGATTCCCAGTCACTTCCCACAATTAGAAAAGACACCTTTGGACATTTCTTTGCTAGTTTGACATATTTATTGCTTCACAACTGTTGCTTTACATATTTATTGCTTTACAACTATAACCTTAACTTTTTATTTGGTGTCACTTTGCATATCTTTAAAAAAATTAAATTTATTTTTAAGTAACATAGATGAATTACTAATTCAGAATATAATATAGGTGTATCTTACATAAGAGATATATTTTATGGTAAAACAACATACTGGGATTACGCTAAGTAAAGTTTGGTTTAAAGTATATCAAAGAAACCATTTTGTTAATTGGCAAATATAGCTGTGAGTGTTGAGGGAGATTGTGTAAGATGATGTTGGTGTTAAGGTTGGTGAAAGGTTTAAGTTCACTTGCTGTAGTTTACGGTTATTGTTGAGAGCTTGTAGGGTTTCCCATGGTTTGACTGGGACATGTTGCAAAACGTTAACCATTTGTGGTAGCGTGCGTTAGATGGAGGTATATCATGAACAGATAGATAAGAAAAAAATTGGGAACCAGGTTGTTTCAAATTTGGAGTATTGCATTGTGTTTGTTTGAGATCTAAGGACTGAGTCGTTTATCTTTGCCATTATAAAATGTTCCCATAGTTTGTCATGCCATGCAGAAATCGATGGAAGTGAGCCATATCTTGATCATCATGTTGCATGTTAATTTGCTGGCTATAAGTTTGAACCTTTTTGCCATTCTAAGTGTATCTGAGGAAGTGTGCGTGCACACAAAAGCTCATACCTTGAATAAACCTTTGTTGGTCTTTGTTGGTGCCATTGGACTCTGAATTTGTTGGACTGCTTCAGACCGACACAGCTCACCAACTGGATCTATCTCACAGGAACTCTTCAACATCTCAAGCAGAACCTCTGTTTAATAGGACGCCTTTGAAACAAACACATTGTTTAAGATTTTTTTTCTTTCTGGCATACCCATAACTTGCATTCAGTTCTATAGTGAAGATCTTTCTGCTGTGGGGGCAGCTGCTGCTGAAGCAACTTTTTAAAAATTGACATAGCCAATAGCCAGTCAGAAGTCCTGCTGGGCAAAAGCCCCACCCACTTCCTAAAAACACTCCAAGGGCACTGTGGTGCCCACGGGCACCATGTTGGTGACCCCTGGTTTAAAGGCTCAGTGCTCTGGTGTCTTCAGCAGTAGGCCAGCTGCCCCTAGTGCTGTGCCTGTCTGCAGGCTGTGAAAAGCTTCAGCAGCTAAATTTCTGCAGACCAGGTTCCTGTGAAAGGCACAAGAGGAGGCCAGACAGCCACCAGCCGGACTGCGTGAATTCTCTCTTGCCCCCCTCCCAGTTCTCTTAAGCACAAGGGCTCTAAACAGGAGGGCTGCTCCTCTCCCAGCTTAGCTCCTTTGCCTTCGGCAGGCAGAAATCCAGTAAGGATCCCCTCCCCTCCAGCAAGCGATTGCCTTTGGAAGCTAGGAAGTTCCACACTTGAATTTCTCCCTGTTGGTCAACTGTCAGAGACATGACAGGTGGGGGATAGAGGAAGGACAAATGCAGACCCCACCCCCTCCCAAACCCTTACCTGGATCTCCCCCACCTCTAACCACCTAAGTGTTACTCCCTAGAATGTAGTTTGCGGTTAGAGCAGCAAGATTCGAGTCTAGCGGCACCTTGGAGACCAGCAAGATCTCCAGGGCAGAAGGACTCGAATCTTGCCTCCCTATTTATTATACGTTTACATCCATTTTTTTTTAAAGCCCTGGAGAAAAACAGAGTCGAAATGAATGGCGTGGGGGAAGTGGTGCCTGGCGGCTCAGGGGCCACCTCCCCCCCCCCCCCCCCCGCGTTCAGAATCTGAGATCCACGGGGGGGGGGCTGGAGGGGGGGATTAAAATATGGTGGGAAGAGAGCTAGAATCTCAGGGATGGATTTCCACTTTAGGGAATCAAGAGTCGGGTGAGAGCTGGCGATGTTTGCCTATGGATGCTTATTTTTTGGGGGGGTGTCAAATGAATGGTCCCCCCCTTTCCCATTCACACACTTTCTCCCCTTCTTTCCCCCTCTCTGGCAGAAATAGACGACGGCCCCTTTAAATTTACCCAGGAGCCCTTAAAGGAGCCCAAGGGGCCCCGGGGGGGAAAGGCATCCCCACCCTGGCTAGCCGGAGCCTGCCTGGCTCCTCGGCCGCGGAGGGGCCCTTTTGCAAGTAGAGTGATAAAGGCGCATTTAAAACCCAAGCCCCCCCAAAATTATTCTATTTTTTTGTTTTGAAATGGATCTAAGAACAGATCAGTGAATCCCCCCTGCTGTGCTGCTGCTAGAGAATCGCTCCGGAGCGTTGGCTTTGGGTAAGCCGCAGCAGCAGCTCGCCGAGATCTCTTGGTGCAGCTGGGGGGCGAGATATGGATGTCTAAAAAAAAAAATGCAGCCGGGCATGGAGCCCCCCAGCTTCCCCATCAAGCGGGAGCCCCACGATCCAGGTGAGAACAAAAGGCAGGGCCTGCCAATCCCCCCCTTATCCTCTCCCCACCCACCCCTCCCTCAACGCCACCTGCCGGTCTTAGGTGGGCAGCAAGCGGCACCCGAAAGGATGGGGGTGGGGTGGGGTGGAAGCTTGCACATCTGGGAAAGGGGGGAGGGAGGAGAGAGGAAGGAAGAGGCGAGGGTGGCGGTGGCCCTTTAAGATCCCCCCCTTCTCCTCTTTCCATCTTCCTGTCCACATGAGCCTAGCAGATGACATCCCATTCAAAAAACAACAACAGCCCTACATTTCCCCCCTCTCCAGGCGTCATAAGCAAAATGGATACAGCTGAGCCTTATGTATGGCAGGCGGGCGGGAAATGGTCTCTTCCTGTATTGTGCGACCTTCCGCAGAAGATCTTTGGGGGGGGGGGGGGGGAGCGCTGCTTACCCCTGCCCTTCCCTGTAGCCAGATGTAGTTTGGCAGGTCTCTATCGTTAGACACCCCCGGGCCCTTCGAAGTTGGCCTTTCCCATGTTGTGCGCTTACCCCTCTAAGAACCCCCATCTGTTCTCTGTGCCCCTTTAACATCAGCCCTCCCCTATTATCAGCTTTCTTAAAGCTATAGGTCTGCAATACCTGGTCAGGAGGTCTCTTTCTTTCCCCCTCCCTCCACTGTCAGATTTTAGAGTAGGAACCTGGTTCATTAATCCAAACCTATCAGTACTCACCCTCCTGCCCAATATCTGTGAGATTTTTCTCTAACAGATGGTAATGGTTTACTAGTTTGATCCCTGCCCCTTTAAGAAACCCCCCCCCCCTTTCTTCCCCTCATGCCCCTTTAAGACTGTGGTCCTCCTCACTTTCCAACCTGAGCTCAGGTTTCTTAAAGGGACTTTGTACTCCAGTCAGCAGAATTAGCATCTTTTGTTAATAATATTTCAGCTGGTTGTTCTAAACAGGAGGATGTTATGGTCCAGAATTGCTTCATTAGATCAGATCCAGGTCTGTTGATTCCAGCCTTCTATTTCTATTTCCCTCATTGTTTGTGACCTGGTTTTCAAAGATAGAATGCTTCTGTACTTGGAGGTTCTGTTTAGCTTTTATGGATTTCAGATGGAGGCTGGCCAGTCCTCCATGAAGGCTAGTGTCATGTTAATGCATTACATTTTTAATCCTCTAAAGAAGCATATAAGGATCTCCCTCTTTCCCTTTTATTTTCACAATCACCCTATGAGGTAGGTCAGCTAGGCTGGGAGCCAAAGACTGCCCAAATAAAATAAATAAAACTCGCCCAATGGAATTTGTATTCAAATGCAGATTTGAACCTATGTCTTTTTGACTGCTACCTAAACCTGCTCTCTATTGACTGTGCTCCAAGTCCCAAAAACCCTGGTTTGAATCACCCGTCATATAACCGCATAAGGAGGCCTTAACCAAGTCATTCTTTCTCAGCCTCAGCCTTTCCTTCTGCAATATAGGGATAATTAAAACTGATCTACCTGACAGGGGTTTTGTGAAATGTGGATAAGATCATGTACCGTGTGTTGCTTTGAACACTCTGAAACATGATATAAATACTAAGAATTAAGTGTAATATAAATATTAAGAGAGCCAGTTTGATGCAGTGGTTAGGAGTGCGGACTCTGATCTGGGACGACTGGGTTTGTTTCCCCACTCCTCCTCACGCAGCTGCTGGTGTGACCTTGGGTCAGTTACAAGCTCTTTCAGAGCTCTTCTCTCAAGGGCAGTTCCTGAGAGAACTCTCTCAGCCCCACTTACCTCACAGGGTTTCTGTTGCGGGGAGGGGAAGGGACAGGAGTTTGTAAGCCACTCTGAGGCTTTTTAGGGTAGTGAAGGGTGGGGTATAAATCCAATCCCTTCTCTTCTTATCGTTAATGTGTCCAGTTTTAGTAGTATTGTTGTCCCCCCCACACACACACCTTTACAAGTCAAGTGTTTGTGTCTTTCCAGAAGAGCCCCAGTTCCTGGAAGAGGCCTGTGATTCTCCGAACGGCGCTGAGCGGAGTGTGGGCCACCCCTTACACCCTGCCGGGAATGGCTTGCTGCGGGGGACCCCGAAAGACCCTTCTCTCCTCCTTTCCGGAGGGCGGAAATACTCGGACCATTGCGAAGAACGGGCCTCAAGGCCTGGTAAGAGCCGCATCCCCGGCCGGGACCATCGGCGCTACTACCACGAGCACTGGCGGGCCGAGTACCTGATGGATTTCAACGCGGCCCGACACGGCATGATCTGCATGGTGTGTGGCAGCTCTCTGGCCACGCTCAAGCTGAGTACCATCAAGAGACACATCCGGCAGAAACATCCGTACTCCCTGGCCTGGAGTGCCCGTGAGAAGGAGGGCATCATGAACAGCTGGGATGCCCACTTGGGACTGGAGGCTGAGACAGACGGGGCCAGGGAGCCCGCCGAGGGATCCGGTGTCCGGCAGGGGGGCCAAGGTAGGGTGGTTTGGTTTTCTGGGTCTTCAGTGGGCATATTGTAGAGTAGGGTCGCCAGGTCCCTCTTGGCCACTGGCAGGGGATGCGGGGGTAGTTTGGTGTAGTGGTCAGGAGTGCAGACTCTAATCTGGGAGAACTGGGTTTGAGTCCCCACTCCTCCATGCGCAGCTGCTGGTGTGACCTTGGGTCAGTTACAAGTTTTTTCAGAGCTGTTCTCTCAAGGGCAGTTCTCGAGAGAGCTCTCTTAGCCCCACCTACCTCACATCACAGGGTGTCTGTTGTGGGGAGGGGAAGGGAAAGAAGAAGAAGAAGAAGAAGAAGAAGAAGAAGAGATTGGATTTATACCCCGCCCTCCACTCCCCAAGGGAGTCTCAGAGCAGCTTACAAACTCCTTTTCCCTTCCCCTCCCCACAACAGACACCCTGTGAGGTAGGTGGGGCTGAGAGAGCTCTTTCCCAAGCTGTCCTTGAGAGAACAGCTGGTACAGAGCTATGGCTTGCCCAAGGTCATCCAGCCAGGTGCAAGTGGAGGAGTGGGGAATCAAACCCGGTTCTCCCAGATTAGAGTCCGCGCACTTAACCACTACACCAAACTGGCTCTCAGAAAGGAGGTTGTAAGCCACTCTGAGACTCCTTTGGGTAGTGAAGGGCAGGGTATAAATCCAGTCTCCTCCTCTTCTTCTAGAGTTGCCATATCCAGGTTGGGAAAGTCCTGGAGATTTGGGGATGGAGCCAGGAGAGGGCAGGGACCACAGCGAGGCACAACACTGTATAGTCTACCCTCCAAAGCCTCTATTTTCTCCAGGGGGAGAAAATAAATAAATAAATATCTGTGGTTTGAAGATGAGCTGTAACTCTGGGGGATCGCCAGGTCTCAGCTGGAGGCTGGCAACCCTATAAAACCGGAACATAGCTTCATCTAGCCAAGCATTCTGGCTATCCAGATACCTCTGGGAAGTCTATAATCCCTGCAAGGAGAAGGAGGGTTGCCAACTCTGGTTTGGGAAACACTTGGAGAATTTTGGGGTGGAGCCTGGAGAGGGAGGGGACCTCAGTGGGATATAATCTTACAGGCCCCACCCTCCAAAGCAGCCATTTTCTCCAGGGGAACTGATCTCTGTCACCTGGAGATGAGTTCTAATTCTGGGAGATCGCCAGGCCCCTCCTGGAGGTGGACGACCTTCAGTGTCATGCTGTCGCCCCCTACAGGAGAATTACCGCTGGGCACCGGTCGCAGGAGGCGGCGTGGCCCAGGCCCTCTGTCTTCTCGCGGGGCCTGCCGGTCCCCTGGCTTGGCCTTGAAAAGCTCTTCGGTGGGGGAGGCCCGGAACCTGGAGCGGTACCTGAAGGAGTCCCTGCAGACCTGGTTCCAGTCCGAGTTCCTCATGGACTATGACCCACAGGGCAACCGGCTCTTCTGCATGATGTGTGGCTCTTCCTTGCCCAGCCTCAACCTGGACGACATCAAGCGGCACGTGATGGAGGCTCACCCCAGTTCCCTCAGCTTCAGCCCTGCGGAGAAAGCCGCCATCCTCGAGGCCTGGAACACCCGTGCATCGGCGCCGGTGGCCAAGGACGCAAGAGGAGAAGCGGCAGCCGGGGGTGAGACGGGAAGGGCTGAAGTGGGGAGGGAAGGGAAGGAGCTGGCAGGCTGGTTGCCGGACCTTTGGATCCCTATGTGGATGGAAGACACCGTATTTGAGTTGCCAGATCCGTTTGTTGCACTGGCAGGGGGATTTGGGGGGGGGGGGGTGTTCTGGGGATGGGCGGGGATGTCATGTGACATGCTGACATCACGCAGAAGTGATGTCAGCGTGTTGCTGACATCAGGGGCGACGCTTTGCTTTTTGGGCAAAACTCTATGGTAAAAATGGCCTCACACCATAGAGTTTTGCCAGAAACACAGAGTGTCACCCCCTGACGGCACCGACGGGCTGACGTCATTGTGGGGTGACATCAGTGTGTCACACACACATCCGAGGTGGGGGGAACTTCCTCCTGCCAGCTAGCCAGCTGGCTGGCGGTGAGCAGGAACCCGAGAAAGTTGGTGATCCCCTGCCCCTACCTGGGGAATGGTATCCCTACGCCAAACTGAAATCTGTTAGACCAATTTCCACAAAGGAGAATGTTTGTTTGTTTTAATCACAGTAGGACCCTTGACAGGGCTCAGAGGGCAGGAAAATTCCCAATTTACGAGACATACAACATGCTAAAAACACACACACACAACTAAAAACATAAATTGGTAGCTATTACAAAACAAAACAAAAACCAGAAGGGTTTTTATCCTTACTCATCACAAGTCCAGGTTAATAAAACCATACTCTGTAAAATGCCACAGATGCAAACAGGACTCTGAATGTAATACCTAGGGTTGCCAACCTCTAGGTGGGACCTGCAGATCTCCTGGAATTACAACTGGTATTATTATTATTGTTGTTGTTGTTGTTTTGTTGTTGTTGTTGTTGTTATTATTTGATGATGATGTTTTAACAATAATTGAAAATGTACTGTGGCAGCTGTGTGCCACACAGCACCATAGTGGCCTCTCGTGAGCATTTATATGGCTGTTTGCTAGAGAAAAGATGCATCTGTTCCCTGCTCAGAGACTGAACTTCTAGAGGACCAGGGAGAGGGGGCAGAAATGTTGACAGAAGGCCGCTACGAACAACTTTCAAAATGTGAAGCCACCCCCTCCTGCCAAAATGGGGATCTTACTATTTTCAGGAACCGAGAGCAGAAAATAGGGATGGTGCTTGGTAAATAGGAACTGTTAGAGTGTATTTAAGTCCATTTTATTTGCTTTCTAGAGAAACAGAGGGTACCAAAGAAATGTTTCTGGGGGAGGGTATTCCACAATCAGGGGCTCTTTTGTTAGGGTTGCCATGTCTGGGTAGGCAAATACCTAGAGATTTTGGGGGTGAAGCCTGGGGAAGGTAGGTTTTGGGGAGAGAAGGGACCTCAATGGTGTACAATGCCATAGACTCCACCCTTTGAAGCGGCTATTTTCTCCATGGGAACTGATTTTTGTTGTCAGGACATGAATTGCAATAGCAGGAGATTACCAGATGCCACCTGGAGGTTGGTGGCCCTAGTTTTGTGGGTTTTATTTACGGCCACCAATCTCTCCCCCACCCCCAATTTTGAGCACTGTGAGACCTCAGAGTATCTATTCTAGGCCTTAACATCCATCTTGTCCACTCCCCCACCCAGAAGCAGAAGCTGAGGCAGCCCCCCAGGATCTGAGCATGAAAGAAGTGGATCCATCGCTGTCTCCTGACCCCCCTGCTGGCGAGGAAGGGTCTGAAGAGGCCGGTCCCTGGGATTCAGAAGGGAGTGGCCCGCCCGCCCCTCCCCGCGGCAGGGACCACCGGCGTTACTTCCAGGAGCACTGGCGAGTGGAGTACCTGATGGACTACAATGGCCTGCGCCACGGGCTGGTCTGTATGGTGTGCGGCAGTGCCCTGGCCACCCTCAAGATGAGCACCATCAAGCGCCACATCCAGCAGAAGCACCCGGACTCCACGCAGCTCAGCCACCAGGTCAAGGCCCTCATTGTGAGGGAATGGAACCGGAAAGTGTCCCGCCTGGCGGAGGCTGAGGACTCCCTGCCCGAAACGGATCCAGAGCCGGATAAGGGTGAGGGGGTGCGGGCAGGGAGGGAGTGCTGTGGGGAGATAGGGTTGTTGACCTCTAGGGATGCCAGCCTCCAGGAGGGACCTGGGGATTCCCTGGAATTACAACTCATGTCCAGACTACAGAGATCAGTTCCCGTGGAGAAAATGGCTGCTTTGGAGAGTGGACTCTGTGGCATTGTACCCCACTGAAGTCCCGCCCACCCCAAACCCCACCTCCCCAGGCTCCACCCCCAAAATCTCTCAGTATTTCCCAACCCAGAGCTGGCAACCCCACTAGAGAACCAGCAACTGAAATTGGCAACGCTGACACCGTATTGTGTGAAGGGGAAGGAACGTGACTTTCTCACACACTGTTTTAGTCATGTGACTGCTAGTGGGACTGAAAGGAGCTGGGATGGGCTTGCCAATCTCCAGGTGGAGCCTGGAGTTCTGGAATTCCAACTGATCTCCAGATGACAGAGGTCAGTTCCTCTTTCGGTTGTCATGTATTCTTCTGCCTACTGGCAGTTTTAAATTATTCAGTTTAATTAGTTGTTTTTATGTAGTTAGTTAGTTTATTAATGCGGTCAGCGATCAGCACAAATCTCGATACACAACACACAGTATGCCAGTATTATAAATAAATCAGAAATGCTCCAATAAATAAATAGAGCTATATAAAGTGATTTAAAATAAATAATTACAAACTAAAATAAATATTGTTAAAAATTTGGTTCATTTAATACTGGTTTTTTTTATCGTTTACGTTGTAAGCCTCCTTGAGTGCCTATAGGTAGAAAGGCAGCTAATAAATGTTTCAAATAAATAAATAGGGCCACTGGGAGTGGGAGATATCCAGGTGCCAATCCACGGCAGGGAAGAGATAAAGTAAATAAATAAATAACTGCTGGCAGAAGAAAGTTTTTAAAATCACTTTTTTTACCATAGAGGATTTCAGAATTCCTAGAGAGGACTGATGTCACTTCTGGATTGTTTCAAAATGATGTCACGTTGTTGCTGATGACCACCCCCCATGTCCCCACCCCTCCTGATCTCCTGCTGGTTACCAAATCAGGCCTGGCAACTCTAGTTTCCCTGGAGGAAATGGCTGCATTGTTGGGTTGCCAGGCAACCAGTGAGAGACATGGGGGGGGAAAGTCAGAGAGGATGTTGTTGCCAGTGGCATGACATCACCTCTGGGAGAAACCAGGAAGTGACATCATGCTTTGTTAGGAATGGCCAAAAACGCTGTGGTTTTACTGGTGTCTCTCAGACATTAAAATACAATGAAGCATGAGCATCAGAAATGCACATGCTGAGTAAAAATTATTATTTTGGGGTTGAGAAGTGGCTTCCTGCTTATATATTTTTTAAATATATAGTTTCCTTTCCATGAATCTCCTTTTATTAGCTGGTTGTACTTAGAGGATTTCCCCCCCTCCAGTGTGACTTAAGAGTGATAAAGGTGGAGCTGGCTGTGAAAAATCTCCTTGGAGTCTGGAGAAATTCTTTTTTTTTTGTAAAGAAATTTTTATTTTTCAAAAAAAAAACATCGAAAATAATACATTTAACCTTATACAAATCCCTTTTTCCATATTAAATAACATTTTGTTCTATTTGTACATTCTATTTTTATCTTGTTTTGGTGGTTTCCCACCACATCTGAAGCATAACACATTTTCCATTTTATTCAAAATAGTAATACTTATATCTATGTTTCGTTTCTGGTAACGGTTATATAGCTTTAAAATACTTATACTTATACACCAATTCTTATTTTCTATACTCTTATGTATTTCTAAATAAAAACAGTTTCATTGTCTAATTTTAACTAAAACATTCATATAATATATTTCTATTCCTTTATGCTATTATAACCATGTATAGATATAGTTTTTCATATCCCAATACTTTTCAACATATTCTTTCAAATCTTTCCAGTCTTCCAGAAAGGTCTCTGAGTAAAGATTATTCAATTTTCTAGTCCACTTATCCATTTCAGCCATATATAACAGTTTTTTCAACCATTCCCACACCTCTGGTATTTTTTCATTTTTCCAGTTTTGTGCATACACCATTCTTGCTGTTGTAATCATATACCATATTATTGTCCTTTTCTTTACATTTATCTCTTCTAGTTTAAGTCCTAGCAATAACATTTCAGGCAACTTCTTAAATGTACATTTCAAGATTTTTTCCATTTCTGCATGTATTTTTGACCAATAAGTCTTTGCTTTATCACAAGTCCACCACATATGATAAAAAGACCCTTCTTTCTTTTTACACTTCCAACATTTGTTAGACATATTTTGACCAATATTTGCAATTTTTTTTGGTGTCATATACCATCTATACATCATTTTAAAACAATTTTCTTTTAAGTTATAACACGTAGATATACTCATAGCATTTTTCCATAAAAATTCCCAAGATTCCATTTCAATGTCTTTGTTAAAGTTTATCGCCCATTTTACCATTTGTTCTTTTACCATTTCATCAGCATTAAACCATTTTAGCAAGACTTTATACATTTTAGAAATCATTTTTTTCCCACCTTCCTCCCAAACTTGTTCTATTTCATTATTTTTTTCCCTGAAACCGTGTTTTTTATCACTTCTATACAAGTCATATATTTGTCTATATCTTAACCAACCATAATCAAAGTCAATCTGATGCTGCTCCTTCAGTTTAAAATCCTTGCCATGTCTTATTAATAAGTCTCTATACTTCAACCAATCTTGTCCTTTATATCTTGATGTTGGATGTAAGACTTCTGCAGGTACAATCCACATGGGTATCTCTTCTGAAAAAAAGTTTTTATATCTTGTCCACGTATCCATTAGTGTTCTTCTCAAATAATGATGTTTAAACATATTGTCCATTTTTATTTTGCCATAATACAAATATGCATGCCACCCAAATCTACAATCATGACCTTCCAGGGACAATAACATTCTATCTTGTAACATAGTCCATGCCCCTACCCAGGTCAAACATATTGCATCATGGTATAACCTTAGATTTGGTAGTTGAAACCCTCCTCTTTCTTTGGCATCACACATTATTTTCATCTTAATTCTTGGTTTTTTCCCTCCCCACACAAATTTAGACAGCTCCTTCTGCCAACATTTGAATGTTTTTACATCTTTCACAATTGGAATAGTTTGAAACAAAAACATTAATCGTGGTAACACATTCATCTTGACCACCGCAATTCTACCCAGCAATGACAAATTCAATACATTCCACTTTTTAATATCCTGCATAATTTGCAACCATAATTTTTCATAATTATTTTTATAAAGATCAATATTTTTCATAGTTAGGTTTACACCCAGATATTTTGTCTTTTTCACCACCTCACATTCTGTAAGTTTTTGTAACTCGTTTTGTTTCTTATTTGACATATTTTTGCACATTACTTTCGATTTGTTTTTATTTACATAAAATCCTGCTAAGTCACCAAACTCTTTTACTCTCTGTAACAAATGTGGTAATGTGGATAAGGGGTCTTCCACTATAAACATCACATCATCTGCAAAGGCCCTATATTTGAAAGAAAAACCTTTAGTTGTTAAGCCTTTAATATCTTTGTCTTCCTTCACACTTAACAGTAGAACTTCTAAAATCCAAATAAATAGCAGCGGCGAAAGCGGGCATCCTTGTCTTAAGTCTGGAGAAATTCTGAATGGGGTGACCTGTCAGGGACTTTGTATGAGGAGTCTGGACTTTCTGGGGCACACCCATTATCTCCCTTGGTTAAACTGATTTTTTCTTATTCTAAAACAAGCCCTTTTTCTTTATAGGAAGCTGCTGTATCTCAAATTGAATGGCTTGTTTCTCAAAAGGCTCTTGGGTGGGGGCAACTGAGTATTCTGGGGGGGCCTCGCCCCCTCCTTGGTGATGGCCCAGGGGACGAAGCCGCTAAAGTTCTGAAAATATTTCTCAGCCCCTCCCTCCAGCTTTTCTAAGATTTCAGCAGAAGATGAGACCATGCACCTTCAAACATGTCAGTATAACCGACAGGACTGGAAAGTTGCTCATTCAGTAAAAGCTGAGGTTCTTGACAGGATCTCTGCAAAACTGTATTCCACAATCTTTCTTTGCATTCTGACAAAATGGCAGGGGTACAGAGCTTTGGCATGACAGAGGGTTTGGTGTGTACAGGCACATGATAAAAACATTTATGAACTAGGCAGTCGAAGCTCTGTATTGGTGTATAGTGATTTAGCTGCATGTAATGTCACTGTCCTTTCCTGAATAATGTTTTTAGATCTCTTTGAGGTTTCTTTCTGAATGGAGGTCTCTGAATAGGGAATTAGGAAGGACTTGGAGGTTACCAGTCTTCCCTCCACCATCATAATGAGTAGAAACATACTTAAAAAAAAAAAAAAAAGCCAGGTTGCCCCAATATTGAACTCCCAGTCAGAATGCAGATTCCGTATGTGTGTTTCTGTCCAGAAAGGAATTCCTGCATGCATGAATTATGGGGTGGATACATGGATTCCAACCCCATATTAGAAATTTCCATACTGTTTATTAAGGAATAAATTAGTTAAATAATTAGAAAGCTTCTGGGGGTGGGTACTTTGAACTTATAGAGGAGTCTGTCTACTGCATCTCTGCACGAATCAGTGCATGAATAAATTGCTTAGGTCTTATCTCTCCTATGAGGAGGAAAATCTGCTGCTGATGCTCACTGTGATTGAACAATCCAGTGCAGACAGGCAGCAGAATGATCTTTTCTTCAGAGGAAGTTTCCTGTTGTGTCTCTGCATGAATGTCTGCCATAGGTTTGCCTCCTCCTAGTGAGGATTCTGGCCCAGAATCCATTTGGGTTCAAGGGGAAAAAAGCATGTTTCCATTTTGAAATGTCATCTATGCGGCCTGCCACAGAGTTTTTTGCGGCCCGCCAAGACAGTTGGCCACGTGGTTTCTCAACAAGCAATCTCCTGATTTCAAAAAAATTGTAGAAAAGTGTGATAGGGTACATTTCTCTCATTAAACTGATTCTAAAATTAAATGTGCTTGCAGCTATAGATGATATGAAATTAGCACAATAAATAAATTGAATAAAACTACCACTATTTTATTTAATTTATATTAATTGATTTTTATGATACAATTTATACCTTTTCTGAAATGCAAAGTTAACTAATGAATGCAATCATTTTAAAAGGTGCGGCCCTCCGCTAACCTCCGCTCCCAAAAAGTGGCCCCCAAGCCAAAACAATTGCCCACCCCTGGCCTAGAGCATCCCTGACCAGTGTCTGTCCAGCCGCTGCTTGAAGACTGCCAGAGAGAGGGAGCTCAACACCTCCCGAGGCCGCCGATTCCACTGTTGAACAACTCTGACTGTCAAAAAGTTTTCCCTCAGATCCAGCTGGTGCCTTCCCGCCTTTAATTTAAACCCATGATTGCGAGTCCTCTGGACAATAATGTTTTTTGTTAAAAGCAGCTAAAAAATATCGACGTGTTCTGTGGGCGCCTTGCGATTTGTTGCCAGTGCAGGAAAAACTTCTATTGACTTGAGATAAACTGACACCAAATATTTTTTTGTTTTGTTTTCTTAAACAGCATCAAAACAAGAAAACCAAGGTTGTGAAAACGCTAACATATAATAATAAATTGCAATAAATACGTGATACAAAACTTGGTTCATAGTGTAAAGTCTCCGCAAAAAGTTTTCAAAGGTTTCCTTTCCCAAAGACATCCGACGAGGTTTTCCAGAAATACTTCACTCGTTTCATCCAACAAGGACTTAGCTAACTAGGAACGTTTGTATGTAGCCTTCACTAGAAAGGTCTTGATGGCCAGAGACTGCAATAATTTTCATCTGATGATGTAATGGCAATTGTGCCCTGTGCATGTTTGTGGCAACACATCAAATTTTCCTATTGGGATAAAGTCCTTGTTGGATGAAACGAGTGAAGTATTTCTGGAAAACCTCCTCGGATGTCTTTGGGAAAGGAAACCTTTGAAAAAATTTTGTGGAGACTTTACACTATGAACCAATGCTCCCTCTAAGCTGCGAAGTCCTGTGAGCAAAAATTCTACTTTGTGAGCCACTGGCATAAAAGTTGTGAGCAGGCGATTTGGCTGCTGCATAAACTCGTTTGCTCTGGAGCCATTCTTCCTGAACTAAGACAAAAATGTGTGAGCTGGAGGCTAAAAAACTGTGAGCTGGCTCCCACTAACTCAGCTTAGAGGGAACCCTGCTATGAACTGAATTCTGTATCACATATTTATTGCAATTTATAATTATACATTAGCATTTTCACAGCCTTGGTTTTCTTGTTTTGATCCTGCTCTTTGGGGTTGTGGTTTTGGTTTTCTTGATTGCTGACCTAATTTTCTTAAACAACAGGACTAAAGTTAAGTTTCTGGTCCTCATGAAAAAGCCTCTAAAGCATCCCTGCTTCCACATCTTGCAGACTGTCCTCCACGTTTGTCTTCCATGACTAATATTCAATAAATTATGCCGAATATGCTAATATCATCTGTAGCTTTAGTGCAGAATATTTGTACCATGAAATGCAGTATTTAAGTGGGCGTGACCTTCCCATTAAGCAGAAAAAGAGCTGGTTGGGGCTCTACACACATCTGGTTACCTGTGGGTGACTTGTGGGTTCCTGTTTTTTGCCTTTCTAGTTGAATCCCAGTCTACCCTCAAGATGCCCTCATCCCCCAAGGAGTCCCAAGAAGGTGGAGCAATGGCTGTGGGTGAAGAGGAGGAGGAGGAAGAGGAGGAATCGGCAGTGGCAAGACTGGGTCCCTCACAGAAACCTGCGGAAGCTGCCTCCCTGCCGGCTGGTACCCCGTCCCGCCGGGGTCAGCGCCGGAACTACCAGCCACGCTGGCGGGTGGAGTACTTGATGGACTACGACGAGCAACGGCATGGGCTGATCTGCATGGTTTGCGGAGGCACGCTGGCGACCCTGAAGGTCAGCACCATCAAACGGCACATCCTTCAGGTCCACCGTTTCTCGCTGGAGTACACGGCTTTGGAAAAACAGACAATCCTCGAAGCTTATGCTGAAAACGACCAGGCGCTGAATCCTGGCCAGCTGGTCCCCAGGCCTGCAGTGAACCTTGACTCTGAGCCCCGGGATGTCAAGCCGAACATCCAAGGAGCAGGGAAAATGGCGTTCGGTTACAATCTACCTGTATGTACGGCGTAGCCATAGACTCACGCCACCCTGTGGCGGAAGCGGGGGGGGGGGGGCTTTGCTGAACAAGGAGCGGGGCCTGCATCTCTTCCACCCAACCCCTTGTCGTGAACTCTACAGACCTCTGGGATTCTACATTTCAAAAGCTGGGCAGCTGGATCAGGTTGTGCAGAGACCAGGAAGAGTTTGTCTGTTTGCAAAATGGTGATTTAATTTGCATGTTCTGTTCTGACTACAAGAAATTTACGGGGTTTTTTGGAATTTTTCTTTTGCTCCAAGAATTGGAAGTTGAGGGAAAGGGAAGGGTTAGGATGAAACAATGATGGTGTAGCGATTCGTGGTGGTGCTGGAGGGTGGTGGGAAGTGTTTTCAGGTCACAGCTGACATATAGCAACTCTGTCAGACAGGAGGTGATCAGAAGTGGTTTGCCATTGCCTGCCTCTGTGTATCAACCCAGGTCTTCCTCGGTGGTCCTCCCATCCAAGTTCTAACCAGGGCCAACCCTGCTAGCTTCTGAGATCTGATGGAATTGGGCTACTAGTCAAGCAAAAATGAAAGGGCTTGTGTATGTAGCCCAAAAGTTCCCAGGTTCAATCCCCGGCATCTCCCATGAAAAGAGACACCCAGTGTGTAATGTGAGAGACCTCCCTCTGCCGATCCAACCTGGATAGACAAATGGCCTAATCCAGTATAAGGGTATGACGGTAGCTGGCTAGGGTGTTCCTGGGTGAGTCACCATGAATTTGTAGTCAAAGGTCCCCTACACTGCAACCTAACTTGCACGAGCATTGCCTACTTTTGTGGTAGGTTTTATTTCCTTGCAGGCTAGATTCAGGTGGGTAGCTGGGTTGGTCTGAAGCAACAAAAGAAAGTTTGACTCCAGTGGCACCTTGAAGACCAACAGAGTTTAATTCTGGGTATAAGCTTTTTGGGGCATGCATGAAAAGAACTGTGCCTGCGCGTGAATGTTTATACCTAGAAGTAAACTTTGTTGGTCTTCAGGATATCACTGGACTCCCACTTTGTTCCCTTGGATGCTGTATGACAGGGGTCCCCAACGCAGTGCCTGTGGGCACCATCAGCACCTGTCAACAGCTTTCCTGGTGCCCTCCAAGCGCTTTTAGAAAGTGGGTGGAGCTAGGTGGAGTCCCCCCCCCACATAGGGTTGCCAATCCTAAATTGGGGGCAGGGGATTTGGAGACCGTCCCTTGCTTCAGGGTAATCAGAAAATGGGGTGGGGGATGTCTGCTGTGTGCTCCATTATACCCTATGGAGAATGGTCTCTATACGGTATGATGGAGAATCAATCCAAGGGTATCTAGGGTTTGGGAGGGCTGTTTTTGTTTAGGTAGAGGCACCAAATTTTCAGCATAGCATCTGGTGCATCTCCTCAAACCCTCCCGCCAGTTTGGTGTAGTGGTTAAGTGCGCGGACTCTAATCTGGGAGAACCGGGTTTGATTCCCCACTCCTCCAATTGCACCTGGCTGGATGACCTTGGGCAAGCCATAGCTCTGTACCAGCTGTTCCCTCAAGGACAGCTTGGGAAAGAGCTCTCTCAGCCCCACCTATCTCACAGGGTGTCTGTTGTGGGGAGGGGAAGGGAAAAGGAGTTTGTAAACCGCTCTGAGACTCCCTTGGGGAGTGGAGGGCGGGGTATAAATCCAATCTCTTCTTCTTCTTCTTCTTCCCCAAGTTTAAAAAAGATTGGACCGGGGTCCAATTCTATGAGCCCCCAAAGAAGGTGCCCCCATCCTCCATTATTTCCAATGGAGGGAAGGCATTTAAAAAGAACTCTTTAAATATGACAGCCAGAACTCTCTTTGGAGTTCAGTCATGCTTCTTCCCTCCCCTCTCCTGTAGGCTTGTCAGCCTCACCCGGCAACCCTAAATGGTATGTGTGTGTGTGGGGCTTGGGTGGAGAATGAATTGAGAGCAACCACTGTGTTACAAGCACAAGCTCCTAGCATGGGATCAGAGGAACCTTTCTGGAGGGGGGTGGCGTTGGACCTGGAAGTGAAATCACAGGATGTGACATCGCAAAAGTGATGCCACATCCTTGTTCCTGGCTCCACCCCCAAAGATTTCCTGAGTCGGACCTGGCAACTATACCCCGGGGCCTTCTGATTGGCTGTGCAGATTAAAAGGTGCCCTGCTAAACAAAGCTGCTGCTGGAACTGCTACAGAGTTCCTATTAGGGCTGTATATAACCTCAGTCCCTGATGTTTTATGGTTCACTCTGCCTCCTGCAGCAGCCATTTTCGTCATTGTGCCCAGCGACCTTTGTCGCAATTCCAAAGGTGTCTACAGGCTCAGAAAGGCTGAGGTTCCCTGCGGTACAAAGTGGTCTACTGTATTTACCTTCAGTGAGCTGCAGGCTTGCAAACCCCCCCCCCTAGGGTTGCCAAGTCTGGGTTGGAAAATACCTGGAGACTTTGGGGGTGGAGCCAGGAGAGGGCGGGGTTTGGGGAGGAGAGGGGCCTCAGCATGGTACAATGCCATAGAGCCCACCCTCCAAAGCAGCCATTTTCTCCAGGGGAGCTGATCTCTTGTCAGCTGGGGATCAGTTGTAAAAGCAGGAGATCCCCAGGCCCCACCTGGAGGCTGGCAACCCTACCCCCCCCTTATTCAGAAGGCTTTCCCCCTTCTCCACATGGACTCCACCTTCTAGAATCCTACGCCCGCCTCCCAATTCTCTTACGCAGGGCCAGCCTGAATTCTCTTGCTCTCTGTGAGAGTGGCTGTTTGTCAACTGGTCTGAACGGGTCCCAGCCAGCAGCCCAAGCAGTTAGTCTGAGGGGCAGGAAAGGAAAAGGACTCAGCTCCAGGGGCTGCTTGCAGAATTCTTCTTCCGGCTCAGAGTTTCAGAGAGGAGATCCCCTTCACTCCCAGTCTGTAGCTTGTATCTGTGATGGTATTTGCTGGCGACCAGTGTTCTCTCTCAGCTGAGTCAGTGTGAGCTAGCTCACAGTTCTTTAGCCTCTGGCTCACAGATCTGTCTTGCCTCAGGAAGGATGGGTCCAGAGCAAACTGATTTATGCAGCAGCCAAATCACTGGCTCACAACTGTAACACTGGTAGCTCACAAAGTAGAATTTTTGCTCACAAGACTCCCCGGCTTAGAGGGAACATTCCCATGCCAGGGGGATCCCATTCCTTTGTGAAGCTAGAGGCCTGACACTTGATCAGGGGTATGTGTACAGTTGCCATGAGTCACAGCTGACGTATGCTGACCCTGTAGGGTCTCCAAGGCGAGAGGTGTTCAGAGTTGGTTTGTCGTTGCTGGCCTCTGCGCAGCGACCCGGGACTTCCATGGTAGAATTCCATCCAAGGACCAACCAGGGCCAATCCTGCTTAGTAGGGTTGCCAAGTCTTACCTGTTGTTTAGCGGGGGGGGGGGGGGGGGGGAGTCCATGCCAGTCTGGGAGTATTCTGGCATGTGCACCGAAATGACATCACCCAGAAGTGATGTCATCGCGTCCAGCACGTTGGGGCGGGACCTCTGTAATTCGAGGGAAAACCATAGAGTTTTCCCTCGAATTATAGAGCGTCCCCCCTGAAATGTGATGTCGTCTCCTTCGGGTGACGTCATCGCACCGGGCACGTCTCCGCAGCCCAGCAATTTGGGGGTGGGGAACCCTGGGGGGACTTGGGAACCCTACTGCTTAGCTTCCAAGATCTGGGCTAGTTTGGGCCATGCAAGCCAGGACCACACGTGTCCCATCAAATCACAACCAACTCACGGTGACTTCAGGACCGTGGGGTTTTCGAGGCGAGAGATGTTCAGGGGTGGCTTTCCATTGCCTGCCTTTGCATAGTGAACCTGGACTTCCTTAGTGGTCTCCCATCCAAGTACTAACCAAGGCTGACCCTGCTTAGCTTCCAAGATCTGATGAGACTGGGGTAGACTGGGCCGTCCAGGTCAGGGCAGCTACTCCAGTAGCACGTACTAAAAAATAGCTGTGACCTCAGCTTCCCGCCCCCCCCCCCAAATGCCTACCCCAGGGGTATGTGTCCCCTGTCCCTATTCTTCACTCCAGCCGGCACTAAAACAGGGACAGCCAGGCGATCCAACTCTGAGCAAGACAGACCCTATTCTCCAACTCGACTGTACTTGTATTAAAGTGACGTATGTGGTTGGTTATGTTGAATGTGCCCCCGTGACTAGACTGTCCCTCTCAACGGTCCAGCTTCCCTGTTCTCAATGCGCTGCAGCAAACGAGGTTTCCTTGCAGGCAGAAAGACAGTAGGTCAGGAAAAGGTGAGGCTGAACCCTTCTCTGGGGCATAAAAGATTTCTATGTGCAGGGAAGATTCAGCTAGGCACGGCCCAGGAAAAGCTGTAACTCCGGTGGGGTATGATGGATGGATGCCCTGTCGAGTCACAGTCAATTTATGGCTACCCCAGAAGGCGCTTTCTAGGCAAGTGAGACTCAGAGGCGGTTTGCCATGGCCTTCCTCTGCAGAGCCTTCCTTGGCAGGTCTATCACCGGCACCTTGCTCCCCGCCCGGTTACTAAGCTTCTTTCAGCTGTGGGAGTGAGTGCGCAGAGGGGTAGCTGTATTGGACTATTGTGGCACTTGAAAAACAAATCGGTTTTTATTCCGGCTTCAGCTTGTGTGGCCAAGAGTCCTCGGTGCTGGATTCACCTTTTGGGGTCCTCGCCTGTCAGATGATATATTTATAATGAGGTTATGGGGAGGGGGGGGAATTGCAAAGGGCCACTAAATGCTGGAAGTACAAGGTGAGACATAATTATGACAAATTCAAACCGTCCAGGCCATTTAAGACAGCAGCAATTTATCTGGGATTCCTCAAGCGTCACAGATGTTAACCGCTTGAGCAAAGCTGGAGAAACTATTGCTAATTACCGCTACTGCAAATGGACTTATTTTTCTTGACTTGCATTTACATCTCACCGTATTTGCTTCTGCATTTCCTGTCCCTTTGAACCATCCTGCTTTTATATGTACGCATTCACAAAGTGGGTTCCGATGGTGGAAAGTCCTGTGGAGGAGCAGCCAATTTATGGTGACCTTGAAGGGTTTTCAAGGCAAGAAACAAACGGAGGTGGTTCGTCATTGACTGAGACCCTGGACTCTCTTGGTGGTCTCCCATCCAAGTACTGACCAGGGCTGACCCTGCTTAGCTTCTGAGGTCTGACACGATCAGACTAGCTTGGTCCATCTAAGTTGGGGCTTTAGCCCACCCATCGGGAGCATATAGTGGAAACAGATCTGTGTTAGTTTTTAAGATGGTGCTTTCCCCCAACAGTCCTGCATCTGGAGAAGAAGAAAAAAACCTTTGGAAATCAATGAGGACTAGTACCTTGCTTCCTTTTCCTGCAGTGTTTGAAGAGCGAGGCCTTGTTCCGGGCATTGTCTTGCAGCAGTGAGAATGCTTAGAGAAATTGCACTTAAAATTCCATCCATCGATCCTTGGTGGGCGTCAGTTACTTCAGTTTATAGGATTGTCTTCCCTCCCAGCTGACCCCGTTTTGCACTTGCCTTGTCGACCCCTAAACTTTTCCAGTTTGATAGCCCAGTCCTTTTCTCTAGCTACTATTAGAAAGCATTTAAACACAGAGGTATACGATCAATCCCCCAACCCCGGTTATGACCTCGTGACTGTGTCGGAAACCTCGTCTGTGTCTCTCGTGAAAGTGTTTTGCATCAATATGCGCCGTGTTTTTTATAAATATTATATATATATATATATAAGCACTAAGTTTTGTAAAACAAGTTATGTCAAAATAAATCCTTTAAAATGAGTATTTTAAGATGCAACCTTGGAGGTTCGGTTGTCTTTGTGAAAACCTCTAAATGCTTTTCGGGTTGCCTATGCTGAGATTAGCACCGAGCCAGTTTGGTGTAGTGGTTAAGTGCGCGGACTCTAATCTGGGAGAACCGGGTTTGATTCCCCACTCCTCCACTTGTACCTGCTGGACGACCTTGGGCAACCCATAGTTCTAGCACAGCTGTTCTTGAAAAAGAGCAGTTTCTCTCAGCCCCACCTACCTCACAGGGTGTCTGTTGTGGGGAGGGGAAGGGAAAGGAGTTTGTAAGCCGCTCTGAGACTCCTTCCGGTAGTGACGGGCGGGGTATAAATCCAATCTCTTCCTCTTCTTCTTTCTAGGAACAGGCTTCTTGCAGCAGTGGGGCACTGAAGCTTGGTAGGGTTTACTCTTTACTCAGTGAGTTATTTAAATGTGGGATTTGCTGCCAGAGGATGTAGTGATGGCCACAAGCACCAATGGCTTTAAAAGGTTCATGAACGTCTGTCTGAGGCTACTAGCCTTGGTGACTGCAGGCAGTCTTAATCCCAGTGCCAGGAGGCAACATCGAGGGAGGCCTCGGCCTCTCTGCCGTTGTGGGCCCTCCAGAGGAACTGATTGAGGCCTCTGTTTTGAGACACGATGCTGGACTAGATGGACCCTCACTGGTCTGATCCAGCAGGGCTCTTCTTATGCTCTTATGAAGGGCTTGGACTCTGAGCCTTTTTGTTAGGCCTACTGGTTGTGCTCTCTGTGACATGGGATGCTGGACTAGATGGGCCACTGGCGTGATCCAGCAGGGATCTTCTTATGTTCTTATCAGGGGAAGACCTTGGCCTTTATTCCCTGTTGTTGGCCCTCCAGAGGAATGGGTTGGCCACCGTGTGAGACAGGATGCTGGACTAGATGGACCACTGGGCTTATCCAGCAGAGCTTTCTTACGTTCTTATATGAGGGGAAAGCCTCTGCTTCCCTGCCCTGTTGTTGGCCCTCCAGAGGAACTGGCTGAGGCCACTGTGTGAGACAGGATGCTACACTAGATGGACCACTAGTCAGATTCAGCAGGGCTCTTCTGATGTTCTCAAGGGAAGGCCTCGGTCTCTCTGCCCTATTGTTGGCCCTCCAGAGGAACTGGCTGCCCACTGTGTTAGACAGGATGCTGCATTAGATGGATCCAGCAGGGCTCTTATGATGCTAGATATGATTCCCTCTCCTGGGAAGCGGGCACAGGAGGGCTCCTCTCTTTCCAGGCCTGAGCTCCAAGCTTCAAACTCCAGGTAGAAGAACTTAAGGCAGTGGGCCTGGGAAAGCATCACATCTGAGACAGCAGAGAGCTTCGTGGCAGGCTGAGCAGACCATGTGGTGCCAGATGCGCCAGCGGTACAAAGCATCTCCCCCTTTGGGGAAGGAAATAAGAAGCCATACGGCGGAATACGTGGCTTTGCGTGCAAAAGGTCCCGAGTTCAGACTCTTAAGTATCCTGGTCTAGAAGGATCTTGTATAGCAAGATTGCAAAAAGCCCTTTGTAGCGCCACTGACAATCAAGGTAAAAAATGCTGGGCTAAGTGAAATTACTGGTATGACTCTAGGTCAGGTCAGGGGCCCACCACATTCTGGGTCCGATTTGAGTCCAGGAGCACCTTAAGAGACCAACAGGCATTCTGGGGTATGAGCTTTCAAGAGTCAAAGTTCCCTTTGGGTTCTTGTTGGTCTCCTAAGGTGCTCCTGGTCTCGAATCTAACGGTTCTCCTGTGGACCAACATAACAGCTGCCCTCCAATATCCACCTCGAGTGTCACCTCAACGAACAACATTTAAACCACCTTGCAAAAGGGGCCGGCTACCTAATTCTCCTCTTCCCGGGTTTCTGGTACGCAAAAGGGAAAAAAACCCTCGCGAGACAGTTCTGGAATTTGTACTTTGTGCTCTTTTATTAATACCACATCAAATTGCATTTCTTCCATTTACTTCTTTTGAAACCTCAGCCGGGTCTCTTCTGGATTCCCGCGGCACGACCGGCCTTTTAAAATTTTTTCACCGCTGCACGCACAGTACAAACACGCACACAAATGCAAGAGCTGAGTTAGTAAGGTTTCTGTCGTTTTTTTTTTTCTCCATCTACGTACATTTTTTTTTCTTGTGTTTAAAAAAACAAAAACAAAACCAGCCCGCCTGGCACAAAGAGGTCTGTTCACGGTATTCAAACACAGCAGTAACAGAAGAGATGGAAAGAGGTGAGCCGAAGGGCTTCCAGTGCAGAGAAAACAGCTCCTTGGAAGCTGGGGGGGGCGGGGGGGGGAGGCTACGGGGAGGTTTGGAACAAGACAGTGCACATTTCCTCCTTGGGCTCCAGGAGGGAAGTGGGAGGCGTTTGTGAGCAGAAGCACATAATTCAGACACTGGTGCACTTCTCACCGAGACACTCTCATCCTGTTACACATCAAAAGATTGGAGGCACACCTTCAGATCTCCTTGTGTCTGAAGACCGATGCACACGGTGGGAACGAGAACAGCCTTTGCTGGCTCTCACGAGGGCAGGCAACTGTGGGTGCCAGGCATTCCGACAGGATGCTCACGCCCGGCCACTTCCTGCGAGGCCAGCCTGCCAAGAGGCGACATGCGCCTGCGTGGTTTTCAAGGCTACTGCAGCAAGCCACATTTGCGTGTGCGAGATCTACCTCCCCTCTGGTGCTCTGCTCATGCCTGTGGCGGCCCTTCCCAGACCCGCAAGTTGCAACATGAAAACAAGACTGAGGAAACGCTGCTTTGCGAAGCGTGGGGAAGCCGACTCCCTGCAGGGAACGGAGAGTCCTACAGGGCCCGAGAACAAGACAAGCTGTTCTCCTATGCCCTCCTTTCCCAAGCTCTTTTCCACTCCGGGAGCCATTACAGTAGTGGGAGCTGAGCTGGTCCCTGTCAGTTTTAGCTGCCGATTTCCCCTCTCTCTGGTCCCGCCGCCCACCCCCCAGCACAGGATGGGTCCCCCTGGCCAGCCGGAGTGCCAATCCAGCCCTGCACCCCTCTCTGATTTTCACTTGGGGGATCTGAGGCTCTCCCCCGTCTTGCCTGGAAGCAAGATTTTAAGCGGGTGCCGGGGTTCAGCCGGGCCAAGTTCTCAATGCCCAGCCTGGCATTCCTTGGCCCCGTGGCCTCTGCCTCCCCTCCCCGCTTCTCTTAAGGACTGGCGTCGAGATTACGGGAGCTGAGGAATCGCATGCAGATTCTTTCAATAGCTTTTTTTTTCCTTTTTAAAAAGAACGTGTACAGCAGTTACAGACATTTTCGTTTCAAAATCGGAAAACTACAACCTTATTGACCGGGGGGGGGGGGAGGGAGGGAGAGACTGAAGGACCAGTTTGTCTGGATTGCGATGCAAAGGTGGGGGGGGGGGGGGAGAGAGAAAGAGAAGAGACAGTCTGGAAGGCGAACCAGACTAGATAGCAGAACTGATGTCATCAAGGGAGACAGGGTGGAGAATCCCCCTTTCCTTCAGTGGGGCAGATGGAGGAGGAACACAGGCTGTGGCTTGGGGGGGGGGAACTCCCTTAAGCTTGGCTTTGCATTATAGATTAATCCGTGCCAGAAAGACAGAAGAGCCTAGAGAGGGAGACGGACAGAAGCAGAGGCGCCTTCTGCTTGGGCGGGAAGCGGCACCCATGCTAACCCAAGGACTCCACTCAGGGTGGGGGGTGGGGGGCATCGGGCGAAAGACGGAAGAGAGAAACAAGGGAGCTACCATCATCGTACAGCCGTTTCAGCCCGACAGGCCCTTATGAGAGGGATTTCACAGCCATCCCCACCGAGCAGAGCCGTGCATCGCTAGCCACTTCCCGGCAACTTATTTTACACGCATCGTTCTCTCCGAGACAGGATCGCCTGGAGTGCTGGTCCCCGTCCCCCCCAGCTTCCAACACCCGACACCAGTTTGTGTGTAGTCCAGTGTATTCTGAGCCCAGTGTTTAGGCTTAAAAGGGGATTTGGGGGGGGGGAAGGGGGAAGGGGCAATCATAAAAAATAAAATCGGTAAGCTTGGAATGCAGACATCAAGCTGACTCGGCATGTTCCTTCATAGGTACAAGTAACAATGGTTATAGCTATGACACGAAGGGGGGGTTGTTTTTCTCGTCTCGTTTTAGGTGACGGCTGGCCCTTGGCTCCCTGCAAGGTTATTCGGGTTTCTTCTTCATGGCTCCAGGAACCTTTGCTTGGACCCTGTGGAGAAAAGAGGAGAGAAAGGGTGACTAAGGATTGCCTCCCCCCCCCCTCCCAAAAAAGAACCACAGAATCCCAGATTTGGAAGGGGCCACACAGGCCATCTAGTCCATCCCCCTGCTCATGGTGGGATCAGCCCGGAACATCCCTGACAAGTGTTTGTCCAGCCGCTGCTGCAAGACTGCCGATGAAGGGGCGCTCACCGCCTCCTGAGGCAGCCCGTTCCAGTGTTCAACTACTTTTACTGTAATTCCCCCCATCCAGCCAGTATCCTTCCTGCCCTTAATCTAAACCCATTCTTGTGAGTCCTCTCCTCTGCTGCCAACAGGAACAGCTCCCTGCCCTCCTCCAAGTGACAGCCCTTCAAATCCTTCAAGAGACACATCCTGTTCCCCCTCTCAACCCCCTGGTCTCCAAAGTCCAAACCTCCCACGTCCTTCAGCCTTTCCTCCTAGGGCTTGGTCTCTGGGCCTCCAATTACCCTTGTTGCTCTCTTCGGCACCCACTCCATTCTACCCACATCCCTCTTGAAGTAAGGCCACCAGAACTGCACGCAGGACTCCCGGTGCAGCTTGAGCCATGTGGTTCACAGCAGGACTATAAAGACTGCTCGGAAGGTAGAGGTCCAAAATGCCAACCACTGCTTTTTTGTTGAGTGTGAGCTGTAAGGAGTACAATATGTGCCTGGACACCTGCATCTGCTGCCTGTGTGTTTTCCGGGCACAATTCAAGGTCCCCATTTTGACCTTGCAAGGCTGAAATGGTTGTGAGTCACAGTACACCCGAGGGCATCTACTTCCGGGTAAACCGGCCTTCTCAGTGGTCGCCCCAGAGCTCTGCAGTCTGCCTCCCCCCTAAAAAGCCCATCACTTCCGTTGCTTGTTCCTGAAAAGGCATGAAGGCTTAAAATAAATTCCTCCAGGCATCTGGAGTAGAGTGCAGTTTTACATCCCCTCTCTTCCGTACCGCTGATGATTTATGAGCAAGTTTTATGATACAGTGTTTTATTGCTTTGAATTATTTTGGGAACCACCTCGAAAGCCTTTCCATTAAAAAAAACGTAGCAGGTGCTGAACTCCCTTCCCTGCAGTCTCTTCAGCCCAAGTAGTGACCTCACGTTTTTCAGTTCACTCAAAATCCAAAGCAGAAATCCAGAAGCTCTCAAAAACAGACACAAGCCCAGTCTTGCCAGTGGCCTTTGTTTTGGGCTGGGCCATTTTCGTTCAGTAGTAAATCACTCTACAGATGTGAAGTATTATTATTCTGCTAAACAGCAAAGGATTTGACCTGCTACAGGGTTTGGGAATTCATGGAGCAGAGGGAGGGAGTAGGAATAGCCGGTGACCACCCTGGGGTTCTCAAAAGCCAGTGGTGGCCCAGATGTGATTGAAAAACCACCCGCCCCCTCCCATTTTCTTTCTTGAAACAGTGGTGGTGAAGGGGGAGGAAAGTGCTGTCAAGTCACAGCTGACTTATGGGGGGCCCTGCAGGGTTTCCAAGGCAAGAGACGTTTAGAGGTGGTTAGCCATTGCCTGCCTCTGCATAGCAATCCTGGTCTTCCCTGGTGGTCTCCCATCCAAGAACTAACCGGGGCCAACCCTGCTTAGTTCCATGAGATCAGCCTAGCCGGGGCCCTTCAGGTCATGGCCTTAAAAGGGTAGAGATGGACAAAAATTCGTTGCCAGGGAGCAGTCGTGGGTTACATCCAGTGTTCCCTCTAAGCTGAGTTAGTGTGACCTAGCTCACAGTTTTTTTAACCTCCAGCTCACACATTTTGGTCTTAGCTCAGGAAGGAGGGCTCCAGAGCAAACTGATCTATGCAGTAGCCAAGTCGCTTGCTCACAGCTTTAATGCCAGTAGCTCACAAAGTAGAATTTTTGCTCACAAGATTCCACAGCTTAGAGGGAGCATCGGTTACATCTTGATCTCTGCCCGTTTTTGAAGGCTCCAAGGTTGGATCCTGGCTCCTTGTGTTTTCAGCCAGCGTCCAACTGAGAGACCTCAAAGGTGGGCTGCGACTGAGATGTGCCCTGCCCCATTAATTTCTTAATGGCTGGGAACGGCTGAGGGATGTCAAGCATTCCCTCCAGGAGCGCTGACCTGCTATCCCACCGTTTCCCAACTTGTATGTCCCAACCCAGAAGTCGGTCATGAACCTATGGAAGTGGATCGCAAACCTTTGGAGGTTTACTAATTTGTACCCACTCTCTCTCTCTCTCTTTTAAAAAGTGAATCGCCCTTCTCTGTAAATTTGGAGTTGTGGGGTCACCACTCCAAAAACCAGGGCTGCTTATGAATCGTTAAAACAGTTTGAAGAGCCAGAGGAAAAGCTTCCGTGGGTTGGATGTAGATCTCTCCAACCCCTGCTCCCGGCCAGCAGCTGTTTGCCCACCAACGCAGTCGAACATGAGACTTGGATGCCGAGAGAACAAAACAATGACAGATATGGCTTGTCACTGTCAGGGACGAAATAACAAAACAAGTTCAGAAGGAGAGTGCTGCCCAAGAATTATTTGCACCACACTGGTCTGTGTTTATAGATTTCTGAAATCAAACCTTTCCAACGGAGCCGGCAAAGGAAGAATGAATGGATATCGTGTAAGCCTCAGAAATGAAGAGGACCTCAAGAGCCTCTTGCTCAGGATGAAAGAGGAGAGCGTAAAAGTTGGCTTGAAACTCAACATCAAAAAACCTAAGATCATGGCATCCGGCCCCATCACTTCTTGGCAACTAGAAGGGGAAGTCGTGGAAGCAGTAGCAGACTTCACCTTCCTGGGATCCAAGATCACTGCAGATGGTGACTGCAGCCATGAAATTAAAAGGCGCCTAGACAGTAAACCTGGACAGTATAACAAAAAGTAGAGACATCACCCTGCCAACAAAAGTCTGTATGGTCAAAGCCATGGCATTCCCAGTAGTGATGTATGGCTGCGAGAGTTGGACTATAAGGAAGGCCGAGCGCTGAAGAATAGATTCTTTTGAATTATGGTGCTGGAGAAGACTCTTGAGAGTCCCTTGGACTGCAAAGAAATCCAATCAGTCAATCCTAAAAGAAATCAACCCTGACTGTTCCCTGGAAGGCCAGATCCTGAAGCTGAAGCTCAAATACTTTGGCCTCCAAATGAGAAGGGAGCACTCCCTGGAGAAGACCCTGACGCTGGGGAAGACTGAAGGTCAAAGAAGAAGGGGACGGCAAAGGATGAGATGGTTAGACAGTGTCATCGATGCAACAAACATGAAATTAAGCAAACTCTGGAACACGACGGAAGACACGAGGGCCTGGCGTGATGTGGTCCGTGGGGTCGCAAAGAGTCAGACTCGACTGTGTGACTGAACAACAAAGCCTCAGAACTGTATCTAGAACAAGAATGCGGAATTATTTAGGAAAGTAGCTTTCTTTTCTTTGGCAAAGATTAAAAAAAGGGCAAGAAACATAAATCGACGGTTTCCGATTTTTGTATTTTGTAGTTATAAGTAGGCTGTGAGGGCATCAGCTTCCTGTTCAGTCTACTGGCCTAAGGCATCTGTGGCCTATTGTTGGTAATAGCTTGCTGCCAGAGCAATGTGAATCCTCAGTATACCTTAGGGGAAATGAAAGAGAACAAGAGGCTGCTTGGAGAGGAAGTGGACAGCCTCCAGTGGAAACTAGAGCGCTTCGAGAAGGTCCAAGCTGATCTGATGGCGTTGGAACTGGAGAAGGAGAAACTGCAGGGAAAGCTGAACACCTGCGAGAAAGTCGACCTGAGCACCGTCTTAAATATCAAGCTTTCGGGAGCTGCCGCCATCACCCATGAAGAACATCAGGGGGTTTAATGTGCGAGGAGGGCCCTAGTTGCTGGGAACGGCCATCTATAACCTATGGAACATCAACCACTGCACAGACAATCTGAAGACCGCTGCGAGCTAACTGCAAGCAGAGAGCTTTCAAGCTGAGAACGGTGAATAATGGCTACTGGCATCATATGGACAAGGATGAATGACATCCAGTGCTAGCCCTTTATGGTTTTAAATTGTTTTAATGTAACTTACGTTGTAATGTCTTTTATTTGTGTAAGCCACCCTGAGCTGGCCATGGCTGGGAGGGCGGGGTAGAAATTTTAAGCCAATAAAGTAAGTAAGTAAATAAATATAGGCTGTGTATGTTATTTGCATATATTCACATATCGATAATGTACATATTTTTAAAAAACAGCTACAGAGTGCACCGCACACACTTGGGAGTTTTTTTGACAAATCGTTCGGAAGGGTCTCAGCTGAAGCTAGAAGCCAGTGATTTAAAAGAAGAAATTGGGGAGATTCTCGGGGGGGGGGGGGGGAGATTCTAAGGTCTGGCCACAGAAAATGAACTCTGTGCACGCAGAGAGGCCCAGCCCCACCCTCCGCCGCTGTCTCCTTATCGCAACCTGTGATATTGTCCCACACATACTGAGGGATTTCGCTCCATCCCTATGGCCAGTCTCCCCCTTCAAAGAATTAGGCAGATCTAACTGCAGGGCTACCGAAGATACGGAAGGCACAGAAAGGGCAACGGTCAAAATATGGCAGACCTTCAAGACAGGCTGTTGAGGGACTGCACGAAGACACCCGCGCCCCATCAGGAATTTCACACTTGGGGCTCGCAGAGACTTACTTTGTAACCACCGACTTGATTTGATCCCGGGCGATCCCGACGTAGTGGTCGATCTGGGTCTGAAGGCAAGCAAACAAACAGGCAGTGAGGTTTGAAGGAAGCCCAAGAAGGCATCCAAGAAAGAAAGAAGCATGAAGTCGGCACAGCAGGGTTTGTGCATGTACAGTAAAGCTCATACCCGCGTGCCATCTCCCCTCCCCGCAATGCTTCTACGTGGACATACGAAGCTGCCGTATACTAAATTCAGAGGCAGGACTGTCTACTCAGAAGGGCAGCAGCTCTTTGGGGTCTCAGGCAGAGATCTTTCACATCACCTACTGCTTGATGCTTTCAACTGGAGAGGCTGGGGATTGAGCCTGGGATCTTCTGCACGCCAGGCAGAGCTTCCATCACTGAGCCCCACCCTGCCCCGCCAATACTTAATGTTTTGTACAGCTCTAGAACACAGGGTGAAGTCTGAGGGCATGAAAACCCAAGTGTGTCATCCCCACCCTCTGCTGTCAGCATGGGCCAAGAAACCTCCCATGGGACTTCAAAGTTCCTAGTCCAGCCACCAGGAGGAAGCGGCAGCCCAACCATGTAACAAATCAGTCCGGGAAGATGCAGTGAAAGGGGTCAGGGCTTTGGCCAAAAGCCTCACGCGCCCCTGATGGATGAGAAGCTACGTTTTAGGGAGCGTGTGCTCATGCGACTGACTCAAGAAGCCGCCTTGAGTTAAGAAGAGAGGCGGGGCTACGATTATTTTAATTTAGTGCCACCAAATTTCAGCCAACTTATGGGGCCACTTCATGGGGCTTTCAAGGCACAAGATGAGCAGAGGTGCTCTGCCATTGCCTGCCTCTGCGTAGCATCCCTCGACTTCCTTGCCGGTCGCCCGTCTAAGCACTGAACATGGTCAGGAGGTGCAGTGTGGGTGCACCCTACCTAACCTCCAAGCGCTAATGAACTCGGGCTCGTTTTGGCTGTTCGGGTTGCTAAAAATAAGGATTACTCACCTTGTATTTCTCATAAACAACTGGGAGGCTGAAAACCAGCAGCTCCGCTGGGGGGGGGGAAAAAGACAAAGAGTTCACAAAAGGAACCAGGGCACTGATCAAACAGAACATAAACCATAACGGCAAGTTTGTAACTTGAAGACACTCCTACGGATTATCTCCACGATCCTGGGAGAGGCCTTCTTAGCAGCCCCTGAATGGGCCCTTCAAGACCTGTATCAGATTGCCATGATCAAAAAAGCCCAGCCCAGACTGGTGAAGGACTGCCCAGCTGAAGAAATGATGGCTGTGTCTTACCGAGGATGAGGAGGGTGATCCCGTTAAAGATGGCCCCGACGTATGTCATCAGCCACATGACGACTGCCAGCTGCAAGCAAAGAAAGGAGGTGGACCATTAGATGGAATCAAAGGCGGTGCAACGGGGTGCTTGGTGGCGACACAACAGCTAGACTACAGGCGTACTCCAGGTCTGGAAAGCACTGCAAACCTCTCAGGGTAGTGCTGAGAGAGCTGCAGTGCTGCAGAGCAGAACAACCGCTTCCAGCGATGGCCATCCTCACCTTTTGGGGCTCGTCCCCACTCGAGTGGATTTCCAGCCACCTTTTCTCTCCTACCCCCCTTCATCCTTCTCCTGTCTGCTCGTAGGCTTCCCTTCCCCTCTTCCCTGCCTCCTCCTGTTGTCTATTGCGTTGTTCATTGGTTGCCTTAGGTGTAAGGAAGCGAGATGGTTCCTTTAGCACTATCCTTGGAAACAGAATTATCGGTGTAATTCCCCACTGCTGTGAAATGGATCGTTTAAAAGGTGGACTTGAAGGGGGGTTTGTAATTATATCCCAAAGTTTAATTTGAATAGGAGATAATTAAAAAATAATAATAATAAAAATAGCCCTTTAAAAATGCGACCCAGCAGTCTCTTGTGAAAATGCCCTCCAGAGCCTGATACCCCTCTGCCCGTCTCATACGGGCAAGGAAAGGCACGGATCGCTTTCACCAGGCCTGCCATTCCTGCGGAAGACCCAGCACATTTCTATCCCGTCCTTCCTCCAAGGAACTCGAGAACGTTGTGCGAGATTTCCCCTTCCTCCGTTGTATCCTCGCAACAACATTGTGAAGCGGGCTAGGCAGAGAGAACCAGAGACCCAGGGAGCGTCACCGTTGAGTAGGGATTTGAACCTGGGTCACCTCATTCATACCCTGCCTTTCCCCCGATGAGAACCCGAGGCTGCTTATGTTGTTCACTTCTCCTCCATTTGATCCTCACAACAACCCTGTGAGGTAGGTTAGGTTGAGAGCATGCGACTGGCCCAAAGTCACCCAGCAAACTTCCACGGTAGAGCAGGGATTCCCGCTCTCAGCAAAAGATCTTAATTAGGGGGCAGGTTCAGTAGGATCTTTCCAGTCGGGCAATAAAAAAAGAGTTTCCACACTCTGAACAGCAGGGAAGCTCTGAAAGACGACGGGCCTGCTGTGTGCACAGAGGTGTTCCCTGGTCATGCTGCCATTTAGGGCTCTGCTGTGTAGCTTGCTCAGTTCAAGAAGAAGGAGGAGGAGGAGGAGGAGGAGACTGGATTTATACCCTGCCCTTCCCTACCTGAAGGAGTCTCAGAGCGGCTTACAACCTCCTTTCCCTTCCCCTCCCCACAACAGGCACCCTGTGAGGTAGGTGGGGCTGAGAGAGCTCTTTCGAGAACTGCTCTCGAAAGAACAGCTCTGAGAGAACTTGTGACTGGCCCAAGGTCATCCGGCAGCTGCAAGCGGAGGAGAGGAGAATCAAACCCAAGTTCTCCCAGATTAGAGTCCGTGCTGCTAACTCTACACCAAACTGTCTTTCACCTGGGCCAGCACTGACCTTCAGCGAATCCACTAAGTCTTCCACCAGGAAGAGGCGGGTGACAAGTTTCAGGGCGTGGTTGACGTGCACCATGGCGGAGCTCATATAGTTGTGGAAAGTCTCCGAGGAGAGGGTGATGTCCACATCTAGGTAGGCTCTGGGAAAGGGAGAAAAGAAGAGGGGGAACACAATTGTAATAACAGAGGCATCAGACTGCATGAAGCCACCAGGGATGTATGAGATCCCCCCCCCCCCCCCCCGTTCTGTGGGCTGGACCAGTGGTCCTCAAATCCACAGATTCATGCTGTCTGGCTTCTCGAAAAGCCAAGGTGGGAAGGATGCTCACAGCACAGGGTCAAGGAGAAGTGTCAGGGACTTTTCAGTTTAGTAAAGAGAACAAGGGACATAAGAACATAAGAGAAGCCAATGTTGGATCGGGCCAGTGGCCCACCCAGTCCAACCCTCTGTCACACAGTGGCCAAAAACACCAGGTGCCCTCAGGAGGTCCAGGACACTAGAAGCCCTCCCACTGTTGCCGCCCCCCCCCCCGGTCAAGCACCAAGAATACAGAGCATCACTTGCCCCAGACTGAAGAGTTCCTATCTATACCTTGTGGCTAACAGCCACTGATGGACCTCTGCTCCATATGCTTATTTAATTCCCTCTTGAAGCTGTCTACACTTGTAGCCACTGCCACCTCCTGTGGCAGTGAATTCCATGTGTTAATCACTCTTTGGGTGAAGTACTTCCTTTTATTAACCTTGGTGTAGTCTCTGTTGTGAGGTGGGGAAGGGAAAGGAGTTTGTAAGCCGCTCTGAGACTTCAAGTAAGTGAAGGGTGGGATATAAATCCAATCTCCTCTTCTTCTTCTTTATCTGTTCTAACCCGACTGCTCAGCAAATCCATGGAGTGCCCACGAGTTCTTGTATTGTGAGAAAGGGAGAAAAGCCCTTCTTTCTCTGCCTGCTCTATCCCATGCATAATCTTACAAACCTCAATCATGTCATCCCTCAGCCGTTGTTTCTCCAAGCTAAAGAGCCCCAAGCGCTTCAACCTTTCTTCATGCGGAAAGTGTTCCAACCCGTTTATCATTCTAGTTTACAAAATTACACATGGGGAGTAGAGAGTCAACAAAGACAACTTCACCTCCTTCTCCCAAAACACTAGAACTCGAGGGCATCCAATGAAGCTGATGGGCAGTAGGTTCAGGATGGACAAAAGGAAATACTTCTTTACACAGAGAGTGATTAAAATGGGGAACTTGCCGCCAGAGGATGCAGTGGTGGCCACAGGCATAGACAGCTTTAAAAGGAGACTAGATAGATTCATGGAGGTCTGTCAGTGTGCATTCAGTAAAGCTGACCTGTACCCCACCCCGAAAAAAAAACCCCTTTCCGGTATTTTTCAGGTTTTTGGGATACCGAATCAGCTTCCCTGAGCTGATTTGGCTGCGGAAAAATGAAACCCGAAAATTTTCAGCTTTTTTTCAGGAATGCCGAATTTGGGCTCTGGGAGGCTTTAAAATTTAAAGGGCTCCACTCACCTTGTTTTTCCTGCCATTTTTGCCTCTTTCCCTCCTTTTGCTCTGCTTTCCAGGAGGGAGGGGGAAGAGGGACCAGAGATCCTCTGATTTGACCTGAGTCTTGCTGGGTTTTGGCACTGACTGCCACAGTGGCATTAGTTCTGCTGTTGGCCTGGCAAACATGCCCCCTCAGTTTATACTGCAGAGATTCTCTGATTTGACCTGAGTTCTGATGGGTTTGGGCACTGATTGCCAGAGTGGCACTGGTTCTGGGGGGCACACTGCACTGGTTCTGTTGCTGGCCAGGCAAACATGCCCCTCACACCACCACACCTCACTTACTTTCTTGCAGAGAGATTCTTGGGGAAACGCTGCTGACTGCCTTTTCCCCATCCCCATAGGAAACAATGGAGAATTGGAGGCACCCTCTTTGGATGCCCCTAGAATTGGACCCCCTGGTCCAATCGTTTCCAAACTTGGGGGGCCTTTCGGGGAGAGGCTCCAGCAGCTACAGGACAAATTTAGTGCCTCTATCTCAAACCCCCTTCCCTCAGCCCCCTGAATACTTGTCGTAAGATTTTTTGCCATTGACTGCAATGGCCTCATAGGATATAATGGAGCTGAAAATTTTCGGGAATACGAAAATTTTTTGGGTACCAGTACAATACCGGTATTGGGATTCGGAATTTTTTGGGATCCCCCTAAAAATTCAGCTTTATTATACCTGAATCCGGGTAAAACCTAATTTTTTTGCCTGCACAACCCTAGCGGCTACTAGCCATGGTGACTGAGCCCGCTTGCGGGGAGGGCGGGAGAAAAATCCCAATCAATAAATAAATAAATGGGGGGTACCTTTACCATCAGAGGCACCAAGACTCTAAATACCCGTGCCAGAAGGCAACATCAGGGAAAGGTCTCGGTCTCTGCCCGGTTTGCTGGCCTTCCAGTGGAACTGGTTGGCCTCCGCATAAGGCAGGACCACTGGACTAGATGGACCACTGGTCTGATCCAGCAGGGCTCTTCTTACACTCTGATGAGCACCGAAGTATCTTTCAAATAACGGTGCTCTATGCATTTCTTTTGCCCTTCTTCCAAGGAGGTCAAAATGGCATATATGGTATACATATAAACCACTGTATCCGACACTACCACAGCATTTAACTCTTTAATTTTTTGCTATCTGAGAGGCAGGAAAAATCAAAGTGAATGATAAAAAACAAATTCTACAGCAAAGAGAAATTTCTCTTATGGAGTCATAGTAGGTAAAGACTGCCAGCATGCTTGGGTATTAAACCAAACATTACAGCACTGAAAACACTGAACTCTTTATTAATGTATTAAAACACATCATAGTATATTAATCGTTGCCAAAATTACTTAAAATTTAAACAAAATCATTCCTGAAACTGTTGTATAGGTCTACAGCGTAACAACATTTTCTTCGGTGCTCCCCAAAACTGTCCCTTTTTTTGCCATTGGAAAAACTGAGGGACGCCTCAGACTTTGGAATGAGTGGAATGCTTCGTAAGACAAAAGTTTTTCTCACTCAAAAACAAAGTATTGTGAAAGAGGATATTATCTTCCCCATACCCCCATTTTTTCCATTGGAAAGATGTCGGCATGTGTTTTCATGCTATATACATGCTGAGTGTGAAAACCCTTGCTTTAAGAAGCAATTTTCTCATTCTAAAAAATAAACTTATTTCATATTGGGGTCCTTCCCACCCACCCCAGTCTGCCCCAAATTTTCTAGTTTTCCTACTGGAAAAATTGGAAAAACTCCTCCAAAAAAGAGGGACAGAACCCCATTTTTCTCTGATTGTTCTCAGTCCCCCTCCCCCTGATTCTCACTTCTCTAGTCATCACTGCTACACTTCACTTAGGATCCTACTGCTGTAAACCAGTCTGGCCACCTAAGAAGAGTCACGCTGGTACAGGGATGCCACCTGTCCCAGCATCTTGGTTCCAGGGAGTGACTTACCCAGGTACCTCTGGGAAGCCCAGAAGCAGGGCACAGAGGCAACTGCCCTCCTCTACTGTATACTTATGATACATACTAACCTGGCACGCATATGCCTCAGAATGTGGAGGCTCCATTTAGCTACCATGACTAACACCCACTGACAGATCTGACCTCTTCAATCTGTTTAAGATCCATCTAAGTTAGTGGCCTCCATTTTGTCTTGTGGCAGTCAGTTCCACACATCCCACTGGAGAATTTGCAAGGGTTTTCAGATAAGAATGCCCAGTTCACAGAACGGGAAAACAAGGACGAAAGACGCCTCAGTGGCCTGCGAGACAGGAATGTAGCTCGCAGTTCCGGCACGGTCCCTGGTGCTGACCGGAGCCCACTCACTTGAATGGATGTCCGTCTTCGGATTTCTGTACGGCCTGGATGACGGACTTGTAGACCCGGAAGCTGATGGTGACGGAGAGGAGCGCCAGAATGAGGTACGAGATGACGCTGATGACGCTGAAGGCGGCCAAGGAGAGCAGCAAGATCAGGGTGGTGCTGAAGACGACGCCCGTCTTCTTCACATCCCGCCAGAAGATCAGGTCGCGCACTGCCGGAGAGGGGAAACAAACAGAGGGCCATGAGTCGTCACAAGGAGATGCTGCCGAAAAGAAGGGCCCAGGATATGCAATGCGACTAGGTGGAAGATCTGCACGGCTGATAAGATGCGCATTGAAAAGCTGTGAGTGTTCTGCAGAGATCCAAAGTCAAACTTATTTTTTCCCCCTCCCAGTGGAGGAAACCTTGGGTGAGTCATTTCCCTAGGCAACACAGACGTCTAGGCGTACCACTCCGGACTACCCAGGGGGACATCTTATTTTACTACCCTCCCCCCCCATAATACACAAAACAATATTTTTACTACCCGACAACAATACACACACATGAAATTGCCTTACACTGACTCAGATCATCGGCCTATCAAAGTTACTATTATCTACGCAGACTAGCAGCAGCTCTCCGGTGGAGGTCTTTTCCATCACCTGCTGCCCAATCCTTAAGTGGAGATGCTGGGGATGGATCTTCCACTGAGCTGCAGCCCCTCCCCCTTGCACACGGAAGGGCATCAGGAAACAGGCTTCCTAGACCTCTCACTCGCATGCCAGTGGGGTAACCGTTCCTATACAGGTTCTGATGGGGCTCAAAATGTTGGAGAGGGGCTTTTATCTGCTCCCCCATACACATCCGCCATCCTCAAGTTTCCCTGCCCCTCTAAGGCCAGGCCCATAGCTACAGTGGGGCACCTCGGGGCCAAGCCCCCCAACTTACCACCCAGGCCTCCTAACTTTCAATCCATCCAGTTTATTTTATTTTCCCCCCACACCATGGCCAAGCCACTGCCCTCGCCTCTCTCATTGCTTTTAAAAAACCTTTACTCTCTTGTCGCTCTTGACACAGCCTAGGTGTGTGTCCCCCCAAAGTTGAAAATCCTGGCTATGGCCCTGCTCTAGGCCCTCTCCAGATAGCTCATTGCCCACCAGTGTTCCCTCTAAGCTGAGTTAGTGTGAGCTAGCTCACAGTTTTTTAGCCTCCAGCTCACATATTTTTGTCTTAGCTCAGAAAGGATGGCTCCAGAGCAAACTAATTGATGCAGTAGTCAAATCACTCGCTCTCAATTCTAATGCCAGTAGGTCACAAAGTAGAATGTTTGTTCACAAGACCCCACAGCTTAGAGGGAACATTGTTGCCCACCTACTAAATTTAATGAACCCAAGCAAGCTGCAACAACCACCAGCGCCTGCATGTCCCCATGGCTGCAGACAGATGGGTTATCCTGGTTTTACTCTATGACTTATGGGCTTGAAGTAGTAACCTGCTCTGAGCTTGGACAAAGATAAATACAGGTTGCTTACCTGTAACTGGGGATCTTCGAGTGGTCATCTGTGCATTCACACCTCTGGGATATAGTGTGCCTGCACCGACCCCAATCGGTATCTTCTAAAGGGGAAAGGATTTTCGTGTCCTCTCCCCGGTCATGTGCAGGGCTCCAGTGCGCATGACCAAGGGAGGGGCACAACAATCCCGCCAGTTCCTTCTGACCGCTACTGCCATCAGTCTCCGAGCAAGATAGGAAAGACCAACAGCAGAGGGGAAGGAGGATGGGTGGTGTGAATCCACAGATGACCACTTGAAGATCCCGAGTTACAGGTAAGCAACCTGTATATCTTCTTCGTGGTCTCTGTGCATCACACCTCTGGGAGATTAACAAGCAAGAAAACCCCCCCACACATACCTGGAGGAGGGAACTGGAGATCTTAAGCTCGCAATGCCTGCAACACAGCTCGCCCCACCGCAGAACGTTGGTGAAGATGGACATCGAGGGCGCAGTGCCTCACAAACGTGTGAGGGGAGGCCCAAGCAGCTGCACTACAGATGTCTCCCAAAGGCGTCCCTCTGAGGAAGGCTGTGGAGGTGCCCTGGTGGAATGCACATGAAGCCCTGGTGCCCTGGAGGTGCCCTGGTGGAATGCACATGAAGCAGACCAGGCAATGGCTTCTTTGCCAGTAAGTAGCACAGTTTGATCGTCTCCACAATCCATATGGATGGACGCTGAGACGACACCTTCTGACCTTGCCCCCGCAGGGCATGGGAGACAAAAAGGGCTGGAGATCTTCAAAATGATCGAGTCCTATTCAAACAGAAGAGCAGAGCTCTTTTCACATTCAGGGCATGAAGACGATGCTTCTCCTCATTCTGAGGGGTCGGGAAGAACACCCTCATGTGAAACTCCGAGACTATCTTGGGTAAGGAGACGTTCGGAGCCAGAGCAACACCATCATGATGGAAGATGAGGAAAGGCGGGTCACAACGGAGCGCCGAGAGCTCTCTCACCCATCTAGTGGACATGATAACCACCATAAAGGCGGTTTTCCATGAAAGGAGTTGCAGACTACAGGTGGCCATTGGCTCAAAGGGCTTGCCCGTCAGTCTCGCCAGAACCAGAGGCAAGTCCCAAGCTGGTGTGGGGCCTTGGGTCGGGGGAAACAGGTGACTTCATGAATTGTTTTGTCTTTGGGTGGGAGAAAACTGAATGACCTATTTCAGGATGATTTGCCGAAATAGCGGCCAAATAGACCTGTAGAGAGGCACAACTGAGGCCCATGTCGATACGGGAGAGGAGAAAGCCGAAAACAGTATTCAGAGCTGTGGGAGGTGGGGGCAACCCTTCCGAACTAAAGGTAAGCCACAAACTTCCTCCATTTCCTGTCGTAGGACCGATGCATAGAGGGCTTTCGGCAATTGAGAAGAAGCATGTGTGCTATTCTGTAATTTATTTTTAAAACAGGATCTGCCACGCTGTCATCCTGGGATGAGGTACATTGTAGTGCAACACTTGTCCCCCTTATGCCAGGAGGAGATTGGGCACCACCGGGAAGTGGACAAAGGAGCCCTTGGACAGGTGTAGGAGAGTGGGGAACCAGTGCTGTCTGGGCCACCATGGGGTTACCAGAACACAACGAGGATGGTCCCTCATCACCTTGTTGATCACCTTGGTAAGCAGAGGAATTGGTAGGAACAGATATACGTGTCTGTGTGCCCATGGGTAAAGGAGTCCGTCTCCCAGGGAAGCAGGATCCCTCCCCCGCCCTGAAGCAAAACAGGTCGCATTTTGCATTGTGCTGGGATGCAAACACGTCTATCTCTGGGTAACCCCAACAATCGAATACTGGTCAGAGATAGGTCCAGTTGAGTTCCCATTCGTGCAGCGATGCTCCCCCCCCTGCTCAGGAAGTCTGCCTGCACATTCAGGGAGCCGGGGAGGTGTGCTGCGACCAGAAACACACCGCAGGAACGACACTTGTCCCAAATCTCGAAGGCTAGCCGACACAAGCCTCTGGACACTGTCCCACCTTGGCAGTTGAGGTAACACATAGTTGTCATGTTATCTATCAGGACTGCAACAGTGCTTGTTGTGCACTAGGTGCTGAAAAGATTGGAAAGTGTAGCGCACCGCGAGCATCTCCCGAAAGCTGATGTGATTGTGAATCACGTGGGGTTCCCACTTGGCCCCGACACACAGTCCCATTAGGTGAGCACCCCACCCCCAAAGGGAGGCATCCATGGTCGGAGTCATGGATGGGGTATGGGGTGGGTGGGTGGAAAGGGGTTCCCATTAGTAGATTTTGTGGATTCATCCACCAACTGAGGAAGTCTAGTACTGGCGTTGTAAGGTCAAATATCCTGGATTGGGAATGAAACTGAGGACAAAAACAACAGAGAAACCAGAGCTGGAGCAGTCTCATGTGCAGTCTGGCAAAAACTATGATGGCAGTAGTTGCTGCCATCAGCCCCAGAAGGCGTTGGGAGTTGCTTTGCTGTGGTCTCTTTCTGCTGACATAAGAGGCTTACCAGGGCGATGATGTCGTCTGCCCTCTTGGGAGGAAGGAAGGCTTTGCACGCCAGGGAATCCAGGATGGCCCCTATGAACTGGGCCCACCTTGCAGGGATGAGCACAGACTTTGCCAGGTTGACTGTGAGTCCTAAGGCTTCCAGAGTGTGCACGGTCAGTGCAATGTGGTCTCGCAGAGTGATCTCTGAGTCTGCCATGAGCAACCAGTCATCGATGTACGGAAAGATCCATATGCCTTGCAGGCGAAGGCAGGCAGCGATGACAACCATGAGTTTCGTGAATGTGCGGGGGGTGGGTGGAAAGGCAGAACGGAAGTGCCTTGTACTGACAATGACCTTCCCCCACAGTGAAACAGAGAAAACGCCTGTGATCTGGGTGTATCGTGACATGAAAGCGAGCATCTTTCAAGTCCAGGGTCTCCATCCAAACACCCTACTCGAGGAGTGGAAGGATGTTCTGAAGGATCGTCATCCGGAACTTTTTGTACACTATGACGGTACTGAGGTTTCTGAGATCCCTAACAGGGCGAAGGCCCCCATCCTTCTTGGGAACTGTAAAATAACAGGAATAGAAGCCCTGATGGAACTAAGATCAAGGGACAGGTTCTATTGCGTCCTTTTGAAGGAGGTTCCAGATTTTTTCTAGTAGTGTGATGGAGCTGGGTGCAGGGATGAAATACAACTCCATAGGCACCTGAAGAAACTCTACACGATAGCCCTCTGTAACAACAGAGAGAGGGCATCTGTCCGATGTTATCTTTCTCCAGGCGGACAAAAACGGGGATAGATGGGTCGGAGTTTTGGCCAGTTGGCCTAAGTCAAAGGCTCTGCTTGGGGGGCTTTGAAGCCTTGGCCCTCGACTGGGGGGCAGTATCAAACTTCTGTTTGTTCCCATAGGGCCATGACTGGAAACCAGAGGATTTCTGACACTGAGGTTCCAGGGAGGACTTTTGGGATGATCTGTGGGACCAGGATTTGTTCCAAGACTTCGACTTGGATTGTTTGGGAGGCTGGGAGACTCTCAAATTACGTGAAGTCTTGACACTTTTGTCCAGTTCTTGTAGGACTGCATCCGTAGTAGAACTTAGGCAGTGCCTAAGGTTTATGCTTCCTGCCTATCGACACCGATGGTTGCGGCCGTACAAATTCTGGTGTCGGAGGGTGCTCTCGGTATCGAGACAGGGAGGAGGATGTTGACTGGCGATCCCAATCTTCCGAAGCGCGCGGAGGGAACTAGGGCACAGCAGGCATGGGATGACCTCCATAGCAGTACTGCCACTAACAGCTGTCCTAGGGAGCCAGAGGGTAACGCCCAGATGACTGATCCTGATCTTCTGATCGATGTGGAGAGACGGCTGAGGCACCAGTGTCCCTGTCTAGATGTAGACTTTCGATACTGGGCGGCCGGGGAACTTGGGTTAGATCCATAACCAGATCAGAGTCCGTGGATAGGACGCAGCAAAGGTGAGGTGGAATCACCTTGTAGCTGCCCAAGACCCGCAGAGTCAAGCACCACAGCCCTCGTCAGGGCTGTCTCCGACGCAACGTGTGTAGACGAAGCACTTTTAGAGAAGGTACCCTTCTTGTGCTTGCTCTGCCTGTCGTCCTGGCCCTCCTTGCGCTTCTTGGCAGGAGTAGGGACTTCGGACTGGACAGTCGACATTGGTCATTTCGGCATCGACCCATCGACATCGATGATGCTCAGCGTCAGGGATATTGCAGTCGCCGATCCTGAAGCTGGGGTGTCCGGACATCTCTTGCGAAGACCTCGTCGGAGAAAGAGCCTGTTCCGATAACGCGACGTGGAATCTCGCAGCTCGGTTCTTCCTCGTCTGCTTTGAGAACCTGGCACAGTGAGCACAGGAGTCCACCTGGTGTGCTTCCCCAAGGCACAAGAGGCAAAGGGAGTGTCGGGGGGGGGAGCGCGATTTTGCTGCCGCACTTCAGACACTGTCTAAAGAAGCCCCACCATTTGGCCATAGGCCGGGGGTGGAGGGGAGTAAGCTGCCGAAGCAGAGTACTCAAATCAGTTCTGTCCCAACAACAAAGTCTTTTTAGGCAATCAGTAGAAAGAGGAGATAAGAAGAAGAAGAAAATACCGACCAAAGTGAGGAGGGTCCTACCAGCGCGGTGGTCAGAAAAGGAACTGGCAGGAGTGTTGTGCCCCTCCCTTGGTCAAGCGCACTGGAGCCCTGCGCATGACCAGGGAGAGGGCATGAAAATCCTTTCCGCTTTAGAAGATACCGATCGGGGTCGGCGCGGGCGCACTATATCCCAGAGTTGTGATGCACAGAGACCACGAAGAAGATCTACATAATACTAACAGTGAACACAATACACTTGGGCTTCCAGCTGGAAGAACTCTGGCGGGTGACTGGCAGGCACGGCGTTCTAGATTCTCCCCGGCTAGGGCTGAACTAGCTGCTTGTCCCTCTGCTGCTGAGAGAGACCCACACAGCACCAGCTGACAGTGGCAGACTCAAGACTTCAAGGAAGGTTCTGAGCAGCGCAACAGTCGGCCTGGGCAGTGGCCGGTATGAGAGAGAAACCCAGTAGAGAGACCTGTGCTTGATCATGGCTGGAATTCTCCCTGGTTCTGTGCATGGTGTGAAAATGCATTTGCACAGGAGCAAAGGCTACACTGGGGGAAAAGTGGGGAGGGGCTGACTTAGTTATTTTTACTTCCTCCACTTGGCTGTGAGGCTTGTCTGCAATATCCAGCTGTCTCAAGAAAGAGGGCACTGTTGTCCCACACCAAGGACAGACTCAGCCCCCTGGATTTAAAGAAGGCAAGCAGGGCAGCCGGCAGTCAGCTCAGCCCTTTGCTGAGGCAGAGGGGAGGGGCTGCCTGCCACCGCCCCCTTCAGAGCAGCTGGCTCTGAGTCACCCGCTGAACTCCAGATGGAAGCTTGTTTCAGGTCTGTGTGCACAAAAACCAAAGGAGGTGGAACCATCAGGGCTTGCCCAACAAACCACCGTGCTTGGCTGCTCTCAGGCACCTCTGGCGCACTTCTGAGGTGACTCCCAAACCCCACACGTGCTTCCATGCTGTAGGGGCCTGTGTGTGTGTGTGTGTGGAGGTGGGTGAAAGGTTGAATGGAGAGCCAGTGTGAACTCCTGTGGCTGGAAAAGTTTTTGTACTGCAAGTGTGTTCCTCAATGGAACAGGTAACCAGATCAGAACAGAACAACATGTATATATATACATTTAAAGGGTGGGGGAGGTAAAAGAGGGGGAAGGCTGGCTGCATGTTACCTGCACAAAAGCCCTGCCGGCACCTCCCCCCCCCCCCCCCGCAATAGCCGTCAAGGCGGCCAGGAGCGGGAGGCTGTGGCAGGGAAAGGACAAAGGATGGGATCGCAGATTTTGCTCGAAGCAAGAGCAAAATGAAAACTAAAATGCCTGGAAAAGGTGGTTGCTAGAGAATCGCTGAGGGAGACTCTTTGTTTTTAATCTTGGCAACTCTTTCTGCAAACACAGCGGAGGAAAACGCATCAAGAGCGATCGATGGCGAGGCGAAAGCAGGGACGGCTAAGCCCCATGGCATTTCTTTTAAGAGGCCTCTATTCCACTTTCATTGCTCTCTGGCCCAAGTTTACAGGTCTGCTGCGACCGGCTGCTGGGAAATCTGGAGCTGGCTCTTTGCCCTCTGGTCCACTGAGCCTGCATTTTTCATGAGCCTAAGCCGATGAACAGACAGAGCCGGCTTGTTGCTCTTGCATCATCCTCAGACCCTCCGCTTTCTGTTCTTGTTTTAAATGCAAGTTTCTGGCCCTTGGGGCTCGGGAACCAGAGTTTGAAGATATGGGGCAAAGCCCTGAGAAATCCCAAGAGCTGAGTGGAGGGAGAAATTTTGTTTTATTTAACATATTCTTAAGCCACCTGGCCACTCAATTTAGGGACTCCAAGGGGGAATGTCTGTTTCCCAAATTCACTTGTGTAGATTGTTTCAGAGGGTGGCTGTGTTGGATTGCCATAGAATAGCTAGATTCGAATCCAGTAGCACTGTCAAGACCAACAAGACTTTTTTTGGGTAAGAACACCAGAAGAGTCCTGCCGGATCAGAGCAGTGAGGGTCCCTCTAGTCCGGCATCCTGTCTCACACACGTTCCTCTGGAGGGCCAGCAACAGGGCAGAGAGGCCGAGGCCTTCCCCTGATGTCCCATCCAGGCTCTGGACTTCAGAGGTTTAGAGCCTCTGAACGTGGAAATTTCTCCTCAGTCACCACGGCTAGTAGCCACTGATAAACCTCTCCTCCACGACTCTACTCACCCTTTAAAGCTGTTTATTCCTGTGGTCATCACAAATAAACTGCTTTAATAGGGGATTAGATAGATTCAGGGAGGAGAGGTCTACCAGTGGCTACTAGCCATGGTGGCTGAGGGGAACAGAGGTTCAGGGTATAAGTTTTTGTGAGTCAAAGCTGACAAAGGGAGCTTTGACTCTCGAAAACTTCTCCCCTCAAAATCTTGTTGGTTTCTAAGGTGTTACCATTCTAATATTCTGTGTTCCCCCCCTCCTCCCTTGCACCCTTCTGTACCTTCAAACCTCACAGTTGCTTTATGTGACACACCATGGGGTGGTGTTCTAGAAAGAAAACGAGAAGGTTTGGGAAGATGCTGTCTGCCTCTGAGCACCTGCAGAGTGAAAATTCTGAAGCTGTGCAGCCCCTCCCCTCTTTGAGCATCTCTTTGATCAAAACAGAGCCTATTAGAGACAGTTTTGGAAAGCGGCTGTGTTGGTCTGCAGTAAAACAGTTAGATTTGAGTCTTAGGAGCACCTTCGAGAGTTTTGGGGTAGAGGCTTTTGATTCAAGGCTATGTCTCATGAAGGGAGCTTTGACCTTCGAAAATGTACCCTCTGAAGCGCTTAGCAGTCTCAAAGGTGCTCCTGGACTAAAATCTAACTGATTAGAGACAGACTCAAAAGTTCCCAAGAGGAGGAAAAGAAACAGATTTCAGGTAGAAATTTGGTAAAGAGGAATTAAGAGAAGGGCTATCAGATGGTGCGGAGTTGTTTTCTGTTGCCCCAGAAGGTCGGACCAGAACCAATGGGTTGGAATTAAACCAGAAGAGTTTTTGGCTGAACATGAGGAAGGACTTCCTGACAGTTAGAGGGGTTCCTCAGTGGAACGGGCTTCCTGGGGAGGTGGTGGGCTCCCCTTCTTTGGAGGTTTTCAAGAAGGCTAGGTGGCCATCTGACAGCAATGCGGATTCTGTGAACACAGGCAGATCACGAGAGGGAGGGCAGGAAGATTGCCTCAGTGCTTAGTTCTTGTGGCCCTTTCATACACGCCCAGGGAAATACTGATCACCGCTCTGGGGTCAGGAAGCAATTTTTCTCCAGGACTGGAGATCCTGGAGGTTTCTTGTTATCTTCTGGGCGTGGAACAGCAGTCACTGGGGGTGTGTGGGGGGAGGTATTTGTGAATTTCCTGCATTGTTGCAGAGGGTTGGACTAGATGACCCTGAAGGTCCCTTCCACCTCTATGATTCCATGATTCTCTTAACAATGCTATTCCCAGGTCTGCCGCAGAAGAGCTATTTAGCTGTGGGGTGGGGGAGAGAACCTGGGAACTTTGGCATGCAAATCAGTTGGTTCTCACTGAACCAAGCAGATCCCAGAGACCATCCCTGGGACTTTTGCACATGCAAAGCATGTGCTCTGTCATTCAGTGACGGCCCCTCCCACCATCCAGCAGCCTCAAAGCAACACAGAAGACGCATTTAAAACCCAGCACAACACACTCCCTGTTCGGATGCTGGGAGGGCAGCTCCCTCCTTGTGGGAGGCGGGCAACGGGCAGCTTTCCAAAGATAAATCCATAAAAAAACATTTTCTAGACTGCTTGCTCCCTGACCTACAAATAGGGAGGGGGAATGATGATGCTCCCCGTTAACCCTCCCTTCATTCACAGCCTTGGGGGGGGGGGGGAATCGTCCTAGAGGGAAGGCCCAAGCCACTGAAGCCGCTGCTCCCAGGAGAACAGAATGGAAGTCAAGATTCCCTGTTGTTTGGTAAGCAGCAGTGCCTAAGTACGACACAGGCAAAAGGGAGCCTCCCAGGGTGCACACGCACAAACGCAAACACTCCCCGGGGTTGCCAAGGCCTAGATGTGTCTACTGTGTAGTTCTCTTTCGCCCTGGGCAAGGAAGTCTCTCCGGCCTCGCCTCGTTTCTGAAAGTCTGAGTCCAGTGGCACTTTTAAGACCAATAAAATTTAATTCACTGTGTGGGCTTTCGTGTGCACACACACACTTCCTCAGATACAAAGAACTGGAATTTACCAATCCATACATATAGGCAAAGGCTGAGCGGTAAATTAGTATTGCAGCATAATAAAGACATTTATTATTATGTTGCGTGCTGATTTACTGCTCAACCTCCGCTTGTATGTACTGACCGTAAGATTCCATTTCACTGTACCTGAGGATGTGTGTGCCTGCACACGAAAGCTCATACAGTGAATTAAACTTTGTTGGTCTTAAAGGCGCCACTGGACTCATACTTTGTTCTACTTCTTCAGACCAACATGGCTACCGACCTGAACAGACCAGGCAAGCATGATCTCGTCAGTGGAGAGCCAGTTCGGTGTAGTGGTTAAGTGCGCGGACTCTAATCTGGGAGAACCGGGTTTGATTCCCCACTCCTCCACTTGCACCTGGCTGGATGACCTTGGGCAAGCCATAGCTCTGTACCAGCTGTTCTCTCAAGGACACTTTGGGAAAGAGCTCTCTCAGCCCCACCTACCTCACAGGGTATCTGCTGTGGGGAGGGGGAGGGAAAGGAGTTTGTAAGCCTCTCTGAGACTCCCTTGGGGAGTGAAGGGCGGGGTATAAATCCAATCTCTTTGTCTTCTTCTCTTCGTCAGCTCTTGGGAGCTAAGCAGGGTCAGTCCTGGTTAGTGTTTGGGTGGGAGACCACCAAGGAAGTTCCGGGCCGCAATGCAGAGGCGGCCGATAGCGACCCCCTCTGAAGTCTCTTGCCTTCAAGGTCCTACAGGGTTGCTGTAAGTCAGCTGCAACTTGACGGCACTTCCCAGCACCACGAGAGAAGAGACAGCAGCCTGGAGTGTCCTGGTGAGGGCTTCACAACCAAGTTGGGAGCAGGGGCCTAATTCTCACTGGAGAACGAGTGGAGCATCCCCTCCTGAATATACAAGATAAAGATCGCACACAGGGCCCAGCCCACAGGCTCAGGATACATTTGTTCCATTTCCAACTAACACCCACATCCCTACGCCTCTATGGTGTTCCTACATCTGCTGAATTTACGAGCACCATCCTCAACTGAGGAAGAGCTTCATTGTCTGCTAAGCTCCTGCCAGGTACATAGATAACACGGTTACCTGGGGGGGTATCTGGTTTAGATGCTACCTACTGAGTACCACTTTTACTTCACCTTCCCTCCATGGTGTTCAGGTATACACAGCTCTTTCCTCCCCTCAAGATCACCTAAGGAGCCTTTTTTCTGCATGTTACAAATTGCTTTTTCTGTTGTTTGTGATTATAACCTGTGCCAATGAAGGTATGGATTGACACCTAAGGAGCTTTCATGGCAGAAGGGGGATCTGAACGCTGGTCAAACTCTCTTCCTGTGCTCTAACCACGACATCACAATGGCTTTCTATAGTAGGTCAAGCTCAAATACAGAAACTAGGAGCTCAAACAAACAACTCTGTGCAGTTGAAGAGCAGCCTTCACACCGTGTTTTTCCTTACAGACAGAATTTCCATATGTCTGCATGGGTGAAAGTGGCTGCCTGCATCCATTTCAATCTGTGCTTTTGTCACAAGACAAGACACCCCACGTGGTCCAGCGGTTTTTCTCACTAAGGGGAGAACAGTAGATGGTTAGGTTATCAATACGTTTCACGTGCACTGTCTTGATAAATTTATAAACATAGGAAGCTGCCACATGTCAAGTCAGACAACTGACCCACCCAGCTCAGTATTTCCTACTTTGATTGGCCGTAGCCCTCCAAGGTCTCAGAGGGAAGAAAGCAGGCACTGGGGAAAGACCCCACTAGAGACTGCCAGGGACTGAATCTGGAACCTCTTGGACAGAAGCCACCACCATGGCACAGCTTTCTCAGGGCCTCCGAACATATGAAGTTGTCTTACACAGAGTCTGCCTTAATACTATTTTCTCTGGTTGTCAGATGCTCTCTAAGGTGTTATACAGAGACAAAGGTCTTTCCTGATGCCTGCCACCCAAGATCCCTTAATTGGAGATGCCAAAGTCAGAATTGGGGGCTGTCTGCATGCAAAACAGGTGCTCAGCCACTGAGCTATGGCACTTCCCCAGTGCTTATCAATATATAAAGAGGATGAGGCCAGCATCCTACCTAATTTCAAACCAAAGCATAGTGTGGATTAATGGATCTGCAAAACAGATCTAGGACAGATGGGGGCGGGATTTCTCCTACAAACCTGAAGAATGTACCAGGTTTGCAGAATAATTTGAGAGCTAAAAAAACAAAGCAAAACAACTACAGTGCATTGTGGGATCAAAACTACCCAGAACAATAGAAACAATGCCTCTAGCTTTAAGAGGAGAACACCTACTGAGCTCTCGGTGACCATTCTGGATGTTGCTAGGTAACTACAACAATTTTGCTGAGACTTCCTAAGCTTTGCTTTCTGTAAAGTCATGGTAGGCAGAAGCAGGGGTGGACTTGGAGACCAAAACAACCCTAGAAAGGATCCCATCTTCACCCCGTCATGTCTCTTGATGGAGGATATGCTGAGGCCATGCCTGATGGCAGCCACTGGAGGCTCACCACTCACACCACTGGGCTAGCTTTTTACCAGGGAAAGCTGAAGACGGGGCAGATAACGGTAGGCTGGCAGGCAGGCAGGACAGAAGAAAGCAAGAAGAAGGGAAAGGCTATGGGGCCCGCCTAGGAAACAGAAGAGGAAATAGCGGGGGAAGGGATACAGTGGAAAATCCTCGCAGGCCTCCCACTTATTTTTGCCCTGTTATAAATGGGTGGGAGTGGGGGTGAGACTGAAACAACAGAGACCTGGCAAAAGCCAGCTACTGAATTAATGGTACAGGCAAGCTTAAGAATGGGCATACCTCAGTTCATAGTTCGACCTCTTTGCTACTTTTACCCCTCCCATCCTCCCAGGAGCTCAGAACAAATGGCTTGCACCTACAGTAACCCTGGGAGGCAGGTTCGCTAGAGAGAAAGCAACTGGCCCCAAGTCACCCAATAAGGGTCACGACTGAGTGGGGGGTTTGAACCTGTCTCTCTCGGGCTCTAAACCAGCCATTCGAACCACTGCCTCACACACCAGAGTTCTCTACTCTCCAATAGCCTGCTCAGAGGAGTTCCGTGCATTACAGGGGTTTGTGCAGATGCCCCGAGGTTTCCTCCCAACAGCAAGAGAGGCTTCACAAGAACTGAGCCGCAGTAGAACTCCAGCTCTACCCAAAACAGAAAACTGCAACTCGGTTCATACTGCATGTCAGAAACTAAGTCTACACTCACTACTATGGAATTTTAAAACAGTCATAGGTGTGGCCCAAAAGACTTCTTCTACCCAGTCTCTCAAATAGCACCAAACTTTTGGAAAGGCTGAAATGCACTCTAAGCATATACTGCAAGACCAAACAAAGCCTCTATTCAGGACTGCCTAACGGGAGGGTGCCTGTGCAGAAATCCTTAAATTCGGTTGCATATGCCACCCCCCCCCCCCCCCCGGCAAACTGTTTCGCCAGTAGTCCTGCAGGCCAAACTCCTCCCTAGAACTAATCTCCATCATGATCTGCAACCAAGTTTGACAATAACCTCTTACAAAATCCAAGCCTGCCTTTGCCAAAGTTGATCTCATACACAAACACCTCCAGCACAATCTCAGCCGTGTGACTTGAGACCAGCAACAGAAGCATTTGCGGTATCTACTGCTTGTGGGACCCGCAGGGCTGTTAGAATCAGCCGGATTAATGGAGAACTGAAATTCTTTCCTGAAATGCAATCTGGGCCAGCTGCCTAGAGACTTCAATGCAGAACCATTGCCTGCCGGGGAGAGAAGATGGCGAGCGTCTCGGAAGCCACTGGACAAAGAGGGCGAGAGTGCTATTTCGAGTATTCCCGAACACCGTCTTGTGCCCTTTCTTTTAAAAAAGGATCTCCAAACCCTTGCCCAAATGAATACAAACAGATGCAACTGCCGAATACACAGTCAGACCGTTCATCCACCTAGCCTAGCCCAGTGCGGTCAATTCTGATTGACAACAGTCCTTCGTATTGAAATGCCAATGACTAAACATGAAGCTGCCTTATGCTGAATCAGACCATCGGTACATCAAGGTCAAAAGTATCTGCCCAGCAGCTGCTTTGGGTATTTCACATCACTCATTACCTGACCCTTTCAACTGGAGATGGCTGGGACTGAACCAGGGACCTTCCGCATGCCAAGCAGATGTTCTACCACTGAGCCATGGCCCCTCCCCAAACCTGGGACCTGTGAGCTTTATGGGGGGAGGGTGGGGAGAGAGTTCAAGTTCTGTTTTGGCGACGTGGCTCTGACAAATAGGGTCTGGACCTTCACCAAGCATGCACACGCTTAAGGGAGTCCTCAAGGCTTCATGCTTAAAGGGACACCGGCTACTTTAGATCACTGGCTGGTGGGGCAAGGCTGATGGAAAACAAACGAAACGCCCCATGACCACCACCACCACCGCCCTATGAGGAAAAAGAGCTGCTATTATTCTGAAGTCGGGTACAAGCGGTAAGGTGAAACAGCAAGTTTACCTGAAACTTCAGCCAGCAATTTCGCTATAGCATGAGGTATGGGAAGCTGAGGAGGAGGAGGGGCCCGAGAAGATGCCCGGGGAACATCATGCATGCCAAAGCTAGCGGAGGCAGGAGACAATTTCACATCCACGGCCTGCTCGAGGCAGAGGGGCCTCTTCTCCAAGGCGGACTTCTGAGGGGGTGCAGGGGGCTCCGGCAACCTCTCGCCACACTGCCCTGGCTGCCTTGCCCCGGAAAGGGAGAACTTGCTTGGCTTCTCCGCCTCTGCCTTTCTCCCTGCCTCTTTGAGGGCCTTGATGGTGAGGTGCTCCTGCTCAAAATCTTGAGTCGCCTTGGGCGGCGGTTGAAAGTGTGGAGCCAGCACTTCGGATCTCGCTGCTCTTAGCTCTGCTTCGGAGAACGTTTCCACGGGGTCTTCCGGGGACTCGTTCCCCTTGGATTTCAAGCACTCCTTCATAAAGTCCATAAAACTCTCATCGGTTGGTGCATCTGGACGGGCAGCCTCTTTGGTGCTGTTGATAGCTGGGGTTCCTTTGGGGGAAACGTTTTCAATTCTGGGCTGTTTCCCAAAAAAGCCCTGCTCACAACCACCCGCATCCTGAACGTCTTTACCAGGTAAGCTCGGATTGGACCGTTTAGGGAACTGTGGGGCACCAACTGAGCTTCCTCCAAAAATGTCGGCCTTGGTTTGGATGGTCTCAAAGTCATCGATAAATCCCCAATTGCCCTCCAGAGTCTTAGATGGCTTTTCGGCTCCCTGGCTGGGCTTACGTGGCTCACCTGACCCATTCTCTTTTTTGACAGAGGCCGTCGATGCGGAGGTTGGCCTCCGAGGCTGCCCACCGTTCTCCGTGCCCTTCTCGCCTCGGAAGGATGGATCCACCACAATGTCCTCGATGACAGTGTCGTCTGACTCACCGGAGCTGTCGCCGTCAGCAGTTTCGGGCAAGCCTGGATTTGGCCAACGGACATCAGCCTTCAGTTCCACTGCGGGGGCGATTTTCACCGCAGCTGCCTCTCCGTTCACTCGTTTCTGAGACGGCAGCCTTCCCGTGTCTGAGGGGGTCGTTTCTTTTTGGTGGGCATTGATCTTGAGAGGCTGATAAGGGGCGGAAGTTCTACCCGCTTCTGCCTTGCCTGCGCCGCCGGCTCCCTCTTTGGTAAGTGACGCGGGCTGGTCTGAGCTCACCGAATTGGCAGTCTTCTCCTCAAGATCTTTGGGAATCAAATCCCAGCTCATCATCTCGCTTGTGAAGTTGTGCATCTCACGGACACATTTGGAGACTTCCTCCAGTGCTGCAGTCGTGCCTGAAGACTGGCGTGACAGTCCGGGCCCTGGTGGAATCCTGCCCCCGCCACGAGGTTTGGCCCGAAACTCACAAACGCTATCTTCTGGGATGTCGGTGAGCAGCTCCCTTTCGCTGTGCATGACCCAGTTGCTACCAATGTCACTGGAGTTGCTGGCAACGGCATCTTTGAACTCTTTATCAAACTCCAGTTTGTCGGCAATTACTTCAAAAGGCGATTCAGGGGAATCTTTGTCCACAACAGCATCACCAGGGGCTGCAGGACAGGAGGAGGAGGAGGGAGAATACATGACTCTTGTTGGCAATTGCTCAGGTTCTTCTTGTGGGCCGGCTGATGCAGTAAATTTGGATTCTCCACCCAAAGCCTGTTGTTTGAGTTGGTCATGGCTGTTCAGCTCAGATGCACTCCCTGGGCTGACTTTTCCCACAGAGTTATCACACCCCAGAGAGCCATTCTGACTCACTGGCTCATAATTAGGAGCTTTGGATCCAGCTGAGAATAAGGGTTCCTCTGGGCCAGGGGATCCAACAGAAGCTGCTTCTATTCCAGAATCTTCACTGGTTCCACTGAAACAGCTCCATCTCTTGCCATCACTGAATTCTTCTGCATTGAAGGGTGTTGGTTTACCACTCACTTCCCTCTGGTTGTCTGAACGGGTCAAGCGAGACGCTTGGAAGTCTGCTGACGGAGAGCTTCCGGGAGAAGGGGGAGTCACCGCTTTGGAGGGCAATTTTTCTGTCAGAGGCTGAGGTGTTGTCCCTTCTTGAGGGTCCAGAGTAGAGAAAGGGAGAGATGCACACAGTAGCTGTTACAGATTTCACACAGTGAAGCAGGCAGCATGCTCTTAGAACTAGAGGGGACGACAAGACTCCAATAACACCAGCCTCGGCGAACATGCATGGGACCATCACCCAAAGGACAGGGGAGCCACTTCACAAGGGAGCTGCCATCCACATGAACATAAAGCCACCAACGGTCAAGTTTCATAGCACAGGGGAGCGCTGAAGCCAGCAAAAAAAAAGAAGAAGATCAAATGTGCAAAAGAACTTGGCATGCTGGGTGGGTGAACAGAAACCATCTCATCAGTGCATCTGAATGTGTGTGAGTATCTGTGAGTGCCGGTGCAACCTAGCCCTACTCGCCCAAATCGGACGGGATCTCTAAGCAAACAACAGAAGCCTTGGCAAACGGCAAAGGTAATCAAAATATGGCACACTCTGCCATACTGCAACATCACAACGGCCTGTTCTAGCCCGCAGTCCTTCTACGGTACAGAACAATCTTGCACACCTCGCCACAACCCCGCAAGGCGGCCAACCAGGTAACTGGATGCTGGGTGATTCTGTTTTACCAAGAGGGCCTGTTCTTGGTGTCTGGGCAACAGGGAACACACAACGCAGAGCTGGAAAGGCCGAGTACTTCCACCATCACCCCTTAAGTTACCAGGGTTGCATTTACACCATAGAGAAATTCTGGGAGCCTCTCCTCAAAAAATGGGACTGTGATTGTGAAAGGAACTGAAGGTGCATTGCCCCAAAGCAATCTGCCCACACATCTGACTAAATGGAGCTGGTGTTACTCAGCGGAATTTGCTTCTAAATTACTTGATGCTGAAACACCATGGGAAAGTAAGGCTGTCTTTTGGCCAAGAGTGCTACTATAGCCAAGGGGGTGTGATCCACAAAGGGACTTCTCAGGAACAACTGAGGCCTGGACTAAGAGTTGAGGCTTGCAGCGAATTGCCAGAATGCTTACTTTGCACGTTACTCGAATTAACCAGAGATGATGCGCAGGGAGGAAAATGTCTTATTATTGAGGGGCTCGATTGCTTGCTTGGCCAGCTCTTTCAGCAACTGATCTTTCATTGTGCGCACACACACTTCCAAAACATGGAAACCCTGCTCTGACCTGGAAATAGATCTCACAGATTTCAGTGAGTCATGTTTCCAGGTAGAAACGTTCTCTGTCACTTCTGCTACAGAGTAAGAAACTCAAAACAGCCAATACAGAAGCAATGCAGGTGAAAAACGTACCACTAGCTCTCCTAGATAAGAAATCAACTTTGCACAACCTGTTGACAGCAGGCTCCCTTTGAATGGGCCGCCACAACAGAAGAGTTATAAGGTTCCAGGGATGTCCTAAATTTGAAGCAGAGCCATGGGAACACAGCAGACACACAAACACACAGACGGTACTTCTAAACGTTTTACAAGTGTTCCTTGCCAAATCTGGGAATGGATACCTTCTGTGGAATGGGTACAACAGAGCTTGGACAGAGATTCATGTTGGCATGCCACCAGTCCACAACTCTGCTTTCCCGAGACAGTTCTGCCTAAGGCTAAACACACATCCATGGGAGCTCACTGCCTCCAACGCCCATCTACAGGCCAGTTCCAAAACTCAACCTGAGAAAGGCTTTCAGGGCTCTAGGGAAATGCGCCAGTCTGTCCGCGGAGAACCCGTTTGCAAGACAACTTTTCAAAGCCTCTCCACGATACCGTTCATTCTGCTTCGAGTGGGAGTGAAAATAAGTATATTCCACCGAGGCGTGCTTTGAATTATTAAGGATTTTCAAGCTGGTGGCCTTGGCGGAATAGGTCTCCCCTTGGTGGTATTTAAATGCTGCCATTGGGAGGAAAAGGGCGAGAGTTCAGAGGCCGAGTACGTGCTTCGCATGTAGGAGGACCCGTGTCTAAGCCCTGGTGTCTCCAAATAAAGGACATCAAATAGCAGGGTTGAGTCACAACCACTTGCTAGTCAGGGCAGACCAATAGATGGACTCACCATACAAATCACCTACATAGCTTGGGAGGACTCCTAGCTTGGGGTAGAGCACCTGCTCTGCATGCAGAAGACCCTGCTTCAACTCTGGTTAAAGGACTGCAGGGAGCAGTTTGGGGAAATCCCAAGTCCTTTGAGAGCTACAGCTATGCAGAGGATACCACACCGGGCTATATGGACCCAGGGGTGGACTGACCTGCTAAAACAGCCTAGAAACAAGCTGAGAAGCCCCACAGGAACTTCCCAGATGTGACCCAGTTGGCTGGAACCAGCATAGCCTTTCCCATTACCACCCGGGTCAGAGCCAAGTGGGCCCTACACTGCTGCTGGAGGTTCTGGGCATGGTTATGTTTGCTCTTGGCCACCGGCAGCCCTCCAGGAACTTTCCTAGTGGGCTAAAGGGTCAATTCACCTTGAATGGGATCCGCAGCTTGACTGCACAGGGCAGCTTCATACCTCAGAAGACTTCTAAAGAGCAGAAATGTCTCTCAGGGCTACCCCTTATCCCAGGGGTCCCCAACCTTTTTGAGCCTGCGGACACATTTGGAATTCAGACATGGCATGGCTGGTGCAGCAACAAAATGGCTGCCGTAGGAGGCGAAGCCAGTCACACTCACAAAATGGCTGCCAGAGCGCTGTGGTGGCAGCTGCTGCCAAAGAAGCATTTAAAAAAATTTGCACAGGCAATCTTATCACCAATAGCCAATCAGAAGCCTTACTGGGCAAAAGTCCTACCTGGCCCCACCCACTCAAAAAAACCCAAACCACTTGGTGGGCACCAGAAAATGTGTCAGTAGGCGCCATGGTGCCCACAGGCCCATGTTGGGGACCCCCGCCTTATACAATTTAGAAAAGGAGGCTTCCATTATCTGCCACAGTACCCAAGACACACCGTTGCCACCCATTAGTTCCAGCCCGTGACAAAGTGAAATGGAGATGAACTAGCAAGACCTGATGGCACACAATATTCTGACCTCCATAACTTTGAAGCACCGCCTTCTGGAAGCAGAGTATGTCTCATCGAACGCTAAACCAAAACTAATTAAAGTCTGCAAACGGTTTCAATCCCACTGATGCACCTATTCCCCTATGGGTAAGGTGTTTTTTCCTAATGCATCAGTCTCATTGCCTAATGTTAACAGAGGCAGCTGATGTGTTCTCGGAAGCACATTTCTAGTGCTTAACTCCTCTGAAAAGGAAACACCTATGGTGTCGGAAGGGCTGGTTAGAACAACGGCTTGCCAGCCGTGTTCACAGGTACCCTAGAGATCCATGGGAGCTTGGAAACCGTTAATTCATTGGGGGGGGGGGGGGGGAAATACTGATCAAACCTGCCTGAAAAACACACATGCTGAATCGGACCCTTGCTCCATTCAGGTCAGTATTGTCTATTCAAACCGGCAGCAGCTCTCCAGGGTCTCAGGCAGACAGGTCCTCCCCATCACATCACCTGACTCCTTTAACTGGAGCTGCCAGGGACTGAACTGAGAACCTTCCGCGTGGGAAGCAGATGCCGCACCCCTGAGCCCAGCACCTCCCCCTGACAGCCTGCCTGCCACTATCAATCTCCAGCAACAACCCACTTTAGTGGGAGAATGGGCACATCCAAGGCCCTATGGGGGCCACACTACCAAGCGCTGCAATGCAGCACCCACAGGTTCCTCGGAAAGGACATCAGGTTGGAAAGGGTCACGGACAGCAAGAAGCTTTAAAAAATATGGCATTCAAAACTCTCGTTAAAGCCTCAAAAGCGAGAAAAAAGCTTGGAACACCCTGGATAAAAGAAATAAAAACAGGAAGCAGGAAGTTTTGCTGGCAAGACAGAACCTTCCGCCATTTTTTTTCAACAGCTGCCAAGATGAGCCCAACCTAGACTCAACACAGAGCTTAGGATATGAGTTCTTGTTACCCCACCTTTCCATCGTCATTGAGCCTCCAAGACATGTGGGGTGGGAGGTGGGATTTTCACAATAGGGGGGAGATGAAGAGGGCGCTAAGCATCTTTTGGACCCTTCAGCAGTCTGCTGGCCTTCTTGCTTTTCGTCAGTGTCACCCCCCCCCCCCCCGAACCTCTGGCGGAAAACTGTTCAGAACTGGTTTGTGCTCTCGTCACTTCAGTACAGCCAGTGAAACAGACAAAAGTGAAACTAAAGGGAGAAGGACACCGCGTGCAAAAGCAGCCGTAACAGCACGTGATATAGCCACAGCATCAAAGATAAGAAGTTAGCCATCACTCTGCAGCCAAGCTGGGTCTCGAGGGAACTTTTAAATAGTGGAGGAGGGAAGAATATAAGGAAAATATCTTTCCCCCTCAAAAAAGGCTGTAACTGGTTTCCTAAAATTTGTCCTGAATGTTTCTCGTTTTTTTAAAAGCTTTCCAATTCCGGAAAACTTAGTGCATTTCCAAAGGCAAGAAAGGAGCTATGGCTGTTAGCCGTCATAGCTAAATTTGAACTTCCATGTTCAGAGGCAGTGTACCACTGGACCGCAGGGAGAAACAGCAAGGGGGGGCTGTCCATTTCCTGCTTGTGGGCTACTGCTCCTGGCTACTCCACACTGGAGCAGATGGACCTCTGATCTGATCCAGAAGGGCAGTTCTTGCATCCTTACCCAAGCAAGATGGTTAAGGAGCAACGGAAGTTCGCATTGTTACACTGCCCTAGATTTTAGGGTGGATTCAATGGAGCAAAGTAGTGTTAATTAATCTGGAATAGACATACAAAGTAGTGCTAATTGATGTGGAATAAACATCCTTATACTTTTGATGTTCCAAAGGTTTCTGCAACCATTTGTTTTTGGATTGACAGAACTAAACCCTTGGGGTTGGATCCTACAGGTGCACAACTGGAAGGCACTTTTGTGGTGGCAGAACTTTGCTTGCCTTCCCCTTCTCACAATGCAAGCAGGTGTCTGCGTATGAGAAAGAGTGCAGCAAAGAGGGCGGAAACCTCCCCCAACCTTGCTTGTGTGCCAGCAGACAGCTTGGTGGAGGACGTGCAGTCCATGGGGCCCCCTGGCTGCTGGGGGAACGGGAAGGTGGGGAAAGGTTTGCTAGTGCCTTCTGCTTGTGCAGTCTGCCAACTGCATGTTTATCTTGCCTGGTTTCTTGAGGTTCTCAGGGCAGAGTGCATGGTTCTCCCATTTTAATCCTGCGATAGCTCTGTAATGCTGATCAGGCTGAGTGGGGTTTGACAGACCAACCCCTTCACCACACTGGATCCAAACCATGGCTTCTGCTACACTTGAGAGGAGTGAAGCGCTAGATGTCAAATCCTGCTCTGAGCTATTTTGTCTGAGCTCTCTGATCTAGACCTCATAAGGCAAGGCAGATACAATGGAGCCTAAAAGACGACACAGCACTACCCTCTTCTACAGCTGTTAACTCCACTCAGAAACACCTGCATGGCCCAGTATCAGACTGGCTTATTAACAACAGCCCTTACTAGTCTACTGCTTGCAGAATACCGCCAGTGTTAATGAAACACTTAATGTTTTTCTGCTGTTGGTATTAACAGGAGATCATGTCGGATCGGCATGCAGTACTAAGTAGTGTTGGATTTATGCCCCGCCCTTCACTCGAAATTTCAGAGCGGCTTACAATCTCCGTCCCTTCCTCTCCCCACAAGAGACGCTCTGTGAGGTTGGTGGGGCTGAGAGAGCTCTGAGAGAACTGTGACTGACCCAAGGTCACCCAGCTGGCTGCATGTGGAGAAGTGGGGAATTAAACCTGGTTCTCCAAACCAAAGTCTACCACTCTTAAACACTACGCCAAACTGGCTGCATGACCCTAGAGGAGGAAAAAACTGCAAACTTGCTTTTTTTTGGTCCCCCACGACAATCTTTGCAGCTTTGCAATGCAAACAGAACAGGGACATGGAAGTTTCTCGCATTTAATGAGGTCTTCTCATACCAGTGGTGTTCGGTTCTCCCCTTCATAGAACTCCTCCCACACTGACATGTCAAGGAGATCCCTGTATAGTGCATGGGAGCCCTTGAGGACCCCTATTTCATACAGAACTGGCCAGGCTTGCTTAGTTTCAGGCTTGTCCCCATGCACCCCCTATACAGAATGCATCACAGCTGAACCCTTTATGTAAGAACCCCAAATAGTCTCTTTGGATCAGACTGGTGGTTGCCACACATGGAAGTCTCCCCCATGTCTGCTAAGGAACATCGGCATGTTGGAAAAGATCCTGAAGTTGCTCACATTCCAGTTCAGATGTGGTTCTGCTTAAGACCTCTTAGGTCTTACCGGGGGTGGTGGGGGGAAGAGGTCCCACATGAACGGATAATGGGTCTTCAGACACACCCGACACTCCTCTGCTGCCACTTATTTCAGAAGAGGTTGGTAGCAGTGGGTCAGATGTAGTTCCAGGAAGCCTGTCTGCCATTACTAATGATTTCACCCCCTGCTAAGTTCCCTAGAATACAGAACAGATCAATGGCCCATCTAGTCTAGGTCCTGTTTCCAAGAACGGTCAATCAAGCGTCCCTAGAAAGTCTACGAACAAGGCATGGAGGCTGAAGCCTTGCCCTGCTGTGCCCCCACCACGTAAGGAAATAATACAAGGAACCATGGTGTTTGGGAGACTAAAGATACAAAACACACCATATGGTTCCCCTACACAATATATATATGATATGAAATACATTGTATAGGAAAACCATACGGTTGGTAATAGACAGAAACTAGGTGTTTCATAGAATTTTATAGATATGGAAGAAAAAAAGGAGATTGGATTTATACCCCGCCCTTCACTACCCAAGGGAGTCTCAGAGCGGCTTACAAACTCCTTTCCCTTCCCCTCCCCACAACAGATACCCTGTGAGGTAGGTGGGGGGGCTGAGAGAGCTCTGACACAAACTGCTCTTTTTCAAGAACGGCTGTGCCAGAACTATGAATCACATTTTGTGTGCACAGTGTGTTTTCTATCTTTAGTGCCCCCCCCCCACTGGCATCCAGAGAATTATGGCCTCTGAACAGATGCCCCCTTGAGCCATTACAATAAGTGGCAAGGCCTGCTCTGTGTGAATTTATCCAGTCCCCTTTAAAAAATACCAACCGCTGCATCCTGCAGCAACAAACTCTGCAAATTAGATTACACGCTGTTATGAGGCACTTCCCGCCATTATTGTGGGGTGATCAGACGCGAGAGGCTGATTGACCCCGCTGCTAGGGCTCTTGCTGTCGAAAGCAGACTGATCCAAAGTGTGATCCTTTGCTAAGCTTCCGCTTTGAATCCACAACTGTGAGAACTTTTGATGAAGTGAAAAGCCAAAAGCGTCTCAAACTTGACACCCCTCTTGTGAGCCCCTGCTTAGTTCTGAGGACCATTGACACCACAGAGCAGTGGCAGAGAGGACCCCCCCCCCCCCATAGCTCAGGTGTGCCTTTTCACTGGAACATGCTGGCAAAAGGGGGGGATGATGAGGATGTCTGTGAGTGACCTCCAGCTTCTTGGATCTTGCCCCAAATGGTCTCAGCAGATGCCAAGCCCACTCCTCGCGAAGCTGCCTTGGTCCATCAAAAGTCAGCATTGTCTACTCAGACTGGCAGCGGCTCTCCAGGGTCTCAGGAAAAGGTCTTTTGCAGTACCTCCTGGCCAGATCCTTTAAGTGAAAAGGGCAGGGATTGAACCTGGGACCTTCTGTGTGTCAAGCAGGTGCTCCACCACTGAGCCACGGCCCCTCCTCCATGAACAAGCTGCTTTCCAGCTGTATTTCTGGGGAACCCAGATGCTCCTCAACAACTGATAACAGCAGGCAAGCTTTCCAAAAAAGGCAGCTCCCCCTGAGTCTGACATTTCCTGGCAACGCACAGATACAAGGGAATGTAGGGCGTACACAGTCCATGTGGGCCAATGCTGAGGACCAGGAGACCTCCTGCAGCCCATCTGATCTAAGTGTGCCTTCCAAAACACCTCATGCACGAAGCTGCCTTATACATACTACTGATGTGCCCCCTCTCAGTACTCTCCACTCTGACCGGCAGGCTCTTACCCAGCAGAAGATCTTTCCTATCCCGCTTGCTGAGTGACTTCTAACTGGTAATGGCAGGGACTAAATCTGGGACCTTCCAACACCAGACTGTGGGCCCTCCTCAAAATAGGAGAACATAAATATCACCGTACGAGGGTCACTGGCTGTAGCTCTCCAAGGCCTCGGACACAGAAGGTTCTTTAACCAGAATAGCCTGGGATCATACCTAGGGTCTTCTGCATGCAAAGCATGCTCCCTACCACTGAGCCACAGCTCTCCCGTTCCACTGGCTGGAGTAACTCAACTGGAATAAGGAAAGGGTTCTGCGGGTAGAGAGGTCAAAAGCCACATATCTAACTGAAGGCAGCATGCAAGATCTTTTGCCCCATCCAAGACATGCTCACTCGGTGGCTGTTCATGTGACCCGTCTGAGAAACTTCACAGGCAGGGCACACACCATTTCTGCTTCAGAGCAAATCCTGCCTCGATTGATTGACCTTTTAGCAGAAGCAGCTTAAGTTCCAGTAAGGTTTCTTCAGTCGTTAAAACCCTTCTGAATGGCATTCTTATCCAGTGCTAATGCCCCCGTACAGCCCACTGGCTGGGCACAGGACGCAACGGTCTTAAGGCTGTAAGCACCTTTTCCCATTGGTAGATCTCACTGCTGTCTTTCTTTCCCGCACTGGCAAAGCCTGCCACTTCCTCTGTGTCACTTTATAGGGCTATGCTCAGAAAACCCATGCCGAGAGAAGAGACCGGCCAGAAACAGTTAATGCAGAAGGCACTGCCTCCTTGTCACGCCAGCAGACATTTCTTCCACGAGAGCCCGGGACTCAAACACCCTGCCTCCAGAAAACCAGTGCACATCTGCCATGGAGCCCCAGTTCATTGGACGGATTCCTGAGCATGTGCCTCCTCCAGAGGAAATAATAACAGCTCTAGAAAACTCATTTGAATTTACTTACTAAGTTTGCTTAGCAATCGTGTGCTGCATTTCCTTTTTAAAGACCACCACTGTCAATCTGGGTCCACAGAAATATAGAATTGCATCCCATGGATCCGTTCAGCTAATAGCGGTGCCCTCCCCAAGCTCAATGCGCTTCTTTTGACACAAGAAAACCCTCATGTCAGATACTGTCCTGGCACTGGGGGAAGCACTGCCTTAAAGCAACGGATCCATTGGATCCAATCAATATTTTGGGGGCAGCATGTCAGGTTTCAAGGCTAATTTATGTGTATATATTTTTAATGCTGTACACCTTTCTAAAAGGGGCAACGATGCAGGTGGAAGCCGGATCCACCCTGTTATGAATTAATACCTGTCAAGTGTAACACGACAAGATGCTCTGGTGCTAATTAGAGGTTTCCAGGAAGAATTTGAGAAGATGGACCTGATTCTTTCCCCAGTTACAGCCTCTTTCTCAACATTTTTCTTTTATTAGGGTACGAGAAAAATGACAGACTTGCCTTGCGAGGTCGAAAAGAGAGAGACAGGCTGAGAGGAAGAAACAAAGGAATCTGAAAGGAAAATACAGAGGATGAGACTTCAGCGACCTTGGAGAGGAGGGAAAAAAACATTTTTCATTCATACGGCTTCTGCAAATCGGGTTCCAGTTCTTCGGCTGCACGCAGGCCACAGGAAAGGGGGTGGAGAAAAGACTGGCACAGTGGGGTTTCACTCACCTTGCGGCAAAGCCTCGCCTCAAAGTTTTATGGACCACCTATGGAGCGAAGCCCGCTGGAGAATTTGACCTGACTGCTCAAGAAGAGAAAAGAAACCCGAGTTGCACAGCAATATCCACAAGACAGTTTTTCCTTGCTAGAAATGCCATGAGAAAGACCATTAAATGCAGTCTCACTTTAATGACCGGAACATTTTAGAGGAGGCAAGGAAGTCACGGTACCAGAGAGAAACCAGCCACTCCATTTTACAGAGGCCATGCTCTTGGCATGCCCCTCACAGAGAGATTTCCAACAGGACTCATTAAGAGGTGAGTTACTAGGACTCTTCCCAAATTCTCAACAGCAGCAATGTAAATGTGAAGTACAACGTTAGCCAGGTATTCCGCTATACCAGAGGTGGGTAAATTGCGGCCCGCGGGCCACATGTGGCCCGCCACAGAGTTTTTTGCAGCCCGCCAAGACAGTCGGCCACGTGGTTTCAGTCAGGCCTCTGTTGGGCCCGGAGCGCTGAGAAGCAGCGCTCTGGGAGTGAAGTGTCCAGGGGGCGGGTACATTACCAAGCCCCTCCCCCTGCTCCCAGCAGCCCTGTTGGGCGATGAGGAGGAAGAGGAAGGAAGGTAAACTACCACTATTTAATTTAATTTATATTTATTGATTTTTATGATACAATTTATACCTTTTCTGAAATGCAAAGTTAACTAATGAATGCAATCATTTTAAAAGGTGCGGCCCTCTGCTAACCTCCGCTCCCACAAAGTGGCCCCCGAGCCAAAACAATTGCCCACCCCTGCTCTATACCAAGGATCTCCAACTTTTTTGAGCCTCTGGAATTCTGACATAGTGTGGCGGGGGCTGCCATAAAATGGCTGCCACAGCTTACTTTAGGGTCACACAGTGAAGATCCTTTTGCAGCAGTGACAGCTGCCGCCAAAGCAACATTTAAAAAAAAATCTGCACAGCCAATCAAATCTCCAGCAGCCAGTCAGAAGCCTTGCTGGGTAAAAGCCCCACCCATATTCTAAAAATGCTTGGAAGGCGCCATGGTACCCAAAGGGGGCCCCCACGCTCTATACATATAATTTCAGAAGAGTAGCAGTGTTACTTGTTGATGTGAAACAAAGCGGGGATCCTGTGACATCTTGAAGGCCAACTGAATTCTCATTCTAACTCAGACTTCCGCACACTGAAGTCCAGTTCAATGCCTGCACAGGCATCCTGGTAAAGCACCTAACAGAGCAGGCTCAAGCTCACCAAAGTTTGTGTGAGAATAAAGACTGGTTAGTCTTGAAGATGCCAAAGACTCCTGTTGATTACCTCTAAGTCTTCATGCGGCATTTCCCACCCTAGGTTCCGAGGCAGCTCTGGAAGTACTGCGTTTGGAAAGAGAGGGGTGGGGGTGGGGTGGGGGTTAAACCTTAGAACTGGTGGCTCTCAAGCCAAATGTAGACTCAGCCCAGAACCAGATATGGTTCTTCTGGGAAGAAAATAAGAAGAACCGATTGGATTTATACCCTACCCTTCACTACCCGAAGGAGTCTTAGAGCAGCTTACAATCTCCTTTCCCTTGCCCTCCCCACAACAGACACCCTGTGAGGCAGGTGGGGCTGAGAGAGCTCTTTCGAGGACTGCTTGTGAGAGAACAACTCCGACAGAACTTGTGGCTGACCCAAGGTCACACTAGCAGCTGCATGTGGAGGAGCGGGGGAATCGAACGCAGTTCTCCCAGATTAGGGTCTGTGCTCCTAACCACTACACCAAACTGGCATGCTGGATGGGAAGGTGGGATGCTACAGTAATAAGTATATGAAGAAAACAGACGGCAATTTTTTTTATGGGACTAAGGAGCTCCTTAGAGGTCTTTTACAGAGGGGGGAAATGACAGAGGTGACCAGCTGGCAGGAATCCAAATGTGAATGATACACAGATTTATGCCGGTTCTCTAAAACTATTGCACAAGGTGCTCCTGCATGTATTACTCATTAGACTTTGTGCCTGCCGCCTCCTGATAAAGACAGACTGAGGCGGGTAGCCATATTGGTCTGAAGCAGCAGAACAAAGTTAGAGTCCAGGGGTACCCTTTAAGACCAACAAAGTTTCGTTCAAGGTATCAGCTTTCATGTGCGCGCATACTTCTTCAGGTACTGAAGTGCACACCAAAGCTTATACCTTGAATAAAACTCTGTCGATCTTAAAGGTACCGCTTGACTCGAACTTGTTTCAACTCCTAATAAAGGACTTCCAGCAACCAGTGTTTGGGCTGCGGAAACTTTATAGATGATTAATCAACAGGTCAATTCTCAGTAATGTCCGGCTGAACAGTTTCAGTTACACAAACGGACGTTTCTTTCCTACTGCCTCTTTGTTGAACTCTCGTTCAGAACTGCCAAAGGCTCCAGAGCCCTGGCAGAGAGTGACAGACTACAACGAGGGTTCAAATCTTCCACCCTGCCATGAAGCGTACTGGGTAGCCTCCAGCCCAGGTGCCCACCCTGTGTCTCACAAACCTCACTGGGTTCTTGTGAAGATAAAAAAGAAGGGGAGGATAGGACCACATACCCTGTGCTCCCTGGAGGAAGGGCAGGCTTAAAACAGTCAACAAAATGAACCAAGACATTCTGACTTCCTCAGTTACCGAAATTTGGTTGTGCTGCCATAAATTGTTGGAATCCTCACCATCACCTAGTGAGGCAGACCACCCTCACAGCCTCCACTGTCTTTTAACAAATCATCCCCCCCCCGCCCGGTTCCTACATGGGGAACAATTTTATCACCATGCCCCAAGTAATTTAGCCCTGCCCCACAATCAGCTGGAATCAGAATTGAAACCAATATTGAACTACTGGACTGAGACGATACGCATATCCCCATTTTTGAGTTTTAGGAATATAATCAGGAGCTTACCGAGTTGATCTCAGGCTAACAATAGCTTCGCCAAACACTGGAACTGGGAGGAGGAGGAGCAGAAGAGATTGGATTTATACCCTGCCCTTCACTTGGGAGTCTCAGAGTGGCTTACAAACTCCTTTCCCTTCCCCTCCCCACAACACCCTGTGAGGTAGGCGGGGCTGAGAGAGCTCTGAGAGAGAACTTGTGACTGACTCAAGGTCACCCAGCTGGCTGCATGGGGAGGAGTGGGGGATCAAACCCAGTTCTCCAGATTAGAGTCTGCTGCTCTTAACCACTACACCAAACTGGCCCCAGAAAGTGCAACACTGCAACCCAGTGGGTGACAGCCAGCATTTTGTCGCGGTCTGAGTATGGGACTAGGCCTGGGAAACCCCTGTTGTGCCACAGAAGCTCACTAGGTGACTCTGGTCTAGTCACTCTCTCAACCTAACCTACCTTGCAGGGAGCTTACTGTAATAAAATGGAGGAGGAGGAGGAGGAGGAGGATGTAAGCCACTTTGGGTCCTCATTGGACAAAAGTCGGGGTATAAATGAAGTAAAAACCTCTCACTCCACTTAATCCCTGGCGTCTCCTGTACCTTTGATACAGGGAAAAGTACAAGCAGGCCCCAAGAAACCACACTCAGATACCTGCATACAATCTGCCCACTGGAGTTTTAAGATACTGCTGTGCACCAGCAGGTCAGCAAAGCTGATTCCAAATCAAAACATCAGCAATAATTTTAATTGTTAAAAACCACCGTAAAAATCCATCAGCAACTGCCAGACTTGGATCAGCAAAAGCACAGCACAGTTTCATTCAATGTCTTGATTTTTAACCAGACAGGAATAATAACCCCTAAACTGACCTGAGGAAGGAGTTCTGCATCTGTGAGGCCACCGAAGAGCAGGCCCTGCCCCAGGCATCCACCTACCTTTCCATCTCTGAAGAAGGACCACTGGAGCAGGGCTTACACAGCAGTTAACCATCAGGCAGTTTTGTGGGTGTCCACTAGAACAAATTGGGACACAGGAACATGCTTAGCTGTCCTACACCAAGCCTGAGCATAGGCCCATCCAAGCAATGGGTCAACTGCTCAACCTGGCAGTGGCTTGTTTAGGTCCCAGGCAAACAAACCCTCTCCAAACCCTTCGGTGTCTTCCTGCCTGGGAATTAAGAACACAGGGAGACACCCTCCTGACTGCCTCATCAAAGAGGCTTGCTTGGTGGGTACATGAGGGAGAGCCTTTTCAGTGGCGGCCCCATGACTATGGAACGATCTCCCCACTGAACTGCGCCCGGCCCCCTCACTTTCAAGCTGAAGATGCTTTTATTTAGGACTGCATTCGATTAACGCAGTCCTAAACTTTAATTTCAAATTTCGGTTTTACATTTATGTAATCTATTTTATGTATTTCATTAATATTGTAAGCTGCCTTGAGCTCCCTAAGGAAGAAAGGCAGCTGATATTTTAAATAAACAAACCTCTGTTCAAATGGAGATGGCAGGGACTGGGAACCTGGGACCGCCAGCGTGCAAAGCGAGGTGCCCCACTGCCGAGAACCGGGTGCTCCACAAGAACGGGAGGGTCAACCTAACCATCTACTGTCCACTGCAGGAAGCGGAAGCCACACTCCAGTGAGGGACTGTTAGAAAAGGTGGCGCCCCGTGCATTACTGAACCACTGCAGAACCCGTTTGTCCGACTCTTTGCAGGCCTTGACAGATGAGTCATATTTTCCACTGTGAGGCAGTGGAACTCAACACACCGGGTTGGGAAAAGTTTACTGGCAAGGATTCTACTGGGTCAGCATTCTTGCCAGGCCCTTGCCCCGCCACTCTGTGCCCAAGCAGCCCCTTCGCGAGGGGAAAACTTCAACAGGAGAGCTAATTCAGAATGATGAACGGCGGCTCTGCCTGTGCAACGCACAGACAGCGAGTGTACAATGCGCACCAGGGGTCTCCACAGGGGGGTCTCCTCCATTTACAAAAAGTGCATTGTTTAGCGTTTCGCAAAGCCTTTCCCGAGCTCAAGCAGGAGTCGGGCAGAAGAGACAGCATGGATTCTGGGGGTTTTGTCAGAAAGGAGTACAACGGAGGAATAAATGAATAATGAAAAGACTTTTCAGCCTCAGCCTCTGAACCCCCTTATCAATCATCCCTCCAATCCCAGCTGCGCTGCCAATGGGGCTATTTAGTGTCATGGGCCCACAGGATTTGCGTTCAACAGAACCTTTATGTTGATTTATCAGACCTTGTAAGAGGCTTGCGCACAGCCTGTCTGCATGCAAAGCTCTAGATTCTTCTTTGTGGAGGCCCTGTGACCCCCTCCCCCAACCCAAGCTGGGTTCTGCATTTGGATAAAGCTGCAAGGTGGGGGGGAGATACACTAAAAAAAAAAACCCAAGCATTTCTCTGTCTTGTCTGGGACAGCTCTCAGCAGAAAGGAAAAATTACTCTCATTGTAGAAACTGCTGTTAATCATCTTATGTGTTTACACCACAGGCTTATGTCCAATGCAACCAAAAAAAAAAAAAGCATCTTACAACAAGAACTATCTGAAACACACACACACCAATCCAATCGTATAACAATGCATTAATCACACCAATCCACAAAGGACATTAAAAAGCCAAATTATATTCAATGCCATCTTTACAGATCATTATTGCTGAAGACCCTCCGCTGGCAGAGAGTTGAAAGCTGGTGTGATAAGCAATTAAGGTTTTTGGAATGGTCATTAAGTGCCAAATCCACCTCTCTTTCTCACACAGCCACAGTCCTTTAGAACTAAGCAACTCGGCATTATCAACAGAACCACAGTGTGGGCAGCAGAAGTGCAGTTATAATAACGAGCATGCTCAGAATGACTCTTCCACGTTTTCTCAAGAACGGCAGATCTCCTAAAGCCACCCAGTGAACCAAGGTGAGATTTGAACCTCAGGACTTAGTGGCTCACACGCTTCGGCTGCTCTGCTAAGCCACTTTTTGTTTGCTTAGCCTTCAGGGCGGCTTCTGTTCCCTTTCTGCTGGTTTTTATACCTCAGGAATCCCTGCTGGGCTGTTTCTTAAGACTGGTGGAGTCACAGCTGATTTGTGGTGACCCTGCAGGGTTTTCAAGGCAAGAGACATTCAGACGTGGTTTGCCGTTGCCTGCCTCCACATCAGACCTCTGGTATCCCTTGGAGGCCTCCCATCCAAACACTAGCTAGGGCCGTCCCTGCTTAGCTTCCAAATTCTGACAAGACAGTCCAGGGTGGCCCAATCAGATCTTTAAGGTTAGAAGCAGCTAGAATTCAGCAAGCATCACTGGTTGAAGGGAAGCGCAAGACAATCTCCTTGCCCCTTTGCAGCATTTCAAGAATGCTTTTTAGCAGGCGTTGACCAAGTCGTTTACCACATAAGACCCAAACTACATCACCAGAAAAAAAAGCCTAAAAAACTAACTATTTTTGTGAGTTGCTAGCGTTGTCGTTGATCAGGATGTCTCTGCAGGTTTTCTGTAAGTCGTGGTTCGTCTCATGTGTATCAAAGCACGCTCATGGACAACCAGGCACCATGCAACGAGTAGCCTGTTCTTTTGCACGGACTGCAGTGGCTGGGACACCCTTCGAACTGTGATAATACATGATTCGTGTTTTTTGACTGCATTTTAACCAGAAGAGCTGTTGCTTTCTTGGTTTTTAAGTCTGTAGAGAAGCAGCTGTTTTAGAGTAATTGCAGCAAAGGAAGCAGAGCACCTTCATCAACAGGCACCCGTTGGAGGAAAGGGGAGAAGAAACCTCATGATCCTTAGTGAGAGAACGGGGGTATGGCAAATACAGTAAGTATCTCCTTAAGTTTCCTTTGAGAAATATTCTGGAGATTTAAATGCATATTAGCATTGGAAACAGAAGAGAAAAAGAAAAGAAGAGTTGGATTTATACCCTACCTTTCACTCAGTCTCAGAGCGGCTTACAATCTCCGTCCCTTCCCCACAACAGACACTGTGTGAGGGAGGTGGGGCTGAGAGAACCGCCCTTGAGAGAACAGCCTTGAGAGAACTTGTGACTGACCCAAGGTCACACCAGCAGCTGCACGTGGAGGAGTAGGGAATCAAACCCGGTTCTCCCAGATTAGAGTGTGTGCTCTTAAACCTTACACCAAACTGGCTAGAGGAAAAGGTTTTCATACTGCACTTTTCTCTACCATACGGAGTCTCAAAGCGGCTTATAATTGCCTTTCTTCCTCTCCCCACAACAGGTACCTTGTGTGGTATGTGGGGGCCGAGAGAGTTCTGAGAGAACTGTGACTGGCCCAAGGTCATCCAGCAGGCTTCATGAGGAGGAAGAGGGGGAAATGAAATCCTGTTCTCCAGATTAGAGTCCGCCAGTCTTAATCAGTGACCAGTCTTGGGTAGGTTTGATGAGGGAGAAGATGCTCCCAGCAGTCATCAGGACCTGGACCACCCTGACGCTCAATGTAAAGGGTACAGCTGCAGATGCCATGCAAATAAGTGATTCACATACCATGTAAATCACAGCCTGCCTGTGCACCTGGGGCAAGCACGGTTCATTTCCAGGCAGGGAAGCTGTACAAGAAAGGTCAGCAATCACGCTTTCCTCTTAAGCCACAAATGGCAAAGGACAGGTGCAAGCAGACGGGACAGCAATCACCTGTGAGCAGGGCCACTTTCGTAGTCCTATTTGCAAAGATTTAGTCAAAATAACCTGGGAAAAGAGATGGTCACAGGCACAGAAACGTCAAGCAGCAAGGGACAAACCTGGCATGGAAGACTGCTTGTGTAGCAGGAAGCACCAGTCTCAAAAAGCCTGCAACCAAGACCTTGGCATCAGCTATCCTTGAGGGTTGCTTTTTCTAAGAGCACGCACTCCAAAGGGTCAGAACCAGCACAGGCAAAAGAAGAAAATGAGTTGAACTCTACTTTTATCAGACTTAAATGCTACGTTAAAGGAGAACTGGTTTTGACTGCCACTGCATGCTAGCTAGAAAGAGAAGGCCTTTTATGGATGAGTAAAGTTTCTCTCCCTACCAAATGACCTCCACCGGCTCTGATTTGTCTGGGATAAAAAGAGCACAGCTTTCCCGCAGCACTGAAGTCCAGCACTGCGCCTCCTCCCTCCCATTCTATAGTATTTGCGTCACTCTTTTCCTGCATGTATAAGAGAATGGCTTGGAAATCCTTACAAGAACTATGCAAGGTAGGCTGGTATTGGCCTTACATTAGATGCTGGGGGTGTATGTAGAGAGATCAATAGCTCCTTTAAGTCCTCTAGTCAGGGCCAATGCTCCCTCTAAGCTGTGGAGGAGTCTCATGAGCAAAAATTCTGCCTTGTGAGGTATTGGCATTAAAGTTGAGCAAGTTCGCTGGAAAGGCGGGATAGAAACGCGAAAAATAAATAAATAAATAAGTTGTGAGTTAGCAATTTGACTACTGCATAAATTAGTTTGCTCTGGAGCCATCCTTCCTGAACTAAGACAAAAATCTGTGAGACAGAGGCTAAAAATCTGTGAGCTAGCTCACACTAACTCAGCTTAGAGGGAACGCTGGTCAGGGCAATAGCCAAACAGGCACCTGGGCCTCTTAAAAAAAAATGACACTTCCTTCCTTCTCTTTCCAGACTTCATTTCACATTCAACAGAAAAGGGGCAGGAAAAGCAGTCTCAACACAACTGTTCCAGTGAGTTTGGGGGCGATGCAAGATTTGAACCAGAGCCTTCCCGAGCCACTCTGCCACAACAGTTCTCTTCTCTGTTCATCAAGGACAAGGAAGCATCTCCCTTCCACGTGTATTGCTGCTAACCCTCCTTGGCTGACATTCCACATGACAGCAAGGGGAAGAGTCCTTTAGGCAGCATAAAAGCCATCCTGGCTAAAGCAAGAGCCGCCTGCGCATCAGCTGCAGGTCAGAGCAGAGCGCTGCATGCTATGACGGCAGCGTGTCCCTCCTTGCCAGCCAAGACAAAGCTGGAACGCTGCCTAGTATTTGCCTTGGTGGAAGAGTACAGCGTATGCTCAATGTCCCCCCCCCCCCCCAAAAAAAAAAACAGAGGAAAGGCAAGCCAGGTTGTCAACTTTGCCACTGTTTTCGGTGGAAGCACAATTAGGACATCTTGCGTAAGAGGGGGGAAAAAATAAAAACAAACAGCATTGTTTCAGGGGCAGCAATAGGCCTCCAGAGCAGCGTTGCTGGACATTCATGAAGCTGCTTCGAGTCTCCTAAGAACGTTAAGACCAGAATTCCATCTAGACCAGAATTCTGTTTCATGCAGAGAGAGGCCAGAAGCTTTGAGGTGGCCTGCGAGAAGTCAAGCCCACCCCTCCCAATGCTCCCTAGCAACTGTGATTAAGAACATAGGGAGGTCTCTATTTCACTATCATTGGCAAAAATCATCGACAGACCCGTCCCGCCATGAATCTGTTCAGCTGCCTTTTAATGCCACCCAAATTCCATAAAGTTACAAGTCATGTGGAGGAGGAGTTCCTTTCATTTGTCTTCAGTCTACTGGCCCCCTCCATTTTATTGGGCAGTATTGTGTTCCAGTGTTCTGGGAGAGGGAAAAAAATATTCACTCTACCCTATTTTCTGCCTAATGTCATAAGCTTCCTCCATCCAGCAAAAAACTAGAGGGACTCAAACGCTTTAGCCTTTCCTCCTGGGAAAGATGCCTCTATCCTCTATCATACTGATGTTCCAGCTCAACGCATCCTCAGTTTGTTTACCTGTCCCACTGTGCACCATAAAACTTGAAGTGTTTAAGCGAGCCCCAAAAATCATGGCTGCAGGGCAGCTCCAAGACCAGGCCTCAACTTCATTTTCTCAGGGTTACACAAGCAGAAAACCAATCTGAAGTTTCTATACATGTCAGGTTACTGCTCATCTACTGACAGCCTGAATTTAACAGCCACAATAATTATGTGACAAAGTCAAAAATGTGTCAGCCGTTTTAAGAGTTTCCCGACACATTTAAGGAGTCTCAGCACCACTGTCAGACTGAATCACACCCCTCCACCCCGAAAGTATAATTCTAATAGTATCCGGCAGTATTGCACACCTGTTTTTCCAGCAACAACATGGGAAGAATGAAGTAGTCACCCCCTCCCAAAAAAACAACACACTTAAAAGATATTACAAATGGATGCACAAAAGCAAATAAGCTGGATTTTTCCAGTCAAAGATCATTCAGTCCCATTCCATTGACTGCAATAGGACTAGAACTTGAATTCATGAAGTACTGGACCAAATAGCGGACACTCACTAAATAATCTGGTTTTAGTCAAGTGGCTCTTCTGACTTTTTTTTAACAGGAAGTGGACTGTGAGATGATAGCAACACTTCTTAAATTTCCCCCCTTCAAGTCTCCTTATACAGCAAATTCAAATGATGTGCTCCCTCCAAACAGCTTTAAACCTTGGTTTGACATTGTGATTTGGAATAAGAGCGAAGATCTTGCCTTGCCCATTCAGACGTAATGGCAAACCACTGCTTGTTGTAAGATAGAAGCCGTTGATTCTGGGTACGCGAGAGGAAGGAGGAATATGCAAGCACAGGGATCACTCACAAAATGCCAAACTGCCATCTGATGTTATGTCTGAACCCTGCGCCACTGTCCCCAGAGCCAAAGTGCCTCTTAATGGATTTATATTCAAGTCCTTTAACTGTTTTTGCTTTTAGCCACAGACTTCGAGTGGATTCGTAGCTGCAGCAGTATCCAGCTGCAATATATGGCTGCTGCATAATTTAGATTTTTCTAGCTGTGACAGAGCACCAAGCTGAAGCTTTGGGATCTCTGCTCCGCCAAATGTACTCCAAAGGGCAGACAAATGTCCCTCCCCCACTTCCTTGGAATGACTGGGCTTCAAGAGCAATACAGATGCAACAAGCCCTTAGAAGACCAAATGCAGGCTGTGCAACCAACTGCAAAATGGTTCCATGCTGTTCTGGCAACGTTCCACAATACAGCGCATTTGCACGACTGTGGTTTTAATTCATTTGTGCAGTCCCGCTGCTGTAGGGCACTGAAAATGATGCAGTAGGGAAGAAACGCCAACGTCTGTAGTAGGATTCTTATCCGAGCTGCCTGTATCCTGAGTGATTCTGCACATTCAGCTGGCCGTGCTCCGATAAAGGGTGGTCGCAAGCCAAAGGGGAGAAAGCCCCAAACTGAAGGCAAAGCAGGACCAAAGGCTGCCGAGACACTGGAGGAAAAGCTCGCGTCCAAGTTTCGCAGAACAGGTTATGCAATTTGGCACACCACCCTAACAATTTGGAGGGGAAGAGAACGAATGATGACAGCCCCATAATTTGGACATATCTCACCTTGCTGTCATGAGGAACCAAGTCTGGCAAATGGAAGAGGAAATTCACCCTCTGTACGGGTTTTTTTTTTTGGGCTGTCAAGTCGCACCCAGCTCTCATGATGCCCCAGGGTTTTCAAGGCAAGAGACAGACAGGGGTGGCCTGCCACTGCCTGCCTCTGAGTAACAAGCCTGGACTTCCTGGGTGGTCTCCCATCCAAGTACTAACCAGAGCCGACCCTGCTTAGCTTCTGAGATTGGGCTCGCCCGGGCTATCCAAGCCACAGACCTGTAAGGTAGGCCCTGTGCTATTCCCCTCTCAAGGACAGGGATGCTGGGTCTTGTCAGAATGACTCAGCAGCTGAACCTCCTGCTGCCGCCAGATTCTTGTTCTGGTTCCTTTGTTTCCAAGCCTCCTCTAGAGCCAAAATATCCCACTTGCTTCCTCACGGGTTTACTATGAATCGGTACAGCAGCACGAAAGCATTTCCCCTTCCATGATGTTAAGGCAAATGTCATGTCTCCGTCCTGCACCCACGGTTTTAAAGAGATGCTGTGTGTCTGTAATGCTGCTCAAGACCTCACAGAACACAGAAGAACCCATGGGGGGGGGGCAGCCCTAACAGCTCCCTCTCCTAATACCAGGAGTATTCCCCTGATACAAGAGGTTCTTGCATCAGAGGACGATTCCATTGACTAAGGGGTAGGCGCCACCCTTAGCACAACAGATCCACAGAATCCAAGCCACCTTGCACAAAAACCATGGGACGTGTTCTCTCACTCGAAGAATGCGTCCTCCATCTCCAAACTGAGGGGACTAGGTGCTACACAGAGTATGAATGCATGCCTGCTTCCCCTGTTGCTATAATGTGCTCAGATCACGTAGGTCTGCATGCCCACAAATCAGCTTCTGTGGCATCAAAGGCATTGCTCGTGTTGGTTCTATAAGCCCATCTTTGCAGTCGTGGAAGATGATGCAGGGATATGGGCCTTCAGCAGGGGCAAGAGCCCACACTTGACTTTACATTAAGCAACCTCAAAGCCTGTCTGTATCCCAAGTGGGGAATTGCAGAGCCCTGTAAGCCTTCTGAGGTGGCTCAACATTCATATCAAGACTGAAGGGCCCACTCAGGGTGGGAAGGGGCTGAGTCCCAGGACAGCCTGCCTGGTAGCAGCATCCCCTCTTCACCCATCCTAATGCAGTCACGCACCAGCCGTGCGCACCCACTGGTCAACCAACCAACACCCCGAGGCAGATCACTGCTCACCTCCTTGCCGAGGGTGCCATTGACCACACAAGGCTCGGGATTCGGAGAGAGCCCCGACAGGTGGAAGACATAAAAATGCAAAGGCTCCAAGTACTCTCCAACAAAAAAAGATCAGCACTGCCGTACCAGGGGCTGAGAATACGCCCACGTAAGGGAAAGAGTGTGGCTAGGAATTTCCAAACAAAACCCACGGACTAGAAATGCCAGCTCTGACCTAGCTCGAAAGGACATCAAATTCGCCAGACTCAGTCGGTCCCTTTAAGCATCGTCACCTGGCTGTGGTTTTCGCCCTCAAAGAGAAGTATCCGCAGTGCAGATTTTTTTTTTTTAAACCGAAGAGCTGGTCTCTCTCCCCCCCCCCCCCCCAAGCTTCCAAGGCTGAGCCGGCTAAAGAAACCATCCCTCTGGTTTCCAGCCCACCCCGGGCCACTGAGGGGGTGGGGAGAGAAGGGGTGCATATTTTAAATAGCGCCTCGCTTTGTCTAGGGCTCATTCCCTGCCCCCTCGCCAGTTGCCAAAAGCCATCACAAAAGGGATTCGCTGCCTCAGCCTGGCCTTCTCAGAGGAGGATCACGAAGCTGCAGCTTCTGCACTCCCCCCTAATAAATATTTATGGCAGGGTCACAGGGAGATTTTTCAGACCCAACAGAAATCGGTTCTTGTGCTTCAAGTGGGAAATAGCAGTGCAAGATCAGGGTGGAATGTGGGCAGCGTATCTGCCCTGGCAAAGCCAAGCCCCTTTAAGCTGGTTCACCTGCTTTGGAGGGGGGGATTTCAGAAGCAATTACCTCACACCAGAAAGATCTGAGTCACCCCCAGGCTCTAGCTGGTACCACCAAAAGGGTGGTGGTGGGGGGAGAGACAGGGTTTCTTGTTTTGCTGTGCTAGGAGGCATCGGGGGCAGCTCCACCAGCCGGGGGGGGGGGGAATTCCCCGGATCCCCACCTTCCAATCCAGGCACCACTCCCTTCCCAACCTCCAGCCCATCTGGTGTTTTTCAAGTACTCGGCTTAGCAAGCCATCACACTCGTTTTGCTTGGAGTCCTGCTGAAAAGGTACAAAAGCTGGGCTCAGCACCTGCTGGCAGTGGGTTCTGTGCCCTGGTCAAATCGCTACCTCCCAGAAAAAGAAAAAGGGCTTTTAACCCTCCCCAGCTCCAAGCGTTCTTTTCGTTATCATTAACAATCTCCCCCGCTCCACTCCACACCAGGGAGAATCCGCCCTGTTCAAGCCTTCCTACCAGGCATCACGCCCGACAGATTTCAAGGCATCCGAAATGGTGGATCCGAAAACAACAGAATGACTGGTGGCAAATGTGCAGCAAGAAGGATTCAACTGAGCATGCTTTGGGCCTCCTCCAGAAAAGACCGCAAAAACCTGCTGCTCGTATGATTTATACAACCTCCCCCACCCACCCTGTGTGTGTTTTTGGTTCTGGCATTTACCAGCAATGTGGTCATAAACACCCTCTAACTGCTCAACTCCCTCACCTCTTAAAAAAACTATCTAAGACCATCACACTCACAGAAACCCTTAATATGCTTGCACCAAGGTGAGATTTTTTGGGGGGGGGGGGCAATCTAGCCCGCTATTAGAATGAGGTGATCTCGCTTGTAAATAAACCCCCTTGAACTGCACACATTGTGGTATGAATCTCAAACGCACACATTTCGAGAGGATTCCAACCTGCCCAGTCCCCCTTCCCCACCAGAATAAACACATCTGCCACACCCCTATTTCTCAGGTTCCCCTGCCCTTCCTTTTCTCCTTCATTCAGGTTTTAATCCCTCTTCCATCAAACTGCCTCAGGGATGGTTAAAATAATATTTTTACTAGAATGTTCAACAATCACAATGAGACTTCAAATTATGCAGAATCCTCTCTCTGATTTGAAGGAGAAAAAATTACGGGGGTGGTGGTGGTTCTAGGGAATGACAAAGTGCATTTCCTCCAGAAATTATATTCAGCAGAGAAAGGGTTCTGCATAGCTCAAAAGACTGCATGTTTCACTTCTGAATATGGGCACAACAAATATTATAATAGAAGGCATTATTTTAACCTTTCTAAAATATTGTTGCACTAAAGATTACTTGTCTTATAGAAACTTCCTAACCCCTTCTTCATTGCCACCGCTAGCTTACATTCTCAATCCCTTTCCTGCATGTCTCACTTCATAGCTACGCTCTTATTTCAATTTTCAGCCTGACGAATGATTCTGCATAACTCACAACCTCACATCTTGTGAACATGAATGGTGCCAACAAAATCTGGCCTTCCTACAGGCACTGTGAGAATGGCCCCTACAAATTGTGCCATAGTAACAGTGAGTTTCTTCAACATAACACGCCCTGCCAGAGGCACAGCTGCAGGCAACACTAAAAGCTCACAGATCTCACGGCAAACCCAAGTCGCTCCTGATAAAGATATTATTTAGGGACCATTTTAACAATCACTGTGGCTCTATCCCCAGCAAAACCTACTATTTATTTTTCTTGCATCTACCTTGATGGATAATCCAGTGTAACTCAAAAACTTGCTTACCTGGGCTGGTCATAAGGAAATATGCGATTTGGTCTTAACAGATGCATTGTTTTATTTATTTATAATTTAAGTTTACACACCGCCCTACCCCTAAATACACAGGCACACAGCACCCTTTATGCACTCTTTAGTAGCTTAGCTGCAACACAAAAGCTCCTCTTTCAATTACAACCCCCTCCCTCCTTCTAAGGCATCCATCTTAAGGAAGAGTTCTGTAGGGCCCGAAAGCTGACACACCTAAATGTGCGAGGGGAACAGCATAATAAAATTGATATTATTTTCGAACAGCCCCAATGCATTTGTGGGCTACCTGCCCTGGGACTGTGCGTTCCCCTCTTTCCTCTGCGTCGCGCCCCCCACCCTCCCGGCTCTTCCCCTCGCGAGCCACCACCTCTCCGCTCCCCCCCACCCCACCCCACCCGTTCTACCGCTGTTCCTTCTCCGGGTCACCAACCCCTTACCAGCGCAAGACTGGGGGGAGCCTGCCCCCTTGGCGTCTCGTCCTCCCGCCTCCGAGGAGCCCCCTCCCGCGGAGGAGGAAATATACGGGAACTGGGTGGCGGGCTCAGCCATTGCGGCGAAGGGCGAAAGCGGCGGCGAGACCCTCTCCTCCACGCGACCGACCCTCTGAACGGACAGGCGCTGACTGACAAGACAGCAGCCGCCGGATCGTGGTGCGCACGCGCGGTAACGGGGCGGAGAGAACGGACGAGGGGATGCAGGCGCGCGGCGCAGTCGTAGAAAGGAGGGGCGCGGTTGGAGTTAGCGCGCACGCGCGTTGGGAAGACGGAGCGGTGGAAAGGAAAGCTGCCGCGCGCTCCACTAGCGCTTTTCTCCCCCCGCCTCTTAGTGCACATGACGGCCGGGGCGGGGTTTCACGCGCGTTTTTTTTTAAAGGAGGGGTATTGCGCATGCGTATTGAGCCCGTAGGCGTCTCACGCCGGCTGTTTGGAAAGGAGTGCGGGAGAGGGGCGTGGGAAGGATTGGCGCATGCGCAGTTAACGTAGTGTTGATCAACACCAATTTCTTCGAGTAAAAACAGGACAGTTTTTACTTTTTTAAGGATTCTCTGCAATGTCTTTGTTGTGAGATTCCTGTGGGTGCCGGCCTTCCCTTTGAGGGCCCACGGTCTGGGGTGTGTACGTAATTTGGAAATGGCTTGGTAATTTGGGGGCACAACTGGTTTGCCAACCTCCAGTTGGTGGCTGGAGACCTCCCGGATTTACAACTGATCCAAGCAACAGAGATCATTTCACCGGAATAAACTGGCTGCTTTGGAAGCTGGAGTGAATGGCATTATACCCTGCTGAGATCCCTTGCTTTACCCCCCCCCCCCAAAATCCCACTCATCCTCCTAGGGATGCCAATCTCCAGGTGCCACCTGGGGATTTCCTGGAATTACGGTTCAGTTTCAGACTACAGAGATCAGTTGTCGTGGAAAAAAGGAATGCTTCAGGGGGTGGGCACTGTGGGATTGTACCCGACTGAAGTCTGTCTTCCCCAGGCTCCTCCCCAAATCTCCAGGAGTTTCCCATCCTGGAGCTGGCAACCATACCACCCCATCTCCTGCTGGTGGCCAGGCAGGACCTGGCAACTCTATGTGTCTCTCCCCCCTCCCCCCAATATGCAAGAATTTCCCAGCCTGCAGTTTGCAACCGAAGGTACAAGTTGCACAACTGCCCTTGGTTTCTTAATCTTCATTTTTTCTGGGGTCATCATCCTACATTGGAGTAGTTAGTCCAAAAACCAGACTTTGGATTTGGGTTGCCAGCTTCCAGGTGGGGCCTGGGGATGCCCTGCTTTTATAACTGATCTCCAGCTGACAGAGATCAGCTCCCTTGGAGAAAATGGCAGCTTTGGAGGATGAATTCTATAGCATTGTACCATGAGGCCCCTCCCTGAACCCCACTCTCTCCTGGATCCACCCCCAAAGTCCCCAGGTATTTTCCAACCCAGACCTGGCAACCCTACTTTGGACTGAAGATCCCCTTCCATGGCAGATTCCCCAGAATGTGGAAATTTATGACTTGTGATGGTCCAACACTTATTTTGGAATGTGGAACTCTTCAAGATCTGTGGCTGGATCTACAAGCAGTGAACTGCAAGGAACCGACTTCATCCTCATGCCTGAGGACTGCACTGCAAATTTCACACTGGGATTTCAAATTCTTATGTTGAAGAATGCTGATCTTTTTTTAGACAGCAACAGAATGTCCTGGGAGATTGAAATGTTATCCCGTTGGGCCATTGGCCTCTGACTATAGCCATTCGAAATGTCAGATTTGTGTCTATTGGGCTAGATCAGGAGTCCCTGACTCCCTAACCTTTATGAACCTGTGAGCCCCTTTGGAAATCTGACACAGTTCAGTGGGAGCAACCACAAAATGGCTGCCAAAAAACAGCTGCTGCAGGAGGTGGAGCCAGTTGCAATGGCTGCCACAGCTTTCCTTCAATCACACAGTGAAGATCTGTGTCCTGTGGTGGCAACTGCTGCCAAATTAACATTTTTTAAAATCTGCACAGCCAATTGGAAGCCTTGCTGGGCAAAAGTCCCAGCTGGCCCCACCCACTTTCTAAAAATACTTGGTGGGCTGCGAGTGGGCACAAAAAAGGTGGCTGCGGGCACCGTGATGCCCACTGGCACCACATGAAGACCCTGGGTTAGATCCTGTCACAAATATTTGCTGAAGCAATACTTGTTTCTTGCCTCGTTCCTCCCACTGCACTAGGGTTGTCAGGTCTGGGTTGGAAAATACCTGGATCCTGGAGAGGGAGGGGTTTGGGGAGGGGAGGGGCCTCCGCATGGTACAATGCCATAGAGTCCACCCTTCAAAGCAGCCATTTTCTCCAGCTGGAGATCAGTTGTAAAAGCAGGATATCCCCAGGTCCCTACTGGAGGCTGGCAACCCTACACTGCACAGCCCCCATGGCTGTTTCAACACTTGAAAAGGTATGGGGGGGGGGGAAGACTATTGCTAGTTGCTACTGCCTTGCTGCAGAACTGGGGCCTCGGGGTAATTTTTAAACAGCTAAGTTTTCCTCTGCAGTGGTGTTGGTGAACATGGGTTCGACTAGGGTTGCCAGCAGGGGATTGGGTGGGGGGAGACATACCAGGAGAAAGAGGCCATATTGCCCAGGCCATGTTGCTGGCGTTGCACAGGAAGTGACATCATCACACTGCGCTGTCACTGCAACGCTCTGGTGTTAGGGCAAAAATTCTGGTAAAAATGACTTCTACCATAACGTTTTTGCCCAAATAGCAGAGTGTTGTCCAAAAGTCACTGGCTTGATGACACCGGCGATGTGGCCTGGGCCTTCCTCTTTCTCCTGGTGCGTCCCCCTCAGCCAGGGGGCAGGGCCTGGTGGCAAGGGACTCCTGCCTCCCCCAGGGGGTCTGACAACCTTCGGTTTGATTCCTGTCTGCAGTACTGTGTAGTTTGGCTATGATATTCTAAAAGCCCTGTTAAGCCCTGGGGTTCCATTGTCCTGAGTGTTGTAATAACAACAGTAATACACATGCTAATGTCATTATTATGCTGTATGCTAATTTGCTGCTATTCACAAGTCTTACCAATTGCCTTAATCCAATCTTAGCTATATTTATTGCTCAGTTACCTATGCATCTTAACTTTAATTAGCCCTTCATGGCAACACCCTCCCCACCCTCTACCTATATGTAATGGCTGGTGACTTCTCTTTTAGTTTATCTGAAGAACTGTGCATGCACACGAAAGCTTATAGCCAGAATAAAACTTGGTTGGTCTTAAAGGTGCCCCTGGACTCAGACTTTGCTCAGATAGATCCAGTGTGCATGCATATGAAATCTTATACTTTGAATAAAACTTTGTTGATCTTAAAGATGCCACTGGACTCAAACTTTGTTTTGCTGAGATTATTTATGGTGAATGGAATTGGACCTAAGCCAGCTTCCTTTCTAAGAATGACAGGCGGATTTCTCCAATCCCATACAAATTCCCAGCTCTGTTGTCAAGGGTGACTGTTTACTGATCAGAGAGCCATATACAGTATAGTCCCACCTCCATCAAGCACCTGGTAATGGCTCTGAACTTCCATGATAAACAAGTTGTCTGGTCCACACCAGATTGTCCTTTGTCAAAAAGGAATCCCAGCAACCAGGATGGTCCAATGTGGAACGGAAGTGAATGGCTCATTCTAATTGAACTTCCAGGGGTCCAAGATCCCAGACACTCTAGGTGGCACTCTTACTGGTTTTACATCTGCCTTTCCTGCTGGAATCATTCTACTTCCAGTTTGGTGTAGTGGTTAAGTGCGCGGACTCTAATCTGGGAGAACCGGGTTTGATTCCCCACTCCTCCACTTGCACCTGGCTGGATGACCTTGGGCAAGCCATAGCTCTGTACCAGCTGTTCCCTCAAGGACAGCTTGGGAAAGAGCTCTCTCAGCCCCACCTACCTCACAGGGTGTCTGCTGTGGGGAGGGGAAGGGAAAAGGAGTTTGTAAACCGCTCTGAGACTCCAAGTGAGTGAAGGGCAGGGTATAAATCCAATCTCTTCTTCTTCTTGTTTATTTTTAAATTTATATTATTACACTAATATCCCACCCTCCCCCGCAAGCAGGTTCAGGGCCGCTCACAACAGGTCCACAATAAAACATTTGAAACAAAAATCGAATTAAAACCCCATAATTTCAGATGATAGAACAAGATGGCGGAACAAGTTCACAAGATTCCCAGGAGTTATTGCATATATGCCGGATGGAACAGGTATTTGGGAGTTAGATGAGAAACACCATTTGTTGGTGGCATATGGGGGACGGAGTGAGGCAGGGGAGGCCATACCCAGGTACCTACAGCCTCAACCAAAGGGGCGGAACAACTCTGTCTCGCAGGCCCTGCAGAAATGCAGTAAGTCCTGCAGGGCCATGATCTCACTTGGTAGAGGTTTCCACCAGGCTGGGGGCAGGGTCGAAAAGGCCCTGGTCGAGGCTAAGCGGATATACGTGATATGGGGATCTTCAGAGCCAGTGGGCTATTGTGGTTTGGCAAGAATCCCCATCCCTGTAAATCCGCCAAAATTCAAACTTTCAGTTTAATCACCCCATGAATCCTTCCTGCTGCCTTTTTCTCCCACCTTACATCCCCTGTAAGCTTCTGTCATATTAAGCCTTTGATCCAAAATATTTCTTCCGGTGTAAATGGCTGCTATCCATTGATGCTTATTTGTTTTGTTTTGACTTACTTAATTTGTCATCTGCTTTGAATCTCAGTGAAAAAGGCAGATTGCAGTGTTTTTTTTTTAAAAAAAAATTCAAGAAGATGGTATTGCGGAAACTATGAACAGTGCGATAAGACTAAATTGCACAAGTTAAATAACAGTGAAATAGAAACTGTGTAGTAACATTGCATAAACTGGAATTTCACAATCAGACAACAAAGATCCAATAACCTGGATTTCACTGTTACAGGATGCTGAACTACAGACCATGTAGTACACTCAGTAGGCAACACAGTATGAAGGGGGGAGGAAAAAAAAGAAGAGATTGGATTTATACCCTGCCCTGCGCTACCAGAAGGAGTCTCAGAGTGGCTTACAATCTCCTTTCCCTTCCCCTCTCCCCACAACAGACGCCCTGTGAGGTAGGTGGGGCTGAGAGAGCTTTTTCGAGGACTGCCCTTGAGAGAACAGGTCTGAAAGGACTTGTGACTGACCCAAGGCCACACCAGCAGCTGCATGTGGAGGAGTGGGGGATCAAGACCCGGTTCTCCCAGATTAGAGTCCATGCTCCTAACCACTACACCAAACCACTACGCCAAAGTAGGGAGGGTAACCGTCAAGCAGGGCCTGGGGACCTCTTAGAATTACAACTGATCTTTAGACTGCAGTGATCAGTTTCCCTGGAGAAAACAGCTGCTTTGGAGGGTGGAGTATATGGCACTATACTCAGCGTTGCCTACCTCCAGGTTGTGGCTGGAGATCATCCAGAATTACAACTGAACTCCGGGCTACAGACATCAATTCCCTTGGAGAAAATAGCTGAAATGGAAGAACAGACTCAATGGCATAACCCCCCTTCCCAGGCACCACACCCAAATCTCCCAAGAACGTCCTAACCTGAAGTTTGCAATCCTGGAAAGAATGCTGACTAACAATTTTATAGTCCCTCTGGCACAATCCCATTTTACTACATCCCTGTTCCCTCTCTGCAAACACCCTCCTGGAACAGTTCCATTTTACACATTCTGAGGAATGATGAAAGTGTGGGAGCTTTCCTGATAGGGTTGCCAGGTCCCCCCCCCCCCCCCCCCCGCCCCCCGGCCACTGGCGAGGAATGGGTGTGTGTAGCCAGTTCTAGGTTGGGAAACTCCTAGAGATTTGAAGATGGAGCCTGGTGCAGACAAGGACCTCAGTGGAACAGGGTATGAGCTTTCGTGAACCACTGAAATACCTAGAGATGTGAAGGCCCGGAAAAAAACCTGGAAAAATTTGAACCCCCCTCCCCCATTTTTTCCCTGTTTTTTTCCTGAAGCCTTTTTTGTTTTTTTGCCAGAAAAACTGAAAAAGAAAAGAAAAGAAATTGATTATGGAACATTTTATTTTAACATGATGAATAAAATAATTTAAGACAAGGTGTTCAAATATTTTCCAAATCATTTCTAAAAAATATGTATGGTATCAGATTAATCTGATTGCTGTGCACTGAGGACAAGCAAGTGCTAGGTTACAAACTGAACTCTCCAATGCAAGAACAAGATGCATTTCTTCCTTTAGGAGGTGCTATTGTCACAAGAAAAGAAAAAGGTTTCAGTTTTGTTTTTGCATGTGGGTGAGTATACTGGCACTCAGGCTTCTCTAGGCCTCAAAGCATTGGAAGAAAATACAGAGCAACAAAAAGGACCTGAAAGTATAGTTTTTAAAGGTCCATAATAACTGTGTTAATGACAGACACATCAGGGTAGCTGCAGAAGCAGAGACTGAAACTGATAATTACAGCTCCAAAAATGATTCGGAGTAAATTTCATGCTCATTAGTTGAAACTTAGTCCCACACTCCCTTCTATACACTTCCCCCCTCCCCCTCAATTCTTTTTATGAGAATGGTTTTTTTTATTCTTATTTAATACTGTGGAGAGGAAATATGAATAATTGTTACTTCTGGATTTTTAAAAATTGTTTTGTGGAGGTTTTTTTGTCTGCTCCACATAAATTAGTAAACAGTTCAGGAGATTGTTTCTCCGTTTGTTACAATTACAAAGAAACATTATTAAAAAAGTAAATTCTGTTTGTAATAATTGTTTGGATACGCTACATTTTTAATATGCTAGTTATGATAACTTCATGCCAAGTAAAATTGTCCATAGTCATATTTTATGTTCCTAAAGTAACAGAATGACTTTCAATCTGGAAAAGAAAAAAAAGTGCTAATGTAGCATTTCCCCCCCAATTTTTCCAAAAATTTCTGGTTTTTTTCTGAGCTTCAAAATTTTTGGAAATTTTACATCTCTAGAAATACTTGAAGAAGTGAGGGGTGACTCATGAAAGCTCATACCCTGCCACATTTTTTGTTAACCTTTAAGGTGCTACTGGGCTCTGTTCTAATATTCATTGGTTTTGAAAATGTCTACGTACTTTAAGGGGCTGCGGTGGCTCAGTGGTTAAGATGCTGAACTGCAGACCGAAAGATTGGTAGTTGGAAGATCGAGACCTGAGTACCACGTGACAGAGTGAGCTCCCATCTCTGGCCCCAGCTCCTGTCAAGCTAGCAGTTCAAAAGCAAGAAATTGCAAGTAGATAAATAGGTACCGCTTTGGTGGAAAAGTAACAGCGTTCCGTGCACCTTGGCATCTAGTCATGCCAGCCACATGACCACGGAAACATCTTCAGACAGCGCTGGCTCTTCAGCTCTGGTAAATGAATGGACTGAGGACCTTGGAACCCTTTCTAATATTTGAATGCATGGCACATAGACAGCAATTGCGCATGGATGTCACTTCCAGAAGTCACGTCATCATGTCGTCAACCCCTCCCCACCGGAACACCCCTCCCCCCAGTCCACCCGCCGGTAAGGACCTAGCATTATAAACTTATATGTAGAACTGCCATCAGTTTTTACTTTGTTTTTGTCTTTACTTTGTGAGTATGTGTGTACATTTTTCTGAGTTCTTTCTTTGTCCCCCCCCCCATTTTTTGGAAAGAAATATTAAGGAATAATAACAACAACAACAATAACAATAATAGTAACAACAATAATAACAATAATAATCATAAAAAAGAGATCAATTGAATCTGAGTGATCAACACATTTAAAAGAACATAAGAGAAGCCAATGTTGGATCAGGCCAATGGCTCATCCAGTCCAACACTCTGTCACACAGTGGCCAAAAATACCAGGTGCCCTCAGGAGGTCCAGCGATGGGGCCAGGACACTAGAAGCCCTCCCACTGTTGCCCCCGCCCAGCACCAAGAATACAGAGCATCACTTATCCCAGACTGAGAGTTCCTATCTATACCTTGTGGCTAATAGCCACTGATGGACCTCTGCTCCATATATTTATCCAATTCCCTCTTGAAGCCATCCATGCTTGTAGCCACCACCGCCTCCCGTAATAGTGAATTCCACGTGTTAATTACTCTTTGGGTGAAGAAGGACTTCCTTTGATCTGTTCTAACCTGACTGCTCAGCAATTTCATGGAGTGCCCACTAGTTCTTTTATTGTAAGAAAGGGAGAAAAGTACTTCTTTCTCTACCTGCTCTGTCCCATGCCTAATTTTGTAAACCTTAATCATGTTGTAAGCTAGCAAGGCATATTATATGCTCTTATGAACTTTAAAATCATAAGTTTGACCTTTGGGTTGGCTTTCTGCCTAAGGCAAAGCCACTCTCTATTGCTATGAGAGGCTCCAGCCCACAGCGGGAGACTTCCTTCAGAGTTCACACTTGCATGGAGACCAGAATTCCATTTCAAAGAGCTCCTACATCTACTTCACATGTTCCCACCAACAGGGAGACCAAGACTCCATTTCAAAGGGTCCTTTTCTCCTTTACGCTGGCCTCTTCACACCTGCCCCCAAAGTTCCAGTAAGAGATTAGGTTGCCCAGCAACTAATTGCCAACCATCAAGTGACCTGGCCGAAGCCATCAGGAGACCAGAGATTGGCGCTAAGAAGACCGACCAGATGGCCCAGGTGTTAGATCCTGATTACCACCTAGATTTGCTATATTGTCCAGTCCTTCCTGCCCCCTCCTCCCTATGACACTGACCAATAGTAAGGCTAGTAGGGACGGACAAACCAGTGGGTGTGACAATGGGATGTGGTCAGCGCAGCCCGCCCCAATGCCACCTGATAAAAGATCTTGCACAACAGAAACACATTGCTAGCCACCTTCGACCTCTATCTTCCTACCAACCTCTTATGTCCAGCTTCCTGTACCCAACACCTTGCCTCCATCTTTAATCCCTGGTTTGTGCAGCCAGGACCGGAGCCCTCCCTCAATCTTCTCATGGAAGTGAATCACCCACCATCAAGACAGGTAACGTAATTTCCCCCTCAACGATACTCCTGCTCATGCAACAGTGCTATTTTATGTCTGATTTCCTTAGATCTTGTGTGTATGTGGTTTTATTATTATTCCTTGTATGCTTGAACAACATCTTACAGTAAACATCATTCAAAGAAACCACTCAGCCTCCGTGCCTATCTTCTGAGAACTCCTGGAAGGGGCGGGACCTTGGTATAGTTGGCAAGAACCCGTTATTTTGCCAATTGCTGACCGTAAATTAAAGCAATTCAGCTAACAATGTCACCCCTCAAGGTGACATAAAAAGTCTGTATGTCCATTTGTAATTACTCTGTGTAATCTGCCTTCAGCCCAAGTGAGAAAGGTGGACTATAAATGTAAATAAATAAATATTTGAATTACTGAAGGATGGCTGGGATAATTTAAAATTAAAATTTCAAAGTAAAATCTTGAAAGCTGCCGCTTATTGTTAGTTAAAAAAAAAAGGTCCAGGAGTATTTTCTTTGCTTGTTTCCCGCTAGTATCATGAGCAGAAAGGACTTCAGAAAATAAGGGAGGGTAGTCTCCACCTGCAGTATTGATAGTAGTAGTGCAGTGCAAATAGGCCAGGGCAACTCTGCAAAGGGCTGTTTTGTAAATAAAGTTAAGATCCTAAGCACAAAGGCCTGTGTAAACTAAGGCTGATAAGGATGAAAGGGCAAGATAAGGTTGGCTCTGCTATCATGGTGCGGTTTTTAAACAGTTCTGTTGTTTAATGGGGTGGGCTGTATAATTCAAGATGATCGGGATTTTCCAGGAAAAAGAGGTGCCAGAACTATCAAGAGGGAAGTGAAATTTTCAGTCTGTATACTGAAAACTCATGAACCTTTAAACATTTTAAAGAGAATTTTGTTAAAGAGGTTCTGGAACACCTTTCCAGCGCGTTCCCCCAGAAAAAAACACGCTGAAGATGCTGATTTCTGATAGGTAAGTCATGTTACCTGACCTGAATAGCCAGGCTAGCCTTATCTGGTCAGATCTTGGATACGAAGCAGGGTCAGCCCTCCTTAGTACTTGGATGGGAGACCACCAAGGAATACCAGTGTCGTGAGGCGGATGTGAACCATCTCTGAACAGTCTCTTGCCTTGAAAACCCTATGGGATTGCCATAAATTAGCTGCGATTTGATGGCACTTTCCACCATCCCAGAGTTGGGTTGTCCCTTCTTCGGGAGGGAACTTGAATTCTCAAAAGTTTACGCCTTGGAAATCTTGTGGGTCTTAAGGTACTGCTGGACTCGAATCTTCGTAACTCAAGATGAGATTGCCAGTTTGGGGTGGGGGGTGTTCCCGGCTCTCGAACGCGTGACACGTGCAAAGTAAGCAGGGGAAGCTTTTGCTGGTTGCCTTTTGCCAACGTGCCAGGAAATGAGTTGCATAATCAACTTCTCCCTGTCATAGGCTGCTGTTAAAGGCAGTCCCGGAGCAGAGCTCCTGGAAGCGACAAAAAATGGACTTCATTTCCCAGCATGCCATTTCAGCGCGCCTCTATTAGGCCTGGGGGAAAATGCCCGGGTCTAGTAGTTTTTTTTTGCGCGCCGTCAGTTTTTCCGGTCTTTCGCTCTAAAACTACAGCTCCCAAGATGCATCTGTTAAAAACGGCCGGCAAAAAAAAGCCCGTCGACTTTTCCTTCTCTTTCGGGAATTGTAGTTCAAGAGGCCTCCCTCCCCGATTCCTTGCAACGAGAGGGAAGGCAGAATTCGGACTCCAATTCCCAGCATGCCTTTCCTCTCCCTTTTCCCGCCCGCTCGTCCTGTTCCATGCCTGCAGGGGTTGCTCTGCGGGACCAGATGGGATTGGGGCGGGAGGTAGGAGGAGGCTCGATGTTATTCCTTCGGAGGTGGTAGCTGCGAAAACCGTCAAGCTGGAGGCGGCCGGTAATGGGCTCTTTTGCTCTTATGGGGAAGCCCCCCCCCCCGCCCTTGTAGGGGTGGGAGAGATCCCTGGGAGATAATGCAAAGAGTCCCCTGCGTGGATGGGGAACCTCCGGGCGGGGGGAGATGTGGGGAGCCTCATGCATGGGTCGGAATTTAGTTTGCGTCCCGCGAAAGTTGTGCCTATAGGGCGACAGCTTGGGATGCGGGCGGAGCGAGATCCGTGACTTTCCCGTCTAAGAGAATGCAGGGAGCCCCCTAGAGGGATGCAGCGGTGAGAATGCACGCAGCCCCATGTGCGGATCGGGGGTGAATTTGGGTCTCTTGTAGGGATAGGGCGCCTATGCGGGAAAGATCAATGCAGCCTTGTAGAAGGACGGTGGGGACTTTTTAGAAGGGGGGAGGGGCGATACGGGGGCACCTCACTGAAGATGGGTCAAATATGGGGGTGCCCAGGAATGGAGACTGCATATTGCCCCATAGATCTTTGGGGAGAGTTAGGGATTAAGATGGGGCTGTCTGTGCGATGCTTCTCTCCCCCTTTTAAAAAGAGAATTTGGAGTAAGTTATATAGATATATATATATAGGGCGGGATATAAATTGAATAAGTAAATAAATGATGAGTTCCCCCCCATGGTCAGAAGGGCGGCCGGGGCCCTCTAGACTGGAATGGAAAACTTGGACTCCAGGTGGCATGGGTATTCCGGTTGGGGCGTGAAGCTCCGTATGTGGGTGGGAATCCTTTGTGGGAAAAACGCATGGAGTTGCCAATGGATAAGAGTCCATACCGCCTTCTGTATGGGTTGTGAGAGTTTGGGCCCCATTTAGGAATAAGGTGCCGGTGGTGAAGGATGAACAGAGTATGGTATAGGGATTTCCAGTGGCGATTGAGACTTTTTACGTAGGACTGCATAACGTCTTGCACAGGAATGGAGAGACCTTGGGGCTGTTTCTGGATAGGAAGGGACAGGGTGGAGAGACTTCTCTTGGGATTGGGTTCTTCTGGTTGAGAGAGTATGTGGAGCCTCCTGTAGAGAAGGGGGAAACTTGGCAGTTTCTAGAAATGGAGATCTGGGGCCGTCCTATATAGAAAGAGGTGAGAGCAGAAGACACCTTTGAGAATGACCACAGGATAAACAAAGACAAGTAATGGGATGTTTGGACAGGACACTGTTCCGCCATACTGTGCAAGGTAGATTCCTCAAGACGGATTACTCAATGTTTTCTGGAATTTGTCCTAGGTTACCGTACCGTGCTCAAGCTTGTTGGCAGTCCCAGTCGGCACAGCAATCTTAACTTTCCTCAGTTGCCTGTCACATGCCCCAGATACACTTCCAAGAAAGGCAATGTCTTCTTGCAGCAAAGAGTTATGGAACTCACTGCTGCAAATTGTAAACTGTGGGTTAAAGAGGGGGGATTCTGACTGGACATTCCTGGAGGAGGAACTAATTGCTAGGAGGAATTGATACTGCGGCTGCGCAGTATGCTTGTGGGTACCAGATGCTGAGGCCTTCATACTCTGCTTGTGAATACCTGGAAGAATCGGGCTGACCACTGTTGGAAACAGAATACAGGGGCAGCAAGAAAAAAAAAAGATCTGTGTGTTTGTGCCAAGCATCTGCCAGGCTACAACACTTGCTTGGTGGATCAAGGACTGGGCCTCTTGTTGGTGGAGCAGAGGAAATTATCCAGGAGATCTATTTAGCGGAGAATCCTCCGTTTGAAATGAAAGGCAATGGCGGATCTTCATGTCGCTTAATGCAAACCAGGCCTAGGTTTTGAGATGTGGAACGCAGGGAGTGGTTTGAGCTTCTGACTCACTGCAGCCAGGGACTGGCAAAGCTTGCGGTATGTGAGTGCATTTTTCTCTGTCTCTCTCTCTCTCTCTCTCTCTTTTGGCCTGGGTGTGTGTGTTGATTCTCCTTCCTTTCACGGAAGTTTTACGGCTGGGAAACCTTGCCAGTGGAGCTTAAGACCGGTTAACCCATTGCACAGAATCCTTTAGCCAGATTATTTTGCCTTTTGTTTTGGAGAGAAACTGGCAAATTGGCTGTGCCACCCGGAAATTTAGTGGGACTTAAAAGCAAATTGCTGCCAAGGTGTTCATGCAAAGCAGAGTAAAAAAAAAGTCTACTCCTCCTTAAATCTGTGGTTTAATCCCGGCAGTCATGTCTCATTGGCTGGAAAACTCATTGGCTGGAAAACTGGAAGGGAGGGAGAACATCTCCTTCTCCCCAGCAGTTGGGCAGGCCACAGAAAGGTTTGCTAGGTGACTTCCCAATACATTTCTCCCACAGTCAAGGGAGTGGTTCTTCTTGTATAAACCCAACCTCCCATATGCTGCTGGCATTTCGCCTAACCATGCTCTAATGCAACTATCTCTGCCGTTGATTTACTTCAAATATTTATGTGTCCACATTTGTCTTGAGTTGTGCCATTTGGTTGCTGTATGCTGGGATCCTTCGCTCACAATTCCCCAGTGGCTTCCTCTCACATCCTCTTTATTGCTGCCGGTGTCTCTTGTTCATTGCTGTGCTCTATGAATACATGAAGCTGCCTTTTACTGAATCATACCCTTGGTCCAGGGCTGCGGTGGCTCAGAGGTTAAGACGCTGAGCTGCAGACCAGAAGGTCGGTAGTTCGGCAGTTCGAGGCCTGAGTGCCACATGACGGAGTGAGCTCCCGTCTCTGGCCCCAGCTTCTGCCAACCTAGCAGTTCGAAAGCAAGAAATTGCAAGTAGATAAATAGGTACTGCTTCGGTGGGAAGGTAACAGCGTTCCGTGCGCCTCGGCGTTTAGTCATACCGGCCACCTAACCATGGAAAAAGTCTTTGGACAGCGCTGGCTCTTCGGCTTGGAAACGGACCCTGCAGTCGGATTCGACTGGCCTTCGAGCAAGGGAAACCTTTAGCCTTGGTCCATCAGTATTGTCTACTCAGACTCGCAACAGCTTTCCAGGGTCTCAGGCAGAGGTTTTTCACGCTCACCTAGTGTTTGGTCCTCTTGAACTGGAGATGCTGGACCAGTGACTTTTATTTATTTTTTTGAAAAAGAGGTGCCGGAACTTTCAAGAGGGAAATGAAGTTTTCAATCTGTATACTGAAAACTCATAAACTTTTAAACATTTTTTTTTGTCAAAAACGTTCCAGAACTCTGTTCTGGCGTGTCCCTTCAGAAAGAAAGCCCTACTGGTAGGGACTGAACCTGGGACCTTCTGCCTGCCAAGCAGAGGCTCTCCCACTGAACTGTAGTCCCTCCCCTTTGTGCTGCCTTTCTTTCTTGCTCTTCCTGAACAGTCTGTAGTTACACCCGATATGAAGTGTTGCTCCAGGCAGGTGCCTGAAAAGGCCTAGTGGCAAAGTTTGTTCTTCAGAGTTTCTGGTGGTGTGGCACCAACCGTGTTTAGCATGTTTCTTTTGGCTGGGCTCCAGCATTCACTGAGCAGGGTGATAAAAAGAGGAGAGTGCCCATTCCAATACCAGCTGGAACCAAGCTTTCCCCTCTACTAATGGCAGGAATTTAGAAGGGCTCCTAGGCAGACAGCGTGACTTCCAAGCAAGCATAACCCCCAGCACCTCTGATTTGTGTGTGTGAGAAGTGCCTTCAAGTTGCTTCCTATCTCTGGCGACCCTATGGAGTGACGACCTCCAAAATGTCGTGTAGTCAGCAGCTTTGCTTGGGTCTTGTGTGCGGGGCCCTGGCTTCCTTGTTTGAATATATAACGAGGTCGACCCCTCACCTATTTACCAACCAGTCCCCTAATCCCTGACCGACAGCGAGCGAGCAGATCTCCTGTCTTACTTTGGGTGATGGGGTCCCTGAGGTAACCTGGATCAGCCTCTCTCTAAATACTTATAAACCCGCTGACCAGTTTCCTCCAATTAAAGTAGATACAGTTGTACAATATAGTCTCTTCGGGGTTTGTTGATATTTGGTCTCTGCGTTTTGTACCTGAGGTAAATCTTTGGGACCCTGTGTACTTTGGTCTGAAATCCCTTTTCAAAAGGCACCACAGCTTTTCTTTTACTGAATACAACTTTATTGGTACAATTGAGTATAAGTGGAGGGATATTGCGGAGATTGCTTATATTGTCACGATGTTACGGTTTCTGAGGTCACATTAAGCTTCACTGTTTTACAGACTCGTTGTTACTTTGTTGCAGATGGTATGTTTGGATACACTTTGCACACACTCGCTAAACACTCAGACTTCACCCTCCTGTCCTGCTGCGTGGAGATGTACAGTTTCTTGGCTTGGCACCCCGGTCTCACACTAGCCCCCGTTGGCTCTTGACCGTCCTGCCCCTCAGCCTCACTAATCTCCCTTTCAGTCAGGTTCATTTGGTTGACAGTACTGAATAGCGTTTGTGTGTATTCTTAAGTTCACTTGTCTGCTTGCACTCTGGCAAGTCAGACACCTTAGCTCTTCTCACTGAGCTTTCACACGCTGTTCGCTCCCACAGAGCACCGAGGGACACAGACGGCTCTCTCTGACGTCCCAGGCTGGACTCTCTCTCTCCAACTCGCAGTTCTCTGACTGTCCGTTCCTAACTGACCACTCCGACAGTTATCTGTCTATCAACAGTGGGTTCCGAGCCCTTGGGCCCCCACCTTTTCAAGTCATGTGACTTTCCAGGCATTCTACTCTGCCCCTTTAAGTTCCATTTCGTCACAAACCCATATCGTGTTGGAGTCATTTTTGCTTCCAGAGAGATTTCAGGCGTGATTTTGATCAAAAACGTACTTCTTGGTGGTCCACAATATCCGTAAAACTCTCCTCCAATGTCACATTTCAAATGAATCGACTTGCTTCATTGTTAGGCATGGTTTATTGATTTACTTTATTTATAGCCCGCCCCTCTCGCTGAGACTCAAGAGAGTTTGCCGAATATGAAGTGATGCGCTCGGGCCCCATAAGGCGAACAACAAACTTTGCAGTAGTTCTAAGATTACAGAGTTTGGAAACAATGCGGACGGCAGATTGTCTAAGGCAAGGTAGGTTGTAGACAGTGCAGAAGGTGGAGTTGAAAAGGTAGAAGACGAATCCATAAAAGCAAGATACCACCTACAGTTTCCCTCCCTGTCAAGCCATAGATGACTTATGGAGACCTTATAGGGTTTTCAAGGGAAGAGATATTCAGAGATGGTTTGCCATTGCCTGCCTCTGCAGAGCAACCCTGTGCTTCCTTGGTGGTCTCCCATCCAAATACTGACCAGGGCCGACCCTACTTAGCTTCAGAACATAAGAAAAGCCAATGTTGGATCAGGCCAGTGGCCCATCCAGTCCAACACTCTGTCACCCAGTGGCCAAAAACACCAGGTGCCCTCAGGAGGTCCAGCAGTGGGGGCAGGACACTAGAAGCCCTCCCACTGTTGCCCCCTCCAAGCACCAAGAATACAGAGCATCACTTGCCCCAGACTGAGAGTTCCTATCTGTACCTTGTGGCTAATAGCCACTGATGGACCTCTACTCCAGATGCTTATCTAATTCCCTCTTGGAGCCGTCCATGCTTGTAGGCCGCCACCACCTCCTGTGGCAGTGAATTCCACGTGTTAATCACTTTTTGGGTGAAGAAGTACTTCCTTTTATCTGTTCTAACCCAACTGCTCAGCAGTTTCATGATTCTAGCTGTATCACATTCTAGCTGTATCACATTCTAGCTTGGATTGTGAGAAAGGGAGAAAAGTACCACTTTCTCCACCTGCTCTATTCCCTGTGTAATCTTGTAAACCTTCTGAGATCTGATGAGATCAGGCTAGCCTGGGCTATCCAGGGCAGATCACCACCTACAGTACAAGGCAACAAACCTGCTCCATTATAAAGGTCCCTCCCCCCCCCCCCCATTCTGTTCTGTTCTATTCTACTACAGTTCCAGTCTCTTTACAAAATAACCCCCCCCCCCAACATTTCATTCTGCAGAACTATAGAATGGGAGGCTTCCTGATCTCATGTCGGCTGTTCCACAAGGGGTGGGTGTGGGACCACAGAGAATCCACGTGGCCAGTCAGTTGCCAGTTTTACTGATCTGCAAGGTAGCACCTTCAGGAGACTCTGCTTGGATGAGCAAAGCTGTCACAGTGGAAGATGGCGTGGTTAAGCGTAACTTTGTAGGTTCTAGTCCCGTGGGATGGTTTTCATTCCGAACTCAGGTGTGTTTTGCTTTCCTCTCTGGTCGCTAGAGTATTGAGTTACCCAGGCAGGAGAAACAGAGGTTGCTGAAGCGATGTTACTTCAGTTGGCCAGTCGAGACGAAGAGATAGAGGAATTGGGTGTCTTGCTGACAGGCTTGATTCGGCCTTGTGGTGAAGGACAGTGAAGAACACGCAGGCTGGGAAAGGCTGGTGCTGTGAGAGGACGAGGGCCCAGTGGGAGAGCTGGGTTTTGATCCCTATTCGGCCACGAGACAGTCCTGGATCTACAATACACCTCTGCAAAAAATACGTGTACAGATTTGTGTAGATCAAGATGGGTAGCTTTGTTAGTCTGTCTGTAGCAGGAAAGAGCAAGAGTCCAGTAGTACCTTAAAGACTAACAACATCTGTGGCAGGGTATGAGCTTTTGTTGAGTCACAGGTTTTACCTCTTCAGATACAGCTGGAATGAGAGTCCCATCTGTCCTTATATCTTGGAGAGTGGAGTGATTTCAGACGCCGAATGACAATAACAGGCAAGTGACAATAGCAGCGTATTAGGCAACTATTAGGCCACCATCTTGGACAATTATTGGAACAACACTGGCACTTTGACTTGATCTGATTTGATTTTAGTGTATCTGAAATTTTATTGTATTATTGTATGTGATCTTAATGTGAATTTATGTGTATTAATGGTCACTGCAGACCATCCGTGTAAGCCGCCCTGAGCCCGCTTGCAGAGAGGGCGGGGTATAAATCAATTAATTAAATAAATTATTAATTACCTACAGCCCATGCTGGATAGTGATGCTTCCCTCACATGGACACTGGAAGGGGGTGACCTTTTCTTGCTTACAGACAGCCTGCTAACTGAAAACAACTTCTCACCTGCAATGATACACTGCCTAACAGTAACACGGACTCTAGTACCAAGGCCTGCAACAAACCAGGATGCCAGCTTTGCTCTCCTATAGGTCCTAGCAGTACCATCAGTGCACTGAGCAACGTAGCCATGCCATCTCAGATTCCTACTCCTGCTCATCCTCTAATATGATTTATGCCATCGTGTGTCAGCAATGCCCTTTTACCCTCTGCGTTGGACAAACAGGCCAGTCCCTGGCAAAGAATAAATGGACTTCAGTCTGACATTCGAAACCACAACATTCCAAAACGACCTGGGGGGGGGGGGGACATTTTAACCTTCTAGTTGCTGACCTAAGAATAGTAGTTCTCTTACAAAGGAATTTGAAAGGAAGGTTAGGAAGAGAGACTGCTGAATTGCAACTGATAATGAAGCTCAAGACAATGTCTCTTCCTGGACTGAATCGAGACCTTGGTTTCCTGTCTCATTACCAGTGCTGATTTCTCCACGCCTACTACCCCTCTGCATATCACACCTAATCGAATCACGCCTGCTATTGTCATTTGCCGTCTGAAATCACTCCACTGTCCAAGGTATAAGGACAGATAGACTCACATTCTAGCTGTATCTGAAGAAGTGAGCAGTGACTAATGAAAGCTCATACCCTGCTGTTACCTTCCACAAATGTTGTTAGTTTTTAAGGGTGCTACTGGCCTCTTGCTCTTTTCTACTGCTAGAGAGTTGTATAGTTCATGTGTGTTTTAGGTCACTATTGCTTTAAAACTTTCTTGGGTAGATATTCCAATTTTGGGATGTTTTTCCTGTAGCCGCCATATTCCAAGATGGCGAATATAGTTATTTTGTTATTTAAAATTCATGTAGGGTGTTCCTCTTGGTGTCAGAATATATGTCTTTGAGGTTGATAAAACCAAATACACTATTATTTTAATTGCGGAGATGGCTATTTTTCGGGTGGATCTTTTTTCGCATTCTTGTAGGGTGCACATATTGGTGTCAAACTATGGTTTTGGGGTCGATAAAACCAAATTTACTGTTCCTTCTGTTGTAAAAATGAAACAAAGTATTATTTTTATGGTTTGTTACATTGGTGGGGGGGGGGTGATACATCTAGGGAACATCAACAGCATCTTCAAAATATACACTTTTGAGGGTGTGGGGTGGAGGTCTGTTGTGGATTGTGGATCCAGGACTAGTTGAGAGGCCGTGGGCCAGTCATTTTCCTCTCAGCATAACCCACCTTATACTGTTGTTGTGAGGATAGCACAGTGAAAGGTTTCCCTTGCTCAAAAGCCAGTCGAATACGACTCTGGGGATGTGGTTCTCGTCTCCATTTCCAAGCTGAAGAGCTGGGGCTGTCCGAAGACATCTCCGTGGTCATGTGGCCATCATGACTAAATGCCAAGGTGCACGGAACACTGTTACCTTCCCACCAAAGCAGTACCTATTTATCTACTTGCAATTTCTTGCTTTCAAACTGCTTAGTTGGCAGGAGCTGGGGCCAGAGACGGGAGCTCACTCTGTCATGCGGCATTGGGGTCTTGAACTGCCAAGCTACTGACCTTCCGGTCTGCAGCTCAGCGTCTTAACCTCTGAGCCACCGCGGCCCCTACAGGATATCATGAAGGAGGAGAGAACTACAGATGCTTCCTTGAGCCTCTTTGGAGGAAAGGGAGAAGACAAATATGGAAGACAGAAGTTTTTGGTGTGCAAGTGTGGCTGAGCGCATGTCTGAATGTGGCCGTGTGGATTGGGAGGAAGGCCTGTACAGCCTGTCCTGAATTTTCACCCTCTAGCAAGGTCACAAATCAGAATGACTGTGGGCGCATCCAACACGGCTGGTAGTGAGGGAGATCTGAATGCTCCCTCAGTGAGGAATTGCGCATCCCGGTGCCATGTTTGTGGCAACACCCTCTCAGCCTACCTCCAGTCAAGCTGATAGTAAACTTAGCAAAGATGTGTGGTTTTCTTACTGTTTGTTTTTAGCTAAATTTCTGTGTATGTTTTAAATAAGGCCGTATATATCCATCTGTGACGAAAGCCAATAGACTTTGCATTCACATTTATTTAAAGTATTTATTAGCTGCCTTTCTGCTTTATAGGAACTCCAGGCAGCTTACAACATAAGTAATGATAACATACGATAAAATACATTAAAACTGCAAGTTAAAAATCAAAATTTCAAACTGCTGGTAGGCAGAAGAGCTAACCATATGCTGTCATGGATAAAACTGTCTTCAGCTGTAGCAAAAGTGGAAGATCCAGTTTTAAACAATTAAGTTTCTGTGCATTAGAATTCACTTGCATGTTTTGTACTTGGAAGTAGTTATACTTAAGGCAATTTTTTTTTTTGGCTGGTTGATAAATGAGAGTGACTCGGGTGGACAAGTCCTGTTTTGGTCACAGCCTTTGACAAGTGCCAACAAAATTCGACTCTGTTTAAACAAAGGGTAACATTTTTTTAAAATGATGGAAAGTACAAATATCATCCCCTCCCACCCTTTCTTTCCAGGCTTAAATAGGGCAGTCTGCTTCCTCTTAGCTACCCGGGGCTGCTGTTGCTTTTAACACCTTCATGCTGAGCACGATTCAAACAAGCAAAGCCCCCCCACATTATCATGCACCCATGCTGAGGAAAGCAGCACTGGTTGAATTGGCACCTGCTATGCACCTCCTTTGTTAATGTCATAGATTCCATAGTATTTTGGTGGTGGTGGAAACAGTGGATGGAGAAAAGTCGGCAGTTTTGAAAAACAACACAAATTCCAAAAAGGATGCTAAATTGATTGGGGGGGAGTGCAAAGGATTCTGGGCAATGGTCCCTCCTTGGAACTCGGCCTAGAGAGCCCTGCGATTGCTGTTGCCATGGAGACAGGGTTGTGATTTCCTGGAGACGGTTTCTCTTCCGAATGGGGGATGCTGTGTTTTCAGGCCCTCACTTTTCTTGGTTTAAAAGCCCATGAAAACCCAGAAGAAGAAGCCTCTATGCTCGAGTCATGGGTCCACAATGCCGTATGTGGCTCCCCGGATGGCCCACAAAATCTTGGAAAGTCTACCCTCCCTAGCAGTTTCCAACTTGGTGTTGTGGAGAAGGGAGTGGATCTCTCAGACTCCCAAGAGCCACTGAGGGTTGATCCTTGGGGTGTGTGGAAGAATGGTGAGAAGATGTTATGTGCGGGCTTTCATTTACTTGCTCAGGATTGCCAGAGTTGATCTCTGGGGTAGTGTGTGTGTGTGTGCCCACATGTGAAGATTTCCTTCTTTCTACTGAGTCAGAGCATTGGTCTGTCAATGACAAGCAGTGGTTCTCAGGCAGAAGTCTTCACCATTTCCTATTACTTGAGCCTTTTAACTAGAATTGCCAGAGATTGAATCTGGAACTTTCTGCACGCCAAGCAAATGGGCTACCACTGAATCACAGCCCCGCCTGCGCATAGGGTTATGAACAAGATGCTATATCAGTAGACTGCAGTCAAAATACCGGCTGGCTAGAGAGGAAAGCTCAAAAAATGCTGTGGGTTCTGTCCTGTCCTGGTTATTTCCTTGCTTTTTCCGGTATGGTAAGTTTTAACAAAAACAGACAGTACTAGGAGATTGTCTAACCTTGTGAAGCTGCTTTTTAAAAAATCCAGTGGAAGAAAGTCACTCTGCTCATGGTCAGAGGCACCATATTGTGTGCCTAATTTGTGTATGGGGTTCCATTTTCAAAACTGACTTTGATTCTCTGCTCAGACAATCCCTCTAGGTTTTTGGAAGTTGGTTTTCCAGCCAGAGCTGTCTTTGAAAGAGCAGTTCTCTCCAAGCTCTCTCAGCCTCTCCTACCTCACAGGGTGTCTGTTGTGGGAAGGGGAAGGGAAAGGAGATTGTAAGCCACTCTGAGCGAAGGGCAGGGTATAAATTCAATCTCTTTTCTTCTTCTTCGTGAAAAAGAAACAAGAGCCTCAGTTTAGCTGTCTTGTAATGTCTGAAGTAATAATAGGGCTTCTACCTGGTGCATAAAAATTAACAAATCAGGTGTTGGATGAATCACTGGGGGGGAGTGCATTCTGTAATCATGGGTCCAACACAGAGAAGACTCTGTCTTAGGTTGCCACCCATCTTAACTCTGTATGTGAGAGCACACATAGTGTATCTGATCCTGTAGTGAGCCTGCTTTGGCGGGGAGGGCCAGATATAAGTCGAATAAACTAACTAACTGTCCTGGCCTTAACCAGCAGGTAGGTCGATACAGGAATAGCTGGCCCTTCAAATGCTCTCCTCCTTAAGCCATTTGGGTCTTTAAGATTTAGCTTTGAATAACCCTGTAGGTTATTGGCATCCCACAGAGATCTTTCCAGACTGGCAGAATACCTGCCCCAGTTGGCCTTCTTGCTGCCAGATTCTTGCATAGTTCATTACAGTAATCTCACATGCAATAATATAATAATTATATTAATCAGGTAATTAATTTTAAGCAGCCTCAGGGGTTCAAAAGGCAGTGAACACTGCCTAATGTAATTGTAATAACTCTAATTAACAATGGAGGTTTCCAAATCAGGTGTGTCCCATCCTAGATTTTTGTCGCTGGCCATGGCAAAAAATAAAACTACAAAATACACCCCACCCCCCGGCTCAGGGAAAATGACTCAGTTCCTGGCTGCCACCCTCTCTTGTACTGCTCCGCCAATGAACTGTTCTCCCAAAACTATGTGAAACTAGTGAAGCTTGAAGGAGACTGGGAAGGACGCGATCTTGGCTGACCGAGTACTGGGACAGCAGTTACCAACGTTTTTGCTATGGTTGACCTACCAGTATGAGTTTATTTGTTATGGTGACCCGATCCGGGGCTGGCCCAAGGTTTTTTGGTGCCCTAGGCAAACTATGACCTTGGCAGCCATCTATTTCAGGCCTCCATTTTCTACCGTGGCTAACCAGATGTTTCTGAGGAAAATCTCACAGATGGGTGGAACTGTCCCCACTACGAACACCTAGTAAGTGGCATTCCGACACACACAGCCTTTGCATATGGAAAATAGAGATTTTTATTTTAAAAAACTTTTCAACATACAAACTAAGATAACATTTTCAGCATTTTCAACATTCACAATACAAAACATAAAATACAACACAAATAGCCAATTAGAAATCCAACATCAACATCTTATGATGCACCAATTCACTAATTCCATAATTCAATAGTAACAAGATTAACCAGTTTAACAACATTAATAATATTAATAACATTAGTTACATTAACACAATTTGCATATGGAGGTTACCTTCCAGGCTTTGACCACCCTTCTGCTTCTCCATTACTCCCTCTAAACCCCCCTGAGATTCTAAGAAACTCACTTAAGTGACCATCAGGACATGTTTTACTTGATTAATATGTGCATGCTGTGAAGAAAAAATACCAACAAATGTATGACATGGAAGATACCATTTCCAGGGTCAGGTCTTTGTTTCTAAAATACAAAAGGGAGAAATGGAAGGCCAGGGGTGGCCATTAGGGAGGGGGACCTCAACCCACTTTCAAAAAACTTTTGGGTCCCGGTCCTGACCCACAGGTTGGGAAAGACTGTGCTAGGACTGCTGCCTGACAGTGTCTTGCAACAGAAGTATCCTGCATCCCATAGGAGAGTGTTGTAAGATAGCTCATGGACTGGGTGCAGTGGAAAAGTTCCACTGTTGGCCTCTTGGGAAGGGCAAGGTTGAATGGGAATGGCAGGAGGCCAAAGGGAGGAATGCATAGCTGCTGTGCCGTAATGGTTAGAGGGCTGGGCTAAGACTGGGAAGGTGTAGTGAAACCTGCAGCTAGGGTGATTCTTAATTGTCAGATGTGTGTCTGTTAGCCATGTGGTAGTAAAGTGTTATGTGTATAGTGCCTAGAGAGATGCAAAATATCTGGAAATTTTGCAGCCATAGAGCAACACCTTCTTTTTCCCCCTGGCGGAAAACCCCACAGATATTTTGGGAAACTTTCAAATATATGCAATAATTTCGTTATTAACTGACCCAGGGAGCCATCCTAAGCAGGTCTACTTGGAAGTCAGTACCATGCTACTGATTGGAGCTTAACTCCCAGAAAACCATCCTTAGGACACTACCCCTAACTTAATAACATGTGTAACGGACAACTTAGCACAGGGGTCCCCAGCGAGGTACCCGGGGGTGTCATGGCCACTCGCCAAGTGTTTCTAGAAAGGGGAGGCAGGTGGGTCCTTTTCCCAGCAAGGCTTCTGATTGGCCATCGGAGACTCAATTGGCTGTGCAGGTTTTCAAAAATGGCAGCAGCTGGCAGCACAGCACAAGGATCGTCTCTGTGTGACCGAGGGTAAGGCACAGCAGCCATTATGTGGCTGGCTTGCCTCCTGTGGCAGCCATTTTGTGTCTGCGCCCACCACTATTTGTCAGAATTCCAAAGGTGTCCTGACCTGGATAGCCCAGGCAAACCCAATCTTGTCAGATCTCGGAAGCTAAGCAGGGTTGACTCTGGCCCTTTGGAGACCTCCTTGGAATACCAGCAGTCGGGAGGCAGGGGCAGGCTTTATTCAGCCACCTCTCAATATCTTCCAGGCCTCCAGTAGGGTCAGTCACCGGAGGTTGCCATGACTTCCAGGTGTGCACACACTCACACGGGCGCACACACACATGAAAAATACCAAAAAAAATGCCAGAAAAAAGAGAATTCCAAAGGTGTTCCCAGGTTCATAAAGGTTGTGGACCCCTGACTTAACCATAAAAAATTGCGGGAAATTTTGAAGCTGTAGGAAAAAAACCTGCCCCCCGGGGGTCACACATAGATTTGGGGGAATCTTGAAAAGTACGCAGTGTTATTTGGTGAGGCACCCTTGCAAACTTTGGATGCAGTGAGGGACCTCCTCTCTGTTTCGGCTCCTGGACTCTTCATTGTGAGGCAGGTCAGCCTTGTTGGCCTGGCTGTTGACATGAGCTTCTGTCTCTTTCTGTCGTTTAGTTCACGCAGGGGGAGATGCCATGGCGCGAGGAAGGCCAGGCCCAGTGCAGATTGTGCTCGTGCACAAGGAAGAGCACTCTTTTGAACTGGACGAGAAGGCACTGAGTCAAGTCCTGCTGCAAGATGCCATCCGGGACCTGGACGTGGTGGTGGTGTCAGTGGCTGGGGCCTTCCGCAAGGGCAAGTCCTTCCTCTTGGATTTCCTGCTGCGCTACATGTACATGCAGGTGAGGCCTTTACCGGCTAGCCCTAGACTGGGTTTGAGTGGACCAGGATTTGCAAAAGAGACAGAGAAGCATAGAGCTGGAAGGGATCCCAAGGGCTGTCTAGTTCAGGGGTGTCAAACATATGGCCCGCGGGCCGGAACCAGCCCGTCCAGGGCTCTTACCCAGCCCATCAACTCATTGCCTTTATTGCAGATACTATAAGGAAATACTATGAAAGTGTTAATGTTTTAAGCATGTTTGTATTTTGAGTAAAAAAAAATTAATTGGGTTTGCCTGTGTCCTTTATAAAGTTTGTATCTCTGGTACCCAGCATTATGTTTTATGGCACACATGGCCCGGCCCAACAAAATGACATTTATGTCAAATCCGGCCCTCAAAAAAAAAAAAATGTGTTTGATTCTTCTGGTCTAGTCCAGCTCTCTGCACAATCCTTGACTGGCAACAGGGTATTCTTCTTAGCTCAGTTTACTTATTTTATTCTGTACTTTTTGCTGCTGTGAACTGTTTTTTGATGCTATAAACTGGAAAAGCTGTGTATGGATATAATTAATTTAAAAATTCAAAGCACTGTAGACTGTCACTAAATATTTTGGATGGTGGTGGAAAGTGTTGTTTATGTTGCAGCCAGCTTATGGCGACCCCTGGTGGGGTTTTCGAGGGAAGAGATGAACAGGAGCGGTTTGCTGTTGCCTGCCTCTGTGTAGCAGCCTTGGACTTCCTTGGCAGTCTCCCATCCAAGTACTAACCAAGGCGGACCCTGCTTAGCTTTTGAGATCTGATGGGATAGAGCTAGCCTGAGCCATTCAGGTCAAAGTGATACATAGGTTAGATCCCCCAAATGCTGGAATAGGCCATTGAGATGGAGAAGATTAGTCCTTTGAATCTGGGAACAAGTTTTTAAAACTGTGTATGAAAAGAAGAAAATAATATTCTGACGGTCGAGTAAATGACACCAACAGAGGTTTAGTTTCCTGATTAATATGTTTGCGTGTAAAGTGCCATCAAGTTGCAGCCAAGTTATGGCGATCTTGTAGATTTTTCAAGGCGAGAGGCTAACAGAAGGGGTTTGCCATTGCCTTCCTCTGCATAACGACCCTGGAATTCCTTGGTGTTCTCCTATCCAAGAACTAACCAGGGCCAATTGTGCTTAGCTTCCAAGATCTGACGAAATCGGGCTTGCCTGGGCCACCTTGGTCCAGGACTACTGATTAATAGTTCCATATAATTGACCAAAATTCAGTTTAAAATATGTCTGAGTGAGAAGAGCAAGTTTTCTTGTAGTGGAAGGGAAGAATATCGAGATAGTGTTGGACACAGTTGAGGAAAGGACTCAGAGTTTTATACAGGCTATCAGGTTTGGATTGATTCCCAGCTAATCTAATACAAAAAATCAATTTCTTCCTCAAAGCTAAAAGTCCTGTTTGTGGGCTGTCAACTCTAGGCTGGAGATGAGTTTGGTTTTCGCCTGATGGAAAGAATTGAACGTGTTGTTTGTGGGGTGTTACATTATCTGGGAAGAAATGTAAGGAACAATCTTTGGTACCGTTTTTAAAAGATTAAAAAATGGATGAGAAATAACTGCAGAATGCTGGAGTAGCTGGTGTAAGCAGAGTGCCGGTTCAAGTCTCGCCTCTGCCAAGACTTCGCTAAGCATCCTTATTCAAGATACCTTCTGTCTACCTCCATTTCCTACCTACAGTATAGGGATCATAGAAACATAGAGGTGGAAGGGATCCCAAAGCTCATTTAGTCCAATCCTTTGTACAATGCAGGAAATTCACATCTACACCTCCTCCCTCAGCGACCCCTGCTCTATGCTGTCCAAAGAAGGCAAAAAACCTCCAGGATCCCTGTGCCAGTCTGGCCTGGAGGAAGATTCCTTCCTGACTCCAAAGTGGCAATTGCATACCCTGGGCATATAAGAAAGGGCCATGAGAGCCCAGCGCTGGCTCATCCCTTCCTTCCCTCCCTCTCACGATCTGCCTAAGTTCATAGTGATCATGCTGGCCTACCTGATGGAGCTCTTGTGAAAATTGCTGTGATATATATGTGAAATGCTATGAATGCAAATGCCAAGTGAACATAGGAACGTAAAAGCAGCTAATGTCGGATTGGGCCAGTGGTCCATCTAGTCCAACACTCTGTGTCACACAGTGGCCAAAACCCAGGTGCCACCAGGATGTCCACCAGCTGGGCCGGAACTTGAGAAGCCCTCCCACTGTTGCCCCTCAAGCACCAAGAACACAGAGCATCTCTTGCCCCAGACAGAGTGTTCCATCTATACTTTGTGGCTAATAGCCACTGATGGACCTCTGCTCCAGATGTTTATCCAGCCCCCTCTTGAAGCTGTCTGTGCTTGTAGCTGCCACCACTTCCGGCGGCAGTGAATTCTACATGTTAATTACTCTTTGGGTGTGAAAGTACTTCCCTTTTAAATATGTTTTGACTGGGTTCTGTGGGCCCATTCTCTAACAGTAACTCCTTCTATTAGCAAAACATACCTGTAGGGTCCTTCCCTGGGTTGTAACATTCCTGGGCCATCACCGTGAAAAAGACCTCGCTATCGAACTTATATCGAAAGTTTGTCAACAGATGGGAGACTGAGCTCTCAAAAAGTCTGTCTGCTTGTGATCTCTCAAACGGGACAAACCCTGCCATCTCTGCACTCCCTCCCACCCAAGAATTTGATTATCAGTTCTGTCCCTTGGCAGGGAGGTCTGCAATCGCTCCATCGATTTCCTTTGCTTTGCTGTCCACAAATCCCACACCAGCTGCTGGTGTTTGTTTCTAAATCCACCCATCCAGAAAGGCACACAGACTCTGGTCCAGTGGGTTATAAGGCAAAGCCTAATGAATCATCTGCATACGCGGATGAATTCTTTTTCCAAAACATTCTAACCGTAGGATGTCCCCACCAAATATGGAAGAAGCCGGCTTTGGTTTGGGAGCCAGCCCTTTGCCAGCTCTTCATACTTCAGTTTTGAAGTTCCATCTGTTTTAAAGCTTCTTGTGAGAAACAGATGCTCTCTTTTATAGATGTAGGAGGAGCGCTTGGAGTTACAGGAGCTTAGAGGAGCAGTTGAGGTCTTGGCTGTCTTGTGAGAGTGCAGCTGACGGATGTGGAAAAGCATCTGATTTTTTCAGGGTCCGAAGGATCCTCTTACAATTCTGTTTGGAATGGCTGGATTTGTGTGCTGCAGGGGTGTCGAACATGCAGCCCTTGGGTTGGAAGTGGCCCGTCTGGGGTTCTTATCCGGCCCACGAGCAACTGGTCACTACCTTTATTGCTCGATGACAGAGGCTGTGCATTATGTCCCTGTATACTGTCCCTGTGCTAATGCGTAACGGGTGGTGGAAGTAGGAGGCTAGGCATCCGGGAGATACTTTAAGGAAATATTGTAAGAGTGCTAATGTTATGAGCATGTTTGCATTTTGAGTAAGAAATAATATTGTTAATTGGGTTTGCCGGTGTCCTTTATAAAGTTTGTGTATCTGGTACTTGACTTTACATACTTACCAGGCAGGGGAGACACCATGATCACAAAGGTGGTTTTCCCAGGGTGAGGCTCATCCATTGCACTCCGGGTGTGCTGACCCCTGCGATTTCCCCAAATGCGGGAAACTCGACTGCATAATTTGTGGTAGTGGGGGACTGCGTGCACGCTTTCCCCTGTAAACAGATAGAGAGCCAGTTTGGTGTAGTGGTTAAGTGTGTGGACTCTAATCTGGGAGAACCGGGTTTGATTCCCCACTCCTCCACTTGCACCTGGCTGGATGACCTTGGGCAAGCCATAGCTCTGTACCAGCTGTTCTCTCAAGGACAGCTTGGGAAAGAGCTCTCTCAGCCCCACCTACCTCACAGGGTGTCTGTTGTGGGGAGGGGAAGGGAAAAGGAGTTTGTAAGCCGCTCTGAGACTCCCTTGGGGAGTGGAGGGCGGGGTATAAATCCAATCTCCTCCTCCTCCTCCTCCACATTTTATGGTGCACATGGCCTGATCCAACAAAGTGACACTTACGTCAGATCCGGCCCTTGTAACAAATGAGCTCGGCCCCCCCCCCCCCCCCCGGTGCTCTACAGCATGCTTGGGATGGCTGGATGTGTCTATTCAGTAATAGGGAACCAGTGCAGTAGAGTGGTTAGGAGACCGGGGTGTGTTTTGGGAGTTCCCCAGTTCAACTCATGCCTCCGTCGCAAGCTCCTCTGGTGGCCTCGGGCAAGCTCCGTTTGCAGCACATGGACAAGAAGGGTTACAGCAAGATAACGATTGTGGAGGTTGGAAGGGTTACAGCAAGATAAGGATTGTGAAATGATTTGAACAGTGCTACAGAAATGCTTAGCAGCCTGCAGGGGTCATTTGGGGCCGGAGCGAGGAGCGGGCACAAATGGCGGTGGCGGCAAGCCCCGCCCCCAGCGGGCCTGTGGAGGAAGCGAAGTGAGAAGGGGTTTAACGTTTAAACCCCTTCTCTCTAGAGTCGCACTGCAGCGGCACGATCTTTCCCGTGCCACCTCACGACTCTGGAGAGAAGGGGTTTAAACTTTAAACCGCTTCTCACTTCGCTTCCTCCTCAGGCCTGCTGGGGGTGGGGCTTGCTGCCACTGCCATTTGTGCCTGCTCCTGGGCGGGCGGAGCGCAAGCCTTCCCTTCCCTTTCCCCACTGGCCCGCCGAGGCGGGCGGGGGGGGGAGCGAAGTGAGAAGGGGCTTAAAGTTTAAAGCCCCCCTCCCGCCGCCACCGTTCCTGGTCCGCCTGTGCAGGCGGATGGGCCAGGGAAGGCCTGCAGAGCCCCCCGCAGCCTGGGGGGATTTAAATGCCTTTCTTTCTCTTCCCCAGATGGGGAGGGGAGAGAAAGGCATTTTAAACATGCCTGGGTTCCCTGCGCGGTTTTCTCTAGGTGCGGCGCAGCCGCGGGTCACCTAGAGAAGATTGTGCAGGGAATGCAGGGACGTCTGCCCCCCTCCCCTTCTCCAGGTAGCCCACCACAGCAGGCTGGCTGGAGAAGGGGAGGGGAGGGGAGCAGACATGCTCCCCCTTTCCCCTGAGCCTCTCCGCTTTTGCAGAGAAACTCGGAGGGGTGGGTTGGGGATTTAAATGCCTTTCTTTCTCTTCCCCAGATGGAGAAGGGAGAGAAAGGCATTCTAAATGTACCTGGGTTCACTGCGTGATATTCTCTAGGTGCGCCGCAGCCGCGGGCCATCTGGAGATCAGGCAGGGAACCCATGCATGCTTGCATGCCTGCCCTTTGCAAGGGGGTGTGGCATATGCAAATGAATTATGCAAATGAGTTCCTGTACCTCTTTTTTATGAAATGACCCCTGGCAGCCTGAATAGCCCAGATTAGACCTCTCTTGTCAGAGCTTGGAACCTAAGTAGGGTTGGCCATGGTCAGTGCTTGGGTGGGAAACCACTGAGGAAGATGAGGGTTGCTACACGGAGGAAGAAATGGCAAACTACTTCTGTTCTTCTTTTTACTTGCAAACCCTGTGACAGGTTGCCATAAGCCATTTGTGACTTGATGGCACTTAATTGTTGTTATACAGAGGTGCTGGAGAAAGTGCTGGAGAAATATCAAGCCAGGCCTTGACAAATTTTCTTCGGCTCTGGAAACCAGCCCCCAAACGAGTCAGTTTTGGTTTTCTCTGGGAGGGAGTGGGGCTGGTCCTTTAGGGGCCCAGCTGGGACTCGGGCCTTCGGTTTGGAGCGCTGTTGTGCCCCAAGTTAGACCAGTGGCTCTGAGCACCTTAGACTGATGCCGGGATAAAAATGGACTGGGTGTTATAAGTCTGACGGCCTCCCGAATAGCTGAATGTGATAGCGTGTGCATCTGCTGTGCCAAACCTCAAGGAAAACCGGGTTCACGCTGCACTACCAAGGCCAGGAGGCTTGGGTCGGCAGTTATATGAAGGCCAGATGGGATGTTATCGGCTCTTCAGGCTGGCTGTTATTGCTGGGCTTAAAAGCCACAGGGCAAAGCAGCTGTGCCTCAGTCAACAGTTTGGCGGGCTTGCAAATGTCCTCAGTGGTGTGAGGAGTAAAAGGCTATAGCTCACTGGCAGACCATCTGCTTGGCATGCAAAGGGTCCCAGGTTTAATCTCCAACATCCCCAGTTTAAAGATCAAGTTGTAGGTGATGTGAAAGGCCTCTGCCTGAGACCCTGAAGAGCCACTGCCTGTCTGAGTAGACACTACTGACCCTGATGGCCCAAGGGTCTGGCTCAGTATACGGCAGTTTCATATGGTATTTGGGCGCTGTGCCAGAGGCCCTGATTGGAGTCCCCCTCAGCACTCGACACGAAGTGAAGGAACCGCCGTGACTTCTCTTCAGATTCCATCTTAAGTCTCCTCAAGGCCGCAGAGCTTTTATGCTCGCCAGGTTCAACAATCTGCCTTTGGCAATCCTTTGTGACAGATTTTTGAGAACTCCTCCTCAGGAGAGATATTGTCCGTGAAGGGCCGGGGTCCCTGAATTTTCACCTCATGTCTTGTAGCTTTTATACTGAGTTGAGGAATTCCATAATTAGCGCAGTCCTACATAAATATCAGAGTTACCCAGATGAGAGGCTGGCCTTTGACCTTTTATCTGACAGGAATCCTTATATTGCCCATGAATTTGCTAGGTTATCTTCTAGCCACTATGAGGATCTGTGGGTTGGTTCTGAACGATCACAAATAATTTTATCTTATGGTGTGGTGGTTAAGTGCGCGGACTTTATTCTTGGAGAACCGGGTTTGATTCCCCACTCTTCCATGTGCAGCTGCTGGATGACCTTGGGCAAGCCATAGTTCTGGCACAGCTGTTCTTGAAAGAGAGCAGTTTCTGTCAGAGCTCTCTCAGCCCCCCCACCTACCTCACAGGGTGTCTGTTGTGAGGAGGGGAAGGGAAAGGAGTTTGTAAGCTGCTCTGAGACTCCTTAGAGTAGTGAAGGGCGGGGTATAAATCCAATCTCTTCTTCTTATTATTATTATTAGTTTGTTCTCTGATATGTATATTTGTTTTGACTGGTTATGTAGAATTTTAGATTGATTAGTTTCTGTGCTAAATGCCTAATAAAGGTTCTGGACTGGACTGGGCTTCTCTTCAGATACGAAGTCTGATTTCAGCCAAAGATGAACAACTGCCTCAGCCGCAGCCCTGGGTCACACTGAATGCCGTCCTTAAAAAAGCAACGGCCAACTTGCGGTTTTGTTTAACTTTTGACCCTCACTTGAGTAAGGGCATGTTGAGCCGGTAAAGGAAAATGCCACAAAGAGCAAAATGAAAGATTTGGTGTACTTCATTACACTACAGGTGTAAATGTGACCGGCCTACTGTTCTCATGAACAAATGTCATTTTTCAACCAACAAAAGGCTGACCCATGAGGGATAGAAAAGGTCAGTATTAGAAAACAAAACAACCCTGTTTTGAATCGAAATCAGCCTCATCTCTAACCTGGGGATGGCACTTCAGGTGGGAAAAGGTGGAGAAGGAAAACACTGAATTGTTTGTTTATTTCATTTGTACTTCACCGTTCTCCCCAAAGGGTGGAACCAAAGCTGCTTACAGCATTCTCCTGTCCTCCATTTTACCCTCACAACAACCGTGTGAAATAGGTTAGGCTGAGAGAGGGTGACTGGTCCAAGGACACCCAGCGAGCTTCCATGTCACCAGTGCTCCCTCTGTGGAGTCTTGTGAGCAAAAATTCTACCTTGTGAGCTCCTGGGATTAAAGTTGCGAGTGAGTGATTTGGCTGCTGCATAAATCAGTTTGCTCTGGAGCCATCCTTCCTGGGCAAAGACAAAAATCTGTGAGCCAGAGGCTAAAAACCTGTGAGCTAGCTCACACTAACTCAGCTTAGAGGGAACACTGCATGGCGCCAGTGGGGATTCAAACCCAGGTCTCCCAGATGCTAGTCTGACACTCCACAACTTGTTAACTAGACTCTTAGTGCAGGCGGAGGCCCTGAACGGGCAACAAGAAGGGCCTCCCTGGGGGGCCACCACAGCTAGGCTAAGCGATGAAGGATTTGAGTTTTAAAAACTTTTTGTCTCTTAGCTTGACTGCCTCTCCTCTGTCCCTGATTGCTTTTGCTTCCCCCTTGACCCTAGTTGGGCCTAGGGACTTGGCTAGCTTCAGGAAGTTCTGCCCGACCCCTAATAATCAGGATGGGGTGGAACTGTAGCAAGAGGTTTTACTCCTGCATCCAAATAGAGAAAGTGGACTAATTAGCTTTCCAAGAATTAATCTTTTAAAACAAGTAGCTCCAGATATCTCTAGGATCTGCCTGATAATTGCAGATGAACGAATTGTGAGTTCGGTTCTTTGAATACCAGCAAACCAGACAGAAAGCCTTCATAGAGGTTTATCTTTTACTGAAAAAAAGAAACAGTTGGATTTATTAGATAAGACATTAGAAAAGACAAGCATGTGAAAAGTAATCCCGTGGCTACTGCAAAAACAAGGGCTAAAATTATCAAAGCTCTTACTGTTTCTCCAGCTGTATTAGAGTGTGTAAAATTTAAACAGAAACTGCAACGAAGAAATCTGAAGGAGATTTTTTACTGGGAAGGGCAGACATGAAGGAACTAGAAAAGATTCTTGAGTTTAAAGTTGTGTCGCTGGCAATCAAGATCGAGTTAATTCATGCCATAATTTCCCCCTTTTCTATGTATGGCTGTGAAAGTTGGACAAGAAAGAAAGTTGAAAGGAAGAAAGCCAGTTTGGTGTAGTGGTTAAGTGCGTGGACTCTAATCTGGGAGAACTGGGTTTGATTCCCTACTCCTCCACTTGCAGCTGCTGGATGACCTTGGGCAAATCATAGTTCTGTCACAGCTGTTCTCTCAAAGACAGCTCTGGAAAGAGCTCTCTCAGCCCCACCTACCTCACAGGGTGTCTGTTGTGGGGAGGGGAAGGGAAAGGAGTTTGTCAGCCCCTCTGAGACTCCCAAGTGAAGGGAGGGGTATAAATCCAATCTCCTCTTCTCTCTCTCTCTCTCTCTCTCTCTCTCTCCCCCTCTCCCTTTGAAAGGTGGCGTTAGAGGAGAGTTTTACGGATACTATGGACTGCCAAATAAGTGAGTTCTAGATGAAATCAAACCTGAACTCTCTCTAGTAGCTAAAATGACCTAACTGAAGCATTCTTTGATCACATTATGAAAAGACAAAAGTCACTGGAAAAGACAATAATGCTAGGAAAAGTTGAAGGCAGCAGGAAAAGAGGAAGACACAAGATAAGAGGACTTGACAGCTCTTAACACAGCTCTTAACACACACACACACACACACACACACAAACAAACCAACTTTCAGGTTATTGTCTTAAACTGCTTTTTTAAATTCTTCTGTAAACCCATGTTTATCTGTCTTTTTCTATCTGTCTGTCTCTTTCTCTCTCTCTCACACACACAGAGAAATCTCACCAAATCCCTTCTGAGAATTCCATCCAGAGAAATTTGATTTGCTTACCACATCAGCTCATTTTTGTAGAATAGCAGTCTTGCCTTATTGCTATAGAGCTTTTGAAAGCTAACAGAGTTCCTTAAGATTAGAGCTGAAAGAAACAAAGATGGCAGGCTAGCCACTGCCCAAGAGCCATGGGTATCATGATGAAATTTCTAGGTGCCATGGCGACCTAGCGGCTGGGATTTGTGAGGCCTTGTGCTAAGTGTTATTCTCATTGGATTAAATTAATATTTGGATTTCTGTATATGAGGTGGCTGGTTCTCACAATATTTGTTTACATATGACTTTTTCTCAGCCTTTTATATGTTCTTTGAAAGTATGCTCATTCATCTGTTAAAAGCTGGAAGGTTTGATTGAATTTGCCTGTATCGTTGGATCAAACCCTGTCCGTGGTTAAGAGGCAGAATTCTCTGTTTTTCTGTAGAAAGAAGGGGGCAGTTCCCATTGGCTGGGAGAAAATGATGAGCCCCTGACGGGCTTCTCCTGGCGTGGTGGCTCCGACCCCGAAACCACTGGCATCCAGATCTGGAGTGAGGTGTTCATTGTGGAAAAGCCAAGCGGGAACAAGGTAAAATCAGGGGGGTAGTGGTGAGAATTATAAAGCTTTTCTTTAGAGGCCAGATTTTCAGTTTATAATAGGGATTTTTGAAAGATCCTGCCATCTAGTGATCTTTTTATTACTCTAGAGAAAGCCCACGGGCTGATTTTTCCCTCCTCCTGCCATTTGCAGGCTATATTTATTTGATTTCTTCCCATCCTTTTGATCCAGAAGGTGGCTTATTCAGAATAAAAAGACACAGTTAATTGGTGGTGTTTCCTCTAATGTGACAACCAACCAACCCCTCTATCCTTTTCTCTTGGCACGCGTTGTGGCTCAGTGGTAGAGCATCTGCTTGGCATGCAGAAGGTCCCAGCTTCAATCACCAGCATCTCCAACTGAAAGGACCAGGCAGTAGGTGATGGGAAAGGCCTCAGCCTGAGACCCTGGAGAGCTGCTGCCAGACTGAGCAGAGAATACTGACTATGATGGATGGAAAGTCTGATTCAGTATAAGACAGCCGTTTTAATTGAAATTCTGGCTTCTCTGTTGGCAAGGGTGGCTATTGCCACTTGCTGTGCTGAAGGACACACTGGGCAGGGGCTCTTCTTGGTCTCTTCTTACCCTTTGTCCCTCTGCTGTCAGGTGGCAGTTGTGCTGATGGACACCCAAGGAGCCTTTGACAGCCAGTCGACCGTCAAGGACTGTGCCACCATCTTTGCCCTCAGTACTATGACCAGTTCTGTTCAGGTGAGCCTCCTTATCCTTCTTTTGTAAATGAAGCAATTCTTTCATTGAAGGCCTGTGATCCACTTGGGGGGTCGAGTCAGAGCTGATTTGTCTGCCTCAAGGGAGAGGCGACTTCAGTGTCACGATAGCTAATATGGGACCGTTACTCAGAATGCCGTGTGCGGTGTAGGCAAAGGAGGAATTGGGATGCAGGAGCTGTGTCAGACCAGACTGTACCAGGAGGCACTTTTTAAAACCCATTTATCCCTTGCCTTCCAGGCATCTCACTGTTCAAGGTATTCAATACCAGATGAAATCAACATAAATTAAAGTAAATTAGATCACACAGACAGGATAGTAATGAAAGCAACTGCAAAATAAGCAGGCTGTGACAGACAGCTAACTGCTGATGCGTTATAGCAGTCTGAAAAGCTTGACTGAGAGGGAGCTTAAACTGAATTCTGTTGTTGACCTGAGGGAGCAGCAGTTGAAAGTGGCAAGGAAGGAAGGCGGGGGGGAGTAGAGAGGGTGAAAAGTGAAAGATTGAGGAAGATCCTGAAATAGGGAAATGGCTCAGAGGAAAGGGGGGTGATCCCTGTCAAGTGTTAAAAATTGGAACCTGTGTATATATTCCTGCTTCCACAGACATTAGTAATTTTGTGACCGATAAACTTAACGCTTGTTTATCTAAGAAGTGACAGCCAAGTGATCTCTATCAGCACTTATAAACACCTGTTTATAGAACAAAACAGCTACATTTTTGTGACCGTCTGCTGTATATAGCTATATGAAGTTTCCCTCATTCCTGTTGCCTTTTCACCTGCCAAGTTTAAAACTGAAACCTCCCTGACAGTCTGACTGGACCATTTCCCTGAAAGAGTGAAATAAAACAGTTTATATGGTTATATGAATTCATATCAGCCTCTCGTGTGCTTACCTGTGATGGACATGAACTGTGTCTCTGGTTGTGCTTCCCCAACCCAACTTGAGAAAACACACAAAAACAGTCCTTTAGAGAAGAACCACTAGAAAATATATTTATTAACTAATAAATGAAGAGCACAGGTACACAAGGTTTTGGGACCCCTGAATACCCACCGGCTCCTCCAAACCTGTGCCAAAGAAGGGTTTTCCGGTTCCTCAGCATCTTAGGCTGGGTCAGAATATCTCTATATATGTTTAAACATTGGGGATGGGGGGGGGGGCAGACAGAGAAACAAAGAAGAAAAAGGAACTGCTCAGTTAAGGAAAAAAACGAAGCGGGGAACCGTCTGTTTGGTCCTGGAGAGCCCTACTCCTGCTCCTAGGTGCTGAAACTGCAGCCACGTGGGCCAACTAGGAGCCTCCAGGGTTCTAGCCCTTTTACCAGAGGCTTTCAGTTTCCCAGGTTCGCCTCTGAGGCTAGCTGTGTGCACTCAGTAAGTAACTCCATACACTAGAAGGTAGAAAAATATTCCAGTTTTAGTAAACTGCTCAAGTTACAGAGAGCGTTTGCCGGGTCGGAGCCATTCTTAAGGCACAAGCAATGGGAAATCAAAGACAGAATAATGCTGAACTACAGCTGCCTAAAAGCTATCTTACTATACATCAGAAGCTTGTTGGCTAGTTCATCAGATGCAGGTCTATTGCATGGTTCTTGCTTGTAGGCTTGAGAGAGGAAGTCCGTCCTGTGCCAGACAGTCTATGTCGTGGGGGGATAGAAGACGTAGCTCTTCTCACCTGTTGTTAGAATAGCCAGCCTCCCGCTCTCCGAGCGATGCATGTTTTCAGGCGTCCCTGCCTCGCCCCGTGAACCCCTTAGCCAATCAGGACACACTTAGCTAATTGGCACTGGTAGGTTGAAACAACTTATGGAGACTCCCAAGGACAATTCTGTTAACAGCCAACAGCCACAGGTGGATGTAGTTAAAGCAAAGCACCTTGCTTTCAGCAGGCTGGGCCAGGCGCCTGCCAATACTTACAGCCTAAGGAAAGGGATAAACCCAAACAACATAAAGACTTAATGGCAGCTATTCCTTACACCGTCATATGGGCAATGGACGATAGAATGTACTGGTTTTCATTAAAAACTTGAGGGACTGTCTAATGAAATCTGGAATTTCATGTCCTTGTTGTTTGAATGAATTCTGTGTTAACGCCAGTCCTTTGCTTAATATTACTTCATGCGTTTTAAAGGAACAGCTGTTTCAGAGAGTAGGTGTCTTGGTCTACAGTAGAACAGCTGGATTAGATTCCAGTCGCACCCTAGAGACCACTGAGTTTTGTGGTGGGAGCTTTCGAGAGTCAAAGCTCCTTTTGTCAGGAAGGAGCCGTGTCTCTTTGCGACGTGGCCGAGCCCTCTCACAGCCAAATGTCTTGTGGATCCCGAAAGACTTACTGTGGCATCTGCTTTCGTGGCCCGAAGCTCACTTTGTCAGTGCCACGATAAATCTGTTATGTCCTGGAGGTGACACGGGTCTTGCGGTGGTTGTTTCTGCTGCAGAATAGTCACACGGCTATCCCTCTGGCACGCACCAACATGGCTGATCTGGGGGTTTTGTCACTTCTCTTCCTTTTTTTAGGTCTATAACCTGTCCCAGAACATCCAGGAAGATGATCTACAGCAGCTGCAGGTAGGCAGTAAGGTCTACGGGTGAAAGGTTTTCTGAGTGATGTGCGAGGGGCAGAAGTGGGCTTCATTCCAGCGCTTATCAGGATTCTGTGATTCTGCCAGAGAGAAAAACACCAAAGACTGAGAATCTCAGATCTTTCTGCACCCCAAACTCTAGAGAGTCCCCACTAGGTAGAGCAGACAGTACTCACTTGGACACGTCAGTGGTCTCACTTAATCTAAGTCGAAACAAATCAAAGACTTTGTCAGGTGTTTGGACCACCTCTGTGAGTTTCACACGTTGCTGGGTGTGGCCATGGCCCAGTAGTAAAGGGCATAGTTTGAGTGCAGAAGGCTGGGAGAGGAGCTGTGTGTTCAGTAGCAGAGTGTCTGCTTGGCTTGCAGAAGGTCCTGGGTTCAATCCCCCAGCCTCTCCAGTTAAGGATCAGTTAGTAGGAGGTGTAAAAGACTTCTGCCCCGAGAACCTGGAGGGCTGCTGTCAGACTGAGTAGGCAATGCTGACTTTGATGGACTGATGGTCTGATTCAGTATATGGCAGCCTCATGTGTCCATATGTCTCAGGTACATTCCCTGGTGTTCCCAGTTACCAACAATGCTCCCCCTAAGCTGTGGAGTTCTGTGAGCAAAAATTCTACTTCATGAGCAAGTGATTTGGCTACCGCATGAATTAGTTTGCTCTGGAGCCATCCTTCCGGAGCCAAGACAGAAATGTGTGAGCCGGAGGCTAAAAAAACGGTGAGCTAGCTCACACTAACTCAGTTGAGAGAGAACACTGGCCAACAGGTGGTGGAAAATACTGTTATCTGCCTGAGACCCCAGATTTCTGTTGCAAGTTGAACTGGGCTGCTATAGATAGATGGACCGATTGTTTAAATAAAACCACTGCGTATGTTCCAGTGCTGCAAGAGCTGCCTTCATCCAGTTCACCCTTTCTGGCTGTTACCAAAGAACAGCTTGACATGTACATGGCTGCCATTGTCTCACCTTGATTACAAAACAGGCTTGCAAAATGTCTTTTGTTTCCCTTTCTAGCTCTTTACGGAGTACGGCCGACTGGCCATGGACGAGATCTTCCTCAAACCATTCCAGGTATGTATGCAGGTGGGAAAGGCACACGCCTGGGAATTGTCCTATGACGCTGCTTGTCACATTCTGCACTCGGACCCAGATCTTTGTGGCTGAAATACTCGTTGATACGTTCACACCAGACTGGACAGAAGCATTGATCTAGGTTGATGCCGGTTGTGTAGAACTGACCTGAGTTCTGAATTTGGGATTTTCTCTTTCTGTCTTCCTTTTTGGCAAGAGTGGAAATGAATAGATGTGTGACCCAGAATATGCTTGGTCACCCCTCCTCATCTCTCTCTTCAAAAGTGGCCCTGAATTTTCAGAACTCCCTCTCAGGGGAGGCCCCTTTCACCTGGCCTGTGTCGGCTTGGAAGCGTTGGTTGGGTGGCCTTTATTTCCTTGGCAACAGTGGCTCAGTGGTACATACTGACGGATAAGACCGAATGGCCCCTTTTCTTTCCTGCTGGCTGATTTAAAAATATCACTGGTGGTTTTATACTGGGGTCCCCAGTCTTTTTTAAGACGGTGGGTACCTTTGGAACTCTGACACAGAACAGTGGGCACAGCTACAAAATGGCTGCTGCAGGAGGCGGGCCCAGCTACAAAATGGCAGCCACAGCTTACCTTCAGTCTCACAGGGAAGACCTCTTTAAAACTCTGCCCAGCCAATCCAATCTCAAGTGTCCAGTCAGAAGCCTCGCTGGGCAAGAAGAGCCCCGCCCACTTTCTAAAAACTCTCGGCGGGCTCCAGGAAAGGTGTTGGCAGGTGCTGTGGTGCCCGTGGGCACAGTGTTGGGGACCCCTGGTTTTGTGCTATTGGAGTAGAGACTCTGTTGTATTTGTAAGCTACTTTGTGGCTGTGTATCAATATCTGATCCCTTCCTGTAGAAGCAGAGAGCAGTGGCTGAGGCCCCCTAGGGATGGCCCTGCCTTGACACTCTGGGGGTTCCTGCTTCACACTCTTCTCGTGGGTGGAGGGCTCTGAGTCCTTCCCTGCTGTTCCACAGGCCATGCCTTGTTTGTCCCCCAGGCCCAAAGAAGAACACACAAGGGAAGTCCCAAGTGAGGAAGAAGAAAAACTATTTATTGCAATAAAGAGAGATACAGTACGAAGCAACAAGTGCCCGTGAAACCAAGCTGCCCGCTGGCCTGATGGGCAGAGGATTATATACCCAAAATGACATAGCTACAGTTTGTGATGCATAGTACTAGGGCTCATTTCGTAGCAGGAGTTCCTTTGCATATAAGGCCACACACCCCTGATGTAGCCAATCCTCCAAGAGCTTACAGTAGCCCCTGTAAGAAGAGCTCTGTAAGCTCTTGGAGGATTGGCTACGTCAGGGGTGTGTGGCCTAATATGCAAAGGAGCTTCTGCTACAAAATGAGCCCCTGCATAATACACCCTATTGGTTACAGGTAGAGGGGCATCATTTGAGTTGGCACAAATCCATTGGCTAGGTCAAATAGGGATTACGTTACGTTCATTTACAATGGTTTATTTGACAAGGAACACAAAGGTCTTCTCTGGCAAGCATCAAGGACTTTTCATGTATAGGCAAACAGAACTCCCCCGATAAGGGGTGTGAATCACTCAGTAGCCCCAGGCCGCATTCAGACCTTTTGGTGCCTGCTCAACAATAGGGACCACTTCAGTGGGAAGGTAACAGTGTCCTGTGCGCTTTGGCGTTTAGTCATGCCGGCCACATAACCGCGGAAAAGTCTTCGGACAGCGCTGGTTCATCAGCTTGGAAACAGAGGAGCACCGCCCCTTAGAGCTGGATTCGACTGGCTTTCAAGCTTTTACTGCAGCAACATATGTAGATCACCAAAGGATGCCAGGCACATCCCTCTCTTCTAACACTGGGCTGTAAAATTATAAATCTTTCAACAGAGGTATAGCAGGAGAGGGCTATTGAAGTTGCACAATCACTTTCGCCCTTATACTTCTTCTATTTCATTTCCTTCAAATCTGTGTTTCAGTTACTCTGATTCTTAGCTTAACACTTCTTCAAGGCCTATTAGCAGAGGAGAGCTACTATATCATCCAAAAACCCAGATAAGGAAATAATGTTTTATTTATTCATCCTGCACAGGCTTGGCCTGTGCTCTGGCTAGCAGAAGAGGAAATTATCTTATATTACATTATACTTAATTGCTTCTAATGTGGTAAAATCAAACTATGGCTATGCTGTTGCTACCTTTATAGCTTGTAACATATTGAAATCAAATCAGGGTCCTTTCTGCCAGTTCCACACGGCCATCGTCTTTGTGTGTTGCTTAATGCCTTCCGACTTCCATGCAGACCCTGATGTTCCTGGTCCGAGACTGGAGTTTCCCGTACGAGTATTCTTACGGCCTGGACGGCGGCAGGCGGTTTCTGGAAAAGCGGCTGGAGGTAAAAGCCAGTGGGAAGCCCAGCTGGGAGAGGCCTGTTGTGGCACCGTTTTTCACAAGCAGCGTTGGGTGTTTAGTGAGAAATGGCAGATTGGTTGGAATTTGAGGTTTTCTCTAGGGCTGTGTTGCCCAGTTAATGAAATTTTAGTCAATCGATTTTTTAAAAAGAGTATAATTTATTTTAGTACAGGTTATCATTAGACACGTCTATTGTTTACAAATCGTATCAATTAATTTGCATACACCTGCATATTTTAAAAATGGCACACCCAAAGGGAACAAGAGGGTGCTTTGTTTTTAGATGGTACAGGCACGCGTGCCGCCTCTTTATCTTAGAAGAGGCATGCCTTCATGTGTGGAAGGGAGGGGAGAACATCTCTGCTAAGTGCAGAGGTATTCCTTTGTGCATTGGAAGAGGGAATGCCTCTCTTAAGGCGGCACTTACCAGCCAAAGTTTTCCTATCCATGGATCTATGCTACAGTAACTCTGGGACTAAGAAATGCCTGAAGAAGTGCGCATGCCTACGAAAGAATAAAACTTTGTTAGTCTTAAAGGTGCCACTGGATTCAAACTTTGTTCTGGGACTAATCATAACAGGCTTTATATGGGGTTGCCCTAGAACAGGGGTGGGCAAACTGTGGCTCGGGAGCCGCATACGGTTCTTTCACATATATTATGTGGCTCCCGGCAGGGCAGCTGGGGAAGCTAAATATCATTAGCAAACAAATATCATTGGACAAATTAATATCATTATCAATATCTGCTTTTGTTATTTTTTTTGGCAGTCTCATTTAATGTTAATAAAAAGCAAATTTGCTTATTTTCCAATAAAAGCAGGTAATATTTGTTCACGTCTTGTGGCTCTCAAACATCTGATGTTTATTTTATGCGGCTCTTACGTTAAGCAAGTTTGGCCACCCCTGTTCTAGGTGGCTCTTACGCTGAGCAAGTTTGCCCACCCCTGCCCTAGAAGACAACCTGGATGCTGCCATTTGTTCAAAATATGGCAATCTGATCCCTAACTGGGGCCAACCATTCTGTCCACAGAAATGGTCAGATTGCCCATTTGTTTCTGGAGTAGGTGACCTCTAGGATCCCTTCTAACTCTGTTAAGAAACTGGTCTCCTTTAAGATCATTTTTCTGCCTAAATGTTTAGCTTTCTTGACTATAGAAGTCATCACCCCCACCTGCCGTCTTGTTATCAGAATTGTTGCTCAGGCTGGCAGAAGTGATTAACTTGCAGCAGCTGAGAACTGTCATCTCAAGTGGCTGGCAGCTTGCAATTTAGAGATCTCTCCTGGTAACAGCTTCCTATTGGCTGCATGGTTTTTCTTTCTGCGCTGAGAACTTCAGCCCCACCAGGGAAAAACTTGCCCCAGAAGCCACAGAATCCTGGCTGCGGGCCTGGTGGGCACCATGGCCCCCCTCAGACACCTCTGTTGGAAGGGCAAAGCAAAGTTGGGTCTGGTCAGTCTCGGGAAGTGACATCTCCTGGGACCCCCGTGCAGGCCACCTCAAATAGAAGAAATGCGGAATAATTGATGCTTTTTTTGGGGTGCTCTTTGGTAAAAGGAGTGCACAATGACTGATGGGTCACCCTCTGCCCCCAGGTGAAATCTCACCAGCATGAGGAGATCCAGAACGTTCGGAAGCACATCCACTCTTGCTTCACCAACGTCAACTGCTTCCTCTTGCCCCATCCTGGCCTCAAGGTGGCCACCAGTCCAAACTTCGATGGCCGTCTGAAAGGTAAGAGCTCAGTCTGTGTTCTCGAACTACCCTCATCCCGAGGACTGACCTAGGCAGTCCTGGGGTACAAAGAGGCGGGCTGGCTCCTCTCTAGGCAGCACCACAGACTGGGGTTTTGCGCAAACTGTCAATTAGAACAAGATCGGCAGCCGTGTGAGTCTGTCTGTAGCAGTCGAAACGAGCCAGAGTCCAGTAGCACCTTAAAGACTAACAACATCTGTGGCAGGAGATGGGCTTTCATGAGTCACTGCTCACTTCTTCAGATGAGTGAGCAGTGGCTCACAAAAGCTCATACCCTGCCACATATTTTGTTAGTCTTTAAGGTGCTACTGGACTCTTGCTGTTGTCAATTAGACGTCAAGCTGTGGTTTGAGGCTTCAGGTGCCCAGCAGCAAAAGATGGTGCACAGCTGCTTTCCTGCTTTCGCTTTGCCTCTGCTCGGCCTTCCCGTCTCTTAAGCAAGTGGAATGACTGCTGTGTCTGGTTTGTCAGCATGGAGATGGTGCCCGTAATGATTGCATGTTTTGGTGTGTGTGTTCCTTTAAATGTTGTGTGTGACTGCAGTACTGTAGGGGGGTGATAGGAGGAGACAAGTGTGATTTGATTGGCTGATGACTGAGAGTGTGGAAGAAGAGATGTTCTGAGATGAATAAGAGTGTGTGTGTTTTTAAGACAGAGCGGAGTGTGTGTGTCTTTGGAAAAAGTGTGACAGAACTATGAAGAGGGTCTGTGTGACTCTAAAATTAGTTTTGTGAGAGAGCCTATATAGCAAAGAAACAAGTAGTGTCTTAACTGTGTGGTTAGACAAATGTTTTATCTCGTGGCCGAAGAAAAAGAGTTTAGCCTGTGTGGCTATATGAGAGAGAGAGAGAAATATAAGCCTGTCAGAGTGGAGTTTGGCATTTGAGAGACTGTGTGTAACACCAAGCATTACATTTACAAGTTCCTTTCTTCAGAAACAGTTCAAGATAACCAGAAACTTATTTTGTTCTTTATTTAATAAATCAATTTTTGTTTAAACATATCCCGGGAATCAGTACAGTACTTCCTCAGGGCCGCATAGACCTCTGAAGTGCCCAGACCCTAGGTCATACTATCAAAAGAGAGAAATTTGGAATTTTTAAATTCCTGGCGGCAGCAAGAAAACTACCAAGTTTGTATACAAAGAGAGAATTTAAAAGTAAAACCGTCTTCCCCAATAGCAAGGACATCACAGTGCCTAACCAAAGTCTGCACAAAACTGGGGCTTGCAAGTATCTGTTCTGCTGATGGCAGCGCTTTCCTCTGGCGCAAGGAATTTTCTCCCGACACAGCCCAAACGTAGTGTTTTACATGATTTATTATTATTATTTTTTGCTAGCAATGGAGGATGTGGAATTACCGTATTTTTCGCTCCATAAGATGCACCTGATCATAAGACGCACCTTGTTTTTAGAGGAGGAAAACAGGAAAAAATGAAACAGAAAGAAAGAAAGAGAGAGAGAGAGAGAGATAAAGGAAGGAAGGAGGAGGAGGAGAGAGAAAGAGAAAGGAAGAAAGGAAGGTGGGGACAGAGAGAGAGAGAGACAGACAGACAGAAAAAAGGAAAGGAAGGAAGAAAGATAGAGAAAGGAAAGAAGAGAGACATCGGCATGCCATGCAAAGCCAGGCCTTTCTGTGCAAAGTAGCCACGGAGCTTAATCTGTGGGCGGGGCTTTCTGCTGCTGGCTGTCTTAAAGGGGAAAAGCACTTAAAGGGAAAGAGTACTTAGCCTGGTGGGGTTTTTCCTGCCGTTTCCTTTTTGAGTCTTAACAGCTCAGCCCCAGCAGGGAGGGGTGGGGAAGGCTGGGATGCCAGCCTGAATGGCGTTCCCCTGCGTTCCTGCTGAAGAAAGAGCCGTTACAGGTAAGAAAAGCTCCATATTCGCTCCATAAGACGCACACACTTCCCCCCCCACTTTTTTGGGGAGGAAAAGTGCGTCTTATGGAGCGAAAAATACGGTACGCCACATGCTGAAACTTCTGAGATTTTTATTGTGTTACCCCCTCTTACTTTGTGATTTCACCCAGCATAACCACACACTTTCAAGTATACCCTGCAGTACTAGAAACTTGAAAGAGAGTAGAATCAGACCTACCTGAATGTGGTTATTTAAAACTTTGTTTTGTGCCTAATATCACGTTCTGTGATTTGTTTACAGCAAAGCACTTAAGATACACTTCTGCCCTGATTGTGAAGGGCACCACCTCTTGGGAAAGAGCGGCTTCCTTCTCTCCTTTCTAACCCTCTGCCTGTTTGCTTTCCCTCTCCTGTAGACATTGCAGACGAATTCAAAGATCAGCTGCAGGACTTGATCCCGTTTGTGCTGGATCCCAGCCAGCTTTTGGAAAAGGAGATCAATGGTTCCAAAGTCACCTGCCGGGGCTTGCTGGAATACTTCAGGGTAAATTTTGTGGTATCCCTGGCTTATTGTTTCAAACCTAACATAAAAAACATTTGAATTCCACCCTTCCTCTGAGGACCTCAGGGTGCTGTACATCATTTCCCCCTTCCTCCATGAAGATAGTTTCAGCGGGTGACCTTGTTGGTCTAGATATGAGACCAGTAGCAGCGTAGAGACTTTTCGAGAGCCAGAGTTCCCTTCATCAGACATGAGCAGAGTAGAAATGGAGATCTTTGAGCCTGACGGAGAGCACTTCAACTCTCGAAGAGAACATCAACTCTCGAAAGCATATACTCTGAAACTCTTGTTGGTCTCTACGGTGCTACTGGGCTTGATGACGTGAAGGGTTAGATTCATCACAATAATCCTGTGAAATAGGCTAGGCTGAGAAAGAGGGACTTGGCCAAGGTCACCCAGTGAGCTCCCTTGGCAGAGTGGAGATCTGAACTTGCGACTCCCACATCCTAGTCTGACACTCTATAGCTACTCTGGTCCTGGGGGGTGCCGAGGGATATTTCTCCTTAACAAGACCCTTGAACGTGAAGGATGGAAGTTGCTTGGATTCTCAGCCCTCCTCAATCCATTTCTTTTATTTGCCGACCACTTGGCATTTACTCCCTTTCCAGGCTTACATCAAGATCTATCAGGGGGAAGATCTGCCTCACCCCAAGTCCATGCTGCAGGTGAGTCTTTTGGACACTTTTGCGTATGCTGAATGGTGCGCTTTCTTTTTGCTTTTTTGGAATTTCTGTCTTTGGTATTATATGTATGTGTGTGTCCACCTGGAAGTCATGGCGGCCTCTGGTGACTGACCGCTACTGGGGGCATGGAGGCTATGCAGAGAGGTGGCTGAATAAAGCCTCCCAGCTATGGTATTCCAAGGAGGTCTCCCATCCAAGTGCTTGCCAGAGTCAACCCTGCTTAGCTTCCGAGATCTGACGAGACTGGGCTTGCCTGGGCTATCCAGGTCAGGGCTTGAATAGTACACTTTTGATTGACTTTCAGTGCACTTTGCAACTGGATTTTACTGTGTGAAATGGCAAAATCCACTTGCAGACATTTTCTGTGCACTTTAGATGGATTGAATTATTCACTGTACGTCTTGGAGAGGTGGAAGTAAAACTCCTGGGTGTTGGTGAGAGACTGCCCTCTCTCTTTGTGTCGGAAGTAATGCTACTTGTCCCTCTGTTTCTTCACACCCTTCAGCTGGGGGAGAGGAGATGTAAGAATGTTTGTACCTGCACTGAAATTTCTTCAGATTTCTGACTCTTCAGGGCTTTTCCGCATTCTCAGTTTCCTCTTTTGCAAGTTCCCCCCCCTGTTCTGCTCCCTCTAGTGGTTGATTCAATATTACATCGGTTTGTGTCTGGCATAAAAACCTGCAGTTTCGATCTGTGGGGAAATATGCTGGACATAAACCAATGTAATATCAAATTGACCACTGGAGGGAACAAAATACATGTGGAATAGTGACCCTCCCCCCCCCCCCCCCGGAACAAGAACTTACAGGTAAGGAAACAGAGCATGCAGAAAAGCCATTTGTTTGACCTGGCTGGACCTCAGAGGTCCATTCTGCTAATGGCAGTATTTTATACCCCCCCCCCCCCGGTACAAGGAGCATTCTGCCAGCATGATTATGTTGCTATTAACAAAAGAGATTCCATTGGATCTAAGCTTATGACGGTAACATCAGTCACCCCTCCCCCCCTTCTGCCCATCCCGGTGGTAGACTAAGGCACATTTTCCAGTCGAGTGTGCACTGTGGGATCCGAACCACAGAAAGCTGCATGGAGCATCATGCTACCTGGCCGGCGATAGCAGTGCTCCTGATTGTATGTTGGTGGCCAGTCCTCAGGGGTAACTCGACACAGGCCATAGCTTGGTGGGTGTAGGATAGATGCTTTCCATTCAGGAGGTTCCAGGATCATTCTCCAGCAGTTAAGGTACCTGGGGAAAGAGCTTCCTAGAGACCCAATGGGCAGAACAGCCCAATGATCTGACTAGGTGGAAGGTAGCTTCGTGTGGGAAGGAGCCAGACCTCGAGCCCAGGGATGCTCAAACATGGGTGGAGCTGAGATGTCTGGGGGTTTTCTGCCTTCTGTCTCCTCATCGTGTGCCGTCCTCAGAGCTAAATCTCTTCCCACTCCTGGAAGGACACCGGAGCAAAGCACTGTTGATGCAGCTGCCAATTGGGATGTGGGTGGTAGTTTACTCAGCATCCGGTGTGGGGTGTGGAATTCAGCTGCCTAAAAATAGCTTCCTTTTTTAAAAAAATCCCAAGTTTCTAGGCCCTACGGTTGCCAAGGTATGGTCCAAAGTGCGAGACCTATACCAGCTTTGAGTAGGGGACAGAGAGCTGCAGAGCTGGGCAGAGGGCCCCCACAGGTGCATGTGGGGATATAGGATGGAACTGTTGGCAAACGTAGACTTCTTTTGTCCTTCTGCCTTTCCAGGCCACCGCTGAAGCCAATAACTTGGCTGCCGTCGCTTCGGCCAAGGACATGTATTACACCAACATGGAAAAGGTGAGAGGACAGTAGCCGAGCAGGGCTTGCTGTTTGTGTGTGTGTGTGTGTGTGTGTGTGTGTGTGTGCACGTGTGTGAGTCTGTTGGGATGCAGCATCTCTCTTTTCACAACTGCTACCCCCAACACGTGAGCTGGATTACTGGTAGCAGCATTCTGGACTCGATTCAAGGTGCTAGTCTTGAGTGAGGATGCAAAGATAAGAGAAGAAGAGTTGGTCTTATACCGTGTACTTCACTACCCGAAGGAGTCTCGGAGCGGCTTACGATCACCTTCCCTTCCTCTCCTCACAACAGACACCCTGTGAGGCAGGTGGGGCTGAGAGAGGTCAGGGAGACTGATGACTGACTTCATGTGGAGGAGTGGAGGAGTGGGGACTCAGATCTGGTTCTCCAGATTAGAATCCATTGCTCTTAACCACTACACCAAACTAGCTCTCGTTTTCTCTCTACCCGCCCCCCCGCCAAGGTCTACTAGTCTTGGATCATCTTCCAAAAAAAGAATTGTAAATACTTGTAAGCAACAGGTTCATGGTAAACTGCTAATGGGGGTGTGTGTCGAGGGCAGAGTGAGGGTGATGGGTTATAGCCCCCCCCCCATTTTATCAATACTTTTAAAAAGAATGTTGCCCTTATCTTCAAGGTGAATATGGTTTACCCCCACCTCCATTTTTATCCTTGCGACAACCCTGTGAGATAGGCCTAGATGTGAAAGAGTGACTGACCAGGTAAGGATTTGAGTCTGGGTCTCCCCAGTCTGAGTCTGAAACTAGCCACTACACTGTGCTCCCCCACTATTCTCTGAATGGCTAGCTAGGAAGCTCCTCCCCATAAAAGGCTGCGGTCTTCTTTTCTTTCCCCCACCCTGCTGTCTAAAAATGTGAATTTCTACCAAAGATAAAGAAGCAGTTGGGCATGCGGTTGGCGAAACCTGGGGATGCCCTCTCAGGAGGCTGGAACTGGCCCAGGAATTACTTGGACCACCCTGTTGTTGGCTATCCCAGCAGTTTCTACACCATTTTCACCCTTCTTCCAATTTCTTCTCTTTTCTTCTTCTCCGTCCAAATACATCATGTTAAGTTTCTTCAAAACATCTGAGATTCCGCTAATTTTACAAGGTATTATTTTAGGCTAGGCATGACTTTAGTATAGATCGCGCTTGCATTTGATGCCTGGTCCCCTTCATTAGCATCTGCTGTGTACGCATCAAGTGCCGTCAAATCACAGCTTATCGTTTCCAAGGCAAGAGACGTTCAGAGGTGGGTTGCCGTCGCCTGCCTCTGCATAGCGACCCTGGTCTTCCTTGGAGGTCTCCCGTCCCAGTACTAACCGGGGCCGACCTGGCTTAGCTGCCAAGATCTGACATCCCGGTCAGGGTCATCTGCTGTAGTTGAAGTTTAATTCTCCAGAGCTCATCTGGAATCCTGTTTCCCTTCTCTGTGCCCCCCTCCCGCTTTGTAATCTAAACTGATGGGGAAACGAGGGGTGCAGGACCCTTTGCATGCACCCTCATTCCCACTGTGTTCATTTGGGGGAGGGAGAGAAGCTGGCTTCCCAGTCTTAAGTCGGAAAACATTTTTGTAGCATTTCAATATTCAACATAGCCTATTTCAACACAACCCCAATACATAAACAGTGCACTTATGATTCTACAAAGGATATCCTTGGTTATTCTGCCAAGACCCATGACTGCTGGGTGGTTGATCAGAACAGCAAGGAAAAAGGTTAAAACCAGACATTAAGTACTCTTTTACTCCCATAGAAGCTAATGTAGCTGTCAATCAAGTCTGTGACAAGCTCTTGGCATATATCTGACGTACACAACAAAGTCAGCCCTTTCTTTCTGTCTCTGGGGCCAGGAAAGTCAAGGAAAGCTGGGGTAAGCCAGGGTGACTCACGGAATCAAGGAAGCTAGTTTCTGATGATCTTGTCTGTTTAGAATTTGACAGTGGGATCTGACTGTGGTAAGGTGTAAACATTCCTAGTAGCCAGAAGAAGAGGAGGAGGAGGAGGAGGAGGGGATTGGATTTATACCCAGCCCTTCACTTGTAGTCTCAGAGCGGCTTACAAACTCCTTTCCCTTCCCTTCCCCACAACAGACACCCAGTGAGGTAGGTAGGGCTGAGAGAGCTCTGACAGAAACTGCTCTTTCAAGGACAGCTCTGAGAGAACTATGGCTTGCCCAAGGTCATCCAGCAGCTGCAAGTGGAGGAGTGGGGAATCAAAACCGGTTCTCCCAGATTAGAGTCTGTGCACTTAACTACTACACTAAACTGGCTCTCAAAAGCCACGTGAGTCAAAGTCATGTCCAGGGAAGGCCACACACAGCACAGAGCAGCAGCCTGAAGCTGGGAGCAGAACAGAACCAAAGTTTCCACTATGTAGGCTGATGTGAGAACCCTTACAGAGCCAATAAGCCAGGCCTTCTGGAATTAAAAGTCCTTTTTATTCTTAATGGTCCATAGTAGGTAATACGTTTTGTGTTAGTGATACAGAGCAAAGGGCTGTCGGTAAGTTATACATTATTCAAACGCGAAGGGGGAGGAGGGGCACCAATCAGGTTAGTCAGAAAGGGCGCCACATTACATGTCCGTTTAGCTTCCCAAGGAAAGCGCGCTCAAATGTGCGATTGCTCATCCCACATTCCTTCCCACCGAACCTCCCCAGCAATTCCCAGGTTGCAGTTAAGAGAGGCACCTGGAGAGCAGAGACAGCAAGCCAAGGTCACATTCATCAGTAAAGCAGATAACAGTTTCAACAGCAGTTATGAGCCCTCTGTGGAAGCAGGTGACGTAGACTGGGTCAGGGAAACCAACCCCTGCTCGGGAAATGTCAGATTCTGGCATCTTATTACCATAGATATTAAAGTATTATAGGTGTACCAGAGGTTTTCCAGAGTTCTATCAGAGGACTGAGACTCAATCCAGCCCCGATTCCACAACATAAACTGCACCCCAAGCCCTGGAAACCTCTCCCACGCATTCCCTCCCTGCACCCGCCTCTGCTGAGGGAGAGTGGCCACACCCACCAAACTCTTGCTGGCTTAAGCTGCCCCGCCCTCTAACGCTTCCTTGCACAGGTAGACTCTGGGAAACTTCCCACCTTGGTTGCTCTACAAATCCATCCAGGTCACAGAATCTTTTCTTGGTGCTTCTTTCATTGTGTGGCGTGGATGGCCATCCCGAGTTGTTTTTGTCTCCAGCAACCGGTCTGCAGAGGTAGACTGCCTTGCCTCTAAACCCGGAGGTTCACTTCAGCTGTTGCAGCTGGCAGCCTCGGCTGGCCTCTCGCATGGACACATGAAGCTGCTCTGCTGAATCAGACCCTTGGCCTGTCAGGGTCAGCATTGCCTACTCAGATGGCAGCAGCTGTCCAGGGTCTCGGGCAGGGTCTTTCGCATCACCTGCAACCTGATTTTTGCTGGACATCTGGGGAATTGAACCTGGGACACGCTCTGCCGCTGAGCCACAGCCCCTCTCAGTTGTTTGATGTTAACTACCTTGGTAGCTCTGGTCCTTTTAACTGGAGATGCTGGGGATTGAACCTGGGACCTTCTGCCTGCCAAGCAGGTGCTCTGCCACTGAGCCACGGCCCCTTTCCTCTCCTCCTCTGTTGATTTGTCTGATCCCCTTTCAGAGGCACCTGTGCCACTGGCTGCTGCTGCCTCTGACGCCAGTGAATTCCGTAATGCGATGACATGCTGTGGTGCCCCCCGGATCTGCATTGAGTTTTAGTCCTGTCTTAGAAAAGCTGCTGTCCTCTTTTTTATACTCTACAGTTTTTACCCTCCCCTGGAGAGCCAAGTGTAGTATAATGGCTAATGCCAAACTAGGATCTGGGAGACTTTGGTTTGAATCCTTGCTCTGCCATGCAAGCCTGCTGGGGTGACTTTGGGCCAGTCACATACTAGCCTACCTCACAGGAGTGTAATGAGGATAAAATGGAGGATCAAATGGAGGAGAGGAGTGCAGTGAGAGCCACTGGGGTAGAAATGAAGTAAATAAAATTTGCACATTATTTTCCATACGCTGAAATGCTTTGGCCCAGGGGTCCCCAATGGGCAGACGCCTTTCCTGCCACCCGCCAAGGGTTTATAGAAAGTGGCCAGGGCCAGGTGGGGTTTTTGCAGATTTGATTGGCCAGGCAGATTTTTGAGAGCGTCGTTGTGGCAGCAGCTGCCACCACATCGTGAAGATCTTCACTGTCTGACTGAAGGTAAGCCGTGGCAGCCATTTCATGGCTGGCTTTGCTTTCTGTGGCAGCCATTTTGCCAGCGCTGTGTCAGAATTCTGGAAGTGCCCGTAAGCTCAAAAAGGTTGGGGAGGGGACCCTCATTTTGGTCTAGTGGTTCAGAGAGCCAGTTTGTAGTGGTGGTTAAGAATGCAAACTCTAATCTGGGAGACCCGGGTTTGATTCCCCACTCCTCCACTTACAGCTGCTGGTGTGACCTTGGGCCAGTCACAAGTTCTGTCAGAACTGTTCTCTCAAAGACTCCTCCAAAGAGCTCTCCCAGCCCCACCTACCTTTCAGGGTATCTGTTGTGGGGTGGGGAGGGGAAGGGAAAGGAGGTTGTAAGCTGCTCTGAGTGAAGGGCAGGGTATAAATCCAGTCTCTTCTTCTTCTCACTTTGGCCTTTTTCTGTTCCTTTCCTTCAGGTGTGCGGTGGGGACAAGCCGTATGTCTCGCCAGACCTGCTGGCGGAGAAGCATCGCGTGCAGAGCTCCCTGGCCCTGCAGCACTTCCAGCGCATCAAGAAGATGGGGGGCAAGGAGTTCAGCCAGCGCTACGAGGAGGAGCTGGTCCGGGAGATGGGAGAGCTCTTTGAGGACTTTGCCAAGCACAACCAGAGCAAGAACATCTTCAACACCTTCCGGACGCCCGCCATCATCTTCAGCGGCATCGTCTCCCTCTACCTGAGCTCCGGCGTCACGGGCTACATCGGCCTGGACATCGTCTCACAGCTCTGCAACTTCGTGGTCGGGTTGCTGCTCATCATTCTCCTGACCTGGGGCTACATCCGCTACTCGGGCCAGTACCGCGAACTGGGCGTCGTCATCGACAACACTGCCGAGTTTCTGCTGGGAATGGTGGGTGCCTTGGGACTGGGTGCGCGTGCGTGGTGTGATGGGACGGCTTAAGGGTGCCAGTGGTCTTTGTGGCCATCTGTGGTCAACCGTAAAAGCACAAGAAGAATTGTCTGACGTGTGCCCACCATTGGCCAGGGTCCTCGGTGGGCACAAGATGGTGTCAGTCTAGGCTGTGGCATCTCTGTAGTGAGCCTCCTATACTTTGCTTTGGAAGACAGAGTGTGACATCAGTTCGTGCGGATTCTGTGAGCTGAGGCAGATCCTGAGAGGGAGGGCAGGAAGGGTTGCCTCAGTGCTTAGTTCTCGCGGACCTTTCTTACACGCCCAGGGAAATGCTGATCACCACTTTAGGGTCAGGAAGCAATTTTTCTCCAGGCCAGTTTGGCTGGAGATCCTGGAGGTTTTTTTGTCATCTTGTGGACATGGAGTGGGGGTCACTGGGGGTGTGTGGGGGGGAGGTATTTGTGAATTTCCTGCATTATGCAAGGGGTTGGACTAGATGACCCTGGAGGTCCCCTCCAACTCTATGATTCTATGATTCTGTGATTCATGTTCAGATTGGAAGTGCTGGTAAAAGCAGCAGTGACCTATGACTTAATTGTTGGCGTGTAGCCATACTGGTGCTCAAATTCATGCACTGGTATACAGGAGGGGGAGCTGTGTTAACAGCAAAAACAGACAGGAGTCTTGTGGCACCTCAAAAGACTCACAGTGCATGTTTGCATAAAGCATGCATTCTCGTGAACCAAGAGCTCTCTTCTGTCAGATGCAGGTTCCAGAGCAGCTGCATAAACGGCCGCTAGTCCAAGGAAGTTTAAGCTAGAATAAGCATGAGTTTGGTTTTAATGTGTCCACAAGACACTGGTGTGTATCAGTTTGCAGTCTTTCAGTGTTTATTTACTTCATTTGTACTCCACCGTTTCCCCCAGTATGGACGGAAAGTGGCTTATATCAGTCTGGTTTCCATTTTAATTTCATCACAACCCTCACAAGGTGCGGCTGAGAGTGTGTGACTACACCAAGGCCACCAGTGAGCTTCTACGGAAAGTGAGGCTCTGAAGCTGCGTCTCCTAGAGCCTAGTCCAACACTAACCACTGCACCCTACTCTCTATATCAGGGGTCCTCAAACCTTTTAAACAGGGGGCCAGTTCACTGTCCCTCAGATCGTTGGAGGGCTGGACTATAGTTTTAAAAAAAAACTACGAAGATGGGCTTTTTCTTTGGTTATTTTGCGGGTAGGGAAGGCGTGCGGGGGGGGGGGGAGGGAGGTGCGCAAAAAGGCACCCTTGATGGGGCTGTTGTCTTTCCCTCTCCGAAGAACCAAAGAACTCGGCATCCTCACAAACTTTTTAAGGCAGCAAGCCCCCAGCTGCTTCTCCCTGAAACTCCACTACTGCAGGCATCATGATGGGAAAGAGAAATCTCTGTCTCTCTCCCCCTCTGATTCCCAGCAGCACAAAAAGCCTCGAAAAAGACCCCCGCCTGGCTCTTAGGACTGGCGCAGGTCTCCTAGCCGGCTGAGAGGCCTCTCAGCCGGCTAGGAGACTTGGGGCCAGCGGAGCGCCTGCCACCCCACCCTTACCCTCTTCCAGTCTTCCTTTTGCCTCCTCCTGGCTGACTGGAAGCAGGGGGGCGGGGCTTTGTCATGTGGCCCGGGACGAGTCGGCTGCAATTTTTCCACTGCTTTGTGTGCTGCTGGGAATTGGAGGACAGGCAGCGGCACACCCGGCGGGCCAGAAAAATGCCCTTGGCGGGCCGCATGTGGTCCGCGGGCCGTAGTTTGAGGACCCCTGCTCTATATACATGTATATGTACACATCTGTACACATATGTATATATACATGTATATGTACACATCTATGATGTGGAATTTGGCCCCAGAGTGTGGATTTAAAAATGTACACAGTGGGGCCAGGTCCTGAAAGGGGGGATGTTTCGACAAACCTGGGGTTTTCCGTCAAGTTTGCAGAAAAATCCAAAAAACAAAATAAAGAAATTACCTCCCTATCCCCAAATGGAGAAGTGATGTCTGTGCAATATCACAACTGACAGGGGGAAAAAAATGTACACAAGGCATCTTAAATGTCACAAGACCTCAGTGGCAACCTGGCCAGAGGTGGCTTGGAGGGAAAAGTGTGATGGGCACGCTTTCTTCTCCGCTTATCACAGCATGAGCTGCAGTGCCTAGCAGGGAGGGTGGTTCAAACAGGGTGTCCCCTGCCTGTCCTGTATAAAATGGTTCTTGGGACCAGCTGACTTTAATGTGTTTATCACAGTTTCCTGGGTACTTCCACTTGACTTCGGAACTTGACATTTGGGCATCCTCTAATCCAAGTTCCCCACTTACTAGTAGAACCCCTCCCCCCCAGCTATTAACCTCTTTTACAAAAGAGAGGACTTGAAAATGTACCCCCCACTAGTTAGACAGCTACAGCTTCCTTATGCCTTCAATCAGACATTTAAAAAAACCCATTTTAAAAAACCCAGGCAGCAAGAAAAGTCCCCCTTGATAGCATCTTTGCAGAAAGTCGGAAATTAGCAGGGGCTAGTAGTGGGGAAACAGTGTCTTAAAAGGCCATTTTACAGCCAAACGTTGGCCTGTCAGAGTTCCGTTTATGGGCAGTTCTAGCAATTGATGTCTTGGGCTCCGTGTGCGGCCGATTTCAAAGGTCTTCTTTCCTCGGAGACGTGCCCTACCAGGTTTCGTAAGGTCTGGAGGTGAATCGATCAGTTCCAAGTATGTGTTGGCAAAGAGCATTTGGAACCAAACCATTATTTGTTGACAAATCCAGATATGTTGTGGGCATCCAAAAAACAGATCCGTCTTTCGGAGACAACGCTGGCGGATGCTGTCAGCGGCATTTGAGTGACTGCCAGCATTCTCCGGGGCATGAGCCACGCCTGCTGGAGTGTAGCAGATGGAAGGTCAGACTTTGATCAAGAAGACCTTGCTTCTGATCCATATTCCGCCCTAAAGCTGACTGCAGGCCCCCCCCCCCCCCGTTTGTAGAAAAATCTCTTTAGCCTCTGCGTGGACCTGATCCACGGATTTAGATATCCGCAGATGGCGGCCACACGTGGCTAATAGCATATAGACATTTCTTTCCTGCTTAATTTTTTTTCTTGTTGTTTCAATCAGCTTATCGTGCCTCTCTTACCCCTGTCCTCTCCCTTCCAGGTGACGTCCCAGCCGAATAGTTCTTCTCAGACAGCGGAAGCCAGTACATCGTCTGGGACAGGTGCCAACGACAAGAAGTCCCAGTAAGGTCTCAACGTGAGAGGTCCAAACGTCGCTGGGCTGAAGGCGATGGCCTCGCTCCAGCCTGCAAGTCCAGGCACGGCTTTCCGGGCTTTCTCCAGAGTACCTCCGAACCTCCCCGGGCTCCGGATATTTTCCCTATTTTTTTTTTAAAAGAACCCTTTCCTGTTTATTTTACTTCCTGCACTTTAACAAAGGAAGATAACGCAGCTTTAAAGTTCTTTCTGTACCAATTAGTGCCTTCCTTGGGGAAGGGGTGGGAGAGGAAACACCCCCCCCCCCCCCCCCGGCTTGCTGATCTCATTCCTTCGACCACCTGCTTTTGTCACTTTCTTCTGGACGCTTGTCGACGAGAAGCGGGTGCGGCACGGCCTCCCCTGCCCTCGCTGGACAGCAAGCTCTTTGTCCACCTTGTTGCTGGGGCCCTTCCTTGGCTACGTTCCGCCCAGTGAAGCCAACAGGGCAGGAGGCCGCGGAGTGCCCTGGACCAAAAGAAAACGACAAGTGAACCACGCATTCCTTAACACCCTCCCCTTTTGTGCCTTTTTGTGGATCGCACCTTGCACCTCTGGTCATGGAGGGAAACTCCCTTGACTCATCACTGCCTTAGAAGTCCACCTCCAGAAGCTTTTGTTGGGAGGGGGGCAGGGGAGATGACCAAATACTTTGAGCACCCTCTGATTTCCTCGGATGCCTCTGACCCGTCGTTCCCTCCCCGCCACGTTTGTTTTTTTGTTCAGTTTCATTCCCTCAAAGCTGGGGCTTCCTGTGGGCACAGTGACACCCCTCTCCGTCCTCCCCTTTCTTGAACTCCTTTCCTGTTCAGACCGTAGACGCAAGGCTTTCCCAGCGCTGTGGGGGGGGAGCCAGAGGTGTGTGTGGTAAACGCCCGTGTAGCAGCATGCCTTTTTGCGGTCCTGAGACCAACAGCCCTTGAGCATGTGGTGATTCAGGAATGTGGGAAGAGCTCTGTGCAGCTTCTGACCCATCAGCCGCTCATAGTGGCTCACTTGGATTTTTTAAATCCTCTTATTTTGGCCTCCTGGGGCTGTAATACAAGGGCGGTGCCTGGGGGGACCAGGGCTGCAGGTGGTGATTTTCTGCTAATGGACACGTCGGTGTAATTTCTTCCAGCTCCCCCTTCAGGTGGCAAGCCTCTGATTTGTCCCTTACGCCGTTCCTGAGGATTCCCTGCAGCATTTGGGGGAGATCAGTGGGCTGCTGTGGGGTGGGGGGAGGCAGGAAAGGTCTGCGCTGCTGATGGGAGGGCCTCTGTCAGCAGGGAATTCAGTCTAGCGCCCGTCTGTTTGGAGTGTTTGGCCACAACTTGAGGCCTGGGCTCGATGCATTGGCCAAGTAAAACCTACAGCTTTAGGGGTCTTGGCATCTGGAGACCCACCACCCATTCTGCCCCTAGGAGAGCAGCCCCCGAGGCTAACCTTTGGGGCAGATTTTCCAGGGCAGGAGAGCTCTTGGTGCCTACAGTACTTGAAACATCCCAATTCCAACCTGTATCAACCCCCAAACCCTCATGACTGTTAGATTCTCTAGTCCGTAAGCTAATAAGCTGGCTTGGCTTTTGGGGGGGTGCCAAGAAGGCCTGGCAAAACTGTTTTTTCCTCTGGGATCTAGAGTCCTCCAGGGTCCATGTCTCTCACTTGAATCAGTTTGTTCTTTTGTACCACCTCCCCCCACCCCGTTAAACATTCCTTTCTCCTCCAAACTCAGTGCCACAGCTTTGTGGCTCAATAGCTTTACAAAGTCAGGGGGTAGCCTCCCCCCCCCCCCCCCCCGGTGCTCCTTTGCAAAGTCCCTCTGCAGCACAATAGTAGCCCTCTTCTCCAGACATAAGCACAAACTGTCACTCTGCATCTACACCAGTTGGATTAAGAGCTGTCTGTGCATGATCCTCTGGTGCGACCGCGCATTCCCGCTCCGCTTTGGCAGCATTCTCACCCTTGGGTCCTGCTTCCTTTCCCCGGCACGTCCAGTTTCACAACAACAGTTCTAGGTCACACGTTTCCCATGGCTTCTTCAAAGCAGTGCAAAGGACATGGCTTGTGTGTCCCCGTCCCCCCGTGGCATCCATGTAATGCGCAAAGCCAGCCTGCATAGGCTGTTGGGTGCTAAAGTCCACATTCTCCCCCCCCCCCCCGCTCTTTTTTCCTGTATAGGCTTGTGTTCTGTAGTTAGAAGATTGCCCATCTGTTTGGGGAGAGGTCTGAAGCCCAAGCTGGTTTGGAAAAGTGGAGGAGAGCTTTTTGCGCTGAGAGTGTCTTGAAAGAAGGGGAGGGGGGGGGGCTTCTGTTCAAATCAGGGACCAGCTACTCCCCCTCCCCTTCCAAGAAGGTTTTTAAAAACAACTGTTGGGCAAGGTGGGGGGGGGGAAACAGCGTCCCTCTATTGTGTCTCTGTAGCCAAAGGTTGTATTCTAGGTCTCCTTGCATTGCCAAGAGCCCTTCTTTTACGTACGTAGGAAATTCCCTGTCTGGCTCTGTTTCACCGTACATTAAACTTCAGCTGGGGACCCATGCTGTGGGGTGTAGCTGCCAAACTGTATTTATAAAGCGCAAAAAAAAAAATTGCATTCCACTTTGAAACAGCAAGAAATAAAGACCAAGATACTGAAACAGTGGCAGGCTTGAAGTGTGTATGTGCGTGTTTTGTTTATGCGGGGGGTGGGGGGTGGGGAGTGAAGAGATGGGTCCTTCCTGGGGAGATGGGCAATTAGTCCCAGTGGCGGATTCTGGGGACTTTGCACATAACAGCACATTCAGTAGCTCTCTTGACCCTGTAGTCCTATCCAGTCACATATTTATATCCTGCTTTCCCCCCTCCCCTCCCCCAGGAACTGACAGGATCAGCCCTTCCTTAGCCCATACTTGGGAAGTGGGGCTGTGGCTCAGTGGCAGAGCATCTGCTTTGCATGCAGAGGTCCCACATTCAGTCCCCTGCCCTCTCCATTTGAAAGACTCCAGTCATCAAGTTGTTTCCCCATTCACAGCGACCCCATGAATTAATGACCTCCAAAATGTCCTACTAGGGATCTGGTGGCTCAGAGGTTAAGATGCTGATTGGCAGACCGGGAGGTCGGTAGCTCGGCAGTTCGAGACCCGAGTGCCATGGGACAGAGTGAGCTCCCGTCTCTGGCCCCAGCTCCTGCCAACCTAGCAGTTTGAAAGCAAGAAATTGCAAGTAGATAAATAGGTACTTTGGTGGGAAGGTAACAGTGTTCCGTGTGCCTTGGCGTCTAGTCATGCCAGCCACATGACAACAGAGAAGTCTTCGGACAGCGCTGGCTCTTTGGTTTGGAAACAGAGATGAGCACTGCCTCCTAGAGTCGGATTCGACTGGCTTTTGAGCAAGGGATACCTTTACTTATTTTACCATAACCCCACCCCTCTTGAAAGGACCTGTAAGGAAGCGTAAGCGGAACACTCAACACTATCTCTCTCTTGAAGCACATGAGAGGGGCTGGTGGGGGACTGGCAATGGGGAATCATAGCCTGGGGGGGCGGGGGAGGAATCCGGATGAGGGTAGGCAGTCCAAAGGAGTTTGAAGAATGATCCCTCCACCACCTTGTTTGCCCAGCCATGGAAAGGGATTGTAAGAGAGGCCATGACCTAATAGTTGAACCACAGGCTTACAACTGATGTTCCTCTAATGCTGCTATGTATGCCAGCTAAAATTTAAGTAAATGCATATGCTGCAGCACCCTCTATCATTAATCTCTCACCTGCTGTCACTCAGGATGCCGCCTGCGAATAATAGATTTGGCTTCCTGGGCCAGGGCAAGAGTCCATTTAGGGCAGCAGAGAGAGTTCCTCTGAATATGGATGCTCTGTTCTTTGGTATTATGGTCTACAGTCGCTGTTGTGTGGGTCTAGAAACCCAGTCGCCCTACTCTGCATCAGAGTCCATCTCCTCCAGCATCTTATTTCCAAGTTTCTGGGAAGACCATGGCCAGGCTACAAAGATAACAAGTGTCCCTCCCTGTCACTTATCTCTCAGCCGCTGATACTCAGGTAGGCTGTATCTGAACATGGAGGTTACATTCAGTGACCAGTGATAATTGCCTTCTACCCCATGGATTTTTTTTGTATATTTGTGTGTGTGTGTGTGTGTGCCCGTGCCTGGAAGTCATGGCGACCTCTGGCTACTTCTACCGGGGCACAGAGGACATTCAGTTTGGTGTAGTGGTTAGCAGCACGGACTCTAATCTGGGAGAACTGGGTTTGATTCCCCACTGCTCCTCCACATGCAGCTGCTGGGGGGACCTTTGGTCAGTCGCAAGCTCTTTCAGAGCTGTTCTCTCATGAGCAGTTGCTGTCAGAGCTCTCTCAGCCCCACCTACCTCACAGGGTGACTGTTGTGGGGAGGGGAAGGGAAAGGAGATTGTAAGCCGCTCTGAGACTCCTTTGGGTAGTGAAGGGCCAGGGTATAAATCCAATCACTACTTCTTCCTCTTCCTCCTCTTCTGAGAAGCGGCTTGATTGCCTTCCTCTGGCCGCCTGGCCCTGGTATTCCCTGGAGGTCTCCCATCCAAGTACTTGCCAGGGTTGGCTCTGCTTAGCTTCCGAGATCTGATGAGGTCGGGCTTGTCTGGGCTATCCAGGTCACGGCAGTCTACCCTATGAATATGACTATGTGAAGCTGTCTTAATATCACATCAGGTCCTTGGACTAGCAGGATCTGTCTTGTTCCTTTAACTGGTCGCAGCTCTCCTGGGTCTCAGGCTGAGGCCTTGCACATCAGCCCCCCGACCTGATCCTTTCAAGTGGAGATGCCAGGAACTGAACCTGGGGCCCGCTGCATGCCAAACAGATGTTCTACCATCGAGCCACGGCCCTTCCCCTAACTCTTTTCTAAATCCTATGCCAATTGATTCCGTAAGTGAACTCCATATCTATCTTGAATGTACTGGAATGCTTCAGTTTCTTCTACATCAAACCGCACACTGTTACTTTTTATGGCCACAGTGGCTCAGAGGTTAAGACGCTAAACTGCAGACCTGCAGGCCAGCAGTTTGAGACCCTAGTGCCGTGTGACAGAGTGAGTGCCCGTCTCTGGTCCCAGCTCCTGCCAACCTAGCAGTTTGAAAGCAAGAAATTTCAAGTAGATAAATAGGTACCGCTTTGGTGGGAAGGTAATAGCGTTCCGTGTGCCTTGGCGTCTAGTCATGCCGGCCACATGACCACGGAGAAGTCTTTGGACAGCGCTGGCTCTGCGGCTTGGAAACGGAGATGAGCACTGCCCCCTAGAGTGGGATTCGACTGGCTTTCGAGCATGGGAAACCTTTTCTTTTACTACTAGTCTGGTAGCATAAATCAGCCTCGAGAGCTTGTGCCACCTTGACGGCAGTCACCCTTACTGTGGCACAAAACTTTATGGTGCTCTGAAGCCCGCTTTGTCAGCGCCATGATGCTGTCTCCACCGTTGTAAGATCTAGATGCACACTTTGCACATGAGCGTACAGAGACGTGATTTCTGTCATTGGTGGTGCCAAAAGCTGTGACATGCAAACAGTTGCTCCCCTTTGGCCATATCTGAATGTCAAGCTCAAAGTTATCCAAGATAAGGACACAGCGACAAGCAGTCAGCAGCGTCAATGCTGTCTGCCAATTTAGCAACACAAGAGGGCCAAAGGCTTTCTTTTTTTTTTTAATTCACAATTTTTTATTTTCTTTTATCAATACAATACAAACAGTTTTCTTGCAACTTCAACAATTGTCATAACTGAACAGTTTCTTGACACTACATACACGTATTTGAACAAACAATAGAAATATAATAAAACTTTTGTATAATAAATCTATCATAAACTTTTATATATTCTTCTTTGTTTCCAGTTTACTATTACTTCTATATTCATTTCTGAATCTTGTTTAGGTATGACATATTCTATGAAGTTCAGAAATTCCTTTTTCTTATATATCTGACCATCCATACTGAGTCCCAATAGAATCCTTAACATTCCAAAGATTTTAAAAGTGTTAAAAAGATAGCGCATACCTATATCCATTTTTGGAGTTCTGCCCAGCCACCTGGTGCCATCTGCTCTCTTGATAGGTGATTTAAAATTGGTTCCCATTTTTCTCGGAATTTGCTCCTAATAGGGTTTGGAGATGTTTCATTTAATCTGTGTGTTATAAGTTCCATTAGAAACTGGTCCCAGAGTTTTTCGTACCAGATGTGTGTAGTAGGGGTGTCTGGAGACTTCCAAACTGTGGCAATCGCAGTCCTGGCTGCAAAAAGCATGACTTCCATTGTAGATTTATGTTTGTGTGACTGGATATTTTGTGGCCAAAGTCCTAATATTAAAAATTCAGGAGAGATTTCAATCGTTATAGATGTTACTTCTTTAATTAGTTTTTGGATCTGAGTCCAGTATCTTTTGATTTTGTCACAACCCCACCAACAATGTGCAAACGTGCCAATTTGCCCACAGCCTTTCCAACACAACGGAGGATATGTTGCATTTCCATATGATATTTTTTGTGGGCCAAAGGCTTTCTCTAGTGGGAAAGATATTTGAGGTGCCAGGGGATCGGGGACACAGTACCTGCTTTACATGCAGAAAGCCCCGGGCTCAGCCCAATTAAGCTCCAGGCATCTCCAGTCCAAACAGCAGGTAGTGAGGAAAACCGTTCCGTGCCTGAGATCCTGGAGAGCTGCTGCCAGTTAGTGGAAACGACACTGAGCAAGACAGGCTCAGCGGTCTGTCTTGAGACAAGGCAGCTTTGTAATTTGCTATTTTGAATTTTTTTTGCTTATAGTCTACCTCTCTCATGGAGAACGAAGGCAGGTTATACAGCAGTGGGGCCAGGATGCTAGAAGCCCTCTAGAAGGACTAGGAACTGCAGGAATTCGAATGCCTGAATTATGCAAAAAATGGTGTTATGTAAGTATAAACCAGTGCAGGAAGAGCAAGATAATGCATGCAACAAACAGAGAATACATACTACATGCAGTAGTCTAATCCACAGTCTTTCCCCCTTTATCAAAGTGCCTTCCTGAACCAGTCCGTTACAGTACAGCCCTATTACTTTTAATAAATGCCCTCCTGAGCAATTCTATTCCACAGTGTTTGCAAGAATGCCAGCAGCTTGGCACCTCGGATCTATAGTTCAGGAGCAAAGCACCCGTTTTGCATGCAGAGGGTCCCTGGCTTGCTCTTCAGTTCAAAACTCTAGCCTATCAGAAAGTCCCTTCTGCGCTTGGGGCCGTAGACCGCTGCTTGTCAGAGCAGACAAGGAGTTCTGAGTCAGCCTCCCACTGGAAAACACAAACCCTTCTGGAACGCAATTGAAATCAACCAGGTGCTGGTACACTTTCCCCCAGTAGGGGGCAGCAAGCCTTGCCGTTTTGTTTAGGTTTTTTCCACCTCTGCCCTCCTCGTATGACAGCTGGCAGGGGAGGAGCGGGAGTGAGCTCAGTCTCCTGCTGTTGACAAGCTTCCCTAGTTGATGCTTTTTCTCTCCCCGCCTGCCTTCGTTTTCGAGGGTCGCCTTGACAGCCAGCCAAGCCACCCTCCTGGACTGCTGGAGCCGCTGTGAAAAAGGTTGGTAGGCTTCCTTCTCAGATCTGCCAGACTCGGTCAAAAAATCAGGGCCTGCTTTCTCAGTGTAGCCAGCTCCCCAGTAGCTGTCCAGGGTGGGTGTCTTTCACAGGCCCTTTAAAGTGCGGGCATCGGGCCCTGAACTTGGGATCTTGTGCAGTCTTAGCAGATCCCGGGCTCTGAAGGACTTCCTTAGGTGTGTGGTTCCAGCTGTGCCTTCGGGAAGGGTTTTTAAAGCAGCAGCCCTGCCCGCCCGCCCGCCTTCATTCTGTGTCGCGGGTTCTGAAAGTTTCATCGCTCTCCTACTCGTGGAGGGAAGACCGGCCTAACTGGAAAGGCTCCAGGAAGGAGAGGCTGAATTTCCTTCTGACTCACTTGTAGTGGCTCACAGTCCAGAGGATCTTTGACTCAGAGGCTGGTACCGGCAGCCCGGCCACTTACTCGCTCAGGGCAGGGTGTTAACCAGCTGACAAAGTCCAGCTGGGGAAGCCGTTTGCAGCATGCTGAGCTGTACTGGTGGGGAGCTAACCAGAGGAATTCCTCACTGTCTTGCAGTTGGTAAAAGTGCAAGAGCTTGGCTAGGAGCGAAAGTGGGCAACCTGACCAGGGGTTTCCAGATTCTGCCCTTGTTCCCGGAAAAGCCATTTAAACAATGTGTGCTTTTGTTGTGTGTCATGGGGCCTTGGCTCACAGAAGTCATGTGCTTGGCATGCCGAAGGTCCCAGGTCTGTCGCCTGTTAAAGGGATCGGAAGGCAGCGGCCTGGAAAGACCTCTGCGCGAGACCCTGGAGAGCGGCTGCTGGTCAGAGCAGGTGGTCTGACTCAGAAGCCCCATGTGTTCATGTATGGGGGAGTTCCCTTGCTTCATCTGGCTCTCACTGTGTAATCTAGCAAATATGTACGGTGGTGTGTGTGTGTGTGTGTGGGGGGGTTGATTCTCAGTTAGGCCGGCTTAGGGCTGCATTCAAAACGAAATTGCAAACAAGGAAAGGGAGGCCCTCTCGGCCCAAGACGTTGTCCCGGTTGCTTTCCCAGTAACCACAACAAGGCAGATCTGTTTGATTGCCAGCGGCGATAAGTGGAGGGGTGGGAGAATTGGAGGTCATTGGCTCCCAGGATGGGCAGAGAATAAGCTCGCTCCAGGAAGTCCTTTCGCTTTTGCTTCTGGCCGAGGGTGTTTGCCAGCCAATGTTTGAACTGAGTTTCAGGGCTTGCAACGTTGTCTGAGTTTGAAGCGAGCAGCTTCTCTTTTATTTCCCCAGTAGTGGGGGGGGGGGGGGAATATCAGGAGGCAAATTAGAGATATTTTCAAAAAATTACCACTGAAATAGTGAAAAGGCAGTACGGCGTAGTTGTTCAGGATAAGGACAGTCAAGATAGCTTTCCCCAGTTGTCTGTCCATCTACCCAAATTTACTCAAAAGGAAGATGACCCTGAACGTAAGATGATTCTCCTCCAAAAATATGATACACGAAACATTTTACTATTGGACATAACTGTGACTTGTATGTGGATTTAAGACAGCACCCTCTTTTTTTAATGGCGTTCCTGGGGGGAAGGGGAACCTAGTCTTGCATTTGAGTACCTACAATGTCTGTCTATCAATTATACGATTCCTAAGACACTTGGGGTCGTGTATGTGGCTTCCCTGCTCCAAACTCACAGAATAGTTCTCCTGGGCAGAATTAACCTAGTCCAGGGGTGGGCAAACTTGCTCAGTGTTAAGAGCCGCCTAGAACAGGGGTGGCCAAACTTGCTTAACGTAAGAGCCGCATAGACTAAACATCAGATGTTTGAGAGCCACAAGACATGAACAAATGTTACCTGCTTTTATTGGAAAACAAGCAAATTTGCTTTTTATTAACATTAAATGAGACTGCCAAAAATAATAACAAAAGGGGTAAAAGCAGATATTGATAATGATATTAATTTGTCCAATGATATTTGTTTGCTAATGATATTTAGCTTCCCCAGCCGCCCTGCTGGGAGCCACATAATATGTGTGAAAGAGCCGCATGTGGCTCCCGAGCCACAGTTTGCCCACCCCTGACCTAGTCTAAGCCTACTAGAATCAATGGGTTGATACTGGTGTAATGCTAAGGCAGGCCATGGCAAACCACTTCTGAACATCTCTTGCTTTGAAAACCCTAAGACCGATTTCCCACGAGATGCTGCTTTGGTGTCGTTCTTCCCTTTGCCCCAATTGTGTGCTTGAATTTCCCACTATTTGCCCCACGCCGCATTTTGACCTGCGACTTCTCCCGAATTCCCCCGCGGCTTCAGTGATCCTCAAAAAACAGGATCACTGAAGCCACGGGGAAATTTGGGCGAAGCTGCGGGGCAAATAGTGGGAAATTCAAGCACGCAATCGGGGAAAAGGGAAGAATGACGCTGGAGCAGCGCCTTGAGGGAAATTGGTCAAAGTCAGACTCTTATTCTGAGAGAGAACCAGTTTGCACACATGCACAGGACGAAGATGAGATGCATGATGGCAGCACTGTAGGAAAGGACCTGTCCAGGCAATTGTTTAAACTAGGACAGCAGGTGACAAAGTGTAGATTCTGCTCAGAGGTAGTAGCACAGAATACACTGTTTCAAACTGCAGATGGAGGGTAGCAGAAGGCAGCCCTCCCTCCCAGCCCCAATCCCTCGTTTACACTCGATTACACCGGTCAACACAATGGCTGGGTGAATGGTTTCACCTGGCACTTAGAGAGTAATGGGCAAAGTACTTTGGGGAGGGAATTCCACAGTCAAGGTGCCCCCTGTCTCTGGCCACCATCTACTTCACCTCTGAAAATGGTGGCATGCAAGGAAAGGGCCTCTATACCTTTTAATTTCCCTCTCCCTTTCTCCAAGGAGCCCGGGGTAGTGTGCATGTTTCTCCCATCTTCCATTTTATCATCACAACAACCCTGTGAGGTAGGCTGACTGGCTGAAGGTCACCCCACGAATGAATTGCATGTACTGATTTGTTCTCTTACTTCATTTGTAGTCCACCTTTGTTGTTGAGGTAACAGAACTAGAAGACACTGCTATAAAGATGGGCAAAATGCACAGATGCAAACAGAGAAATAAAATTGGATCACAATGTTATAGAAAGGTGAAACAGAAAAACTGTAATACATCCAGTAAGCAAAACAAACCATCTGCATTTTTCAGTCCTTAAAACTACAATTCTTTTCCTTTTAAAAAAGGAGCGGCGGGTCGAACCTGGGTCTCTCTTTACTCCACTAGTCTCATGGCTATTGGCATCCAGGTCTCATCTAGGGCGCTTTCACACATGATGAATAATTCACTTTCAGTCCACTTTCAGTGCACTTGAACGATCGTTTGCAAGTGGATTTCCCCTCTCCACATATCTCTTTGCAAAATGCATTATTCAGCAGGTGAAAGCCAGCCAGAAATTGCTATTCTCTCAAAGACTACTTTCTCCTTTCATCTCTTGCCTTTAGTGGCATCCACTAGGCCAGCTGTCCCTTCCCCCAGGGTATGGACTGGGCCCAGGGTTGCCAACTCTGGGTCGGGAAATTCCTGGAGATTTCAGGATGGAGCCTGGGGAGAGCTGGGTTTGGGGAGGGGAGGGACTTCACTAGAAGAGAAGAAGAGACTGGAGCTATACCCCACCCTTCACTACCCAAGGGAGAGCAGCTTACAAACTCCTTTCCCTTCCCCTCCCCACAACAGACACCCTGTGAGGTAGGTGGGGCTGAGAGAGCTCTGACAGAAACTGCTCTTTTTCAAGAACAGCTGTGCCAGAACTACTGCTTGCCCAAGGTCATTCAGCAGCTGCAAGTGGAGGAGTGGGGAATCAAACCCGGTTCTCCCAGATTAGAGTCCATGCACTTAGCCACTACACCAAACTGGCTCTCAAAGGGTATAACTAGGATATAACGCCATACAGTCCACAATCCAAGGAAGCCATTTTCTCCAAGGCGACTGATTTCTGTCATCTGGAGACTAGCTGGAATTCTGGAAGATCTCCACACCCCACCTGGAAGCTGGCTGCCTTTACTTTATAATGCTGGCCTCGGGTTGCCAGCTCTGGGTTGGGAAATACCACAAGATCTTGAGGGTGGAGCCTGGGGAGGGCAGGGTTTGGGACAGGGAGGGACCTCCACAGGGTACAATGCCACAGAGTCCACCTTGTTCGTCTAGAGCAGAGGTGTCAAACCCATCTGTTATGAGGGCCGGATCTGACATAAATGTCACTTTGTCAGGCCGGGCCATGTGTTCCATAAAATGTAATGCCCGGTACGGGAGATATAAACTTTATAAAGAACATTGACAAACCCAATTAACAATATTATTTTTTACTCAGAATACAAACAAAAGCAATTGATTCCTAGCAGTGAAAAGAATTCATTTACAGGGGAGCCCGCAAAAGCCCCAATAAAATCATATGCAAGGCTAGGTTTTTCCAAGGGATACCATAAAATACCTAATATTTCCATACATACCAGTTGCTCACGGGCCGGGTAAGAGCCCTGGATGGGCCAGTTCTGGCCCGCGGGCTATATGTTCGACACCCCTGGTCTAAAGATTAGTTGTAATAGCAGCTGCTCTTCAGGTCCCACTCGGAGGTTGGCAGTCCTAATGATAGCTACTCAGTGTCTTGAACCAGTGCGCTAGCCGAGGCCATACCTGGGGCCTTTAATCATAAGGGGTGGATGAAAGCGTGGTGTAACAATGGCCCCTGAGCATGACAAGCCACTCAGCTGGCTAGAGATATGGCTCCATCTAAGCAATGTCCTCACACAGTGGAACAAAGTAGTGACAGGGGCTGGATTTGGCTCAGTTGCTGAGCCCTTGTCGATCCACAAAAATTCAGAAACCTTGAATTGGCCAAAAAGGAATAGGTGCCCCGGAGCAAGAATCCCGTGTAACATAAAAAACAGGGGCTCTTGTCCCTGGAGGACGCTGCGTGGGGAGGAGAAAGGCTGCCCAGCCTGCTCCTCCCATCCCTCTGATTCTAGACGTGGAATAATGGGGTAGAGTGAGGGAAGTGACTAGGCCCTGTTGCCCACGGTAACCGAGGTGCCAGAATTCCTCAGGACAGTCACAGGAAAGCTCTTGCCCCTGACTAGGCCGAAGGGGGTTAGCGGCTCCGACCGGTGTGATGTCTGGGTTCTTTTCGTGGTACCGCAAAAGCTTCAGTCGCAAAGCTGCCCACGAGCCAAAGACCACATTGGCCAAAAAGTGGAATCAGGCAGAAGTGGGGGGCACAGCCCCCCTCACACCCCATCAGAGCAAGAGTCAAGCTGCTCTGCCTCACCCGGACAGTCATGTTCAGATTCAACCAGGCCAAGTCATACATGGTCTGAAAGGACTACTTAGGTTGGGGCCAGAAGGTAACTCGTTGAGTAAAGAGCCTGCTGCCCTTAAAAAGGCTCCAACAAGTGCCACATGGAAGAAAGTGAGCCACGGGCAGGAAACTGGGAGAGGACTCGTGAATCCAGAAGATGCTGCCAACAGGACAGTCAGAGGAGTTTCTATAATTCCGGAAAATGCCACCAATAGAGCCGGCAGAGGTCTCGTCTTGATTCCGGCAGGTGCCGCAAACAAGACCGTTAGAGAACCCATCGTGATTCCAGAAGATGCCGCAAGCAGGAAGAACAGCCAGACCTCAGGGGGCATCCCCAGAGGTTTCGGAGGCTGTACACCCCACCCTTGTTTTTTTTATAAGCAACCATTTTCATGTCCGGTCCATGCGAAGGCTCAAAGAGACCCAGCTGAGTTGTCCAGCAAAGCCCCCCCATGTACTTGCAAACCATGCTTTGGAGGATGGAGAAGAACCAGGAAGCCCCCTCGTCCAGCCCTCTTCAAAGGTACGAACATTAAACCCACCCAATTTGACACCTGCCCATTATATCCTACACCACAACATTGCATAAGGAAGGAGAAAATTCTTGCCAAGTGAAGAGCTCCAGCAAGTGAGCCAAACCACATGTGAAAAAGGGAGAAAGTGAAGCAACAGAAATTATACAAATGTTTGCAGTTATTTAGTAATTTGACTGGGGGAGGGTAGAAGGGTTAGAAAGATCATGCAACCAAGGTAGAAGGATTAGAAAGATCATTTCATTTCCTGCTTGTAACCCACTGGTAGGAAATGGGTTTTTTTCTGTTTCTACAGCACTTAGGGCAATGTTAGGAACTAAGGGTGGGTAGATATGCTGGCTTCTTAGGGTGGGATAAGTCTTTTCCTCCTTTCTATCCTTTGCTGAAAGACATCAGCAGAGAAGAGGGAAAAGATCTCAGTGTATCCCCCCCTATGGATTGGGACCATGGCATTTCCTGGGTTTGTCCTGCTCGTGATGCCAATGAAAGACGGACTTGTCTATATTCTTCTCTTTTTTTAAAAAAAATCAAATTCTGCTCAGAGGAAGGCTGTACTTTACAGCCCCGGTTGGTGCAGTGAGTTGTGTTTTGCTATGTTTCAGCAACTTGTTTAGGGCAGGGACTATCCCATACATACAGCCTTGCCCAATTAGAATCAGAGTGGTAAGGGACCTCCAGGGTCCTCTAGTCCAACCCCCTGCACAACGCAGGAAATTCACAAATACTTCCCCCTCCACACCCAGAAGATGAGAAAAAACCCTGGCCAAACTGGTCTGGAGAAAAATTGTTTCCTGACCCCAAAGTGGCAATCAGCATTTCCCTGGGCATGTAAGAAAGGGCCATGAGAACTTGATCGGTGGACAGCTGATTCGGGTGTCTCCCCCTTTGATTTTTGGAAATCATTGGTTATGACTGACGTCTTTTTCAAGTTTAGAGTGTCACAGAGTCTGCACAGCATGCTGATATAATCAAATAGCTTTACAGGCGTTCTGTTGTAGTGATTTCTACAACAGCCCAGTCAGGTAGGCTTGCATTATTATCTGTATATTGCAAGAGGCAAGGCTGGGACTGAGGGGGAGTGGCTTGCTTAACAGAAGAACAAAAGAGAAGCCAATGTTGGATCAGGCCAGTGACCCATCCAGTCCAAGACTCTGTCACACAGTGGCCAAAAATGCCAGGTGGCCTCAGGAGGTCCATTAGTAGGGCCAAGACACCAGAAGCCCTCCCACTGTTGCCCCCCCGCCCCAAGCACCAAGAATACAGAGCATCACTTGCCCCAGACCGAGAGTTCCTACCTATGCCTTGTGGCTGATAGCCACTGATGGACCTCTGCTCCATATGTTTATCATAAGAACATAAGAGAAGCCAATGTTAGATCAGGCCAGTGGCCCATCCAGTCCAACGCTCTGTCACACAGTGGCCAAAAACACCAGGTGCCCTCAGGAGGTCCAGCAGTGGGGCCAGGACACTAGAAGCCCTCCCACTGTTACCCCTCCCCCCAAGCACCAAGAAGACAGAGCATCACTTGCCCCAGACCAAGAGTTCCTATCTATGCCTTGTGGCTAATAGCCACTGATGGACCTCTGCTCCAGATGTTCATCATATGTTTAAGGTCACCAGGGCAGGCAAGATTCAGAGAAGGCATTTCCTGGTTTCTAGCTCATTTTGCTCTTCTCCACACTATATGTGCTCCTTCCCTTGGTGTGGTGCAGGGATACAAAATGGCAGGCTAGAGGTTTAAACCCCAGCTCAGCCCCAAAGCTCAGTGCTTGATCTTATCATTTGTTTTTCATTCAAAGTGACTTCACTCACAAAGCTGCCTTCTACTGAGTCTGGTGCACGGTCTATCCGGTTCGGTATTGTCTGCTCTGATGAGCAGCGTCTCTCCAGGGCAGGGTTCCCCAACGTGGCGCCCGTGGGCACCACAGTGCCTGGTAGTACTCCCCCTGGCACCTGCCAAACTTTTTCAGGAAGTGAGCAAAGACATTTTAAGGCTTGTAATTGGAATCATAGAATCACAGAGTTGGAAGGGACCTCCAGGGTCATCTAGTCCAACCCTCTGCACAATGCAAGGAATTCACAACTACCTCCCACTCCACACCTGCAGTGACCCTCCAGTGGCAGCCCTCATTCAGGCAGAAGGGTTTTGCATGGTTGCCATAGCAGCCGCGGCCACTGGAGAATCAGGCAGAATACCAAGCATCTAGGCTTGTGGTTCCATTCTCTTCAGACTTTTTATTTCCCTTTCTCTTTCTTCCTCCTTTCTTTGGGCTTTCCTTCATTTTGTTTTATTCTCCTGTGGTTTTTTAGCAAAACGAGGAGGGAGGTGTTGTGTTTGGCTCCACCTCCTGGGGAAGACATTTTAGGTTTGGTTCCGCCCCTTGCGGAAGCCATTTTGGGGTGGCGCTCAGCACCACCTCTCAAAATTCCAAAGGTACCCTTAGGCTTAAAAGACTGGAAACTCTTGTTTCAGGGTTGAAGAACAGACGTCTTTCTCATCACCCACGGCCTGGTCCTTTCAACTGGAGATGCTGGGGATTGAACCTGGGACTTTCAGCATGCCAAACAGATGCTCTGTCACTGAGCCACAGCCGCTTCACAGAATTTTTGTGAGGGTGCAATGAGAAAGCAGTTATATGTACCAGCCTGGGCTCCTTTTAAGATGGCCAACACACAAGAACCAGTGTGGGGTAATGGTAAGGGTGTTGGTCTAAAACTGGGGAGAGCCAGGTTCATATCCCTGCTTTGCCATGGAAGCTTGCTGGAGGACCTTGGGCTATGGTTGCCAACTCCATCTCAGGGAATTCCTGGAGGATTAGGGGGCAGTACCTCAGAGGGTAGCATTTGGGAAGGAGAGCTCTGTGGGGGGGGGGGTGATTATGAGGGAAGTTGCCCTCTGAAGCTACCATGGGCTCTGGGAGAAAGGATCTCTATAATTCCAGAGATATACAGTAATTCCAGGAAGACTCCAGCCTCCCCCCCCAGGGGGTGGCTGGTAACCCTATCTTGGGCCAGTCACTCTTCCAGCCTTAACCCTACCTCACAGGGGTGTTGTTATGAGGATAAAATGGAGGACAGGAGGATAATAATTATCATATGGCACTGAGTGTAGTATAGCCAGGAGATCCTAAGATTGTCTGGCAGCCAGTCATTCTAGCTCCTTAGCATAATGCACCACTAGGTGGCGAGCTAGACTTGGTTTTAAAGCAATAAACTTTTCAGAGGTGGTTTGCCATTGCCTGCCTCTCTGCCATGACCCTGGTATTCCTTGGAGGTCGCCCTTCCAAATACCTGCCAAGGCCGGCCCTGCTTAGCTTCCGGGATCTGATAGGATCAGGCTAGCTTGGGTTACCCAGCTCAGGGCAGGATGGGAGAATGGTTACGTAAATAACTTTGGTTCCCCACTGGGGAGACAAGTGAGGTATAAATAAAGAATAATGCAAATAGAACACCTTTGTAGCCATAAAGGAAAGAAACATTTTAAAAAATGAAAGTGGAGCATTTTAGGAAGCTCACTCTTGTATCCCAGTCCGAAATTCTAGGGCTGGTTTATCTTTACTGCTCGCTCCCACCCCCCCACCCCCCAGGGTTGCCAGCCTCCAGGTGGTAATATAATGTAACACTTCCGTGAAAATCACTAAAGAATATTAAAACCACATTTATTTACCCACTGTTTAAAAATACCTCTCCAAGTACATACAATATCAAGATGTCTGATAATTCCAGTATCAGTATAATGCATTCAGCTTCGTAGCATAAACCATCCGTGTTTACATTGGGAGTCACCTGAGTTCTTGGCAGAAACCCAGAACAAATGTTTGGTGAGACAGGAAGTCCAGATAAGAAAGTTTTTTTCTGCTTGCGGGTTTACAGATAAGGAGCAGTTCTGCCTTTAAAAGGGAAAGCGATTACGAAAGGGAAAGGAGCCGGCGAATCTGTCAGGCTGGAACTGAGTTTGTAAATACGCGGAGCCTGATTGCTGGACCATCTCATTTGGAAAGTTCATCTACAGAGACTCTGGGAACTGAGATTGCAACATTCAGCACTGCGGAGAGAATGAGATACAACTTTGCTGCCGTCTGATAGCTTTCGAGCAACTAGCTGACGACTCAAGTTAAACAGAGACCATGGGGCTTCCCTTGTCGCAAATTCGGAAGCTGCAGCTAGAGCTGAAGGCCGCAACCAGGCTCCTAATGGGCCTTCCCAGATGGGAGCACATCTGGACTGTGCTGAAGACACTGCACTGGCTGCCAATAGCAAGCCAAATTTGCTTCAAGGTGCTGGTACTTACCTTTAAAGCCCTATATGGCCAGGGTCTGACATACCTGAGGGACCGCCTTTCCCCATATATACACCAGAAAGCCCTATGGTTGGGGTCTCAAAATCGACTGACCCTCCCGGGCCCCAAGGATGCCAGGCTCGCTGCTACCAGGGCCAGGGCCTTCGAGAGCCAGTTTGGTGAGGTGGTTAAGTGCGCGGACTCTAATCTGGGAGAACCGGGTTTGATTCCCCACTCCTCCACTTGCATCTGGCTGGATGACCTTGGGCAAGCCATAGCTCTGTACCAGCTGTTCCCTCAAGGACAGCTTGGGAAAGCGCTCTCTCAGCCCCACCTACCTCACAGGGTGTCTGTTGTGGGGAGGGGAAGGGAAAAGGAGTTTGTAAACCGCTCTGAGACTCCCGTGGGGAGTGGAGGGCGGGGTATAAATCCAATCTCTTCTTCTTCTTCTTCTTCTTCTTTGTTGCGGCTCCATATTGGTGGAATGAACTCCCAGAAGAGATCAGGGCCCTGAAGGATCTTTTACAGTTCCACAGGGCCTGCAAGACGGAGCTCTTCCACCAGGCTTTCAACTAAGGAGCCGCCCTCACCACTACCATCAACACCCGTGGTTATGGGTCCTGGCCCAGCTCTGAGATCGAGCCATACCACCGTGCGACTCAAGAAGATCACTACGTTGGAAAACTGTCTGTCTGTTTACATTTTTCAGCATGCCATCTCAAGTAATGAAGGAATTACTGCTAGCATTTTATGATTCTATGTTTTATTGTATCTGACTTGTTTTAAATGATTTTATATGGATTTTATGGTATTTATGCACCGACTACTGTACGCCGCCCTGAGCCTGCTTCTGGGGAGGGTGGGGTACAATTTGAATTAATAAAATAAATAAATAAACAAACATATATTCAGCACTAGCCTGATACCCGTGCTTCGCTACGGTATTTAAGTTCTGTAAATCCAGTTATAATGCTGATGATGTGAAGTTTGAAATGTAACATTTGTTGTAGGAATTCTAATGGAGAAGATTGTAGTGTAAAAAATGAAGTGAGACATACGTACTGTTTTTTCTCTCTCTACTGAAGGAACTCTCTGTGGACCATATTTGTGGCTCTGCCCGCAGGTGCTAGGATCACCAGGCTGCTTGGTGAGCTCACTCTGGAACAGGCCACATAGAACTGTACATGTGAGAAGCAGTCGTCTGTTAAGTCAACTCCTGCCACCTTCCACGAAAGTGATGGCCTTTCTAATGGTTGTTCTTAGATTGTTTTGCTCATATGGAGACTGTGTTGTTCTGAGTGCCTCAGGGTGATCTTGCTGGTACTTGGCCTGTACAGCTCAGTGCCCCGCAGGAGTACAATGTGCAAATGTCTTTGCTGCATTCCTTAGATGCCTCCTCCTTGTAGCATTAAAGTACCCTGGCCCTGCTCTGACACCTGACAGACACCTGCCTGTCTGGTATGTGTGGGGAATTATTTTTAAAGGCATCCAGGAGGCTGGGCCAGCAGCACGGCTAAGGCAATCCTGCTGAGCAAACCTCCCTGGTGGCTGTAAGCATCCCACCTTCTCTCCTACACCTGACAGGCAGCTTCCTGTCCAGTGTGGGAGGGGGAGGGGAAGGAGTATTAGAAGCCACTGTGGAGGTGGGGCCAGCAGGATCACTAAGGGGTTACTGCTGCGGCAGGCTCCCTCGTAGCTTTAAGCACCCTGCAACTGCTGCTGCACATGACAGACAACTGCCTGTCAGGTGTAAGAGGTGTGTGTGTGTGAAGCCATGGGGAGGCTGGGCCAGTAGCATTACTGCACCTGACAGGTGGTTGTTGGCCACACCTGATTTCCTCAACTGTCATTAGCTGTCTGCAGTGTCCTGTAACTGTTGGCTTTTTTTTTACCTCAGAACATTGAGCTCTGCAGCTGACCAGAGAGAGTGGGGGGTGCAAGGAGTCAGCAGCCTGGCAGCCACATAGGAATCAATTAGGCGTTGAATTTCTAAAAATCCCTTCTTAGTGAGCACCTACGCCATAGTAGGAACACTCTCCCTGAATTTGGTGTCTCTAGGTCCAGCGGTTTGGCCTGGGTGTTGATTTTATGGCGAGGGGACTTTCTTTTATATATATAGATTGTGGTGAGAATGAAACGTAACCCTATTGCTGTTTGATATGCTTTCAAGCAACAAATTGAAATTGAGGGTTTATGCTACAAGCTGAACACATTATACTGACACAAACTATTAGATATTTTGATATTGTATGTACTTCGACAGGTATTTTTAAACAGTGGATAAATAAATGTGGTTTTAATATTCTTTAGTAAAGTTCACGGAAGTGTGACATTATATTATATGCCTAACCCTACAGTTGGTGGCTGGAGATCACCTGAGATTACATTTCATCTCCAGGCGACAGAGATCAGTTCGCCAGGAGAACATGGCTGCTTTGGAAAGGTGGATTCTATGGCATTTTACCCCGTTGAAGTCCCTCCCCTCCCCAAACCCCAACTTCCTCAGGCTCCACCTCCCAAATCTCCAGGTATTTCCCAACCTGGAACTGGCAACCAAACAGAGGGGGAAGGATCTCTCAAAGCCCTACTGTCTTGGCCTTGCCGTTCCAAATTCTGAGGCCATTTTGGCTGGGATCTATGAAGACTCACCCTGGTGATTCTCAGATTGCTTCCTCCTCAGAAAGGGCCCACTCCACAAACCCCCCTGTCATTGTGCTATTGGAACATAACATTGTATGTGAACCTTGACATCGTAGGGGACACCTCAGCCATCGTGCATGGAACTATGGAAGTCAGAAGGAAGAGGGACCATAATGCTGCTGAACTGATGTTTCCTGAACTGGTAAGTAACCAAGACAGATAAATGGCTAACCTTTGGGGGTGGGATGTGGCAGGGGAGACCAGCTATCATGAGTGCCAGATGTTCTTTCTTTAAACATCTGGGCTGACTGGTTCAACAATGGCACAAGGGTAGGGCATAAGCTAGCCAGCTCCAGGTTGGAGAGGAGGAGGAGATTGGATTTATACCCACCCTTCACTCAGAGTGGCTTACAAACGCCTTTCCCTTCCCCTCCCCACAACAGACACCCTGTGAGGTAGGTGGGGCTGGGAGAGCTCTTTTCAGAACTGTCCTTGAGCGAACAGCTCAAGAACTATGGCTTGCCATAGAACAGAACTATGGCTTGCCCAAGGTCATCCAGCAGGTGCAAGTGGAGGAGTGGGGAATCAAACCCGGTTCTCCCAGATTAGAGTCCGCACACTTAACCACTACTCCAAACTGGCTCTCAGATACCTGGAGATTTGGAGTTGAAGCCTAATGAGGGTGGGGTTTGGGGAGGGAAGGGACTCGAGCGGGGTAGAATGCCATAGAGCCTACCTTCCAAAGTGGCCATTTTCTCCAGAGGAACTGATCTCTGTTGCTTGGAGACCAGTTGTAATAGTGGGAGATCTCCAGCCACAACCTGGAGGTTAGCAACCCTAGTAGGGCAGCCTGCACTACAGCAGCAGAGGAAAATGTGGGGAGGGGGCCGTAGGCATTGCTCCAACGATGCTACATCACTTCCAGTGTGAACCTGGAGGTGGCTCCATCATGTCAGCATGACACTCTAGCATTTCCCTGGGCTAACCATAAAGTATCACTATCATGCTATGATGTCACTTCCGGGTTTGTGCTGAAAGCGATGTTGCAGAGTTGGAACAATGCCTATTCTCATGTCCCCACACCCACTAAAACTCCACCTGGTTGCCAGCGGAGAATGATCAACAGAGACAGCTGTAGTGGCAGTTCCGTAGAAGCGTGAATTGGGGTCCACAGCTGGCATTTATCTCTGAGAATAAAAGGCAGTAAAATGCGGTTGGGACAGCTGGCAATAACCCAGCCTTCTGACCACTGCAATGCTAATTTAACCTGACCATCCTATACCCATCTTTATCATCACCATGGCCTTCCATTTGCCTGCCCCAGGTGGGGAATTACTCACTCCAAGCTCTAATTTCCTGTCCTGATGAACTGAGGAATAGGAGAAAAAAATGGCCTCCATATAGTGACGCTCTAGGAATTTCCGTTTGTGTCTCTGCTAAAAACCATACAGACTAGGAGAGGCAGCCTAGATCATCCCTTTGAAGTGACATCACATCCTCTCCAAACTTCATCTTCTCCAGGCACTTCCCCTCCCCCATCTCCTGGCAGTTGCCAAGGCCCAGTTGGGAACGGTCCCTGGGTTTAAGCTAAACAGCTCCAGCAGAATTGCAGAGTCCACTTGACTTGACGTGCGCCCAGGCCATTTTAAACTCCCAGTCCATACCTGTGCACGAATATACAAATTGCACTTTATTTATTTTTTATTTATTTATTTTTGCATTTCTATCCCGCCTTTCCAGTGAACTGGCTCAAGGCGGCTCACAACATAAACATAAGCACCGAAGTGGTTTACAATTTAAAATCATAAATACACAACATTAAAAAACGACTAACATAGCCGTACTGGCGGCATCTACATGCTCCTGGAGAGTAGCGGCAACAGAAGGTTTGGCCTGTGGAACTAGGGCGATGTTGTCCTGCCATCTCCCCGGTGGCGGCTCCTATTCGAAAGCCTGGCGGAAGAGCTCCGTCTTGCAGGCCCTGCGGAACTGTAACAAATCCCGCAGGGCCCTGATGTCGTCCGGGAGCTCATTCCACCAGTATGGGGCCGCCACCGAGAAAGCCCTAGCCCTGGTACAGGCCAGCCGCGCATCCCTTGGACCGGGAATAGTCAAGCGATGCTGGGTGCTTGACCTCAGTGCCCTCTGGGGCACATATGGGGAAAGGCGGTCCCTCAAGTAGGCAGGCCCCTGACCATATAGGGCTTTAAAGGTCAACACCAACACCTTGAACCGGATCCGGTATGCTATAGGCAGCCACTTTATAAATCAAGGCAGTGGCAACATGCAAATAGGCAGCAGTACCATTAATAAAAACTTGTCCAGGATATCAGTGGTTGTCACATGAGTCTGATGCGCAAGTCCATTGCACAAGCATCCCGAAAAGATTTTTTTTTTGGGCTGGTGGTGAATTGGACACCGGGCAATGATTTGAGAACATCTTTTTTTGTTTTTACAAGAGATACTTAATTCCTTGAGAATCTGATCAGCAAGGTATCAGAAGGAGAAAATGAAAAAGGTGTTTTCCCTGAAATGCAGCGTTTCAGTGGTTTTAAGGGCATAACTCACAGCTGGAAGAGATATCTTTATGTTGTCTTTTGATGCCTTCTTTTAAAACTTAAACTTAGAGGACAAAAAGGCTGCAATGAACAACAGAACCAGCTACTCTGTAGTAGAAACAGTCCTGAAAGAGGACTTGTTTTCATTTGTGCGATTTCTTTTTGGGATGCTTTGGAATGCCCCTTCTGTGTCCTGTGGTTAGTTGGCTCTGAATTGTATTTTTTTCCCTTAAGGTTTTTTAAATAACTTTTTTGTTTTCCAAGCCTGCAATGTTCCGTTTCCTGCTTTCTTGTTTTGGTCTCAGCTACTGATATTTTTCACCCCATTTCCTTTCCTCGCAGGCTGATCTGGAGCCTGGGGACTTGATTGAAGTCTTTCGCTTTGGATACCAGCACTGGGCCATCTATGTAGGAAATGGCTATGTGATCCATCTGGCCCCACCAAGTAAGGAACTCTCCTCCCCTTAGGGTGCCTCCATTAGGATTGGGGGGGGGGTGTCTCTCTCGATATAGAGGAGGACCCCCCAGCATTGCCCCCATTCCCTGCTTCCTCTTCACTGTCCATTGGGGGGAAATGGGGTGGTGGTGTTGCTTGCTGACTTTGCACAGACACCCAATGTCCCTTCTGGCAAAAAAAATCAGAAATGACATCATTGCTTCAGTGACACTGTAGGATTTGCCATAGAGTTTCAGATGAAGTGACGCACACTTGACAGGGATGCTCGAGGCTGATCCTGCATTGAGGAGGGGGTTGGATTAGATGGCCTGTGTGGCCCCTTCCAACTCTGTGATTCTATGAATCCTAGAGCTCCGTTTAACCATAGAGTTTTGGTTGAAGCCTAGAGCATTTCCCCCTCAACACTATGACATAACTTCTGGTTTTGTGCCAGTACAACTGTCCCTACCTCCCAGCATCTCCCCAGTCGGAACTGCCAAATGACCTGAAACGTATCTGGCCCAGTTCTGTTCCTTTACAAACAGCTTGATCTGTGGAAATCAGAAAGTGCCCGGCTCTTCACGGCATAGAGATAAGCACAAGTATCCCGCTAATAGCTGAAGATCAAGTTCTCTTTAAGGGCTAGTCAAAAGGCTGGCAAACTTGGCCTCCTTGGGTTGTAGTCTGGGAATGCATTCTTGTATTTCATTCAGTCATAATGTGGGTGCATTAACTTTTTTTCCTGTTTATGAAAATGCTTGCCTTGCATGTGTAGCTCTCTAACCCACACATCTGACTTTTGTGAATTCTGATAGCTTTCTCTCCCAGTAGCATTAGGTTTGTTCAGAAAGAACAACCAAGGGAGCCATCCTAGGAGACATAGATAGCTACCTGGAGAGCAGTTCTAGGTGGGTCTACATAGAATCACGCTTAGGTCTATTGAATGGGGCTTACTCCCAGGAAAGTACTCTTAGGATTGGCACTCTAAGTGTCTATCTACCCCCACTGGGCTTAAACTAGATGTGTCAGGAGGCCCCCTGGCCTGAACCATATGCGATTATAGACAAACATACAGTCCGACAAAGAGGCAAGTAATACCTCCCCCCCCCCATTTGGGAGAATAGCATGGATGGGAGCGTCTGAAGAGCACTGCAGTCCTGTAATTGGGCCCCAGTGCAAACTATGTCTAAGGACAGTATAAAAAGGTAAAGGTTTCCCTTGCTCGAAAAGCAGTCGAATCCCACTCTAGGGGCGGTGCTCATCTCTGTTCCCAAGCCGAAGAGCCAGCGCTGTCTGAAGACATCTCCGTGGTCATGTGGTCGGCATGACTAAACGCAGAGGCGCACGGAACGCTGTTACCTTCCCACCAAAGCGGTACCTATTTATCTGCTTGCAATTTCTTGCTTTCGAACTGCTAGGCTGGCAGGAGCTGGGGCCAGAGACGAGAGCTCACTCTGTCACGCGGCACTCAGGTCCCGAACTGCTGAACTACAGACCATCCAGTTTGCAGCTCAGCGTATTAACCTCTGAGCCACGGCAGCCCCCTAAGGACAGTATATGTTTGCTGTAATGACATATGATTCAGGTTGGGGTGCCCCCAGCCCAAATGTCACATGTATTGTAGCCTTTTAAGGGTTAATCATCATTCTTTCTCCCCTGGGAAATGTTGTTCTTGGAGGTGGCGGGGCAAAGGGACTTCTAATGGAATTCTGAGCACTATTACCAGACTACAGCTCCCAGGATTCTTTATGGGACACCATGCTAATTAAGCAACGGTATTAACACTTATTTTCCATGATGGTGGTTTTAGCTCAGGCTGTTTTTTAGCCTTATTAATTTTATGATGTGGTTAAGAGGAGAGTTATGGGCTGGTAGTGGGCTGGTAGGTCTTCTATTATTGTAAAATTTTACTTGCTTGTTTAATTTGTTGTAACAAATGAGGGTCCATTTTGCAGACAGACAGGGGGGAGACAAATCGTTTCAATAAAGAAAATAGATAATTAAAACTGACACATATTTTTAGCTCAGTCTATTAAAACTATCCTGCTGAGTAGGGTTCCCAGACCCCTGGTGGAGGCGGGGCTCCCCTGCTGACAGCCCCCACTGCCCAGCTGCCAATCAGGCTCTGCCAAGGTGCAGTGATGTGCCTATGCCACTGCCCATGTAACCTGGAAGTATCATGACTTCCGGGACGTCAGGGCGACGCTCTGGTATTCAGGCAAAAACTCTATGGTAAATTTGGCTTCTACCATAGAGTTCTTGCCCAAATACAAGAGCGTTGGCCCAACATCGCAGAAACAATGGCATCGCTTCCAGGTCATGTGGGTCACGACGTGGGCACATTGCTAGATGTTAGCAGAGCCTCTCTCCTGCTGCCGGTAAGTCCCCTTCAAACCCTACTGCTGAGTCACACTAAAAAATCTGTGTAGTCCAGCATTCGGTTTCCAAGAGAGGCATTTTTTTTAACCTCAAACATCAAAAGCATACTGCACTTGCACATGGAGGCTCCATTGGATGACCGCATCTCCTGCTAGGCCTCTCCCTTGCTAAGCCAAGGTGGTCTCTATACTGTGAAGTGGATGTACTGCATAATGTAGGATGAATGAATGGGATCCCTTTTGCCAGAACTCTAAAGTCCTTTGCTGATCTGATGGGAAAAGGTTCCGCAAGAACTTTTTTGCACCCACTGTTGCCTCTTTTTGGAGCTCACGAGACCTTTCCCCCTCCGACAGGCGAATATGCTGGGGCAGGCTGTGCCAGCCTCATGTCCACTTTGACCGACAAGGCCCTGGTGAAGAAGGAGCTGCTGAGGGACGTGGTTGGGAGGAACCGCTACCGAGTGAACAACAAGCACGACTCCAAGTATCCCCCTCTGCCCGTGACCAAGATTGTCCAGCGGGCCGAGGAGATGGTGGGCCAGGAGCTCCTGTACAAAGTCACGAGTGAGAACTGTGAACACTTTGTCACCGAGCTACGGTACGGTGTGGCCAAAAGTGACCAGGTAGGTTGGGTAATAATAAAGGGGCTGGAGCCTGTGGATTTATTCTGCGAACACCACGCTTTCCCCCACATGCCTCTTATTCCAGAGGAAGGCTCCTGGTGCCAGGGGAAGCGCTGCCATTCGCAGAACAGATCTGTCGGACACAGCTCAATATTCAATTATAATAGTTTACCCTAGTAATGAATAATTGATGATAAAAATTTCTGTGCTTCATAAATAATACAGCTGGTAACCCCTTGAGGGGAATTAGAGGGAGCAGACCAGTGTGGTGGTGTTGTCACTTCCAGAAGAAAACCATCGAGTTTTGGGAGAATCCTAGAATGCCACCCTGACTTAGGGCATTTTCATTTTACTCCCTTGTAAGTTCCTGTTTCTTTGGGTCCCCACCCCACCCCTTCCCGCACTGGTTTTGCTCCCCACCCCTTCCTGCATGGGTTTTGCTCCCTCTAGTGGTTTATTTGATATCATACAAGTTTATTTCCAGCATATCTCCCTGCAGATTTAAACTGGAAATCTGGAAATAAACCTGTCTGATATTGAATCGACCACAAGAGGGAGCAAAGCGCACACAGAATGGGAAAAAACCTCAGAAATTTACCAGAGAGTAAACTGAGAATTTGAAAAAGCTCATAATGACCACACGTCTATATTTTTGCTGGAAGCAATGCTGTGTGATGGAGTGACGCTGGCCCAACACTGCTCCCCTCCATTTCCAAGGAAGTGCCGGGGGTGAAAGGGGTAAGTGGCGCTAGATACACATTATTTTGGTAATCCTTACAACAATCCCATAAGGTACTTCTAGCGTTGTTTTTCTCAGATTGGCTCAAGTGGGCTGGGCCTGAGAGAGGGTGGGTCACTTAAGCCCATTTAGTTAGTTTACAACAGAGCTTAGATTCGAACTTGAGACCTCCCCAAATACAGCTCATTCCCTTAGTCACTATCCAAGCATTATTCTCATGCTGGATGCATGGAGATATGGTAGCCTTTGACCCTGGTATTCTGGACTTGTGAAGAATGGGTGACTTCTGACTCGTTTTTGTTCCTTGATGTCAGCTGGGAAGCCCTTCTTTGTTCCGAAACTGAATCCTCTTCTGAAAGTCAAGGCCAGAACTGTTTGTTTGTTTGTTTTGGGATACCTCTTGTTTTGGGAAATTGAGATGTTTCTTAAGTGCAGTCTGTATAGGAAGGGGGCTCTGAACAGTGAGAAGGGGTGAGAACCATTTTTTAAAAAATGTTGCAACGAAGGTTTAAAGCAGGAACAGTTCCACTTTTGTAAGTGAGCTTTAAGCCAGATAATTGGGTCTCTCTTTTTTAAAATGGGGCTCTTCCTGCTGGCAACGGTGCCTCCTTCGGGAGAGCAGGAGGCAACAACGGGTTCTTCTTTCGACACACCCAGCTTTCCTGCTTCACAGCTCAGCCAGTCGCTTGCAAAATGATCCACGGTTTGACAACGAGGATATCAGAAGGGTGTCCCTGTTTTCCTCTGCAACATATTGCCAAGCATGCTTCCAGGGCTCACTGTGACATGGAGGTCCATTATAAGGCAGAACTAAATGTGAAGGCATCCTCATGGCTGCCATGAGGACACGGCTGCCGTTTTAAAACTCCGCAAGGGCCTAATCCGGTTTGGAATACAGCACTGCACACGTTTCCCCTCTGTACTTTTTAAAGTATTGACCCCCTGCAGCTGTTTTGACACTTAAAAATGTGTGTGTGTTAGGGGGGCGGGGAATAAGAGTGCTGTGCTGCAGGCCTGATCAGGGTCTGGCCCTCGTGGCATTTTTAAATAGTCTTTAAAATGGGGATGGCATTCTTGTGGCCACGAGGACAACCTCGTGTTTAGTTTGGCCCTTTGAGCCTAGCTAAATGTTATAAATGCATGAATTTCCCAGGGGGATGAGTTCCTGGTGGCATCTCATGAGACACCCAGTTTGGTGTAGTGGTTAAGAGCGGGGACTCTAATCTGGGAGAACCGGGTTTCATTCCCCACGCCTCCACTTGCAGCTGCTGGATGACCTTGGGTCAGTCGTAAGTTCTTTCAGAGCTGTTCTCTCAGGAACAGTTCTTGAAAGAGCTCTCTCAGCCCCACCCACCTCACAGGGTGTCTGTTGTGGGGAGGGGAAGGGAAAGGAGTTTGTAAGCTGCTCTGAGACTCCTTCAGGTAGTGAAGAGTGGGGTATAAATCCAGTCTCCTCTTCCTCTTAACATGCACCAGGACTCAGTTCAGATTGGGATCACTGTGAGGGAGGAGAAATTCCTGCCTTTCCCCTGTGCTGTTTTATTTACTCTGTGGGAAGCCAGCAGGTGCCAGCATTCAGTGCCTATGTTGGCTCCCAACAGAGCCCCCAGGCTGTTTGAAGCTTCCAAAAAAGGCATGGGGGAGAAGGCAGGGATTTCTCCTTTTCCAGTGTGGTGGTGCTGAGCCAAACTGGCCCCTGCTGTGTGTTCTCTCACAAGTTCCCATTGGGAATTCACACTTACAGTGAACTCGCACAATTTGTAACATCTAGTTAGGCTCTTAGAATGCCATAACCATGGAACGCTTCCCCCAAATCCTTTGCGGTGTAAGAGTGCTGCAACAGGTGTGGAGAAGGGATACCTTGGTAGGCTAAGCAACGTGGAAACAGTTCGTTAAGGTAGGGAGCTTGAAAAAAAAAAAAGCTGTATTAGAAAACCCATTTCTGGGACCCATTCGACTGGGTGGCCCTGCTTGGTTTTGTAAAGCCGCCCATTTTCTAGGTGCCGGCAGCCCTGGGACAGGATATGAGTTCTCCAACATGGACCGGTTTCCCCTTGTGACACAGGACCCCGGGATAACTTAACTGACTAACAGCCAGTCTCATAAATGCCCCTGTATAAATTGATGGGGCAGCCTCATTTGGAGTACTGTGTACAGTTCTGGTTGCCACACCTCAAAAAAGATATTATAGCATTGGAAAAAGTGCAGAAAAGGGCAACTAGAATGATAAAAGGGTTGGAACACTTTCCCTATGAAGCAAGGTTGAAGTGCTTGGGGCTCTTTAGCTTAGAGAAACGACGGCTGAGATGATCAAGGTTTGTAAGATCATGCGTGGGATAGAGCAGGTAGAGAAAGAAGTACTTTTCTCCCTTTCTCACAATACAAGAACTCATGGGCACTCCATGAAATTGCTGAGCAGTCGGGTTAGAACAGATAAAAGGAAGTCCTTCTTCACCCAAAGAGTGATTAACACGCGGAATTCACTGCCACAGGAGGTGGGGGTGGCTACAAGCATGGACGGCTTCAAGAAGGAATTAGATAAACATCTGGAGCAGAGGTCCATCAGTGGCTATTAGCCACAAGGTATAGATAGGAACTCTCAGTCTGGGGCAAGTGATGCTCTGTATTCTTGGTGCTGGGGGGGGGGGGAGCAACAGTAGGAGGGCTTCCTGCTCCCACTGCTGGACCTACAGAGGGCATCTGGTATTTTTGGCCACTGTGTGACAGAGTTTTGGACTGGATGGGCCACTGGCCCGATTCAATGTTGACTTCTCTTATGTTCTTATGACTGGTTCTCCATTTAACCCTGCAGGTCCGAGATGCCCTGGTGGGCGTTGGGATTGCAGGGCTGGGCTTGGCGGCCTTGGGAATCATCGGTGCCGTGGTCAAGAGGAAGAGGCAACAGAACCAATAACAGAACCAATTACAGAGACTCTGAGACTTTCGTGTTCTCTTGGGTTGTTCTGTCTGTTTTGCTAGTCTCAAAAAATGTGGTTTCCGTGGGGGCCGTTGTCCTGGAGACCTTCTAACCCATAACTCCCTGCCAGGATTCCCCCGGACTCACAAGTAAAAACAGGTGGGCTGGCTCACATGTAGAACTATGCTGCCTCAGTTGGGTAGAGAGACTGGATTGGCTCAAGAGGAGTCTCTTATGTACGTAAGTGCCATCGTATTGCAACAAACGTATGGCCGCCACCACAAGGTGCTTTCAAGCCAAGTGAGAAGGACAGGTGACTTGATGGGTTTGCCATGGATCTCCCCTGCAGAGTCTTCCTTGGTGGTCTCCCATCCAAGCACTGACCCTGCTTAGCTTCCGAGATTTGGTGAGACGGGGCTATACTATACCATTCCACATCCTGACAGGTGTCTCTTGGAAAGATCAAAATCCCGGTAGAAAAGCTTGCCAAATTCTTATTCAGGCCTTGGACCTACATTTCACCTCAGCCTACAACTAGAGTTGCCAACTGTTGAACTGACCCCTGCTCCTGTGCCTTTAACAGTGGGTTGGATTAGTAGCTGACCCTGTTCAGCTCTGTGCTGTGAGAAGTAACACTTGCTGAGTTCTGAATAGAAAACCTCAATTACAGTTTTGTCAGTTGACACCCCCCAACTTGTAGATGACTAAGGCTGAGAAGGAGCAGCTTGCCTGTGAGAGAAACTTTAGCCTAGAGTGGAGAGTGTTGGGCTACAAAGACCTGGGTTCAAATTGCAGCTGGACCATGATGATTAGGTGACCTTTGGCCAGTCATTCTCTATCAGCTTAACCTACCTCACAGGGTTGTCATGACAATAACACAGGAGAGAATCATGTGAGCCACCTGAACGCCTTGGAGGAAGCGTGGGACGAAAATATGATGGGTAGATGGTCTATGTCCACTGAGTGAGTTTGTGGAAGAGGCAAGGTTTGAATTTGCCATACTTATGCTTGTGGGGTGCCAAATCTGTATCAACTGGCGAGATGTTCCGTAGTTATTCGTATACTTGTATTAAATTTCTGTACCATAGGTTAAGAATCTGAATCTAAGCAGTAGTGAAGTTAAGGTGTGGGCTCCGTGTGGATGCAAGTCACATTTAAATGGGCCTTTATGTGTGTGAGATGGGTCATTTGTATAAATGAAGGATGCCCTTGGTGGGAAAAGCAAGCTGTGCCCTTTGCATAGCTGAGCTCTTCACACAAGTTCTTGAATGAAACGTCTGGGCCTGTGTTATTGTAGGCCGGAAGATGTTAATATGGAAACTGTGATTTGTTGTGATTTTAAATTATTTGTATTTGCTTTTGACCCAGATTTTTAGGAATGTTGGTTTAAGTTTGTAAACGGCCTCAGGAAGAAAGGCAGACTGGAAGTGAAGGAAATAAATTCATCAAGTTGCTGACTCGGGTGTGCGGATCCTGACTCAGTGCATGGTGTCCACAGAGATTTCAGAAGGGTCTTATGAGGGTTGAGAATTTTGAGTGTTTCGAACGGGATACCTGCTGGGGCTCAGAGAAGATGCCAGTGCCCACTTGAGAGAAGGGGTCAGAGAGACAGAAAAACCAACAACCCTTTTTGCAGTTTACCCCTCGAGGGAGTCACGAAAAGGGGATTGGTCTGGGTGGTCGGGTTGCCAACGTTGAGTCCGGAAACTGCTGCAAATTTAAGGCTGGAGCCTGGAGAGGGCTGTGGCTCAGTGGTAGAGCATCAGGTCCCAGGTTCAATCCCTGGCATCTCCAGTTCAAATGATAAGGTAGGAGGTGATGTGAAAGACCTCCACCTGAGACCCTGGAGAGCTGATGCCAGTCTGTGTAGACAAGGCTGACCTTCATGGACCGAGGGTCTGATTCCGTTTAAGGCAGCTTCCTGTGTTTGTGTGAGTGAGAAGGTGGCTCACAGATCCTGAGCTGGTGCAGAGTCGTGTGTGGCGGGACTGGAGCTGCCCACTGTCCAGAAGAAAACCCAGTTTGGTTGTTCTTTGCACTTTTTTTAAAAGGGTATTGAGGTGAACAATAAAACCCAGCAGCTGAAGCTTTTCTGGCATGGAGTGAAATGCAGATAATGCTGGGAGCTGAGGCTCGCTCCCAGATCCCTAACCCTTGCCACTAAGCAAGACACCTTCGCCTTAAGCATGGGAGGAGGCTGCCAAAAATTATTAGTCTCTTTAGAGGATCATTTTGAAGGAACAGGAGACATGCGCTCCAGGGTTGTGGATCATCTGTGCTTTAAAAAAAATCTGGGCCCCGGGCAATCTATATTCCGCACCACCGAAAGCTGGTTTCTGAACATCGTGATCGATGCTCCCTCTAAGCTGTGGAGTCTTGTGAGCAAAAAAATTCTACTTTGGGAGCTCCTGGCATTAAAGTTGTGAGCGAGCGATTTGGCTGCTGCATAGATTAGTTGGCTCTGGAGCCATCCTTCCTGAGCTAAGACAAAAAATGTGTGAGCCAGAGGCTAAGAAACCGGGAGCTAGCTCACACTAACTCAGCTTAGAGGGAACACTGATCTTGATACCAGTACAGGGCACAAATATCTGAAAAAATTATTCTGCACTCCCCGTCTTCCTTACTTTAGGGTTGCCAGCTCCAAGTTGGGAAATACCTGAAGGTTTTTTTGGGGGGCGTGGAGCCTGAGGAGGGCAGGGTTTGGGGCAGGGGAGGGACTTCAACAGAGTATAATGCCACCTTCCTAAGTGGCCATTTTCTCCAGGGGGAACTGATCTCTGTTGCCTGGGGATCAGCTCTAATTCCAGGAGATCTCCAGCCACCACCAGCAAGTTGGCAACTCTACTGGTTCTGGTTCTGCTAGCAGTAGGAAGGAGCATGGGTGCATGGAGAGTAATGGAGCCTCATCCTGAATCAATGGTCATATTACAATGCAATCTTCAATGGAGCTTCACTCTTGTAAATCAGTGATCTTAGAAGGGTGTAACCAGCGGTCATTTCGTAGAAAAAGAGGTGCAGGAGCTCATTAGCATAACTTATTTGCATGTGCCACACCCCCTGACATCACCGGAAGTGTGTCAGAAGACAACACCCACCGCTCAGGCCCCACCCCCAAAATCTCCAGGTATTGCCCAACTCAGAGCTGGTGAGCCAGCTTTACACTACTAAAGACACTTAAGGTTTCCTTGGCTCTTGCAGGGAAGCTACCCTACAACAAGCATGAAAATACAGATCAAGTGAGTATGCTTTTGCTTTTTCCCACAGCGCATCACCATATGTGCCCGCTCCTGGGCTTGTTACTCCCGGAATGGCGTTCCTGCTGGAAATGACCCCTGGGTGTAACGCTGCCTAGGCTTGCACTGCTGATCCAGCCACCTGCTTCTGAGACCTCAGCACATTTTGCCCAGATATCTCTGCAGTCATGAGGGCTAGAAACTTGACATTATTTTTAAAAAGCCAAACCCTGAAAGCTGAGGGGCGCAAGGGTGTGCACTCAGTACTACAAATGGTCTTTTTTCCTGAGCATCTTTACAACTACAGCTTAGGGACGGGGTCAACAACAGTCCTGCAGAGAGAGAGTAACAAACTGCTGCAATTGAGACTGGTTTGCCTTGATGATATTTAGCAGGATAATGATTTTTGGCTCTGCCGCTGACTTGGCTGTTGTGCTGTGATTGGAACCTCTCCTCTCAACAATCCTGTGAGGTTGGTTTGGCCAAGAGGGTGTGGCTGGTTCAAGGTCACCCAGAGAGCATCTGGGGTTCTCAGATCCTAGTCTGACACTTTAACCGCTAGAGCACACCGGCTCTCACACCACCATATGGGTGCTGGATCTGTTTATCCCTCTCTACTTGGCATTGGACATGGGCCCTCAGGTTGCCAGCTCTGGGTTGTGAACTGCCTGGAGAATTTTGGGAGCGGAGCCTGCAGAGGGAGATCTCCAGGCCCTACCTGGAGGTTGGCATCCTCACAGTGCTGTCTATAGGCCAGCAGGTTATCACAACGCAGACTAAAGCTAAGAATGGGTTTTTATAAAATACACTGTGCAGTCTAACCGCATTGCAAGTCGTCCTGTTACTATTCTCTGATTGCATTAAGAACAGCTCTGTTGGCTGTTAAACAGCATTTTTACTGACCTTAGTTTTAACGGATGTTTTATTTTATTATGATGTAAATGTTTTGTCACTAATAAAATGACTTGGCTGACCAGAATTCTGAGTGGTTTATGGGCAGCTTAAGGGGAAACGGCTCAGGGTTTCATTTGGGCCGGAATAAAACAGCATTTAGTTCCAGGGGAAGTGTTTCTGAGCAGCTGCAGAGTGCATTTCCTCCTTTCATTTACTGACAATATTTCTGTCCTACCTTTCGAAGAAGAAGAAGAGTTGGTTTTTATGCCGTGCTTTTCACTACCCAAAGGGATCTCAAAGTGGCTTACAATCACCTTCCCTTCCTCTCCCCACAACAGACACCCTGTGAGTTAGGTGGGGCTGAGAGAGCTCTCTGGAGAACTTGTGACTGGCCCAAGCTCACCCAGATGGCTGCATGTGGGGAATCAAACCCGGTTCTCCAGATTAGAGTCCACTGTGCTTAACCACAACACCACACTGGCTCAACAGAACATCTAGTGGCAAAATAAAACCAGTGGATACTGGAGACAGAGGGAAGAGACAGCAAGTCTAATTTTGTGGCGAGGTTGACAGATCCAATGGGAGAAGCACTGAGACCTGGAATGTGGTGGAAGCGGCGACTCACGGAGGGGAATTATTGAGTGTATTGACCGAGAATATTTTAATCTCATCTTTCTCCTCATGGGCCACATCCCTGCTAAGACCCCTCCCCATCCTCAAGGCCACGCTCCCCAGGCTCACCTCCCCAAAGCTCTGGGTTCCCCACAAGGTAGCCCACCTTCTAGCTGGGTTTAACCACAATGTCCATATTATACTGATTTAAAAGTGCTTATACTTATTTCTGGGTTCAGTTAAAGGTGTAGCTTTTAAACTTTTAAAGCCCTTCAACAGCTTAGGGCCCACAAACTTGAGGGACTGTCTGTCTCCTCGTATGTACCCGTGGGACCCCTTCATTCCTCTCAGCGTAGCCTCCTTCTTGACGTTCCTCTTCACAGCTAAGTTGGCTGCCATCTGGTCACGAGCCTTTTTGGTGGCTGTCCCGCCAGTGTGCAGACTCTAATCTGGGAGAACCGGTTTGACTCCCCACTCCTTCACATGCAGCTGCTGGATGACCTCAGGCAAGCCATAGTTCTTTGTCAGAGCAGTTCTCGAAAGAGCTCTCTCGGCCCCAACTACCTCACAGGGTGTCTGTTGTGCGGAGGGGAAGGGGAAGGAGATTGTAAGCCGCTCTGAGACTCCGAGTGAATGGTAGTATATACATCCAATCTCCTCCTCTTCTTCTTCTTCTTCGTAACAGTGTGCCAGAATATATCAGACCAGGCGTTCAGAAAATTCTGTATAGCAGAGTGCCGGAGGACAGTGGAAGCCAAATGAGGTATCTTGCCTGAGAAGGTTGATTTGCTGGGTCTTAATGAAGAAAGCTTCATTTTAATTAAGAAAGCTGACAGGAAGAAAATTGGTTGGTTTGAAATGTGGCGTTGGGGGAGAGTTTTACAGACACCGTGGACCGCCGCCAAAAAGGCAGATCAGTGGGTTTTGGATCAAATTGAGCCTGGACTCTCCCTAGAAGCTAAAACGACTAAACGGAGGCTGTTGTACTTTGGTCACATGATGAGAAGACAAGCGTCGCACTGGAAAAGCCAATAACGCTAGGAAAAGCGAAAGGCGGCAGGAAAAGAGGAAGACTCAACGTGAGGTGGGTTGACCCAGCCAAGGAAGCCACAAAGGCCCTCAGTTTGCAAGACCTGAACGAGGCAGTTCATCACGAGAGGACGTTCTGGAGGACATCAGTTCATAAGGCTGCCATAAGCTGGAACTTGGACATGACTTGGCTGCACCTGACACACAACTGTACTATTACATCTGCTCAGGGCTCTTTTTGTACAAAAAGCCCAGCAGGAACTAATTAGCACAATAGGCCACACCCAACAGCAGAAACTCATTAGCATATTAGGCCACACCCCTGACAGCACAGCCCCCTCCCAGGATCGGCTTCCCCAGGTGCCCCACAGCTTGTGGGGCGCCTGGGGAACCCGAGAGAAGAGTGGCAGTTTCTGGATCGGCTTCCCCAGGTGCCTGGGGAACCCGAGGAGGGGAGGCAGTTTAAACTGCCTTCCCTCCCTGGATCGGCTTGGCTTCCCTCTCTGCAGCTTGCGAGACGCCTGGGGAACCTGAGGGGGGGGAAGGCTGTAGGCGTGGCCAACTCGGAAGCCAGCCGGAACTCTGTTCCTGTGCATTCCTGCCCCAAAATAGCCCTGCACCTGCTGTATTTTTCTTTATGATAGTTTTGCAGTTTTGGATGATTTGAGGTTAAAGACATCATGGACTGGTGTCTGGGGTCACACAGCCCAATCCAAAGCAGAATTATGCCCTTCCAAGCCCATTGAAGGATTCTCCACCTGCAGCATAATGCAATGGGATGTAATGCCCCAGAGTCCACCCTCCAAAGCAGCCATTTTCTCCAGGGGAACTGAACTCTGTAGCCTGGAGACCACTTGTAATTCCAGGGGCTCTCCAGGTCCCACCTGGAGGTTGGCAGCCCTTGGCCAACAGACACTGATTGCAACAACTCTAGGAGCCCTTTCCAGAGAGCAGTCCAGCTTGTTCTTCCCACACGCCACTAGGAGGAAAATGGCCTCACCCGCAAAACACTTAACTCTTTCTTAACAGTATCATTCTTTGTAATTCTTTACCACTGTAGTAGGGTCACCAACTTTTCGCCCGGCCTCTGTAGCCAGGGCTCTGAAAACAACACTCTCTTTTATATCTGAGAGTTCTGAAAGAACTCAAATGTGAACCTGTGGATCTCCTAACAAAAATAGGTAATATTTCCTTAAAATCTGCCTCCATTCCTGAGGACTGGAAGGTAGCGAATGTCACTTCCATCTTTAAAAAGGGTTTCAGAGGAGATCCGGGAAATTACAGGAATTTAGCATTGGAAAAGGTGCAGAAAAGGGCAACTAGAATGATAAACCATTACTAAGACTGCTTATTTTTTCCCCTCTTCCGAACTGAGCCTGCTCCTGTGTGCCTTTGTCAACAGCCTTGCAGGCACAAATTAAGTAAGTGAAGTTTTGCTGGTGAGAGAGAGGAGAAAAGCTCCACTTGTTACATTTCTGCCTGCTGGACACAGGGCGGCCAGCTTTTAAACTGGTCCCTCTAGTGGTCCCTTTAATAGCCGTTGAAACAGCCACGAATGATCAGCTGATATTATTTATTGTTTCCCTGCCCTCTAAAACTTCAGCCACTAAACTCTACTCATTATTAAACTCCTTGTAAAGGAAAACAGCAAGAGTCCAGTAGCACCTTAAAGACCAACCCAATTTGTGGCAGGGGATGAGCTTTTGTGAGTCACTGCTCACTTCTTCAGGTACTTCAGAAAGCGCCTCCCCTACCATTTTGTGTCTTTTCTACTTCTACAGACAGACTAACATGGCTACCCATCTTGAGCTATCTCCTTTTAAAGGGACAGGACTCCCCCTCTGCCAGCTGGCAGCCTTAGCCAGGCGGCTGTAAAAGCCACAGGGTACCTCCCAGGAAAGAAAAACATGTTGCAAATTCAGTTTTTGGTTTACTTTTTAAAAATTAAACATCAATCAGTTAGTATCTCCCATAAAAGAAGAAGAAGAGGAGAAGAGATTGGATTTATACCCTGCCCTTCACTAACCAGAGGAGCAGTTTACAATCTCCTTCCCCTCTCCACAACAGACATCCTGGGAGGTAGGTGGGGCTGAGAGAGCTCTTTCAAGAACGGCTCATGAGAGAACAGCTCTGAGAGAACATGTGACTGACCCAAGGTTACACCAGCAGCTGCACGTGGAGGAGTGGGGACTCAAACCCGGCTCTCCCAGATTAGAGTCCGCGCTCCTAACCACTACACCAAACTGGCTCTCATCTAATTATCTAAATCTAAACATCTAAATATTTCCAAAATGAATTCAAAGCTACACGTGACAGTTTCAGAGGGTAGCCTCTGTGTCGGTCTGCTGTAGAAGAGCTAGATTCGAATCCTGTCGCATCTTAGAGACCAAGAAGATTTTGAGGGTATACGCTTTTCAAAAGTGAATGCTCCCTTTTGTCAGGCACGAGCAGGAAGGGAGATAGGGAGTCTTTATTTTTATTGTTTACTTATTGGAATGAAAAGACCCAGAGATCTGCCTTCGTACTCGTGTCTAATAAAGGGAGCTTTGATGCTCGAAAGCCCATACGCTAAAACTCTCTTTGGTCCCTAAGGTGCTGCTGGTCTCCCATCTAACTGTTAAGAACGTAAGAGAAGCCAATGTTGGATCAGGCCAGTGGCCCATCCAGTCCAACACTCTGTGTCACACAGTGGCCAAAAATACCAGGTGCCCTCAGGAGGTCCACCAGTGGGGCCAGGACACTAGAAGCCCTCCCACTGTTGCCCCCCCCCTCCCCAAGCACCAAGAATACAGAGCATCACTTGCCCCAGACTGAGAGTTTCTATCTATACCTTGTGGCTAATAGCCATTGACGGACCTCTGCTCCATATGTTTCTCCAAGTCCCCCTTGAAGCCGTCCATGCTTGTAGCCGCCACCACCTCCTGTGGCAGTGAATTCCACGTGTTAATCACTCTTTGGGTGAAGAAGGACTTCCTTTTATCTGTTCTAACCCAACTGCTCAGCCATTTCATGCCCCCGAGTTCTTGTATTGTGAGAAAGGGAGAAAAGTACGGTTCTATAACATCAAGATACAATACTCACGGGAAACAGCATCGTCACGATGCGTCTAGTCTGAATGCTCTTCGATCCTCTCCAAAGCAACTAGAGATAATCACAGTAATTTAAAAGATGGCGCCTGTCCTCCCCACTCTCTTCTTGTGCCCGACACCAGTTTGACGTTTGCTTCATTTCCCTTTTTTTTTTTTGCCTCAACTTTGCCATATTAAATCTTAGAAACCCACGGCATTCTACCCCGACTCTTGCTTCACTGGGTCCTGCTGGGATTCTCTCCGCCATCTCGTTCCGACCCCGCTGGGCCAGGCTCTTGCCGCTGAGCAAAGCCGGCTGGGATCCCTGCCAATCTGTAGGCCCTTCCACCCTGCCGGGCTGCAGCTGTCCGCCGTCATTAAAATAACTGCCTCTCGACTTCTCCCGGCTCTGTCTGACAACTGCCCGCTCAGGACAAGCGTCTGAAGATGTCTGATTACTATGTGAGTAGGCAGCCGCTGGAGAGAAAGGAGCTTTAGCTACCCTCCCTGCCCTCCGTGTCCTGTTTTGCTTGCTTATCTCTTGTTGTGGTTTCAGCTCTTTCTGCAATGCAAGTTGTGCTGGGGCAGCGCATGGCTGCTGACCACGAGATTCCCAGAGAAATCCCACAAAGCTTTTCTTGTCTCTCTCTCTCTCTCCCCCTTTCTCTCTCTGTGTCAGTCCAGTGGTGGTAAAGACAATGACTTGTGAATGTCAGGCTAATTATAGCTGGGGCCGCTCTCTGGCTGATTGATTTCCACTGTATTTCGGAGAAAGGGAATATGCCTCGGTCTAAGGGTAGGACTGAGCTTCGAGAGCAGAAACTCAGAAATCCGACTTCAGTGGCGAAACATGAAACCAAGATTCTAGGCCTTATGGGGCACAGAAAAAAAAAAGTTAGAAAGCAAGGCATTTGTGGCTCTTGATGCATGGCTTTGCACGGAGCAGCTTCGGTCCTAGAAGGGTTCTGGGAGCTTTTTATGTTAAATTGATTCCGAATACTTTAATCTAATTTTTCTTCTTCTTTAAAAAAAGGGTGCAAGGATAGCTTCCTATCCGTAGTTGCCAACTGGCCTGGAGAAAAATATCCAGCCCCTTTAATAGAGGTTTAACAGGACGTTGTTCACTAGGTGATATCATTTACCTCCATGCCGTGAAAAGCTTCAGCTGTCAGTTCCCACATCTTAAGCTTCTATTAAAGGAACAGGACACTCCCCCCTCCCCCTCTCAGTCTTCTTTGCCAATCTGAGCTTGCAGGCATTCTCACCGCACTTTGGGCTACTGAAGAATCTCTCGTTAATATTGTGTGTCTGTCAAGAAATCTCAAGTTGCAGCCAACTTATGACTTTCCAGGCCAGTGAGAAGCAGAGGTGGTTTGCCAGGGCCTTCCTCTGCAAACTCTTCCTTGGCAGTCTCTCTTCCAAGTATTTATTTAATTGGATTTGTATCCCGCTGAAAAGTACCAGAGTTGGGAGACCAGTGGAAGTGATTTCATATCATATCAAGCTCTTTATTAGGTGGTAAGGTGAAGCATGCCAACCTGGGCTCGAGGGCCCTCTTTTATTCCAGTCGGAGCCACACCTTCGACCTCGTCCAAATGTCCCTTACGCTTCAGGTTACATATCATAGGTCCCCTCGAGGATCCTAGGCACTGGATTGGTGGAAAGTTACAATCCGGCCAGCTACAATCCGGAAAGCTACAATCTGGTAGCTGGCCTGGCCATGTGTGTTTGGCCACGTGGCGGTCGTCATTACCTGAGCACATGGTGATTGCCATTACATGCAACCCGCATAGTACATTACACCCGCCCTCCTCACATAGCAGGCTCAGGGTGGGTTCCATCGGACACAGTAAACCAGGGGTGGGCAATTGTTTTGGCTCGGGGGCCGCTTTCTGGGAGCGGAGGTTAGCGGAGGGCCGTACCTTTTAAAATGATTGCATTCATTAGTTAACTTTACAATTTATACCTTTTCTGAAATGCATCATAAAAATCAATAAATATAAATTAAATAAAATAGTGGTCGTTTTATTCAATTTATTTATTGTGCTAATTTCATATCATCTATAGCTGCAAGCACATTTGATTTTAGAATCCGTTTAATGCGACAAATGTACCCTATCACACTTTTTTACAATTTTTTTTTGAAATCAGGAGTGAGATTGCTTGTTGAGATTCTCATCACAGCCTGCAAGTTAATGTCTATCAAATGTCTCTTAATGTCTATATTTACTTTTGTTGATCTCCATGCAAGAAAAACTTTGCTCACAAATATATGTAGACCCAAATATAGAGAACATTTTCCCAGCAAATTTCTTCGTACATGGAAACTTTTCAGCAGACAAAGGTTTGTAAAAGTCGACTAATGTCACAACATTAAACATTTCTTTCACAGTGTGATCTGACTGCATGTCAATAAGTTCAAGCTGCAGCTCCTCAGGTGCTGACAGTGGCCAACTGTCTTGGCGGGCCGCAAAAAACTCTGTGGCGGGCCGCATGTGGCCCCCGGGCCACAATTTGCCCACCCCTGCAGTAAACAATATACAAAGAATTAAAAACAATTAAAATCCTTAACAAATACAGCAACATTCCAATGATAAAGTTTCTGGTCAAGGCTTCAACAGATGCTGTCTATTTTGCATCGGGGTTCCTGGATGGTAATACAGATCTGACCCACTGAAAGGGAGGCCCAATAAGGAGGGGGGACGCCTGCTACCTCGACTAAGAGCATGGTGGAAGAGCTCCGTCTTGCAGGCCCTGCGAAATTGTAAAAGGTCTCGCAGGGCCCTGATCTTATATGGGAGCTCATTCCAATGGTCAGGGGCCGAGGCTGAAAAGGCCCTGGCCCTAGTCAAGGTGAGACGGACATCCCTGGGGCTGGGGGCCACCAGATGGTTGGCAGATTGTAACTTGGGCTCATAGAGGGAGGGGCAGTCTCGCAGATATGCAGGCCCCGCTTAGCTTCTGAGATCTGACAAAATTGGCCTTTACCACGCCAGCTTCCCTTCCCCTCCGTAATGCTACTGCGACCTAAATACATTGACAATCTCCTCTTTCTCTTCTTCTGGTCTCCCCCACCCCCACCCGGGTAATGCGAAGCATAAATCCATAGAAGCTGGATTCAGTTTTCTTGGTCTCAGATGGGTTGTCCAAGAAAGCTGACCTACTTCTTGCCTCTGGTTTCCATTTAGGTTCTCCCCCTTCTTCTCAACACATTTCTTTCCCTTCTCTGCCCAGATCAAAGGAACACTCTTGAGTGTTTGACAGTGCTCATCAGCGGGGACGATGCTTGATCAAGTCCATCCCCCGCCCCCCCCCCCGCCATAGTTTCAGAGTCATGTAGCTAATATAGCTTGTCCATACCTCCATTTCAGTAATTGGGGAAGGTTTGCAATGTTTTGAGCTATGGTCAACTGGAAATCTGCTATGCGTCTGCAAAAGCTGGAATGTCCTCTTGGTCACACACTTGGGTGAGTAGGGCTGCCAGCCTCCAGGTGGGGCCTAGAGATCTCCAGGTGATAGAGATTGACTCCCCTGGAGAAAATGGCTGCTTTGATGGGTGGACTCTACGGCATTGCACCATGCTGCGGCCCCTCCCCTCCCCAAACCCCACCCTCTCCCAGGTCCGCCCCCAAAGCCTCCAGGTATTTTCCAACCCAGACCTGGCAACCCTATGTGTGAGCGAAGGAATGGAGGTGCCAAGGGCAGGCGCCCACCTTCTACACTTAATAGGGATTTCACTTACCTGCTGCAGGAGGGGATCTCTTGCCCCCCCTCAGCTCCTGTTGTCTACTGGAGGGAGAAAAAAAAAATCTGTTGATTCCAAGAGCAGTTTGACATTGAAGCACTATAAACCAAGAATAGAGATTTCCCAATGATCCTAAGGTCCGAACATCAGGTAGAGAAGAAAGCCTTTATTTTTATGACGTCAGTCTCGGCAATGGTAATCCATTAAAGCTACCGAGCCCAGATTTTACTGAGGCTTGGTGTTTTATACCAGGGGGTGGGGACGCACAGAAAGGAAGGGGACAGTGTCATACAGCATCATATTTGTTAACAAATCATACGATATAACTCCGCCTAACTAGTTGCTCAAGTGTTAGGAATGTTTCTATCTAAATGTTGCTAATTGCTTGCCGTTCCCATGGTTCTTGAGCCCAGCCTAAGAGCAATAATGTTGCACACTAAACAATGTAAGACTGTTAGCTAGATGTTGTTAGTGTTCCATGTAACAGCAAAGAATCTTGTCTCATTGACCTTGCATTTCAAAGCTTCTAACTTACTAAGCAATATGCAGAGTTCTATTCAGCATAATTATTAATTTTTCTTATTGCTTCAACATCACTTCCATTTTTTTCTGTAAGTGATGCAACAAAGTTGTGGAATCCCCCCCCCCCCCCTGCAATTTCTGCCACTTGCCAGCTCTGCTCCCTGGGATTGAACTGCCTCCTGCTTTGGGCCGGGCTTTTTATTCCTTCTTCCCAGGCACCACCCTCTACTCCTCTGCTGGGGTAAGTTTTCCTTCCAAATCCTCTGTTAGCCAGTCACAGGGTCCAGAGAGTGACCTGGGCAATGCAGGCCCTGATAGCTACTCCAGTACGGGCTTCCCTGGAGCCCCTAGGCCACCCTAGAGCCTGTAGGCCACACCACTATAGGCCCAGGGTCATGACATGGGGTTTTCTCCAGCGTTCTCTGAGAACTGGGGTATGTCCCAGGAGAGCATTACACTCTGTGGAGAACACTCTACTGGTGATCCCTGGCCCCAAAGATATCTAGTTGTCCTCAACCAGCGCTAGGTTTATCAGGTCCTACCTTTAGCTGTGGCAGGGGAGTCCCAGCCCCTCTCTGGGATTTCTTTGGCACGTGCGCAAAGTGCGTGCTGCAATGACATCAACCAGAAGTGACATCGTCATGTCAGACATATTGGGGCAGGACCACTATCATTCGAGGGGGAACACAGAGTTTTCCATTGAATGATAGAGCGTCTCCCCCCCCCCCCGCCCCACAACGTCCCCATCGCGATCCTGGCACTTTGGGGGTGGGGTTCCCCCAGCAGCCCGATCCAGGCCAGAGGGTAAGGGGCCCATTAGGTGTGTGTGTGTGGGGGGGTCCCCTCGGGGGACTTGGCAACCCTAACCGGAGCCAGGCTTTTTTGGCTCTGACCTGGTGGAACTTTCTGCCAAATACTACCCGGGCCCTGCAGGACTTAATGCAGTTCCGCAGGGCCTGGAAGGCAGAGATGTTCTGCCAGGCCTTTGGTTGAGGACAGCAACAGTTTCCATCAAGGCTGGCACCCTCCCCTTTCTCTCCATTGCCTCTCTTCGGCCCCCTCTTTGCCCTGCGGCCCATGAGATGGCAACACAGTCTGGAGTGGGCTTATGAAGAAAACTCCAGACACCATCTGGAATTGTTTAGGGATTGTTGTTTTTACTGATTTTAAACATTGTTTTTAACTTTGTTGTACGTCACCCAGAGCCCTGTGTATACAGGGATTGGGCGATTTATAAATCCAAAATATAGACAAACAGACAAATAAGATTTCTGATTGGCTGGGCAGATTTTTTTAAAAATGTTGCTATGGCAACAGCTGCCATCATAGCACAAGAATCTTCACTATGTGACTGAAGGTAAGCTGTGGCAGCCATTTTGTCCCGGGTTTCACCTCCTGCGGCAGTCAGTTTATGGCACCACATGACCACCACACAATGGCAGAATTCAAGAGGTGTCTGCAAGCTCAGAAAGGATGGGGACCCCATGTATAAAGGCTGCTAGTGCTTGAAAATCCTTGGTACTTCTGCTGCCCTCCATCCCAGTTGTACAAGCACGCAGCCCATTCACCTTGCTCTAGGTTCCCCCACAGGCCTCTTTCATCCCTTGATTCTCCGATTCTCTCTCAACAGGTAGAGCCCAAACTTGGAGACCTTATAGAGATCACTCGGTTGGTTTACAAACACTGGGCCATCTATGTAGGTGCTGGTTATGTGATCCACCTGGCGCCCAAAGGTAAGACTTCGGGTTTATCGTGTGCTTTTGATCCAAGCAGGGCAGGAGAGCTGATGGCTTCTCAACCTGTCTCTGAATATGCCTCTTTAACAGCAATGTCAGAATTTAAGAAAAAAGATTTGTTGAATCAGAGGGAAGGCCCTTCTGGTCTGTTACCCTGTTACCTGTGGAGTCTTCCGGGAACACTGCAGGAAAGTAGAGAAGGATGCCGTCCTCCAGGTACGACCTGGGGATCCCCCGGAATTACATCTCATCTCCAGACTGCAGAGATCAGTTTCCTGGAGAAAATGGATGCTTTGGAGGGTGGACTCTATGGCATTCCCCACTGCTCCACATGCAGCCAGCTGGGTGACCTTGGGTCAGTCATAAGTTCTCTCAGAGCTGTTCTCTCAAGGGCAGTTCTCTCAAGAGCTCTCTCAGCCCCACCTACCTCCCAGGGTGTCTTTTGTGGGGAGGGGAATGGAAAGGAGATTGTAAGCCACTCTGAGACTCTGAGCAGGGGTGTAGAGTTTTTAAATTCCGGGGGGGTGGGGGCTCTTTAGCGCGCATGCTTGCTGGGGCGCTGTTCTCCCCCCCCCCAGAAAGCCGCCGCGCCTCCCTGGGCCCTTCTGAGGCCCGCCAGCCACTGCTGCCGGTGCCTCTCCCTCTTTCCTCCCCCCCGCCCTGGCCACTCCTTCCCTCTCCCTCCCTCTTTTCCGGGCAAAATGCCCAGCGTGGTGATGTCACCCGGAAGTGATGCCCTCATGCTGGGCACATTGCCAGGGCGATGCTCTGGCAATCGCCCTGAAACTCTATGGTGCCATAGAGTTTCAGGGCAATTGCTAGAGCGTCGCCTAGCAATGTGCCCAGTGTGATGGTGTCCCTTCCGGGTGACGCCACCATGCCGGGCATTTTGCCCGGAAAAGGGAGAGGGAGAGGGAAGGACGGAGGAGTGGCCAGGCCGGGTTGGGGGAGAGAGGCACCGGCAGCAGCAGCTGGCGGGCCTTAGAAGGGTCCAGGGAGGCGCAGCGGTGAGGCACGGCGGCAGGCGCTCCATTTTGCCGGGGGTGGCTGAGCCCCCCTGGAAAATTTCGGGGGTGGCTCGAGCCCTTGAGCCCCCCCCCCCCCGTAGTCTACGCCTATGACTCCGAGAGAAGGGTGGGGTATAAATTCAATCTCTTCTTCTTCACACACGACGACTAAGCTTTTCACAGGAGCAAGAGCAATGGAGGAGGAGTTCTGGGTTCAAGTTCCAGGGAACTATGAGTCTCCTTTTCCAATCTGACCTTGCAGGAGGTCTCACCTTATCCTGGCCTACGGATAAATCTCTCCTTAATGTTGCTGCTACCTAAACACTTTGACAGTCTTCTCTTTCTCTTCTTCTGGTCTTTCACCTCTCTGAAATGCGAGGCATAAATCCACAGATTCCAGATTCCTTTTTCTTGGTTGCCGATGGGGTATCTGAGAAGTTCAGAGAGCTGACCTACTTCTTGCCTCTGATTTCCACTTTCCCCCCCTTCTTTGCGGCATGCTTCTTTCTCATCTGCCCGGATCAAAAGAACACGCTTGAGCATCTGCCGGTGCTAAAAATTCATCAAGGGATGAAGCTTGAAAGATGAGCACTTGGATCAAGTTGGGCCCCAGGCGTTTGCCTCTGGAACCTCCACAGTTCCGGAGTCGCGTGGCCAATATGAGTACCTTGTTCATACTCCCATTTCAGTAACTGGGAAAGGTCTGGAACGAACGCTGCCTGTTTTGATCTATAGAACAAAGTTGGAGTCCAGTGGCACCTTTAAGACCAATAAAGTTTAATTCTGGGTATAAGCTTTCGTGTGCATGCCCACTTCTTCAGACACCATATCTTATCTGAAGAAGTGTGTGTGTGCACGAGAAAGCTTATACCTTGAATAAAACTTTGTTGGACTTAAAGGTGCTACTGGACTCAGTTTTAATCTGCTGCTTCAGACCAACATGGCTGCTAGGGTTGCCAGACACCCCCCCCCCCCCAACCACCAGTGGGGGGTGGGGGGGTAGGGTCACCAGATCCAGGTTGGGAAACTCGAGATTTGGGAATGGAGTCTGGGTAGGACAGGGACCTCACTGGGGTACAGTGCCGTAGAGTCTACCCTCCAAAGCATCCAGTTTCTTTGGGGAGCTGATTTCTGTAGTTTGGAGATGAGCTGTAATTCCAGGGGATTCCCGGGCCCTACCTGGAGGCCAGCATCCTAATGGCTATCTACCTGAATCCATTTTGATCTATGTTCAGCTAGAAAGCTGCTATGTGTCTGCAAAAGTCCAGGATGTCTTCTTGGTCACACTTGGATGACCAAAGGAATGGAGGGGACAAGTTTAGGGTTCACCTTCTACATCTGTACCTCCCCAGCCCTGGTTTAGGGAACTTTTTTTTATTAAACTGACAAGAGGATATGGAAAGGAGCCAAAAGCCAAAGCAGTTCTCTTGTTTAGCGGCTATTATTTCTTTGCTGCTGCTTTTAAAAGCAACATCAGTGTCTCCAAGGTATTATCTCAGCTTGTTGGATGTGAAGCAGCATGGCATAGTGGTTAGCATTGGAGTAGGGTTTGGGTCTCGATGCAACAAACATGAAATTAAGCAAACCCTGGAACACGATGGAAGACAGGAGGGCCTGGCAGGATGTGGGCTATGGGGCTGCAAAGAATCAGACTCGACCGTGTGACTGAACAACAACAACAACAAGGGTTTGGGGAGGTGTTGGTAGAATGCCAGTGGAAACAAAGGAAACCGTGGATTTTCTAATGTGCTAAGTCTCCGGTCAAGTGGTTAAAACTTAAGGTGTACTGTATCTGTAAACCACAAGCAAAGAAGGGAACTTGAGGGCAAGTTTCTAAAGCAGGGGTGCACAACACTGAGTCCTACTGACACGGCCAGTTGATTAATTTAATTAATTTCTGCCCCATCTTCCTCTCCAATGGGGCCCCAAAGCGGCTTACAGTGTCCTCTCCTTTTATCCTCACAACAACCCTGTCAGGTAGGGCAGGCTGAGAGAGTGTGACTGGCCAGTGGTCATCCAGCGAGCCTCCAGGGCACAAGGGGGGATTTGAACCTGGGTCTCCCAGGATCCTAATCCAATGCTTTTAACCTGCTTCATTAAACATGGCAGAGGGTCTGGGGTCTCTTCAGGGCTGCACAACATCTGACCTGGCTAGGATTGCCGGCTCTGGGTTGGGAAATACCTGGAAACTTTGGAGGTGGATCCGGGAGTGGATGGGGTCTGGGGAGGGGAGGGGCCTCAGCAGGGTACAATGCCATAGAGTCCACCCTTCAAAGCAGCCATTTTCTCCAGGGGAGCTGATCTCTGTCAGCTGGAGATCAGTTGTAAAAGTGGGAGATCTCCAGGCCCTGCCTGGAAGCTGGCAACCCAAGACCTGGAGATGCATGGCATGTGGCCCATGGTCCCCATTGTGGGTCCATGGGCCCCTAACCTGGACACATCCTGACACATCCACAGGTCTGCCCCCAGCCTCATAGGGGTTTCCTGCTAGATCTGTGGGCCTCCTAAGCAATGCCTAAAGCAATGCAATTGCCATGGCAATCTCTGCATCCTTCCTGGCTCCGTTCTCTAACCTCAGTGGCTTCGAGTGGCCTGACGATGTCGAATGGGTGGGGCCTGATGATGTCATGGGGCAGAGTGCGGCCTGGTATGTACTTTTGCGGCACAGCCCGCTTAATTCTCCTAAAAGTCCTTTTTGGTCCATGCAACTGTTTGAGTTGTGGGCCCTTTGTTCTCAAGAAACGATTTTCAGAGTGTTTTAGCAGGAATCCATAGTTAATTGAAATCCCCATGTAGTTCTGCAATGTTTATTTACAAATATAATTACTCTCTAAATATTCTCTGGAGTCTCTAAACTCCTTAGTCCTGCTGAATTACTAATTTAATTTAGCAAGTTTACAAATTTAATTAAAGATATAACTTTCCTGAATCTAGACTTGCAAACCAGGCCGTTATAAAAATGAGATGGGTTAGGAAATCACAAGGACTGAATACGAGAATGCCTAAGTGATCTTTCTTACTTCCTTTAAAAAAAAATACACCAGGTTGTCTGGTTTTGTCTTGATTCAGAAGGGCTAGAAACTTGTAGGTCCCGTCTGATTTTAAAATCTAGGCTTTCTGTCTATACTGCAGAAGTGTACCTGGTTTGAAACTGGTTTTTGTGCCAGGCGTTCCGTCAAAGATCCCTGGCAATCTTCATTTTGAGTTTTCTTTGTTGGGGAATCCCTTCGTAGAATTTCAGTCTCTAGTAGGGTTGCCAGTATCAGGTCCCGCCCCCACTGCCTATCAGCTGGCTGGTGGGGGGACTTACCGGGGAGAGGGGGGGCCCAAGCTATGTCACCGGTGATGGGGTGGTGCCAACATGATGACGTTGTGTGCAATGGAAGTGTGCCCTGGAAGTGACATCATCACAACAATGTCTGGGGGACATTCTAATATTTGGGCCAAACTCTACGGTAGAAACTATTTTTACCATAGAGTTTTTGCCCAAATTCAAGATTGTTGCCACAACATCACAGTGTAATGATGTCACTTCTGGCACACACTGGTAGTGACTTTGCCATGTTGCACACGGCATAGAGTGGGCCTCCCTCCTTCTGCTAATAAGCCCCCCCTACCCTGCTGGTTTCCAGAAGGGAACAGGCTGGTTTCTAGGTTCATCTACTCAGGAGCTATAGTTGTGAAATGGTTTACTTCTGTTGTGTGAAAGCCCCACAAAGAACTTGGTATTCTATGAGGAGTTTCCAGTGAACTGATTAGGGCTGCTGTGCAGCACCTTGCAACGAATAGGAGAGTTGTGGAGTGGAGGAAGGCAGTATCCCTGAACAAAAATTTAAAAAGAAAAATAAGGCCTCGTCTACTTACAGGAAGTTCTGACCATAGAGTTCCTGGCAGGGCTGCCAAGTCAGCCCGGGGGGCGGGGGATCCCCCGCTAAAGGGGTTCCCGATGCGCCGGCCAGCATTTGGCCAGCGGGGGGAACCCCACCCCTGACGTCATCCAGCAAGGACGATGTAATGATGTCACAGGAAGTGACGCAGCACGTCGGGGGCGCCCTGGCAACACCCCCAATGTGCTGCATCACTTCCTGTGATGTCGATGAGCGCGCGCGCTTTGCGCGCACACCAGAAGAAACTCCCAGCGGCAGGAGGACTCCCCCCTGCTGGGGAGTTTTCAATACTTGGCAGCCCTAGTTCCTGGCAATTCCTAGAGCTACCCTCATCACTTCTGGGTAGCTCCAGGAATTGCTAGGAACTCTATTGGACAGAACTTCGTGTAAGTAGCGAGGCTTCCTTTTTCTTTTTAAATATTCCCCCCAGGACAATTGCCCCTTCCCTCTGACCCATTTCTGCCTGCTAATCAGTTGAGCAAGAGGTGCAGTTGCTGGGAGGTCTCCCGCCATAAATGGGCAAATTGGAACCCTAGTCCTCAAGCTTCTTTGCGCTGGTGTCCTCCTTTGTCATTCCTAGATGACTTAGCCCAGGCCAGCGTCAACAGCATCATGTCTGTCCTGTCCAAGAAGGCGGTGGTGAAGAAGGAACTCTTGTGGGAGATCGCTAGAAGCGACGCCTGCCAGGTCAACAACAAATACGATCAGAAATACCAGCCGCTGCCTGCAAGCCAAATTGTCCAGGAGGCAGAATCGCTGTTGGGAAAGGAAGTGAACTACCGAGTGGCCAGCCACAACTGTGAACATTTTGTTACCCGGTTGCGGTATGGCACAGCTAGGAGCGACCAGGTACGTATGTAGACAGAGACCCCCGGGTCTGTAGGTCAATGCTCCCTCTCAGCTGTGGAGTCTTGTGAGCAAAAATTCTACTTTGTGAGCTGCTGGCATTATAAAATGGTGAGCGAGCAATCGGGCTACTGCATAAACTAGTTTGCTCTGGAGCCATCCTTCTTGAGCTAAGACAAAAATGTGTGAGCCAGAGGCTTAAAAACTGTGAGCCAGCTCACAATAACTCAGTTTAGAGGGAACAATGCTGGGGGTGCGTGCCTGCAACTTGCGTCCTGAGGGAACTGCTTCTGCTGCCTACTTAGTCCGGCCGTCCCTGTTGAAAGGTGGTGGTATAGGATACTCTCCAAAGGGTTGCTTGCATGCCGTAGGGCTCGAACCACAGGTTGAGGCTTTCTTCTCCCTAACCCTCCCTTCAGTTTTTAGCATTCATTATTAATATATATCTAGTGGAACTCCACTAGGCTGATGCGTTTATATTGGCCTGAGGAGGTCAGGAAGGCTCTCACTTGCCTGGCTTTCCCCAAACTATATAAAACTGATTGATAGGGCTTCTCTACGCAGGCAAAATAGAGTTGTACTGAACGAACCGATTCACAAAGTTACTTGGATAATTTTTTCGGGACTGCGGTCTATACTACTGTGTATAGCTTGCTGAAACTAGGATCCTACTGTGGAATTTTTGCATCGTTCAGTGGGTCATGTTAAGACTTGCGCTTTGCTTCAGTTCTGTTTTTAGACTTCTGGTTGGTTCTACAAACCTAGTCCTATTGCATTGTTTATTCAGTGACCCATCCTATTGATTGTGTTGACTCACTCTGTGCAATCTTCCTTTGAATCCAAGTGAGGAAGGTGGATTATAAATAACATAAATAAATATAATGCATAGGCCTGAGAGATGTCCATTTAGCATGTTGCATAGTTCCCTCTAAGCTGCGCTAGGGGGCACTGGTGCACAAAATTTTAACAGGCAGTGCAGCAATTTCTGCTGCTGCTCACAAGGCATTTTCCCCTCCTTTGGAAACAATGGAGGTTAGGGGCACCTCCTTCCTGGGCACACAGAATTGGACCCCCTGACCCAATCTTTTTGAAACTCTTTTTTTTGGGAGAGGCATCAGCAACTATGCAGCAAATCTGGTGCCTCTACCTAAAACAAACAGCCCTCCCAGAGCCCCAAATACCCCCAGATCGATTCTCCATTATAGCCTGTGGGGCCTATTGACTATAGCGGCTCCCACAGGCTACAATGGAGCCAGAACAAAACAATTCCCCACCCCTGCACACCCCTATTATGCTTTTCAGTATGGTTTGTAAGCTGCCTTGAGTCACAGGGAAAAGTGGGTATAAATATTTGAATAAATAAGTAGTTTGGGCAGGTTGATAACATTTAAGCAACTTCCTGTTCGTTAGGTTAGGTTGGGTTCTGACAGTGATTGTTCCTCCTCTTGTTATCCTTGATCTGTAATGCTGGTTGTCATCTTTCACTAAAAAACACAATGGCGACCGCTACGTGGACCTTTGCACGTGGTCCGAACCTACCTGAGCTTTGGCCAGGCAGCACAATAGATGATCGGATCCTGAGCGTCCACCAATCCTGTGCCTAGGTTCCCCCCGGGGGACCTATGAACTGCAACAGTGAAGCCCGGGGTTTGCATGTACCATCTGAACCCGCAATAAACTACTATGCTGTTTTCACCGTTACCGGCCTCCGGACTCCAGTACTTATCAGAAGTAATCTTCTAAAAAACTAATTTATGTGACAGTCAAATGTGGACTTGCTCACAACTTTAACACTACTGGCTTTTTTTTGCTCACGAGGGAGAATTTCTGCTCACAGCACTGTGGCGCTTAGAGGGAACATTGGAGATGATCTGTAATTCTGGGAGATCCCCTGGCCCCACCTGGAGACTGGCATCCCTAGGTGGAATGGAAATTGAGCAACTTTCCCAGGTTGGTGGAGACGCAGCCTAATGTTTCTACTTCCTCCTCCCCCTCTTCCTCTGTTGCAGGTGAGAGAGACCGTGGCCAGTGCAGTGGGACTGGTTGGAGTTGGGGTTGTTCTGGGCTTGGCTACTGTCCTGGGCGGTCTGCTATTGCCCAGCAAGCATGAAGAAGAATAATGGAAGCACCCTCCTGCTATGACCACGGATGAACCATTCCATCCTGTACTTGGAAGTCACTCTCTGTCTCTTCTTTGCTTCTTTGTTAATTTGTCCCTGTCTTGAGAGTTCTGAAATAGAGGATCATTTATATTGCTCTATAATTAAAAATTAAAACTTTTAAAGTAAGATTTCATACTGGGAAGCTGGATTTATTTTTTATATTCCATGTTCTTCTGTGGCGATAGACCAAACTGTACTTATTCCTCGCAAGTGGGCAGCCTCTGACACTTCATCGTAGAAAAACGTAATAGCAGAGAAGATTCTTTGGAACAGCATTTGCTCACCATTGCTGATTCTCCTCTTCAGTGGCAGAAATATGAACACTGATCCAGAAGGCTTTTTTATGTTAATCAAACATCCCCTGCCTATTCCAGCCCAGGGATGCCACCTCTGAGTTTGGAAATTCCTGGAGATTTGAGGGTAGAGCCTGGGGAGGGCAGATTTTGGGGAGGGGATGGACCTCAGCTGGGTATAATGCCAGAATCCACCCTCCAAAGCTGCCATTTTCTCCAGGAGAACTGCTCTCTGTAGTCTGGAGAGGAATTGTAATTTTAGGAGATCTCCAGTCTCCACTTGGAGGTTGGCAACCCTGAGCAACCCAGTTCCCACCACACTGAAGCCTCTCCCTGTTGTTGCTGCCCAGAAACTGGTGTTTCAAGGTATCCTGCTTCAGAACATGGAGGTTCTGTTTTTCAGTCCATTTTATTTGTTGCATCAGCCAGAAAATTCATACCCAGCCTCCATCTATATACTTGAGTGGCTTTCCTGCAAATAATCCACAGAAGGCCTTTTAAATCTCATCACAAAGGTAAGAGTATTAAATTACAGCCCAGTGGCCACATTCATTTGCCCAAGCAGCATTTATTTATTTATTACTTGAACTTCTATCCCGCCTTGCCAGGCAAGCTGGCTCAAGGCGGTGTACAGACATTAAGGTGGGGTACAGACAAGAGGCAAAATCAACTCCCCACCCACCCCCAAATCCAAATGTAAAAGGCATAACTGTCAGACACTCAGTACACCAGAATAACACGGCCTTGAAGAATTTGGAAAACCTAATCAGGAAAATTACTTGCCTCAGCCAGGGGCAGGGCCTTGTCTGCCCTGGTCCCTGCCTGGTGGAACAGGCTCCCTATTGAGACCAGGGCCCCATGGGATCTTCTTCAATTCTGCAGGGCCTGCAAGACGGAGCTGTTCCGCCAGGCCTTTAGTTGAGGTGGCGGGCACCCATATATGGCCTCCCTGAGGTTGCTGCTCTTTACGGACCACTGACAACTGGCCTTGAACTCACTGCACCATCAGGCCAGAACTTTATAGCCAAATGATGCTATTTCAAGCTGTACTCATTGTTTTAAGGGTTAGAATGTTTTATCGTGTTTTAAATTGAGATTGTATTTATTATAATGGTGTTACCCGCCCTGAGTCCGCTCGCGGGATGGGTGGGATATAAATGCAGATAATAAATAAATGAGTAAAAAGGCAGAAGCCAATGCAGTAAAAGCCAAAAGACACCTACGATAATGCAGAAGGCCAGCAATAATCACAGCAGCGGATCACAGACTGATTCCTCTATGAAGATGTCCTTCTGGACTGCTGCAGTTTACTACAATCCTAATTCCACAGTAAGAAACAGAACTATCGACGCCCACACTCCAAACGGCCACACCATATAAAAGCTGAGACAGCACTTCAGCTCTAAAGACTTGAATTGCTGCGGGGACATCCTGACCCTCAGCAGAGAGAAAAAGCGACAAAGAACTGCAGAGAAGCTGTGGACACTGAAAGCAGAGCACGCCCTTTGTGAGCTTTCCATAAGAGAGAAGCTTGGAAAATAATACCTTGACAACGAAACTGGGACACTTGCTCAGTTGGCTGATTATTCAGCTTCCAGGAGAGTTGCTTGGGCTGAGAAGGTATTGAAAAGATCACAACTTTAGGTCTTTCACAATTTATCACCAAGCCTGCAATTGTTTTGAAACACCTCTGGGAATCTATGCAGACCCACTGGTGATCTAGATATAAGGACAGTAGCATCTGCATGGAGTTAACAATGGGATCTGACTGGTAACTCAAACGGGGCATTGGAATTCACTGTTACTAAGGCCCCTGCAAGACCATTTAGAGATTAAATGCAGGCTTGCAAACCTCCAGATGACATCTGGAGATCTCCCGCTATTCAGCTTGATTTCCAGATGACCAAGATCAGTTCCCCTGGAGAAAATGGCTGCTTTGGAGGGTGGACTCCATGGCATTGTACCTTGCTGAGGTCCCTCCCCTCCCCAAACTCTGCCGTTCCCAGGCTCCATCCTGAAAATCTCCAGGTGTTCCCAACCCAGAGCTGGCAACCCTACGGGAGGGATCCAACAAAGAATCCTACTCACTTCCCTGGACAAGGCGATGTCCTTTGTCAGTTACCCTTTAAGGCCCCAAGGAACACAGGAGGTGGTGGCAGCTACAAGCATGGACGGCTTCAAGAGGGAAATGGATAAACATCTGGAGCAGAGGTCCATCAGTGGCTATTAGCCACAAGGTAGAGATAGGATCTCTCAGTCTGGGGCAAGTGATGCCCTGTATTCTTGGTGCTGGGGGGGGGGGGCAACAGTGGGAGGGCTTCTACTGTCCTGGCCCCTCTGGTGGGCCTCCTGATGGCACCTGCTATTTTTGGCCACTGTGTGACACAGAGTGTATGACTGGAAGGGCCACTGGCCTGATCCAACATTGGCTTCCCTTATGTTCTTATGTTCTAACACAAGCAGTGGGGTTATTATATAATTGCCAAATTAAGTACAGAAGTACATAAGATCCCATCAACGTGTATTTATAGTTAGGATTTTTGGCTCCAATGTGCATCACTTTGCACTTGGCCACACTGAACTGGCCACACATTGATGCCCACTCACCCATCCTCGACAGATCCCTTTGGATTGCCTCACAATCCTCCCTGGTTCAATGTGATTGATGGACAACTCATGAAGTTTGGCGCACAGACACACTCTAGGTATAGAATCAAATACAGCCTTTAAGTCCATAAAGGCTACACAAAGTATGCCCATTGTAAGAAATGAACATTTCAGTTTTACAACTTGTGTGGAATGATAGTACTATGGGATCAGACGTGAAGCTGCCTTAAACTGAATCAAACCCTTGGTCCATCAAAGTCAGTATTGCTTACTCAGGTTGGCAGCTGCTCTCCAGGATCTCAGTTGGAGGGCTTTTACATCACCTACTACTAGGTCCTTTTTACAATGGAGATTCCGTGGATTGAACCTGGGACCTTCTGCATGTCGAAGTAGATGTTCTTCCATTGAACCACAGCCCCTCTTACAGCCCCTCACCTCCTTTCTGACCTCTTCAGGCAGGCTGTTCCACAAAGTCGGAGCCACCACAGAGAAGGCACATTAAATGTCCTGCCCTATAGCCTCCCCAATGAAGGATTTTTGCCCCTCCAATACCATGAACAAAATAAAAAGGACAAAAAGCAAATACACTTAATGTGTTTCATCAGCCTATGATGTTGGTTCTTTTTAATGTCATTTCCCTGCTTCCTGTTGATAGTTTATTGACCGATGGAGAGTCACATCAGATGCCTAAACCTTCTCTGACAGACTATGGTAGCACACCTCTAGCTTGTTTGGTGTAGTGGTTAGGAGCACAGACTTTAATCTGGGAGAACCAGGTTTGATTCCCCACTCTTCCACATGCAGCTGCTGGTGTGACCTTGGGTCAGTCATAAGTTCTTTCAGAGCTGTCCTCTCAGGAGCAGTCCTCGCAAGAGCTCTCTCAGCCCCACCTACCTCACAGGGTGTCTGTTGGGGGGAGGTAAAGGGATTGTAAGCTGCTCTGAGACTCCTTCGGGTAGTGAAGGGTGGGTATAAATCCATCTCCTCCTCCTCCTCCTCCTCCTCTTCTTCCTCACACATTGGATCCCTCACACACTGGCTCCCACATTCACAACTGCTTTTCATAACTCTGAAGGAACAGCATATTTACTTGTTTGGCTATGCAGACCCCACTTTGCTCCCCAGTGGAGTTTACAACATTGTTCTTCCTCCCTCCACTTTTTCCTCACAATAACCCTGTGATGTAAATTAGGCTGAGACACTGCCCCAAAGTCATCCAATGTGCTTCTTTGGCAGAGTGGGGATTTGAACCGGGGTAGGCCAGATCCTAACATGGCACTCTAAGTTCTACATCATGCTGGTGTGCTGCTTTACCTGCACCCTTTCACCAAAACCAGAAAGAATGAGCAACAGGATGGGTCAGCTATCTGGGTATCCAAACGCCTGGCTGTTGGTCTTCCTGAGCAAATCAAAATGGGCCCTTTCACACTTTCTTGTTCCTGTGGATGAAGGACTTGAGAGAGATTATGATCCAACGTTTGGTTCCTCACGCTGATGGAGCTAAATGGGGCCATCATCAGCATCTCACACAGACCAGGGTCTTTCATGGTTACCTGGTAACAGGTGAGGTAGCAACTTCCCTGTGATGTCACTCCTAGCACCAAGTAGAAAATGGGATGGCTAATTCAGTTTCCAGAGGAAAAAAAGTTGCAGGCCGTTGCAGGTATGTGGGGTTCTCTGGGGTTTGGGGAGAGTGGGTCTTGGTGTGTTTTCTTCATTTAATGTGCTGCCTAGGGTTGCCAGCTCTGGACTGAGAAATTCCTGGAGATTTTGGGGGTTGGAGCCTGGGGGATTTGGGGAAAGGAGGTACCTCAGTTGGGTTTAATGCCATACACTCGCCAAAGGAGCCATTTTCTTTAGGGGAATTGCTCTGTTGCCTGGAGATCAGTCTTAATTCCAAGAGATCACCAGACCCTACCTGGAGGCTGGCAACTCTATGTGAACCAGGTGCTGGAGGGTCCTAAATTTGGATCCATGAGTGGATCAGAGCCTCTGAAGAGGACCCACCGGGCAGTCAGAATAACCCCTTTTTCATGTTGCTATCGAGTCAGACGATTTCCCAGGCAGCTGGGCTGTCGACTGATCCAGGGCCCCATCTTGAGAGCCTTATAATTGAAATTTCTACAGAGGAAGAGAAGACAGCCAGTGATAAGGGCAACAAGGGAAGGAAACGTGTAAACGCATATTAATTTCAGATGATTAATCAGCTGTGCCTTTTAACTGATGAAATGCAAATAACAGTTGCAAATGAGAGAACGCCGGTCAAGCCACCTTTTGAGGATACCGAAGGAATCTTGTCTCAGAAACAAGCGCCATAATTCCTTCGGCCGTCTCTTTCTCCCCCCTTCCCCCTGTTAACAAAAAACAGGGCCGAACCAAAACGGCCTGGTTATAACATTTCTTGAGAGGGCTGAACCTTCTTAGAAGTGCTTCTGGTGACCAGTCCGATATTCTTTTAGTTAATATAATAATAATATAATTAAATGCCATTAAGTTGCAAACAACTCGTGATGACCCCCTCATGGGGATTTCAAGGCAAGAGATGAGCGGAGTTGGTTTGCCATTGCCATCTACGGCATACCAGCCCCGGTCTTCCTTGGTGTTCTCCCATCCAAATACTGACCATGACCAACCCTGCTTAGCTTCTACGAGTTGACAAGCTCAGGCTAGTTACTTCAGAGATACTGGGCTGGCTCAAAGATGTTTGTCTAGTGAGTTAGTGGCTGAGGTGAGATTTGAACTGGAGGCTTCCTGGCTTGTGCTTGTAGTCACTGTTGTACAGTGTGTGTGAAGGGCGATCGATTCACAGAGACCCTGTAGGGTCTCCAGGACAAGAGAGGAACGGTGGTGTTTTGCCATTACTTGTCTCCACGTAGCAGCTCTGGACTTCCCTGGTGGTCTCCCATCCAAGTACTAACCAGGGCTGACCCTGCTTAGTTTCTGAGATCTGATAAGACTGGGCTTGCCTGAGCCATCCAGGTCAGGGTGTTATACAGTAGCCCATGGATGTTCTAGTGTCACTGAGAGCCACTGGGGATAGGGGGGAAGAGACCTACCCATCTCCTATTGTACATTTGCAGAACCAGGGACAGCTCCTTGTGGATGGTAGGCGTTGCTCTGAGCCATCATTCCCAGCTCTGGAGACCAGTACACCTCCTCCTCCTCCATTACTCATATTGTACCTGTTGCTATAAACTGAAGTGTACAGAAGTGAAGGGAGTCATATGTAAACATATGGGCAGGAGAACGATGTACGCGGATTTGAATTCACATTGAGGAGAAAAGCAGGGTATAAATGAAGCAAAGAAGAATGTACCCTTACTCATAGGCTCATAGTTAAAGGATGACTCCATCTCAAAGTAATCTATGAGGAGATTACTCCCTTTGATTATGGCCAGTTCTCACAACTGTACAATGAAGAAGAAGAATTGGTTTTTATATCCTTATCTGCTACTTCACAGTAGCTCTCTGCTGCTCCTCTCCCCACAACAGGTATCTTGTGAGGCTGGAGGGGCTGAGAGAGTTCTGAGAGAAACTGTGACTGACCCAAGGTCACCCAGCAGGCCTCATGTGGAGGAGGAGCAGGGAATCAAACCCAGTTCTTCAAATTAGAGTCCACTGCTCTTATCTGCTACTTCACAGTAGCTCTCCACTACTCTCCTCCCCACAACAGGTACCTTGTGAGGCTGGAGGGGCTGAGAGAGTTCTGAGAGAAGCTGTGACTGCCCCAAGGTCCCCCAGCAGGCTTCATGTGGAGGAGGAGCAGGGAATCAAACCAGGTTCTCCAGATTAGAGTCCGCCGCTCTTAACCACTATACCATGCTGAAAGCTGACAGGAAGAAAGTTGATTCCTTTGACACGTTGTGTTGGAGGAGAGTTTATGGATACCATGGATTGCCAAAAAAGACCAATCAGTGGGTTCTAGATCAAATCAAGCCTGAACTCCCCCTAGAAGCTAAAATGATGAAACTGAGGCTATCGTACATTGACCACGTTATGAGAAGACAAGAGTCACTGGAAAAGACAATAGTGTTAGGAAAAGTGGAAGGCGGCAGGAAAAGAGGAAGCCCCAAAGTGAGATGGATTGACTCCATCAAAAAAGCCACAGCCCCTAGTCTGCAAGACTTGAGCAAGGCTGCGAATGATAGGAAGTTCTGGAGGTCATTAATTCATAGGGTCGGCATAAGTCAGAAGCAACTTGACGGCACTTCACATGCACACACAATTCTCACACAGGTAGAAAGGCAGTGTCTGGCCTGTAGCATTCAGACTGCTAAGGAAGGCTCGCATGAAGAAATCCTTCCTGGTTGGGAAAACCCCCCCCTCCTAGCACACAGGAAATTAAGCGTGTCAGTAACTTGTCCATATGCTGCTTATTTATTTTGATATTTATACTTCACTTTTCTCCCTGGCAGGGATGTGAAGCAGCTTACAAGCAGCTTTCCTTAACTGCTGGGGAGAATTAGCAGAGGTTACTGTGTGGGAGGACAGTGTTTGTGGGTGTGTGGGTGTTTATAGCCTGCTGGAGAGTGGTGCTTGTTTGAGTAAGTGTTGAGTAAGTTTGAGTAAGTGTTGAGTAAGTACTCAAACAGTTGAGTAACTGTTTGAGTAAGTGTTGAGTAAGTGTTGAGTAAGTGTTTGTCTCTGCCTGGGTTGTAGCTGATTGTAGCCAATTGCGGAAGGTGACTGTTGTTGATTGGAGAGGGTCTCTTTGGAGAGGAGAGCCAGTTTGGTGTAGTGGTTAAGTGCGCAGACTCTAATCTGAGAGAACTGGGTTTGATTCCCCACTCCTCCACTTGCACCTGCTGGATGACCTTGGGCAAGCCATAGCTCTGGCACAGCTGTTCTGTCAAGGAGAATTGTCTCAGAGCTCTCTCAGCCCCACCTACTTCACAGGGTGTCTGTTGTGGGGAGGGAAGGGAAAGGAGTTTGTAAGCCACTCTGAGACTCCAAGTGAATGAAGGGCGGGATATAAATCCAATCTCCTCCTCTTCTTCTTCTTTTGCCTGGGGCTGACTGCTGGCCCTGCCATCTGCTGGGTGTGCCTTGAACGGTGTAAGGCTCCTCCTTGCCAGAGGCACGAGTCTTTGGTGTGAGCCAAAGGGTGAAAGCTCAAGGGCTCTTGACCTGTGGCTCTTAGCCTGGGGGTCAGGCCTGGGGCTCTGTAAGAAACTGAGTAGCTCTTACATCCTATATGTGTTAAGCTTTTTTTTTTTTTTGCTTCTGCAAGGCTTTCACAAGTAGTCTTGTAAGGCAGTTTGGCAGGGGAGTTTTCAGGGAAGTGCAAGAAAAACTGAACCACTTCTGCAGCGGATCACAGCAGCATGGCTAGTGGGGGGGGGGGGGCTGAGACATTGACATGCAAAGTCTGCGGCATGTTTGTATTCTGACCTGACGGTAACAGCAATTACACTTGCAGCAAGTGTAAGTTAGTAGCCCTACTGGAGGAGAATATACAGAGACTTGAGGCATACTTGTCCACACTCCATTTTATAAGGGAAGGTGAATTGTTCATGGACGGAATGCATGAAGCACTCTTAGGAAAGCAACAGGAGGAGGAGGGGAAGGTATCTCAGCAAATGGAGGAGCACCCAACACAGGATGAGGATGCGTGGAAGCATGTAACCCACAGGGGCAGGAAAACCAGGAGACATTCTGAGCCTCTGTTGCTAAGCGATTGGTTCCAAGATCTTCTCACAGACATTGATTCTGGACCACTGGAACAAGGGCTACTCCCCCAGCATCCACAAAGCTTGAAGAAACTTTCTCTGCCCCCGTGGATGAGAGGACTCGAGCTTCTGCTTCCCAATATAGGAGAAGGTGTGTATTGGTAATGGGGGATTCCCTACTGAGAGGGGTAAGGGCTAAATTGTGCCAACCGGACTTGTCATCTCGACAGGTATGCTGTCTACCGGGTGCACTCATCCAGCATGTGACAGAAAGGGTTGGAAGACTCATCAGGGCCACAGATTATTATCCTTTCTTGCTCATACACATGGGTACAAATGATACTGCCCGACATAGCCCAGAATGTATTAAAAGAGACAATGTGGCTCTGGGTAAAAAGGTGAAGGACCTGGTGTTTTTGTCAGTTCTTTCCATTGAAGGCTGTGGCTTAGGAAGGGAAAGAAGAATACTGCAAATAAATCACTGGCTACGTAGATGGTGGTTTTTTTTGGACCATGGCTTACGCTTTCGAGATGAAGCTCTTCTATCAGGAGATGGTTTGCACCTCACGAGGGTAGGAAAAAATGTGCCTGGCAAGAGCTTTGCAAATCTGATAAGGAGGGCTTTAAACTAAATCGTATGGGGGAGCAAGACAAAAATTCAAAGCCTAGTATGATGCCAGTAGCTGGAGATACAGACACTATAGATTTGCGGAGTGTGGCACATATGCTACGAAACATTAACTCGCAGGTAAGTACAGAAACAAAAACCTCAGGGCACATAAACCATGGATTCCACTATCTCTAAACTAATGCGCAGAGTATGGGAAACAAGCAGGAGGAAGTTGAAGTCTGCTTGCGGGATAGGGCTGGGTAATAATAATAATAATAATATAGGAAGGGGACTATGACCTAATAGACATTACTGAAACTTGGTGGGATGACACAACTGGAATATTAGGATTGAGGGGTACAACTTAGTACAATAGACAAATAAGGAAGGGTGGAGAAGTAGCATTATATGTAAAGGAGGTATATACTTGTGAGGCAACACACAAATCTGAGCATGGAAGTTCAGTTGAGAGTCTCGGAGTAAAAATAAAAGGAGTAAGAAATAATAGTGATATTATTGTGAGGGGGGGGGAGTCTGCTGTAGACCACCAATATCCAAACTAGAATCCACAGTTGTCAATGGTAAACATTAAAATATCACAACTGCATGACAACAATGTAATTATATTCTTTTTAGGTTTTTATATCTATAAATATTTTTACTACAGTCACGATACAAAGCTTTCTTTTACAAACATCAATTAGAAATCAATTTAAATATTTTTGGAAAAACAGTAACAGTTCTCTATCTTATACCCAAAAGCGTATTTTATAAGGCAATCGAGGCAGAGGACTTGGATGAGACACTCCTTGAACAAATTCCAAAGTTCTCAAAGAAATGGGACATACTGGTCATGGGCAATTTCAATTACCCAGATATCTGTTGGGAGTCCAACTCTTGCTGAAAATGAAGGCTCAAATTCCTGACTTGTCTTGCTGACAACTTCTTTTTCCAGAAAGTGGAGAGGGAAACAAGGGGATCTGCTATCTTGGACTTGATTCTCTCCAGTGGGGAAGAACTGGTTGATGTGGTGAAATTAGTGGGCACCTAGGGTCGTGGTGACCATGTAATTTTGGAATTTACAGTCTTGGGGAAGGGAAAAGCTGTACACAGTCAGACATATAGGTTGGACTTCAGGAAAGCAAATTTTAACAAACTTAAAGTTATGTTGGGTAGAATCCCATGGTCAGAAATACTTAGGGAGAAGGGAGTTCAAGAGGGGTGGGAGTTTCTTAAAAAAATATTGAAGGTGCAATCACAAATGATTCTTATGAGCAGGAAAAATGGGAGGAGCCTAAAGAAGCCAAGGTGGCCCAATAAACAGCTTTCTGAAGAAATGAGAAATAAAAAAGACTCCTTTAGGAAATGGAAGGAGGGCCTTATAACCAAGGATGAATATAATCAAATAACCAGTGCTTGTACAGAGAGAGTTAGGAAAGCTAAAGCTCAGTATGGGTTTAGGCTAGCAAGAGATGCTAAAAACAACAGCAACAAAGGTTCTTTTGTTATGTTCAAATTAAGAAAAAAAGAAAGGACATGGTAGGCCCATTGCGGGGACAGGAAAGTGAAATTGTAACAGGTGATGAAGAGAGGGCAGAACTGTTCACTTCCTATTTTTTCTCAGTCTTCTCTTGTGAGGGAAATAGTGTTCAACATGGCAAAAACAAAACACATGATGAGGGAAGGGAGTTGCAGCCTAGGATCAGAATAGGGGTAGTACATAAATACCTAGTTTCTTTAAATGAAACTAAGTCCTTGGGACCAGATGAACTACATCCAAGAGTACTAAAAGAATAACGGATGTAGTTTCTGAGTCTCTGTCCGTTATTTTTGAGAATTCTTGGAGAACAGGTAAGGTGCCAGAAGATTGGAGGTGGGCAAATGTCCCTATCTTCAAAAAGGGGAAAAAGGAGGCTCTGGGTAACTACTAAACCATCAGCTTGATGTCTATACCTGGAAAAGTTTTAGAACAAATCATCAAACAGTCAGCCTTTGAGCATTTAGAAAGGATGGCTGTGATTACTAAGAGCCAGCATGGGTTTATCAAGAGCAAGTCATGTCAGACTAACCTTATCTCTCTCTCTCTCTCTTTTTTTTGTGTGGAGAAAGTTACTACCTTGCTGGAACAGGGGAAAGCTGATGTATATCAATGTTTATCTTGATTTCAGTAAGGCTTTTGATAAGGTTCCACATAATATTCTTGTTGAAAAGTTGGTAAAATGTGGTTTGGATGCTATTACTGTTAGGTGGATCTGTAACTGATTGACAGATCGCACCCAAAGAGTGCTTGTTAATGGTTCCTCATCCTCTTGGAGAGGACTGACAAGTGGAGTGCCTCAAGGAACTGTCCTGGGACCTGTTTTGTTCAACATCTTTATCAACGATTTGGATGAAGGAATAGAGGAAATGCTTATTAAATTTGCAGATGATACTAAATTGGGAGGGTTAGCAAATACAGTAGAAGTCAAGAGTCAGGAATTGGATACAAGATGATCTTGACAAGCTGGAAAACTGGGCTAAAACAAATAAAATGAATTTCAACAGGGATAAATATAAAATTCTGCATTTAGGTAGGAAAAATCAAATGCATAATTCAGGATGGGGAAGACTTGTCTTGGCATTAGTATGTTCAAAAAGATTCTAGGGGTCTTAGTACACCATACACTGAACATGAGTCAGCACTGTGATGAGGTAGCTAAAAAGGCAAATGTAGTTTTAGGCTGTATCAAAAAACTGATTCTTTATGTTTATGGCTCTTGTAAGAGAAACATTAGATGACTAAATCTTCTCTCGGTGTGCTTCTGAAATGGCAATATTGCAGTCTGTTTGCCATTTGGCTTGGTATGAAACTCCTCCCCCTTGGTTTTGCTTAAGACTTTGTATAGTATGGATACCATATCTTTGTCACTACCTCTGTATTCACTGATAATTTTTTTTTAATTGCGAGATCTCTACTAAGGCACTTTTTAATGTCAGGATTGTTAATTAAATGCTGCACTTGGAGATACTGAAACCAAGGTATTTTATCTACACTTTTAGCTTCCAGTTGAGATTTTCCCGTAATTTGTCCTTTAGATGTTATTTTGCTGATCCTTGTTAGTTTATTTTTTTCTCCAGATAGCATAGGCATTAACTGCTCTACCTGGTAAAAACCAGTATTGCCCTAGAAAAATATTGGGTGCTAGAAAATCTGCCAGTTTGCTGTAGTGGATAAGAGCGCGGCCTCTAATCTGGGAGAATCGGGTTTGATTCCCCCACTCCTCCACAGGCAGCTGCTGGTGTGACCATGGGTCAGTCATAAGTTCTTTCAGAGCTGTTCTCTTAAGGGCAGTTCTCCAGAGAGCTCTCTTAGCCCCATCCACCTCACAGGGTGTCTGTTGTGGGGAGGGGAAGGGAAAGGTGATTGTAAGCTGCTCTGAGACTCCAAGTGAAGGATGGGGTGTAAATCCAATCTCCTCTTCTCCTTCCCTGCCCTGCTGTGCTCCTGACCACACCGCACCCCCAGTCTGAGAGCCCTGTGGATATGACTCAGCCACGGGCATCTCCGCCGAGCTTAGCATTCCTCCAAGCACTCTGGCACTCAGGCGTTGCCAAGATCTTTTTTCCCCCCTTCCTTGCCCAGAGATCTAAGGCCAAAAAAGCAGCAGCAGCAGCAGCAACCGGACTTTGCAGGAAGGCAGGAGGTGGATGAAGTAAGGGAGGGAAAGCAGGCAGAGAAAAAGACGGGGGGGGGGGGGGGAGAGACTTGAAACAACAGTCCAGAGCGCGTGAAGTCATCTCGCTGCCCAGGTCCAAAATGCCAGGAGGGATCCAGCAAGTGGGGCGGGGCGGGGGGAGAAGGAGCCAAGGCCGCCGAGCGGCTCTGCTCCCACCGAGAGCCATGACATCATTCCCCAGAGCCCTCTGGAAGGGGACAGAAGGATCCAGCACCACCAATGGGCGTCCCGGCCAAGTTCATTTGGCAAAGGGCACCGAGGGCCGCCTCTCGTCTGCGGGGCCGCGCAGCACAGCCCCTGCAGCTGCCGCCTTTCAGCCGCCGCGGAGAGGGGAAGGGGAAGGGAAAGGAGGGGAGGGGAAGGGAAAGGAGGGGAAGGGAGATTGTAAGCCACTCTGAGACTCCTTCAGGTAATGAAGGGAGGGGTATAAACCCAACCTCCCCTTCTTCATCATCCCAAAGACGGAGAGTATGTCACAAGGCACTTTTGTGGCTCATCCCAATGCCTTCTCTTCTAGCTATGCCCATAGGAAGTCGACATTGAGAAGAACAGACAGACCCCGGAGAAGATGAATGAGGAGGAGAGGAACCACTCAGCCTTTTTTATCAGGGTGAAGAACCCAGCTGAGCGGGTAAGTAGGCTGAGTGCTTGCTTAGCATGCAGACGGTTATGAGTTCAATCCCTGATATCTCCGGCTCAAACCATTTTAGAGCAGGGGATCTCTCTGAAGAGTCGTTTGCAGTTGGTGTAGACGAGCAGTTCTCCAAAAGTCTACCTCATGGCACCATGGCCTCTACCAATCTGGGTTTTTTTTGGTATATATATTTTATTGATTTTTATAAAGTTTACACATTCAAATTAAACAAACATCTGTATTATCAGTACAGTTAAGGAATGAACTCTATTATTATCTCTATTCATTATTAAATTCTATCCATTCCAGTAACCGAGACAGAGCTCCTACAAGCTTCTGTCTCTAATCTTACAAGAATTGTCACTTTTAAAATAGAGATATAATTGCAAGTCCATTTTCCTTATTTAGGTTTAGTAACACAAACTGAGTCTTTCCCGTACAGACATCGTCATAAACAAAAGTGTGAGTCTAAATTCCTGTCCTATTGTTTAGCCAGTCATAAACACAGTCCCATCTTTTTTTGAAAATCTCTTCATTATTAAACCTTTCTGACAAACTTAAATGATCCATAATCACTAAATCCAGCAATCTGTGGGTTATCCCCTTTCTGGAGGGGAGTCTAGCCAGTTTCCAATTTTTAATTTTTACCAATGTGTTTTCTGATGCTCACTTCCTTCTGAAATCTTGAGCATAAAATCCCAATAGTCTTGGATAGGGTTACCAAGTCCCCCCGAGAAACCCATGCTCAATTCGTCCGTTCCCCACTGGCCCAGATTGGGCCGCCGGGAGGAACCCCACCCCAAATTGCCAAGCTGCGGTGACGTGCCCGGAGGTGATGTCATCACATTGGGCATGTTTCGGGGGGGATGCTCTATAATTCGAGGGAAAACTCTATGGTTTTCCCTCGAATTACAGAGGTCCCACCCCAACGTGCCCGGCGCGATGACGTCACTTCCGGGTGACGTCATCGCGGCGCGCATGCTCCGTGTGCATGCCAGAAGATTCCCGGAGCAGCAAGGACTCCCCCCCCCCCAAAATAAAGGTAAGACTTGGCAACCCTAGTCTTGGATGGTATGGAAAAAGAGAAACAGGGAGTGTTGGGCCACTCCTTATCACCTGACTGACTAGCAGAGCTCTGAGCTTGGCCTGGGCGGATGCGCCATAGCTGCGAATCTTTTGTTTGGCAATAAGCACAACTGTCCTATCTCTCTGGCCTTGGAAGCCTCTCCCTGTGGCTGGAAAGGAAACTGACACCAAACAGAGGCATAGCCCTGAAGTAAAGAGCCGATTCCAACTTCCCTTCTCTTCCTGGGTGCCTCATAAGAGCCCTTGAAGCAACATTTTTGCATCTGCAGGGGCCGCCTGTTCAGAAGCAGCTGCCTCCACTGAAGGAGATGCTTGGCTTGGTACCTCCAAACCTTTGGTGATTGGCCTCATTCTTCCGCCTGCCATTTTGCAATTGGCTATGCCCTCATGGCAGCCATTTTGTTCTGACATGCACTGCCTCTTCCAAAAATTCCAAACCCACCCAGAAGCTCAAGAAGTCCCGGGAATCATGGAGTCAGTTCTTAGTTGTGTGGAGGCCCTGTTTGGGACTGCAGGGCACGGAGTAGGGTTGCCATTCCTTAGGTCCAGGTGGGGAATCCCCTGGTTTTGGGGGCTTTTGCCCGCCACCGGCCAGCTGGCTGGTGGGGGAACCCCACCCCCAAACAGCAACATTCCTGCACGACGTACCCAATGTGCTGACATCACATGGAAGTGATGTCATCACGTCAGGGATGTTGGACGGTAACACTCTGGGTTTTGGGCAAAACCAGAGCAGAGAGTCACCCCTGATGCGATGACACCTACTCCTGGAATAGTTCCCAGATTCTCCCCGCCAACAAGAAGAAGGGACCTGGCAACCCTAACAGGGAGGTGCCTGAGCTAAGATTGCCAAATGCCTACTGCTAGTGGGCCCCCCCCTGTACTCCCCTTCCCACCACTGATGAATTCGATGATGGCAGGAGGGGAAAAAATGGGAAATGACATTGTCGATGTTGTGACATCATTTCTGGGTGAAAACCCAGAGGTGAGATCACTCCACTCTAGGAATCACAGGAAACTCTATGATATTTATTTATTTATTTATTTATTTATTTTCATTGGTAAAGCCACAGATTTTCTGGTGATTCCTAGAGAGGATGTGACGTCATAGAATTGTAGCATCACGGAATCACAGAGTTGGAAGGGGCCATATAGGCCATCTAGTCAGGCAGACAACCTTTATTGGCATGTATGTAGCCCATCCAGTCCAGCCCCCTGCTCAATGCAGGATCAGCCTAGAGCATCCCTGACAAGTGTTTGTCCAGCTGCTGCTTCAAGACGGCCAGTGAGGGGGAGCTCACCAACCTCCCTCATCAGCCGATTCCACTGCTGAGCTGTTCTTACTGTCAAAAAATGTTTTCTAATATCCAGCGGGTAGCTTTCCGCCTGTAGTTCAAACCCATTCTTGCGAGTCCTCTCCTCTGCTGCTAACAGGAACAGCTCCCTGCCCTCCTCTAAGAGCAACAGCCCTTCAGATGCTTCAAGAGAGCCATCATGTCTCCCTGGCCCTCAACCTCCTCCTCTCCAGACTGAACATTCCCAAGTCCCTCAGCCTTTCCTCACTTCTGGGGTTTCCTGGAAGTGATGTCACACCATCATCCCCCCCCCCCCCCACTGCTGCTTGGGGCAGTAGTGGGAAATGAGAAGCAGTTGATCTCCCCCTACAGTGCTGCTCACTGTGAACCCATCCCGTACACAATGTGAGGACTTTGTATAGTTTAGGCCCTCAAGAGCTAGGATTTGAACATGGGTCCCCAGAGCTCAAACCCATGTCTGCTTACTACCCTCTTCCCACTGGAAACTGAAATCTATTCCAGAAGCTGGATTATGTGGTGCAGAATGAAGAAAACAAAGAGACCCAGAGGGGCACATTAAAGCCTTGGTTTAAATTTTTACTTAGCTGTGAAGCTCAATGGGTAACCTTCTGCTAGTGTGACTATCGGTTAAGTCTACTTTTAAGTCTTGAGCGGGAGGCGATGAATCAAACAAACAGGCTTTTATTCAAACCATTGCTTCAGCTCAAAGACAGCTCTATGAGAGCGGCACCTTAATTTATACTGTTTCCAACTCATAACTTCAAACAATGTAACTATGTACAAACTATCCTATTGGACCTAAGCGAGGCTCAGCAACTGGTTACCTAGAGTGGCTTAAGGACCAATGAGCGTCTTTATTTGTTAGCCAATCAGAAAGGGCCTTTTGCATCCCAAAGTCTCTGCAAGCTGTGGCTGTAAAATAATAAGAATACAACAGCTACCTTGTGGGGTTGTTGTGAAGGTAAAACTGGAGGGGGCAAACATGTTTCCCTGACATTCTTAGAGGAAGAATGGGAGAATAAATTAAAAGGGGGGAAAGAAGCTGGTTTTGTTTTGCATATATTTAGCTTTTTCTTTTGCTTCCCCCATTCTCCTGCAGAATATGGAAATGCCAGCAGAGGGAGCCCTATTACAGCTGAAAAGGCAAAGCTGTGGTTACTGTACAGGCTTCAAAGCTTTGTTGCCAGGTCCTGACCTTGAGAAGGCTCCTGTCCCTTTAAGAGCTGAGGGGGGAGGGTAGAATTCTTGCTCAGTGTTGCTTTTCATCTCAGTGGCGCCATGGAAGGATAGCTGAAATTCTTCACAGCCTGCAGCTCTTAAAAGTACAGGAATCCTCTCAGTGTCTGGCTCTGGCAACCTGGGAATATTTAAGGATGGATGGCAGGCAGGTCTAGGGCAGACACTGTTGGGCTGGAGGGTGCAGCTTGGACGGATCAAGCAGGACAGGGCAGAATCTGATAGGGCAGGGAAAAATCTGGTGGATTATGGATAGATTCAAGACAGGTTCCAATGTTTGTTGGGCTTTTTGACCCCAGTGCTGCTGACCAATGCTCCCTCTAAGCCGTGGAGTCTTGTGAGCTACTGGCATGAAAGTTGTGAGTGAATGATTTGGCTGTTGCATACATTAGTTTGCTCTGGAGCCGTCCTTCCTGAGCTAAGGCAAAAATGTGTGAGCCGGAGGCTAAAAAAACTGTGAGCTCTAGCTCACGCTAACTCAGCTTAGAAGGAACACTGATGCCGACAGAAATATAGTCTTATTTGTCCCACTTCCTGTTGCCCACCACTGCTCCAAGTGCTGTCAGGAGAAAAATAAAAAATCCTTCACGGTATCGCCTGTGCATAACGTCACTTCTGGGGAAAACCCAGAAGTGAAAGAGAATAGCTCTAGGAATCACTGGAAACTCTGTGGTAAAAACCATAGAATTTCCAGTGATTCCTAGAGCTACCCTCTGGAAAGCCAGACTGGTGTAGTGGTTAGAGTGTTGGAATCTATGATCTGGGAGACCAAGGTTCAACTCCCACTTCTGTTATATAAACTGGCTGGGTGACTTTTGGCCAGTCACACACACTCAACCTAACCTAACAAGAACAAAGTTTGAGTCCAATAACAACTTTAACCAATAACAAACCAAGTTTCATTCTTCACACAAAAGCTTATACCCAGAATAAGACTTGGTTGATTTTAAAGGTGCCACTGGACTCAAACTTTATTCTGCTGCTTCAGACGAACGTGCCTACCCTCCTGAATCTACCTCACAAGGTCGTGGCGAGGATAAAATGGAGGAGAAGAGAACGATGTGAATCACTGGGGAAAGAGGCGTGCTAGAGCCAGATTGGTGTAGTGGTTAAGAGCACGGACTCTAATCTGGGAGAACCGGGTTTGATTCCCCACTCCTCCAAATACAGCTGCTGGTGTGACCTTGGGTCAGTCATAAGTTCTCTTGGAACTGTTATCTCAGGAGCAGTCCTCAGGAGAGCTCTCTCAGCCCCACCTACTTCACAGGGTGTCTGTTGTGGGGAAGGGAAGGGAAAGGAGATTGTAAGCCACTCTGAGAGTCCTTCGGGTAGTGAAGGGCGGGGTATATACATCCAACCTCCTCCTCTTCTTCTAAATAAAGTAAATGAAATGTCTGGCTTCCCTTGGAAGTAACTTAATGGTGTGCACAACATTGCAGCCTCCCGCACTAAACCCACCTAATAGGCCAAGCTCAGACCTGTAAAATACTGGCTCTTCATCATGCCCCTCTCTGGAGTCATTGTGAAGAACAGACCTTCCCCTCTCTTGTGCTTCCTTCCGGTTCTGATGGGTATTTTGCTCTTGAGCAGGTCTCCGGAGAGGTCAGCGTATGTTGAGTTTTCTCCATACAACCAAATAAATAACGTCAAGCCTCAACCAAACTTCACTCTTGCTCTTCCTAGGAGGAATTAAAACCTGGAGACCTCATTGAGATCTTCCGATCGGCTTATCAGCACTGGGCCATCTACGTGGGGGACAGGATGGTTGTCCACCTGGCTGTCGAATGTAAGTTCAGCGATATTCCTGGTGGCTTATGTAATGTCAGTTCTGTAGAACATACCTTGATGAGGCAGAGTCTGAGTTTCATTTCATTGTGATTTTTAACAACTCTAGCTACCGACTGTGTGTGTGTAGTACTGTCAAGTCACGGTCGACTTACAGTGACCCCAGCAAGGGGCTGTCAAGGCAAGGGAGAAGCAGAGGTGGTTTGCCATGGCCTTCTTCTGCAGAGTTTTCCTTGATGGTCTCCCTTCCAAGTACCGACCCTGCTTACCAAATACTTGGTCTCCAAGTACCAAAAATCTCACCTATTACGACTTTTATTGGGTAAACATGGTTAAATCCAGGCGTCTCCCCTAATGCTTTCAAGGTACAGAAACACCATAATATCACCAGATTGTTCAGTTTGATACAGGGTAATGAAATATAGTCTAAATCCTTCCTAGAACAAAAATACAAATGCTTAATTCCCTGGTTGATACTTACTGGTATTTATGACTGGTTTTTTATTTTCATAAGTCATAGTTTTTTGTTTGATGTTCTTATTATGTTTACAATAATTAAAAATCATTTTTTTTTAAAAAATCCCACTCTGAGCCAAGGGGGTTGGAGTAGGTGACCTCTAGGATCCCTTCTAACTCTGTGTCAAGAAACTGGTCTCCTTTGAGAGAGTTTTTCTGCCTGTTTGACTATAGAAGTCATCACCCCCACCTGCCGGCTTGTTATCAGAATTGTTATTTAGGCTGGCCGAAGTGATAAACTTGCAGCAGCTGAGAACTGTCATCTCAAGTGGCTGACAGCTTGTAATTTAGAGATGTATCCTTGTAACAGCTTCCTTTTGGCTTCATGGCTTTTCTTTCTGCACTGAGGACTTCAGCCCCACCAGGAAAAAGAAATTGCCCCACAAGCCACAAAATCCAGGCTAGGGGCCTGGTAGCTGGGCATTGCAGATCTAGGGGGCTGAAATTGCCCGTGTCCCCATGGACTCTGTCGACGCTGCCTCATTTGTCACTTTCTCTTGCTTCCTTCTGCTCCCGAGGCGACCACCTGGCAGATGGCATTCCTCTGGCGCTCACGACCAGCAGGGCTTTTGTCAAAAAGGATTGGCTGGAGGACGTGGTACGGAAGGACCGCTACCGAGTGAACAATAAATATGACGAGACGCACTCGCCTCTCCCCCTCTCCAAGATCCTCTGGCAGGCTGAGGAGCTGGTGGGGAAGGAGATGCCGTACGACGTGACGCCCCACAACTGCGAAAATTTTGTTTTGGAGCTGCGATATGGAGTTGATATGAACGAACAGGTACAAGTTCCATTGTATTCTTAGAATTAAGGTAGACAATTGGGTTTGTGCATTTAGATGTTTTTTGTTTGGAATGTGTAAGTGTGTGTTCGCGTATGCGTAAAATGCCGTCAAGTTGCAGCCGACTCATTGCTACCGCCGTGGAGTTTTCAAGGCAAGAGACAAACCGAGGTGGTTTGCCTCGCAGAGGTTTGCCTGCCTCTGCGTAACAACCCTGGACTTTCTCAGAGGTCTCCCATCCAAGTACTAACCAGGGCCGACCCTGCTTAACTTCTGAGATCACATGAGAGTGGGCTAGCCAGAGCCACGCAGGTCAGCATATGTTCTCTGCCAGGGCTCATTTTGTAGCAGGAGCTCCTTTGCATATTAGGCCACACCCCTCTAATGTAGCCAATCCTCCAAGAGCTTACAGAACTGGTAAGCTCTTGGAGGATTGGCTACAGCAGGGGTGTGTGGCCTAATATGCAGATATGGTTGCCAACCTCCAGGTGGGGCCCAGGGATCTCCCGCTTTTACAACTGATCTCCAGCTGACAGAGATCAGCTCCCCTGGAGAAAATGGCTGCTTTGAAGGGTGGCCTCTATGGCATTGCACCATGCTGAGGCCCCTCCCCTCTCCAAACCCCGCCTTCTCCCGGCTCCGCCCCCAAAGTCTCCAGGTGTTTTCCAACCCATACTCGGCAACCCTATATGCAGAGGAGCTCCTGCTACGAAATGAGCCCTGGTCTCTGCATTTCTGTAAGTTGAGAACATGCAAGTGAGCTATTTTCAGTTGGGTATGGACTGCCCTGACTTGGATGGACTAGGCTACCCGATCTCATCAGATCTGAGCTAAGCCGCATCGGCCCTGATTAGTATTTGGATGGGAGACCACCATGGAAGTCCAAGGCTGGTATGGCAGAAACAGGCAGTGGCAAACCACCTATGAACATCTCTTGCCTTGGAAAACCTACAGGTTTGCCCTAAGCTGGCACCGCCATGGGCTCTCTTCCCTCCTATTCTTTTCCTCTGTTCTGGAAACATCGTTCATCACTACAATTAACTCCTCCTGAATGCCGGTTTAGCTAATGTCTCCAAGTAGTTCTGGAACTGGAACCCTCACAGTTAGCTGCGCCTTGCTGTTCGTTTGCATCCCCCCCCCATGTTCCCAATGTGTGCATTGACGCAACACCGCAAAAAAGCAATCGAGGTGCAGTTGCCTCCAAGTTTCTTTTTGCACTGTGCTTGACTGTCATGTACACTCATATCCCAATGCTGGGGGAAATGCCAGCAAAGAAGCTGGATACAACTGTCTGTCCAATAGTCACACCAACAGTGTTTCTTTAGTAGCGTTCCCCCCCCCCCCCCCCGATGTACCCAAGCCTGCTGGTAATGTGAAAAAAGGGGAAAGATGCAGATGAGCTGAAAGAAGTGAGAACTGCAGCTCAGTCTTTATGCATAACACCCTTGGAAATACAAAACGAAGCAGCGGGGAATTTCTAGTGCATTAGTTCTGCTTCAGGGGGAAAAAAATGACCAGGTAATGTGCAACGCCAACATCCAGAGGGGAATTCAGACCCAGAGAATGTTATCAACACAACCAGGGGTTCCTTTTGTAAAAAAAGAGGTGCAGGAGCTCATTAGCATAACTCATTAGCATAACTTATTTGCATGTGCCACACCCCCGGTTCATGCATATATAGAGCTGATTACTGATGATTATTTACGTTTATCAAAGGTATGTGGAATTCTAAACACTGTTTGTGAAAGAATGGAGAAGACAGTTCATTCTATATGCAGGAGACCCATCTAATCATACATAATTTTGATGGCATTAAGAAAATATGTAAAAACATTACTAAGAAATTATAACTCTTGAGCTAAGAGGGTTACCATCAAAAAATGTATATATAAGGTAAAACAATTTGCTGCATTTGCCACATATTTAAATGGTAATCTTACTTGGATGGGCGTCTGAATGCATTACAAGAGCCAGCGTGGTATTACAAGAGCCAGCAAAGCATTACAAGAGCAGCAGACTCTAATCCGGACAACTGAGGTTGATTCCCCACTCCTCCATATGAAATCTGCTTGGGGCAGCCACAGTTCTCCCAGAACCCTTTCAGCCCCTCCTATCTCACAAGGTGACTGTTGTGGGGAAGAGGAAGGGAAGGTGATTGTAAGCCACTTTTGAGACTCCTTAGGGTAGAGACAAGTGGGATATAAAAACCAACCCTTCCTCTTCAACTAGAATCAATCCCTGTTGAATTGGATCAGACTTCTAGGTGAAGTACAGATGATGCAGCATCTGGTATTATCAAGGCTATTTTTGGGGTGGAACGCACTGGAATGGCGTTCTGGCTGGCATCTGGCGGCCCCTCCCTGCGGATATTGGGCATCTGGCGCCTTATAGCTCCCTGCACCTTTAAGTGCAGGGAGCCAGTGGGAAAGGGCCCCATCGGGATTTGCAGCACCTTCTCATCTCTCCCTGCTCCCAGTAAGTGCTGGCCCAGCAGAGCCCCCTCATGCCATTTCTAGCTTGCCCGCTGAGGTACGTGAGCTAGGAAAGGCGAGTGTGTGTGTGCAGGAAGGCTTCCTCTGCCTTCCTCTTCTTCAGCTCCCTGCACTTAAAGGGGCTCTGTTTAAGTGCAGGGAGCCAGCCTTGCTGATGGGGGGTAGTGGTGGCGGCAGTGGCTTGATAGGGGGACTGCGGGGAGGTGGGAGAGCCTCCCTCCGTCCCCATCTCTTTGCCCTCTTTCTTTCCCTCTCTCTTTCTTTCCCTCTTTTCTTCCTTCTTTCCTTCTCTCTCTCTCTGTGCTGACAGGGGTGTGGCCTAATATGCTAATGAGATTCTGCTTTTGGGTGTGGCCTATTATGCTAATGAGTTCCTGCTGGGCTTTTTCTACAAAAAGAGCCCTGGGTATTATCATTTGGTTATCCCAGCCATGGTGGGCTGGCTGGGGAAGCAAAGGGCATGCCTGCAAGGATGCCTGGGTTCCCTGCCCGATCTTCTCCAGGTGCCCAGTGGCTGCAAGGCACCTGGAAAACATCGGGCAGGGAACCCAGGCATGTTTAAAATGCCTTTCTTTCCCTTCCCCAGATGGGAAAGGGAAAGAAAGGCATTTCAATCCCCCCGCCCACTTCCCCACGTTTCTCCACAAAAGCAGAGAGGCTCAGGGAAGAAAGGGGACGTGTCCGCCTGCCTGCCCTTCCCTTCCCTTCCCCAGCCAACCTGCCATGACGGGCTGGCTGGGGAATCAAAGGCCAGGAAGTTTAAAATGCCTTTCTTTCACTTCCCTCGATGAGAAAGGGAAAGAAAGGCATTGAAACATCCCCCCCTCACACTTTCCCTCCCTTCTCCAAGTTTCTCCTCAGTAGCAGAGAAGCTCAGCTAGAGAAGGGAGGAGGAGGAGGCATGCTTCCAGGTCTGTCCTTCCCTTTCCCAGCCAGCCTGGTGTGGCATGCCTGGGTTCCCTGCCTGATCTTCTCCAGGTGCCGTGTGGCGGTGGGAAGGGAAGGGCAGGCATGGAAGCCTGCCATCCCACCAGCTGCACCAGAGCCCCAGGAGTGGTGGAGGGGAGAACATTGTGATGAGCCGTTTTGGGTCCCAAACAGGGAGAAGGGGGGGTGAGACAAATAAACAATAAACAAGTAAGCTTGGACAAAACGTTCGTTTCTGCTGCCTCTGCCAGGAATCTCGAAGTAAAATCCCTGAGAACCACCTTGCTCGGATAATGCATATGTGTTCACATACATCAAACGGCAACCATGTATTGTGTCACTATTTGACTTTTGTTGTAAAGCCTGTTGCATGCTAGTGGTCAGGGACTGCACATTTTGTAAAAATCCATAAGTGCCATCAGTTCGCAAATGACTTATGGTGACCTAGGGTTGCCAGCCTCCAGGTGGCACTGGGAGATCTCCCACTATTACAGCAGATCCCCGGATGACCAAGATCGGTTCCCCTGGAGAAGATGGCTGCTTTGGAGGGTGGGCTCTATGGCATTATATCCTGCTGAGGGCCCTCCCCTCCCCAAACCCCACCCTCCCCAGGCTCCACCCCCCCAAAATCTCCAGGTGTTTCCCAACCCAGAGCTAGCAACTCTATGGCAACCCCAGTATGGGGCTTTCAAGGCAAGCGAGCCGCAGAGGTGGTTTGCCACTGTATTCGTCGGTGGTCTCCCGTTCAAGTACTCAGCCTGCTTAGCTTCCAAGATCCAATGAGATCAGGCTGTCCCAGAAATCAATCAATCAATCAATCAGTCAATCAATCAATCAATCCGTCAGTCAGTCAGTTCAGAGACAGAGAAAGAGAGAGAGAGAGAGAGCGAGAGCGAGCATCACAACAATGGAAACTTCTGTGCTTAACTACAAAATATTTATTCACTCAAGACACAAGAAGGTCCAGGCAAAACTCTGCATGCGTAAACAGAAACAGCCATTTGTCAGTGTCCAACTGCTTGGGACCCAGCAGGCTCTTTCCGTTCTGCAGAGGATTGTAGCCAAAATGGCCTGCGAGTGAAAGCCGTCTGTCTCTGCCACTGGCTGCCCTCGAGGAAAGGCTGGAGTGAAGTTAAAAGCATACCCCCCCCCCCCCAATGCACACTTTCATCTGCAAAATGTAGAAGGGCGTAGAACTGTAGTTGTGCGTAGGGGGCTCAGGGATCGTCACTGAATTCTCTGTGGCTTTGCTGAATCAATCATGTGCAGAAGGTTAAGCCAAGAGGCAGACTGCTGAGGAGGGGAGGCGGGTCCGTGGGGGTGCTGAGTGCCAGACTGGTGGGTCGATTAGGGTTTTGGGGTTCAGATCTCCGCTCATCTGTAAAACTTAGTGGATGACCTTGAGCCAGGAACTGTCTCTCAGCCTAATTTACTCGTAGGGTGGGGTGGGGGGGCTGATGATAAACAGGGGGAGAGGAAGGTCCTGAGCTCTTTGGAGAGAGAGGATGAGATTAAAATAAATATAACAGGCATCCCCCAGCATGGTGCCCATGGTGCTTACACTTTCTTGGTGCCCACCAGATGTTTTTAGAAAGCGGGTGGGGCCAGATGAGGCTGTCGCCCAGTCAAGCTTCTGATTTGCAACTGAAGATCTGGTTGGGTGTGCAGATTAAGCATTGTTTATCTGTGCAGACATAACATTGTTTAAATTGCAACGGCTGGTTTTGTGCTCCTTCCCCCCTATTTCATGACTGTGTTTTTAAATTACCCCTCTTCTCCCCTTCACTGTGTGACTCCGCCTCCTGAGGCAGCCATTTTGTTGTTGGCTTTGTTTCCTGAGGCAGCCATTTTGGGGCTATGCCCACCATCCTGTGACAGAATTCCAAAGGTGCCCCCAGGCTCAAAAAGATTGGGGACCCCTGAAATATAATGCTGCTGCTGCTGTTATTGTTGTATTGGATCTCCTGGTGCAAGGAGCAGTTTTGCTGCGCTAATGACAGTGCTTTCCCCTATTATCGGCCGTGCCTTCCATAGAGTTGCTAGTCTCCAGGTGGTGGATGGAGATCTCCTGGAATTACAGCTGGTCTCCAGGTTATAGATCAGCTCCCCTTGAGAAAATGGCCGCTCTGGTAGGTGAACTCTATGGCATTACACTGTGCTGAGTCCCCGAGTCCCCAACCCAAACTTCATCTTCCTCAGGCTCCACCCCTGAAATCTCCAGGAATTTCTCTGGCAACCCTAGCCTTACAAGGTGCGAGAGCTGACCCTCCTGTGCCAGGGAAGTTTCCTAATTCTGGGGGAAATTGCCGCTTTTAGTGGAAGAAATCCCCAGGAGCCGACCCAATAAGGATTAGCGGCTGTCAAGCCCTAACAAACCTTCCATTTGTTTCTCACAGGATGAAATCAAACCTGGGGACCTCATCGAGATCTTCCGCTCTTGCTATCAGCACTGGGCCATCTATGTTGGAGATGGCAAGGTGGTCCACTTGGCCCCTGAATGTAAGTTTCCGTGGGAGACAGCAGGCCTTGTGCTGGGATTCTGGGGGTCTCTGGGCCAAAGTGATGGAGGAAGGTCCATCTGCATTACGTACAGGGCTCATTTCCTAGCAGGAGCTCCTTTGCATATTAGGCCACCCCCCCCAATGTAGCCAATCCTCCAAGAGCCTTCAGAGCTCTTCTTACAGGGGCTGCTGTAAGCTCTTGGAGGACTGGCTACATCAGGGAGGTGTGGCCTAATATGCAAAGGAGCTCCTGCTACGAAATGAGCCCTGATTACATAGGGCTGCTAACCTCCAGGCGGGGCCTGGAGATCTGCTGGCATCACAACCGATCTCCAGACGACAGAGATCAATTGCCCTGGACAAAATGGCTCCTTTGGAAGGTGGACTCTATGGCATTATACCCTGCTGAGGTCCCTCCCCTTCCCAAACCCCAGCCTCCTTAAGCTTTATGGGGGAGGGCTGTGGCTCGGTGGTAGAGCATCTGCTTGGCATGCAGAACGTCCCAAGTTCAATCCCCGGCATCTCCAGTTAAAAGGACCAGGCAGGAGGTGATGTGAAAGACCTCCAGCTGAGACCCTGGAGAGCCGCTGCCAGTCAGAGTAGGCAGTACTGACTTTGATGGACCAAGGGGTCTGATTCAGTATAAGGCAGCTTCAGGTGTGTGTACCTCCAAATCTCCAGGAATGTACCGACCTGGAGATGGCAACCCTATAAGCTTCTACTGTCTACAGGCTGCCTCCTGAGCATGCTGGTGTTGTGAGGATTAGGGACTGTATCGAAATGAAAAGGGTGTTTCCTTTAAGCAGTTACTGAAACTGAGCAGCAGCCCCACTTGTATTAGGTTTGGCCAAACTGAGAGCCAGTTGGGTGTAGTGGTTAAGTGCGCGGACTCTAATCTGGGAGAACCGGGTTTGATTCCCCCACTCCTCCACTTGCACCTGCTGGATGAACTTGGGCAAGCCATAGCTCTGTACCAGCTGTTCCCTCAAAGACAGTTGTCTCAGAGCTCTCAGCCCCACCTACCTCACAGGGTGTCTGTTGTGGGGAGGGGAAGGGAAAAGGAGTTTGTGAGTAGCTCTGAGACTCCAAGTGAAGGGCGGGGTATAAATCCAATCTCTTTTTCTTCTTCTTCTTCTTGGCTCTGTGGTCCCTCCAGGCAGCCTTCACCCCATCTGTGTGTAATTTCCCTGATCCATATTTAGGATGCAGTCTTGTCAGCAAAAAGGCATAGCCAGGGGTCATTTTGTAGAAAAAGAGGTGCAGGAGCTCATTAGCATACCTGCTATTAGCATAAGCCATTAGCATATGCCACGCCCCCTGACATCACCGGAAGTGTGTCAGAAGGGGAAGCAAAAAGGGGGGGGAGGCATCTTCAAAAGTCCCCCCCTTCCCTTCCCTTCCCTTCCCTTCCCTTCCCCAGCCAGCCAGCCTGCCACGGTTTAAAGTTTAAATCCCTTCTCGCTTCGCTCCCCACCCCACCTTGGCAGGCTGGCAGGGGAAGGGAAGGGGAGGCTTTTGAAGATGTCCCCCACCCTTTTGCTTCCCCAGGCGGCCTGTCAAGGAGGAGGCATTTGAAAGCTTCTCTGCGCCCCCCCCCCCCGGGCCCTTCCTTGCTTGCTCACCTTGGCGAGTGAGCGAGGAATGGTGTGTGTGGGGGGCTCTGGGAGGCTTCTTCTTTCTTTCTAGAGTCACGCCGCAGCTGTGGCATGACTGCAGAGAGGAGCGCAGGGGTGGGGCTTGCCACCACCGCCCTTTCTGCTGGCTCCTGAGCTCCCAGAGCGGTGCTCTGGCAGGCTCTGGCCCCAAATGACCCCTGGCATAGCAGTGGTTTCTGTTCCTTTCTCCCTACCCTTCTAACCAGAAATTCTCTATGCTAGTGTGCCATCTACTGACAGTTATGGGAACGGCTATATGGTGCACTTCAGTGTACTTGGTATGGTCCAGCTAAGTCTAAGGCACTTGGAGCAATAAATAGCTTCTAAATGGGGGTCTTAATGGTTGGTGGGCAGCCTTTGTAAGGCAGAAGTAAAAGCCAGAGAAGCCAAAAATGTCTTTTAGGTGGAGGGAGCTCTTTGGAGGACTGCTCTTGAGAGAACAGCTCTGAGAGAACTCGTGACTGACCCAAGGCCACACCCGCAGCTGCATGTGGAGGAGTGGGGAATCAAACCCGGTTCTCCCAGATTAGAGTCTGCGCTCTTAACCACGACACCAAACTGGCGGATGGGACTCAATGACAGGAGGTTGGGGAGGAAGGTTCATACCCTCCACCTTGTCAGATTTTCTGGCCTTGCCAAATATTAATATGTGCAAACCATCCTCCCGGGCCCGTCTGCAGCTCTTAAACCCTCCCTCTGTTTCTTTCTTCCCCCCCAACAAGGCGACCGTCTCGCAAATGGCGCTGCCAGCGTTTTGGCCGTCTTGTCTGACAGAGCATATGTGAAAAAGGACTGGTTGGAAGTCGTGGTGCGGAAGGACCAGTACCGAGTGAACAACAAGCACGACAGCACTTATCCGGTGGTGCCGCTTGCCAAGATCCTCCAGCGGACAGAGGAGTTGGTGGGCAGGGAGATGCCCTATAACCTGACTAGCCATAACTGTGAACATTTTGTAATGGACTTACGATATGGAGTTGCGATGAGTGATCAGGTGGGGGCAGGAGAACAAAGAAGGGTGGAGGGAATAAATACTTGGGTTGTGGTGGAAGTTGCCAGGAGTGGAGGTGGACCAGATTTTTTAAAAAAGGAATATGATGGAGGCTTTGTTGTCCATGCTACACCCACCCATTTGTAGAATTAGATTCAAACCATAGAGTTTTGCTCAAAAACCAGAGTGTCTCCCCTGATATCCCTGACATGCCTACATCACCTGGAGGTCTTCCCTCCCCTCTTCTGGAGCATCCTGGTAAGTCCCCCGCCGGCTTGACATTTGGACCTGGCAACCCTGTACAGAGCTGTTGTAAGGATTTCTGACACAACATCTTTTCAGGTGTACCCCAAGAGTTTTTGGTGCCTGAGGCAATCCCCATTTAATATGGAGAAAAATGAGAAGTACACTATTTGGAACGTTCATTTAGTCTGCCTGCCTGCCTGCCTGCCTGCCTGCCTGCCTGCCTGCCTGCCTGCCTGTCTGTCTGTCTGTCTGTCTGTCTATCTATCTATCTATCTATCTATCTATCTATCTATCTATCTATCTATCTATCCATCCTACCTAGCCACAGTGATCCATGCTACGGTCACCTTGAGATTGGACTACTGTAACGCCCTCTACATGGGGCTGCCCTTGGTGCAAACCTGGAAGCTGCAGCTGGTGCAGAATGCCGCGGCCAGGTTAGTGATGGGTCTCTCAAGACGAGACCATATCCGACCTGTGTTAGCGGAGCTGCACTGGCTGCCTATAGCATACCGAGTTCGCTTCAAGGTGCTGGTTCTTACCTTTAAAGCTCTATATGGCCAGGGTCCAACATACCTGAGGGACTGCCTTTCTCCGCATATACCCCAGCGAGCACTTCGGTCAGGGTCGCGTCATTGACTTCGTGTCCCGGGCCCTAGAGAGGCCAGGCTCACTGGGACCAGAACCAGAGCGTTTTCGGTGGCGGCTCCAACCTGGTGGAACGAGCTCCCGGAGGAGACCAGGGCCCTGCGGGACCTGATGCAGTTCCGCAGGGCCTGTAAGACAGAGCTCTTCCGCCAGGCCTTTGGCTAGGAGCCGCCACCAGCCCCGTAACAGGAAACACCTACAATGGAAACTGGTCCAACGCAGCCCAGACTGATGGCTATGGTTGGAGGGTCCCTCACTAGAGAGGATGCCATCTTAAAGATATTGGAAGCATTTTAGTGGGTACTGTAATTTTACTGAAGCAGTCTATGCTGCCAAGTAACGAAGTTTTATTGTTGTTGTGTTTTAAATGATTTTAAATTGTTATGATGTGTATGGCTTTAAGCCCTTGTTAGCCGCCCTGAGCCCGCTCGCGGGGAGGGCGGGATATAAAAACTAAAAATAAATAAATAAATACATAAATATCCAGTTTGGAGTAGTGGTTAGGAGTGCGGACTCTAATCTGAGAGAACCAGGTTTGATTCCCCACTCCTCCACATGCAGCTGCTGGTGTGACCTTGGGTCAGTTACAAGTTCTCTCAGAGCTGTTCTCTCAAGGGCAGTCCTCAAAAGAGCTCTCTCTGCTCCACCTACCTCACAGGGTGTCTGTTGTGGGGCGAGGAAGGGAAAGTAGACTTTAAGTTGCTCTTGAGATTCCTTCGGATAATGAATTCAATCTCTTCTCTCTTCTTCTGTATCTGTCTGTCTGTCTATCTACCATCTATCTATATATAGAGAGAAAACTGTATAAATATATAAAGAAATAGAGAAAAACAATTCTGTTTAATCTGCCTCCCCCCTAAAGCCTGCTGCCCTAGGTGGCCTCCTGGTTCACCAGTGTGGCCTGTATGGTCAAGCTGTCCCTGTGTATTTGAAATCTTTGAATGAAATGTTCATGATGCTACAGCATTTCATGATCCTGTGAGCTTTCTGCTTCCACAGAAGACTCCTGAAAGTGGCCCGTCTCTAGGGCTGCCAACCTGCCAGGGGAGGGAAGGTTGTATTGGAGATCTCCCTGAATTACAGCTGATCTCCAGATTACAGAGATCCATTCCTCTGGAGAAAATGGCTGCTTTGGAGGGCGGGCTCTGTAGCATCACATCTCCACTGAGTTCCGTCCCCTCCCTAAACTCCACCTTCTCCAGGCACCACCTCGCAGTCTCCAGGAATTTCCCAACCTGGAGTTGGCAACCCATCTCACACCCTTGTCTCCCTTTCCTGCAGGTCACTGATGCCATTGCCGTGGGGACAATTGGCATGATGGGCGTAGCAGCTGCCATGCTCCGATCAGCGGCCAAGAGACGCAAGCACCACTACGAATAGTCTTGTGGGGAGGGGCCAGGGACCTCCACGGCGGGATTCTGACCAGCTCTGGGGGTGTTTTGCCTGCCTGCCTAGTGTCCTTTATTTGACAAATTGTTTTCAGACCACCAGACCCAAAATTAAATGAAATTTCGTGACAGAAGCCACCCAGACACGCCGTGCTTGGAGCCAATAAAACTCTCTTCCATACTAAGAGCGTAACAGTGGCTGCTTTTTTTGGGGGGGGGGGGGTTGGCGCTAAGCCTCGGTGTGTCTGGTGGATGTCGCTAGGCAACACAGACTGTTGGCCCTGTGGCAGTGGCTGCTGGGCTACCGTTGTCCTCTAACTGGTTGCTAGGCAACACAGAGGTGATCTTCTTGTCCTCTTACAGTGGTTGCTAGGCAACACAGACATGATGTAAGGTGGCCAGTTTCGGCTTGGGAAATTCTGGGAGATTTTGGGGTGCTGCTTGACGGAGGGAGGAGTTGTGGCAGTGGAGGGAGATCAGTGGAGGTGTGATGTCATAGAGTCTGCCCTCCAGAATTGCTGTTTCTTCTCTGGGAACTGTTTTCTGACGTTTGGAGATCAGTTGTAATTCTGGGAGAACCTCCAGGGCCTGGAGGTTGGTAACTATATATGATGTCCCTGTTGCCTTCTTGTGAGGGAATACTGACACCCGTTTGTGAGGCTTCCAAGGCACCATCACCTGCTTGTGATGGTTCCCAGGCAGTGCAAAGGTGACCGCGCTGTCACCCCCTTGTGATGTTGCTAGGAAACAAAGAGTTGGTGGCACTGTGGCCCTCATGTGATGTTTAGAAGGAAACAAAGAATATTTTGCCTGTCTGTCCTCCAAACCAGAGTTGGGCCCTCCTAAAGGGATGTGTCCGTTAGAACCAGGGGTCCCCAAATTTTTTCAGCCTGTGGGTACTGAAAAAGCTCTATATGGTCAGGTGCCTGCCTACTTGAGGGACCGCCTTTCCCCATATAGGCCCCAGAGGGCACTGAGGTCAGGCACACAACATCGGCTGACTCTCCCCGGTCCGAAAGATGCTTGGTTGGCCTGTACCAGGGCCAGGGCTTTCTCGGTGGCGGCTCCTTACTGGTGGAACGAGCTCCCGGAGGACATCAGGGCCCTGCAGGACTTGTTGCAGTTCCGCAGGGCCTGCAAGACGGAGCTCCTCCGCCAGGCTTTCAACTAGGGGCTGCCACCGGGGGGGGGGGGGGGAGGATGGTTTTGTAACATCGCCGTGGTCCTGTTAGCCGCACCCCTTCATTATCTCTCTTTGCCAGGTGGACTCTGTATAAGTGAAGTCGCCATCTTTTTAGAGTTTTTGGGTAGGACATGGCTGTGTTTTATGTGTGTTTTTATATTGTAAACCTTTGAGGGTATTTTATGTGTGTTAGCTGCCTTGAGCCGGTTCGCTGGCAAGGCGGGATATAAATATAATAAATAAATAAATAATGAATAAATACTTTTAGAATTTTGTGAGGGAAGTGGTGAAGCCGCCCAAAATGGCTGCCTTGAGAAGTGAAGTCAAAGCCAAAGTGGCTGCCATGGGAGGCGGAGCCAAATACAATACCTCTCTTTGCGAAAAAAATCTCATGGCAAGCATTCTGAATACATGAAGGTGCCTTTTTTGGAGTCTGGCCATTGGTCTGTCATGGTTAGTGTTATCCGTTCTTTTGCAGGAGGCATGGTTCAGCCACTGGAGGACAGCAAGTCTGTAGAAGAACAGGGTGGGCTTCTACTCCTGAATACTTATCTTCCCTCACTCGACAGCCCAGCTCCCTGCCCTCTTAAGACCAGAACAAAGCTCCCTTTCTGCTTTGCAAAAGAAGCTTATGGCAACAGTCAAGTCAGGCCTGAAGGGTATGGCTGGAGTTCTCCCAGATTTACAGCTGGTCTCCAGGCTACAATGATCGGTTCCCCTGAAGAAAATGGCTGCTTTGGAAGGTGGACTCTGTGGCATTTTACCTGACTGAGGTCCCTCCCTTCTCCAAACCCTGCCATTTCCCAGGAATCGCATAACCCAGAGCTGGCAAACCTCCCGGAAGGGGGAATAGAACCACACACTGACTAAGGAAAGCCTGGATGCTCACCAATCCTTATGGTCTTCCAGTGGCTGTGGCAGCTATACAAAAGCAGTTTCATTTGAATTAGGGCAGCCAGCCACTAACAAGTCCTGAGTTACCATGGCCATGCCCACTTTCTGAAAAGCTCTGCCAGTACAGGTGGAAGTAGCGGTGGGCACAATGGTGCCCGTGGATGCCACACTGGGGAATCTGGTTTAGACTCTCAAGAGACAATCACTTTTCTTAATGTGAAAAGGTGAATTGGGGACAGAAAGGAACTCCTCTTCTGTTATTCAAAATGGCGGGTGTAGAACATTCCGTCATGTGACCAGAAACTAGTAGGAGCCTTTGGCCATGTGGGATGGGCTTTGCTTTACTTCATGGGTCATCCTTCCCCTAATATTCCGTCTCCTTCCTTTTCCTTTACTCACCTTGGGAGGCCCTTGAGACTGTAGTGGTTAGAGGGTTGGACTAGTGTCTGGGAGAACTGGATTCGAATCCCCTCCCTGCCATGGAAGCTTGCCCGGTGAGCTTGGGCCAGCCACACACTCTCAGCCTCACCTACCTCACATTTTTTTTAAATTTTAGAGAGAGAGAGATGCATACATAACTACCCTTTAATTACAGGCTGTACTCCCCCCTCACAAAATTTATGTATACCGGCCTTAACCCTCCCAGCCCCACTGGCAGGAATGGAAACGCCCCGTTAGTCACAGGAGCTTCCCAAAGCCAGAACCTGCAGAGGTCCATGGAGGCAAATCAAAATGGATGAGGCTATTACTTTAAGCGAATGGAGGAGGAAAGGAGGAGGACAGAGCAGAACTCCCTGGCCCAAAGAGCTTTCTGTCTGTTCTCTTTTTATGGCCAGAGATAATGGGATTGTAAGGCTGCCAGCAAAGAACTTAGGCTAAGGAAGATTAGCAAAGGGGGCTTTGAAAGCTGGCTAGCACGGGCTGTGACTGCCTCTTTGTTGTGGTTGGGCTGCATGGAAACGGCCTGGATAAATCACGGGAAGGGATAATGCATGGGAAGACCTCAGCAGGGTATAATTCCATACAGTCTACCTTCTGATGGTGTCATTTTCGCCAGGGGAACTGATCTCTGTCGCCTGGAGATCTGTTGTAATAGCAGGAGATCTCCAGTTCCCACCTGGAAGTTTGCAACTCTAGGGCCCCATGAGTCCAACACCCATCCTCAGAGGAGGATGCCCGCTGCATCTCTGCATGATCTGCAGCTTCCAATCAGAGTCTGCTGCAGGGAGGGAAAGGGAGAGGTCTCACTTCATTCTCCCGTATGTACGGAGCAGCAGTGACTGAGATCCTTCGGTCACTTCTTCAGTGCAAGAGATGCCACATCATGACTCATGCCCTCACCTGGGAAGTTATCCTGGGCATCGGTTTTGTTGTAAGATTGTCCCTGCCTTCGTCTGTGAGATGTTGGAGACCAGGGGGCAAACGTCAGCACTGGTTTTACAGCAGGGGTCCCCAACGTTTTCGAGCCTGTGGGTACATTTGGGCTTCTGAGAAGGCATTGTGGGCCCAGCAACAAAATGGACACCAGAAAATGGCTGCCACAGGAGTTGGAGCCAGCTACAAAATGGCTGCCACAGCTTAAGAAGAAGAAGAGGAGATTGGATTAATATCCCGCCCTTCACTACCCGAAGGAGTCTCAGAGTGGCTTACAATCTCCTTTCCCTTCCCTTCCCCACAACAGACACCCTGTGAGGTAGGTGGGGCTGAGAGAGCTCTTTCCAGAACTGTCCTTGAGAGAACAGCTCTGACAGAACTATGCTTTGCCCGAGGTCATCCAGTAGCTGCCTGTGGAGGAGTGGGGAATTGAACCCGGTTCTCCCAGATTAGAGTCCGTGCACTTAACCACTACACCAAACTTCGGTTACACAGTGCAAATCCTTGTGCTGTGGGGCAGCTGTTGCCAAAGCAACATTTTTTAAAAAAATCTGCACAGCCAATCAAAATCTCCAGTGGCCAATCAGAAGCCTTGCTGGGCAAAAGCCCTACCTGGCCCCACCCACTTCCTAAAAACACTTGGCGGGTGCCCGAAAAGGTGTCGGGCACCCAGGCACCATGCTGGGGACCCCTGCTCTAGGGAGTGGTGGGGTCGTCCCCCAAAGGGCAGCAGGCTCACCCCACTACCTTCACCAGGCCGTCCCTTTCATCGTGCAAGAAAGTCCCAGGGAGCCCGAGTCAGTTTGCCGTCTGCAAAGAAAGGCAGTCTATGCACCTTTTCCCCAGTGTAATAAATAAAGTCATTCTTAGTTTGCACTGCCTGCTTCGTGAAGATTGAGGCGGCCCGGTAATGGTGCCCCAGAAGCGGGAAGTGGGTGGAAATCAGCATTATCTTGAGCAGCACTTGCTGGGAAGAATGGCTTCTCTGTTTGCCCTCCTCCCTCCCGTGTGGGAAGCTAAGACTGCGGCTGGATAGGGGCGGTAAATCCTCCGAACCGGATGGCTGGATTTAGCTCGCGTTAATCCATCTCCTCAGCCCTCCGCGGCTCTTCTGGGTCGCCATCCACAAGCTCCAGGCAACCGCAAGGACCCCGTGCCGATGAGCTGACCTGCTGAGCGGCCCTCCCACGACCCATGTTGGCAGGACTGGAGGGCCTTTGCCCAGACCCCGTTGCTTACCCAGAGCTCGCTGAGCGGGAAAACTGGAAGGCTTTTTCCAGTTCAACAGTTACTTCAGACCTGCCTACAGCTCGGCTGGTGAGTGAGGGGTTTTCCTGAGGGCAGGGCTGGTGTGGGTCTCCCTGCTTTCCGGAGGGATCGCCCAGTGAGTCGCTGTGCTGCGTTTCCGTGAATGAATAATGTGCCGTGAAGTCATAACTGACTCATGGCAACCCCGTCCACGGGGTTTTCACGGGGAAAGATGAGCCATTGCCTTCCTTGGCATAGCGACCCCTGTCTTCCTCGGTGGTCTCCCATCCAAGTACTAACCTGGGACGACCCTGCTTAGCTTCCAAGTTCTGATGAGCCTGGGCTAAGCTGGGCTATTAGGCCTGCTGCGTATAGCTAAGCAATGTTATTATCGTCAATCAGGTTAATTGTCCCAGGACGGAGACCTGAGCATGCCAGGAAATGTCAGAGTTGCGACAGAATATCGGCTAAGATCACATGTGAGAAGTCGGGTACAAATTTCAGCTCAGAGATGAAACCGGCACCAGATACCTGCTTCAGCTGTCCCTGTTTTTGGTTCAGGCAAATTGTGGGTGTGTTAAGTGCCATCAAGTGGCTTCCAAATTACGGTGACCTATGAACTGTGTGTGTGCATTAACTGCGATCAAGTCACTTCCGACTTATGGTGGCGACTCTATGAATTAATGTCCTCCAGAACGTCCTAGCCTTAACAGCCTTGCTCAGGTCTTGCAAACTGAGGGCCATGGCTTCCTTGATGGAGTCCATCCATCTCCTGTTGGGTCTTCCTCATTTTCCTGCTGCCTTCAACAATTCCTAGCATTGTTGTCTTTTCCACTAACACGTCTTCTCAGAGCCAGTTTGATGTAGCAGACAGGAGTGCGGACTCTAATCTGTGAGAACTGGGTTTGATTCCCCACTCCTCCACATGCGGCTGCTGGAGTGGCCTTGAGTCAGTCACGAGTTCTCTCAGAGCTGTTCTCTCAAGAACAGTCCTCGAAAGTGCTCTCTCAGCCCCACCTACCTCACAGGGTGTCTGTTGTGGAGAGGGGGAGGGAAAGGAGATCATAAGCCATTCTGAGATTCCCTCGGGAAGTGAAGGACAAGGTATAAACCCAATCTATCCTCTCCTCTCCTCTCTTCATAATGTGACCAAAGTACTATTGCTTCAGTTCAGTCATTTTAGCTCCTAGGAAGAGTTCAGGTTTGATTTCATATAGAACTCACTTATTTGGCAGTCTACGGTATCCGTAAAACTCTTCTCCAGCACCGCATTTCATAGGAATCGACTGTCTTCCTGTCAGCTCTTTTCACTGTCCAACTTTCACACCCGTACATAGTAACAGAAAATACTAAAGTATGAGTTATCTTGATCTTGGTCTCCAGTGACACATCCTTACATTTAAGGATCTTTTCTAGCTCCTTCATGGCTGCCCTTCCCAGCCTCAGTCTCCGTCTGGCTCTTGGTTTGCAGTTTCTCTTCTGGTTGGCGATGGAGCCAAGGAACAGGAAATCTCGAACAATTTCAGTCTCTTCATTGTCCGCCTTAAAGCTGTGTAATTCCCCAGGAGTTATTACTTTTGTCTTCTTGATGTTGAGCTGTAATTTCACTGTGGCGCTTTCTGCTTTAACCGTCATCAGAAGTCGTTTAATCTTCTCACTATTTTCGGCCAGTCATGTGGTGACATCTACATATCTCAAACTGTTAATGTTCCTTCCACCAATTTGCACTCCACCTTCATTTAAAACCAATCCAGCTTCCCTTGTATTATGTTCTGCATATAAATCGAAGAGATAAGGGAGATAAAATACATCCTCTTCTGATGCCTTTGCTGGTTGGAAACCATTCTGTTTTTCCATATTCTGTCCTTAAACTTCATGTAAATTACTGTCCATATATTGTTTTTGAGGATGCTTTGGTAAAATGTTGTGTGTGTGGCTAGCTAGCCTATGTCAACATGCAGAATTCAATTCCCTCTGTCAAAAAGTCTCAGTCCAGTTTGGGCCAAGAACTGTTTGGGTAAGGGCAACAGAACACAAAATTACAAAACCCTGAGGTGTGACTCCTCACACACCAGTCTCGTAGTCTGCCACCAGCCCTTTAGGCTACCCCAACAATTAGAAGCTAAACGGCAAGCTTCCAGTCTTTCTGGGTCTAAACAAAAAGTCAGCCCTGCAAGGTGGGCTTGCAGAATGAGTTTCTCACAAAAACAGTTTCTCTGGTACGTGGAGAGCCACTTTGGTGTAGTGGATAGGATTGTGGACTCTAATCTGGGAGAACCGGGTTTGATTCCCCACTCCTCCACATGCAGCTGCTGGTGTGACCTTGGGTCAGTCATAAGTTCTCTCAGAGCTGTTCTCTCAAGGGTAGTTATTGAGAGAGCCCTCTCAGCCCCACCTACCTCACAGGGTGTCTGTTGTGGGGAGGGGGAAGGGATTGTAAGCCACTCTGGCCCTGCTGGTGGACCTTCTGATGACACCTGGGTTTTGGCCACAGAGTGTTGGAATGGATAGGCCAGTGACTTGATCCAACATGGCTTCTCTTATGTTCTCATGACTCAAGAAAGGGCCTTAAAAACATAAGAGAAGCCAATGTTGGGTCAGGCCAATGGCCCATCCAGTCCAACACTCCGTCACACAGTGGCCAAAAACACCAGGTGCCATCAGGAGGTCCACCAGTGGGGCCAGGACACTAGAAGCCCCCTCACTGTTCCCCCCCCCCCCCAAGCACCAAGAATACAGTGCATCACTTGCCCCAGACTGAGAGTTCCTATCTATACCTCATGGCTAATAACCACGGGTGGACCTCTGCTCCATATGTTTATCCAATTCCCTCTTGAAGCCGTCCATGCTTGTAGCCACCACCACCTCCTGTGGCAGTGAATTCCAGGTGTTAGTCACTCTTTGGGTGAAGAAGTACTTCCTTTGATCTGTTCTAACCTGACTGCTCAGCAATTTCATCGAGTGCCCACGTGTTCTTGTATTGTGAGAAAGGGAGAAAAGTACCTCTTTCTCTACCTGCTCTGTCCCATGTATAATCTTGTAAACCTCGATCATGTCACCCCTCAGCTGTCATTTCTCCAAGCTAAAGAGCCCTAAGGGCTTTGACCTTTCTTCATAGGGAAAGTGTTCCACCCCTGTTATCATTCTAGTTGGCCTTCTCCATCGGGGCACCAAAACTTTGGAACTCCCTCCCCAGGGAGAGTCATGTACCTCACCCTATCGGTGTCTTTTGCCAGCAAGTGAAGGCTTTTTCATTTCATCTGGCATACTCCCAGCAAGAGATATTGGCCCTCCTAGTGTTGTTGATGGTGTTTTGAATTGAATTTCATATATTTTAACTGCATCAGATGTTTTAAATAAACAAATAAATGAACAAGTTTGAAACAAATTTAGAGTCCAGTGGCACATTTAAGACCAACAAAGGTTTATTCGAGGTATGAACTTCTGTGTGCATGCCCACTTCCTCAGCGAAATGGAAGGTAGAATTCAAACATACAGACAGAATATAAATGAAGTTTCTGTCCTCCACCCCAAGCTCCCAGTGATGCTAGCCACTAGCCTCACATCCCTATTCCTCAGGGACCCTGTTCCATAGGGTAGGAACTACTTAGGGTTGCTGCTTGCCAGTTCCGGTTTGGGAAATCCCTGGAGATTTTGGGGTGGAGCCTGAAGAGGGTGGGGTTTGGGGAGGAGAAGAATTTCAGTGGGTTGTAACACCACCAGAGAGTCCACCTTCCAAAGCAGCCATTTTCTCTAGGTAAACTGATCTCTGATGCCTGGAGATCAGTTGTAATTCCAGGAGATCTCCAGCCATCAACTGGAGGCTGGCAACCCTAGAGCACAAACTCTAGTAGATGCCAGGTAGGCTATCTGAAGTGAAGAAACAACCAATGGGGGCCAGCTATTACCAGGCGATAGCTAGGGGAATGGAATTTAGAATTCAGTAGTTCATCCTAAACATTTCACTGTAGGTCTTAAACAACTGAAGCCGTCTCCTTTCTGCGCTTTCCTTTTAATCCATGTTTACTGCGGTGTCCTCCAAGCAATTCTGCACTAAAATCAAACTCAACCTTCTTTTAAAAACAGCCCCCCCCCTCTACACTAAAATCGAGTTCAACCTTCTTTTTATTCTGAGTTTCCCCCCCCCTTTCTGCTTTACATTTCCTCCCTTCAGTGATCAGCCCGGTTTTAGCCTGCTGTTGCATTGGGTTGTTTGGATGCTGTTTTGCCATGGACTTAAATTGCCTCCACTCAAAGACTGAGAAAATCCAGAGTGGCAGGCAAAGGCGGGAAGGACCCTTTGAACCTGCATTTGGCTGGCCTTCACTCCTGCATCCCGCCAGAAAACAACGGTCCTTCCCGCCTTTGCCTGCCACTCCGGATTTTCTCAGTATTTGAGTTGAGGCAATTTAAGTCCACGGCAAAACAGCATCCGAATGTTAGGGACAAAACTTGCCCAAGGAATAAAAAGGCAAAGTCAGACAGTGAACATAAAACTTTACTGCGCCGGGAACATCCAAGACAGGAGTTCAAATAATCATTGCTGTCATGGCATTATATACAGCATCATATAATTACATGCAAAAACAAAAACCCCAGGGGTCCGTTGGGGCTGGAGCGAGGCCGAGCAAAGCTCCGCCAGCTCAGGACTGGCCAGTAGGGGAGCCACGGGCTGAATCAGATTCTCGAATCTGATTAAGTTTGCTGCTGAATTGCCGCCGAAATTCGGCGGCAAATTTAAAAGCTACTGGAGGGGAGGGGGTTTGAGGGAGAGGCTCCTAACTTGCAGAGTAGCTGCTGGGGCCTCTCCTCGAAATACCCACCAAGTTTCAAGAAGATTGGACCAGGGGGTCCAATTCTACAGGCCCCCAAACAGGTTGCCCCCATTCCCTCCATTGTTCTCTATGGTAGGAAAAAAGTTAACATTTTTTCCCTCCATAGAGAACAATGGAGGGGATGGGACAATCTGTTTGGGGGCCCATAGAATTGGACCCCGTGGTCCAATCTTCTTGAAACTTAGTGGGTATTTCGACGAGAGGCCCCAGCAGCTACCCTGCAAGTTTGGAGCCTCTCCCTCAAACCCCCTTTCCTCCAGCCCCTCATATACCCTATGAGTTTTTGCCATTGATTTCAATGGCCCATAGGGTATAATGGGGCTGAAACTGACATTCCCTTTCTGACAACACTTCTGGTGATGTCAGGGGACGTGGCATATGCTAATGAGTTATGCTAATGAGTTATGCTAATGAGCTCCTGCACCTCTTTTTCTACAAAAGGACCCCTGAAAAACCCTATCAGAGACTGCCAAATACCCTCTCCATTACCTCATTGGTGAAAAAGGCATCGGGAATTGCAATCTAAACCGACACGCCTACTGAACCAAACCACCCCTCCCCACATTACTTTAAACTTCCTTGCACCTGGTAAGCCATCCTCTCTACTAAGCACTATGTGGTTTCAATCTAAGTTGCAAAAGCTAGCTAGTTTCTTGTTTTCCCGTAAAAGTTGGGTGCTTTTTCCCATAATGCCTTGCGGCTAGCTCAGTTTAGTTCCCTTTTCTTGTAACAGGTATGTTTCTTAACTGTTCTGCCTTTGCAGTTTGGCCTGTTCTTTCCTATCTTTCTCTGCAAACGAGTTTAGGCAAACTAATATGTTCTTAGCTAACAAAAATGCTTTTTATGATATTAAAATATATTTCAAGAATGGAAGGTTGTATCAATCAAAATTATTATTGTCCCCCACACAAATAACCTCGGCTGGGGCAGCAGCTGGCTGAAACTGGGCTGACCACTTAAGGGGGGTAATGTAATGCAGAAGGGGAAAAAACCCGGAATAAAAATAAGGTTGAACTTGATTTTAGGGCAGAATGGGGAAAATATCTGGATTAAAAAGAAGGTTGAATTTGATTACAGTGCAGAATTGCTTGGAGGATGCCGCAGTGAACATGGACTAAAAGGAGAGTGGAGAAAGGGCCAATATCAAACCAGTATTGATCTCAATATCTCATCCTTTTTTAGAAACAGAATGGAAGTATTTCTGTTCTGCCTTTCAGGCTGACAGCGGGCCTCCAGAATGGCTCTCACAGACACATTAAAAATACACATTTGCACAATTAAAAAAAAAATCTCTATAGTATGGCCTTTACCATTCGTGATGACCCACTGGGGCACATTGATGTGAAATATTCCCTCCTCGGCCCTTAGCGGTTCCTTCATTATCCTGTCTCTTTGTGGAAACGCATAGGATCATTTCCTTTCTGAGTGTATACACGAGATTGTCTGTCGCTCCAAAAAGTAATCAAAGACTTAAAAATGAATGCATCAGCTTTTCAAAACGCACATCTATGGTGCCGCTGAGTATTTCTCCAGGATGCCCTCGGCTGGATCAGTAATAGCAGTTCTCCATTCATAGTCACCACAGCATCACTACTTTGGGAATATTTACAAGTAAAGAGTTTACAATTCAATTCAATTCGATTTATTACGCTCAAAGATCAGCAAATACTTGACGTCTAACCTAAAACCTGATGTGTGAAGGAGGCGAGTGACACATCAATATATAGCCTTCTGCTGAAAATCAAATGCAAGCTCAGGAGAAAAAATGATTAAAATGGTATAAGGCCCTTGGCTAAGAATTACATGAGGAGATATGGAGATTCCTGATTTCACAAGGTTCCATTCTCCCGCCCCCAATTATTTGCCTGAGAGAAAAATCAAACAAAAATGATTTACCAATGGTAACCAGTGGGAGACTAGGGAGGGACATGGGAAGGAGCGGTGGCAGCGTGACATCACTTCCGGGTTTCCCCAGAAGTCACCTCACACCATTGTTTCAATGGCCATTTGAAAAATCTCTTCTCCTGCCACTGGTCAGGGGTTAGGGTTGCTAGGTCCCTCCCAGCAACTGGTGGGGGCTGGGCTGAGGGACTTAAGCGGGAACAGCAGGGAAGACCAGCCTTCGTACAGTGATGTCTGTACGTCACTGCCCATGTGACCTGGAAGTGATGTCATCACTTTGATCACATCAGGGGGACACTCTGGTATTTGAAAAAAAACCCCTCTATGGTAGAAGTTTCTATGATGCCGGATGTTTTTCCCTGAGTGAGTGTCCCCCTCCCGCTGGCAGCTGATTGGAGGTGGGGCCTGGGAGTGGGGAACCCCACCTTCACCATCACTTGGCAAACCTACGTAGGGGGAAAGAAAAAGACCCTATAAGTGTATCTGGCTCTGCATTTGAACTGATTTGACTCCTGCAATAGGCCTCAGTGTGACGAATGAGACAAGACTGTTGGGTCACGGCTGGGGAGACCTAGTTCAAACCCTCTCTCAGGGAGATCTTACCTCTCTTTGACTTATCTCACAGGGTTGGTGGGAAGGTAGGGTTCCCAGCTCTGGGTTGGGAAATACCTGGAGATTTTGGGGGGTGGATCCTGGGGAGGGCAGGGTTTGGGGAGGGGAGGGACCTCAGCAGGGTATCATGCCCTACAGTTCACCTTTCAAAACAGCCATTTTTCTCCAGGGGAGCTGATCTTGGTAATCTGGAGATCAATTGTAAAAGTGGGAGGTCTCCAGGTGCCAGCTAGAGGTTGGCAGCTCTAAGTGAGGGTAATGTGGAGGAAGGGAGAGCCTCATATTCCATTCTTGACTCCTTAGAGGAAGGGCAGAATAAGAGTATGATAGATTCCATAGCAGGCAGGAAGTCTGAATGCTTAACCATGTAGGGCTGCCAGCCTCCAGGTGGCGAATAGTGACCTCCCAGAATTACAACTGGTCTCCCCGTCAGAGATCAGTTCCCCTGGAGAAAATGGCTGCTTTGGAAGTTGGTCTTTGTGCCATTATACCCTGCAGAAGTCCCTCCCCTCTCCAAGCCCCACCTCCCCCAGGGTCCACACCCCAACTCTCCAGGTATTTCCCAACCCAGAGCCAGCAACGCTACGGAAGAATGGAATCCCTGGCAAACTACATTTGGTTTTCCTTTTTGCCGTTTTGCCCCACTAACACCTTCCCACATTCCTTTTCAGCGGCCATGTCCCGGGACCAGGTCGAGTCAATGGTGAAGACGGTGGAGAACCTGCTGGCCGAGGCGGAGCAGCTGAAGAACTGCTGCCGGCGCCAGAACGAGGATGTTAAACTGATGATGGAGGAGCTGCAGCGGGAGAATCAGGAACTGGTCCGGAATTACGAGCAGGCCGAGAAGGAGATGGAGGCTGTGCAGAAGGTCTTGAGTGAGCTGATGGATGCCAAGATCGCCTTTGAGGCTCGCGAGAGACAAGTCCGCAAGCTCAGCAAGCAGCTGTGAGACCCACCCCTGGACTTCCTCGTCTTCTGGGCCAGAGCCACCATTTTGCTCTACAGCTAGATAGCGCCACTTCGATTGCTTCCCTTGCTTGATCTATCACCCGTCATGATTGCATGGAAGCCTCCGTTTGTACTCAGCCGTTTCTGGTGCCCAAACAAGCGGGGGTATCTTTGTCGTCAGGGATCCCGCGGTGGCTCAGAGGTTAAGACACTGAGCTGCAGACCGGAAGGTTCGGCAGTTTGAGACCTGAGTGCTACGTGACGGAGTGAGCTCCTGTCTCTGGCCCCAGCTCCTGCCAACCTAGCAGTTTGAAAGCAAGAAATTGCAAGTAGATAAATAGGTACCACTTCAGTGGGAAGATAACAGCGGTCCATGTGCCTCGGTGTCTAGTCATGCCGGCCACATGACCATGGAGATGGCTCTGGACAGCGCTGGCTCTTTGGCTTGGAAACGGAGATGAGCACCGCCCCCTAGAGTCGGATTCAACAGACTTTCGAGCAAGGGAAACCTTTACCGTTATCTTCATCGTCACTGTTCATTCCATCCTCTGTGTGGTCTCATATAATAAACCCCACCAGAAGCCATCTTGTGGTCACTGCCCAGTGACTCCTGAGGTCTGGACTCCTTCAGCAGCCACCTGCTTACGAAATCCTCACCGGTTTCATCACTGCCTGTTTAGCAGTCATTGAGACTCGTGTCTCTTTTCACACTCTGATTGTTTTCCGCGGAATGTATTAATGACAGTTTTCGTGTGTGTTCGCAGAGGACGGTACCCAGTCAACTTTGCAGTCATTATCCCACGGCCCATAGGCTCTCATGGTGTCCATAATTGTGTTAGATGTAGCTTGGTCTTCAGTCCCGTTAGTTTCCCCAGCAACCTGAGCTTTCAGCCTCCTTAACAGCGTTTATTACCTGTAGGGTGGTCATTCAGGGCTGGCTTGGTGTCCTGTCCTGATGATTCAATTTCCTTGGTACTCGTACCATTTCTTAGCCATTTTGAATGGTCTCAGAGGCCTGACATAGGGTTTTTTTTTTGTGCAGGTAGTGTCTTGGATGCTGCTGTAGGAAACACTTCTTTACAGTGGGCGATTAAAATGTGGGATTCGCTGCCAGAGGATGTAGTAATGGCCACGGGCATAGACAGTTATAAAAGAGGATTAGACAGATTCATGGAGGATGGGCCTATCTGTGGCTATTAGCCATGGTCAGTGTTCCCTCTAAGCTGAGTTAGTGTGAACTAGCTTCAGTGACGGCCCCAGATTTTTCCACCCACTAAGTGAGGATACATTCTGCCCCCCCCCCCCCATGCGGGGCGGGATGGGACGGGGTGGGTGCCAGAGAATGGCACCCTTGTCGAGCCGTCGCCCTAGGCGATGGTCTAAAATTTAACAATAATGGGCCGGCCCTGGCTAGCTCACAGTTTTTTAGCCCCCAGCTCACACATTTTTGTCTTAGTTCATGAAGGATGGTTCCAGAGCAAACTACTTTATGCAGTAGCCAAATCACTCACTCGCAACTTTAATGCCAGTAGCTCACAAAATAGAATTTTTGCTCATAAGACTTCACAGCTTAGAGGAAGCATTGGCCATTGTGACTAAAGGGAACCTTCAAGTTCAGAGGCTGTCAGCCTCTAAATCCCAGAACTAGGAGACAACATCAGGGGAAGGCCTCGGCCTCTCTGCCCTGTTGTTGGCCCTCCAGAGGAACTGGTTGAGGCCACTGTGTGAGACCAGGAGGCTGGACTAGATGGACCACTGGTCTGATCCAGAAGGGCTGTTCCGATATTCTTATCATGGGAAGGCCTCAGCCTCTCTGCCCTGTTGCTGGCTGTCCAGAGGAACTTGTTGAGGCCACTGTGTGAGACAGGATACTGCACTAGATGGACCCTCACTGGTCTTATCCAGCAGGGCTCTTCCGATGTTCTTATGAGGGGAAGGCCTCAGCCTCTCTGCCCTGTCATTGGCCCTCCAGAGGAACTGGTTGGCCACTGTGTGAGGCAGGATGCTGGACTAGATGGACTGCTGGTTGGATCCAGCAGGGCTCTTCTTACATTCTTATGTTTTAGTCCTGCCTCACTGATGGTGAGATTATAGAGGAATCGTGGTTTGAATCCCATAAAGGATTTCTGCAGAATGAAAGGGGGGCAGCACATTTCCCCAATTCACCTTTCCCACTGCAGGAGGGCTGCCAACCTCCAGGTGGGACCTGGAGATCTCCTGGGATTAAACTGATCTCCAGATAACAGAGATCTATTCCTCTGGAGAAAATGGCTGCTTTGGTGCGTGGACTGTATAGTATTATACTCTGCTGAGATCCCTCCCTTCCCAAAATCATGCGCTCCCCATACTCCACCCACAAATCTCCAGGAGTTTTCCAAGCTGGAGTTGGCAGCCCTGGACTGCAGACTTCTAACTCCTTCCATGATTTCCCTGGGAGTCCTGTTTCCCACTGGAAGAACCATTTTTGAGGGTATTATGGGCTGCAAAAGTTACACTTCATGGACGGGAGATTTCCCTGTCATCCACAGGAATCCTCCATGTGATCCAAGCGCTCTCCCAGATTACAGCGCAGACTCTAATCTGGGAGAATCGGGTCTGATTCCCTACTCCACCACATGCAGCTGCTGGTGTGACCTTGGGTCAGTCACAAGTTCTCTCAGAGCTGTTCTCTCAAGGGCAGTTCTTGGGAGAGCTCTCTCGGGCTCACCTGCCTCACAGAGTGTCTGTTTGGGGAGGGGAAGGAGATTGTGAGCCACTCTGAGACTCCTTCGGGTAGTGAAGGGCGGGGTATAAATCCAATCTCCTTTCTCTTCTCTTCTCCTTGGCCGTGGTCACACGGCCCTTTAAATCCGGGATCCCGCCCGGATTTAAAGGGGCCGCTTCTTTTATGTTCGGGTTGAGATGTTTATACATTCCAACTCCTGGCAGCGGTGGCCATGGTGGGCGGCCGTGGTGGACGGCTGTGGCGGCAGAGAAGGAGGCTGGCGGCGGCGGGCAGCAGCAGGAGGAAGTGGGTGGCAGTGGCTGCAGTGGGGGAAGTGGGCGGTGGCAACGGTGGCAGAAGAGGAGGCGGCCGACGGAGGAGGAAGCGGTCGTCAGCAATGAAGGAGGCGGTGGGCGGTGGCGGCCAGGGGAGGAACCCATCCCCGAGCCCCGCCCGCCACCTGGTAAGTTAAGCGCCCAAGTGTAAAAGGGGGAAAAAACGGGAGGGGGACCATCTTTGTGAGAGAGGGCTGTCCAGGTAGCTCAATTGCGGGTTCCTCGCGCAACCACCAGGAAAATACTCGATTTTCCTGGGGTCGGAAAACACAGGAGGAACCCGCATTTGAGCCCGCTTCGGCGCGGGACTAGCCGCGACCATTGTGGATGGTCCTTTTAAATGCGGGAGGAAACAGCACTTCCTCCTGCATTAAAAGGCCGTGTGTCCGCAGCCTCTGACTTTGTTCATGTCCAGCTCTTCAGCCGTCTTTGACCACTTTCTGCAGAGGCAATTCCCATCTGACAGTAATGGAATGTAAGTTTGCGGCTGATCCTTGCGGCTCAGCCAGGCCAGTGAATTAATCTTGCTTGTTCTTGCAAAGTGATGACTGTCATCTCTGAGAGACGGACAGTCAACTGCTTTGTGAGAACAATAGGAGGTTGATTAAATACTCAGGAAAACCCCCTCTCTGTGACCTTGTCCGTGTCATTCAGGTCCTTCTGTTCCTAGAACTCTCCTTCCCTCGAATCTTGTCTTCTCTCCTTCGTCTCGGCTGCTCCTGCAAAAGCCCCCACCTTATTGAATGGCCTGCCTGAGGCTTCCCACAAACTCCACAAAACTGAATTATTCAAGAGGGCTTTTCAAGACAGCTGTTTTGGTGTAGTGGTCAGGAGGGCGGACTCTAATCTGGGAGAATCGGGCTTGATTCCCCACTCCTCCACATGCAGCCAGCTGGTGTGACCTCGGGTCAATCACGAGTTCTTTCAGAGCTGTTCTCTCAAGGGCAGTCCTCGAGAGAGCTCTCTCAGCCCCACCTACCTCACAGGGTGTCTGTTGTGGGGAGGGGAAGGGAAAGGAGGTTGTAAGCCGCTCTGAGACTCCTTCGGGTAGCGAAGGGCGGGGTGTAAATCCAATAGCCTCTTCTCTTCTTGTCTACACAGGTACAGGGCTGCCTCCTGACCTGGATGGCCCAAGGTGGCCTGATCTTGTCAGATCTAAGAAGCTAAGCAGGGTCGGCCCTGGTTAGTACTTGGATGGGAGACCCCTAAAGAAGTCCAGGGTCACTACACAAAGGCAGGCAGTGGCCAACCAACTCTGAACGGTCTCTGGCCTTGCTAACCCAACAGGGTCACCCTAAGTCTGCTACAACTTGATGGCACTTTCCCCCTCCAATAGGGCTGCAGTGTACCCCCAGATGGTTCCGAAAGATACTTGGGGAAAGGGTTAGCGACTGCGGTTTGTACTATGCTGCATTGTTTGTACTGCCTGTCGCTGTCAGTAGAATCCCACTATGACATTTTTTGCATTGTTTAACGTGTCATGTTGATACTTAATGCTTTCATTTCAGTTCTGTTTCCAGATTTCTGGTGGGTTCCCGGTTTCTACGGCCCCCATCCGACTGCATTGCTTATCTGTCCCCCGTCCTGTCAACTGTATTGACTCACCCTGTAATCCACCTGGAGTCCCTGTGGGAAAGGCAGACTAGGAATAAAATAAATAAATAAATATGGAACTCCCTGTTGGAGTAATCAGAACTTAACAAGGGCTGGCCTGCTTTTTAAAGACTGTCTTCTGGGAAAGGCGACCTCCAAGGAATACCAGAGGCGGGACGCAGAGGCAGGCTAATCAAGCCACCTCTCTGAAAAATGTCTAAGCCCCCAGTAGGGGTCATCAGAAGTCAACCATGACTTCCAGGCAAGCACACCAAACACATACCAAACAAACAAACACAGAGACTGTCTTCTGGAGGCTGCTGCCTTGGGTGACCCCACTTTGGGGGCCAGGTGGGTGGTAGACTGGGCCATTTAGGGAGCTCCATATAGGAAGCACCCACTCCAGAAATATTTATTTGGCATCAAACTTTATTCTCAAGTTCAGACTGTTCTGTTCTCACCAGGATTTGAGGGATTATTGTTATCTGCTCCTTGTTGCTGCTGCTTTCTGGATGCGGAATTTAATCTTTTCAGTTGGGTAGCTGTGCTAATCTACAGCAGAACTCGATTCAAAAATCCAGTAGCACCATAGAGACCAACACGATTTTTGGGGTATAAACTTTCGAGATACCTGGTATCTGACAAAGGGAGCGTTGACTCTCGAAAGCCCTGGAAATCTTGTTAATCTTTAAAGAGCTACTGGTCTTGAAACTTGAATTTTATATTGGATTCTTAGACACAGCAGGCTGGATCCTGGGGATCCACTCTATTCATGGTAGTGCTTCCCTCCCCGCCCCCAGTGCAAGGAGCCCCAGGCATCTGAGGAAGGTCCCTTCGGCCAGGCCAAAGCTGCACTGTTAATAGCAAGGATTTGCAGGCTTGGATCCTACAGAGCATTTTTGCAGGTGGAAATGGGGGCAATTTTCACTGCTGCAAGACACCCAGCGCTCAATACCGTTCTGGGGTGGGGTTTTCTTTTGTTCCCCCCAGTAGTGTTTCAGGGGGCATTTCAGGCTGCACCAGGAGAAGGAGACGCTGGCTGGGAAGAGTCACGCGGTACAGCTGGAATTCCCAATTCTTCTTCCTCCTCCTCCTCTTCTCTTTCTTCTTCTTCCTCTTCCTCCAACCAGGTGCTTGGCAGCTCAAGATGCTTAGGTCTAATGTGGGGTGTGTGTGTGTGTGAATGGAAATGTTCTATCCTGAGGGGTTCAGAGGACTGAACTCAGGAATCATCATTGTTTTGCACCCAGAACTTTTGGGCCTGTACGTAGAGCTAGAAGCACAGTGCAGGCATAGGGACGGCACATTTCATATAGATCTCCTGGGCAGTGTGCATCAATGGTTACTGGGGAGGAATTACCATTTACTGGGCAGGGAATTTTTCCTTGAAATATCAATGACCTCTCCATGATCCTCTCGCAGAGGTGTATTTGACAAAGCTCTTGACAGCCATTTAGGGGTCCAATGCTTGAGGATTACATGACCCAGCCTAGCTCAGGAAAAGGAGTTTAAGTCTGTTAAGATCCTTGTAACCAGCACATTACAGCTAAACAGCAGAAAGGCTGCTCATCCATTACAGATGGTTCCTGTGTTCATTTTGCCTTCCACCCCCCACTCCCTGTTTGCAAACTGGCAAAATACATGCTTAGGTAAGCTAGTGCTCAAAGCAATTTTCGAAGAACAGGGTGGAGATTAAATCTTGAACTTTGCTCTTGGATATCTTTGCGGGCGGCCATTGATGAGGCCGGGTTTGCTATCGCAAAATCTTTTTGGCTACGGCAAATGTTTTATGGGCTCATTACTGCAAAGCAGCCTCCGACTCCGACAATTAGGGTGTCGTTAATTAAGGGGTTTTTTTTGGAGATAACGCTGGAATGAATAAGCTGACTAATGAAGTCGGGCGGAAGGGCTTGTTTACGGCAGCAACTTGAGCTGAAAGAATGGAGTCCCTGTTTACGAGGTTCCGGAATCCTCATTATTTGCATGAGCGGAAAGACACTGTTTTCAGTAGGCGGCAAATGAGAAAAACCAAAAAGCAAAAGAGGATTGCTTAAGTAACTTACAGTATAGTCGTATGCTTTTAGCCCATTGATTTTAATGGAGTTGGTACAGTTGGCAGCCTCCAGGTGAGGACTGGAGTTCTTCTGGAATTACAATGGATCTTAAGACACGACATCAGTTCCCCTGGAGAAAATGGCAGCTTTGGACAGAAGACGCTCTGGCATACGTCCTTACTAAGCTAGGCTCCGCTCCAAATCTCCAGGAATTTCCCAACCTGGAGCTGGCACCCATAAGAGCTGGGTGTGTTTGTTGCATCCTTGGACCTGACCGTAAAAGGGAATTAGATAGATTCATGGAGGATGAGTCCAGTCACAATCCCTCAGCAGCGGGGCCTCCAGTGAGAAGGGAAGTTCTCAGGGCCTCTCTCCTCACCATACGAGAGAAGGAATCAGCATCAGTTCAAAGTCAGATATGTCTGGGGGCTCACCTCCTCCAGAAGAAGGGCCGTCCATCAAGGGAGGGCCCACACCACACAAAAGCCTCTTCAGCTGAGGCCTTTCAGCAAACCAGGCCCTGGAGAGACCAACGACTAGTAGGGCTGCCAAGTCAGCCCGGGGGGCGGGGGATCCCCCGCTGAAGGGGTTCCCGATCCGCCGGCCAGCATTTGGCCGGCGGGGGGAACCCCACCCCCAACGTCGTCCAGCAAGGACGACGTAATGACGTCACCGGAAGTGATGCAGCACGTTGGGGGCGATTGCCAGAGCGTCGCCCTGGCAATGCCCCCAACGTGCTGCGTCACTTCCGGTGACGTCAATGGGCGCGTGTGCAAAGCGCACGCGCCAGAAGAAACTCCCGGTGAGAGGAAGACTCCCCCCCACCGGTGAGTTTTCAAGACTTGGCAACCATAACGACTAGGCCTCCTCCCTTTGCCTCACCCCCTCCTCAGGTTGATTTTTTTCCAATCACTCATGACACACCTCCTCCCAATATGCAAATTAAGTATTTCATTGCTCCACCCAACAGCATATATCCCCAAAGTTCTACAGAAGCATCGTACTGAGGGCAGTAAATACATCTCCCAAGTATTATATTGCAAAAAAAGAGTAAGCTTACATTTATTCAAGTGGATCCAGTTCACATTCATGTTACAGTCGAAAGGAGAGACAGAAGCCTAAGCTAAGTACTTTCCCTATCACAAATGGCCAACTTGTCCAGCAACATGTGTGTGGGGGTATAAGGGCATTGTCTCAAAAGGAGAGACCTGCAGAGACGTAAGTCTTCATGGAAGGCCATGTGTGGGAGGGAGAGGACAAAGCGAGAGAGGGGAAGGGTCAAAGGGCAACTCTCAGGTTAAGACAAAGAGAGGCATCCCATTCAAGGAGATAACACCTATACACACTTAGAGAGCTATAGCACCCCCTCCCAACAACAATGCCATTGAGTCCGCCCTCCAAAGCAGCCATTTTCTGCAAGGGAACTGATCTCTGTAGTCTGGAGATGAGCTGGACTTCTGATGGATTCTCAAAGTGGAGAGTGGCACCCCTATGCAGAAGCCCTGACCTTGATGAGCCCAATCTTGGAAGCTAAGCAGGGTCAGCCCTGGGTAGTACTTGGATGGGAGATTACCAAGGAAGTCCAGAGATCGCTGTGCAGAGGCAGCCAATGGCAAACCATCTCTGGATGTCTCTTGCCTTGAAAACCCCACCAGGGTTCACCCGTGAGTTGGCTGTGACTTGATAGAACTTTCCAGCCCCACATGTGAGGTGGAAGACCATCTCTGAGTGTCTCTTGCCTTGCTGTACCAATGGGATTTCCCTCCCCCACCCCCATATGTCTGTGAGGGCACACAGAATCAATTACAGTCGTCAAGTCTTGAGGTTACAGTAAGCATGGATCACGGCTAATGAGAAGATAGAGCCCTTTGTGATATTGGTCAGTTGGTGACGTTTTCATTGGTCTGAGCAGAATTTGTTCTTTGACTGAGGGAAATGACTCCATTCAGCCCTTCCAGTTAACAAAGGTCCTTTCCGCACTAAACCTTAAATCCTGGTTCAGCCCTGTCCCCAAACTTACATTCTACACTACACGCGAGTTCACCCCTGTAATTATCTCAGGATATTTTTACATTCTACACTACACTCGAGTTCACCCCTGTAATTATCTTGGGGTATTTTTACATTCTACACTACACGCGAGTTCACCCCTGTAATTATCTCGGGGTATTTTTTGTTTCCACATTACACTGAGATCACCCTGGTTTCGCCCCACACTTGTCCTGGGATAAATGGATGCTGTTATAACCAGGGATAAATGCAAGGTACTGTGTTGCGAGTTGAACTCTGATAAAACCAGGGATGAGATCCAAGTGCGGAAAGGACCAAAGTCTCACGAGGCAGTGATCAACAGCACAAAAGTGCAAACAGAATGTGAAAGGAATTTTTAAAATCTATTTATGACCGAAACAGAGCAGTTAAAAGCCACCAAGCCAGATCAAAACAGCGGCAGAGGGTACAAAAACAGCTCAATCCAATGTTCGAGAGAGCAAAAGATGCTTTCATTTGACACTTAAAAGCCAGGGGCCACTTGAATACACCAGACAGGCTTGCCAGCCTCCAGTTGGGGCCTGGAGATCTCCCAGATTTACAACTGACTTCCAGTTTAGTTCCCCTGGAGAAAATGACACCATCAGAAGGTGGACTGTATAGCATAGTACCCCACTGAGGAGTACCTCCTCTTCCCAAACTCCACCCTCCTGAGGCCCCACCTCTTAAATCTCCAGGCATGTCCTAACCAAGAGTTGGCAACCCGAGTTCTGGCCCAGAATATCACCTCTTTAACATCTAAAGCTTATCTCAGGTGGACAGGAAAATTCACATGGTACCAGCTGGTCCAGGGCCACAACTACCCTTCTTCTTCACCAGGACTTCAAAGAAATAGGGCTTCAAAGAAATGTGTTGAAGAGCAGGTCATAGGCTTGCCAACATCCAGGTGAGGCCTGGAGACCTCCCCGAATTACATCTCATCTCTGAAATACAGAGATCAGTTCCTCTGGAGAAAATGGCTGCTTTGAAAGGCAGACTCTATGGCATTATACCCCAATGAAGTCCCTCCCTTAGACAACCCACCCCCCTCAGGATCCACCACCCCTAATCTCCAGGTATTTCCCAGCCTGGAGTTGGTAACCCTAGTCTTGTATTTCATTTGGGAAACAATTCACAATGAAGGTAAGTTTCTTGGCCTTAAGACCACAAGGATTGTGGCAATGCCGGGTGAAATCTCAGAAGCCCGGTGTATGACATTGCATCTTCTGCAGTCCCTCCACTCCCTAAACCCTCTCTGCCCCTGGCTGCACCCCAGTTTGGTATAGTGGTTAAATGCACAGACTCTGCTCTGGGAGAACTGGGTTTGATTCCCCACTCCTCCACTTGTACCTCCTTGGGCAAGCCAGAGTTCTGGCACAGCTGTTCTTGAAAAAGAGCAGTTTCTGTCAGAGCTCTCTTAGCCCCACCTACCTCACAGGGTGTCTGTTGTGGGGAGGGGAAGGGAAGGGAAAGGAGTTTATAAACCGCTCTGAGACTCCTTTGGGTAGTGAAGGGCGGGGTATAAATCCAATATCTTCTTCTTCTTCTTCTCTAAATCTCTAGGAATTTCCCAAGCTGGAGTTGGCAACCCTACCGAACGGTCTAGAATCCTCACACTAAGCCCTGGTTTTCTATATGTGTCTGAGCACTAATGAAGTGTCTGTATCAGATAAGATGAAGACGACCCGTTATCTTTAAGCTTGGAAGCTTTCGCCTGCTTAGACTAAAATCTCTTCTTCAAACAAATAACTGTCTTGCAGTTATCATGCTCTGACTGTGGTCTGGTTGGAGTCTTCCAAAACAGCATGTTTGTATATGTTTGCATAAGCCAGTCTGCCCTTGTTCATCTGAAACAGGGAGCTGACAGTTACCTACAGTGCTGAAATCAGCAGAGGGATCCACCTGCCCCTAGCTTAAGTCATTATCTACCCCCTCTCAAACTGATCTTCTTAAGGTCTAACAGTATGAGAGCTAACAGTATGAAGGTCTAACAGTATGAGAGCTAAAATCCTCCCAGCATGACCAGGAACAGGTGGTATTTCAGTGGGTTTGAAATGAGCCAGTTTGGTGTAGTGGTTAGGAGCACGGACTCTAATCTGGGAGAATCGGGTTTGATTCCCCACTCCTCCACATGCAGTTGCAGGGTGTCCTTGGGCAAGCCACAGTTCTCTCAAGAGCAGTTCTCAGTCAGAGTTCTCTCAGCCCCGCCTACCTCACAGGGTGCCTGTTGCGGGGAGGGGAAGGGAAAGGAGATTGTAAGCCGCTCTGAGACTCCTTCGGGTAGTGAAGGGTGGGGTATAAATCCAGTCTCGTCGTCTTCTTCTTTTTAATTTTTTAAATTTTTCACATTTATATTCTGCCCCCCACCCTGCTGACTGTTACATATTGATGGGACATTGTCCCTGACAAGGCAATTAATTCTATTTGCACTCCGAGGACCCAAACTGGAAGGTACATATTATCTCCAGGTCATACAACTACTTTTGACCCAAGGCCAGGTATACTTGTGGCCCCAAATAGAAACTTTTTGGTGTGTCATTCAATTCCATATTGGAACATTCCCATTTTGTTTCTATTTTATTTATTGTTAATTGCCTTACCTGTTTTACAGGGACTCTGTTGCTTATTGTGTTTTGCACTAATTGACCTCTGAAGAAGGCTCTTGTGAGCCGAAACGCATCAGGTCATACACTGTCCTTTTGTGTGTCTATGTAACTTAGAAAATTTTATGAGGCTTTACTTGGGCCCCTACTAGGTTTTTATTTGTCTTTGTAATAAATACCCTTTTGTATACTTGCTCATGTTTTTAACTTTTGGCCCTCTACCAGTTTTCTAAACTTCCTCTGAAGGTCAGGGCGGATCACAACAACACTTAGGCCATTCGGCTGCACAACACAATAATAAATAGTCAGTTAAAACGTTAAAACAAGCATTTGAAAACAATCTACATCAATACTGGTGTCACTGAACTCTACGTTCATTTAATTTGGGCAGCATACAGATGGCGTCTTCAGCAGGGGGTGCATGATCTTTTTTTTTACTGGAAATGGGGCAGATATGGAGCCCTGGGTGTGATCGTAGTTTCTGATTACCCTGGGCTATTTGACTTCCCTAGTTATGAACATGAATCTTCTTTTCAAGGCCGCTTTGATTTCTTTGTTCCTCAGGCTGTAGATAATTGGGTTGAGGAAAGGGGTCACGATGCTGTAGACGACGGCCAACGCTCTGTCGTAATCCAAGGAATAACTTTTCGTCAGCCGGACGTACATGAACAGAATGCTCCCGTAGAAGATCACCACCACCGTGAGGTGCGCAGCGCATGTGGAGAAGGCCTTTCTCCTTCCGGCGGCTGTGCGGATCCGAAGTATGGCACCGATAATCCGCAAGTAAGACAACAAGATCAGGAAGAAGGTGGCTAGGATTTTGCAAGCATTGATGATGAAATCAACGAGCACATTGACTGAAGTGTTGGTACAGGCCAAGCTCAGGATTGGTGGGAAGTCACAGAAGATGTGTTTGATTTTGTTGGGCCCGCAGAAGGGCAGCTTGGAGACCAGGATGATTTCAGCCATGGGGCCTAGCAAGCCGCAGATCCAACAGCTGGCAGCTAGCCTGATGCACAGCTGGGTGGTCATGATGGATGGATAGCGCAGCGGATGGCAGATGGCCAGGTACCGATCGTATGCCATGGCCGTGAGCAGGTAGCACTCGGTGGCTCCCAGAGAATGGAAGAAATAGATTTGTGTGAGGCATCCAGGGAAGGAGATGCTCTTCCTCTGGCTCAGTAAGTTCGAGAGCATCTTGGGAATGGTGCTTGCCGTGTACCAGACCTCCAAGAAGGACAGGACGCTGACGAAAAAGTACATGGGTGTGTGAAGCCGGGAGTCAGTGCGGATGACAATGAAAATCAGCAGGTTGCCAATGATGGTGAAGAGGTAGATGAAGAGGAGAAGGAAGAAGAGGGGCTTGCTGAAGTGTTGCAACTTTGGGAAGCCCATGATGAGGAACTCAGTGACCTTGGTCTGATTGAAGGGCTCCATATCACCTAGCAGAAGACTTTAATTCATTAATTTGGAAGCTCATGTGGGTTGTGGAGCACCACTTGTTGGGCTATGAGACCCCATAGATCTGGTTTTTGGAAGGGCTTGCTGCTAGAACACACACTTGAGGAGCTCCATGTCTCTTACCTCTCTTTGCACCAGCAGAGGTGGGATCACTCAGCAGTGGAGAGGGCTTCTCAATGGCTTGTTCCTTGCTCTGGTACACCTCCTGAACCTTGGCTTCTGTTTCCTGGCTCCCTTGGTCTGTTGGCCCACAATCCTGGCCTTGACGTTGGTGAGGTCATAGCTTTGGGTCCCCTTCTTCCTGTCACATGACTGTGATGTGATGGGCTTGCAGCTCAGTGGGTCCCATGCTGACGGGGAGGGTTAAGAGAAGGTTTCAGGGTCAGAAGAAATGAAAGACCGCTGTCCTGGAAGGAATAAACCAAGAGGCTGTTATTCACTCAAATGGTAACAAGCATGGACAAAATTGTTTGCACACACTGGGTGGCAGTGTGTGTGAACAAGATCTTGGGGTAAGGGTGGACTGAAAGTTAAATATGAGCAGTGAGTGTGATGGAGGGACAAAAAAGGCTAATGCAATCTTGGGCTTGTGTCTGTTGCTCAGTGGTTTGATCCCTCATATCGCCACTGAAAAGGATCTGGTAGCTGGTGTTGTGAAAAACTTCTGCCTGAGATCCTGGAGAACAGCTGCCAGTCAGAGTAGACAATACAGACCTTGATGGACCCAAGGTGTGCCTCAGATTAAGTCAGCTTCGTAGGAGAGGGGCTGTGTCTCAGTGGCTGAGTATCTGCATGCAGGGGGTCCCAGGTCCAATCTCTGGCATCTCCAGTTAAAAGGAGCAGGTAGGGGGGTGATGTGAAAAACATGTACCTGAGACCCTGGAGAGCAGCTGCCAGTCTGAGTGGACAATACTGAATTTAATGGACCAAGGGTCTGATTCAGTATAAGGCAGCTTCATGTGACTACTGTAGGTTATCTCTCTAAAAGTGGTCATGCTCCGAAATCCACGTCTGAAATCCACCTCCCTGGCCCATCTTGTTCTCCCCCGCCATGATCTGATTGTTGGAGTGAGTGACTCAACATGCCTGGACACTGGGGGGCACTACATCACTCTAAGGGTGTGTAGGTGTTATGTCCTTGAATGGGATGCCTCTCTTTGTCTTAACCTGGGAGCTGCCCTCTGACCCCTCCTCTATCTTTTACTTTGTCCTCTCCCTCTCTCACATGGCCTTCCATAGAGGAACACTTCTCTGCTGGTCTCTCCCATAGAGACAATGCCCTCATACTCCCACACACAGGATGCCGGACAAGCTGACCATCTGTGATAGGGAAAATACTCTTTAGATGAGGCTTCTTTCTCTTCTTTTTAACTGCAACCAGAATGTGAACTGGATCTACCTGAATAAATGTAAGTTTACCTTTTTTGCAATATACTTCTTGGGAGATTTATTTACTGTACCAGGCTTCCACGACTGGGCAAACAATTCTGACCTGGTAAGATCACTTTTGCAGTTATCATACTCAAATAATTCGGGGGTGGGGTGGGAAGCAGAATGCTTAGACAAAGTTATCACAGCGTTACTACTTATTTAAAGAAGATGCTCACAAAAGCCTTGGGAATTAGCAATAATTGCCGTTGTCAGCTAAGATGCTTCAGGTGCTAATAATTTTGTGAAGCATGTCATAAGAACATAAGAAGAGCTCTGCTGGATCACACAGTGGCCAGTCAGCTCCTCTGGAGGGCCAACAACAGGGCATAGAGGCCGAGAACTTCCCCTGATGTTGCCTCCTGGCTTTTGGGATTCAGAAGGTGATGGAGAAAAATGTCTCTTTGTCAACTCTCGCCACCCGAAGCATAATTTTATAAACCTCCATCATGTCTCCCCTTAGATGTCTCCTTTAATCAAATTATTACTGGTGATGTAATATAGTTTCAATGCTGGGAAAACCTATGGATTAAGGGCATTAGATTTACTGCTAGCCAAGCGTTAAGAGAATAAGATGTTTTACCGATGGTACATCACCCCAAAAGACATAGAAAAGATGGACAAGAATTACAAAGGGGCTTGCTGGAAATGTAAAAAAGTAGATGGCACTTTTTATCATATATGGTGGACTTGCATCAAGACGAAAAGATACTGGAAAAATATACACAAAAAAATCCAAAATATTTTAAAAATCTAATTCCTGATGAAACCAGAGACTAGGTTACTGGGAATCCTACCAGACAATATAGAAAGAACTTTACATGGCCTACTTAGATATATGTTGACAGCTGCCAGAGTAATATTTGCAATGAAATGGAAGACAGAAGAATGGCCTACAACAGAGATCTGGAAAGGAAAACTAGCTGAGTATGCAACATTGGCAAAACTAACTAATTATATAAACAGAAGACCATTGAAAGAATTTCAGAAATGGCATGCTTACTACACATATTATGGGAATAGCTAATTTTTTTAATTTTTGGAATTATCTGAATATCATATTAAAGGTGATGAAGATATTCATTATTGTTTTAATCTTTTTATTTAGTATTCCACAAGTATTTAACTATTTAGTAAGAATAAAACTTAGATTTTGACAAACGATTATGACGATATTCAGGTTTTAGCAATGATTTAATTTTAGCGGAGAAGTTAGTTCAACTGTTAAATCTATATTATATTATATTATATTATATTATATATATAATATATATTATATTAACAGCTACCTATATTTTCCCCTACCTCCTCTTCCCTTTTGTAACCCACTTTTTTTTGAGAAAATAACCCCCCCACCATAAATTACCACTGGTGGGTGAAAGAGAATACAGAATTTCCCCCACTCTCTCTTCCGTAATCCTAGAACTCAGGAAGCAGCCAGGCTGATGGACAGCAGATTTAGGACAATTAAAAAGAAGTGCCTCTTTATAGGATAGAGGGCTTAAGTTCTTAAGCTTTCAAACACCATTGGAGGAGAAAATAACTTTCCCCATCACAGAATCGTCAAAGAGCAGGATCTGAGCCGAGTAGTGCCTTAAAGATGTGGTCTGAGCTTTCGAGAGTCCAAGCTCACTTCATTGGATGCCTGACGAACGGAGCTTGACTCTCGAAAGCTTCTACCCTGGAAATCTTGATGGTCTCTAAGGTGCTACTGGATTTGAATCTAGCTCTTCTACTGCAGACCAGCACAGCTACCCACCTGAACGTTCAAAGATGTTCCAAATTAGAAGCACAGAACGCAGGCTATTGCTATGCCTCGTCGGCCACCGATCACAACAACACTCCTTTGTCCTCTCCTTCCTTAAGAATGTCCCTTGACTTTTGCAGGCTCAAGGAGACGAGGGATTGCAGAAGCCGTCAAACCGGCTTTCCATCCTGTGTCTGAAAATACGGACCCGACTGGGTCTCGAATTGCAGGCATTACCTCTCAATTACTTATGTATTTCCTCCGGGTCTTTTGGGGGCTGATTAGGAACCTAATGGGTTGGGTTGATCCGGAGGATTTCTGGGGACCAATGAGGCCCCTTGGCGTCAAATTAGAAAGGATGAGTTTTTTTTACAGCATCCCAATTTTGACAGTGAGACGCTGCATAAAGAAACTGATTGATGAACTGGGGGGAATTCTTGTACAGTGCTCCCCTCAGAGGCTTTTGCTGTTTTTCTTGTTTGGTAATGAAAGTGGAAGGCGTTGGAGGACGATGCTTTACTAGGATGCTTGGCCTCATTTAACATGCATTGGGCGCTTCTCTCTGAGCTGGGAGCCTGAGATTTAGAATGCACAGAATCCAAAGTGCATAGAAGAATCAGAGAACAGGTCATCTTTTTCTTGTTCCAGGGTATCCCCAAGGGGTTAGTGGGATACACTTGAGACAAATGAACTGCTTTCTACTTTGTAGAGCAATCAGGGTACCTTGTGCCCATTGTGTTTCTAGCTCATGGAGAAATTTTGGGTTTCTAGCTCATGGAGAAGTACCCTAGATGACACACCCTTCCCTTTGTTTCCCGCTGCCACCCGCGGAGAACAAAATGACACACTGGCTGTTGCTGTAAGTCAGAGTGTAGAGGATAGTGGTTGTTTTGGGTTGCCAGACAGTGGTGAGTGTGTAGAACTAGACTCTGGGAGATTCCATGTTTGTATCCCCACTCTGCCATGGAAGCTTCTTGGGTGACTTGGGGCCGGTCACACTTTCTCAGACTCACTTACCTCCAAGAGTACCTCCTAGTTTATTTTTGTTTCATCCAACAGGTTTCATCCCCAAGAATCAAGAAGCCCATCGTGGGCACCAGGAAATGCATTGCTGGATGCTGTGATGCCTCTATGTGCCACTTTGGGGATAGCTGTTCTAGATCTCTTCTGGTAATACCTCAGCCCTGTGGCAAACTAATCACAATAACAGCTATGAAAATTGAGGTGAGACCGAAGGACTTGCAAGGACAGCTGTGGCTCAGTGGAGAAGGCTCTGCTTGCATGCAGAAGGTCCCAGGTTTGATCCTTGGTGTCTCCAGTTGACAGACCAGGCAGGAGGTGACACAGAAGACCTCTGCCGAAGACCCTGAAGAGCTGCCACCAGTCAGAACAGACAGTATTGGCCTTGGTGGACCAATAGTATGATTCAGTATGAGTAGGGTTGCCAGCCTCTAGGTGGGGCTGGAGATCTCCCGCTATTACAATAGATCTCCGGGTAATAGAGATCAGTTCCCCTGGAGAAAATGGCTGCTTTGGAGGGTGGAATTTATAACGTTATACCCCATTGAAGTCCTTCCCCAGGCTCCACCCCTCAAATCCCCAGGTATTTCCCCACGCAGAGCTGGCAGCCCTAAGTATATGACATAAGGTTGCCAGCTCTGAATTGGGAACTACCTGGAGATTTTGGGGGTGGGGCCTGGAGATGGTGGGATTTGAGGTGGGGAAAGACTTCAAGAGGGCATAATTCCATAGAGCCCACCCTCCAAAAGGTTAAAACAATGAGTCTGGGAATGGTGAATGGGGTTCCCAGGTATGGACCAAGGAGGACAGGAGATCTTCTTGGGAGGAGTTTTGGATGTAAAGTAAGGTTTGGGCTGGAACTCTGGTTCCTTCTTCCAGTGATTCAGAGGGCTAACGGACTGCTAATTAAACTTATCAAAAAGGGACAGTACTGCTTGGTGACCCTCCTGTTGCGTTAGGTGGGGGAGATGGGAGCTGTTATCATTAAGGAAATGTGGGTAGGAAAAAGTGAGGGGAGGCTGATAGGATTAGTGATCCAGGTTGAATGGGGTTAGCTCTGGGGTGAGGCAGGTCCACTGTTCGGTGTATGCAGATGTCGGGGCGGAGGGAGAGGCTGCAGCTGGGTCAGACCAAGACCTCACACCTTCCAGGGGTGCTGCCTAGGCATAATTCTGAGGCCTGCCTGTCTGGGATCCATCTTGCTTACACTTATGTCAAGTCTGCCTGGTGTAAAATGGGGGTTTCTCTTCCATATTGCCTCTCAATAATGAGAGAGAGGTCTGCCTGCTTACACCGTAGAGCAGAATGGGAGTGCTCTTATTGGCAGACAGAGTTGCCTGTCAAGTTTTCGAGGGCCAGTATTGGTGTTTCCAGGGCTGCAGAAGGGCTGTAGAAGTCCATCCTCCCTGGTTGCCTTGACACTTAATGCCTTAGTGCTGGGTTGTCTGGCCCATGGACCGCTCCCACAAACCAAGTGGACCTCTGAAAAACCCATGGTGGTCCATGGGCAGTCTATTGAAAATGCAAATGCACAAACTGGGCAGATGGACCACAGACTAGGCCCTGGTCCGTGATGAAATTTGGTCCATTACATCTTTGGATTAAAACTGGGAAAACAACTAAAAAGCCACGTGGAGTACTGGCCATGTTACTAGAGACAGTTTGCTGAAAAATTGGTGGTCACTTAACACAAGAATAAGTCCCCCAATATCACCTTTAATGTCCCCACTAGATGCTTATCATGACAAATCTGAGAGGAAAACCAGTGACTTTATAATATATCAAGATATGATCGATAAACATGGGAAAATCAAATCTTGGCAAGTAATCAGTGAAGAAGGAAAAAAGGTAGAATGGTTAATATATCTTCAGCTTTCATCGAGGCTTAAAGAAGATAAACCTTGAGAAGGAGATGCATTAAGAAAGCTGACTCAATTTGAAAAGATAATATTGAATAAAAAAGATAATCTTTTAGGACACTTTTATGAACTCCTTTTACAATACGATACAGAAACAGAACAAGGCAAGATGTCCTGTGTCAGAGCAGACTCAGCCAAGACCAAGGGGACAAGAAAAAACCACTAACCAGAAGCGCAAAGTTGAGAGTTCATTCCAAGAGTCATATACAAGGGAAGCCAGACAAGGGTCTAAGAAGCAGAGTCTGAGCAGGTCCAAGAGGCGTAGTCGAGAGTCTGGGGTCGTAGCCAAAGGTTCAGGAGTTGCAGACAGGAACAGGTCTGGGTGGTGTGGTTGCGTGCCTCTAGAAAGGTGACACGTTGCTCCCACACCTACGCCATCTGAAGCCCCGTCCTTTATCAGTGGCTCACAGCTGGTCTTGTCGCTTGCGAGAGAGCCAACCATTTGGTTCATTAACCCCAGGTGTTCATCTTGATTTGGCAGTCGCCGGGCAGTGAGGTGCGTGCTCCACCTCCTCTCGAGGAGCTCCAAATGCGCCTGCCTCCTCCTGCATCCCCCTGGCAGAGGGTCTCAGAGGTGCTGATGGGGATGTTATCAGCATCAGCTGAGTGATCCTCAGATAAAGCAGGTTGGCCCATGACACCAGACATGTATGGTGACATGGTCACAAAACTTTGGCAAGAAGATTTTATTTCAGCAATGGGAAAAGCTTCGAATGAAAGATATAAAATTTACAGCGAGTCAAGCACTTAAAGAGAACTGGTATAAAATGTTTTACCGCTGGTATATCACCCCAAAAGACAGAGAAGATGGATAAAAACTATAAAGGATTGTGTTGGAATGGCAAAGAGATAGACGGCGCCTTTTACCATATGTGGTGGTCTTGCAACAAAACTAGCAAATATTGGCTGGAAATACATAAGGAAATTCAAAAAATTCTGAATATTAAATTTTCTAAGTCACCAGAGATGATACTATTAGGAATCCTACCAGAGAATGTGGATAGAACAATGCATGGACTGTTCATATACATGCTAACCGCAGCAAGAGTAGTATTTACAGCCAAGTGGGAAACTGAGGGTTGCCCGACTATTGAGAACTGGGTAGGCAAGATGCAAGAATATGCCGTTATGGCAAAACTGACAAACTACATTAGATTAATTTGAAAACAATCTCTCAAGTTATACATCTGAAAAATTTAATAGTGTATTATAATACTACAGGGCTCCGTTGGGGCCGGAGCTAGGGGGAGCGACGCTCCGGGAGTGACAAGTTGGGGGGGAGGGGCTCCTGGTCCCAGTGAGCGAGGAGGAGAGAGAAGGAAGAGGGTAAGTGGCGGCGGCAGGCGCTCCGGCTGGCTCCAGGTCTCCTAGTTGGCTGAGAGGCCTCTCAGCCGGCTGGAAGGCCTGCACCAGCCTCGGGCGCCCAGGAGCCGGGTGGGGGTGTTTTTTGGGGGAGGGGGGGTGGGAAGCGGCGGCAGCAGGAGCTCCAGCTGGCCCCAGGTCTCCTAGCTGGCTGAGAAGCCTCTCAGCCGGCTAGGAGGCCTGCAGCAGTCCCCGGCGCCCAGGAGCTGGGCGGGGGTGTTTTTTGGGGGAGGGGGGGTGGGAAGCGGCGGCAGCAGCTTCCCCTCCCTCCCAAATGCCCTTTGCCGAGTCTGGCTGGTGTCCAGCATATCTGCTGCTGCTGCATCCTCCTCCTTTTCTCTCGCAGCAAAAGCAGCTCCCTCTCTGGCCGGGTGAGTGAGCGAGAGGGAGTGACTGCTGCCAGGTGACCTCTAGGCTCCTTCCCCGTGCTATGGAGGAGCATGGCGGCAGGGGATGGAGAGGCCAGTGGTGGAGGCAGGAGAGGAGACAAGGGGCTTCTGTTGGGGCCGTCCAGCGCCCAGGAGGAGGCGGCGGCTGCCTCCCCGCTGTCCTGTGGCCATGTCCTCGCTCGCTGCGCGAGCTGCCCAGGGAAGCGCTGGGCTCCCCGCCAGAGAGGGGCACGGGGCGCTGCCTGCAAGGAGGCTCTGCTGCTGGGCATCTCGGGCAGGGCACTGGGGGGGGGGGAACCAGCCTTGCGGAACAGAGACAAACGTGCACAAGATTGCTTGGCCCGCTTTGCCAGCCACAGAGCTCTCCGGCGCACTCTGTGCATCCCACACTTTCAGGTGTCTGAATAAATAACATTTGAGTCCAGTGGCTCCTTTAAGACCAACAAAGTTTAATTCTGGGCAGGGACGTGGAATTTTGAAAT